>CM057452.1:463755000-465005000 GCA_016271365.2 Neoceratodus forsteri
CCCACTGTGAGTTTCTGAAAGGGCCTGACTATCAATCAATCAAGCAATCAAAGTTTATTTGTCAGCACTATTCCAGTTGATCATAGAGCTTTACAATTTATTACAGATAACATGCATAAAAACCTAAATAAACATAAAATTAAATCACTATGTAGTATATCTACAATCAAAAATTAGTTAAAATTAGGTCCTATGTCTTAAACAGGTATCTCCTGGAATGCCTGGCCAAACAAATATGTTTTTAATTCAGTTTTGAAAATGTCGATGGTCTGGCATTCTCCAATCCAATGAGGTAGAGAGTTACACAGGGGCAGGGCCACAAAAGCAAAAGAGCGGGCCCCAGATGTCTTTAAACAGACCCTGGGAACCGCTTGCAATCCCTCGTTGGTGGAACGGATGCCTGTACCCTCGCTACAGCACAGCAGGTCAGGGTGGGGAGCGTTGGAGTCAATGATGGGCTGGCAGATATTGGCATATACAATTCCATTTTAATTCCACCAGGCAAGTGTCGGGGGTTGTGTTACGCAGCTAGATGGCTGATGAAATGGGTGTGCATCCCCCCCCCGACAGGTGTCTGGAGGACTTGACATTGCTCTGCAGCTATGGACCGCAGCCCTCCTCAATGCCACATAGGGCTGGGAGAAGATGAAGGCTGCAGGACAGTTATCTCACATGGTAAAATATCAGTACTGCACTGAGGATATGGCAATCCTTCCATGGACTGCCATGTACCATGATCCCCTGCTTCAGCCGAGTCCAGGTCTGTCCCTCCAGCTGATCTCTCCTCTCACGCAGGACTATGCTACCACACATTGGGCCAGCAGGGGACAGTGAATCCTAGCCTTGCCTGTCAGGCTGGAGCTGTGTGGCTTGGAACACTCCATTTCTGGAATATACCAAGCCCTCTTTGTACATAAGACCCCAATAGTTTTTAAACATTTAATTCTAGTACATACCTGCTGTTTAAATTCTGCCTGGATTTTTAGCATTTGTATTTCTTTACCTAGCAGCAAAACTGTTTAATATTTTTACAGACTTCCTTAATGTAATTTTGTTGTTGTTGTTAGTAGAGCAGAGACTGTATTTCTGTCATTGAAAAAAACCTAAAATTCACATCATAGGCCTCAACCAGCTGTTTAGAAAACAATGAAAAGAACATCAGACCATTTTGTTGAAAAACAACTACAGTAGCTAACTAATTATTTATTTTGATTATAATAACAGACATAACAAAGCTACAGTTCACAGCTTCAGAAAAAAATCTCTACAAACTCCTGGAACACTTGTGTGACTAAATAGCTTGTATTACATAACACTACAAAAAATACCCATGTTATTGCATCCTATTTCTGTGTCTGTAGTTTGGTGAACAGAACTGTGTGAGGAAGTGATGTTATTTTATGTCTTCTGAGAAAGTGTACAGTACATAACAGAAGCATTGTCACACTGATAAATGGACCTGTAGTGGCTAATAAATATAGTGATACATTACAGTAATAAACATGACTGGTTATGCATTGTGTGGCCAGCAGACAATTAAACAGTTCATAACACTCCTTTTGCTGACCTAGGTAAATTTTTTTAACAGCTGAGCCAGTGGGGATGAATATAAACGACATTATTAAGCCTAGCAAAAAACATTATAATTTTAACTGGCAGAAGCAGGCAGAAGTCTGGTATCTGGCAGCCTAGCCAGCCCTATAAAATGTAAAACATGTACTGGATCTTTACAGCTCTTTGAAATACTGTTCCAGATACCATAAAGAAACTTTGCTTGAACTCTCAGATACAGTGACCTAGAAACAGAAATAAGCGTACATAAGAGGTAAGCCCCCCCTATTTTATCATGTATATTTACTATGGGGGGGGGGGGTAGAATTGATTTTGTTATTTTTATACTCCCTCTTTCTAAAGCAATCAATTGTGTTTATAACGCCTTAAAGGGGATGCAATGGGTAAATGCTGTCACAGAATCTTTACACTGTAGTATATTGACAGATAACCTGGAGGTATTTAATAGAAACATAGAAAATAATAGCAGAAAAAGATCCAAGGTTCAATCCAATCTGTTCAGATTTCCCACCAGTTCCCCCATGACCTATTGTCGAAGAGGGTTTTTACCTGGAGATCTATCCCTCCCTTCCCCCAACTGACCCCTCCCCACTTTCTACACCCACTCTCCTTTCTCAGCTACAAGCCTCCACTCCTGTACCTGTCCCACCAGATCTTGTACCCATTTACAGACACCAACCAGTTATTTTGGGAATCTGTTTGATTGTTCCACTACCTTTTAGGTGAAGAAGAATTTCCTTACATCCCTCTTAAATCTGCCATCGATCACGCTCCACTCATGCCTCCTCATCATTGTATTACTGCTCCAAGTGAACAGGTCCCCACTGCCCACTCTTAATCCTGCACAGAAAATGCTAAGCCTAGATCATATCACCTTTATCCTTCCTGGTCCCTAGTGTGAACATATTTAGGTCAGCTAGGCGCTCCTCACACGATCTGCCCTACTGGTCCTGGATCATCTAGGTGACTCCACTCTGCACAGTCTTCACCCTATCCTTGTCTTTCCTCAGGTACCGACAGTTAACAACTAACTGCCTGAAAGAATTGAGAGCCCATGGTGAACCCATGGATACTAAAAGTATCAGGTTGTAAATTCACTGGAAAGTGCCCTTTACTAAGGCCATATTGCCGCTATAAATTGAAAGATTTTTTTTAAATGATAGCTTTTGTGGATTCCATTTTTGTTTACCTCACTTTTTCCCTCCAAAGACAGTTAATGACCAGTAGGACATTCAATAAAATGGCAGTATTACCAATCCAGCATTTGTTTTTGTTTATATTATATTGCATACTGAAAGAAAAAAACATTCAAAACCAGTTGTCAGTTAAATTTTTTGAGTACAGAAAGAACAGTGTTTAGTACCTTCTGAAGGTCATGGTGTTGGCATCAACCAAGACAGAAAATGACTTGAGAAATGATTGTCAGAAAAAAAAATGTTTTATTTTATTCTTTGGTAACCGGATAAGGCCCACTAGGCACAAGTGCCTGTTTTCAGGGGTGACCTGGGAGCACTGGGTGGTTAAGTGACTTGCTCAGAGTCACACAGTATACAAGTGGAGGTTGTGAGAATCAAACCCAGGTCTGGTCTGCTGGATGTACCAAGCTCGTTTACATCTCATTACTCTAACCTCTAGGCTATACTGCCAAACAGTGTACAGGGATACAGAATTATGGATACACTCCCAATGCAAAGCATCATACTGTAGGAAGTACAGTAAATGCAAATCACCATGGAGGAATTGACTGGCCTACTTAAAGTAAGTATGTAAGTAAGTAAACTTTATTTATATGGCGCCCAATCTCAGGGGCTCTGGGTGCCTTACAAGTGGTATAGGTCAAAGTATAAAAAATAAGGCAGGAATATATAGTTATCAATCATAATACAATGAATATACAAACATCAAATTAAATAACAATAAATAACTAACACTAAAATCAACTGCAGTTAGTCCTGAAAAGCTTCTTTAAAAAGATGGGCTTTCAGACCCCTCTTAAAAGCCTTCAGTGAAGGGACCTCCTTAAAAATCTATGTAGAGAGTTCCAGAGGACTGGGCCGGCCACCTCAAAAGCATGGTCGCCCGAGCTTTTCAGCCTAGACCTCAGAACCGCTAGGAGTCTCTCAGAGGAGGAGCAGAGGGTGCACACTGGATGGACAGGAGTAAGAAGGTTACTCAGCTTGCCAGGACCTGGTCTATATAGGGCCTTATAGGTGAGCAAGCCCACCTTGAAGAGGATCCTCCATCTGACAGTCAGCCAGTGCAGATTTTGCAGGACTGGGTCACATGACAGGCCAATCAGCAACTTGGCTGCTGTGTTCTGCACCAGCTGTAGTCGACGGAGGTTCCCTCCACTGACCCCGAAGTATAAAGCGTTACAGTAGTCTAGCCTCAACATAACAAAGGCATGTACAAAAGCAGGCAGGTCCTCAGGTGGACTTAGGGGTTTAACTCGGGTGACGTTCCTTAAATGGTAACAATCACTTTGGATGATGGACGACACTGGCACATCAATCGTCAGTCTGTCTTCCAGGATGATGCCCAAATTTCTTACCCTAGTAGATGCCATCAATGGGATAGATCTCAGGAACAACCCTGTTACTGCCCCAGTGGCATCCACATCACGCCTGTGACTAGGCTTGATCATCAGTACCTCCATCTTGCCTAGGTTCAGTTTCAGCCAGTTAGAGGACATCTAATCTTGGATCTAGGACGGGCAATTATTTAGCACTTCTTTGGCGTTATTCATCCAGGAGGCAACAGACATATTCAGCTGGGTACCATCTGCATAACAGTGAAAACCCAGACTGTAGCATCTAATGAGCTCTCCCAGGGGTAGCATGTACACTACAAACAACATCGGTGACAACATTGAGCCCAGAGAAACTCCACATGGCAGGAGCTTTGGACAGGAGGAGAAAGTCCCCATCACTACCTGTTGTGTCCTGCCTGAGAGATGGGACTCAAGCCAGTTGATGACAGTACCTGCAAGTCCACAATACTCTCTAAGGCTATCCAGAAGCACAATGCTGTCTATGGTGTCAAATGTTGAGGAGAGATCTAGGAAAACAAGAATTGACTAATCTCCTCTATCCCTCACACTGAGGAGGTCATTTTGCACCCTGACCAACACCGTTTTGATGCTATGCTTAGTCCTAATACCATACTGGAATGGTTCATAGATGTAAAAGGCCATGAGGTGTTCCTTGAGCTGCTGAGCCACAACTTTCTTGACAGCCTTTGCCAGGAATGGTAGGTTGGAGATCGGTTGATAATTCTCCAAGATGTTGGGGTCGAGAGATGGTTTCTTCAGAAGGGGCTTCACCAGTGCCTCCTTCAAGGCATTGGGAAAGAACCCCTCTGAGAGTGAGCACTGGACCAATGGACTCAGTGCATCCCACTAGGAGATGAGTTGGGCCTGGGTCCAGTTCACAAAAGGTAGGCTGCAGCTTCAAAATTACCTCAAAACATCCTGGGAAAGAAATGCAAATCATCATGTAAGTAAGTAGAAGTCAGTGTTTTGGTTCTCTGTTTTTGGGGTTGACTTTTCTTAGTGTAACTTTTATTTGCTAGGGAGGAAATTTAGCTGGAAGAATATTTGCAATCATTTGTAACTAGACCTGTTAATTAAACTCTGTGAAATAGGTTGCTGAAAGGAAGGAAGGCACTCACTATGGAAGTGGGTCAGAATTGTAGTTGATAGTTCCTGGAGGGCACAGGCTTAGTCCCACCCACCCTACCCCTCACCCAACCCACCCCAAGTGCATCATTTCCTTTATATCAGGGGTTCTGACATCACTTCCCCAAAAGTGCAAAAGACATACACATATTCATATCCTTAAAGGCACAGCACACTGAATAGGAAGTAAACACACTCACACGCTTGCACACACCAAATAAAAAACAAAACTAAAACCAAAAAAACTCTTAGACAGAAAGGGACACAGACATGTGAGGAGTGGTGCAATGCACTGGCTGTGGAATGGCAGTCTTCTGGGAGATGTTCTGGAGGCTGTGTTGCTCTCCTATTTGCAGGCACCTCTCTGGTTTGGGGGAGGAGGTTGTTCATCTCCATGCTGACCTGGTGAGGATACAGGAAACCTCCTACTCCACCCAGAGACCACCCAAGCCACCACCATTGCCAAGAAAGAGGAGCAGTTGGACCACTGTGGGCTCAGGGAGGGTGAGGGTGGTGGAACAGAGGTGCATCCCTCCAGTTGTGCCTCTTCACAATTCATTCACCATTCTGGTGGAGTGTGGTTTCTCTGTGGAGGCACCTGCAGTAGAGACCAAGGAGGATGCTGGGAACCTCCACAAAGGAGACCCACAGGATGGTGGCATGGGATCCCACAGGGGAAGGAAACAACTTCTGGTGGGGACTCAGTCATTAGGGGGCATAACTGGGGGAGGGAAGGGAGAGGGAGGTAGGGTGCCTGCCTGGCACCATGGTTTGGAGGGACAGGAAGCAAATCCTCAGGATCATGGGAGCAGCTGCACAGGGGAGGGAGCTGGATGTCATTGTCCACCTAGGGACAAATGACCTGGCTGGTAATGGGATCAGAGCAGTGCAGCAGGAGTTTGTGGAGTTGGGGAAGGGATTTAGACAAGTGGCACACAGGGTAACTTTCTTGGAACTGCTACCTGTCTATGACATGGGTGAGGCCAGGATACTCAGCACCATGGAATTAAATGACTGGTTGAAAAACTGGTGTATAGATTAGGGATTTGGCTTCACTGGGGTTCCACCAGAGGGATACAGGCCTATACTGGTGTGATGGTCTGCATCTGTCCAGAAGAGGAGCCAGGATCCTAGGTGATAGGTTTAAATGCTTCATTGGCAAGCATTTAAACTAGATGGAAGAGGCAATGAAGAGAAGCAGGGAAATCCCAGCCCCCCACAAAACAGGGTAGTTAGTGAAGTAGATACAAAGGTAGAAAAGTCAATAGGGAGTAGAACAGGGGTAAATCCAGAAAAAGGCAGTAAGGACAGGGATGGGCCTAAAATGGGTAAGGCCATCAAAAAATGGAGGGCGATGAGTACCAGTGCCCGTAGTCTGGGTAACAAGCTCCCTGAACTAGTGGCCTTGATGGAAGAGGGATGCCTAGATATTGTGGCAGTCACAGAAACATGGTACACAGAGAACCATGACTGGTATGTCAACATACCACAGTACATAATCTACAGGAGGGACGGGGATGGTAAAAGAGGAGGAGGAGTAGTTCTCTACATAAGGGAAGGAATGAAAGCAACAGAACTAAAGGGTAAATAGGCAGGGAAGGAGGCACTGTGGGTCACCCTGGAGACAGGAAATGGCACCACAATCTACACAGGGGTTGTTTACAGACACCCATCTCAGGGGGAGGCAATGGACAATGAAATGATAGAAGGAATCCTTAGAATGGCAGAAAAAGGATAGATATTGTTGATGAGGGACCTCAATATGCCAGATGTTAACTGGACCACCTTTACTGCAGCCACATCCAAGAGTAGGGTCATTCTCAATGCCCTACAGGGGGCATGCCTCAGACAGCTAGTGTTGGAACCCACTCAGGAGGGAGCAATCTTAGACCTGGTACATTGAAATGGGGATGGACAGAGGATCTCAGATTTAGAAATGGGTAGCCATCTTGGAACAAGTGACCACCAAACAGTGTGGTTCACAATAAACACAGATGTAGAGTCAAGCCATACAAAAACAAGGGTGTTGGACTTTAGGAGGGCAGACTTTGGCAAAATGGGAGACTGCCCCAGAAAATCACTATCAAACAGACAAGAAGGAGGGGTGGAAGAACAATGGGGAAAAATCAAAACTGCATCACAGAGGCAACAAGCATTGGTGTAAAGCAAATCAACAAAACAAAATGCAGGAAGGAGCCACTATGGTTCTCAAAAGAGGTGATAGGGAAGGTTAAGGAGAAAAGGATAGCATTCAGGAAATATAAGGAAACACAGAAGGGGCATGACAGAGAACTATATCAGTTAAAGAAGAAGAAGGCAGGGAAGGCAGTCAGAATAACAAAGGCCCAAACTGAGTAAAAGATGGCCAACTCTGTTAAGAAGGGAGATAAAACCTTTTATAGGTACATTAGGGAGTGAAGAAAGACCAAGGGAGGGATAGTGAGGCTTAATAAAGGGGAGGAAATCTGGGCAGAGGGTGACAGTGAAAAAGCAGGGATACTGAATGAATACTTCTGCTCAGTAGTCACAAAAGAAGAGGAGGGGGAGGTACCTAAACCAAACAATAGAAACACTCTGAATAGGGTGATTGAAACCAGTTCATTCACAGAAGAAAGGGTTCTGAAAGAACTCATAAAACTGAAGGTGGACAAAACAATGGGGCCTGATGGGAGTCACCCAATAATTTCTAAAACAACTAAGGGTAGAACTAGTGACACCACTGACTACCCTCTTTAGCAAATCATGGGAGGATGGTGTGGTACCTGATGACTAGAGGAAGGTGGATGTGATTCCACTTCACAAAAGTTGGAGCAATGCACAGGCAGGAAACTATAGACCTGTTAGTTTGACCTCGGTGGTAGTGAAAATAATGAAACCACTTCTGTAGGAAAGAACTATTGAGTACCTAGAGGCCAGCGGGGCACAGGATCCAAGACAACATGGATTCACAGTGGGAAGGTCATGTCAGATGAATCTAATAGATTTGTTTGACTGGGTGACCAAAGTAGTAGACTAGGGAGGGGCTATGGACATGGCCTATCTAAACTTTAGCTAGGCATTTGACACAGTCCCACACAAAATATTATTATACAAGTTAGCCAGCCTTGGAGTGGGTCCCAAGGTGGTAGCCTGGGTAAAAAATTGGCTGAACAACAGGACGCAGAGGGTAATAGTAAATGGAAGAAAGGGGGGTTACTAGCGGAGTACCACAAGGTTCAGTACTGGGACCGGTCCTCTTTAATGTCTTTATAAGTGACATTGCGAAGGGACTGGAAGGCAAAGTATGTCTCTTTGCAGATGACACAAAGATCTGCAATAGGGTCAATACAGAAGGTGGGGTGGAAGGGATGAGAGGGAACTTCGCAAGGTTGGAGGGATGGTCAAATGTATGGTAGCTTAGATTCACTGCAAAGAAGTGCTAAGTAATGCAGATGGGAAACAAAAACCCAGGGGAAGAGTACACAATGGGGGTCGAGATACTAACAACAACAAAAATGGAAAGGGACCTGGGCTAGTTATATCAGATGACCTAAAGGTGGGCAAGCAATGTGAGAAATCAGTAAGAAGGGCTGGCAGGATACTAGGATGCATAGGGAAAGGCATCACCAGTAGAAAAGAGGAAGTGGTTATCCCTCTGTACAGACAGTTGATGAGACCCCATCTGGAGTACTGCGTGCAGTTCTGGAGACCCCATCTCCGCAAGGACATAGACAGGATGGAGGCTGTCCAGAGGAGGACAACTAAAATGGTGCAGGGTTTGCACCAGAGGACATACGAAGAGAGATTAAAGGAGCTTAATATGTATACCCTTGAGGAAAGGGGGGGGGGGGACATGATAGAAAACATCCAAGTACCTCAAGGGAATCAACAAAGTCCAAGAGGGTAGCATCTTTCAGAAAAAGAGATGTGCAAGAACAAGTGTGCACAATTTGATGATAGAGGGGGGATGACTCAGAGGTAATGTGAGGAAGTACTTTTTCATGGAGAGGGTGGTGGATACACGGAACAGCCTTCCTGAGGGGGTAGTGGAGTCAAAAACAGTGGAAAAATTCAAGAATGCATTGGACAGACACAAGGCAATTTTATTGGGGGGCAGGAGGAAGTAGGCTGTTGGTTAATTAGGATCTGCAGCTTATCCATTAGGTAAGGAAATGGGCAGACTAGGTGGGCCAAGCGGTCCTTATCTGCCATCAAATTCTATGTTTCTATGAAGCAGAACTGAATGTTTCCAAAGGGCTTTCCAAACAATCTTCAAAGGTTAAGAACAGCAGGCACTGACATGTAGTTCATTGTTGTTAGGACTGAACAGTAAGCCACATCTGTATCTCAACACAGAATGTGGGCTGACCAGTCATATTTGATCTCATGGGTTTGGGTCATGCTGAACCCAAAGTGGGAAAGCAATATAAAAGACAGAAAAACTTAGTGCAACAGCACTGAAACAAGGATTACCCTGAAAGGTCCTTGGCGTCTCAGCTGAGTTTCACGGACAAACACAGTTACACATACACCACTAATACAAAGCATCATGGGAAATACTGAAAATGCAAGTCACCATGAAGGAAGTGGCTGGGACACTTAAAAGCAGAATTGAATGGTGTCAAACGGTCTCTCAGACAATCTGTAAAGCCTGAGAACAGCAGACACAGACGTGTTTTGTCCTTTCTAAGACTCATCAGTATGCCACATCTATGGCTCAGTTCAGGTGAAGTAGTAGTAAAATGTCTTTATTTATACAGGCAGAAAATGTTGACAAGCACAAAATTTTCACCATAGGTCTTTTACAAGGACTGTTTTCATGGTGATCCTATAGGACCCACTGTCAGTGTCAGTGGCTCAGTAGGTAGCACGCTCGCTTCTGAGGCCGGGAGATCAGAGGGCTGTGGGTTCAGTTCCCACATCTGGCACTTGGGTTAATATCCCAGTACTGACACTGTAGTGCATCATGAGAGGGGTGCTGCACTTCTGAGGTGCCGTCTTTCGGATGAGACGTTAAACCGAGGTCCCATCTGCCTGGATTGGTGGTAGTTCAGGTGGATGTTAAAGATCCCATGGCACTTATAGAAAAGAGTAGGGGAATTTCCCCGGTGTCCTGGCCAAATTTCCCTCATTCACTAAAAATACCACCAACAGCTTAATCTGGTTCAAGGTTAGTTGGCATTCATCTATATCCCCCTCCCCCGGGTCGTGCCTGAAAATAGGCAGGATTTGTCTAGTGCACTTACCCGGTCAACAAAAGCTAAATAAAAATAAAATAAAATAAATAGGTGTTACAAGGTTCAGTTCTATTCTTGAAAAAAGTTCCAAATACATACGAGCACTTAATACCTGTATATATTTCCTCCTCTTACATTCTTCAAACCATTTCGTACCGAAAGCATCATAGAAACATAGAAACATAGAAGTTGACGGCAGATAAGGACCGCAAGGCCCATCCAGTCTGCCCATTTCTTTTTCTACCTTATAAATGTGCCATCGGCCTTTGCTCTGTCAGTGACCTATCTATTCATAGTCATTTGTATTGCTCCCTTATGCCTATCCCATGCCTGTTTGAAGCCCTGCACTGTATTCATAGCCACCACTTCTTGTGTAAGCCATTCCATGCATCTACCACCTTTCTGTGAAAAGAATTTCCTCACATTCCCCTTAATCGGCCTCCCTCTAATCTCATGCTGTGTCCTCTTGTCCTGCTATTTTTCTTATATTTAAACATGTTGGACTCTTTTCACCTTGTTTATGCCCTTAAGGTGTTTAAATGTCTCGATCATATCACCTCTCTCCCTCCTTTGCTCAAGGGTATACATATTGAGCTCCATTAATCTGTCCTCATATGTCTTCTGATGCAGTCCCTGCACCATTTTGGTTGCCTTCTCTGGACTGCCTCAATTTGGTTAATGTCCTTGTGAAGGTGTGGCCTCCAATACTGCGCAGTACTCAGATGGGGCCTAACCAATGTCTTGTACAGAGGGATTATTACCTCCTCTTACGACTTGTGATGCCCCTACTAATACACCCTAACACCCCCTAGCCTCCTACCTACTCTACTGCTTTAGAGGTCTGCTTGATGATTTTAGGTCATCAGTGATGATGATGCCCAAGTCTCTTTCTTCCTTTGTGACTGCTAGCAACTCCTCCCAGCCTATAAGTGGCTTCAGGGTTTCTTCCCTATGTGCATGATTTTGCACTTCTTTGCATTAAATCCCAGTTGCCACTCTTCTGACCATTCTGCTAGTTTATCCAGATCTCTTCCTCATTCTGCCCACCCCATCTGGATCATCTACTCTGTTGCAGATCTTGGTGTCATCTGCAAACAGACAAGCCTTACCCTCTAGTCCATCTGCGAGGTCACTAATGAAGATGTTGAATAGGACTGGCCCCAGGACTGATCCCTGAGGTACCCACTTGTGACTTGCATCTCTTCTGACTGTATACCATTTACCACCACTTCTGTTTTCTGCCAGTCAACCAGTTTGCCACCCAGTTGACCAACTTCTGACCCACCCCGAGCCTACCTAGCTTATTTATCAATCTTCTATGTGGAACAGTGTCAAAAGCTTTGCTGAAGTCAAGGTAGGCGACATCAACTGCTCCCCCTTGGTCCACCACTCTGGTTACCCAGTCAAAGAAATCTATGAGATTAGTTTGACAGGACCTACTTTAACCACTGCTAGGTATGTACAATGTCCTGATTGATTTTAGCTCTAAATGCATTTACTGTTAAATCCATATCTCTCTGGTCCAATGGTAAGCTATTCCAAGAGTTAGCAGCTCTATATTTACATTTAAGTTTTCCAAGATTGTTTTCTATTCTGGGGACAATATAGAGTTTTACTTTTATTCCTCAGGCAGAAACTATGATTCACCCATTCGAGCTGGTTTACAAGCCTCTTGGGCGTTCCAGATTTCATACTTTCATAGAGTAGGATATTCCAGGCTCTTTCTCTGTTTTGTTGCAACGGACTCCCTGACAGTACATGATAAAGGGAACAACGGTGGACAGTAGGTTCACATCTTAAAACAAATCAGGCAATTCTGTGATACAATACATCTAGTTTATGTAATGATTTTTTGGTAGATAAACTATAAACATGTGATCCATACTACAAGTGGTGACCAGTCATATTTGATCTCACGAGCTTTGGTCATGGTGAACCCAAAATAGGAAAGCAACTTAGAAGACAAAAAAAAAATCAGTGCAACAGCGCTGAAAAAAGGGTTACCCTTGAAGGTCAATGAAACCTAAGCCAGGTTTCACAGAAATACAAAATGACATACAGTATACAATACAAAGTGCCATATGAAGTAAATGCAAATCACCATGAAGGAAATGGCTGGCCCACTTAAAGCAAGACTGAATGGTGTTAACAGGCCTCTCAAGCAATCTGCAAATGCTGAGAACAGCAGACACATGTTTTGTCCTTGTTAAGACTTATCAGTATGCCACATCTGAATCTTAGCACTGCTTAATTTAGGCATGCCCTGTTTCTTAAATTAACACTAATGAAGGCTTAGTTTCTGAAAGAGTCTGTTAATTCTGCAACAGGTTAACCAGTGTGCCAAAATACAGAATGAGATTTAATCTCAGTATGGCAATTTGATTCCATCATTTACCTGCCAACTCGATGTTTTGCTGTGTAACCCCCAACCCCCATTTTGGGGGGACTTACTTTAAGTGTCTCCCTGGGCTCCTCTAATGCCCACTGCCTGGCAGATGTCCAGCAATAAAACTTAAATCCATGTTCTGTGTTGTGCTGCTGTTGCTCTGTGTGTGTGCGCACATCCATGCCGCTACACTGTCCTTTTAAGAGCTCCAGCCTTTGTACAGTGTAAATAGCCTGGGTTGGGTCCAAGTACAACAGAGCTCGAAACCAGTTAGGCATTACTCTGATTGACTCCACTCTGCAGTCGCTAACAGAGCAGAGGGAGCCGTTTAGTAATCTGTAAATATTTATTTCTAAATCCTTACTGTTGTTTAAATAAAATAAATGATTTTGACTGCCAGTACTGCAGCACTAGTTTGTTCCAATGGAAGCCACCTTGTTTGGTCCGGGGCTTCCTGGTTTGGACCAATCAGAACCAAAGGGTCCTCAAGGGGTTCTAACTACAGTGGATTATGGATGAAACTGTGAACTTTCTTGTTGGCATCTAAATGGACCACTAGGAGCAGCTAACTGTGATTGACAGCTCCATTAGCCAACCAACATGCTGAAAAAATGATCCTTTGGTGGAGCTGCTTTTGAACTGTGGTCACTCGAGCTCGAGACTCTGAGGAGAGAGGAGCCAGTTTTGGTTCTGTGAAGATTATCACACGAAGGTCTTGAAATTGCCTCCTGTGATTAACGTTTAATTCATAAAGGGATGAAACTTCAGGAACTGCCTGCTAACAGACTGAGGGGTTGCTCAGCAAGTTGGCTGAGATTGCAACCGGCCACAAATCGAAGAAAAGAGAAAGTTTAATGTTTCTTCAGCTTGCGGTGCTGAGACCTACTGCATGTAAAGAGACTGTGATCCAGGGAATCCTGCTTGCCGAAAAGGAGTCATACTTACACAACAACTAATTTACCTGCCAGCTGGTGGGTTCACCAGCAAGCAGGCTTACCTTTCAAAAAGGCCTTTTATCTACCAGGGCCTATGCTAACAATGGGCCAGACAGACTGTTCCTGTGCCATCATCAGCATCGCGGTGAGATACCAGACTTGGGGAGTCAGCCCCTGTGCAGCAATCAAACGCAGGTTACAGCCACCTACAGGGAAAGGCCATGAAGAGAGGATGAAACTTGCCAGCCAAGGTCTCTACCAGCTTCCCGACGGCATACCAGGTCTTCATTTCGCCAGCCTTGTCATCTGCCAAACTGGGTACAGTGAGTACAACCAAGGTAGCTCCCTGCAACAAATGTTTTAATCATAAATGGTACCATCTGATTGTGTTCAGCCAGTGTTCAAGTGTTTCAACAGACTAGGGCAACTGACCACGGATACATATAACTTAATTTGTTTTGTATTACCAGTGTTTAATTTTTCTCTCCATCAAGGGTCCCAACATCAGTTGCAATACCGGCCAACCCGTGGCACCGCCCCAGGCATGCCTGTTTCTACTCTGGGTACCCAGTAGTTGCCAGACCGGTAAATTTAGGGACTAAAATGATTAAAAGTAGCCTAGCCTGTCTTAATTACAGTAAAGTAATCATTTGCCTAAATTCTCACCCCTTCCTTGTTTACGTCCCCCTAAATAAACCTGATTTGCTGTCTTACTGTTAACCTGGCTTGTGAGCATATCATTACTTGGGCTAAAGTGCAAATAATTCTCAAAGTGCATATGTATGCTACTGAAGCTGTCTTTTGCAGGGGGTTGCAGTGTGAATGCCAAGAGTCCAGACCCTGCTGGTAAGTGAAGGTTGCATGAGCATATCATGAATGATCAGACTGCTTTGTATTCTGTTAAGTATTGCAACTGTTTTGTTAAATCCAAAAGGTCACTAGGTGGGATTGCTGGTGGTTACAGCCTCCCAGAGGGCTGTACCAATTCTGTTAGAAATCTACTTAAGCACTACTCTGTGTGGAGGCACCATAACTGTAGTACTACTGTTGGTATGCATTTTGCAGTCCCCTGCATTTCCAGACCCAGGCCCCTCAACCTGCAATCAGGGAAGCAGGTAGGGTTGGTAGCCCTTGGATATAACTGTGCCAAGGTTACAACATGCAGGCACTGCTGGGATTGGTACCTCCTAGTGGCCAAAATACATAATTGCAATTTTTCTTTTTATGAGTATTTGTATCAAAATGGAGAATGGGGCTGAACTTAAACTTGGGATCCTCGTCCATGAAATGGCTGTGCATCACCTAATAGGGTGGTGTGAAGCTGAGGAGGTGGATCCTCATAAGGCTCTAAAGTTATTAGATATTCCTTTGGTTACCACTATGGCCACTATAGAAGAGACAGTAAATAAAGCTAAATGTCTAGGTAAAGCCACTGTACAAGGACAAAATTCTGATCCATTCAGTCAAAGCTTGGTGGCCTTAATAGCTAGACCCTGAGGAGGTACCCCCTGTTATTATCCCTGGCAAGTCCCAGGTGGGTAGGAGAGTGATCACTATGCATAGTGGGGCATTCACATCTAAGGAGCCTCTGCAGCGAGAGGAATTTAAGGACAAGTTGGAAAAACTGTTGGCAGCTGAGGGACAGATGCGGGAAGACCTAAAAAAGGCCTTATATACCCTGGGGGGGTGTTACACCTGTGAACCCCATCCCTGCTCTTTTGCCCATGCCCTCACCCGTGCTCATACCCTCAGTGAAGCTGGACTCATATCATAGACAGAGTGTTCTTGGGCACTGTTCCCACACCCAGTGGGGAGGATAATCTAGAGACTTGGATGGACTATGCATCCCCCTTAGTCCAAAAGTGGCAGTGTGTGGAACCAGAAAAAAGAAAGAGGCTAATGGAAAGCTTGCAGGGTCCTGCACTTGAAGCAATCAGATTTTTGAGGTCCACAAACCCTGATGCTTCAGCTAATGAGTATTTTTTTTTTTTGGTAAACGGGTAAGGCTCATTAGGCACAAGTGCCTGTTTTCAGGGGTGACCCGGGAGCACTGGGGTGGTTAAGTGACTTGCTCAGAGTCACACAGTATGCAAGTGGAGGTTGTGGGAATCAAACCCAGCCTGCTGAATGTACCAAGCTCGTTCATAGCTCATTACTCTAACCTCTAGGCTATACTGCCAGCCAGCATTTGTCTGCATTAGAAGGTATTTTTGGCAGTACTGAATCAGGAGAAGATTTAATGTGGAAATTCAAGTCCACCAAGCAGTGGAAAAATGATCTGTTGTCCACATATGTGACCCGGCTGGAAAGGGCCTTTCAGAGAGCACACTGCAAGGGTGGCTTCCTGGCTAGTGACTTAAATAAAGTAAGGTTAGAGCATATCCTAAAATCTGCAAGATTCTCAAGTGTGCTGATACTTAAGCTAAAGTTCCAGGACCACAAAGATGATCCTCCTGTATACTGTGGGTTGCTTAAAGAAATTAGGGAGGCTGAAAATGAAGAGGAGTTTTGGGACCCGTATGCAGGTGCAGCCAGAGCAGCTCCAGCCCAGGAGAGTCTGATGACCAGGAACCTGCTCTTGATGCTCAACAGATTAAAGATTTGCTAAAAGAGCTACAGGAAGTAAAGGCCAGTGCCCAAACTGCTGAGGACATGACCAAGGGTCAAACAGCTCATCTTTCTGCTGCTGAAGTCGTCAATGATACACTGCCTTGATTGAGTACTTCTGCTCAGTCTTCACACAGGAAGCAGATGGTAATGGACCAACAATAGGCATAAAGAAGTGTTCGATTGAATGAATAGACATGGGTCCCTTCACAGAGGAACGGGCCCTGGAGGAAACAGACAAGTTAAAGGTAGCTAAAGCTATGGGGCCAGATGAGATACACCCAAGAATACTGAAAGAACTAGTGAGGGAATTGGCAGCCCCCTTAACAGTGCTCTTAAACAAATCATTAAGGAGCGGGGAGGTGCTGGAGGATTGGAAGAGTACAACAGTAGTACCACTCCGCAAGAGTGGGAGCAAGGAACAGCCAAGTAATTACCATCCGGTTAGTCTAACATCAGTTGTGGGAAAACTGAGGGAGTCCCTGCTGAAGGAAAGAATCATAGCTCTTTGGAGCAAACTGGTCAGCTCGACAAAAATCAACATGGTTTCATGACAAGGAGGTCCTGCCAGAAAACCTGGCTGATTTTTCAATTGGGTCACCAAAATAGTGGATCAGGGTAGGGCAGTGGATGTGGTTTACCTGGACTTCAGCAAAGCTTTTGACTCTGTTCCACACAGGAGACTAGTCAAAAAACTGGAGAACATGGGAATCGGGCCCAAGGTTACAAACTGGGTCAGAAACTGGTTACATGGGAGAAATCAGACAGTATTAGTAAATAGCACTCAGTCTGTGGAGGGGAGGGGAGGGTGACTAGCGGTGTCCCACAGGGCTCAGTTCTGGGGCCGATCCTCTTCAACATATTCATCAGTGACATTGCAGATGAACTGGAGGGAATGGTGTGCCTGTTTGCAGATGACACCAAAATTGGCAACAGGGTAGACACAACAGAAGAAGAGCAAAGCATGGAAGTTAGTCTCTGAAAACTGGAAGAGTGGTCCAAGACCTGGCAATTGAAATTCAGTGCCAAAAAATGCAAGGTCATGCACCTGGGAAAGCGTAACCCAAGGAAACTGTGCTCAATGGGAGGGCAAGGAGCGAGACCTGGGGTGATCATATTAGATGACCTCAAGGTCAGTAGACAATGTGAGAAGGCAGCGCTAAAGGCTAGTGATATCCTGGGATGCATAGGAAGGGGCATCACAAGCAGAACGCATGAAGTAATCATGCCCCTGAATTGGTCCCTGGTCAGGCCTCACCTGGAGTACTTTGTCCAATTCTGGAGGCTACACCTCAGGAAGGACATAGGCTGGAGATGGTACAGAGAAGAGCAACAAAGATGGTGTAGGGCTTGCAATAGAAACCGTACAAGGCAAGACTGGATGACCTCAAATTATACTCCCTAGAACAATGCAGGAATCGTGGGGACATGATTGGACCATTCAGATACCTTAAAGACAACAGGGTGCATGTGCAGAACCTTTTTCAGGTAAAGAACTACAGCAGAACCAGAGGGCACAATCTTCCACTTAAGGGAGGAAAGTTCAGAAGCTATAGGAGGAAATTCTTCTTCACAGAGCGTGTTGTGGAACCATGGAATAGTCTGCCGGAGGGGGTGGTGGGGGCCAAGACAGTGGGGGAATTCAAGCGGGCATGGGACAGACACTGTGGGATACACAAGCAGGTGGCTAAGTAGGGGGGGTAGGAAGCCAAGGGCAGACTTGATGGATCATATCGTCCCCATCTGCTGACAACTTCTATGTTTCTATGCCTTCTGCCACCAGTGCAAGTGTTCAAGTCTCTGGTGAGGAACCAAATAATTATATGTTGCATGAACTGAGAGAGTTAAGAGCTTTAGTGAGTGACCTTGCACAAACATCTCGTCAGCCGTCCTCTTGGAAGAGGCTTAGTGGAGCTGAATCTGGGCCTAGGCCCAAAGATGAGAACAAGTCTAGTCCTCACCCTAATTGTAATCAAGCCAAAGAACCTTGAGCACCTAACCCTAGTCCGAATTACTTTTGCTACCACTGTGGAAAAGATGGGCGCACTAAAAGAGTCTGTAACTCCCTGGAAGATTTGCAAAAAGTAACAGCCAAGCACTTAACCAAGTGAGGCAGAGTGACCTAAAGCCTCAATCCAAATCTTCCCACAAGCCTTATGAGGGATGATCTGCTGTCACACATCCAAAAAACAATGCTCCTCCTGACTGGTCCAAAATGGTGGGTCCCTCCATGGAGACTACAGCACATATTGATGGCATCCTGGCCCGAGCCCTGTTGGACAGCGGATCTCAGCTCATGATAATCTTTAAGGATTGGTATGATCAGCACCTATCTGACCATCCCTTACAACCTCTTGAAAGTCTGTGCATGTGTGGGGGTTAAGTGACAAATTGTATCCTAATCTTGGTTTTCCTCGGGTGTGGCTTTCATTTCCCTCATCTGTGGCAGGTGTCGGAGATCCAGCGGAGACCTTAGCTCTTGTGATCTGGCCTGTACGATGTGATTACAGTGTTGTTTGGTACTAACACACATATGTTTGGATGCCTTTTGCAAATTTGTCAAGAAAGACAAGCCCACAAGACGGGAAGAGCTTTACACATCCATGCCATGGTACAAAAAGCATATGAGATGCAGGTGCGCCCCAAGGCAGGTGACCAGGACAAGCCTGTGGGAATTGTATGGAAGAAGAATTCTTCACCTCTTGTTTCTCCCCCTAATGCACAGTGCAGTGTCAGTGGAGAGGTCCGCCTACACAAAGATGTAACTAACAAGCTACTAATTCTGGGCACTCCAGAAGAAGGAAGACTGGCTGAAGGACTTCTGGTTAAACCTAGTATACTGCCTGTCCGTGCTCACCCATCTGCCGGGAGGGTGGTGGTTCAAATCCAAAATGTGACTGATCAAGACATTAAAGTTAACCGAGGTTGCACCCTGGCCTAGGTCTATTGTGCTGATACTGCTGTGTTGCCGTCCAAGTGCCAAAATGGAGCAGTGTGAAGTGTCACTGGACATATTTGATTTTGGAAAGTCCCCTGTCCCTGACAACTGGAAAAAGAGAGAATCAGTAAAAAACTGGCTCAGCGAACCAAAGTGTTCTCTCTTAAAGAATGGGATGTTGGTTGTGTCACTGGTGCTGAACACCATATCTGCCTGCATGATGAAAGACCCTTCAGAAGGAGATCATGACACTTAGCTCCTGCTGACATTGACAATGTAAGGCGCCATCTACAGGAAATGCTTGTGACTGGCATCATACAAGAATCACATAGTCCTTACGCTTCTCTTGTTGTTCTGGTCCAGAATAAAAATTGTTCCATCCATATGTGTGTGGATTACAGAACTTTAGAGAACTGTGCCAGATCAATATACAATACCACGCATACAAGATATCTTGGACTGTCTCAATGGGAGTAAGTGGTTTTCAGTTCTTGATCTCCACAGCAAGTACTCTCAAATCCTGATGGCATCTGAGGACAGAGAAAAGACTGCATTTATTTGTTCTCTGGGCTTCTACAAGCTCCTCTGTATGCCCTAAGGCATATCCAGTGCACCAGGAACTTTTCAGAGACTAATGGAATGTGCTATGGGAGATAAGAACATTCTCGAATGTTTAGTTTACCTTGACAACATCATTGTCCTTGGCAAAACCCTTGAAGAACATGAGGCTTGTCTATTTAAAGTGTTGGATAGACTTGAAGAATTTGGTTTAAAATTATCAACTGACAAATGCCAGTTTTTCCAGAGCTCTGTGAAATATGTGGGCCACATTGTGTCATCTGAAGGCATCCAGACAGATCCTAAGAAGGTGGAAGCATTAACAGAGTATTGGCCTAGACCAAACAACTTAAAAGAACTACAATGGTTCCTAGGCTTCTGCAGCTACTATTGTCATTTCGTTAAAGACTATACCAAGGTAGTGTTCCCACTGCTGAATTTAATGCAAGGGAATCCTCCCACTCAGAAAAAGTACAAGAAAAGCATGGAGACAGAGACATCCAAAACCTATTTCCGGCCTCATTAACTTTTTGGGCAGAGATGGATATCAGACTGTGACACAGCCTTTCATGAAATCATTTATCAGCTAACTCATGCACCTGTTCTTGCATATACAGACCCATCCAAGCCTTATGTGCTGCATACTGATGCTAGTCTAAGTGGTTTTGGGGCTGTGCTCTACCAAGAGTATCCAGAAGGATTATGCCCAGTCGCGTATGTCAGCTGAAGTTTCACACCTTCAGAAAAAAATTATCCAGTGCACAAAATGGAATTTCTCACCCTCAGGTGGGCAAGTTGTGGCTCAATTCCACAAATACTTGTATGGCGCCAAGATATTAGTTAAAACAGACAACAATCCTTTATCCTACATCCAAACTTCTGCAAAACTTGATGTTATGGAACATAGGTGGCTCTTGGCACTATCTACATATGATTATGTGGTGGAGTACCGACCAGGCCTCAATCATATTGACACTGATGCCCTCTCAAGAAAACCTGTTGCTAACCAAAATTGGGTATGAATGTCGGAACAATCCGTGAAAGATTTGTGTCACAAGTTTGACAGGGAAGAGGCCCCTCCTACTGAGACGGTGGACTGCCTAGCTGATTGCCTGGGGCCTCCTGATACTTGTTTGCCAGCGGCCTTTTGTACCTTTGCAGCATTGGATCCAAGTACCTTACCACAGCTCACGTCAGCTGACTTGCAGAGAGAGCAATACTATGATCTGACCAGTTCTGACTGCCCTCTCAAAGGGAGAAGAAGTCTCTAAGTTATGATAAAGTGACCAAATAACTGCCTTGCTGTTTCTAGAAGGGCCTAAACTAAAGCTTAAAGAGAGATTGTTGTACAGAGAACTTACAGATAGTCAAGGAGAGGTTGTAAAGAAACAGCTAGTACGCCCATCCAAATTCAAGAATGTTGTATTAAAAGCACTCCATGACCAAATGGGAGACCTGGGCAGTGAAAGAACCCTGGACTTAGCCTGTGCATATTTCTACTGCCCAAAAATGGGCACGGACATTGAACAATATGTGAAACGTTGTAGCTGGTGTCTCCAAAGTAAAGCACAACCACAGCAGGCAGCCCCTTTGGTCAACATAGCCACCAGTGAGCCAATGGAGCTTGTGTGTATAGATTTCTTAAGCCTAGAACCAGACTCCAAGAACATTAGTAATGTGTTGGTAGTGACAGACCATTTCACAAGGTATGCTCAGGCATACTCCACTAAAGACTAGAAGGAAGCCACAGTAGCAAAGGTCCTGGTTGAAAAATTCTTTGTTCACTATGGTGCACCACAACTCATACACTTGGATCAAGGCCAGGACTTCAAAAGCAGATTGATTAAAGAGATGTTGTCTCTCTGTGGTGTACAAAAATCCAGAACCACCCCCTACCACCCACAAGGAGATCCACAGCTCGAGAGGTTCAATAAGACTCTACTTGACATGCTAGGCACTCTTCAGCTAAAAGATAAACCAAAGTGGAGTCAGCAAGTAAGCTCTCTTGTGCATGCATACAACTGCACCAAAAATGATGCCACAGGGTTTTCACCTTATCATCACATGTTTGGCAGAGAGGCACGCCTTCCTCTTGATGTTTGTTTTGGAGTCTCACCAGATGGTGTCCAGTCTGATAACTACCTTCAGTATGTTAAAAAATTGAAAGCA
The DNA here is from genome assembly GCA_016271365.2 of Neoceratodus forsteri. Lineage (NCBI taxonomy): Eukaryota > Metazoa > Chordata > Ceratodontiformes > Ceratodontidae > Neoceratodus > Neoceratodus forsteri. The sequence goes on from CM057452.1 coordinate 463,777,058, forward strand.
CACCTAAACCATGTGGCATCATTTAAAAAAGGGGATCCTAAGGTTGTCATGAACTACAGCCAATTGCCATACTCTCGGTACTGAGCAAAATCCTGGAGAAAACTGTCGCAACTCAGACAACTGACTATCTAGTTAAGCACAGTCTGCTCTTGTATACCCAACATGGCTTCAGAAAAGGACACAGCACAACAACTGCACTCCTTAAATTCACCACAGACACTCTTTCAAAAATGAATACTGGCAATCTGACTGGGGCTGTCTTTATTGACCTCACAAAGGCTTTTGACCTTGTTGATCACACTTTGCTTCTCTCCTCGCTTCGACACCTGCATTTTTCCTCCTCTGTTGTTGACTGGTACAAAAGCTACCTGACAAACAGAACTCAAGTGGTGAAATTTAATTCCTTTCTATCGAACAGTACCACCATTAACATTGGTGTACCTCAGGGCTCCATCCTAGGGCCCCTCCTAGTCTCTCTTCATATAAGTAACATTGGAGCTGCTCTAAAATCCTGCTCTGCTATTCTATATGCTGATGATCTTGTCATCTATACAAGTTCTACTAATATAGACACTATCAATACAACCCTTTCCTCTTACTTTAACAATATCCAAAACTGGCTATATGACCACAAACTGGCTGTCAACACTAGCAAAACTAAAGCCATGCTGCTTGGATCGGCCCCAAAGCTTGCACAACAGCACTGATGGTTCAGGACTTAGAAGGTCAATTACTGGAATGTGTGACCTCTTTCAAGTACCTGGGCATCCTGCTAGATCAATCTCTTGATCTTAATCTTCATGTACAGTCTGTTTGCAGAGCTGTCAACTCCAAACTGGGTGTTGCATATAAGACTAGTTATATGCTCATGCCATCGGCTAAAATGGCCATTGCGAGGGGATTCTGCTCCCCACCCTAACCTATGGGACTCCCTTATTTGGGGCTGCTCATAAAACTGACCTACTCAGATGGGATATTACGTATAACAACATATGTCGCTATGCCTCTTCTGCTCCTCGGCTTAAACACCACTGTCAACTTTATAATGATCTTGGTTGGCTCTCTCCGTTAGCTAGTAGGAAATACTACCTTGGCTCTCTTATTGATTTGATAATTCAAAATCAAACCCCTAGGTGTCTTGCAGCTATGCTTGTTCCTCAGCACACACTCCATTGTCTACGATCAGCTGATAAATCCTTTCTGAATTTGCCGAGGTGCCGCACTAGGAAAGGAACTGTTGCATTTGAGCATGCGGCTCCACAGCTGTGGAATTCCCTTCCCCTCGACATTAGACTTTCTAGCTCCCACACATGCTTTAAGAGAAAATTGCGCTCAAATCTGCTGATTGCTGATACCTGTTCCTGCTTTCACCCTACCTAAAGACTGATGTCTCTTGCCATACAATAGTATTTCCTCACCTCTATATAACCCTCTTACTGCCTCAGCCTGTCCTGGCTCCCTTTCCCTGCCCATATACAATCTTGCACTGCAGGCATCTCCCTTACACTTACATATACTCATATAATCTAATTTCATGGCTTGCTCCCCTTTTCCTCACTTACCGACCTTTTCCTTAATGACACCCCCTGCTCTCAATGGTTATTTCTTCCTTTTGTATTACCTGTTTTTGTTTTTGTGTACCTTGTTCTGTTTATATGATATGTCACCTGATAATTTATTGTCCAAGGTCCTCTCTATTCATTGCATAGGTAGGCACCTATGACCTTATGAATGGTCTACCCTGTATGTCTCTGATATATTATATCCACTTTAACTCATTGTATGTAAAGCGCTTTACTTTGTATTTTCCAATATATTGTATCCTCTTTAACTCATTGTATGTAAAGCACTTATAAATTGTTATCCTGTTAAGTTTCTGCATGTCTGTACTGTCCCGGGTCGTACCTGAAAATAGTCATTTTATGGCTAGTGCACTTACCAGGTTAATAAAAGATAAATAAATAAAAATATCAATTGGTTAACACCATGGCTGCAAAAAAAATCTTGCTAATAAGACCCATCATGACAAGCAAGTCAATGCTCATGACTTGAAGGCTGGAGATCATGTTTTACTGTGAAATCTTGGGTTTCAAGGGAAACATAAAACAGCTGACCGATGGAGCCACACACCATATGCTGTGATAAGCAAATTAGATGATTTGCCCCTATATAAAATGCGACCTGAAAGAGATCCCCGAGCTGTAAAGACAATACACAGGAATCACCTTCTACCCATTGGTCAAATTGTCATAGATTGCTTTTAGTTTGTAATGTTATTAAATTTATTTTTTACTGTGTATTGTAAAGGTGCCCTGAGCACAGGAAGGGCGCCTTATACAAATAAAATTTTACTTACTTACTTACTGTCAGATACTGCTCCAACAGGGCCTGTCACATGCTCTGCTGTTTGTAAAAAACAGTCCAGTCAGCCTCCCGCTGCTCAACAGCCAGAGCCCCCAGCTAAGAATACTACAATAAATGATGATGCTGACTCTGAAGATACCAGCAGCGAATGTTGTGCTGCTTACTACCCTTCCTTCAAACTAAATCAGTTTTTTCAAGGTGTCTACTGTCCTACGTCTGGTCTCCCTTCCAGTGTTCCAGAGATCCCTGACAACTCTGCTCTGTCAGTGGAACCTGAACTGCCCAAGAGCTATGCACAAAGTGTGTCATCTGACATAGTGGATTCACTTTGCCTAGTAGAACTGTCTGATGTTGAGACAACTGATACAGATCAGAAATATGGTGAGCCAGTTAACAGATCGCAAGGAGATGATGAACCTGTCAGTGAACAACAAAGTGATGCTGGCCTGAGTATGCTAAGGGAACGATTTCGTGACCAAGAAAATATGGCTATTCATGATACTGCTAGTAGTGTGTTGGATGATTCAAACTTTTTTGAAATACCACTTTCAGATGAGAGTGAGCTTCCAGGGACAGAGAACCAAAGGGATGTGCACAGTGATAAACCTGAACCTATAACCGGTTCTGAACTTCAAGATAGTGCAGTGTTGCCCCCTTCTTCAGAAGCTGTCTTGTTGCTGGACAATGAGCCGGGAGTCATGAACCCAAATGCTAATATTGAAGTGTCAATGCCAATACCTCCTACACCAAGAAGGTCTGGAAGACTTGTAAAACCTGTGGTTTTACAAGCTGTGGTTCATCTCACGATTCACCAGGAAATCCTGTGGTCTTGCCCATGAATGTAGTTCACAAAGAGTATACGTTACAGCCAATTCCCTGCCCAAGCTAGTATTCACTGCATCATCTAAGATAATAGTTAAGTCCTCCAGTCAGTATCCCAGGGGTCGCCCTTATAGAGTTCCAAAGGTTAGATGAAATGTTAAAAGTCTACTGTTCACCAGGGGTCAATGTTCCAAAGTTCTTGGGTAAAGAAAATGTAATTTATATGGTCGGATGGTTAAGACTGGTGTAGCTAGGGAATGTAGAGTGTCATGATAATATGTAAACCACTAACCTAAGCAATTGCTTAAAAGACAAATATCATTTAAGGTAAAGCATGCTATAATGTATATATTTATTTCATATCTGCACAGATTTTGTATATAACAGTGTATGGTCTAGATCTGTACATAATAGAGGGGTTAAAACAATTGTTACATGTATTATAGACTTGACACAGATGGCAAGTTTCCTGAGCAGGAGAGAGTGTAACCCCACCATTTTGGGGGCTTACCTTAAGTGTTTCCCTGGGCTCCTCTAATGCCCACTGCCTGGCAGACATTTAGCAATAAAAGTTATATCCATGTTCCATGTTGTGGTGCTATTGCTCTGCGTGTGTGCACACACCCATGCCACCGCACTGTCCCTTTGAGAGCATCAGCCTTTGTGCAGGGTAAATAGCCTGGGCTGGGTCCAAGTACAACGGAGTTCGTGACCAGTCAGCCATTACCCTGATTGATTCCACTCGGCAGTTGCTAACAGAGCAGAGGGAGCCCTTTAGTAATCTGTAAATATTTATTTCTAAATCCTTACTGTTGTTTAAATAAAATAAATTATTGCGACTGCCAGTACTGCTGCACTAGTTTGTTCCAATGGAAGCTGCCATGTTTGGTCTGGGATTTCCTGGTTTGGACCAATTGGACCCTAAGGGTCCTCGAAGGATCCTAATTACAGTGGATTATGGGTGAAACTGTGAACTTTCTTGTTGGCACCTAAATGGACCACTAGGAGAACTCTAACTGACTGACAGCTCCATTAGCCAACCAAAATGTGAAAAAACTATTTTCTGGTGGAGCTACTTTTGAACTGTGTTCACTCCAGCTTGAGACTCTGAGGAGAGAGGAGCCAGTTTTGGCTCTGTGAAGATTATCACAGGAGTGTCTTGAAATTGCCTCCTGTGATTAACTTTTGATTCAAAAAGGGATTGGTCTTCAGGAACTGTGAGCTAGTGGACTGAGGGATTGCCCAGCACGTCGGCTGAGATTGCAACCAGCCAGAAACTGAAGAAAAGAGAAAGTTTAATGTTTCTTTAGCTTGAGGTGCTGAGACCTACTACATGTAAAGAGACTGTGATCCAGGGACTCCTGTTTGCCGAAAAGGAGCCAGCCTTACACAGCGACCAATTTGCCTACCAGCTGGAGGGTTCATCAGCAAGCAGACTAACCTTTCAGAAAGACCTTTTATCTAGCAGGGTCTATGCTAACAACATCCCAGACAGACTGTTCCTGTGCAATCATCAACATCGCTGTGAGAGACTAAACTTGGGGAGTCAGCCCCTGTGCAGCAATCAAACACAGGTTGCAGCCACCTACAGGGAAAGGCCATGAAGAGAGGGTGAGTCATGCCAGCCCAGGTCCCCACCAGCTTCCCGATGGAGCACCAAGTCTTCATTTCACCAGCCTTGTCATCCGCCAGATTGGGTACAGTGAGTACAACTAGGGTAACTCCTTGAAACAAATGTTTTAATCATAAATGGTACCATCTGATTGTGTTCAGCCAGTGTTCAAGTGTTTCAGCAGACTAGGCCAATCAGCCACAGATACAAATAACTTAATCTGTTTTGTATGGCCAGTGTTTAATTGTTCTCTCCATCAAGGGCCCCAACATCAGTTGCAACACCGGCCAACCTGCGGCACCGCCCCAGCCATGCCTGTTTCTACTCTGGGTACCCAGTAGTTGCCAGACTGATAAATTTAGGGACTAAAGTGATTAAAAGTAACCTAGCCTGTCTTAATTACAGTAAAGTAATCATTTGCCTAAATTCTCACCCCTCCCTTGTTTACGTTCCCCCTAAATAAACCTGATTTGCTGTTTTTACTGTTAACCTGGCTTATGAGCATATCATTACTTGGGCTAAAGTGCAAAGAATTCTGAAAGTGCATGTGCATGCTATTGAAACTGTCTTTTGCAGGGGGTTGCAGGGTGAATACCAAGAGTCTGAACCCTGCTGGTAAGAGGAGGTTGCATGAGCATATCATTAAAGGTCAGGCAGCTTAGTATTCTAACTGTTAAGCATTGCAACTATTTTGTTAAATCCAAAAGGTGGGATTGTGGGTGGTTATAGCTTTCCAGAGGGCTGTATCAATTCTGTTAGAAACCCACTGTTGGTAAGAATATTGCAGTACCCCGCATTTCTGGACCCAGGCCCCTCAACCTGCAAGCAGGGACGCAGGCAGGAGTAGTAGCCCTTGGTATAATGGCGCCAAGGTTACAGCCATATTACAGCTTATTTATGAGAAGGTCCTGTTTAAATTATTTAGTTATTTCCTTAACTCTTTCTGTACCATGAGAGATTATGACAACAGATGCAATGGAGCCCTGATGGACCCTACAGTTTTAAATATAAAAGTTGACTTCTCAGAGAAAAAAAATTGTCCATAAAGATTTCAATGTCATCAAGGTAAAATAGGAACACATTTTAAAAAATACAGTGCAATCTAGATAGCAGCTTTAAGCTTTCAAACGATACAGAAAGGGCTAAGACAATAACTAAATATTTTTAATAGGATGTTAGAAATATACAAACATAGAATTTGCCAGCAGAAAAGGACCGCTTGGCCCACCCAGTCTACCCAGATAGTTCCTGCCTAGTTTGCCTCCACAGACCCCCTGTGGACTTCGGCGACCCTCCCTCCTCCCTGCCCATTTCCTAATATTCCCCTATGCCTATCCCACACATGCTTGATGCCCCTAGTGTTTTCACCTCCACCATTCCTGCTAGCAGTCTATTCCAGCTGTCCACAACTCTTTCAGTGAAGTAATACCTTCTTACATCCCTTCTAAACTCCCCGGTTCCAGCTTCATCATAGAAACATACAAGTTGACGGCAGAAGGAGACTGCCAGGTACGCCTAGTCTGCCCAGTGTTTTAGACCTAACCTACCCCTGTAGCTGCCCTTTGGTGTGAGAGCTCCCTTGTGACTATCCCATACATTCTTGAATCCTACCACTGTGTTAGCCCCCACCACCTCTGGGGCAGGCTATTCCAGGCGTCCACCACTCTCTCTGTGAAGAAAAACTTCCTGGTGTTGATAGAGAACCTCTCTCCTTGCAGCCTTAGATCATGCCCCCTAGTTCTGCTGTCCTTCTTGAAGTGAAAAAGTTCCTGTGTCCGTACCTTATTTATTTATTTGCTTTTGTTAACCAGGTAAGCACACTAGACAGCCAAGTGCCTATTTTCAGGTGCGACCTAGGAGATTACAATGGTACATACCTGAACATCAGGCAAATCAAAGTAGATACAGGAGCATCAGGCACATAGGTTACATCAAGAGGTAGATAACAGCATAGTGCAGGCATGGATGACAGATGTCTATATGCGACCTGGGAAATTACCAGGTACAATACATCAAAATCAGGCAAATCAAGGTACATACAAGAGCATCAGGCACATAGATTACATCAAGAGGTAGATAACAGCATAGTGCAGGCATGGATGACAGATGTCTACATGTAGGGTCAGCCATACCCTCAGATAGGTATGAGTAGTGAGTTGCATGAGTAGTACAACAGATTGTGGGGGAGAGGGCGGGGAAAACATAAAAATATAGTTTTGCAGGCATACTTTACAGGGACAGGTTTGGCAGAGAAGGGACCCAGTTCCTTTGGTTTGGGCAGCTTGTTTATGCCTTTTATGTATTTGAATGTTTAGATCATGTCTCCCCTCTCCCTTCTCTGTTCCAGGGAGTACATGATCAGTTCTCTCAGTCTTTCCCTTTAGGGCATCTTCTGCAATCCCTGAATCATTTTTGTTACCCTTCTCTGCACTGTCTCTACTCAGTCAATGTCCTTTTGAGGTGGGGCCTCCAGAACTCCAGGTGAGATCTGGCCAGTGATCTATACAGCCGCAGGATCACTTCTCTCTTTCTGCTTGTGATTCCCCTCCCAATGCATCCTAGCATTCCGCTGGCCTTCAATGCTGCCTTCTTGCACTGTTTTCTCACTTTTAAGTCATCTGAAATTATGATTCCCAGATCACGCTCCTGGTTGGAGGCAGCAAGTCTTTCCCCTCCTAGGTAATATGCCTTATTTGGATTCCTTTTCCTATGTGCATGATTTTGCACTTTTTGACATTGAATTTCAGCTACCATGCCCCAGACCATTCCTCAAGTTTCTTGAGGTCAGCTTCCATCTTGCCCACTCCCTCTGAGGTATCAACCCTGTTGCATATCTTGGTGTCATCTACAAACAGACACACCTTTCCCTCTAATTCATTAGCGATGTCCGATATAAAAATATTGAAGAGCAGAGGCCCCAGTACCGAACCCTGTGGCACACCGATGGTCTCCCTACCTTCTGAAGAAAGTGTTCCATTTACCTGCACCCTCGGTATTCTACCCTGTAACCAATTTTGTACCCATCTAAGTGCTTCCGGTACAACTCCTGTGTGGTCTAGCTTCTTTACTAGCCTTCTGTATGGAACCGAGTTGAAGGCCTTGCTAAAGTCTAGGTAGACCACATCCACCACCCTATCATCATCCACAACCTTTGTAACGCAATCAAAAAACTCAAGCAGATTTGTCTGGCATGACCTACCTGCTGTGAAACCATGCTGTTTGGGGTCCTTTTGGCTGCTAGCTTCAAGGAATGCTATGATCCTTTGTTTGAGTAGTATCCCCATCAACTTCCCCACTATGGACGTGAGGCTTACTGGTCTGTAATTTCCAGACTGCTCCCTGCTGCCCAATATGTGGAGCAGGACCATTATTGCCCTTTTCCAGTCTTCAGGCACCACTCCTCTTCTCAAGGATTTGATGAATAGTTTTGCCAGTGGGGCTGCCAATTCCAACCCCAGTTCTTTTAAGATTCTGGGGTGCATCTCATCCGGCCACATGGCTATGTCAACCTTTAGTTTATTTAGCACCTCCAGTACTTTGGTCCCTGTGAAGGGGCTAGTGTTGACCCCTGGTCCAGGAGCATTGCATTTTGTCAGTGCTGGGCCATTATCCGGGTCCTCCTATGTAAGCACTGAGCAGAAGTACTTGTTAAGGATTTCTGCTTTCTCCGGTTTGTCTTCTGTTGTTTCCCCTTCCTCAGTAGCAATCTTACTATACCCCCTTTGCCTTCCTTCTTTCCCTGATGTATCTAAAGAAGGATTTGTCTCCTCCCTTCATCTCTTCTGCTATATTTGTTTCTGTCTGGGCTTTTGCCTGTCTTATTCTTTTGCTAGCTTCTCTCATTTTTTCTTTGTATGAATCCCAGTCTTTTTCTATGTTTTTTATTTCTTTTTTTATTTATTTGTTCTTTATTTGGATAATACCTTTGAGCAAAAGCTCTTTACATAGGTTCCACATCAACAATCAAGACAATAACAAGAACATGAACAAAGGAATGAAAACTAGATTGGCAATACAGTGATTAGAATGACACCATTACACTGCTACAAATTTACATAAGAGTCATTACATACAGTGAAAATGTAAGATGCCTTAAGGGCATTGTAAAAAGTATGTCCATTAACTAAGTGCAATTTCAGAGAGTGAAAATACTGAGTAATGACAGAGAGAGCAGTGGTGGCAGCGATAGATGATCTGGTGCAGGGCAGAATATAAGTCAGCCCAGGGACCTCATCAGGTTGCTTAACTGCATGGGAGAGTAGACATAAGTCACAGGGGCTGTGCCAAGGTGACCTGGATCAAGTTGGTGCGAGCAGTTAGTGGGTGCAGTTGCATGCAGAATCAGAGACAAGTCAGGGTTTAAGTTTCTGTTTGAAGGCTCCTAAGGTAGCAGCAGATGAGACATCAATAGCAAGCGAGTTGAACCAGAGTGGGGCTCAGTAGGCAAAAGACCTTTGACCCTGGGAGGTATGGCATTGAGGGATCTTGAAATATTGGCAGACCGAGCCTCTGGTTTGACGTGAGTTGGTAATAGACTTCTAGGAAAACAAACTGAACTTACAAGCTCAAATGGGCAGACTAGGTGGGCCATAGGCCCTTATCTGCCGACACTGTCTATGTATCTATGTATCTATGTATCTATGTAAGAAGCTCCTGAACCCCAGGAGGCATCAGTCCAGAGATAATCTTCTTAGCTAGGAGACAGGTTTGGTAGTCAGGTGTTAGTTTCCTGGTATCTGTACTCCTTCTTTTTTCTTTCACTATTGTAGTCACTTCCTTGGTAAACCGTTGAGGATTTTGTCTTCTTTTCACCTTGCTGACCCTCCTGGTGCATTGGTCTGTGGCTGTCTTGATTGCTCTCCTATGTCTCTCCCACATGACATTAACCTCCTCCTCTTCTGTTTTGATTAAGTCATTTTTATACTAGTCCTTATTTTTTGGAAGTCTGCTTTTTTTAAATCTATCACTTTTATTTTTGAGTGGCAGGTGTCCTCTGTTATGTTTACCTTGAAGCTAACCATACGATGGTTGCTGTTTCTCATATTGCAACCCATGTTGATTTCCTATATCCTCTCAGTATTTGTGAGGACCAAGTCAAGAATGGCATCTCCCCTTGTTGGGGTTTTAACCAGCTGACCCAGTCCTGCACCCTGTAGAGACAATAAGAAGTCCCTGCTTCTTGTTGTTGCCACCGTTTGTGTGCTCCAGTTTATATCTGGGAGGTTGAAGTCCCCCACCAGTATCACTTCACTTCTATCAGTCATTTTATGAATTTTCTCTATTATGTCTTTGTCCCCTTTCTCTCCTTGATTTGGGGGCCCGTAAACAACACCTGTGGTTTTTATTTATTTCCAAATGCAAATGGCTACCCCTCCCCCTTTTTTACCCTGTCTATCCTTCCTAAACAGGTTGTATTCATGTATAGCTGTGTTCCAACCATGGTTTTCTGTGAACCGTGTTTCTGTCACAGCCACCCAGTCCAAACTTTCCACTTCCATGATGGCTGTGAGTTCAGGTAGTTTGTTTGCTAAGCTCCTTGCATTTGCAACCATCACCTTCCAGGAACATGCATCCCCTTTTGTATGTGGTTGCACCCTCTTCCTGGACTGTTCCAATTTGTTGTTTCCACCTGAAAGATTATGGAAGTTGCTTTATTTTTGGGGAATGGCAACTGATACTTCTGCGGTTGAGGTACACGTTCTCTCCATTTTCCTTTCTGGGGATGTATGTGCGCCTGTGGAGTTTTGGGGAGTGATGACAAGCCCACTGATGGTGGGGGTATGAGCTGTCACCATCTCCTTCTTTTTTCAGTTTAAATAACCTGCATAGACATCGAATTTTTGAACAAGTGCTCACACACCTTCCCTGTTTAGGTGTAGTCCATCATATTTAAAAATGCTCTTTCCCAGAAGTTTTGCCAGTTCCCTATACAGTGATATCCTCTGTTTTGGGCACCATTCTCACAGCCATGAGTTGAACTCACCAACTTCAGCCTCCCTGACTCACTTGGTGTCTTTTCCTTTTTTCCATGGTATCAGCACTTCTGAGAAGGCTAGTTTGGATGGAAGGGAAGAAACTTTGCTGGCTAGTTCCTCAAAGTAATTTTTGGTCTTCTGTACTGTGTGACTGGTCAAGCCATTTGTTCCAAGGTGTATTGTGATGTGTGTTATATCCCCTGCTTCCTGCACAATTCTTTTTATGCAGTTTGTGTCTCTATTTGCAGAGGCTCCTGAAAGACACTTAACCACAATTTCGCTTTTCTCATTTGGAGTTAGGTGGGTTCCACTCCACGAATCATGGAATCCCCAATTATGAGAAGTTTCTTTTTGTTTTTGTTTGAATTGGTATTGGTTTTATTTTGAGTATTAGCATTTTTGTATTTGTTGTAATTGGTATTGGTTTTATTTGTAGTATTTGCTTTTGCAGGTTGTTTGTTTTTTTTCTCCACGTTTTGCATTATCTGAGGTTGGTTCCAGTAGTGTGAGCTTCTTTTTGGTTTGCATTTCTGAGGTATGCTCCTGGTTAGAGACTTCCTTCCTGGGCCCTCTATGATGCCTCCTCTTCCTTACCACCTGCCAGTCCCTGGGCCCTGACTCGTATCTTGGCCCATGACTGATACTCTGGCCCTGGTGGTATGGGGGTTGAGGAGGCCTGTTGTAGAGGTCTTTGTATAGAAGGTCATAGATTATGGCCCAAGAGTCCTGTAGCTGGGCTATAAGGTCTGCGATGACCCAGCACATATGGCAGAGTCCTGGTTGCCAGTGATATATCCTATTGTACAGTGCCCCACAGTTTTCACAGCTGGCTATGTCCATTTTACAGTTGTAACCCCTCTGTCTGGGGCTTACCTGTGAGGCCCTGAAAAGACTGTGTTTCCCTGGGGTTTGGTCCACCCCCCCAATTATTTTTTGGTTGGGTTCTGGTGCTTCCTGGCTTGCTCCTGTGTTCTTGTCCTTTCCTGCAGGCCCCAGCATGTTTTTTCAAGAGAGTGGGGCCAGAGGAGTTGGTTCATGGAGCCGCTGTCCATTTGAATGGCACTCAGGTGCCAGGGTGAGCTCCGTGTATGCGCAGATGCAAATTTCCAGTCGGCTGTTTGGCAGCCTTTCAGCTTGCCTCTCCGGTGGTCCTAGTCCCAGGGTAATGTAAGAGAGGGAGACATGAGCAGAACCGTAGAGGTGGCAGGAGAAAAAGGAGCTCAATTTTGGTGGGCGCCAATCATGCTCGAGATACTGAGATATGCCTCATGAATATTAATGAAGTGGCTCATGAATAAATATGAGGAGGTCCTGTCCTGTGCCTGGGGCATAGTAAAATGATACTAGTGATAGGAAGGTAAAAGGAATTATTAAATAAATAAAGATATGGTGTGCAAGGGGAGAAAAGAGGCTACAGTTCCATGGGGAAATAAATGAATAAAATGTATACACAGACTGCAGCAGGAGGTTGAAGAGGGGATTGGTATGGGCTGCGCTGGGACTGTGTGTGCTACCTAGGGGCCAGATAAATCAACAGCAGTGACTGGCAAAGGGTTGCATAAATGTATTTAAGAGAGCAGTCACTTAACAGGGCACAGATGTGTCTCTAGCTGTGTGGGGAAAATGTAAAATAAAGTTAAACAGTTTGGCTGCAGGGACACTTAAAATCTTGGGACTCTGTGTAAACTGTTGGCACTGTCTACTACGGCCACCATGTTTTGCAGCCATGTGACACCATCCAGCCAACCACCAAGCCAGGATGCTTGTCAAGGGCTCTGGGACTGTGTGAACAGACTTTTTGGGAAATTGCACCACAGCAGTGAGATAAAGGCAGCTTGAATAGAAAAGGGAAAGTTGCAGGTTTCAAAAATGTACATTAAATTGAAGATGTACCCAAGTGGTGGGAAGAGGATAAAAGAGGTTGTGTCCTGAGCCTTGGAAAAGGACAAAGGTTGTGTCTACACCCGGAAAAAAACAAAGGTTGTGTCCTGAGCCTGGTAAAAGGACAAAGGTCGTATCTGAGTCTGGGAAAATATGAAATTCATAGAAATGATGAGGAACAGGAGACTATGAATGTGCTGAGAGAAGAAAAGGAAGAGTAAGCCTCTTCATGTGGAGAATTGTTATGTAGTGTACCTACACGGTGAGAACAGGAACTTTGAGTGCAGAAGATGTGTGTGAACCAGAGCAAGAATGTGGCTGTGTTGAAGCTGAGAGACTGTGAAATCAGAAGGGTGGACAGATGCCTTTTGGGGTTGGGTACCTGTTGTCTGCTCTTGAGATACAGCAAAGAAAAGAGAGCAACAGATTGCCTTGGCTACACACCATGGCAGGAAAGAAGAAAAAGAAGAGAGCAAAAGAGAATGTGCTGAATGTTTCTGCTGACACCCAGGTGTGACTGGCTGGAATAGGACCCTGTCCCAATTGTTATGGAAAGAGTTTGAATTCAGGGATCTGTTCTGTTCGTTCCTTTCCTGTCTCTTGTCTGTCTGGTTGTGCAACCAAATTTTCCTGTGAGACCTAGGATTTGATCACCCTGACAGTCTCGCAATTCTTTGCCTCTCACTGTCTCTCAGTCTTCCCTTGCTGTTTGTCTTTTCCTCCCTTGCATATCTGCTGATATAAAATGTATGCAAATCATTATGTGGAAATGTAACTGATATTGGGATCCTTTGTTTAGAAATGATATAGTGTTACTGTTGAAATATATATAATTATAGTTTGAGATGATTGCAAAAAGCTATTGAAAACTCAAGAAGTTACCTAAGTGCAATTTTTTTTAAGCATTTTGCAGAAGAGCTGTGGAAAAGGGGCCTCAGCTCAGACACACTTTGTTCTTGCCAGCACCTTCCTGAAACATACAAGAACACTCCGGAAGATGCTTGTTAAGAATGGGGGGTTGGAAGGACTAATAAGACAAAGCTGCAATTGCTTGCAAGTTGGACACAGAGACTGAAGGAAAACTCTGATGGATCTCCTCTATTTTATTTTGCCTTTGTAAATAGTTATACTGAACAATTTTATTTTTTATGATCCTGCTAGTACAAATAAATATTTTTGGTGAATTCTACAACTGCTCCTGGTTCTCCTATGCTTCCTGATCTGTTCCTCAGTGACAGATGGTGTCAGCCTAAGTGGGATTTACGCCATGCATACTCTAAGCCAGGAGTTTTGTGCATGGGTACTGGACCTGGTACCAGGGAAGCATAGAGAAAGGTATGGATTCTGCAACAGCAAGTCCAGGAGTGGTTACCAAGAGAATGGCAGCCAAACTAGCAGAGACAGAAGTCCAAGCTAAGAGTGTACAGCCAGCACAAGTTATGGAAAAAGAACAGGCAGTAACAGAACCTGAAAGCCTGATGGACTTTTTCAGATGGTGGGCTATACAACAAAAATTGATGGAGAAGCAGAAAGAAAAAGAGATTCAACATTTAGAAGCACAGAGGAGAGAAGAGATGCAGTGACAGGAGCAGCAGAGGAGAGAAGAGATGCAGCAACAGGAACAGTGATGGCTGGATGCCTTGCAAGCTATCAAAAGTAGAGGATCTGGTACGGATCCAGATGAGCAACAAGACACAAGCAACTTAAAAGCCACTAAACGTACAAAGTTGTGTCCCTCAGATGATATCGAGGCATACCTGACAGTGTTTGAAAGAGTTGCCACAGCCTGCTAATAGCCAAAGCAGCAATGGACAATCAGACTGGTACCTTATTGCCCTGTGCGATCGTATCACTTAGCCGGCAAGGTATTGCTAGAGATCCCTAAGGTACTTCTGAAATCTTCAGGGGCCAGATCATTCATGTTCATGGCTCCCACACTCTGGAATTCTCTACCTCATCTGTTATGGGAATGCACAACTGTGGAGGGTTTTAAGCTGGCCCTAAATACTTTTTTGTGTTGCCAGGCATATGGTGAATGATTAACTGATTAATGTTATTTTATGATGTCTGATTTTCTGATTGGTTTATTCAGATCTGTTTCTGATTTTAACTTGTATGGCACCTTGGCACTTGAAAGGTGCCTAAAAAATAGATATTATTATTATTATTACCTGACAGGTAAAGCCCAGCTTGCCTACAGCAATGTGGACACTGCACAGTCAGAAAACTACGACTGGGTGAAAAGCGAAATCCTGAAAAGGTATGACATCTCAGGAGAGACTTACAGGCAGAGATTTCGATCTCTGAAGTACAACTCAGTCGACAATCATCGAGAAGCCTTCACCTGACTCAGAGAACTCCTGATAAAATGGCTCCAACCAGAGGGCAAAACAGTCCCACAGATTATCAACACATTTGAATTGGAGCAATTCATCAACATCCTGCCTACAGATGTGCAGCTTTGGGTAAAGGAACACTGACCAGAAAGTGGGGAAAAAGCTGTTTCTTTGGCCGAGGACTACCAAATGTCCAGACAGACGCCACAGCAGCAAGGTAACAGCCAAGCACTGGTAAGACACTCTTTTTCCCATTTAAACTCCAAGTCTGATAAGAACTCTGGTGGGGGTAACAAATCTGTGCCCAAATACATTATTTGTTATAACTGTAATAAGTAAGGCCATATGGCAAGACACTGCTGTAGTAAGAAGAGTGGCACGGGAGCAGATTTGCCCTTGGCAAATTGGGGCAAGTACTTAACAGTTGTGAAGGTGGGGATAAGACAGTAAAGGGACTCATTGATTCGGGAAGCAGACAGATGCTAGTGCATGTTGAAGTGCTGGGAAAACACTGTGCAAAAGGACCAGGTGCTGGTGTCCTCTGCATCCATGGGGACACTCGACACTATCCCACCACCCAAGTGACTCTAATCATTAAGGGTGTGTCTCACCAAATGAAAGTGGGGGCAGTACCTAAGTTACCTATACCTATGATTATTGGAAATGACTTTCCAGGATTTTCTGAGTTAATCAAAGAAGGAGTAAATCCTGATGTTTCAGCAGCTGTGGTGACAAGAGCTCAGGCAAAGAAAAATTTCAGATGCTAGGGACACTTTTCCTTTCAGTGATTTTCATTCAGACTTGTTTGAGCACAGCTCTAAGATCCAGAAATCCAGAAAAGAAAGATGATGCCTGAAGAAACTGTGGCAACAAATGACTGATGGACATGAAGGGTTAAAATATGAAAATGTTGAAACTAAGCTGATGACTGATTGTGATTTACTTTCAGAGCAAGCTAATGATGTTTCTCTCCAGTGTTATTTTAAGCAGTTGGGGGTGAAACCAGAGCAGGGTGGACCAATGTTGAAAAAATGTAATGGGTTACTGTACAGAGTTTGGGTTAAACCTCAGACACAGCAACAGACAGAACAATTGGTTATACCACAGAAGTATAGAACAGAGTTGTTACAGATAGCACATTATAGTCCTGTGGCTGGTCACTAAGGGAGGGATCGCACCCTTGCCAGATTGCTGTACAGATTTTACTGGCCTGGAATTCATGAAAATGTTGCTACCTATTGTAATTCCTGTGCTGAGTTTCAGAAAGTAGCCCCAGTCACTAGAAAAGATAAGGTGCCCCTAGTGCCCCTACCCTTGATATATGTGCTTTTTGAGAGAATTGCAATGGATGTGAGTGGTCCTTTAGACAAAAGTAAAAAGGGTAATAGATTTATTCTGGTAGTATGTGACTATGCTACTCAATAACTGCAAAGAAGTGCAAAATAATGCACCTGGGAAACAAGAACCCAGGGGAAGAATACACAATGGGTTGGGAGGTAGTAACAACAACAAAAAAGGAAAGGGACCTGGGAGTAATCATATCAGATGACCTGAAGGTTAGCAAGCAATGTGAGAAGGCAGTAGGGAGGCATGGGGTATACTGGGATGTATAGGGAGAGGCGTCAGCAGCAGAAAACAGGAAGTTGTTATCCCTCTGTACAGACAGTTGGTGAGACCCCATCTGGAGTACTGTGTCCAGTTCTGGAGACCCCATCTCCTCAAGGACATAGACTGGATAGAGGTAGTCCAGAGGAGGGCAACTAAAATGATGCAGGGTCTGCAAGAGAAGCCGTATGAGGAGAGACTAAAGGAGCTTAATATGTATACCCTTGAGGAAAGAAGGGAGAGGGGGGACATGATAGAAACTTTTAAGTACCTCAGTGGAATCAACAAATTCCAAGAGGGTAGCATCTTTCAGAAAAAGAGACTTGCAAGAACAAGGGGACACAATTTAAAGATAGAAGGAGGGCAGTTCAGGGGCAGTGTGAGGAAGTATTATTTCACAGAGAGGGTAGTGGATGCATGGAACAGCCTTCCTGAGGAGGTTGTGGGGTCTAAAACTGTGGGAGAATTCAAGAATGCATGGGACAGACATAAGACAATTCTTGTAGGGGGTAGGAAGAAATAGGCTGTTGGTTAACTAGGATCTGAGGCCTATCCTGTAGGTAGGGAAATGGGCAGACTAGATGGGCCAAGCGGTCCTTATCTGCCGTCAAAGTCTATGTTTCTATGTTTCTAATACCCAGAGGCTGTTCCAATGTGTACTGTTACAGCCCCAAAAGTTGCAGCAGAGCTTGCAAACATTTTCAGCAGAGTGGGCATACCTAAAGAAATTATTGCTGATCAGGGTAGTAATTTTGGTGCTGCATTACGTAAGGTGCTGTACAGACTACAAAGTATCACTGCCATAAGAATGTCCTACTATCACCCTCAGATAGATGGTCTTGTTGAGCGTTTTAACCAAACCCTAAAACGCATGTTAAAAAGGTTTGAAAAAGGGGAAGGCAAAGATTGGGACCAATACTTGCCTTACCTACTTTTTGCTTACAGAGAAGTGCCACAGGCATCAACAGGGTTTTCACCATTCAAAATGCTGCATGGTAGACAGCCAAGAGGGCCACTGGATGTGATAAAAGAAACTTGGGAAGATAACCCTACTCATAAACAATCTATAATGTCTTATATGTGTGCCCTAAGAAAGAAGCTGGCAAAATATGTTGAAATTGCCCATAGTAATCAGGAAGAGGCCCAAAACCAGCAGAGGGTATATTATAACCATGGGGTAAAAGAAAAAGCTTTCGAGCCAGGTGAAAAGGTTTTGCTGCTGTTACCCAGAACAGAAAATAAACTATTAATGAAGTGGCAAGGGCCTTATAAGGTTCTTAGACATACTGGCACCATTAACTACGAGATTGAGACCCCCTGACAGGAAAAATCCTACTAAGATATACCATGCTAACCTCCTCAAGAAATGGGTTGAAAAAATGTCAAAAGCTACTTTGCTAGTTTTACCAGAAACTGATAAAGAAGATATTGATGTAGTTTATGATAGACTGGAACAAATTGTAAATGCTGATGCTGCAAAGGTGAATGTTTCCTTAACCTCAGAACAAACTGCAGACATTCATAATGTGCTAAAGACATTTAACAGTACTTTTACCACAGTACCAGGCCGAGCAAAGGGGGTCGAGCATGTAATAGTGCTAAGGAATGCTCGCCCTATTAGGCAAAAGACATACAGGTTACCAGAGCAGTTAAGAGCTGACGTGGTTAAGGAAATACAAAAAATGAAAGAATTGGGTATCATAGAGGAGTCTAGGAGTGCTTGGTCATCTCCAATGGTAATTGTAAACAAAAAAGTAGGGGGTGTTAGAATCTGCCTTGATTTTAGGAAACTGAAGTGTCAGAATTTGAGTTATCCTATGCCTAGAATAAATGATATGGTGGACAGACTGGGAAGTGCAAAGTATATCAGTACCCTCGATCTCACCAAGGGTTACTGGCAAATACCTTTAGCTAAAGAATCCAGAGACAAAACTGCATTTGCCACTCCTTTTGGATTCTATCAGTTCACCACCATGCCATTTGGTTTACATGGTGTGCCAGCTACATTCCAGCGGTACATGGATGTAATTTTATCACCTCACACTGGTTATTGTGCTACATACCTGGATGATGTCGTGGTGTACAGTCCAGACTGAAAAAGCCACCTGGAACAGCTATGAGCTGTTGTCCAAGCTATCAAAAATGAAGGTCTGACTATTAATCCTACCAAATGTGCACTGGGCATGCAGGAAACCAAATATTTGGGCTATGTGTTGGGAAATGGAGAAGTTAAGCCAGAGGTTTCTAAATTAGAAGCCCTGTCCCTAAAACAAAGAAACATGTCAGGTAGTTTTTAGGGCTGGCTGGTTATTATCAGAGATTCGTTCCCAACTTTGCTGAGTTAGCTACTCCCCTCACTGAACTCACGAAGAAACCGTTCCGAAATAATGTGAAATGGACACCAGAGTATGATGAAGCTTTTCAAGCCATTAAGGCTGCATTATATTCAGCCCCTGTTTTAAGAAGCCCAGATTTTGAGAAACCATTTTTGTTACAAACAGATGCATCAGAGGTAGGCCTAGGTGCAGTACTGAGTCAAAATATAGATGGGACAGAGCATCGTATTCTATACATCAGTAAGAAATTGCATAACAGAGAGAAAAGGTACTGCACCATTGAAAAGGAATGTTTAGCAGCAAAGTGGGCCATGGAGTCCCTTAAGTTTTATTTGCTAGGAACTGACTTTGTACTTATAACAGATCACAATCCTCTCTATTGGCTTAACCAGATGAAAAATTAAAATTCCAGAATCACAAGGTGATACCTGGCACTATAGCCATTTAAATTCAATGTGATACATAAATCTGGTAACGAGAATAGCAATGCTGATTTTCTATTAAGATATGGATCAGGAATTGAGGGTTCTCAAGGTTGAAAAACAAGTGTATGAGTTTAAACTTTACTGTTTGCTGTACTGTTATAGAAAAAATGGATAATGCACATGTGTTTAATTTCTGAAAGTTAGCAGCAAATGTTAGTAGAGAATTAATAGAAAGTTTTTGAAACATGTTCAATAAAACAGGTTCCCTCTTAAGGAGGGGGGTGTATGAGACAGGGTGGAATAGGACCCTGTCCCAATTGTTATGGAAAGAGTTTGAATGCAGGGATCTGTTCTGTTCTTTCCTTTCCTGCCTCTTGTCTGTCTGGTTGTGCAACTAAATTTTCCTGTGAAACCTAGGATTTGATCACCCCGTCAGTCTTGTAATTCTTTGCCTCTCACTGTCTCTCAGTCTTCCCTTGCTGTTTGTCTTTTCCTCCCTTGCATATCTGCTGATATAAAAATATATGCAAATCATTATGTGGAAATGTAACTGATATCGGGATCCTTTGTTTAGAAATTATATAGTGTTACTGTTGAAATGTATATAATTATAGTTTAAGATGATTGCAAAAAGCTATTGGAAACTCAAGAGGTTACCCGAATGCAATTTTTTAAGACTTTTGCAGAAGAGCTGTGGAAAAGGGGCCTCAGCTCAGGTACACTGTGTTCCTGCCAGCAGCTTCCTAAAACATGCAAGAACACTTTGGAAGATGCTTGTTAAGAATGGGGGGGTTGGAAGGACTTATAAGACAGAGCTGCAATTGCTTGCATGTTGGACACAGAGACTGAAGGACAACTCTGATGGATATCCTCTATTTCATTTTGCCTTTGTAAATAGTTAAACTGAACAATTTTATTTTGTATGTTACTGCTAGTACAAATAAATATTTTTGGTGAATTCTACAACTGCTCCTAGTTCTCCTATGCTTCCTGACCTGTGTCTCAATGACACCAGGGTAAGGTGGGGAACTCGCTAACCCCCATCAAGTGGGGTCTGCCGCTGCAAGGGATCACAGGTCTTTTACCCGAGTGCTAGGGAGCTCTGATCAGAGGGAGCCAAGCCATGGGGCCACTCCCTGGTCTGGGTCCTCTGTAATTGGCAGGCCTTATGCACATGCCCTGCAATGGGTCTGTAATGGGCCAAAGGGGACAAGCTGCAAGATCTGCAAGCAAGAGGAAGGAAGAGCAAGCTGCAACCTCTGTGCCCCCCTTTTCAAGCATCTAGCCCGGTTCTGCCTGTGTTGCCATCAATCCCCAGGACTTCAGCAAACTGTGCCATCCAAGGATTGATCCCTCAGAACCATGAGTAAAGGCATGAGTTGCCCTGCAAAACTTGTGAACTGTATATAGTTTAAGTATGCCTCTTAGGGCTGGAGAAAAAGCAAAGGGGAAATGTAAAAAGTTAATTTAATTCAGGAAAGCGCACCAGTGCCGGCTACCAGCTGCACCTCAGGCCTGAAGCTTAAAATCTGGGTACCCAATGACAGGACTTTGGGGTTTTAATTAGACTGGGACCTATGGGTCTGGGCTTGGGTTACACCTGCAGCAGTTAGCTAGTTAGACAAATCTGGTGGCTGCATTGATTGAACTCTGGTGTTTGAATCAAAATGGAAATGTGATTTTGGGAAATGCAAAATCTTTGAAATGAAAAGGGAAGTGTTTTGCTTGAACTCTATTTCACTTACCCCATCCTAAACCCTCCCCCTGTAAATAAACTGAGATGTTACTGTTTTGCAGCAGAAACAAATCCAAAGTCTAATTGTAGTGAGCATGCTATCTGAAATGGGAAATGTAAATGGTGTAACGGAATGTGGGGAGATCTGAATCCTGGTAAGTCCATGTTGGGGTAACTGTTGAGGAGGTGGATTGGTACAACATCTCAGGGGGTTGTACTGCAGGTAATCAGACCCACTAATATGTACTTTTGGTGGAGGTACCACTATTTTATTTGCTAACTTTGGGAAAGAACCCCTGTGTTTATCTATGGGAACCCAGGCCCCCTAACCTGGCTAGTGGCCACCCAGGTAGGGTAGCGGCCCTCTCCTGGATGACAGCAGAGATAGACTATACAGTATATGCTCATGTTAGGATTTTTGTGTGGCCTTTTGTCTTTCTGCTTTGGTATAAATTGTGGATGGACTATCTGCTGTTTTTCCTGCTCTGTGGTAGGAAGAGTGGATGAAAAGAGAGTCTTGTAGAGAGGACTAGAAGATAGATGAAACTATTTGTTTAATATAGCCCCACACCCTGTGTGTAGAGATGGAGTAAGGCTGAAAGAGAAAAGACAAAGGAGAAAAACAAACTATATTTATTTATTTTTTGTTATGTTACCTCCCTCTGCCAGGTGATGGGCGGTCCTGAGCATCCGTAAATGGCGATGACCCCAGGGTGGGTGGCCTTTGGGGGAGGAAGGGAGGGTAGAACTGAAGTTTTCCCCTGTGTGCAGAAAAAACAATCAGATAAACGAACAAAAAATGCAGTCAAACACAGTAAAAAGTTAAGACTTTAAGGAAAGAATGTTAGAGGAAGGAATAAATGTTTAAACTCCCCAGTGATTTCCAAAGCCTGTACTCTATTGTTGCTGAGTGCTGCTTACCCACCTGAGTTCATCAGCTTTGGTTTGTTTACGGCTCTGTTCTGCTCCATGGAGCCCATTTGCCTCCAGACACTATTACCAAGAGGCAGCAGTCCGTGCGTCCCTGCTCCCTGTGAATTTGAGGGAGAGGGAGTAAGGAAGGGGCTGTTGTCTGTACACAAGAGTGTCCCTAGTTGGTTCCCAATCTGATCTCTGACTGTCCCTGGACCAGCAACAGAAGTCACCGACGAGATGGATGCAATATGCGGCTTTCTGATTCTGTGTCCAGTTGGCGGTGAGGCAGAGGAGTGTTCTAGGGCAGAACTGCAGGTATGGAGTGTTGGAGATGGTCCAGTCTCCTTGCTCTAGCTCCTCCTTGTCATGACCTTTGGTTCTGGTGCTGTTCCCCATTTGAAAGAGACTCCCCTCCAGCACCCTGGTCACTCCTGTAACATGCATGTAGATCTGTATCATGTCCCCTCTCACTCTCCTGTCTTCTAGGGTGTACATGTTGAGATCCCTCAGTCTCTCCTCATAGGGCTTTTGGTGCAATCCCTGCACCATTTTAGTTACCCTCTTCTGGACTGCCTCTAACCTGTCTATGGCCTTTTCTGAGGTCAGTCCTCCAGAACTAGATACAATACTCCGGGGGTGGGGTCTCACCAGTGAGTGATATAGTGCCAATACCACCTTCCTCCTCCTTCTGGAGATACCTCTCCCTTTGTAGCCCACCATCCCATTGTCCCTACCCAATGCTTTGTCACAATTCCCTGCCACTTTGAGGTCATCAGATATGATAACTCCAAGGTCCCCTACCTGCGTATTGACTGACGGTACCTCCTCCCACCCTATATTCCATTCTTAGGTTCCTATGCCCTAGGTGCATGACGTTGCACTTTTTGACATTGAACCCCCAACTGCCATGCTCTTGACCACTCCTCAAAATTCCCAAGATCCCTATGCATTCATTCCACCCCTTCCTAATTGTCCACTCTATTACATATTTTGGTATCATCTGCAAAAATGCATATCTTCCTTTCCCGTTCATCTTCAGTGTCACTTATGAAGACTTTGAAGAGGACTGGTCCAAGTACTAAGCCCTGTGGCACCCCACTGGTCACTCTTCCATTATTAGACTGATTACCATTAACTACTACCCTCTGTTGGTAACTTGGTAAATTAGGACAAAAGAAGGCCAAAGCCCATCGAGATTGTCTCCCACCATAGAGTGGGACATTATTCCCAAATGTAGTTTTCTGTAAGCCATCTGTCTAAGCCTTTCTTGAAGGCGACAAACGTCTCTTGGTCAACCAGTTCTTGAGGAAGTTCATTCCAATATCTAGGTGCCCTTAATGAAAAGTAGTGTAACCTTTTATTGGTTTTAGCTTTACAGACCACCAATTGTTTGTTATAAAGTCTATACTATCCTACGAGTTGTGTAAAATATTCCACATTCTTGTGCTAAATTAAGTGTTTTTAATATTTTATAGAGGAATAATATATCCCCTCTGCAGCGTCTAAGCTGGAGAGAGTGCAGGCCAGTAGCTTGGAATCTTTCTGTATAGGTTCTAGTGGATAAGTATGGTACCATCCTAGTGGCTCGCCTCTGGATGTGCTCCAATCTATTAAATTGTTTCTAAATCAATTCTCCACTTTGGATCACACCCTTGGGCTGTTCAATTTCTTAATCAGTCTCCTATGTGGCACAGTGTTGAATGCCTTGCTAAAGTCCAGGTAGGCCACGTCTGTGCCTTCCCTGATCTATTTTCCTTGTCACCTAGTCAAAACTCAAGTATATTCATAAGGCATGACTCCCCAACCCTGATGAATCCATGCTGCCTTTGGTCTAGCAGCCCACTGGATTCAAGATATTCCACCAACCTTTCCTTTAACAGTGTTTCCATTAATTTATCCATCACTGAGGTGAGGTTTACCAGCCTAGTCTGTAGCCTTTTGCAGTCAATAAATGGCTGAACTCCATTCAGGGAGCTCCCTGAAGAAGCTGTATAAAGCAAAGTGGTGGGGCACCTGGTCCTTAGTTTGCCTGGATTGAGATACTGTCACAGTGTCTTGTGCTATGTTGCACTAACAAATGTTGCAAATTGTCAAAGCTGTGACTTTACTTTCTTTCTTTTGGACACTGTCACTGTTACAGAATGGAGTGCAGCCATTTCCTGACTTGCAGCGTGTGTATGTGTATGTGTGTGTGTGTGTGTGTGTGTGTGTGTGTGTGTAAGGCTACTCCTTCTGGCGGCATCCATTTCTGATCTCCAGAGAGTGTGTGCAACCCTTGTTTCAAGTATAGGGGATAGATTTGGAAATAGGAAAGGGGGAGAAACAGGTTAGGTGCCTACCCGGTGTCACGACCCAGTGGGATGGGAAGTGGATCCTGAGAATCACTAGGGCAGCAGGACAGAAGGGAGAGCTGGATGTCATTGTCCACCTGGGGACTAATGACTTGGTCTATTCAAACTAAAAAAGGCAAGCATGCTTAGAACCACAGGCCAGCAGTGCCTCATAGGGGTGATGGCCTGCATCCATCTGGGAGGGGAACCGCAGTCCTCAGTGGACAGTTTAAATATTACTTTGATGAACATTTAAACCTGTCAAAGGGGTTGGCAGAAGGAATCAGGGAGTCACAAACTGCCCCCCACAGGCTGAAGTAGAGAGTAAGGAGAAACTGAGGGGAGAGGATTCTGCCAGGGTGCAAATTAATAAAGGAAGCAGGGTGGTAGAGATAAAGGGGGAAAAGAACAGGAGCATTAAAAAGAGAGGAGGGAAGAAGGGGGGCCAAAAGGAAAAGAGTGGTCAACAAGCAGAGTGGAAACTAAATCTGAAAGGCCATGTGCAAATTCTAGAAGTCTAGAAAATAAGATTCTGGACCTAGAGGCCATCATTGCAGAGGTTGACCTAGATATTGTGGCCATTACCGAGTCATGGTGCACTGAAAACCATGACTGGGACATAGCCATACCAGGCTATACTCTGTTCAGGAAGAACTGGGTGGGAAGGAAAGGAGGGGGTGTGATGTTTTATGTGAGGGAAAGCATAAAAGCGACGGAGATACAGGGAATACAGAAGGAGGCAGAGGTACTATGAGTCACCCTGGAGACAGGGAATGGAGTCACTATTCACACTGGAGTGACCTACAGACCTCCAGCACAGGGGAAGGAATTAGATGAAGTACTGGTGGAAGGCATTAACAAAATGGCAAAAAAGTGGAGGTGCTGCTGATGGGGGACCAACCTGCCAGATGTAGATTGGAGCCTTCCAGCAGTGGCTTCAGCTAGAAGCAGGGATATCCTGGACTCTTTGCAGAGGGCGATCCTCAGGCATCTAGTCAGTGAACCCACTCATGATGGGGCAATACTGGACCTGGCACTCACTAACAGGAACAGTGATGCAGACGTCGAGGTGGGAGGCCACTTGGGGACCAGTGATCACCGCCCAGTATGGTTCAGTATAAGGATGGCTGTGGAATCAAATGGTTGTGGACTTCAATCTACTACATATTAATTGGGGCATCCCAGCTGCAGCCACAGCCAGAAGCAGGGACATCCTGGACTCCCTGCAGGGGGCAAACCTCAGGCAACTAGTGGTAGAGCCTACCCATGAGGGGGCGATATTGCATCTGGTATTCACCAGCGGGGACAGAGTTTCAGATGTCATGGTAGGTGACCACCTGGGGTCCAGTGATCACCATGCAGTATGGTTTAATATGAGAATGGAGACAGAGTCAAGTCATTCAAAGGAGAGGGTTCTGGACTTCAGGATGACAGACTTTGCAGAGATGGGGGAATGTCTCAGGAAACCCTGGCAGGAGGGGAAGACTGGGGAGGAGTTGAAGAACAGTGGGAGAATCTAAAGGGAGCCATAAGAGAGGCTACAATCCTCTGCATTAAGCAGATAAACAAAAGCAAGAGGAAAAGAAAACCACTATGGTTCTCTAAGGAAATGGCGAGGATAGTCAGAGTGAAAAGGGTGGCATTCAGGAAGTATGAGGAAACGCAGAGAGTGGAGGACAGGGTAGCATAACTGGAAAAGCAGAGGGAGGCGGGGAAAGTGGTCAGGAGTGCAAAGGTGCAGACAGAGGAAAAAATAGCCCAGGCAGTAAAGAAAGGGGGCAAGACATTTTACTGGTATGTTAGTGAAAGGAGAAAGAGGTGTGATTGTAAGGCTAATGGGAAGATGGGGAGTGTGCAGAGCGGGGCTGGGAAAAGGCAGTAATCCTGAACAAATACTTTTGTTCAGTGTTCACAGGAGAAGGCGAAGGTAAGGAGCCACAGTTAAGTGACAGGAGCATTAATGGAAGGGAGATGGATACTGGTCCATTTGCGGAAGAGAGTCCTAACAGAACTTGTAAAACTGGAAGTGGATAAGTCAATGGGGCCAGACAGTATACATCCGAGAATATTAAAGGAGTTTAGAGATGTAAGCCCCTCCTGCCCCCTGTGTCTAGGAGTCCTGATGGTAATCAAAAGAAAAAAAAGGGGGGAAGGGTACAAACCAAAGACCTTCCAGAGAGGTAGAGCCAGCAGACATAAGGCCTTACCTCAAGTTGAGTTCTGGCAGCATACAGCAGGCTATCCCACCTCCAGCATACCCCATCTTACCACGTGCTGCAGGTCCAGACTGGGCCGGGGGGAGGAAAAATCAGCTTACTTCTTTAGAGGAAGGAATCAATTATTTCATTCAATAATCTCAGCACCGCATGAAGTAGAAACACAAAGAAATTTAATTTTGATGCTTATATTATAAATTAAATATAAATAAATTGCTCAGCTCCTTGGCCAGAAGACAGAGACAGAATGTAGGGTAGTACTTGAGAACCACAAACTGTACTGGATGACACAAATGCTTATAAAAGGCCTAAACTAATTAGACCAGGTGCAGACTCCACACAGATACCCAGAGCCATATCAAATCTCAAAACCTTAAAGGGTGTGACCTCATTTCCAACTGTTACCCGGGGGAGTGCCTTACTCCCCCTCCCCAAATTAACCGAATACTGGGGGTGAGGCCTTTAATCCATACCGCGGCTGCCCTGAAGCATTGCCTGAAACCCAACCAGTTTGCAATCCTCTTCCAAAAGGGAAAAGATGCAGTATTTAATTAAAAGAAATGGACAACACGGTTCCAGCCTTTTCAGTTACTCTAACTGTGTACATTCTGTTAGTGGGTCTAACATGGGACCTGCCCCAGACACGGGCACGGCAGGCCCAATAAAGCGAATCCCCAAAATGCATCCACCAGCTATCCCGTGGCAGCATACCATACCAGGTAACTGATCCCCTGGAGCTGCCCCCTCCAAAGGGCCCTGCCACCACCATAACAGCCCCACTGCCATACCTTTCCTTTTTGAGCACCAGACATCCTGAAACCCAGCCATAACAAGCCTTCCTCCAGCTGTCATCTTCTCCACACTGAGCTCTTGGAACCCCAGTCCCCCCACGGTCCCAACACTCCAGCCACCCTTCCCTATGGAAATTAATTAAACCACACATCATTGACACTCAGAAGGCTGGTACTTCTGGGGCTGGTGGATGTACAGCCCCAACCCTATTTGCCCTACATCTTGCCCATTTGCTCCCCCCAGCAAAGGAAATTTTCCCCTGTTTTACAGCTGAGCCCAGAGCAATGCCCGCATGGGGGTGGAACCAGGATACCCCAAAGCCAGGACCCTAACCAACAGGGGAGAGTATGGTGTATTAAGCCACCCTGAGAGGGGTGACTTACACTCTCCCCCCCTTAAAAAGGCATTTCCTCCTGGAAATGGGGCATCTGGCCAGCCCATGAAGGTGCCCACCATAATGGGTATGCATACTCCTTGCCCGGTAACCCCTCCCCAGGATACACCAGCAAGTCCAAATGCCCCTCCTCACCAGGGCCTACTTTGCAAACCACCCCATGGAGCTGCTTCTGCCCAGAAATAATACTAAAGATAACCTTAATTAAAAATTATAAAACAATAAAGCCAGGCTGCTCTTATTAAAGCTATTTTGAGCTGGCCCCCCCTCCTTACAGAACAGCAAGCAGCTCTCCTCGTTTCCATGGAGGTCGTGAGGGCAGATCTTACCGAAGCCCTCCTCCGAGCTCAAGAGCTGGCCCCCTGCCTTATAGCACAGCAAGCAGCTCTCCTCATTTCCATGGAGGTCGTGAGGGCAGATCTTACCGAAGCCCTCCTCCGAGCTCAAGAGCTGGCCCCCTGCCTTACAGCACAGCAAGCAGCTCTCCTCATTTCCATGGAGGTCGTGAGGGCAGATCTTACCGGAGCCCTCCCCTGAGCTCAAGAGCTGGCTCCCCACCTTACAGAACAGCAAGCAGCTCTCCTCGTTTCCATGGAGGTCGTGAGGGCAGATCTTACCGAAGCCCTCCTCCGAGCTCAAGAGCTGGCCCCCTGCCTTACAGCACAGCAAGCAGCTCTCCTCATTTCCATGGAGGTCGTGAGGGCAGATCTTAGCGAAGCCCTCCCGAGCTCAAGAGCTGGCCCCCACCTTACAGAACAGCAAGCAGCTCTCCTCGTTTCCATGGAGGTCGTGAGGGCAGATCTTACCGAAGCCCTCCTCCGAGCTCAAGAGCTGGCCCCCTGCCTTACAGCACAGCAAGCAGCTCTCCTCATTTCCATGGAGGTCGTGAGGGCAGATCTTACCGAAGCCCTCCTCCGAGCTCAAGAGCTGGCCCCCTGCCTTACAGCACAGCAAGCAGCTCTCCTCGTTTCCATGGAGGTTGTGAGGGCAGATCTTACTGAAGCCCTCCCCCGAGCTCAAGAGCTGGCCCCCCGCCTTACTGCTCAGCAAGCAGGTACGGCTCCTCCCACTCCTCGGCAGATCGCATCACTTCAGCTCAGCTATGAGCAAGAACCTCGCTGATGCTTCGCATCAGCTACCCCACCACCCCCACCACCACCCTTGGCAAACATTCCTATATATAGGAGTAGTCACATGAATGTGAAAACCAATCAGCCTAGTTTTCCATCTGCAGGCTATTCCCATCAACAACTAGAGGCCACTACTCCTCAAAACAAATAAACCATAATCTTTCATATCTGCTTGCTCCACTACAATGCTACCTCTGTTCTTAGCTACTGTCTTCTTCCTCATCCCTTGGGTGTCCCTCCCACCGTCTTAGAAACATAGAAACATAGAATTTGACGGCAGATAAGGACCACTTGGCCCACCCAGTCTGCCCATTTCCCTACCTACTGGATAAGCTGCAGATCCTAGTTAACCAGCAGCCTACTTCTTCTTACCCCCACACCCTAGAATTGCCTTATGACTGTCCCATGCATGCTTGAATTCCACCACTGATTTTGACTCCACAACTCCTCCGAAGGCTGCTCCATGCATCCACAACCCTCTCTGTGAAAAATACTTCCTTAAATTACCTCTGAGCTGCCCCTCTATCTTTCAAATTGTGCCTTTTGTTCTTGCACACCCTTTTTTGAAAGATGCTACCCTCTTGGACTTTGTTGATTCCCTTGAGGTACTTGAAAGTTTCTATCATGTCCCCCCTCTCCCTCCTTTCCTCGAGGCTATATATATTAAGCTCCTTAAGTCTCTCTTCATATAAGTGGGCTGGCAAACACCCCGCATCAGCTTGCCAGTTAACATATATTCACTCTCCACCAAAGATGATACACTGCCTGGCTGCCACTCCGACACAATAGTAATTGGTCCCACCGTGCTGCCACACACCTTCCAACTCAGCCATTTAGCCCTGCAGCCCCATGTTCGAAGAACAGCAGCTGCTATCGCAAAGCCCTACACCATCTCTCGTAAGTTATACTGGGCTGCACACAATACTAAACTCCTGATCAGGCTACTGCTACTCCTAGCAGGCGATGTTGAGTCCAACCCTGGTCCTAATCATTGCCACACCACTAACCCCTGCTTGCCAACCCATCAGGCCTAAAAATAATCCACCGAAATATATGCAGCCTTCTTCGTAAAATAAAACTGCTCCAGCCCCTTGCTCTGTCCCACAGTCCGGACATACTGATTGTCTCTGAAACCTGGCTGAAGCCCCACAACACTGACAAGGAATTCTCTATTCCTGGCTATCCTCTCATCAGACAAGATCGCATGGGCAATAAAAAGGGGGGCGGCATAGACATGCATATTGCCTCCCCTATACAGTTCTCCCAGGTCACCCTGCCACAGTCTTCGGATTCCATCGACGCTCTAATGGTAAAACTTACTCCCCTACTCTACACGGTTTTCATTACGCTACACCTACCGCGCACCGACTCAATACTCCTGCTATACTGACCACCCAGGCTCACTAAACTCCTGTCTTCTGGTGGCGAGCCCATATACTAGATTTTAACCTGAACTGGCTCGCTGGGGCAAACTCCAAGCTTCGCAACAAGATGACTGCCCTAAACTTAGCCCAGCTAATCACTGAACCCACCCGGCTAAATCACAAAACACTGAACCACACTCTCCTGGATTGGGCTCTCACCTCTCACCCCCACAGGATCCTAGCTTCCGGCCTCCTGCCCGACGCCCTAAGTGACCTTCATGGTGTCTACTCAGTAAGAAAACTCCTCAGGCCCAAAGCCCCCCCTCCCAGAATCCTAATGACTAGATCCTACAAGTCCCTGGACCTCACCTCATTACTATCTGACTTGGCCAATACTGATTGGTCACTCATCAGCCAATTTTCCTCCGTTGACATGGCCCTGAAGTTCTTTAAGTCCAAGTTCTCTGCCATATGGGACCACTACGCCCCCCTCAGGCGTACTAGAGTCAGAGGCTCACACCCACCATGGATTTCAGCTAAAATCATAGCCCTCCTCAGGAGCAGGGATAAAACCTGGAAATCCTATAAGTCATCCAGCTCTCCAGCTGACCTCCAGACTTATCGCTCATTACGCAATGCTTGCATTAGGAAAATTCACCAAGCAAAAGCTGACTATTTCAAAGCCTCTTTCAATTCCTCCTCACATCAGCCAGCCAAATTCTGGAAAGTGATAAAATTGCTTCTCAGACCCCCATCCGTAGCCCCCCACTCCTACCCTACAGGAAGGAGGGCTCACAGTCACTGACCCCCTGGCTGTAGCCTTTCACTTTAACACTTACTTCACAAATCTCCATGCAACCCTCCTATCCTTACCTCACCCTGCACAGCAACCCCCTGTCATAGTCACATCTACAGCACACTCATTCTCTTTTCAGCAAATCACCAAAGAGGAGGTATTTAATGCACTGTGCACCCTTAATCCTAATAAGGGCAAATGCCCAACAGGGTTGGACTCCAAGGTGCTCCACCTCTTGGCCCCAGCCATAACCAAACCCTTGACCGACCTTTTCAACCTATCCTTCTCCCTTACAGAAGTCCCCTCTCAATGGAAACATGCCACCGTAATCCCCCTTCCCAAAGGTGGGGATGCCTCCAACCCAAGCAATTACCATCCTATTTCCCTACTACCCATATTGGCTAAACTCCAAGAGCAGCTGGTGCTCTCTCGCATGTCCCCCTTTCTTGATTCCTCCTCCTTTTTCAACTCTTCCAGTCTGGCTTTAGGAAATCCCACTCCACCACTACCTCCCTTCTCAGGCTCACTGACTCCATCCTCACCGGGATGGATGCTGACCACATCACAGCCGCCATCTTCATTGACCTGGCCAAGGCGTTTGACACCATCTCCCACTCACTCCTCCTGACCAAACTCACCAATGCTGAGCTGTCTAACTGGGCCTCAAGATGGTTCCACTCGTACGTTGTTGGCAGGTCCCAATCGGTCAGAGTCAATTCTGCCACCTCCATCCCCCTCCCTGTTATTACTGGGGTTCCGCAAGGCTCAGTCCTTGGCCCACTACTGTTCTCCATCTTTCTTAACGACCTGCCGTCTGTCTGCCCTCACACCTCGATACACATGTATGCAGAGGATACTTTACTGCACACTTCTGGCCCATTGACCCCAGAGACTACGAGCAGGTTACAGCTGGACTTTGATAAGATCCAACTCTGGCTACAATCAAATCAACTCTCCCTCAATGCAAAGAAAACTGTTTCAGTGACTTTTGGCACTAGGCAAAGACTTTCCAGGCTCCCCTTCCCTATCACTTTCCATACCCTGGACTGGACATCACTTGAGGCCTGCACCTCATTCAGGTACCTTGGAGTCTGGCTTGATCAGCATCTAAACTTTTCCATACATGTTGACTCCATACTCAAGAAGTTACACCCCAGGCTCGGTGCACTTTACCGGAACCGTGACAATATCCCAGTCTCTGCTCACAGGGCCATTGTGCAAAAAATGATCCTCCCTGTCTTCGATTCCGGAGATGTAGTCTATTGTGCAGGGACCAAGTCTGTCCTAGCCAGACTGGACCCCTTCTACCACTCCTTCTGCCGCTTTGTCCTGAACTGCCATTACTCTACCCATCACTGTGCTCTCTACCAATCAATGAACCTTACATCTTTAGATAACTGCAGGCAGGCCCACTGCACCAAAATCTCGGCCAAGTACTGGTCCCAGTCACTCCCCCCCCACCTCATCTCAGCCGTAGCCGACACAAGCACCCAAACATATTCACTCAGAAGCAATAACCCACAGATCCTATTCATCCCACTTAGATCCACTACCCTGGGACAAGCAGCCTTTAGCTACAGGTTGCCTAAGTTATGGAACTCTCTTCCCTCAAACATTCGTCACTTCTCTTTCCCCACACATCTTAACTCTATGCTCCTAGCTCACTACTCCCCTACCTGTACATGAGCCCAGGCCTAATAACAGTCCGCACTGAGGTAGCCTGGTCTCCCTCCCTATTGCACATTTAATGTTTGCCGCCTATCCTAATACTTTAATGCTTGTATTGAAAACAGTGCCTGCACGTGTCTGTATCAATTGTCCTCTCATGCTACTTTTGTAACATACTGCACTTGTTTCTTCAACTATGTTTGCACCTCCCCTTCCCCTGGACGCATCTGGAATCGAGCAGTAGCCTGCTCAGTATGCCTTCCTGCTGAAACGCTTAAATAAATAAATAAATAAAATGGGCACCAGTAAGAAACCCACTCTCTTCAGACACATCCACCGCAATCACTCCAGCTTCGTATGTAACCCCCCTACAAATAGGGGTTCCCGAAAAGTCTTCCTTGAGCTTGCTTAAATGCTCACTGCCAGGCTGGTGTCCTGCGTTTTAGCAGCTTAAATGTATTGTCAGAGAGTGCCTGTATTGCCTCTGTGTACTGTCTCTTTAAGAGCTGCCTGGATTGTAGTCATAATTAATCTGAGAGGGAGCTCTGTTAGAAGATGTACTTGTTTGCTGATCATTTGTTAGAGCAGTAATAATATTGCAGTTTGTTCTAACCTGCCTTCTTTGCAGCATGGACAGTTCTGTTTGTCTCCATCATCTTGGTCCTGGACTGTCAGAATGGGCCAATCAGTACATTTGGGACTTTAAAATGGAGCCTGCCTACCGGGGCTTGGTGGGGCCAAAACTTGTAGGAATTGTAGTTTTGGGCTTTTGGCGCCTAAAATAATCTGGAAGGGGAGCCCTTGTGACTGACAGACAGATCAGCCAACCAAACCTTTTGGATCTTGGGGAAAGTCCCACATTGCTTGCAGTTTCAGTTAGATCTCAGTTGGAAAGTGAAGAAGTAACAGCTCGTGATAGTTCAAGCAGCAATCCATAGCGGATTCACGTGGGAGGACTGTGGAAAGGCCTGAGTTTGGCCTGCATGCCTGCCTGCTGTCCCTGAGAGGG
Organism: Neoceratodus forsteri; assembly: GCA_016271365.2. Taxonomy (NCBI): domain Eukaryota; kingdom Metazoa; phylum Chordata; order Ceratodontiformes; family Ceratodontidae; genus Neoceratodus; species Neoceratodus forsteri. Next base: position 463,810,763 of record CM057452.1, read on the forward strand.
AACTTGTGCTTTTTTCGGACTGAATCCGAATTTGGAGAGCGAATTAAGCCACTGAATTGTGACCAGTCTTTAACCTGAAGAAGACTGAGGATTTGCTGAATGCGATTGGCCTGTCAGGACTTCCAGCTACCTCTGAACTCCCAGATTGTGCAGAGACCGGAGAGCCATTTGCATGGTACAGTGGAATTTCCTTACATGTGAATGTGCTTTGTGCTTATAGTGGGTCATGAATTGGTTCCCCACTGTGTTTTGCTTGCTGGAGGCTATATCCAGCTCCACAGACTGAATCCGTATCCATTTCCATTTGCTTGGGCCCTGCTACACTGGCCCAGCCAGAATACCTGCTATGCAGAGAAAGTCATCGATGAGAGACCGGCCTGACGATCAGCCCCCTGCTCAATGCCTTGAACAGGAACGACGCCTCAGTGATTCGTGTGGGCCCTGCTTCTCCGGGCACTCCAGCTCAACAGCCTGCAGTCTCGATTTCATCCTGCCTGTGTCCAGCATTGGGTAGCATGAGTAAACATCAGAGTAGCTCCCTGCAACAACAGCTAAATCTAAAAGTGTTGTCATCTGATTGTCTTGTTGCCTTTTCTTTCATGAACTGAGCCCACCAGCTCCAGATTACAAATAGTGTGTATTGTGCATGTTACTTTCTTCCATCACAGGGCCCCAACCAGCTGCAATGTTCCTGGCTAGCCCACCATTTTCCTACCTGGGCACCCAGAGTGTGTGACTGTGTAGGGACTCTGAACTGCATGCATAACTGTCTGATTAATATAGCTTTTAAGCAAATCAACCTGATTATACCCCTTCCTTGTTTAAGTCCCCTGAATAAATCAGATTTAGCTTTGTTTGCATTTAACCTGACTGGGGTTTCAGTTTTGCCAAAATTATTGTACTGTTATTTGCTGTGCTTAACCTTGTTTTACAGGGGGTCTCCAGGGTCAAGCTAGTGGAACCAGCCCTGGTGGTAAGTGCAAACAGTGTGGGTAATTGCCTGGTGAATAAAGGTCATTGTGAAAGTAATTATTGTATATTGTTCAGGCCACTAGAAGGGAAAGGGGGGGGTTACAGTGTCCCAGAGGGCTGTGCCCGGGTTAGCTTGACCACTAACAACCCTGACCTTCGGGTGGAGGCACCCGTTTCATTACCCAGACCCCTTAACCTGCTACTAGCCAAGCAGGCAGGGGTAGTAGCCCTCAGGATAGCGCCAGCTGGGGTTACATCTTGGAGGCTCACTGCTTGGATTTTGTGCCTTCTAGTGGCCAAAAATTATGAACTATTGTTAAAGAGTAATGGCTACCCCAGTAGAAATGTCTGTACACCAGTTGGTGGGGTGGTGTACTGGGCAGGAGATTGACATCCAAAATGCTCTGCTTATACTGGATATTCCCCTGGGTACAAGTAAGGACACTGTAAAGGGAGCACTCTCCAAAGTTGAATGTTTAAAAAACACTGTGGTGGTGGGTCGACAGGTTGATTTGATTGCCCAGACTTTTATAACCTTGGTAGAGTGTAGTGACCTCGTGGATAGCTCTAAAGTGCCACAGACTATTGCCTCAGAAGAGGTCCTAGATGCCTGGAGAGTGATAACAAAAGACAGTAAAGACCCTGGGGAGGATGAGTTCCCACCATTATCTGAGACTTTTGAGGAGAAATTTGCTAAGTTGTTGCTGGAGGAAGGGAAAACCGTAGAGGCCTTTAAGAAACTATTCCTGCCACCTGGGGGTGTTCCTTTCCCAACACCCCCTCACACTCCAGCACCTGTTACTGCCCCGCCTTCTGTGCCCATGCCAATGCTGGCCCTATATCTGTACCTGCCATTAGTCATGACTCCTACTGAAGGCTGAGAATCTTCTCGGGTACCCTCCCCAACCCCCAGGGAGAGGATGACTGGGAGACCTGGATCGACTATGTTGCCCCCTTGGTACCTGAGTGGTAGTGTGCAGAGGCTGAGAAGTGGAAAACAATCACAGAAAGTTTGAGGGGCCCCGCCCCTTGAAGCCATTAAATGTTTGAGGTCCACGAACCCTGATGCATCTGCTTAGAAGTACCTATCTGTACTTGAAGGCAATTTTGGGAGCATTGAGTCAGGGGAGACTTTGATGTGAAAATTCCAAGGTACCAAACCATGGAAGGGGGAAAGTTTGTCTGTGTATGTTACTTGCCTAGAAAGAGCTCTGCAGAAAGCTTACCGGAAAGGTGGGGTAGCCTCCCGTGATTTGAACTGCGTGAGATTGGGGCACATATTGCAACATGCCAAGCATTCTAAACTGCAGATCATCCAGTTAAGGCTACAGGATAGGAGAGGTAACCCACCTGACTACTGTGACTTGATAAAAGAACTCTGGGAGGTAGAAGGTGAAGAGGGAGATTGTAATTATGGGGTGAGTGCAGCCCAAGAGATCATGGCACCAGAAGACCCTTCCGAAATGGAGACCACTACGAGTGTCCCGCCGTGGGCTAAACGGTGGGGCTAGGAGTTGCTGCAGGAAGTCAGAAAAGTACAACCGGGTGCATTCGCTGAGGTATCCCCTGTTGACAGAGACCCTGGCCCCTGTCAGGATGTGACTGTTATGGGGTGGGGGTGCACCCTCAGGCATCCTGTACTGAGGGTGGCGCCTCGGCTGAGCTCAAGGAATTGACTGCCACCCTAAAGGAACTTTTGAGACATGGTACACTACCAGCAGAAGTCAGATCACAGTCTCCCATTGATGCTCCAGCATCCCCTGCTATGTTTTCCCCAAGAATGCCCTGAGAACCTGTCATTTGTCACAATTGTGGCAAGGATGGCCATATAAAGAGAGAATGCTAATCTCAGAAGGACTTAGAGAAAGTGGTGAACCGGCTTCAAGGAGAGCTTCGGAAAATGAGTCAGTGGTCAAGGGGTGCACGCAATGACTGCAGTTAAGGCTTCGGCCATCCTAACTCAAACCCCTCTGCAGCTAAATCGTCTGTCCAGGCCCCTGCTGTTATCCCTCCAGACTGGTCCAAAATAGTGGGCCCTTCAATGAAGACTACTGTGGCTGTGAATGGTATTGCTACTTGGGCTGTGCTTGACAGTGGGTTGCAAGTGACCATTGTATTTCAGGACTGGTATGACAAACACTTATCTGATGTGCCATTACAATCCCTGGAAGGCCTACATGTGTAGGGACTGAGCGACAAGTCTTATCCCTACCTAGGATATGTCTGCCTCTGGTTGTCTTTTCCTGCAACTGCAACTGGTGTAGATAAGCAAGTAGAGACACTGGCCCTAGTGTGTCCCCCCACCAGACTGTATGATGGGGTTCCCCTGTTAACTGGAACAAACTCCCACATGTTTGGGAGACTAGCACAACTCTGCCATGAGAAACAAGGGCAACTGACTGGACGGGCCCTAAGAATTCCAGCCTTAGTAAAAAGGGTATATGACTTACAACAGAAACCCAATGAAGAGGACCCAGATGACCCAGTGGGGATACTGTGGAAAAAGGAACCTGACTCCTTGGTATTGGCCCCCAACGCCCAGTGCACAATCCATGGAGAAGTCTGCCTAAAGAGCAACGTAAAGAACAAAACATTAATGTTGGATGCACCAGGTGATGGAAAGTTGCCAGAAGGATTATTGGTTAAACCCAGCATCTTGCCTGCCCATGCCCATGCCTATGCACGATGAGTGATGGTCCAGATTCGAAATGCGTCAGATCGGGAGGTCCGGGTGAACAGAGGGTGTACTCTAGCTACAGTACACTGCACAGACACTGCAGTATTACCCAATAACAAGAACTCTGGCCAAAAGGAGAGAGTGACCCCGGACTTATTTGACTTTGGTGATTCCCCGCTGCCAGCTGAATGGAAGGCAAGGATTAGCAAGAAACTCGCCCAGCGAGACTAAGTGTTTTCATTAAAGGAATGGGACATGGGGTGTGTCCAGGGTGCAGAGTGTCATATACACCTGCATGATGACCGGCCATTTCGAGAGAGATCCCGACATCTCGCCCCAGTGGACATAAATGATGTGAGGATACACCTGCAGGAAATGCTCGCTGCTGGTGTGATACAGGAATCAAGGAGCCCATATGCCTCTCCCATTGTGGTTGTGCGTAAGAAGAATGAGTAGGTGAGGATGTGTTTGATTATCGAACCCTGAACCAGCAGACCGTCCCAGATCAATACACCATGCCCCATATACAAGATGCCCTGGATTGCTTGAATGGGAGCAAATGGTTCTCAGTATTGGATCTTCACAGCAGATATTACCAGATTCTGATGGCCCTGGAGGACCATGAGAAAACAGCCTTCATCTGTCCTTTGGGGTTCTACGAATTCCTGAGAATGCCACAGGGGCATGGACAGTTCTGTTTGTTTCCATCATCTTGGTCCTGAACTGTCAGAATGGGCCAATCAGTACATTTGGGACTGTAAAATGGAGCCTGCCTACAGGGGCTTGGTGGGGCCAAAACTTGTAGGAATTATAGTTTTGCACTTTTGGCACCTAAAATAACCTGGAGGGGGAGCCCTTGTTGTGACTGACAGAGCAGCCGATCAAACCTTTTGGATCTTGGGGAAAGTCCCACACTGCTTGCAGTTTCAGTTAGATCTGAGCTGGGAAGTGAAAAAGTAACAGCTTGAGATAGTTTGGGATGCTGGGGTGTATGGGGGAGGTATCTCCAGCAGAAAAAAGGAGGTGGTGAGACCACTGTACAAAACATTGGTGAGATCTCATCTGGAGTACTGTGTCCAGTTCTGGAAGCTGCATTTCTGGAAAGACATAGACAGAGAAGGGCAACAAAGATGGTGCAGGGGCTGCAACAAAAGTCCTGGGGGAGAGACTTATGGATCTTAATATGTATACCTTGGAGGAGAGGAGAGAGAGGAGGATGTGACAGAGACCTTCAAATACTTAAAGGACATAAATAAGGTACAAAACGGCAGCATCCTTCAGAATAAGAGGTGTTCAAGAACAAGGGGACATGATATGAAGCTGAAAAGGGGGAGTCTTGGGGTAGAGAGACTGAGGAAATCTTTTTTCATGGAAAGGGTGGTGGATGCATGGAACAGCCTCCCAGCAGAGGTGGTGGGGACAAAAATGGTAGGGGAATTCAAGAGGGCATGGGATAGGCATAAGCATAAGGGAACCCTAGTGGTAGGGAAGAGAGGGTAAAAATAGAGGCAGGGAACATGGGCAAAGTGGATGGGCCAAGCGGTCCTTATCTGCCATCAATTTATTTGTTTCTATGTTTCTCTGGAATTGAACCACACAAGAATGAGGATCCTAGACTTTAGGAGGGCAAATTTTATGATGGGTGAATACCTGGCAGGAGGGATGACCTGGATGGGGTGGAGGAACACTGGGTAAAGATAAAAGGGTGCATAGTAAAGGCAAGAAACCTCTGCGTCAAACAAGTGAGCAAAAGCAATAGAAGAAAGAGAATGCTATGGTTCTTGAAAGAGGTGGCTGAATAGGGAAAGGCAAAAAGCATAGCTTTCAGAAACTACAAGGAGATGCAGAGGGAGAAGGATAGGAGGTGTATCGGTGGAAATGACAGGAAGCAGGGAAAACAGTAAGGAGCACAAAGGCACAAATTGAAAAGAGAGTAACCCAGTAGGTTTTAGAAGGAACGGTCTGGCTTCATGGGTAGATACTTTGTGCAAATAAAACCAGGGACGTTGAAGGACAGGGGGCTGTGAATCGGGAGCTGGGTTGAAGAAATTACTTGGAAGGACAGAGCTAAGGTCCGTGAAGGAGGAATTAAGGCAGCTAGCTATGTTAAGGGGGTCAGTGGTAACAGAACCGACAATAGTAAGCTGGGACGGGGGAAGGGAGCGAGATTTACAATTCGGTTCTTCAACTCATTGAGGCCTCATGAGCTCCTTGAGAGTTTCACTACTTGTGGCCTGTATACGTTTAACAGTGCAACCTGGAGCTTCCTGAGCAAAATCAAGTCATAATCAGCATGCCACAAACAAATGCGAGTACTTCATGAACTGTAAGTGCTACACACAAAGTACAAGTGGCAAAGTTGTTCAGCACAAATGTACCTTTCCAATGGTACTATGCAATTAATTATAAGTAGTTCCTGTTTGTTTCTATATTGGTTGAAACAGCAAAAAATATTTTTTTCCAATAAAAAAGGCAATGGAAACAAAGTGGGAAAATATTTAACATCACAACACCAAATTAAGCATCAAAACATTAGATGGAGGTACAAAACTAATTTTGTACTAAAAAGCAGTTTTTCTAATATGATGCATGTATTTCTTTTCTGTTTTATTAAGGTGGCTAAGTGACGCTTGAGAGACAAATGTCAGCCATTAACACCATACTATACAAAAATGCGAATGTCTTCTAAAGTATACATAACAGTCATAAAGTATCAGTGACAAAGTTGTTCAGCAGAACATTACCTTTCCAACGGTGCTATGCAATCAATGCTACTCACTTTAGTTTGTGAAATATTTAAGTTTTAAGCAGTGACGTCCTCAGGCGTCCAAAGTCCTCAGTGGCACAAAGTGCAGGACGTCTTGAGGCGTTAAAGACCTCAGGAGTATCTTTTCTGCTGCCGCCTACAGGTGTCTTGGGGCCTCAATGAGTTAATATTGTCCCAAAAGGTCCGAGCAGACCCCCATGAGGAGGTGAGGGTGGCCTGGTAGTGAGCAGCCTTGGCCTTAAGGATTTTTTTTTTAACTCTTTTTCTCTCCCACCCAACCGGAACTCTCTCTGGCTATTCCACTCACCGGACCACTCTACTGCCCGCTGTGTCCCCCATTATTTTCAAGGAAGTTATGACTACCCTGGAACAGGAGGGGCTACAATCCTGGGGAGATCAAAGGGGGCAGTGATGGCGAACCAGCACTGGGCGTGTGGTGGCGGCACTGGAGGAGCCATCACCTATCCGGTGGGTGGGGGCTTTTTCCCCCTATTACATGCCCTCAAGCCCCCTCCCCGGGCGTGGTGCATGCCTCCGACTTCTTGGCACATGGCAACCCTGCCAGCGTCAGGCCACGCTGTGAACATGCTGCCCAATGCTCTGCAGTGCCCCCAGTCTCCACCAGGGGGTGCCGGAATGCTAGACATCCTCAGAACCTTCCCCGGACAGAGGAAAACAGCCCAGCGGGTCTCAATCAATCCCACCGCCAACACCCGGTGCCTGAGCTCGCTCCCGAACCTGGGTCGCCAGCATGGCGCAAGGTGTGGCATCCAGCTCCTCAACCCTCAGCACCACCGGGCTGGCTGAAAAGTAGTCTTTAAAGGACAAGTGTACAGGACTTTACCAAAAGTGAGGGCTGATGTACTGTGGTGAAGAATTGCTAGATTAAGGGTATATTCCTCTAATTTATAATGGAGAGAAACCTGGTTGCTGATACAGCACAGTTGGTAGTTGGGTATGTTAGGTTATTTCAGGCAATATGTTGTTGTAAGTTACCCCTTAGAGACTATGTTAAGCAGGATGTCATATTTGACATAAAGCATGCAGTATGGGTTAGGATATTTTTAATTCAAGTTTTTTCCTTTTGTTTTGAGAATTAGTTCATCTTCTAAGGGGTCATTATTACATTTTCATTTTTTATATTAAACAAGCTGAGATTTTTCTTTTACAATTTAGGGGTAGCTATGAAATAATAGTATTTTTTGTTTATGTTTCATTTTATATTCTTCTTGTGTTTTTTCCCTGTATAACCCCTTGTTACCTGGGGTTACTAGAATCCCAGTAAGACCTAGTGGTAGGCAGGGAAGGCAGCTTGTGAAACTCCAGTTAAATGGGTTTCATACTGTCTCACTCTGTTCTCAGCCTCAGCTGAGACTGAGAGATGACATCACCAATAGAACTGTCGCAGCTGCATAAGCCACATTGGAATCTGCAGCAGAGGGAGTGAGATAGAACGCTGGGAGTTTTCAAAGTGAGTCTCCTGCTTGCCTTCAAGCAGGAAGGAGTTCCTGTTTACCTTCTGTCAGAGAAGAGTGAGTGTCCAGTGTTCAAGTGGTGGAGACTGCTGTCCAGGTCTCAGTGCCCCCTTCCTCCGGGGGAGTGGAGATCCCATGTAGATTCTAGGGGCAATCCCCTTATTTCTGCTGAAGAAAGAAAGCTGCCTATTACAGTTTCAGTTTGCATTTGAAAAATGGGAAGAGTTGTACTTCGCCTGTGGGGCACCTGCAACAAAAGGGTGAGTGTTTTGCTCTAATTTTAGAGGGCAAAAATTGTGTTTCTTCAGCCTGGGAAATGTGAAGAAATCTGGGATTTGAACTACTATTTGGGAGGCCTATAGTACTAGGACAAGCAAATGGAGTAGTGTCAAAAGCTAAAGTGCTGTGTGAAGTCAAGTAATATTGTAGAGGGGGTGCGACAGTTCATCCACCGTTTAATCTACATTTTGAAGTTTCAGTTTGTCCAGAGAAATGGCCGGGTATGGGCTGTGGGAGCTGGAGGTGGGAACACCCCCCATCTTTAGTAACCAGGTCCATCTCTACGGATTTCTGCTGTGATTGCTACTTGCCTCATGCGCTTGAAGTGATGAGGGAAGTACCCAGATGTGGGTCGCAAATGGGAAAATCTCTCTAGGAGTCGCAGACTCTAAGTGGTGTGGGGAGCCACAACAAGGGTAAGGAATTCTCTTTGTGAGATGGGAGTCAGAAGAAGTAAGAAGGAAATCTCTAGGAGTCTCAGACTCTCACGTGGTGTGGGGAGCCACAACAAGTAAATTGGGTTCATTCTTCCAGTGGACCGTCAGTCAGTGCCGGCAGGGAGCCGGGCCAGTCGGCCTGTGTACCCAAAGCGCGTGCAAGTCCGGGCTGTGTGCCTGGTGGGTCCAGAGCATGAAAACAGTAGAATTGGTTCATTCTTCCAGTGGACCACCTTGTAGTCTCTAATCTGCATTATCAGTAAATGTAGCCCCATGGGGGTCCATCTATGCTTTGTTGTGTTCAGCTAGTTGTGAATAAAAGCCACACTGAAAAATCCCATTCCTGGTTCTGAACATTACAGTTATTGCTTCCTGTGTTCAGATTTACTTGGGTGCCCCTGTGCAGAGTAGCCAAACCTAGGTCCCCTTGTGCCGGGTAACCTCATCCTCCCCGAACCCAGGTCCCCACCAGGTATTAAGCAAGCAAGCCAACAGCATGCCACCTGTTGTTTTGGCAAAAAGGCAGGGGTTGGGGTTACACCTGTATAACCTATCAAAGTGAATGTATATCAGATGACCTAAAGGTGGGTAAGCAATGTGAGAAGTCGGTAAGGAGAGCCAGGGGGATACTGGGATGCATAGGGAGGGGCATCACAAGTAGAAAAAGGGAAGTGGTTATCCCTCTGTACAGACAGTTGGTGAGACCCCATCTGGAGTACTGCGTGCAGTTTTGGAGACCTCATCTACGCAAGGACATAGACAGGATGGAAGCAGTCCAGAGGAGGGCAACTAAAATGGTGCAGGGTCTACATCAGAAACCATATGAAGAGAGACTGAGAGAGCTTAATATGTATACCCCTGATGAAAGGAGGGCTGGGGGGACATGATAGAAGCGTTTAAGTTCTTCAAGGGAATCAACAAAGTCCAGGAGGGTAGTGTCTTTCAGAAAAAGAGATGTGTAAGAACAAGGGGGCACAATTTGAAGATAGAGGGGGACGGCTCAGAGGTAATGTGAGGAAATTCTTTTTCACAGAGAGAGTGGTGGACGCGTGGAACCGCCTTCCTGGAGAGGTTGTGGGGTCTAAAACAGTGGGGGAATTCAAACATGCATGGGACAGACATAAGGCAATTATAGAGGGGTTGCAGGAAGTAGGCTGTTGGTTAACTAGAATCTGCAGCTTATCCAATAGGTTGGGAAATGGGCAGACTGGGTGGGCCAAGTGGTCCTTATCTGCTGTCAAAGTCTATGTTTCTATGTTTCTATAATATGATCCAAAAGAATGTACAATGAACTGAATTGTGTTTTCTCTGTATGATTGTTTTGTTCTTTTGTAAATAAAATTCATCTACTCTTTGGGTAGGGGGAGCTGTTGCTCTTTTCTCTCATGGTCGGCCAAAATGGCTGACACTGTAGATGAGGAGGATGGAGGACTGCTGACTTTTTCACTGTTGGAGGGTTCAAGTATGCTGACCGACCCTGGCTTAGTGATGTAACATATGAATGTTTCAAACGAAACTGAAGTTAACACAGTGTTGGCTCATGAGAAAGAATTGAATGAAGGACCCAAAAACTGAAGAAAGGCATTGGATCCATGAAACATCTAAACATACCACAATCAGGATGGAGTTTATTAATCCATCTGATAATACCGCCCCACTACGGCTGAACAAATTTTGTGCAAAGTGCTGGAGGAAAAAACTGCAACTACTGAAACAAATAGAAGAGGAAGAGGAGAATTTTGACTTGCAATGGAGAAATTGAAATATGTGGAATCAAGAGTGTTGCAGCTGCTGCTGAACCACAACAAGCTGCAGCTGGGATGTGGACTGCAAAGCTGACTCACCGGGTTCATTGCTCACACGTGTCTTGTCAGCTTTGCTGCAAAAGAAATCCTTAAGCATGAAACACAAGCCTAAACCACCAAAAGAAAATAAACAGGAGGAGAAACTTTACCTATTTCATAGTCAGTCCAGTCCACTTTAACAGAAGTTGGATGGATACAAACCAAAGAGGGAAACTGGATCCCTGATCCGATGGACTAAAAATGTTCAAAATTATAACTAGCGATGCCTGTTCCACCTGAAGAACAAACAGCAGAGATAGCAAAAATGCAAGACTCGAGCCTGTTACAAACGATGACCAGGGCATAAACATGGACACTGACACAACTTTACCATAAGTACTAATGGTACAGATCCAAAAGAAAGCACAATGAATAGTGATGGCATATCTAATTCAGAATGCATAGACACTTCCCAAGAAATGAATACAGATGCTAGAAATAATACTGGGGCCCCAGACAAACCCTGTATATAACTGATACAATTGTTAGGGCTAATTTTCTTTCCACCCTCTTGTCTGATTGCTCTTAATTTAATCAGTGTGGAACATCATTAAAACAAAAAAGAGAACTATGTTCCCCAGGATATTAGTATTGATTTTCCTGGTGGTAGCCTGGAACTACCATGCATTGGAAATGGAGGGAGATGTAAATCAGAAGAAGCCTTACAGGCATTGGGGACAACCTATGGTGGTACCTGTGCACATGTTGTTGGGAGCAGTCATCTTAGATTTATAATAAGTCCAGGTTTGTTTCCTGTAAGATTGCTAAATGATGCTCTTAAGATGTCTGCTCTAGCAACATGGTTAAACACAGAACAGAGTTAGGAATGTTCTGGTAAATTGATATTGAAAAAGCTCGACTAGGTGGTGGAGCTGCAAGAGTGTCGTGATTCCATGGCTGTAGTAAACGGTTTAAATCTTAATAGAACCGAGGAAGAAAAAGTGTTTAAATGTCATCTAAATGGAAAGACAAACAGAGCGGTTCTTCTGAGGAATATTTCACCCTATCCAGCCAATGGAGAAAACTTTAGACCCAAAATCAGCCCCAATGGCCAGAGGGCACCCGTGATTTTGGGCCTGGGTTAGGGTCTCTGGCACTACAGGGCCAAGGCTCCAAATCAGAGTTTCAACCGCGATATGCACAAGGTGTGCGAGTTGTACAAATACCTGATGCAGCGGACTCTTCAGTTGACATTTCAGTAGAGTATCCACGTATTGTTCAGCATTGGGCCAAGATCAGAAAAACGCTACTTTGAGATCTGACCGAGCTGTGTATTTTGAGTTCCCGACTCAACGGCTTCCAGCCAACCTGAAACACACTATGGAGTCAATGGGGGATTCGATAGATAAAATCCTGCAAGGAGTGGAGCGGTTAGATCGCAGATTCGAGGCATTGAGTCAGAAGGTGGAATTTGTTCAAAATGAGGTAAAGTAAAATCGGGAGAAAATAGTTAATTTAACTAAGCAAGCCCTGGACAACACCCAAAATATTCAGAAATTAACAGACGGGTTAAAGTAATCGAGCTGTCTGGGGTTGCTTTTGCCAGGACAATTATAACTTAAACAAGAAGAGTGAAAATTTGGAAAATCAGTCCAGATATCGAATCTACGGTAGTGGGGTTACCTTTAAAGTTTGATGATGAATTTCAGTCTACCGACTTAGTAAAGCACATTTTCACTACTGTTTATGAATTACCTCAAGATAATCTCCCTTTGTCACCAAGGCTTTTAGGGTGCTCAAAAGCAAGAATCGGAAGAAGTAAGGGATATGGAAAAAAAGCCACAATTTTTTTTTCTCTCTGCTTGAGTCAGATTGGGATCACATTGTCAAGTTGTCCAGAATGAAGAAAACACTTTTGTACAAGGGTTTAAATTTAGTATTTTTCCGATTTTCTTACCCCACTCAGCAGCTAATGATGAAAATTTCTGCATATAGACAAGAAATATTGGAACTGGGTGCAATTTCAGCTACTTGCACCTGCAAAGGTGCTAATCCAATATAAGGATAAGACATATGTGTTTTTTGAACTTGACCAATTGACAGAGTTTCTGAGGGTCAGTATAAGGAATCTGGTGAGTCGGGAGAGTCTGCAGAGGGTCTTGATTCCCCAACTACTTCTGAATTAGAGATGTCAGCTGTTCTGGATGCTGTCGAGGGTTTTGGGCAATTAACATAAATATAACAATAATAATAATACATGTCATATGTTTTTCTTTTTGAATACTAAGTTGTAGCTTAGTTATTTGTGTTATATAATTATACTCTGCTAGGGGGTTATGTTATAAAAGGAATAATGTGGAGTTGAAACATTAAGGTCACTTGAGGTGTTAATACCTCCGAATTGTTCACCAAACTGTTATTTTCATTGTTTTGTTTGTATGAATTATTATGATCCCCCTGGATTTGAATTGGACTTGATATATCTGTCTCTTTAAGATGTTTTTCTTATTCTTCTTGTGAAAATGTATTGGAATGTGATATAACATATGCATGAGATAATTTTTAAAAATCAAATAAAATATTATATGATAAAAAAAAAGCTCAAGGGAAAAGATATAAATTTAGGTCCTTTTTACAGTGTATGTTTCTGTTAACTTTAATTATTTGCAGAGATGTCCATCCCAACCCAGGTCCTTGGCACCAAAGACAGCACAATGTAGATAATACAGAACACATGTATAGGTCAGATAATATAGCTAATTCCATGGTGAATAATGTCCTCACCTTTAATTCTATACATGATGGGAAAGGAATTATTCTGGTACATTTTAATGCAAGAAATATGATAAAAAAGATGGATTTGATTAACACATGGCTGATGGACCACAAACCAGACTTGGTTATGATCACTGAGACATGGCTGAATAGTAGTACCGAAGATGGTTGGTTGAACAGTCCCGGTTACAATATTTGGTGGATGGACAGAAATAAAAAGAGGGGGTGGTGTCCTGATTTATGGAAGAAATCATTTAATTATTTCACAGGTTGAGATAAACAAGGACCTAATAGGTGCAGACGCTTTGATCCTTGAGCTGAGACTACCATACACCAAGAAAATGACGCTGATAGGAATTTATTGTCCCCCAAAAATTAATCCTAGTGTCTTTGAAGAGTTACAAGATGAGCTCCTGAATTTAAGGACTCTATGAAATTGTCATGGCAGGAGATTTTAACACTAATTGGTACAGTATTAAAGACACTCACCCTGATTGACCTCCAGGAAAACTTGGGCCCCACACAGTTGATTAAGGACACAACTAGAATTAATTTAGGTAATTTGGCTTTATCAACAATCTTGGATTTAATTTTTGTTAATTCCCCTAATAGAATAACAGAGAGCGGGGTACTTCCCGATGCAATCTCCGACCATCAGTTCACCTATTGTAAACTTGGTGGACTTGAGGCACGGGCTAATAAAAGACATACTGAATGGTGAAGTTTCAAAAACTTCAATTATATTTAATATATGCTGTAACTTAGTGATGTTAATTGGGATCACATGGAATGGGAACATGACAATTCGCTCCCGACAACTCGCTCCTAACGATTTGCTCCCCGACATTTCACTCCCACGTCAACTCGCTCCTATGACAACACGTTCCCCGACATCTCACTCCCATGGAAATTGCCACTGAATTGTTGATCAGGTGCTTCCCTTTCGCAGCACAGTCAAGTCAAACTGGCAGCTCAGACTTTACATGCACTTTACAAACATGCCCCCCCAAGTCATACACCATTAAAAAAACAGTATCAATGTTACCCCTCTCTCTCTCTCTCTCTCTCTTACAATGTTGCCTCTTACAATGTAAATTCAGCCAGTCAAACTGCAGTGGTGTGGAGCTAGGCTCAGTGTGACTGGAGACAACAAACGGAAGTTAAACAGAGAGAGTAAAGATTTATTTAAAGTAAACACAGCACCTAACAGAGGTTAGTGAGTAGTAGTTAAGTCACCAATCTCTTTTGGGCTTTATTAGTGGATCTAAACAAATTTTCAGCTCAGTTTTCTGTTTCCTCTCACTCACGCTTTTTGCTGCCACATCCTCACTGGTTACCTCCCCTGCAGTCTGCTCAGCCTGACTCCTTGGTCAGCGTAGCTCGATAGCTGTCGACAGCGACAAACCGGACAGTGACAGCTGACACACCCCTTCACAGACCATTCAGGGCTGGGATTCAGCAAATGACTCTGACAGCCTGTATCAGCAGTTGTTGAGGGCTCTGAATACTAATCCCAGCCGTTATTGTAGTATGTTACTGCAGCTCCTTATCCCCTTTTTACTGAAAAGTCCCCCCCCCCACCAATGCTGTTTATCCTCTTCAAGTTTGATTGTTCAGCAGGAAATCTTCAAGGTAGCATTTAATGAAATAGTAAGGCGAAACTAGAAGATAAAATATGAGTTGATATAATTAAAGGCAAACTAAAGTAAAACAATTACAAACAACAGTTGTGCAAAGTGTTGTGATTTGTACCGGGAGTGAATTGACGGGAGCAGAATGAGGAGGAGCTAGTTGACGACGGAGTGAAATGTTGGGAGTGAAATGTCTGGGAGTGAATTGCCAGGAGTGAATTGTCATGTACCCACATGGAATTGATACCAACAGTTAATGATGCTTGGGAATTTTTCTATACTGAATTTTTGATGATATGCAATAGGCATGCCACAATTAAGGTTAAACTTAAAACATAACAACGCATTATGGTATTCAAATGACTTGAGGAAAATAAAAAAGAATAGGACAAGGCATGGGTACAGGCAAAAAAAAAGTAGTTGTACAAGTGATTGAATAGCTACAGACAACTCCGTAATCATTATGTTAAGGAAGTGAGGCAGTCCAAACAACAACATTATATGCATTTATTGGTTAAAAATTGTACAACTCAGGCCGACCCAGTGGCACTGAGGGTTGAGGCGCTGGACACCACAGCTTGCGCCACGCTGGCAACCCAGGTTCGGGAATGGACTTGGGCCGCCGGGGGCTGGCAGGGGAGAGGGAAGATTGAGCATCCGACGACTGCTCTCCTCTCTCTGGGGTGGGTAGTGGGGCTTGCATCACCCTGTAGTGGCGACTGGCGGAGACCAGCCGCACTACAAGTGGCATCCAATAGCAAGGGGGGAGAGGGCAGCTGGTGTCAGCACTACGTGCTCGGAAGCCATTGCACATCCGGCTCTCCACTGGGGAGAAAATGTGGAAAATGCAGAGGGCGATCTTTGCGGCTGATGGCCACGCCTTGCGCCCCCGGAGAGACCCAAGAGGAGCGTGTACCCAGTGGGTGCGAGAGCAATAATGGCCGGCCCACTGGGGGAGCAGGTTCGTGTGGCCTGCATGCATGACCGGATCCAGGGTGCAGGGCCAGCGCCGGAGATCGTGGGCGGCCTGCTGAGGAGAGAATAAAAATAGTACGATAAAAAAAAATTGTACAACTCATCCAAGCGAATTTTGGAAAATAATAAACAAACTATTAAAAGGAAGGCAATTCTACTCCAAGCTCATTTTATAGAGGCTAAGTATATAAAAGAAAAGTCCAATATCCTGGTGGTCAGTGGACGCTTCTATGTCATGGGCTAAGTAAAATAAAGATATATCAATCTCTCTATCCCTGGTGGTCCAGTGGACTGCTGCCCACCGATTGCGCTAAGTAAAATAAAGACAAATCTAATCTCTATCCCTTGTGGTCCAGTGGACCTGTCAGCCTGCCCGATTGCGGACTAAGTAAATAAATATAAATCTAACCTCTATCTGGTGGTCGAGTGGATCCCCTCCCTACCCACCCACTGATCCCCACTGCCCGCTCCCCTCCTGGTCAGCGGTGGGCGGCTGCCCCCACCCGCCTGCCGCCCGCCACCCACTGACTGGACACTGGAGAGGCTGTACGCCCATTGGTCCGCCAGCATGAGCCAATGGGCTGCAGCCCATACCATACTACACATTCCAGATATGTGAATGGATCCATGACTTCCTAACTTCCAGGACTTCCTAACATGTCAGACTGAACAAGTCATATATTTATTAATATGTCCCTGTGATTTGCATTATATAGACAGACCTCAAAGTTTAAAACTTCATCTAAATGAACATAGGAGTGATATAAGAAGAAATTATGTGGAATCTGTAGTGGCTCAACACTTCAGTGAGACCAAACATGGTGTTGCATCACTGAGGTTCAGAAAGCACCGAAAAATAGAAATCCCCCAAGAGAGAGGGAATTTACAACAATTACTTTTGTGAAGAGAAGCATTCTGGATAGAAAGATTTGGTACCTTAGATAACAGATATGGTATCAATGAAGAAATCATGTGGGCAGGGTTTGTGGAATTACCTCCTGATTGGATATGTGTGTTGCATGTCACATATTGGTCCTAGATACAGGTCTAACCATCTGATTGGGCACCTACCTTTGGGAGCCTTTTTTTCTGGTGGCCACTTAGGTAGCCAGGTTTTTGGCTATGTGAGTCGGGACATGGGGTTACATGGTTTATATAGTCCTTTGTCCCATTCTAGCCCTGTATATACCTTTATAGCAAAGATTATCATGATTTAACAATTTCTAAGAAAAAGCAGAAAATGGTAAGAAGAAAACAAATATAGAATATCCTTGCAACTGTATTAAAGTTAAGAAAGTTTAAACACATCTCAGGTTAGGAAAACAAAGTTTTATCCAACTTTTCTTAATGACAATCAGAAATGCGATTGCGCATGCCTTAAGTAACATACAGGTATGTAGAAATGTAGCACCCATGTTAAAAAAAAACTAAGTATCAAACTAGAGCTAGTGAGCATGTTCAAACATGGCTTGAGGACCACTAGGTGTTTTGAATGAACTGTTACAAGAGAATATAAAGTGAGCAACACAAGAGCACAATGATGGGGGCAGAAGCATTCAAGAAGGAGCAAAAATTCACCAGCAAGGTAAGACCTAAAAGAAATTAGGTATTGGATACTAGCAAAAAGTATAATAGGTAATAATTACAAAGATAAAGAGAATAATTAATGCTTGGGGACAGAAAGTGAAATGGGATGAAACAGAACAAAATAAGTAAATGGAAAAATTAATGCTACTTCTGATTTAACAGACAGTGTTTCATGGTTGTTAAAAGGGATTAGAGGTTTCCAAGAAGAACAGAAAGCAGTTTAACAGTTCAACATAGAAAGAAATTAAAAAGGTATATTTTTTGTGGCCAAAACAGGTTAAAATTACCCTAATCACCCACTCACGCAAGGAGGTCACACTCAAGAGGACTATTCTCATTCCTTAACCCCACCTCACTATGCCTCTTCAGAGCCCTACTGCCCCTGGCAGAGATATTCAACTGAACCCAGGTCCCATTACTGGCAATCTCCTGATATCCTCCCATGGGACCCTCAGTGGGTATCCTCAAAGAGCCTGCGGATCGCGCACATGAACATGTGCAGCCTGCGACCTAAGATGCAGGAAGTGCAAGCCTGGCTGGATCTTTACAATCCAGATGTCCTGGCTGTGTCAGAGACCTGGCTCAAACCTCACATCCTCCCACATGAGGTCGCTGCCCCTGGGTACCACTTCTACCGGAAAGACAGGACCAACAAAAGAGGGGGAAGGGTACTCATTTATGTAAAAGATACCCTGAATTCAGCGAGGTCATCCTGCAACACAGTGCCAGAGCCAACAGCGAATCAGTCTTATTACGCATCACCCTGGGCTCCTGTAAGCACCTCACCATAGGGTGCGTATACAACCCTCCTAAGAACACCCTTCAATCCCTGGAGGCAATCCTCCAGGATACAGTTAAGTATGTTGCCACTGAACTCCTCATCCTGGGAGACTTCAACCTGAACTGGGCCCAGGACCCCACCCAGTCCCTATCAGGCCTGATACAAGATGCAAACCTTGTACAGGTAATCTCCGAACCCACCAGACTGAACCACAAAACAGGGAATCACTTCACCCTTGACTGGGCTCTAGTGACTAACCCCTGTAATATCCAGTCTGCAGGCATCCTGGCTGATGCTCTGAGTGATCATTCTCCTATCTTCTGTATCTGGAAGAACAGGGTGCCCAGAGTGCCACCACATTTTATGGCCATGCGGGATTACACCCACCACCCACCTAAACAATTCTCAGATCATCTAAGCAACCTAGATTGGAGCCCAATCAAGTGTCTCCTACCTTGGGCGAGGCTGTGGCCTTCTTTTTCAGAAAGGCGTTTAATACGACAGCTAACACTCCTTGACCCTGTGAAAAACTTCGTGCCAGGATGGCTGCTACAAATGGATAACCCTCCACTAAAGGCCCTCATGACGCACCGCGACAAGGCTTGGAAAAAGTTTAAGCACTCCTCCCAACAGGCCGACCTCGTGACATACAAAACCCTCAGGAACAAATGCAAATTGGTAATAAAAACCTAAAAGAATATGTCATGCACCTTCAGAAAAATAACCTAGGGAACCTAGACATTTCTGGGCCCATATTAATGAACTGGTGAAGGGAGCGGCAAGTCGAACCCGGCCCCATTGAAGTCTGGACAGCTAATTCATGAAGGCCCTTTAACTGCCTCCTCCCTAAACCACCACTTCACTAACCTAGACCGTGCTCAAGGCTGGCTTACCCCTCATCACAGACCCCAGCACAAGGGTTCCCCTAATCTCAACCATCCATCCTTTCATCTACAGCTAGCCAAGCCTAAAGAGGTCCTATCACAACTTAAAACTCTAAAAACCTCTGGTTTGGGGGGACCCGACGGGATTCACCCCAAGCTGATGAAGGATGGGGCCCTGGCTCTGGCCAAACCCCTATCCTGGCTCATCAACCACTCTATGAAGGAGGGCACTGTCCCTACACAGTGGAAACAGGCCCATGTGGTCCTGATCCACAAGGCATCCGCCGGGAGTCTATTGGCAACTATAGACCAATCTCCCTACTCTGTATCCCGTCAAAAATCCAGGAAAAGCTGATCTATGGACAACTCCATGACTACTTGGAGGCCCATAAAATCCTGGCACCCTCCCAACATGGCTTCAGAACCGGGCATGAGACAGACACAGCACTGACCAAATTTGCAACAGATGTACTCTGAGACCTGGACAAGGCAAGGGTACCCCTACTGGTGCGGTCTTCATAGACCTTTCCAAGGCCTTCGACTTGGTCCACCACAATCTCCTTTTCACTAAACTGAGCAACATAGGCCTAGACTGCCATGCTCTAAAGTGGTTCGAGAGTTACTTGACCGGCTGTATGCAGAGGGTAAAGTGGAAAGACGACATATCTGGGCTACTACCACTAAATGAGGGGGTACCTCAAGGGTCGATACTCGGCCCTCTCCTCTTCTCCCTGTTCACTAATGAACTATTGGACCACTGTGGTGGGAGCTCTGTCGTCCGGTACGTGGATGATGCAGTCATCTACTGGTCCACTGCCAACCTGGGAGGCCTGTGGCCCCTACTCCAAGATGACCTCCAGTCACTGGAGCACTGGTTCACTGAGAACAGAATTGTCCTAAACACGTCCAAAAGTAAAGCAATGCTGTTTGGCCCTAGATCACTTGGTCAGGGCAGAACACAGCACCTACAACTCACCACTGTGTCTGGCAACAGCCTAGAAGTTGTGCCCTCCCTGAAATACCTCAATATAACCCTGGACCAGGGCTTCACCCTGAAGAACCACATGGACTCAGTCACCAAAACCCTACACGGGAAACTAGGCATCCTTTACCGGCTGAAAGATCAGCTCGTACCTGAAGCCAGAAGCTCAGTCGCTACCAGCGTCCTCCTCCCGGCACTCATATATGCCGCCCCAGTCATGCAAGGGTTGGGAAAGCTGGAGAGGATCAGACTTCAGGTGCTTTACAACAAGGTGGCTCGCTTCACCTCCCAGGCCAACCCTAGGGATCACCACTGCGACTCTCTATCCTTCCTAAACTGGCCCTCACTAGATGCACACCTCCAGTACCCCCGCTCTGCCTAGTGTACAAGTTAGTTGACCCGACCCCCCCAGCCTCTCTGGCCTCGTTGCTCTAAAGGCCAATCACCGACACCTCCGCTTACAACTGGCGAACTCTCCTAGATGTCCTCAGGGTCAGAACCAAGGCGGGCGGTATCATTTGCCCTCCCACTCCAACACTGTGGAACCAGCTCCCTCCTGGGGTGCAGGAAGCCCCCACTATCAAAACTTCCGCACTAGGCTTGAGGCCTACCTAGCGGTTGCCAGTTCCTGCCATTGTACCGGCTCCTGATAGGAACCCGAGATAAATTACTAACCAGGTCCTATCCTCCACCACTGTTTAAACTCCATGTCAAACTGCTAATAGTTGCACAATATTATTACTGTCTATCAACCTATTTATTCCATGTGTACTGCTATACTTCTGCTCTGCCATCATAACTGTGTTGTTGTGATTCCTGTAACCCAAACTAATGCTGTATTTGTCTCTTTTGTCATGTAATTCCCAGGTCACCCCTGAAAAAGGGACCTCTGGGGCTCAGTGGGCTTACCCGGTCACCACAATTTAATAAATAAATAAATAAATAAATAAATAAATAAATAAAGGAAGAAGTAAGCTATTTTAAAGAAAAAAAGTGTAAACTGAAAAGAACAAAGACAAAAGGTAAAGAGATATAAAACACATAGGCCAGATTTTTCAAAGCCCCGGCGCAAGCTGCGACAATGGCGGCTTGCACTGAGTGCAGTGCACGGGACCCTGTGCCTGTATTTCTATTTCTCAGGGTCCCAGCACCTAAGTCCAGCAGCTTGTGGCAAAGTGGGTGCTGCACCTGATGTATGGCGACCCACCGGAATGCTGCAATGGCCGGGAAGTTTGCAGCACCCACGGACAGGGCTGGCAACGGGCACTGCCCCCAACACCACTGCGCCCAGCAGCACCAAGCGCCATAACTCCCTGGTACCCTGGTGGGCTAGTGCCCCCCACCCATCTCAGCGCTCCACCCTCCCTTACCTGATCCAGCGAGCGGCACAGCCCTCCACCGCCACCCGGCCGGCTGCCGAATGGGCAGTCTGTGCACGTGTGTATACTGTATACAGTACACCAATGGCTCATTCAGTGGCGGCCTTGGTGGCGAGTGGAAAGCTGTGCCAGTCACCAGATTGGGATACGGGAGGGGTGGGAGTGCTGAGATGGGTGGGGGTTGGCAGGATGCACGGACGGGTGTCGGGACCGTGATGGGGGTGAGAGGGGGACCACCAGACCACGAGGGATCACCCACTGGGGATGGATGGGGTGGGCCACATGGTGGCACATACAGGACAACCCCCCAGGAGCCATCTAAGTCCCCTTAGACCTGCCCCTTGCTGGTCTAAGGGTACTTGGCACTTGGTTCCTGGGGGGTTCTTTCAAATTCTGGATCTGAGGGCTGGGTCTGCTGCAAGCCCCAAGCGCCATGCCACAGCCAGTTTTGTGGTGCAAGGATGGTGCTAGCACACTTTGGGGCAGGCAGCCTGCTGGGTGACACAGGCTGCCTTTCAAATTCCCACTTGGCGCAGCCCTTGGCGCAAGGTGCCCTTGCGTCAGACCTGTTTGATGCAAGCACCTTGCGTCAATCTAAGGCCTTTGAAAATCCGGCTCATAATAATTAAGGTTATACCTTGTTCTGTTCTTTACCACTAAGTAACAGTGAATGTTTGAACATGTGCCTCATTATGTCTATTACTTTTAGAAATTAAAGTTTAAAGCCAGAGATACTTGTGTAACCCCTCATCCTCAGTCCCTTTAGGATTTTTAAAGAGGTAAAAAAACCCCCCAAAATATATGTTTTAAATAAAAACAAGTATAAAGATAAATATAAAAGTGATGAAATGGAAATGAGTGAATTAGATATTTAAAACATTATATCTTTCTGTGTGAATTTAGATGAGAAAGATGTATTTGTAGAAGAAAGACAGCACTTGACATAAAAATGAAAGACTTTTAGCCTATCTAAGGTGGGCATTGTAAATAGTTAACATGGACTTTTTCACTGTTCCATCTTCGCTCCCCACCCCCCACCATTCGGTTTGCTATAAGTGAGTGACTTCTATTGTGGCAAGTGAAAACAGACAAAGTAAACACAGAAGCCCAGATATTCAAAGGGTTGCGCATGGCGCAACAATGTTCATCATCGCAACCACTGATATGCCCTGAGCGCGATATTCAAAAGGGAAAAGTCTTGGCACAAATCCCGATCGCCGGGCGCATCAGTAATATATGCGGCAAAGGTGGGGGGTGTGCCCTGTATAACCTGCACAGCCCGAAATTCAGCCGGGATGTGCAGAGCCATGCATGCCAACCCTATCTGCGGCCGCAAAGTTAAGCCAAAAAAAAGGAACAACTGATGGCCACCCACAGGTGAGCTGCCGCGTGCAGGGCGCAACCACGGCTGCCACCTGTGGTGTACCTATTCAACTGCATCTGGCAGTGCCCTCCATGCCCGATCGTGGGCATTTGTAAAAATATAAGAATTCATCCAATATCCCTGGTGGTCCAGTGGACCGCTATGTGCCCGATCGTGGGCATTTGTAAAAGAAAAACAATTCCAATATCCCTGGTGGTCATGTGGTGCCCACCACCCGCCCACTGAAACTCACCGCCCGCTCCCCCGGTCAGCGGCGGGGCAGCACCACCCACCTGCCACCCTGCCACCCGCCCGACTGACACCTCTGTAGGGCTGCACACCCATTGGTTCTAGCATGAGCCAATGGGCGTGCAACCCTACTACACATTCCAGATATGTGAATGAAATCATTCACATATCTGAATGTGTAGTACGAAGAGGCTGCACGCCATTGGCTCATGCTGTGAACCAATGGGCATGCAGCCCCACCGAGGTGTCGTCGGGCGGGCGGGCGCCAGGCGGGTGGGGTGCTGCCGCCTCGCCGCTGACCGGGGAGCGGGCGTGGTGTTCAGTGGGCGGGTGGGGGTACCACCAGACCACCAGGGATATTGGAATTGTTTTTGTTTTACAAATGCCCGTGATCGGGCACATAGCGTCCACTGGACCACCAAGGATATTGGACGTATATGTCTATTTTAGACAGATGCCCGCGATGGGGCACATAGCGGTCCACTGGACCACCAGGGATATTGGATGAATATGTCTATTTTTAGACAGATGCCCGTGATCAGGCACATAGCGGTCCACTGGACCACCAGGGATATTGGACGAATATGTCTATTTTTAGACAGATGCCCGCGATCAGGCTGCAGTGGGCGTCGGTCCCCGATGGCTGCTGCCTGGCAGGGTGCCAGGTGCAAGTCGTCAGGGATTGGCGCACCTGCATGCAAATGGGGCCATAATAACATGCAAATGGACCCATGTGCGCCTTGCATAAATTATGGCCCCATTTGCATGTCAACTTTTGAATATTGCGGTTGCTGTGCATGGCGCAAAGGTACTTGCGCTAGCGCATCTCCATGCTCCACTCTGGCCACTTGCACTGGTGCAGTGCCACTGCACCATGCACACTGGGGTGGCCAGGGTGCAATATTCAAAGCTGCTGAGCCATGGCGCAGCTCCTTTGAATATCGCTTAGTCCACACCCCTGTGCAGCCAAGTTGAGCTGCGCCCAAGCTTGCGCCACAGCCTAGCGCAGTTTGAATATCTGGGCCAGTGTGTTTTGCATAGAATGAGAACAAAACAAGTTATTCTAAGTGGAGATGAAATGTTTTTTCTACCTTAACTTATCATCAGCATAAACAATGGTAGAGTACAACTTATTAAGATACTGCATGGTATGTTCTGAGTAAAGAAGTTAATTATTCTGAATATAATTATGAGTGGCATTTAATTAAAAAATGTATTTAATGTTCATTTATAGATCCTGATGAAGTAGTGAGTCCACTACGAAACTTTGATCTAAGATCTATATACCTGAATTAATGAAATAAATATATTTTTTCAATTTGAAATTTGGTGGGTGGGTCCAGTTTCTCCAATTGTGTGCAGTACAGTTCCACTAGAGGTTTATTGGAGCATGATCCCTCCCGACATCTTTATTTACTTTTTAGGTACTGGGTGGGCCACACTGCCTCCTAGTGGTTTCCCAGGAGCATTTACTTGCCTTCATCCATAAAGGGATGGTTGGCAACCTTTCTCCATATATAGCTTCCCACTTAATAACAAGCATTTGTCAATGCTGAATGTTTGCTTGCTGGCATTGGCATTGGTAGTGTAGAAGTTACAGAGCTGCATACTAGGAATGTCAGTGAAGTATTGAACTGAAGCCAAGCCCGTCACCACCCTGCAGATAGTGACAGGCATTGGGGTGTGCCTTTGGGTCGTCAGGCATAACGGCCATGCCATTTCACCACACCCTACCCTGCAGACACCGACAAGTGTCACAGTGTGCCTTGGGGTCTTTGGCCCTTATGCTTACCCCATTCCATCAGGAAATATGGTGAGATGGGTGCAGTATAGGAGAATGGGGTGAACTTTGGGTCTGAAGATTCAAAGGCACACCTTGATGCCTCTCACTGGCTGCAGGGTGTGGGTGGGGGTGGAATGGTATGAGCATTGTAGGCAACAATCCCAAGTCACAGCCCTGATGCCTGTCATTCTGTACAGGGTGGGGCGTTATGGTCGGAAACCCTAGCACCTCATGCATTAGTTGGTATTTTCACTCCTAATTTTCAACGTGGTTTTTTTTGTGACCCCCACCTCATGAACAGTGGCAATATTAGTTTGTTAGCTGAAAGCTGCTTTTGCACAGTGACTACGGCATTTGGCACCACAGGTGCAAAAACACATTCCAAACAGGATGTGAAAAATGACAGCGGTACTGTTCATGGGGAGGTGTAAAAAATGGCAATGTTGAAAATCTGCTGTGAAAATATTAAAAAAACTGGTTAAGTCACGAACGTGCGCAGAAACTGTGCAACGCACACCCGTAATGTAACTAGTTTGGGGATTTTTTACAGCAGATTGTTAACACAGGCATTTTGGGACCTCCGATCATGAACAGTGTCAGTGTGATTTTCTTTATCTGTCCTGAACAATGATTTCTCACAGCGACCAAGCATGTCTGCGCTGAAAGTGTGAAAACACATTTCGCCATGTTGTGAAAATGACAGCTGTACTGTTCATAAGGAAGTGTGGAAAAATGCCACTGGTGAAAATCTGGAGTGAAAATATTACAAATTCATGAACTTACGAGGGTGCGTGGAAACTGCGCAATGCTCACTCATAACACAGTCATTTTATGGAGTTTTGTCACCAAATTTTCAACATAGCCATTTTAAGACCTCTTCTCATGATCAGTGTCACTGTGATTTTCTTAATCTGTCCCAAACATTGTTTTTGCACACCGACTGCACCATTGTATGCTACATGTGCGGAAACACATTTTGGGCGAGATGTGAAAAATGGCAGCTGTACTGCTCATAAGGAAGTGTAATAAAATGGCAATGTTGAAAATCTGGTGTGCAAATATTACAAATTCGCAAACTTGCCAGCGTGTGTAGGAACTGCGCAATGTGCTCTCCTAAAACAGTCATTTTTGGGAATTTTTTCAGCAAATTTTCAACATAGCCATTTTAACACCTCTGCTTATGACCAGTGTCACTGTGATTTTCTTACTCTGTCCCAAACATTGATTGCGCACACCGACTGCGCCATTGTGCGCTACATGCACGGAAACACATTTTGGGTGACATGTGAAAAATGATAGCTGTACTGCTCATAAGAAGGTGTGGTAAAATGGCAATGTAGAAAATCTAGAGTGCTAATGTTAAAAATTCACAAACTTGCGAGCGTGCGTAGGAAGTGCGCAATGCACGCTCGTAAAACAGTTATTTTTAGGAATTTTTTGACCAAATTTTCAACATAGCCATTTTAAGACCTCTGCTCATGAACACTGTCACTGTGATTTTCTTAATGTGGCCCATTCATTGAGTTCGCACACCGACTGCGTCATTGTGCGCTACATGCTCGGAAACACATTTTGGGCAAGCTGCGAAAAATGACAGCTGTACTCGCGGGGAGGATGTGTTAAAATGGTAATGTTGAAAATCCAGAGTGCAATATAAAATTCAGCTAACTTACCAGCGCTGGGTAGGAACTGCGCAATGCACGCTTGTAAAACAGTAATTTTTAGGAATTTTTCCACCAAATTTTCAACATAGGCTTTTTGAGAGCCCACCTCATGAACACTGGCACTGTCATTCTGTTAATCAGTCCCAAAAGGTGATTCCATGCAGTGACCTTGAAATCACCCTTCAGGACCGATTAAAGCCATGACAGTGACATAATTCCTGAGGAGGGGTCCCAAAAACCCCATGTTGAAAATTTGGTGCAAAAATTCCCAAAAATACCTGAGATATGCAGCAAAGTTGAAAAAACCCTATCTGTTACATTATACAGCTTACCGGCATTTCCTCAGTTCATGGTCGGCTTTGAAGAGTGCAGATGTGTTCCCGTCCACCGAAGATCGTCGGCGCTGGAGTCCGGAGGTAAGTATGGGGTGAGGGGGTGTGGGGAGGCAGGGTGCACAGTGGGTAGGTGCGGGTGGAGAGGGCCAATGAGACTGCTAGGGGACCATTTTTTCTTTCAGGGACTTTTTTTTTTTAAGGAGGACAACACGGGACATTTGCCACGCTGGGGTGGGCTCCCAGCATGGCATCGGGAAGGCTGCTTTGGGGGGCTGTAGCCGACGGGGGATTGGGCACCCCCGTCAGCCATAACAGTTTCTGCCACGCTGGAGTGGGCTTCCAGCGTGGCACCTGGAAACATTTTGGGGGGGCCTGGAGACATGGCGCCAATGGGGGATTTGGCACCCCCGTTGGCCATTACATTGTTTGCCATGCTGGGGTGGGCTCCCAGCATGTCACCGGGAAGCTTGTTTTTTTGGGGGGGCCTGGAGCTGACAGGGATTGGGCACCCCATCGGTCATACAGTGTGTGTGTCGGGGGGAGCGTGCACGAGCACGAGCACGCATACACAAAATGCAGTGCTTGCATGCCTGCATGGGTTGGGGAGGAGAGCTCTGCTCACGAAGCGGAGCTGTCCCTTTCAACTGATGCCACCGCATCCGTATCTCGGATGATGGCACTATGTTTCTGGCAAATGCGCAAAGCAAACATAAATAGGGACAAAGTTGTATCTTTGCCATATGCCAAAGCACTAGATTTAGTGCTACCAGTGTGTAACCTGAATTGGGTCAAATGGTATATTACCAAGGTGCACTTCTGTGGAACAAATCTCTCCTGGCCTAGGAGACCCAGTCCAGAAAAAACTTGGAACCGAATTAAAATCTGGCTTAGGGAATTATTGTAGAAAACCAGGATAATGCTGTCCATAGCCTAGACATGGAACATTAGGCTCTGATTTTTTCTAATTAATTGGTGCAAGGAGAAGATGATAAGAGGAATGTGTGGATTTTGAACTGTATTTTATATCTGTTAAATATTATATGTATGTATGCAATCATTAAGTTACCTTGTATGCATGAAGTTATCAAGTGAAATATAAAGTTGCCTGACCCTACCTACTGTAATAGTCAATTCTTGCACATATGTATGAACTAACTTTGTATAATATACCTCGTAATGTTTTAGCTTGAGAGGATCTCGTTGTAAATGAGCCTGTGACTGAATCGAGTTTTATCCTAAATTCATAAATATTTTTACTACTACTACTACTACTTGCAGGTACTTCAAAAATGCACATGCCACTATTAATGGCAACTTCAACTATTTGTGAAGATACAGCCCTGCCTGTAGGGCTCGGAGCATCAATATCAATCAATCAATCAATCAAAATCTTTATTTATTCAGGCGAACATCATTGAGCAATGCTCATTTACAAGATGGACCTGATAGGTCAAGATCAAAATAAAGTACAGTATAATACATAAACAAATACAGAGAAGAGGCAAAGATTTTTATATAAATAAATAGGTACAGTAATAAAGAACGTAGATACAAGCAAGGTAGCTAATGGTTTTGTACAACTAAACAATAAATCAGACAGATTTGACACAAATAACTGTGAGGTGCTGGGATTGTGAAAGTGGTTAGGAGTGTTATAATTGGATAGAAACTTAAGGAAGTAGATATGGGGGAATAAAGAAGGGAATGGCAATGGATTGCAGGGTATAATGTAGCTAAGTTTAAAAGTATATAAACAGAGATAGAGAGAAGAAAAAAGGGGGTAAAGGGTAAGAAGGGACTAGGCTTAGTGGAAGCAGTTGCATATCTCAGGAAAGAGATTTGTGAAGAGTTTTTTGAAGGATGCTATAGGGATGAAGGTGTTCAGCTTTAGGGTCTTCTGTAGAGAATTCCAGGTAGATGCTAAAAATAGCTGATTGCAGACCTCCCATGCCGGTACAGACTTTAGGTAGCTTCAAGGTGATAAGGTTATTGCTTCTTAGGGCATATGATCTCGGTGTAGCCAGAGTAAAGCAACCAGAAATATAAGGTGAAGTTTGTTTGACAGAGCTTTGTAAATCCATAATGCAGCATTTTTTTCCTCCTGAGATGTAAGGATGTCCAGCCAACAGCATTATAGAGGAAGCAGTGATGAGTGTTGAAAGGAAGATCTGTGATGAATCTTAGAGCTCTATGGTACAAGGTATCCAATTTACTTAAATAGGACATAGTGCAATGGCCATATAGGAAATCTGCATAATCGATGAGAGATAGAAATGAAGCCTGAATTAGTCTCTGTTTAGACTCTTTGGTTAGGTAATGTTTGATTCTGAAGAATAGGCCGAGCCTCTGTCTGAGTTTTTTCAGGAGCTCCTCAACATGATGAGTGTAATCAAGTTTGTTATCAATCCATACCCCTAAATATTTGAATTTAACCACATAATCAAGATTTTCTCCAAGGATGGTGGATAGTTGGGGAAGAGTGTTTGTTGAGAGAGAGGAAGAGTATATATTGGTGGAAAAGAACATAGCCTTTGTCTTCTTGGCATTTAAAAGTAGTTTCTTTTCAAGTAGTTGATGTTGCAACAGGGAGAATTCTGATTGTAATAACTCACAGGCCTTTGATGGCAGGGATTACTGACATACAAGACAGTATCATCAGCAAAAGATGAACATTGGCAACAGTGAGGTTGGAATCAATGTTATTGATATATATAGCAAAAAGGATAGGGCCCAGGATGGATCCTGCAGTACTCCCTTAGAAGTGGTTTTGAGGAGGATAGGACACCTTCATTTTTCACTTGCTGTATTCTATCAGTGAGGTAGCATCTGAACCATCCAAGAGAGGTTGGATCCAGGCCTAAGGAATGCAGTGAGGAAATCAGCAGCTCATGATCCACTGTATCAAAGGCTTTACTTAGGTCAAGAAATACAGCACAGATGTTGCTTTTTTGTGTAACTCAGTTTGCCAATCATTTTGTTACTTTTGCTAATGCAGAAATGGTACTGTGTCTGGTCCTAAACCCAGATTGAGCAGAGTTAAGGAGATTATTAGCATCGAGGTAGTCTCTTAGTTGGATACTTACCA
The DNA here is from genome assembly GCA_016271365.2 of Neoceratodus forsteri. Classification (NCBI taxonomy): domain Eukaryota; kingdom Metazoa; phylum Chordata; order Ceratodontiformes; family Ceratodontidae; genus Neoceratodus; species Neoceratodus forsteri. The sequence goes on from CM057452.1 coordinate 463,840,627, forward strand.
GTTTTTCTAACATTTTAGACAGTACTGGTAGGATGGATATAGGTCTGTAATTGTTGAGATCCATGGGGTCCCCTGATTTGAGGAGGGGAAACACTTGTGCTGTTTTCCACAATGTAGGAACAGAACCAGTGGATAAGGACAGATTAAAAAGATGGGTTAGGGGAACTGCAATGGCACGAAGAGCAATTTTTAAAAAGTAGGGGTACAGGGAGTCTGCACCAGCACTTTCCTTGGTGTCTAGATATAGCAATAGGTCTTCCACTTGTTTTAATAAAATGGGCTTGAAGGAAAATGAAGAGGCAGTCTTCATCACTGACTGGAATTTAAATTGTGACCGTAGTAGATTTGCTGGGGAGGAGTCAAAAGCTAGGCCAGCTGTACTGAAATGATCATTGAATGCATTTAAAATTTCACACTTGTCAGTGATAACAGCATTATTATGGTGTACTTGGGATGGCAAGGAAGTACAGAGTCCTGCCCTAGAATCCCTTGATGGTGCCCCAGAATCTTGGCTAAGGTAGGAGGCATCAAGCTCGGCTGTATAGAAGGCAGCCTTGGCCTCTCACTTTTTGGTGCAGCTGTTTCTGGCTTTTCTGAACTGAAGCCAGTCAAACGGATCCTTGGTCTTTCTAGCCCTTTCCCAGAGTTTATCTCTGGCAAGCAGTACAGATTTAAGATCAGCAGAAAACCAGCGGCAGGATTTGTTTTTATTCTAACGCTAGTGAAAGGTGATGAATATTGAGGGCGCCATGATAATGTCATTTAGCACCTTGAGTGCTGTTTCACAGAAGCTGTATGATAGAATTTTTGCCAGCATACAGAATGATATAGATCGTGAGATATCCTTCGATGTTAAGGTTTTTTTTCTTCTTGTGAGGAATTTTGCAGGGTTGGATGGCTTGACTGATGATCTTATCCCTGCAATAAGGCAGTGATCACTTATATCACTGAATAACACTCCAGCATGTGAAAACAGGTGCGGTTTGTTTACCAACATAATGTCAAGTAGGGTGCTGTTACTTTGTTTTTGAGTTAATTCTTGTCGGTTCATTTATTAATTGAGTGAATCCATATGTGTCACAAAAGATACTAGGGGAGCAGATGCATTGAGAGCCAGTTTAAGTTCAGGTCACCTAAAATAATGGTATCCTCGGCCCAATTTTATTATGTTTCCCAAATGATTAAGGAGTTGAAGGCCGCAGAGGGGGGCCTATAGCAGCAACCAGTTGAAAAGCTGTCATATTGGGAGAGCTATTTTAGGGATAAACATTCAAATTCTTTGGGTACTGATGTTACACTAAGACAAGATGCAGAAATATTTGATTTAACATAGACAGCCACTCCACCGCCCCTTGTCAGGCGGTCCGATCTGAATAGCTGGTAGTTGGGTAGATTTATTTCCCTGTCATGTGTAGCAGGTTTGAGCCATGTCTCAGAAATTACCAGAAAGTCTGGCAAAGTGTGGGCGACCCAGGCCTGGATCAAAGAGATCTTTTTTAGGAGGCTGCATGTGTTGATGTGAAGGAAGCTTAAACCTTTAATGGAGGCTAAATCTGATGGGGCGGTAAATCCTTCTGGGGTCCTGGATTGATTTCAACATTGCCAATGCAGATCAGCAAGAAAAATAATAGTTTAATAAGGGCTTCAAGAGATAGCGTAAGGGACCAAAAAGAGGGTTTCTCTTCTTGCTTGAGGTCCAATCTTTAGAGACGGTCCAGGATGGGTTAAGGCTTAGTAACTTTCATAGAGTACCAGCTTGATGGACAGGTACAAGGGGTACTATATAGCCAAGGTATGGGGGATAGCGTAAGAGATACATGAATGGTTGTGAACCTTTTGAGGGCTACCCCATGGATTACAATGGAGCAACAGTAGTGAATAATTGAGAAAATGATAGGCATCCACTGGAAGTGAGAGAGGGAGATCACTCTGGCAAGCCGCATTATTCAAAAGGGCATGGACTGGAAAGATATCATCCTCAAGATATATTATAGGTGAGAGAGAAAGAAGCAGTAGGAGAAGCATCAACATATTCATGATAACTAAGGGTTAATAATAATGCATGCAGTAGGGGATTGTGTCCAAATTATTGGCTAGAATTTGGCTATGGGTGGAGATAAGAATTTAGGCGGGAAGGTGTGTATAAAAGAAACACCGGGGGGTAGGCAAAATTTTACGGCTTTCCCGCACTTGCTGGCTGCTCTCCCGGCCTCCTGGTTCTCCCTTCGGCCTCGCGGTCGCCGCCCGCCCGCTGGCGGCTCGGAGCCCCTGCGCTTGCTGGGTGCTCGAGGGCAGGGTCGGCTAGAAGTGGAGGAGACAGAGGAGAGGACAGTCAGAAAAGCACAATTGCAGTAATCAAACGATTCTGCAAGGAGGTGCTAAAAAAACTTTGCACTACAAAAGACTGGGGGACGGCGCCTTAGCGTCTGGCCCACCAGAAATCCCACCAAAAGACTGTATCACATATTAAGTACAGAGAAACAACATAAAACCTAAAAATTTAACAGTTCTGGTAAAAACAGCTCTTTTTGGAGAAGTTACTGTCAAAACCCACTAAACCCAGGCAGTAATTTGGAGTGCAAGCTTGAGCAGAAGTCAGTGAAGAAGGTGGACCAATCGGAAGCAAGGCTTGGGTAGGGCTCGCCTTCCGATTGGTCTCGGCTCTCCCGTACCTTGCTGGCTGTCTCTCCCGGCCTCCTGGTTCTCCCTTCGGCCTCGCGGTCGCCGCCCGCCCGCTGGTGGCTCGGAGCCCCTGCGCTTGCTGGGTGCTCGAGGGCAGGGTCGGCTAGAAGTGGAGGAGACAGAGGAGAGGACAGTCAGAAAAGCACAATTGCAGTAATCAAACGATTCTGCAAGGAGGTGCTAAAAAAACTTTGCACTACAAAAGACTGGGGGACGGCGCCTTAGCGTCTGGCCCACCAGAAATCCCACCAAAAGACTGTATCACATATTAGGTACAGAGAAACAACATAAAACCTAAAAATTTAACAGTTCTGGTAAAACAGCTCTTTTGGAGAAGTTACTGTCAAAACCCACTAAACCCAGGCAGTAATTTGGAGTGCAAGCTTGAGCAGAAGTCAGTGAAGAGGTGGACCAATCGGAAGCAAGGCTTGGGTGGCGCTTGCCTTCCGATTGAGTCTCACTCTCCGTACCTTGCTGGCTGTCTCTCCCGGCCTCCTGGTTCTCCCTTCGGCCTCGCGGTCGCCGCCCGCCCGCTGGCGGCTCGGAGCCCCTGCGCTTGCTGGGTGCTCAAGGGCAGGGTCGGCTAGAAGTGGAGGAGACAGAGGAGAGGACAGTCAGAAAAGCACAATTGCAGTAATCAAACGATTCTGCAAGGAGGTGCTAAAAAACTTTGCACTACAAAAGACTGGGGAACAGGCTTGCGCCTGGGCCCACCAGAAACCCACCAAAAGACTGTATCACATATTAAGTACAGAGAAACAACATAAACCTAAAAATTTAACAGTTCTGGTAAAACAGCTCTTTTGGAGAAGTTACTGTCAAAACCCACTAAACCCAGGCAGTAATTTGGGTGCAAGCTTGAGCAGAAGTCAGTGAAGAAGGTGGACCAATCGGAAGCAAGGCTTGGGTGGCGCCGCCTTCCGATTGGTCTCGGCTCTCCGTACCTTGCTGGCTGTCTCCTCCTGCCTCCTCGTCTCCCTTCGGCTCCTCGTCGCCGCTCGCCTGGAGCGGCTCGGAGCCCCTGGCGCTTGCTGGGTGCCTCGAGGGCAGGGTCGGCTAGAAGTGGAGGAGACAGAGGAGAGGACAGTCAGAAAGCACAATTGCAGTAATCAAACGATTCTGCAAGGAGGTGCTAAAAAACTTTGCACTACAAAAGACTGGGGGACGGTGCCTTAGCACCAATACTGCAGGACCTAGCTAAGAGAGCATTTATGAAGCCACTACTTAGGATGTCAGATCTGTTTAAAATTTGCGGTGAGCATGCTACATGGAAGAACACCATTCATTTATCAGACAAAGGTGGGCTAGATACACCTCTGACAGGGTGTATATCACAAGGCCCTACTGAAGAATTCATTCAAATTTTATGCTTCAAAAGTTTTTGTCCTTATACATACTGACAATCATAACTATGATATTAGCTTCAAAATTGTGGAAGCACTGGACAGATTCTTTACCAAATATAATACCCTGAAGGATACCTTGCTATGGACACCTTTTTTGGCAATACCTATTACAAAACCAGCTGTTCGAACCATTACAATTTTGTTTAAGAATGAGGGAGTCAATATTTTAGACATTCTTTTCTGGTTAAAAAAAAAGATGTGAAGTTTTGGAACATCCAACGCCAATTATTGACTCGGAAGAGATCTGGAATGGGGGATGGAGGGGGAAAGTTAAACTAATCATGTCCAACAATGGTATAATGCACTTGCCAGGTTGCTTTTATCTTGGGAGAGATAGGGGCTCACTGTTTTACCCCAGACAACCAAAATCATGTCACAAATGTGGATCTAGGTTGCACCTTAGCAATGCGTGCGACACCCCTAGGTGTACGCACTGTTTAGAGCTAGGGCATTTAGCAGTGACTTGTGTTTATTTAGGTGCAACTTGTGTGAAGAAAGCGGTCATGCTTATGTAAGGTGCCCCTGGGATTCACATAATAGTGAGGAAGGTGTTTCACATGAGCCCCTCATTACTCAAGTGCAGAAAAAGGGATGTGCGCAGGATTCGAAATGTAAAATGGCTGCCTTATACAAGGAAAAGGAGTTGGAGATGCAAGGAGATGCTGTCTCTCCACCACTGAATGTGGTAGCTAATACTTTGGAAACAGGCACTATACTGTTAGAAGCGGATAAACCTCTCTTAGATCCAGCCCCCCATGGACTAAGACCTACCCATTGATCACTCTGATAGAGGAGGTGTCCCCAGTTATTGTATCTGCACCTGAAACCACCCAATGGGAGAAAGGTAAGATGCCTCCCTCCCACCCCACCTACACCCATTCCTCAGGGAAGACATAGCATTTAAACAGGTGAAACAGAAAAAAAGACCCAGAAATTGGCTAGGAAAGGGAAAGGAACCAAAGGGGAAGGAGAGGAAATGGGCAAAAGATGATGTGTTTCAAACGAACAACAAATTTACACTTTTAAAATAAAAAAAAACTTTGGGGTAACACACATGTGGAAGATGAGGATTCTTTCATTGGGATCATCTACCCTGGTCACGGCCCTCACTGCATCCTACTCCCACATGAGCCGTGCTCCCCCTGTACCCCCTGGCTTACCTCCCAGGGAGGGATCGCAACACTGGTCAGGTGTTGCTAACATCTGCTTGGGCTGGGGAGCCGCCCTAGGAACATATTAGTGATGGTAGGAGAGGGCGCCATGTTGGCACTGGCTGGGGTTTTTGTGTCCCTGAAAGGATGTTTTTTCCTTGGGGGTGGGGACGTGCAATGACGTCCAGCATCTGCCCCACCCCCCTGGATGTCCAGACACCAGCTGCAGCGGTACCCCCAGCCTCTGCCAGGGGTCTGTAGTGCACCGGACGTTCTCCCCCCCCCAGAGAAGGAGAGCAGTCCAAGGGATGCTCCATCCATCTCCCCCTGGCTGGCCCTCTGGTGACCCAGGTCCGCCCCAAACCGGGTCGCCGACGTCGCAAGCAGAAATCCAACTGCTGCGCTGATGGACCGGCCCGAAGAGGAGGATTCTAACTGCTTCTCTGTAGCTCCTTCTATGCAGGACCAATCATCAGGGCTAGAGGATGCTGGGAGTGGTGGTGGTGGGAAGGAAAAAATGGAACACCAGATCTAAAACCTCTTGAGGCAGTGTGTGCTTTTCCTTTATTTTCTCGGTATGCCCACCATATCGAGACACCATTACTGTGAACACATCGATGCTGACAGCATTGACAGTTCACTGTAATGAGTCCACCCAAGACCCCGGCACTCTGTCTCCTGGTCCTGCACCCTCCCGAATCAACTCTGACTCGAAGTTGGAATCAGTTAGATCAGGGGGTGTGGGGGGCAGAGCCCCCCGCATGGGGGGTTCTGGAAAAGTGACCGGGGTCTCCTGTCAGAATTAAGTCAACCGCTACTTGTGGTCGACATAATTCCATCACTGTGATGTCAGTTGACAACATAGTTGTTGAACCGGCATCGCAGAGCCATTTTCTCCTTCATTATGACATCTTTAAGCATACTCACACTAAATGTTAATAGCATTAAGAACAGCAAAAGGAGATTGACAGTATTATCAGAATTATCACACTATAACTTGTTGGGCTTCTCACAGGTTACAGCTGCAACCAATATTCAGGGTCACTCCCTGGACCTGGTGTTTCTCCTGGGATGGAGGCTAACTTGGTGGTGGAACCGTTGGATGGTTGGACCATCAATCTATAAGGTTCAGTTCTGTGGCTCCTTCTGTGAGACCCACCCCTTGGAGATGGTTCAGTACTGCCCTTTGAAGGGTGTTACCCCGGAGGGTCTGATGGTGGTGCTAGACCTATCGAGTAGGCCATTGGAATGCTCAGATCCGGGGACCCTGTGGTGCACTATAATAGTGTGGTGCTGGGGCCCCAGTTCCTAGCACCTGTCTGAGTTTGCCCTCTCTCTGTGCCTTGGTCCCCTTGATTTGATGGGACCTTGAGGGGTTGAGGAGAGTTGGCAAGGTTGGAACTTTGTTGGTGGAAATCTGGCATGGAGGTGGATAGACTTAGGTTGATAGCCCATTATGGAGACTATCAATCAGAAATCTCCCGTAAGAAGGCAGAATTCCTGTCCAGGGAGATTGCCGCAGCAAGGAATTGACCAGCTCAGCTCTTTCAGACTGTGGACAGGCTGTGCAATCTAGTGTGTCTTCAGGGCTGGAGAGCCTTTTCACAATCTAATTGTGATGAGTTTGGTCAATTCTTTGCAGATAAGATATCCTCCATCAGGTCAGAGATCTGCTTGACTAGTTCAAATGAGTACGGTGGTGATTGGTGTGACAGCACAGGCACCCGGTCTGTCTGGACAGATTTTGACCAGCCAGCGATCGTGGATATCGTGAAGATCATTCGGGGCTTGCGACTGACTTACTGTAGTTTGGATCCTGGTCCAATTCACCTCCTTGTGGGGTGTATGGATGTCATCGGACTGATCCTTGCTGAGATAGTCTGGTGTTCACTAGACCAGGGGGTGTTTCCGGACTCCCTGAAGGAGGCAGTGGTGACAGCCCTCTTTTTTTTTTTTCCCGCCCCCCGTGCTCACTGGTCCCCCACTCCTTCGGGGTCCGCAGGTTCCCCCCAGCCCCACTGTCCTTACCCAGCCCTCCTCTGGTCCTCATAATGCAGCCGATCCCTGGGATATCCTGGCGTATCCCTTAGCCGGGTGGGTCCCCCTCCTCCTAGGGGGAAGGCACCGGGGAGAGGGGATGGCCCCAGCACACACTACTAGGGCCCGGGGATGCTGCTGAGGAGCAGGAGGCCCTGGAAAGGCACTGGAGGCACTCAGGGAACAGAGAGCCGTCATCCGGCAGCCAGCGAGTGATTTTTCCTGTTTTTCTATGGGGAATGAAGTCCTGATGTCAAGGCACATGCTGACGTCTGTCACTCCCCTTGAGCACTGAGCCCGGACATCACTGCTGTGCTCCCAGCCTCCGCCAGGAGTCAGCGTGCACCGGTACACATCCCCTCCTTCCCCCCGGAGAAGGAGAGCTGTCCCCGGATGCTCCATCCTTCTCTCTCCCTCAAGCGACTTAGTCCATTCTCGAATCCGGCTGCATCATACAGACGGAAATCCAACCACTGCACCAACGGGCCAGCTCGTGACACTCCTCTTAAAGAAATCTTCCTGCGACCCAGACTGTCTTGCAAACTACAGACCCATCTCTAACCTGCCCTTTTTGGGCAAGGTTATTGAGAAGGTAGTCGCATTGCAGCTTGAGGACTTTCTTATCACCCACGAAGGCTATGATCCTCTCCAGTCCGGTTTCAGGAAGAGGCACAGTACCAAGATGGCATTGGTTTGAGTACTTAGTGATCTCCTGATAGTGAGGGACCAGAGGAATCATTCGATCTTGGTCCTCCTTGATCTCTCTGCGGCATTTGACACCATGGACCACGGGGTGTTGCTGAAATGCCTGCAGCTGTTCTGTGGGCTGTCAGGACAGTCCTCAGGTGGTTCCATTCTTTCCTCACAGGCAAGACCCAGAGGGTGGTGTCTAAGGTTTTTCTTGGCCCCCTTCTCCCTGCCTTGTGGGGTGCTGCAGGGTTCCGTGCTGTCCTCCATGTTGTTCACTGTGTATATGTTGCCATTAGGAGACATTATACGGTGGTATGGGCTGAGTTTTCACTGCTATGCAGATGATACCCAGCTCTACATGTCCTTTGTATCTGAACAGAACAGTGCAATCTCGGTCTTTAACAGCTGCCTCGCTGAGATTCAGGACTGGATGAGTGCTAACTGGTTGAGACTATATCTGGATAAGACCGAGGTGTTGGTGGTGGACCCAGGTTAGCAGGTAGAGAAGTTGACTCCTTGGCAACCGTCTGGCCTTGTGCTTGGGGGTAACCAGTTGAGACCTTCTGAATGGGTGCAGAACCTGGGCGTTGTGGTTGATAATGAACTGACGCTAAAAGCACAGGTGTCAGCAGTTGTCAAGTCCTCATTCTACCATCTGAGGAACATCACCTGGATAAAGCACCTTGTTCCACCTGAGGACATTCCTACTTTGGTTCACGCCTTTCTGTCCTCCGTCTTGATTACTGCAATGCTCTATACCTAGGGTTACTGGGGGTGGATCTCCGTTGCCTGCAGCTGGTGCAGAATGCTGCAGCCAGGTTGTTGACGGGGTTGTCAAGAACTAGCCATGTCACTCCTGTGCTGCACGAACTGCACTGGTTGCCGGTGCAATGGAGGATCACCTTCAAGGTCACGTTGCTGACCTATAAGACCTTACACGGACAGGGACCAGGTTACTTGCAAGACCTCCTTCGACCCTACTGCCCCTCCGCCCTCTCTGCTCCACTGACGAGGGATTGCTAGAGGTTCCCAGGGTCCGTCTTCAGACATCAGGTGCTAGGGCTTTTGTTTTGTAGCTCCGACCCTGTGGAACTCTCTACCTCGTTGGATTAAAGAGTGCCTGTCCACCGAGACTTTGAAGTCCTCATTAAAAATGTATCTTTTCGGCCTGACCTTTGGGGACAATATTTAATTTTATTATTTGCTGCCTGTTATTTTAAAGTCTTTTTTATTGAATATTTGTTTTTATACTGTATCTGCACTTTGGCTTTGGAAAAGCACATTATAAATAAAATTTGATTTTTTTTTTTCTTTTTTTTTACTTTCTTTATACTCCCAACCGCCAGGCATCCTTTGTGAGTGCCCACTCGGATATGCCACTACTCCTGGCCTGAACCCCCCGCATCTCCTGGAATACTCCTTCCGCATGGACCCATGGCAGGCTTGACCCTCGGTATCACCTCAGAGGCTGGTTCCGCCCTACCCCCTGGTGGTTAATCACCTAAGTGTGAAGTGCCTACCTGGATCTGAATGGGCCCTGGTGAGGAGAACCTGGTGCGTCTGGGCCAGCAGTAGGATGTGTGGCATTCCTCTGGGGCCTCCGTCATCTCACTGGAGGACTGGGAGCCTTTTTCTTTCTTTTTTTTATTTCCCCTTATGTGCGCGAGAGTGCAATGGCATCACTACACAGGCAGAGCCCCATAAGACACCTGCCGCACACGTCCCCACTAGAACCCCAGCAGGTGAAACCCCCAGTCTCCACCAGGGGTCACTACTGCATCGGGGAATCCCCGGATTCCACCCTATGGAGAGGAGAGCTGTCCCTCAGACACTCGATCCTACTCCCTCCCTGCGACCCTCAGCGCCCGCTGTCTTGAAATCCGGTCGCTGGATGGCGCGAAGGTGTGGCATCCGTGCCTCAACCTCACGCCACCGGGCGGCAATAAAATCTGATAACACTGACCCTATATGTCTTCAGGGCACAAGACTCAAAACTTTAAAGGAAATATCACAGGCATCTAAACTATGGGGGTATGGTGCCACCTTTTGGTCCATGGGCGACAATACATGTGATGGACTGGGGATACTTTTTTCTAAAAAATAAGTTGAAAGTAACTAAATTAATAGACCTGGACCCAGGTAGAGCCCTAATTCTAGACATACAGTATGGACCCACGAGACTGAGACTGGTGAATAGCTATGCCCCACAGATGAAACCCCCCAAAATTGACCTGTTTAAGAAAATTAAACCTTTTTTACACACATCTAGGCCGGTCCTATGAGCAGGTGACTTCAACTGTGGCTCGCATCAGTTGGATAGGGGTTTAAAGACAAATAAGTTGTTTTGTGACTCATGCTGTAAAAGATATAATTACCACTACTAAATTGAAAGATGTATACAGAACACTGCACCTCATAGGAGGAAACACATATATTAGGGGAATATATGCTACATGAATAGATTTTCTATTGATATCACAGGCCCTAGAAGTTCATAAGGCCCAAACTGAGGATGTGGCCTTTTCAGACCACAGGGTGGTGCTCTTCGACGTAACCTGGGGGGAAACTCCTATGTGTAATAAAGGGCTGTGGCATTTGAATTCTGAATTATTAGAAAATACAGATATTCAAAAAGGATGGCAAAATCTATGGACAGCTAGAAATTCTGTGTATGTTTGTGTGTGTATATGTGTGTGTGTGTTTGAATGGTGGGAGGATTCCAAAATTATTTTAGGACTTTTTTTTTCCAAAACAGGCTGTAAGGAATGCTAAACAAAATACTTTGAATATTTAAGTTTAAGGAAATAACTACTGTACATATACTTCTGTCTAAGGCAGAAACACTGAAAATAAATTAGTTCTCAGGTCAGTGCAATAAATAAAGAAATGTCCAAACAACAGTATAATAGAGCAAAAACTTTAAAACAAGAAATGAAGTTTGGTACTCAAAATAAAAAAAACACACCTTTGACCTTTTTAAGGAATGCAAGCAACGGACAGAACATAGAATTATGACTGCCCTTGAAGATGAGTTTGGGAACACACCCACTACTAAACAGGAGATTATGGGAACAGTAAATAATTACATTGAAAGAAATTTCAGTACAGCACCTAAAATAAAAAGATGTCAACTATCTTAAAGATTTGTCTATTCCTTCATTTATCAGAGATACAGAAAAGGGATCTAGTTAAACATGATATAACCAAAGAAGAAGTTCAGGCAGCAGTAAGTGCCTTAGGTAATAATACAGCCCAGGACTGATGGCCTGACTACTGAATTTTATAAACATTTTAAGGACGATTTGGTTCTAGCACTGACGCTGTTATATAATGAAATATTGGATACTAAAATTATACCCCACTCCATGACAATGGCACATCTTATCTTTCTATTTAAAAAAGGGAATAGGCAGAATTTATCTAACTGAAGCCCTAACAGTCTATTAAATACAGGCTACAAAATGTTAGGGAAAGTCTTAGCCAAAAGGTTAGCTGTAGTCTCAAATATGTTAATCAGCGAGGTGCAAACTTGCTCTATACCAATTAGATGCATACAAGACAATTTAATATTAACTCTAAGGAACTTTTCAAGAAATGCCAACAAGGGGTAGATGAAGGTTTTCTTATCTTAGACCAGGAAAAAGCTTTTGATGCAGTCTCGCACGACTATTTATTCTCCGCATTACAGAATTTCGGCCTACCTGAGGAATTCATAGCTTGGATCAAAAGTATGTATGCTGCAGCTAAGGTAGTTCTGTTAGTTAATGGCTGGAAAGGGAATATGTTAAAGCTACATAATGGAGTATGACGGGGTGACCCATTAGCCCTTTGTTTTATGTTTACTGCATTGACCCACTATATTATATATATTCAGAGGGACAGACATATACAGGGCACACAACTGATACATTTAGGTCCTTCAATAAAAACATTAGCCTATGCTGATGATGTGGTAATGATTGTTCAGAAAGGGACAGATGAAAACAAAGTAATGGGTCAGTTAGCAACACTTTCATCTGTAACAGGATCACAAATTTTGATAAAAGTGTAGGGGTACCATTAGGAAGAGGTTGCCTCCACACTGTACCCTCATATGCAAACATACGAATCACAATTGCCCCAATAGCTGTTTTAGGCATACAGTTTGGTGAGGGAAATTTGGCACAATTAAATTGGGAAATACCAATTCAGAAGGCTGAACAACTGATAATGCAATGGAAAAATAGGCAGATCTCAAAACTAAAGAAAGTATTACTAATAAAAACCTTATTACTTCCGATTTTCCTTTATGTAAGTTACTTATTTCCACCTCCCCAGCTGGAAACCCAGATTTATAGCATATTTTTTCAGGCCCTGTGAGGCAGCCGTTTAAGACCTGTAAAGCGGGAGATGACCTACAGAACTACTTGAGAAGGCGGATTGGAATGGTAAATCCGATTGATTTTTTTTTTACAGCACCTTTTTGTTTTATAACATAATAATGCTTGGGAACCCCAGGAATAAACCATGGGTAGCTGTAGTACAAGAGTGGGCAAATGTATGTAAGCAAGCCTGGTCCCAAAACAAAAACAGACTTTTGGTTGTAACACAAGTGATCCTAGACTATGTTAGGCCTTTGTTTAAAAAAACTGATCAAATGGAAAGTGCCATATTACATAGAAACATTGAATTTGACGGCAGATAAGGACCGCTTGTCCCACCCAGTCTGCCCATTTCCCTACCTAATGGATAAGCTACAGATCCTAGTTAACCAACAGTCTACTTCTTCCTACCCCCACCTCCTAGATTTGCCTTATGACTGTCCCATGCATTCTTGAATTCCACCACTGTTTTTGACTCCACAACCTCCTCAGGAAGGCTGTTCCATGCATCCACAACCCTCTCCATGAAAAATACTTCCTCACATTACCTCTGGGCCGTCTACCCTCTATCTTCAAATTGTGCCCCTTGTTCTTGCACACCTCTTTTCTGAAGATGCTACCCTTTTGGACTTTGTTGATACCCTTGCGATAATTGAAGTTTCTATCATGTCCCCTCTCCCTCCTTTTCCTCGAGGCTGTATATATTAAGCTCCTTAAGTCTCTCTTCATATGTCTTCTGGTGCAGACCCTGCACCATTTGAATCCCCCTCTGGACTGCCTCCATCCTATCTATGTCTTTGCAGAGATTGGGTCTCCAGAACTGCATGCAGTACTCCAGATGGGGTCTCACCAGCTGTCTGTACAGAGGGATAATAACTTCCTGTTTTCTACTGGTGATGCCTCTCCTATGCATCCCAGTATCCCCCAGCCCTCCTTTCTGCCCTCTCACATTGCTTGCTCACCTTTAGGTCATCCGATATGACTACCCCAGGTCATAGGTTTCATAGGTAGTTCAGAGCAAAGAAGACTAGTAGTCCATATTGCTCGCCATTTAATATCCCATTATTTTTGTATTAATTATATATCCAAGCTTTGCTTAAATTCTTGATAGTTTTAATGGCCACTACCTCGATGAGAGGCTATTCCAAATTTTGGTACTGTAACAGAGAACCAGTATTTCCTTCTGTTGTTACGATATCTGTTACCTTTAATCTGCAAGGGTGTGCTCTTGTATAGTGGCTTTGTTCCCTAATGTCTAGATTCAACATATCCCAAGTCTGGGTTAGAAAGGCTTTATGCACCATGCACATTTCCCTCTGAGCCTACGATACTCAAGACTATACATACCCAAGTTCTGCAGTCTGTCACTATAGTCCAAGTGTTGTACCTCTAATTAATTTGGTTGCCCTTTTCTGTACCTTTCCAGTGCTCCTGTTTCAGTTGTTCTCCTGGTGCCCATAGTTGTGCACTATTCCATGTGTGGTCTGACTAGTGAAGTGTAGAGTGGAATTAGGACATCTTTGTGTCTGCTCTTAATATGCCACCTAACACAGTTTAGGATTCTGCTTGCCTTTTTAACTACATGGCTGCAATGTGTCTTGCTACCAAGGTCATTTGAAATTCTAACTCCCAGGTCCCTTTCATCTGTTACTTCTCTTAATATGGAACCATTTAAACTATAGTTATGTTTAGGATTTTTTGAGGCCCAGGTGCATCACAGTGCACTTATCAGCATTAAATGTAAGTTTATACATCCTTGCCAGTCCTCCAGTACTCCCAGTGCTTCTTGTAGTATTTCTGCATCCTTCTTGTTGTTTACTGGATGACCTAACCTTGTGTCATCAGCAAATTTGGACATCCAAGTTTCTCCCTTAGTTTTCATAGATGATATATAAACATTAAACAGGGCTGGCCCCAGGACAGAACCCTGTGGGACCCCACTAGTGACACTGGACCAGTCAGAATAAGTACCCCTTATGCAGACTCTTTGCTTCATGCCATTTAGCCAGGAGGCAATCCATTTGGTAATGTTGCCTGGAATATCATGTTCAATTAAGGCGTCAATTAGCTGACCATGTGGTACCTTGTCGAATGCCTTTGCTAGGTCTAAAAGATGATATCCATGGAGTCCCCATATCCAATGTCTGACTAACCATAAAATTCCAGGAGGTTTGTATGGCAGGAACGCCCTTGACAAAGCCATGCTGGGTTTGGTCAATGTCCCCTTTCCTGCATATATTGTACCATAAAATCTTTATAATCCTTCCATGACCTTCCCCAAAACAGCAGTTAGGCTTATGGGTAGATATTTGCTTACTACATGTTTAGACCCCTTTTTATGTATGGGAATAACGTCAGCCAGTCTCCATGCTTCTAACACCTCACGCAGGGCCAAGGAAGTTTGGAATATAGTTGTAATAGGGCCAGTTAGTTCATTAACCATCTTCCTAATAAGTCTAGGGTGCAACCCATCTGGTCCCTGAGCCTTTTTTGGATCCATTTTTAGCAGTCTCTCCCTGACTTTGATAGAATCAATTACTAAACCAGGTTCACCCCTTCCTATTAGATGATTTTTTGTATTGCATGATTTATTATTGTAAACTGAAGTAAAAAATTTGTTAAAACTGGTGGCCATTTGACTATTGTCAGTAATGGTTATACCATCATCCTGCTTTAATGGGCCAATGGTTTTAACACCTCCCCTTTTATTATTTATATAAGAGTAAAATGTTTCGTGGTTATCTTTTACTTTATTAGCTAATTGTAGCTCATACTTCTTTCTGGCCTGTACAATCTCTTTTTTGGTGTGTTTAAGTAATTTATGATATAAATTCCAGCATGATGCTTGACTATTTTTTTTTTTTGGCCTTTATGTATGCTTTATTTTTTTTGTTTTATACACCTTTTAACTTTGGCTGTCATCCATACAGGCATTATTTTAGTGCTACTATATTTTTTGTTTCGGGGTACATATTTGTTAACTAGTAAGGTAATCTTACATGCTAGAGTATCCCACATCTGATTCAAAGAAAAATCCTTGAACTCTTCTTCCCAGGCCCAAGTTTCCAGGTCTCTCCGCATACTGCTCCAATCTGCCTTACTATAGTTGTAAATAGTAATATCTCCCCTAATGTTTTCTGAGTCATTTAGTAAGGTGAAATTAACCATATTATCTCACTTGAGCCTAGTTGGGGGGGACTGTACAATTTGTACAGCTTCATTCATGTTATAAAGAACTAAGTCCAAGGTGTGGTCACCTCTGGTTCCTACTGTCACGAATTGTTGAAGTCCTGCTAAGCTGAAGAGTTCCATGTAACTATAAGGTTGGTCCAGTCTATACACAGCAAGCTCAGGTCTCCCATGAGTAAACAATTTGCTCCTGCTGTAAAGGTGTGCAGCTTTTCCAGGAGTGTCACATCCTCGGGGAGAAGACATGAGGGGGGTCTATATACTACTCCTATGTCAACCTTAGGTCTTTTTGTGGGGGTAAGCTTAATCCAAATTAATTCTAGAGGGTCCCAGTCAATGGTTTCTACTTGTTCTGATGACAAGTGGTCAGATACATATAATGCTACTCCTCCCCCCCTAGTCTTAATCCTGTCCCTTGAATATAAATACATACCCAGGGCTCTGTTTATCCCAGACATCTTCCTTGTCCCACCATGTTTCTGTGATAGCACAAATATGAATTCTGTCCTTAACCAAGGACTACAAGTCTCGATGGCTGAGAGGGACCTGGGGGTGGTGGTGGATGTCAAAATGAACAACTCGGAGACTTGTAGGAGGGCAGCAGCCAAGGCCAACAGGATGCTGGGATGCATCGCTAGGGGGATCACCTCCAGAAGGAGGGAAGTGATGCTCCCTCTGTATAACTGCTTGGTGAGGCCACACCTTGAGTACTGCGTGCAGTTTTGGAGGCCACACTTAAAGAGGACATTAAACTCCTGGAGAGGGTCAGAGGAGGGCAGCAAAATGATTTGGGGCTTGGGGACAGGACCTATGAGGAGAGGCTCGAACAGCTAAATATGTACACATTGGAAGAGAGAAGGACAGGGAGACATGATAGAGGTCTTCAAGTACATGAAAAGGGTAAATAGGGGAGGAACAGTCAAGGGTGCTTGAAGGAAGGAGGGGGCCACTAGAGGGCATGGGTGGAAGCTGGAGGGGAAGATTCAGGGAGAAAGAGGAGGTGATACTTCACTGAGAGGGTGGTCGAGCCATGGAATGCACTGCCTAGGGGCTGGTGGAGGCCAAGGCAGTGGAGAGATTCAAGAGGGGCTGGGACAGGTACAGGAGGGGTTCTGGAAGCAAAATCCAATGCAGCAAGAATATCCGGAACTGGGAAGGGAGAAGCCAGAGAAGGCAAGGGGGGCAGCAAGGTCAGCACCCAGGGTGGGGGCTGACCAATCGAGCAGACTCGAAAGACCATTAGGCCTATTCTGCTGGCATTTTAGTATGTTAGTATCTTAATTCATCAAATTTATTTATCAGGCTTCTGGCATTTAATAACAAGCAGTTCAGATGTGGAATTGTGGCTTTGGATATTTTATCCCTGGTATGTGTAAGTGCATATGCTATCCCCCTCCTAACTAGTTTAAATGAAGGGTCTATTGAAGCCAAAAGTTTATATGCAGAATTCTTTTCCCCATCTTGCTAGATGCAAGCTGTCAGGTGCAAATAAGCTACTTTATTGAAATTGGTCCTTATGTCCAATAAAAGCGTGCCCTTCCCTATGGCACCACCGTTTCAGCCATCTATTTAGCTGGTTTATATCATTTATTCTACCCAAACTAGCCCTTGGGACTGGGAGAATTTCAGAGATCAGGACTTTACAACCCTTGTCCTGTAGTGCTGCCCCGACATGTTCAAAATCTCGATGTATATCTATCATATTTCTTCTCCCTACATCATTTACTCCCACATGCAGTACAGTAACTGATTTGTTGATATTTTCCAGTAAACCAGGAAGAAGCTGCCTAATATCCCCTATGCCAGCCCCAAGGAGAACACTCACTGTGGTAAAGTCATTTCGTTTGTTACACAGGATCTGGTCCGTAGCTCTCAAAATAGAGTCCCCCACTACTAGTATGTCCTGTGTGACATGACTTGGAATTACTTCTTCCCTCGAGGTATCCAAATCCTGCTGTTTAGGGACAACTACTGGTGATTTGCTAGTTGGATCCGGAGCATTTAACCTACTCGGTTGATTCAGTTCAGCATTATTACTAGGCTCGGTTAATATTTGGAAACTGTTATGTAGGGGGATATTTGCTGAGCCTCCAATTTTCCTTCTCCTTTTCTTTGGTGCCTTTTGTATACTGCACCATTGCTCCACTGCACCCACCCCAAATGTATTTTCAACATTTGTGTTAAATTATTTAGGTTTGAGGGGACTCCTGTCCAGACCTATCTGCTGCTTGGTCAATATATTGTTCTAGTGCACTGATTTCCTCTTTAACTGCCAGTCTATGGTGGAGAATATTAATTTATTTTCTCAGAACATCTATCAGTTCACAGTTGTTACATACAAATTGTATGACCTGATCTCCAGTTATGAACATTTACAAACTGAACAACAACATATCCCTCCTTCTCCATATTGGCATCAGTTATTCGAATACTGGTGATTTACCTTGTATTTAATAAGCTGGCCCAGGTCCCAGATGTCCTCAGTGGACACAGCCCGGCACGCTGGCGACGTGTCTCTGTCTGCTAACGTGTGCCCTGCTCGCAGCAGGGGCTTGCTAAATAGGCACCCTGACATGGAAATGGTTGGTGGGGGTCAAGAGACTCGCAACAATGTTGCACTTTCAAATAATAAAACTGGCTCCTTCAGTGCATCTGCCACTCATGCGTGACTAAGGCACAGAAATTCAGAGCCACAGGTGAATAAAAAGCACACAAGCTGGCTTGTAGTTTTAACTGTTGTCCTCTAAAACTACCAGCTCTCTTCCTGCTTCCTGTATAACGACAGGAGGCAGGGCTCTCAGTTAAGATGTCCAAATAACACAGGACTGTAATTAATTGCCCCAACAATACTGCAATCACACAATAGTGGGTTCTGCTCCCCTTACAGATGCTTCTGCACAATCGTGTATCTCAGTAAAAGGTCCCTTTCCATTTTTGTTGTTAGTATCTCACCCCCCATTGTGAACTCTGCCCCTGGGTTTTTGTTTCCCAGGTGCATTACTTTGCACTTCTTAGCATTGAATCTAAGCTGCCATACATTTGACCATTCCTCCAACCTTGCCAAGTCCCTTATCATCCTTTCCACCTCACCTTGTGTATCAACTCTGTTGCAGATCTTTGTGTCATCTGCAAAGAGACATACTTTTCCTTCCAGTCCCTCTGCAATGTCACTTATAAAGACATTAAAGAGGACCGGTCCTAATGTACTGAACCCTGTGGTACCCACTAATAACCCCTTTTCTTCACTGTGGACTCCGTTTACTATTACCCTCTGTGTCCTGTTCTCCAGCCAATTCTTTACCAGGCTACCATCTTGGGACCCTCCCAGGCTGGCCAACTTGTATATTAATCTTGTGTGGGACTGTGTCAAATGCCTTGCTAAAGTCTAGGTAGGCCATGTCACAGCACCTCCCTGATCTACTACTTTGGTCGCCCAGTCAAAGAAATCTATTAGATTTGTCTGACATGACCTTCCCACTGTGAATCCTTGCTGCCTTGGGTCCTGTGCCTCTCTGGCCTCTAGGTACTCAACAATTCTTTCCTTCAGAAGTGATTCCATAATTTTCCCAATCACTGAGGTTAAACTAACAGGTCTGTAGTTTCCTGCTTCTGCCTTGCTCCCACTTTTGTGAAGTGGAATAACATCTGCCCTCCTCCAGTCCTCAGGTACCACACCATCCTCCCATAATTTGTTAAAGAGGGTAGTCAGTGGTGTTACTAGTTCTACCCTTAGTTCTTGTAGAATTCTGGGATGAATCCCTTCAGGCCCCATTGCTTTGTCCACTTTCAGTTTTAAGAGTTCTTTCAGAACCCTTTCTTCTGTGAATGGACTGGTATCAACCCCCATATCCAAAGTGTTTCTACTGTTTGTTTAAGGTACCTCCCCCTCTTCATTTGTGAATACTAAGCAACAATATTTGTTTAGTATCTCTGCCTTTTCACAGTCACCTTCTGCCCACCCCTCCCTTTATTAAGCCTCATTATCCCTCCTTGGTCTTCCTTCCTCCTGATGTACCTATAAAGGTTTTATCCCCTTCTTAACTGAGTTGGCTATCTTTTCCTCGGTTTGGACCTTTGCTGTTCTGACTGCCTTCCCTGTTTCCTTTTGCTTTAACTGATACAATTCTCTGTCCTGCTCCTTCTGTGATTCCTTGTACTTCCTGAATGCTTTCTTTTTCTCCCTAACCTTCCCTGCCACCTCTTTTGAGAACCATAGTGGTTTCTTACATCGTTTTATTTTGTTTATTTGCTTCACACAAAGGCTTGTTGCCTCTGTGATGGCAGTTTTGATTATTCCCCATTGTTCTTCCACCCCTCCTTCCTGCCCATTTGCTAGTGCATTCCTTAGGCACTCACCATTTGTAAAGTCAGCCCTCCTGAAGTCCAGTACCTTTGCCTTTGTATGGCTTGACTCTACTGCTGTGTTTATGTTAACCATACTGTCGATGGTCACTAGTTCCCAAGACGGCTACCCACTTCTAAATCTGTGATCCTCTTGCCATCTCCATTTGAGAGTACCAGGTCTAAGATTGCTCCTCTTGAGTGGAATCCAATACGGTGTCAGAGTGGCTCAGTTGGTAGCATCAACATGCCAGATACAGATTGGTCAATACCAACAGGAACATCTGCCAGAACTAGACTCATAGTGGATTCCCTGCAGCGGGAGGGCCTCAAACAACTGGTACAACAACCCACAAGAGACAGGGTTATCCTAGATCTAGTACTGACTAAAAGGGAAAGGATCATAGATCTCCATAGATACATAGATACATAGACAGTGTCAGCAGATAAGGGCCTATGGCCCACCCAGTCTGCCCATTTGAGCTTGTAAGTTCAGTTTATATTTTCCTAGAAGTCTGTTGCCCCTTACCCCTGACCTCCAGAATTCCTTTATGTCTATCCCATGCATTCTTAAATCCTGTGATTGTTTCAGCCCCCACCACTTCCTCTGGCAGGGTGTTCCACTTGTCCACCACCCGTTCTGTGAAGAAATTCTTCTTCATGTTTCCAAGAAATTCTTCCTCATGTTTCCTCCAGGTAGAAGGTCACCTGGGAGCCAGTGACAATCACATGGTATGGTTCAGTTTGGCCACTAGAACTAAATCATCCCATTCAAAGGCAGAAATATGGGACTTCAGAGGAGCTGACTTTGATAAGATGGCCAACAGAGTTAAACTAGCCCTGGCAAGAAGAAATACAGCTGAGGGGGTACAGGCAAAGTGAGCAAGCATTATGATGCAATACTTGAAGCAACATCCCATTGTGTTAGAGAGAAAAGAAAGTAAAAGAAGAAGGAAACCACTTTGGTTCTCAAAACATTAGCAGAAAAGGTCAGAGCCAAAAGGCTGGCCTTCGGGAAATATAAGGGAACGAAGTGGGATGAAGATAGGGAAGCATACCAAACTTCCCTAAAGGACGCAGGGAAGGCAGTAAGACAGGCAAGGGGCCAAACCGAGGTAACACTAGCACGAACAATAAAAGAAGGTGACAGGACTTTCAATAGATACATTAGTGAAAGGAGAAAGTCCAGAAGGGGTATTGCAAAGATCAAAGGGGATAAGGTGGTGTGTGTGGAGAGAACCATGAAAAGCATCTATCCTAAATAGATACTTCTGCTCAGCATTTACTGGGGAGAATGATGGCAGGGTCCACAGCTCAGCACCATGGACACAGGGGAGGAAGGTGTGCACTAGTCCCTTCACAAAAGAAAGGGTCCTACAAAGCCTCGATAAGCTCAGGGTGGACAAGGTCCCAGAAGACTGGAGAAGGGCTCATGGATTCCACCCACAAGAGTGGTAGCAGGGAGGAGGAGGCAGGAACTACAGACCAGTCTTATCTCAGTATTGGGCAAGATTATGGAGGCACTCCTTAAGGAAAGGATAGTGTAACACCTGGAACCATAGGAGTACAGGATCTAAGAAAGCATGGGTTTACAACAGGAAGGTCCTGTCAAACTAATCTCATAGATTTCTTTGACTGGGTAACCAGAGTGGTGAACCAAGGGGGAGCAGTTGACGCCCCTACCTTGACTTCAGCAAAGCTTTTGTTACTGTCCCACATAAAAGATTGATTAATAAGCTTGGTAGGCTCGGGGTGGGTCAGAAGTTTTTATCAACTGGGTGGCAAACTGGTTGATGGGCAGAAAACAGAGAGTGGTGGTAAATGGTATACAGTCAGAAGAGATGCAAGTCACAAGTGGGGGTACCTCAGGGATCAGTCCTGGGACCAGTCCTCTTCGATATCCTTCATCAGTGACATTGCAGATGGACTGGAGGGCAAGGTTTGTCTGTTTGCAGATGACACCAAGATCTGCAACACAGTAGATGATCCAGATGGGGTAGGCAGAATGAGAAGAGATCTGGATAAACTGGCAAAATGATTGGAAGACTGGCAACCGGGGTTTAATGCAAAGAAGTGCAAGATTATACACATAGGGAAGAGAAACCCTGAAGTCACCTATAGGTTGGGAGGGGAGTTGCTGGCAGTCACAAGGGAAGAAAGAGACTTGGGCATCATCATTATAGATTACCTGAAATCATCCAAGCAGACCACTAAAGCAATAGGTATGGCTAAAGGGATGTTGGAGTGTATTAGTAGGGGTATCACAAGTTGTAAGAGAGAGGTAATAATCCCCTCTTTACAAGACACTGGTTAGGCCCCACCTGGAGTACTGCGTGTAGTACTGGAGGCCACACCTTCACAGGGACATTAACCAAATTGAGGCAGTCCAAAGAAGGGCAACTGAAATGGTGCAGGGACTGCATCAGAAAACAAATGAGGACAAATTAACAGAGCTCAATATGAATACCCTAAAGCAAAAAAGAGAGGTGATATGATTGAAACATTCAAACACCTTAAGGACATTAACAAGGTGAAAGAGTCTAACATGTTTCAATACAAGAAAACTAGCAGGACAAGAGGACACAGCATGAGACTAGAGGGAGGCCAATTAAGGGGTAATGTGAGGAAGTTCTTTTTCACAGAAAGGGTGGTGGATGTATGGAATGGCCTACCTCAGGAATTGGTGGATATGAATACAGTGCAGGGCTTGAAACAGGCATGGGATAGACATAAGGGAGCAATACAGATGAGTATGAATAGATAGGCCATTGACAGAGCAAAGGCCGATGGCACATTCATAAGGTAGAAAAAGAAATGGGCAGACTGGATGGATCTTGCGGTGTTATCTGCCATCAACTTCTATGTTTCTATTCCAATGTGTTTATCCCATGCCCTCTTGAACCCATCAACCATTTTGCCCCCCACCACCTCCTCCAGTAGACTGTTCCAGGGGGCCACCACCCTCTCCATGAAGTAATACCCTCTTCTATTCCCTCTGAACTTTCCTCCCTCCAACTTCCAATTGTACCCTCTCTTTTCAGACTTGATTTCCTACTAAAGATGCATGACAGGATGAATGTTATAACTGGATAATGAGGTTAGTCTGAGTCTTATATGATCTCAGTACAGCATGTGTCGTTCGTATACAGCCGTGTGAACTCTTGATTGTGTTATCAGGACTATAAAATGGCTTTACTTATTTTGCTTTTTAAACAAATAATAATGATCATACAGGGTGATTTGTGTGCTTATTTATGACTGTGTGTGGTTTGATGAAAAGAAAAAAAACATTCACTCCTGTTGGCTAAACCTAGATACACACCTAGAAAATAAAAAGATTGGATTAGAAAGAGTTATTTATTTGAGACCAGAACAACAAGAACTTACCAGCACAGTGCTGCTGCAGACAGGACAGTAAGCCAGCACTCACTGAAAAAATGGCCTCTGACACATCCCTGTCACATGGTACAGGAGGCATAGTGGAAAAGGAACGTCAATAAGGGATGCATGCATGGAGGTCCTGAGGGGCAATAAAACAAGCTGGTAATTTAGAAAAATAATCCTAACAGCAAACAAAGGAAAGGATGCAGTAGGAATTCAAACACACAAATCAAAACAGTCTGCACAAAAGCTGGCCCAGTGGCACTGAGGGCTGAGGCATCTGCTTTACCTCACACCAGGCAGACAACCCTAGTTTGGGAACGAGCCCGGGAAGCTGGTGGTTGGTCGGGGAGGAGAGGATTGAGTGTCCAATGGGCTGCTCTCCTCTCCTGGGAGGGAGGGGGGTCATGTCCCAACACTAGTGGCACCCAGTGGAGACTGGGTGCACTGCAGTCGAGGACCTTGCTTGGGGATGACGTCAGGCGGCCATCCTGTGAATGTGGGTGGGTGCACGCATGTCACACGCTGGATGGCATTTCATGTCCTGCATGGGGGGCAGTCACTAAAACAAGCAGAAAATCCCCGGCACTGAGGAGGCAATAGTGGACACCCACTGGCCAAGCTCATACACTCAGTGCCAGCCCTGACCCCAACCTGACTGTCCGTGGTCCCCCTTGAGGGACAGCAGGAGAGGGGGGAAGCCAGCTTACCTGATTCCTTGGTCAGGGAAGGGGTTCAGGTGGGCAGTAAAGGCAAGGCTGAGTGGGTCCGCCAGAGAGAGAGAGATGCTTCGGGGTTGGTGCACAGGAGAGGTAAATAAAGTTAACAAAAAAAACACTCTGCGCAAGATATTGTTTTGTAAATGTGGACTGTAGTTCTTCTGTAAAGAGGTGGTTCACTGTCTGAAATTATTATTATCTCTCAAAAGTAGTGAGCAATTACTTCTTATATTTGAAATATTTTTCTTTTCCTTTTCCAAATTTCAAGATTTTCTACCTGACAATAATTTACAGTATGTGATAGATGGAACAGTACTTTATCTGGAGGCTGACATACTGTAGCTAGTTGTATTTTTCTTCATATACTGTATCATCAGCCCTGTGGCCTCACTGCCTGTGACATCACAACTGACCAAAAAGAGACAATCACCTGTTACTAGATCGGTAAGTTTTATTTCACAATAAGTGAGGTCACAATGCTGATGAGGTACTAAGAGGAATACAACTAGATATGTCAGTTTCCAGGTAAAGTATTTCTTTATGTAACAAAAAAAAAACTTTCGAAGGAGGAGAACCCTAATTACCAATATCAGAACAAAGTTCCTGGTTCCAGTACCCCAATACCCCATGCAGTCATGTAAAACACTTAACAATTTCACTACCTTTTCACTTGTAATCATAGAGATGCAGCAAAATTAAATTCAACAGAAGTGAATGCTGAGTGGCCACCGCATTGTCAATCCGCTATGTGGAGGCCAATAGGAAGGCTCACTCACCTTGTAGTTATTACTTTTGCATTGTCAATCCACCTTAACATGAAGTAAGGTGGAGTAGTAGCAACAATATTGTAGCCCCCAGTGCCCCCCCCACACACACAGTCACCAGAATTAATGTGCATCCTCAAATGCTATTGTCTTGTGTCCAGCAAACCCCAAGTGCTGATGAAGTGAAAAGAGAGCACAACAAGAAATACAAAGTCTCTCAGAATTAATGGCACAGTCAGTCATGCACACAGTGATTGTGGTTACACCACACACTTTCACCAGAATTAATGTGAATCCCCAAAATGCTACTGTCTTGTGTCCAGAAAATGCCCCAGTCCTGACGAAGTGAAATGAGAGTGTAACAAGAAATGCAAAGTTTCCCAGAATTAATGGTGCACCACGTCATGTGCACAGTGATCACACGCAGTCACCAGAATTAATTTGCATCCCCAAAATGCTACTGTCTGTGTCCAGAAAATTCCCCAGTGCTGGCGAAGTGAAATGAGAGGAAAACAGCAAATGCAAAGTCTCCAGAATTAATGTTGCACTCCATCATACAAGCAGTGGACACACACAGTCACCAGAATTAATGTGCATCCCCAAAATGCTACTGTCTCATGTCCAGAAAATTCCCTAGTGCAGACAAAGTGAAATGAGAACGTAACAAGAAATGCAGTCTCCGAGAATTATTGGTGTACTGCAAATGCACAGACAGATTAAGATTGCACTGTGCACTCAACAGCTGCAGAGTCAGGCACAAAGGCACAACAACAGCTAACCAGTGCTCACAAGTCACAAATCGAAATCTGGAAAATAATACCTTTTGCCAGTTGGGGGGGTAGTGCACTGCAGTAACAGTCTACTACCAGTAAAGATACCACAAAGCAGTATAAACAAGCATTTGTCAATGCCAAATGTTGCTTGCTTGTATCAGCTGTGTAGGTATTTGGAAGTCAGTGGAGTGCAAATATTGAAAATGTGCAAACTTACGAGCGTAGGAACTGCTTAGCCTGCCTCGTAAAACAGTAATTTTAGGAAGTTTGTAGCCATATTTTCAACATAGCCATTGTAAGACCTCTGCTCATGAACAGTGTCACTGTGATTTTCTTAATGTGTCCCATACAGTGATTTCGCACACCAACTACGCCATTGTGCCCTACATGAGTGGAAACATGTTTTGGGCAAGATGTGAAAAGTGACAGCTGTACTGCTCATAAGGAGGTGTGGTAAAATGACAATGTTGAAAATCTGGAGTGAAAATATTGAAAATTCGCAAACTTACGAGCATGCGTAGGAACTGCGCAATGCACGCTAGTAAAACAGTAATTTTTAGGAATTTTTCCACCATATTTTCAACATAGGCTTTTGAGAGCCCACCTTATTAACACTGGCAGTGTCGCTTTCATTAATCGGTGCTAAAAGGTGATTTTGTGCAGTGATCAGAAATCACCCTTCGGACTGATTAACGCCATGACAATGAGAGCATTCATAAGAAGGGGTCTCAAAAACCCCATGTTGAAAATTTGGTGCAAAAATTCCAAAAAATGCCTGAGAAAATACATCAAAGTTGAAAAAACCCTATTTATTACATTATACAGCTTACCGGCATTTCCTCAGTTTGCGGTCAGCTTTGAAGAGTGCAGATGTGTTCCCGGCCCACCGAAGATTGTCGCGCCAGAGTCCAGAGGTATGTATGGGGTGAAGGGGGTGTGGGGAGGCAGGGGTGCAGAGTGGGTGGTCGCGGGTGGGGCAGAGACAGCGAGGGACCGATTTTTGTGTTTCAGGTTTTTTTTAAAAAGGACGATGACATCGGGACGCTTACTTCACGCTGTGGGCCCTTGCGTGGCACAAGGATGGCTGTTTGAGGGGCGCGGAGCCAATGGGGGATTGGGCACCCCATCGGTGATAGCATCTGTTACCATGCTGGGGTGGGCTCCCAGCGTGGCAATCTATACTCTCTGGGAGGGAACAGTGGAGCCGACCGGGGATTGGGCACCCCCGTCACCTATATGATGTGTAGCCATGCTGGGGTGGGCACCCAGCCTGGCATGTGGAACTCTGTTTGGGGGGAGAGTGCAGAACAGCTGACGGGGGACTGGGCACCCCCGTTGGCTATACAGTGTGTGTGTGTGTCGGGGGGAGCACGCAGTATGCATGCGTGTGTGCATATGTAGCAGGAGCGCGCATGAGCAGGCGATATCTTATCACTGCTCACTGAAGCGTAGCTCCCCCTTTTAACTGTACTCCACTGCATTTTCGACTGCTGTCATAGACAGCTCCAGCAGCCATTGAAGAACTACGGCTGCGCCTGCAAACACACTGACTGATTTGGAAGAGGGCTGCCACACCTCCGAAAACTCGGATAATGGCACTATGTTTCTTGCACATGCGTGCAAGCAACATAGAAAAATGAAGTAGCGACAGAGCAACAGAGAGATTGCACACTTATTGAAGGGGTTGTAAGTCTGCACGATACATTATCAGTTAAAAAAAATAAATCTGCATAGACAATTATTACATTACAGAAGACCATCACATAGAAACTTAACGAATATTGTAACTTTTGATCCATGCTGCAAGGCAGACATTCTATTAACTTAAAGTTGGTTTCTTCAATAACAGCTTACTGTATGTTCAAGATAAGTACCTTATACCTATAAATGTCATCACGAAACTTTGCCATCTGTCTTTTGTCACTCTGATTGGGTGTGGGTGGGGGGCATTTTCCAGCTCCCTTTCTCAAGCCAAATATTTTCCCCCTAAAATAAAGGTGCAATTTCTGCCAGCATGCGTAGAATCGAATAGATCGGCATACTATTGATATTAATAGTACGTCTGCCTCTTGTACCATCATATTGCTTTAAAGTGTGCAATTATTAAAACAAATTCTAAAAAAAAATCTTATCCACCAAGTCATAGATTCATAGAAGTCTGACAGCATAAAAGGCTCGACAAGGCCCACCGAGTCTGCCCATTTGTCCAGCTATCTGCTAGATGCGAAGACAGACCTATATTCATCAACATTACCTCCAGCGTTAACACCACTTTACTTTGCCTCAACTAACCTGATTCAGTAATATGCCATTCAACAACATGGAATATAATTTCTCGGGTTAGTAAAGGCAAAGTACAGTGGTCTTACCGCTGAATGCAAGTTTCCTGATTTTAGCTCATAGAATGCAAGTCATTTGAAACTTAGAAAAAATCCAGCCTCAGATGTTAAATCTGCCGTTCTCTATTAATGATTTATTAGGACAGTGTACTGAATCTCTTTACATGTTATATACTGATTGTAACTTTCATTTGTTCGTTCTCACAGTGTTCTTTTTCTGAAAATATTGCACATTTTCAATTAAAATATAAATCAAATTATACCACCCTCCCCAAATCACGCTTAAATGTATGAATTCTTAAGTCTTTTTATGAAGTTTGACTTGAATTCACTGTTTGTAGCCCCTATGAGCGGAGAAGCTTTGTTTAATAGTTTTTCTTTTATTTTGCATTGTGCATACAAGGGTAGCCTCACACAAGGATGGCAACTATGTTCAAGAGGGCCATGTGGACATTAGAGCAGCAGAGTTGTTACAGATAAGTTACACAGACAAAAGTTGAATTGATATACAAAATTGAATCATTGCATAAAATGTATACATAACATTCTCAGATGCAGTAAATGAGTGTAGTGTTTGCAACAATGCAATACTTGGGAGTCAGTGTAAACATAAGTGTATATAAGTGTAATTTTGGAGGTACAGTAGTTACGGGGTAGGAAATGCAAGAGTAAGGAATGTGTGAGAGCAGAGAGTGACAAATGTCACCTACATGGCTTATGGCTGGTAGTCAGCCGAAACAGATGCATCCATATATGTATGTATTGACATTATTTAGCCAAGTAAGATATATGGAGATAAAACAATAGTCTAATTTACAGTTCAAATGGGATTGAGGATAGCCAGGACCGGAGCATTAGTGAGAGGAAATGTATAATTATGCAATTGCATTTCAGTTTTGCCATCTCAGACACTCAAAATTTTCTCAAGATCTGCTCTCAATTTAGCAAAAAATAAAAATAAAAACCAAACATACAAAAATGCATCAAATGAAGCATAACGTGAACAAACCATTTGTTTCTCTTTTGATTATCACTCATTTTGTAGCATAATTTCTCACAATAGCTTTCCAAAAAATCGGTGTTTATTACTTTAAATAAGTAATGCAAACAGGAGTGAAAGGTCAAACAAAATATTGCTATATACACCTATATATACAAAACAGGTTATAGATGATGTTAGTTATTGGTTATCTTTGTCAACATGGACCCTTGGTCATATATATACTGGTTTTATTAGGGACTTGATGGCTTTGCCCAGTTTAATTAAATACTGGACTGTGGAAGTTGAATGATCAGCAAGGTGCCCAGACAGTGTTTCTCTTTAATTTTCTTTTTGCTTTGTGCTGTTGGTGATGCCCCAGGATCTGGAAAGTGGACCAGGACAGTGATAGAAGCTTGTGCCCATGCTTCAAGTGACGTGGGGCTTCAGGCAGAGTCGCATCTCCATTTAACTTAGCTTCAACATCACCGCTTCCAAACGGCAATGCACAGACAAATAGATAAACAGACAGATAGAGGGATAATACACACAAACTGACCTATGTATGAATGCAAAGGCTTGTAGCACAAACCTAAAGGCCATATTGCAAAATAACAATGTGTTATGATGAGCGCTACCATAAATTATTAATTGGGGTGGGTTGGGGATCGCTTTCATTTTACCACAGATTACGTTAGTATTTTAATGTATCTGCTGTCTTCTATAACTGGATAAACATGCATTTTGTTTTCATAAATGCACTAAAATGCTATTACTGAGTCAACATAAATATTTTAGAGGAAAGGAAAATGTGTAAACTCTAGGGGGCTGTTATCTAGTAATAGATTGTGTTTGTGTACGTGTGTTTGCTAGAATATTTTGTTTTTCATCAGAACTCCAGAATTACAACAACAACTGATCAGAAGGGTTACTGTTCAATAGAAGCCCAGTCTGCGTTTAATATCATCAAGGAATTTGGTGGAAACATCTTTAAAATTGCACAGTCCTTCACAGCTGACGGGGGATTGGGCAGCCCCGTCAGCTATACAGTGTGTGCGTGGGAGGCCGAGCATGCAGTATGCGCGCGTGTGTGTGTGTGTGTAGGTGGAGCGATGAGCAGGTGATATCTTAGTGCTGCTCACTGAAGTGTAGCCCCCTTTCAACTGTACTCCACTGCATTTTCAACTGCTGTCATAGACAGCTCCAGCAGCCATTGAAGAACCACGCTGCGCCTGCAAACACACTGACTGAACTGGAAGAGGCTGCCACACCTCTGAAAACTCGGATGATGGCACTATGTTTCTAGCACATGCGTGCAAGCAACATAAAAATTGATGCAGGTGCGGTGGATAGCAGATTCACACTGCTGCAATTATGCTAGCACAATAAAAGTTGTCCAATTTAATGGTACGATCTCAAACAAACTCACACATGCACTACAAGTATTGTGTAGCAAATTTAAAATCTTTAGTAATATAACCAAATGTTTTAAATCCACTGAAATTATACACTGCTGCACTACTACAATCAGCAAAAAAAGTCAAGAATTACTGAAAATATTACTGTGTGTACATTAACACAGTTATACAAGAAAAATATAACCAAAACTGAAAGACTGCCTTTTTCTCCCAGGTAATCTACCTACACCACAGATACTCCCCTCCACCAAAGTACTCCTCACAGTACACAGATTGACTGTTCTAAATTAACATTCAGAATCCACACACATAAAATAAACACTCGATGATATAAGCACAGGAGGGTTTCCTACAATCAATGCACTAAATTGTGAGCAAAAAAAAAATAATGTCTCAAAAGGCTTTTTAACAGCTTTTAGAAGGTTTGAATCGCAGAGCTCTGAGAGAAAACTGTCTCCATCTTTCACTACACACCCACTACACAGAACTAAGGCTGTGCAGATCAATCTAGAGCCCATGTGACCTGCAATCCCATGAAGCACTGCAAATTAGCCTTGGAGCTCAATAACATGATGAAGTGATACAGTACATTGATTTCAATGTACTTCACCTTAAAATTGGTGGAGAAGTGGTTTGGGGAAGGTGGAATAACACAAAGTCATTGGTTTCAATGGACTTTGTGTTCCCCATTATGATGTGAAGTACTCCGCTCCATGTTGCGGAGCACTTCACGTACTCCATGCTACTCCGCGAATCACTCCATGGATCGAATTTCGGCCACTTCACCCACCTCTACTCGTAAATTCCTGGAACTGAATTGGTGAAGCCAGCATTTTCCAATAGGACAGCACTGGCTGCTGGGAGATCACACTACAAATACCGCAATATGTTGACGCAGCTTTACCCCTTCCTGTATTGTGCCCATATGTATGGTGATTGAATAATCTCCATATCTACCATGTCCAGCGCTATTTTTACAAAATTAGCCTAAATGCCTTGTGTGAGCCAGGGACACAGAACAGCTTCTTTTCCCAATGCAGTTAGCCACTATGAGGCAAATCATAAAGGAAATGTGAAAGGAAAATGTGTGCCCTCTATTGGGATTTGCAATGAACCCAGGCCTCTATCACAACATACCATGCACTAACCACATGAGCTATAGAGGAACTAATCTCCTGAGTTCTCCTATAGCTCAGGTGGTTAGAGCATGGTGCAGAATGGCAGGGCCTGGGTTCAAATCCCACTAGAGGACACACATTTTCCTTTCACATTTCCTTTGTGTGCTAGGTATACATGGCATTTAGACTAATTTTGTAAAATAGCACTGGCATGGTAGATATGGAGATTATACACTTCCATACACATGGGCACAATACAGAAGTGGCAAAGCCGCGTCAGCGTATTGCGGTATTTAGAAACATAGAAACAAACATAGACTTTGATGGTAGATAAGGACTGCTTGGCCCACCTAGTCAGTCCATTTCCCTACCTATTGGTTAAGCTGCAGATCCTAGTTAACCAACAGCCTATTTCTTCCTATCCCCCAAAAGAATTGCCTTATGTTTGTCCCATGCATTCTTGAATTCCCCCATTGTTTTTGACCCCACAACCTCCTCAGGAAGGCTATTCCTTGTGTCCAACACCCTCTCTGTGAAAAAATACTTTCTCCCATTACCCTTGAGCCGTTCACCCTCTATTTTTAAATTGTACCCCCTTGTTCTTGCACATCTCTTTTTCTGAAAAATGCTACCCTCTTGCATCTTGTTTTGCACTACTTGACTCGTTGAGCACATGAGCATAAATTAGTTTTTAACGAACAAAAATGTAAATTTATGTACCTCGGAATACAGAATTTAAAGTATCAATACAGTATTAACAATGTTGACCTGGAGGTACGTACTGATGAAAAGGATTTGGGTGTCTGGATATTTGATAACCTGAAATTTGATTTTCACACTGACAAAATTGTCAGGAGATGCAATCAAATTATACACTGTATCCTTAGATCAATAAAAAGTGGGGACTCGGTGGTTATTCTTCCCTTGTATACAGTCCTTGTATGTCCACATATAGAATACTGTTTCCTCTTTAGTGCTCCTTATTCCATGAAAGGAAAAGACAGAATAGAAAGAGTACAAAGGAAAGCAATTAAGCAAATATTAGATGTTAAAGGACTACAATAGACTTCAGTTTTTACAACTATATTCAATGGATTACTGACATCTAAGGGGCGAGTTATGTTTGATTTTTAGGGCATATACTAATCCAGAATTATTTGAGCTTATTGGTCTAAATAAAAATACATATCATCATAAGAACACAAGGTCATACAATTTTAGGCTCATAGGAGAAATGAATAATACAGTAAAAAGGAGTCTGTGGTTTACTCAGAGAGTAGTAAATGCTTGAAATGTACTGCCAAGATCTGTGGTTGAGAGTGGAAGTATGTCAGTTTAAAAAAAAAAAACTTATATATTTTTATGGGTTATAAAAAATTATTATGATCCACCACGGTATGGTGGTAAGTTCATTCATGGACCTTGGTCTTTTGAACTTGATATTAAAACTATGAAACTATGAAACTATGATTCCTTGAGGTACTTAAAAGTTTCTATCATGTCCCCCTCTCCTTCCTTTCTTCAAGGGTACACATATTTAGGTGCTTTAGTCTCTCCTCATATGGCTTCTGTTGCAGACCCTGCACCATTTTAGTTGCCCTCCTCTGGACTGCCTCCATCCTGTCTATGTCCTTGCAGAGATGGTGTCTCCAGAACTGGATGCAGTACTCCAGATGGGGTCTCACCAACTGTTTGTACAAAGGGATAACAACTTCCTGTTTTCTGCTGGTGATGCCTCTCCCTATACATCCCAGTATCCCCCCAGCCATCCCTATTGCCTTCTCACATTGCTTGCTAACCTTATATGATATGATTACCCCCAGGTCCCTTTCCATTTTTGTTATTGTTAATACCTCCCCACCAACTGTGTACTCTTTCCCTGGGTTTTTGTGTCCCAGGTGCATTACTTTGTGCTTCTTTGCATTGAATCCAAGCTGACATACTTCTGACCATTCCTCCAACCTTGCCAAGTCTCTTCTCATCCTTCCCACCCCCGCTTTTGTATCAACCCTGTTGCAGATCTTTGTTCCATTTTCAGAGAGGCATACTTTTCCTTCCAGTCCCTCTGCAATGTCACCTATAAAGATATTAAAGAGGACCGGACCCAGTACTGAACCCTGCTGTACCTCACTTGTAACCCCACTTTCTTCAAAGTGGACTCCATTTACTATTACCTTCTGTGTCCTGTTGTTCAGCCAATGTTTTACCTCAGGCTACCACCCTGGGACCCACTCCCAGGCTGGCTAATTTGTTTATTAAGCTTCTGTGTGGAACTGTGTCAAATGCCTTGCTAAAGTCTTGTAGACCATGTCCACAGCCTTTCCCGGTCTACTACTTTGGTCACCCAGTCAAATAAATCAATTATATTCATCTGACATGACCTTCCCACTGTGAATCCATGCTGCATGATATCCCAGTAGCCAGTGCCCCACATTGTAAAATGACGGCTGCGCTTATTCAGTTCCAGGAATTTACAACTGAAAGGGTAGTGAAACTGCTAAATGTTTAACGTGACTGCGGGGGGGGGGGGTCATGGTGCTTGGAGCCCCAAACTTAATTCTGATATCAGTAATTAGGGATTCCCATAGTTCTCCTTTAATGAGCAAATGGAAAAAGAAAATACCTTAGAAACAGAACATAACAGACTACACTTAAATAGCAATAACATTTTTTGCTTACTATTTTCATCAGTTCTTGCTCTTTAAGAAGAGAGATCCTATATGTTGTTATCTTGAAACATGTAACAGTCATTTGATCACATTAACCCAAAACAGTGTTGTGTTTATAATATCCATTTAACTTGCTGGTTTACAGTGTACAAGCACTAGAAACATTCTATATCAAACTATAGATCATAGAAGCGTCATGTGACACTCCCCAACCAATCACAGCATTTCCTTCAGTTGAGGCGTGAGGTACTCTTATTGAAATAAGAGTACCTCACAAGCTCACACTGTAACAGGCTCCTGATAATCACTGCTCATGCCACCAAACTGGCCACTCAAAAGTTTTTTTGTTTTGTTTTGATTTTGTTTAAATAAATGGTGCCATGATCTATAACAACTTTATAGGGGCACTAGGAGACCCTCTCATGGATATAAGAGTGCCACCTCTTGTGTCCTCAGGGCACCAGAACTGCTCACCTTTGGTTTGCAGTTCTCTTGCCTTAAGAATGCATGAGGCAACACTCATATCTATAATAGGCCATCCTGGTGCCCCTATAAACTTATAAACGTACTATAGGCAACAAGACCAAGCAGATGTATATTATACATGACTAACAACTCGCCCAGAAGTGTAGTTAGGTATCACTCCACAGGCGGTGCGTCTACAGCCCCTAGAAGTGCAATTAGACTTGTACACAGCACATCCACAGAGTGCCTTATTGTGCTTATAAAATGGCTTCCGTATTTATATGATTTGAAACATTAAAAGCAAGAGCTTTAAATATTAAAAAAACTTATGCCTGTTTCTTAATTTTTCCTAAAGTAGTTCCTCTACCAGTTTATACTGTCAATGTTTTTCTTTCTTTATTCTTTTGTTCTTTTGGACATTTGTCCTTAGTAGGATTCCGTAGTTGTAGTGTTAGTAGTGTCATGTGACTTGGAGAATCCCCTCAATGTAAATGGAAAGGAAATTCATTAATTTCTTCATTCAACTTTTTATTTGTTGTAAAATGTTACCATGATTATAGCTTGAGCAGACATTTGAGTTTAGGATGGGGGGGCTGTCTGGAAATAAATGTAGTCTTGAGTTTTGAGAAAGGAGACGCGAGCATGCAGTTGGATGATGGGAGTTTTTTCGGGTCCATCTTCACTAGGAGTCCATCAAAATGAAAATATACAGGTATGTGACAGAATCTGACTTAACAAAAAAATAATGTTATATATAGAAGTGAGGGAGTGCAAGAGTACGTGGGTGTGCTAATAAGTGAGTGGTCGGGTGGGTTCCATGAGATAGCTGCTTATGCGATTGAAAATAAATCATTAATTATAAAAATTGGGCACTGTAAATGGAGAAAAAACAGTTCAGAGGATATGGCAAATAGCTAGGAAATTAACTGTTGGGGGGAATGCAGCAACAAAGATTGTGTCCACTTGACAATGTAAAATTCTATTCAGAATGTGAAAATAACTGTATAACATATAAATATTGAATATGCTGGCAGATAAGAGCTGCTTGGCCCACCCAGTGTGTCCATTTTTTCCCTGCCAATTCTGTCACCGCAGACCATGCATGATCTCCAGCTGCCCCCCACTTTCTTACCAAGATTCCTTTGTGCTATCCCATGCATGTTTGAAGCCCACCATTGTTTTCACCCCCACCGCCTCTGCTGAAAGACTGTTCCAGGTGTTCACCACTCTTTCAGTGAAGAAGTATTTCTCACATCCTCCTAAATTTCCTTCCAGATTCATTGCATGCTTCCTTGTTCTCATGCACTTTCTCTTCTGAAAATACTCCCTCCTATACCATATTGACCCTCATGAGGAATTTATACTGTGTCTCTATTATGTCCCCTCTTCCAGGGTATACTATATTGAGATCCCCGATCTCTCCTCATAGGGCTTATGATGCAGCCCCTGCACCATTTTAGTTGCCCTCCTCTGGACAGCCTCTACTCTATGCCCTTCCTGAGATGTGGTCTCCAGAACTGGACAGAGTACTCCATGTGGGGTTTCACCAGTGATCGATACAGTGGTAACACCGCCTTGCTTCCTCTTCTGGTGATACCTCTCCCTATGCACCCTAGCATCCCACTTGCCTTGCCTACTATTTTGCCACACTGCTTTGCGACCTTCAGGTCATCAGATATGAATACTTCTTGGTCCCTTTCCTGTATAGTGACCGTCAATACCTCTTCTCCAATTTTGTTGAATGCCTCTGGGTTTCTGTGCCCTAGGTACATGATTTTGCACTTTTTCCTCATTGAATCCCAGCTGTCATACCCTTGTCCACTCCTCAAGTTTTCTCATGTCTCTACTTACTCTTTCCACCCCCTCTGGAGTATCTACCCTATGGCAGAATTTGGTGTCATCTGCAAAGAGAGATACCTTCCTTCCAACTCTTCTGCAATGTCACTTATACAGACAATGAAGAGAACTGTTCTCAGTACTGCACCCTGAGGTACCCTGCTGGTAACTCGCCTCGTTAGGGTGAGTGCTGTTTACCACCACCCTCTGTCACCTATTTGTCAACCAATTCCTTTCCTAGTTTGCCACCATAGATCCCACCCACAAACTGCACAGTTTCCTTATAAGCCTTCTATGTGGTACAGTGCCAAAGGCTTTGTTGAAGTATAAGTAGGCTACATCCAGCACCATACCCTTCTCTAGTTCCCTGGTCACCAACTAGATGAAATGAGATTCATCTTTCATGAGCTTCCCTCCATGAATCTGTGGTGCCTCAGGTCTCGTGAACCACTGGATTCAAAATACTCCACTGGCCTTTCTTTTAAAATGATATCCGTTAACTTCCCCACCTCTGATATTAGACTGACCAACCTATAGTTATCAACTTCCTCCCTGCTACTGCATTATGAAGAGTAATTACATCTGCCCTCCTCCAGTCCTCTGGAACAACTGCTGTTTCAAGTGAGTTGTTGAATTGGATTGCCAGAGGTGCAGCCAGTACCTTAATGGGCTCCCTCAGCACCCTTGAGTGTATCCCATCCAGCCCCATAGCCTTATCCACTTTCAGATTTGCAAGTCCTCTCAGAACTCGTTCCTCTGTGAATGGGCTTGTGTCACCTCATCTCCCAGTGTTTCTACTGCTTTTATGTGGTCTGTCCCCCTCTCCCTTCACTGTAATGACTGACAGAATACAGTATCTGTTTAGTATATCTGCTTTTTCCTGATCCTCCTATGCACAGTCTTCCCCGTCCTTCTTAATCTCACATTCCATTATCATTAGTTAGACCACACCTGAGTACTGCTGCAGTACTGGAATCTGTATCTGAAGAGGACATTAAGTTACTGGAGGGGGTGCAGCGCAGAGCGACAAAGATGATCAAGGGGCTGGGGACTTATCATAGGAGAGGAGGTTGAAGGAGCTGAACATGTACTCACTGGAGGAGAGGAGAGACGGGTGAAATGATTGAAACCTTTAAATACATGAAAGGAATAAACAAGATGGGTACAGAGGGGCTGTTCAAAGTAAGGAAGGGGAGGGCCATCAGGGGCCATGATATGAGACTGGAGCGAGGAAGGTTCAGGAGGGAGATGAGGAGACACTTTTTTTTACAGAGAGGG
Organism: Neoceratodus forsteri; assembly: GCA_016271365.2. Lineage (NCBI taxonomy): Eukaryota > Metazoa > Chordata > Ceratodontiformes > Ceratodontidae > Neoceratodus > Neoceratodus forsteri. The sequence goes on from CM057452.1 coordinate 463,878,223, forward strand.
TGGTGGCTGGGTGGAATGCATTACCTGCTGAAGTGGTATGCAGTAGAACAGTGGACTGCTTCAAATGAGGATGGGACAGGACAAGGGGGAGGGTTACTGAAGGGGAAGGGTGGAAGGGAAGGGCAGCTGCAGAATAAGGGGTGCTAGCTGCACATTCAAGCAGACTTGATAGACCTCTAGGCCTTTATCTTCTGGCAAATTTCGTATGTTCGTATGTTCGTAATCCCTCCCCTTGTCTTCCTCTTTTCTACATCTAAACATGGTCTTCTCCCCTTTAATTATCCCTTTGGCTGTCCTTTCTTCAGTCTGCACCTTTAAACCCCTCATTGCCTTCCCAGAATCCCTCTGCATTTTCTGGAACTCCTCCCTATCCCCTTCCCTTTGCATCTTCTTGTACCTCCTGAATGCTACTCCTCTAGTTGTTACCTTCGCAGCCACTTCCCTCAAGAACCATAGTGGACTCTTTTTTCCCCCTGTTTTTGCTCACTTTTTTTAATGCAGAGTTTTGTTGCCTTCACTGTGCCATACCTTAATTTAGCCATCTGTTCCTCCACCCCACCTAGGTCACCCCCCTCTAGATCGTCTCTGAGGCATTTACCCATTTTTTTAAATCTGCCTTGCTGAAGTACAGGACAATTGTATAGTGATTTAAGAATGAATTCACCTAGCTTAAATTTTATTACCTGGATCACTTATAGTCATGCATTAGACATTAATAAGCATGGCTATAAGCCAATCACATTGCAGGATCTCCTCTAACCCATTTTATGATAGTGTTTCATGAGCAGGGAAAAGTAGCGCTCTGATTCATCAAGACAGCTCACTCAGACTATAATGAAATTACCAACAATCAGTTAATGTAAGTATTAGAGTGGATTTTACATGTTATACTACTGTTTTTTCAGAGCATTTATTCCTGTGGGATCCAAGTCATAAAAAGTATGTAACCCCCAACAGGATGTGTACATATTTTGTACAAAGCTAGGTTTTGTTATTAGGTCCCATGATTAAATACCTAATTTTTGTCTGTTGCACCGGTGGGAGCTCAACAGTTTGGCGGTCACCATTAATGCACGAGGTTATAAATCTGTGGTTTGAGTGCTTTTCGGTGAGTGAAGACAGAAAACCTGGTGTAAGAGTGTGTCCTGGGGAGAACAGCGCTGGTTGCCTGCTCTTGGTTGCTCCAGAATTTCCTGAGGGTTTGAGGCCTCCCTTCATGGTGGCAGCCAAAGCTTGTCCATGGGGTGACCTGCGCCATGTTTCCCTGTAATGTTCCTCCAGCAGTGAACTTTGAGAGCCATGGCTGGAGCAAAAGGCTTGGGAGCCTTGGTCCCTGTGCAGATTTCAGAGAAAGAGAGATACCAGTGGGAAGAAGTTGGAGCCCACAAGTCAGAGGGCAAGTATGGCCCAGGAGTTGGATTGCCAACCACTGTTGTGATGGCTCTGGTGGTTCCGTGTGGGAGGTTTGCCGTGAAGCTGAAGGAAAACTCAATTGCCACAGCCCAGTTTTCTGTGAATGAGAAGTATTTGGGGGAGATAGATGGCACCAGATTTCAGAATGCCAACCCAGTTTGCAGACTTCCACCCTATGCCCAAAGGGGGCTGCATGCTGCAACCTAAAAGTTTGGACTAGGACCGAAAAGTGGAAAGAGTAGCCCCATGTCCAAAGGGCTTGCCGTTGAGAGCCCACTTTGGATCAGCAAGGAATGAGCACAGGATGAGAGGTAGAAAGAGGCTTTAGTTTTGTCGGCTGCCTGTTTGCAGCCCCGGAGAAATGCTACCTAATTTCAGTAGTGGCCACCTTGGCCCAGAAGGAAGACGCCCAGGTTTAGTGGTGCCATTTCAGCCTCCAAATCATCCAATAATCACCTTGTGAGGACCCCTATGGTCCAGATGTACAGATATACTGCTGGAATGGTGCCATGAAGTTTGTTCATTAAATGGATCCCCAGTCAATGTTATACATTTGCGTGACTTTGTTATTTGTTTGGGACTGTTTATGCCAGCTAACCTGAATTATATTCCAGCCCAGCACTAGAAGTTGGCACCCCTCGTGCCTTTCCGATAAGGTACAACTTTTCATTTTCTGCTGCTGTGGGTACCCCTCCCCATGGACAATTTACCACCTCATAACCCTAGACACTGGGCAGGGGGCTTACAACATGGGGTCTCATCCAGGATGGCATGTTAGGGGTGCCAGGACAATTCTGGATGACCTAAATGGGTGCTGGGCAAGGTATGGACTTTGTAAACTATCTTCCTGGCCTTTGGAACTGAAAAAGTATGGCTCAGTATTGAGGAATTTTGTGCCTTCTTGGAGAACAGCGTGGCGCCAGTGGGTCAAAGAGCTGGTACACTTCACAGGGCCAGAACATGTGCAGCTTATGTAAATGCCTTGGGGCATCCATCCCAATTGGACTTATGGATCTTTTGAGGGGTGGAGTTAACTGTTGCTGGGCATGTTTGGACCATGAGAGAGAATAGATAGCAACAGGTTCTTGGAGAGTGAGCAGTGGTGCAGATTAATGGCCAGCATAACTTTCACAATTTCAAAATGGATAAAGCTTTAGAGACTCCCAAGGTAACCACCCACTCTGCCATGTTTAGGTGGCTGTGGGATGTGGTTGAAATGTCCACCATTTCCAAATGTGTTCTGTGCCAGTTCGAGGGCCCTAGAGTGACTCTTTTTCCAGTGTGCACAGGGTGCCAGGGTAAGGCCCCATCGAATGTGGAATGGCGGTCTTTCCCAGAGCCTAGTGGATCTGTTTTGTCAAAGGAGTCAGCCCTCAAAAACTGGGAGGAGATGAGTAGCCACCTCAGTGTGCCAGCAGCGCAGAAAGTTGAGGAAGCCAGCCATCAGCCCTTTAGCTCCCAGAAATTTCCTGTGCCCAGTGGAGTAGCTGAGCCAAAACATGCAGCTCCACCCGAAGCGCCAGTATCAGTGGCCGAGGAGGATCAGGGCTGTGACACAGCCAAAATTACTGACCCCAAAAGACTTCTTGATGTCAGAGAAATCATCTTTGAGTGTGCCCAAAGAACCAATGGGCCCAGCTGCATCAGAACCAAAGTGGCCTGAAAAAGCTGGTGGAAACCAGTGGTCTCCTGCTGCAGTGGAGAACCCAAGTAACCCTGAGTCTGTAGACCAGCCTGTGGAGGGAGTGGCTGAACTTAGCAATGATGACTTGGAGAGAAACATTCCATCCCATTATGAATCTGCATACCTAACCCCTTGGAAAGATCAACCCAGCCTAGCTTCTAAAAGCCATAAGAGGTGTAAGCAGTATGAAGGGGTCCAGGATAGGGATCCTAAGGTGCGGAGATACCAAGGTGTGTGGCTGCCAAATGGTCAGGCCCCAAGGACCACAATGAGAACCCTGCCTGAATGGTCACAGGCCAAAAGGATTATTCCCTGATATGTGTACCCATACCTGCCCGAATGGATATGGGACATCATTGAAGAAAACTGCCAGGATCGGGTGTATTGGTGTACCCTAGACAAGCTGTATAAAAAAACACAAGTTGGGTCCAGAAAGTTCCAACATGGCCCTGCAGGAGACACAGCTTATTGCTAAGGGGATGTGTTCCCACCACACCTACAAGGGACTTACCATTTTTAAAACTTTTGTGATGGTGGATTGGACTCATTTGGACACGTGACCACCAAGCCGAATCGCCGTTATTATTTCTCTAGGCAATGAAGTGACTGTTGTGGCCTGATGACACAGTGCAGTTCCATTGTTCCATGGTTTCTCTTGTATCCTCCCCCAGAGGTGCTGCAAATACTGAATAAAGGAAGTGGACTGAATAGACTGTCAGCATAAAATGGGTGAGATAAACCCTTTTCCTGTCTTATCTTCTATTTGCAGTAATTGCAGAGACTTTTGGGCACTTGGACAATTATATTTTTAAACTGGACTTTGCACCTGGGTGCTAAAAGTGGGGAGCGAGTAAAAGAGTTATTGTTTTAGGACATATTAATCATTGTTGCAGTTTCTTGTTTACTAGTGTTACTGACATGCATGTTTAAAAAAAAAAAGAAAAATGTTTCCAGGTAAGATGCATTTATGTGCTGCTGTTTTGGTATTGTTTATAATTTTATGGGCATGGCTTTGGCAGCATGGCAGCTGTCAGGTAGGTAGGCAGGTAGCATTTAGAATAGTGGTTTGGGTAGCATGAGTTTAGGGCTGGGATGCTGCCCCTGTTTTACCTGGCAACCTGTCTGGAGTGCTGCAGGGGGGGTGTCGCCAGAAAGAGAAATAGGGTTGGGGTGCCAGTATTTAGGTCCCATAGTTTAGTGAGGATGGTAATGAATCCACCATTATGGCAGTGCTGCCAGTGGAGCTGAGTGGCTGGATGCAGTGAGGGAGTGTGTATACCTCTCTGTTGCCCCATTGGGGAGGTAGCTGGTTTAAATACTCACCGAGGACCATACCCTTGCCCACTCTTCCAGTCTCTTAATTTCCCTGCCCATCCTTTCCACCCACCAAGCTTCCACTGTGTTGCAGATCTTGGTATCATCCACAAAGAGGCAGACCTTCCATTCCAGTTCCTCCGCTATGTCACTTATAAAGACATTAAAGAGGACCGGTCCCAGTACTGATCCCTGTGGCACCCCACTGGTCACCCTCCCTTCCTCGGATTGAACTCCATTTACCACCACCCTCTGTGTCCTGTCCCCTAACCAGTTCCTTATCCAGTTTAACACATTTGGACCCACTCCCAGGCTGCCCAGCCTGTTTATGAGTCTCCTATGTGGAACAGTGTTGAAGGTCTTACTGAAATCTAGGTAGGTCACATCCACCTCTCCACCCTGATCTAATTCCTTGTCACCCAGTCAAAGAAATCTATCAGATTTGTTTGACATGACCTCCTCCCAGTGAATCCATGCTGCCTTGGATCTTGTAAACCACTGGATCCTTTCCTTCAGTAGTGATTCCATTAATTTCCCCACCACCAAAGTCAGGATGATGGCTTGTAATTGCCAGCCTCCTCCCTGCTACCACTTTGTGAAGTGGGACTACATCTGCCCTCCTCCATTTCTCAGAACCACTCCTGTGCTCAGCGAGTGGTTGAAAGAACTGTCAGAAGTGCAGCCAGCACCTCTGTAAGCTCCCTCAGTATCCTTGGATGCACCCCATCTGGCCCCATTCCTTGTCCATTTTCAGATTTGTGGGTTCCTTCAGGACTCTCTCCTCTGTAAATGAACTAGTGTCCAGCTCCCTTCTTTCGATGCTCCTGGCACTTATCTGTGGTCCTTTGCCTCCTCCTTCCTCTGTGAACACTGAACAAAAGTATTTGTTCAGGATGTCCACTTTTTAGCATTTAGCATTTAGGAATTATAAGGAAACACAGAAGGAGCAGGAAAGAAAACTGTACAAGTTAAGGCAGAAGGAAGCAGGGAAGGAAGTCAGAATAGCAAAGGCCCAAACTGAGGAAATAATAGCAAACTCGGTTAAGAAGGGGGATAAAACCTTTTATAGGTACAACAGGGAGCGTAGAAAGACAAAGGGAGGGCCAGTGAGGCTGAATAGAAATGACTGTGGGTGGGCAGAGAGGGACAATGAAAAAGCAGGGATATTGAACTAATACTTCTCCTCAGTATTCACAAAAGAGGATGAGGGGGAGCTGCCTAATCCAATTAACAGGAGCACTCTGGATAGGGAGGTTCAATCCCAGTCCTTTCACAGAAGAAAGGGTTCTGAAACAATTCCTAAAACTAAAGCAATGGGGCCTGACAGAATTCACCCCAGAATTCTGAAAGAATTAAGGGAGAACTAGTGACACCACTGACTACCTCTTTTAACAAATCATGGAAGGATGTGTGGTACCTGAGGACTGGAGGAAGGCAGATGTGATTCCCCTTCACGAAAGTGGGAGCAAGACAGAGGCAGGAAACTGCAGACCTGTCAGTTTGACCTCTGTGGTAAGGAAAGTGATGGAATCACTTGAAGGAAAGAATTGTTGAGTACCTAGAGACCAGTGGGGCACAGGACCCAAGGCAGCAATGGATTCACAGTGGGAAGGTCATGTCCGACGAATCTAATTGATTTCTTTGACTGGGTGACCAAAGTAGCAGACTAGGGAGGGGCTGTGGATGTGGTCTACCTAGACTTTAGCAAGGCATTTGACACAATCTCACACAAAGATTAATAATCAAATTAACCAGCCTGGGAGTGGGTCCCAGGGTGGTAGCCTGGGTAAAACATTGGCTGGACAACAGGACACAGAAGGTAATTGTAAATGGAGTCCACTCTGAAGAAAGACAGGTTATTAGTGGTGTACTGCAGGGTTCAGTACTGGGTCCAGTCCTTTTTAATGTCTTTATAAGTGATATTGCAGAGGGAATGGAAGGAAAAGTATGCCTCTTTGCAGATGATACAAAGATCTGCAACAGTGTTGATACACAAGGAGGCATGGAAAGGATGAAAAGGGACTTGGCAAGGTTGGAGGAATGGTCAGAAATATGGCAGCTTGGGTTCAATGCAAAGAAGTGCAAAATAATGCACCTGGGAAACAACAACCCAAGGGAAGATTGCACAATGGGGGGGAGTAACAACAACAAAAATGGAAAAGGACCTGGGCTAATCATATCAGATGACCTTAAGGTTAGCAAGCAATGTGAGAAGGCAGTAGGGAGGGCTGGGGGTATACTGGGATGTATAGGGAGAGGCATCACCAGCAGAAAAAAGTTCTTATCCCTCTGTACAGACAGTTGGTGACTCCCCATCTGGAGTACTGCGCCCAGTTCTGGAGACCCCATCTCCGTAAGGACATAGACAAGATGGAGGCACTCCAGAGGAGGGCAACTAAAATGGTGCAGGGTCTGCAAGAGAAGCCATATGAGGAGAGACTAAAGGAGCTTAATATGTATACCCTTGAGGAAAGGAGGGAGAGGGGGGATATGGTAGAAACTTTTAAGTGCCTCAGTGGACTCAACAAAGTCCAAGAGGGTAGAATCTTTCAGAAAAAGAGATGTGCAAGAACAAGGAGACACAATTTGAAGATAGAGAAGGGACGGCTCAGGGGCAATGTGAGGAAGTATTTTTTCACAGAGAGGGTGGAGGATGCATGGAACAGCCTTCCCGAGGTTGTGGTGTCTAAAACTATGGAAGAATTCAAGAATGCATGTGACAGACATAAGGCAGTTCTTGTGGGGGTAGGAAGAAATAGGCTGTTGGTTAACTAGGATCTCTAGCTTATTCTGTAGGTAGGGAATGGGAGACTAGATGGGTCAAGTAGTCCTTATCAGCCATCAAAGTCTATGTTTCTATGTTTACTGGTCCCCTCAACACACACCCCGCCTCTTCTCTCCTAAGCCTTACTATCCCCCCACAGTCTTTTCTTTTCGCTACATATCTAAAGTATGTCTTGTTCCCTTCTTTACTGCCTGGGCTATTTTCTCCTCCATTTGCACCTTTGCCTCCTAATTTCTTTCCTGCCTCTCTCTGTTTCTCCTGATACAGTTCCCTATCCTCTTCCTCTGTATCTCCTTTTATACCTCTTGAATGCTAACTTTTTGCCCTTACTTTCCGGCCACCACTTTGAGAACCATAGGGTCTCTGTTTCCTCCTGCTTTTGCTTACTTGCCTGATGCAGAGGTTTGTGATTTCACTATCCCCTTTTAGTTTTGCCCACTGTTCCTTTACCCCACCAAAGTCCTCCTCCTGCCAGGGCATTCCCCCATCTTTTTAAAATCGGCTCTCCTGAAGTCCAGGATCCTCATCATTGTGTGGTTTGATTCTGCCACAGCACTTATATTGAACCACATCACATGGTGTGATCACCAGTCCCCAGGTGGCCACCCACTGTGACGCCTGCAACACTGGTCCCCATTTGTGAGTACAAGGTCCGGTATTGCCCCCTCATGAGTGAGCTCTTTCACTAGCTGCCTGAGGAAAGCATCCTGCAAGGATGTCCCTGTTTCTCGCTGAACCTTAGCCACCCCACACTGCTGGAGGTCTATAGATCATGCCAGTGTGAATTGCAGCACCATTCCCCATTTCTAGGATGATTCACAGTACCTCCGCCCCTCCCTGTAGTCCCTGTATCTCTGTTGCTTTTATGCTATCCGTTACATAAAGAGCCACTCCTCCCCCTTTTCTTTCCCACCCTGTCCTTCCTGAACAGAGTACAGCCTGGTATGGCTATATCCCAGTCAAGGTTCTCATTGCACATGACTCGGTAATAGAGACAATGTACAGGTCAGCCTCTGCCATAATGGCCACTAGGTGTGGGATTTTATTTCCCAGACTTTGAGCAGTTGCACACATGACTTTCCAGATTCTGCTACCACCTTACTTGTCAGTGCCCTGTTTTTCCTTTTGCGTTCTCTCCTTACCCCCTCTGCTCTCATTCACATCTCTCTTCATTTCTACCATTTGGTTTTTCTTGTTGTTAGGTACCCTTGTGGATTTTCCTCCTTTCAGGTTCTCCTACTAACTACTTCAGCTTTTGAGGAGGACAGTTTATGCCCTGCTTCCTTCTGCCACCCCTCAGCTGTTTTAATTGCTTGCCAGTGTAATATATAAAATGTTCACTGAGGACTGTGGTTCCTCCTAGATGGATGCAGGCCATCTCCCTGTATAGGCCCTTATCCCTCCAGGTAGAAGCCCAGTTCCCAGTGTAGCTGAACCACTCTCTTTGCAGCACCCTTTAACCATGAGTTGAAACCCTCGAATGGAGTAATCCTATCATCCCCTGTCATAGACAGGCAGCATCTCAGAAAAGGCCACTGAGCGTGCTACCTGCCCAAGACCCTTCCCCAACTCCCTGAACTCCTTCTTCACTATCCTGGCTTCATCCCTAGTCAGGTCATTAGTCACTAGGTGGACAATGACAAGCAGGTCTCCTCCCATCCTACTGCCTTAACGATCCTCAGGATCTGCTTCCCATCTTTCTGAACTGTGGCACCAGGTAAGCATCTAACCTCCCTCTCCCCCTGTCTCCAAATCTATTCCCCTCACAAGTCCCCCACCAAGAGTTACTTCCTCCTCCTTTGGGGTCCTCTTCCTCCCTCTTTGGGGTCTCCACTATGGAGGACCCCCACATCCTCCTTGGTCACTACTATGGGTGCCTCCATTGGACAGTCCTGCCCCTCCAGAGCAGTGTAGGAATTGTGTAGCTGTACCATATAGGGAATGTACCTCTGACCCACTGCTCTCACCCTTTCTGAGCCCACCATAGCCCAGCCACTCCTCCTCCTTGTCATCCTTTGAGGCAGCAGTGGCAGACTTGGGTGTCCCTGGGTGGAGGAGGAGGCCCTTAATCCAAAAACTTGGCCTGAGTCTAGCAACCTCCTCCTCATCCCAGAGAGGTGCACACATCTCCAGAAGGTCTCCCTGAAAACTGCTAAGCAACATCCACTGCACTGCACCATTCTCATCAAAATTTCTACTCTGCTACCCTAGAAATACTTGGTTCCTTGCATCTTGACCTAGATAAGTTTCTAACTAGTATCTCCCTCACTGTTTTTTTTTTTTTGCTTTTTGGTTTTGTTTTTTAAAACTAAAACCCTTTTGTACCCCTATCTCAGACACTGCATGTCATTCTGCTTCTAGTCCACCCCTGCCTTTCCTTGCAGCCCTCCTGCTTTCCTGCCTCTTCCTTGGTTGCCTGCTTTATTCACTCACTTATGTAGTGCAGAATGGCTGGCTGCTGGCTCTGCTGGGCTGGCTCTAGTGGGCAGACTCTGAAATCTTTACACATTCCTTGGGCAGACTCTGACGTCCTTTGCATGTTGGTTCTTCGTGTGGAGGGCTGCTTGATGGCCTAGTACTTAAGAAAGCCCCTGCCACTTCCTGGTTTCCAGGCAGTGCCCCAGATTGAGTTGCCGATCGAGGGGATATAAGATAGCTCTCTGACCAAAGCTACCGTAACTACAGGGAAGTCTAAATGCACACTCTGCTTCATGTCTGCCTAAGCCACACACCCCAATTTATAGCTCTCCTCCTGACACAGCTAACTGCAAAGATGATTGTCACTTCCCTAACTTCCTCCAACTCAGACTAGCATATTAACTCTTGAATTGAAGGTCCCAATTTACCTTGTAGACCTTACACTTCTAATAAAGTATCTGTCTACTTACCTCCTAGTCAGAAATGTCCTAGCAGAAAAGTTCTAGCTGCCTTAGTCAGCTGCCTCCTTGCTCTATTAGTAAGATTTCCAAGATTTCCAGTGGCTTTAGTTAAGAGGGGTGATTTATTTGCGGTTTCATATTGACATAACAGCAGCAGTTTGGAGGAAGGAAATGTATTTTTTTCTAGACATAATGCTTAATAGTAGTGTAGTGTAGTGTAGTGGTGTATGGAATGTGCTGTTGTTTCATGTGAACAGTAGTTAACAATTGTCAGTCAGCGTCTTAGCCATTTAGCAGCAGCAGGAATTTAAAAGAATTGTTTCTTTCAATTAGCAGTGGTGATTTAAAAGGAAAACATCTTTTTTGTGATCAGCCAGTACCAGAAAAGCACCTTATTCATACGTGAGGTTACCACCTGTTCTGTTTTCACAGGACAGTCTTGATTTAGTAGCTGTGTCCTGCAAAACATGAAAACACTACACGTCATGAGCATGGAGTAGAAAACAAGCATTTGTCAATGCCGAATGTTGTTGCGTTGGCATTGGCTTTGGTAGTGCAGTGCGGAAACACATTTTGGGCAGGATGTGAAAATGACAGCTGTACTGTTCATGAGGAGGTGTAAAAATGGCAGTGTTGAAAATGTGGCATGTAAATATTGCAAATTTGGAAGACAAGGGTGCGTGGAAATGCAAAACACACTTGTAACACAGTCATTTTATGGATTTTTGGGACCAAATTTTCAACACAGGCATTTTAGCACCTCTGCTCATGTACAGTGTGACTGTCATTTCCTCAAACTGTCCCAAAAAGTGATTTTGCACAGCGATCGGGCTATTTCTGCCGGACATGTGAAAACACATTTCGGGCAGGATATGTAAAATGACAGCTGTACTGTTCATCAAGAGGTGTGGAAAATTGCCAATGGTGAAAATCCACAGTGAAAATATTACAAATGCATGTTACGAGCGTGCGTGCAAACTGCACATCGCACGCTCATAACACAGTCATTTTATGGAGTATCGTCACCAAATTTTCAACATAGGTATTTTAGGACCTCTGCTCATGAACATTGTCACTGTCATTTTCATAATCTGCCCCGAACACTGATTTCCCACAGCGACTGTGCTATCGTGCGCCGGAAGTGCAGAAACACATTTCGCCAGGATGTGAAAATGACAGCTATACTGTTCACAAGAGGTGTAGAAAATGACAATGCTGAAAATTTGTCATGAAAATATTGCGATTTGGTGAAGTTACAAGCGATTAGCAACTGCTCAATGCAGCGCATTAAAACAGCCATTTTGATGATTTCTTCCACCAGATTTGTAACATAGGCTATTGAGAGCCCTCTTCATGAACACTGCCACTGTCCTGCGTTAATCAGCGAAGGTGATTCCACGCAGTGACTGTGAAATCACCTTCCGGGACTGATTAACATCATAACAGTGACAGAATTCATGAGGAGGGGTTCCAAAAACCCCATGTTGAAAATTTGGTGCAAAAATTCCAAAAAATGCCCGAGATATGCATCAAAGTTGAAAAAAACTGTTTATTACATTATACAGCTTACCGACATTTCCTCAGTTTGTGGTCGGCTTTGAAGAGTGCAGACGTGTTCCCGGTCCACCGAAGATTGTCGCACTGGACTCCGGAGGTAAATATGGGGTGAGGGAGGTGTGGGGAGGCAGGGTGCACAGTGGGTGGGTGCGGGTGGTGGGTAGGGACACTACGAGGGACCGTTTTTGTGTTACAGGGTAAAAAAACAAACATCGCGGGACAGTTTTTAATTTTTTTTACAGGGTATTTGGCACACTGGGGTGGGCACCAAGCATGCCACCTAACTGTTTTGGGTGGGTTGCTGCAGCCGACGGGGGATTGGGCACCCTCATCGGCACACAACACAAGGGGGAAGGGAAAGAGGAAATTGTTTAACCAGGAAAGGCACACTAAGACGGAGCTTGTTTCCAGGTGCAACCTGGGAGCACAAGGAAGTTAAGTGACTTGCTCAGGGTCACACAGTATGCAAGTGGAAGCTGCAGGATTCAAACCCAGGTCTAGTCCGTAGGATGTCACCAGATTTGCAGGTCAGAGCCTTAGACCACTGCTCTATACTGCCTCCTCGGGGGGTAATTTATGCCAACGAGTTGGGCACCCCTCTCGGCATATAACAAATGGGAGACAATGCTTTATGCTGACAGGGTGGGCTCCCCACTGGCACATACATTGGGGCACAGGAAGCGGCGGTGGGATTAGGCACCCCCAAAGTCGACAGTTGAAGTGGCTGCAATACTGTCAGCGAGCACGTCAGGGAAGGTCCGTTGCATCTGACGCAGCTTTTGCCAGATTGCAGAGGACTTTTCTTAGATGTGCTCGTCACCTTATGTATGCATGGTGTGGTGCTGGCATGCAGGCTGATTGGGGAATGAGGGACACACCTACTGGTGCATGCCCGTATTCGCCTCAACAGCGCATCAGCGCATCCAAAAGCTGCACTAATCACAAGATGTTGGCCGCGCTAGCGCATCAACATAAAAATGTTTTACTTTCCTCTAATTGTTGCAGAAAACTATGATACTATAGCTAAAATACCTTGAAATTATAAGAAACAACAGAAACAACTAAAAAAAATATAACATTTAGTCTTAATTCTGATTATTTAGAGAAAACAAGTCTGTGAATATTTTGAGGATACAGAATTATGCTTTAGTAAGAAATGTCTCACTTCAGGCTTCTTAAAAAGTGGTAACCGAATTCATACAGTCATCCTACATTGTGCAGTAGTACATGTGCAGTGCTGCAGTTCACATTTGTCAGAACCAGAATTAGCCGTTTAGCAACAGCAGGAGGAATTTAAAATCACAAATATTTCATAAAATTAGTAGTACTGCAGTAGTTTAAAAGGAAAACTTTTTTTTTTTTGTGATCAGCTAGTACCAGGAAAGGCACCCACTCCTCCGCACATCCTGAGTTGTAAATGCAGTGCTGGAATATATTTGCCAGCATTGAAGAGGCTAATTAGCAACTGCTGCAGCAGGAATTTAAAGGGCAATTGTTTATGTCAATTAGCAGTACTTTTTTAAAAGAAAAGCTTTGTGTGTGTGTGTGTGTGTGTGTGTGTGTGTGTGTGTGTGTGATCAGTCAGACCAGAAAAGGCATCCCATCCATACGAATATCCTGCACTATGTATGACTGCATGATACACATGTAATGCAGTAATTCAGCCATCAGAACTGCAATTAGCCGTTTAGCAGATGTAGCAATTTAGAAGAGCAATTGGTAGTTTCAAGTTGCAGGAAGGAATAGTTTAAAATGAAACATTTTTGTTGACTGCACGGTACACACACAGCATAGCGATTCGCTATCATCAATAGTGGCCAGCACTTTAATTAGCTATTTAACATCTGCAAGTTAAAACAGCACTTGGTTTTGGTGGTTTCAAGTCGCAGGATGGTATAGTTTAATAAGGAAAAAACGATAAGCAAGTACCTGTGCAAGTGTTTCATCTAATTATGCATTGTACATCTCTTACTCTCTTCTCCAGTCCTGACAAACGACATCCTGAGACTGCACCTTGTTTTTATAGAACAAATTTCAAAAATGCATTGAAATTTTGCATTTTATGGCTCTATTTGAACTTGGTATAATGAAGCTGACTCACAAATTCAACATGCATATTTGACACTGTTGAAATTATGCATCTGTTGAAAATAAAATTTTGAAAAATGAGCAATTGAGAAAAAAGTGGCACTATTTAAAAAAAATGCAAGCAACAACTGTTTAATTTTGTCACTAGTTAGTAATTATTGTGAAAATTCGAAATCAGCAATTTTGCACTGTTTCATATACTTAATACAGAATTTTTCCCAGCATAATCATTGCGCCAGACACAATGCAAAACATCTGACAGTGATTGAGAGGGAGGTCTGAGGCTACATTTTCATTCCTTGAAGACCAAGCAGTAAGTAATATAAGCATTAAACATCTCAAAAGGGTGAGAGGAAAAGTTTGGGTTCCATCTCACCTCCTTATGCTACCTGCAAAAACAAGCAGGCAAGTACATAGAGAAGAAGCATTATCAGGACTGAACCCCACCCAGTCGTGCACAAAGTAATTCCAGAAGATGCAGTGTAGTGTCATAATAAGAAATACAAACATATGAACATACAAATTTGCCAGCAGAAACAGGCTTCATGGTCTATCAAGTCTGCTCGAATGTGCAGCTAGCACCCTTACATTGCAGCTGCCCCACCCTCCCCATCCCCTAGAGCTACCCCCTCACTCTGTCCCATCCCCTTTAAAACTGCCCACTGCCTTACAGGATACTATTTCCTCAGGCAGAGTGTTCCATTTAGCCACAACCCTCTCCATGAAAAATGTCTCCTCATCTCTCCTATGTCTTCCTCCAATTTGAGACCATGCCCCTTGTGTCTCTCCCCTCCTCAACTTAAAGACTCCTTCTGTACTTGTCTTGTTTATTCCTTTCAAGTATTTAAAAGTCTCGATCATAGCCCCTGATCCCTCCTCTCCTCCAGGGTGTATATATTTAACTCACTCAGCCTGTCCTCATGGGATTTATCCTCCAGTCCCTGTATCATCCTAGTTGCCCTGCACTGTACTCCCTCCAGTAATCTGATATCCTCTTCAGGAATGGACACCAGTACTGCATGCAGTACTGCAAGTGTGGCTAACTAGTGACCTGTACAGAGGCAGGATCACCTCCCTTCTTCTGGATGAGATTTCTCTGCCAATACACACCAGCATCTTGTTGGCTTTAGCTGCCGCCCCCTGCACTGAGCTGAGTTGTTCATATTCACCATTATGACCACCTCTAGATCTTTTTCCACCTTGGTGGTACCTAACTGAACTCCTCCCAACTGGTAGCTCCTCCCTGGGTTCCTTGTTCCAAAGTGCAAAACCTTGCACTTCTTAACATTGAAACCCAACTGCCACATTTCTGACCACTCCTCTAGTTTAGCCAGGTCATCCTGCAGTCTCTGCCACCCTGCTATGTCCTCCACCACTGCACCCATCTTGGTATCATCAGCAAACAGACTGATCTTACTCCTGATGCCATGTGAGATATCTGCTGTGAATATCTCAAACAGCACCAGGCACAGTACTGAGCCCTGTGGAATCCTGCTCATTGCAGCCCTTGGGGATGAGAGTCCCCCCCCCACCACCACCACCACCACCTGTTGCTGCCTCCCCGTCAGCCAGTTCATGATCCAGTTTACCGTCTTTGTCCCCACCCTCACATATTCCATCTTTCCCCCCAACCGCCCATGAGGCACAGAATCAAAGGTTTGAAATGTGTCAAAAGATAGATTTTATCAGTCAGTATGAAAAATGGAGATCAAAATAACAGTCCAGACATAGTGTCCATACACAGAAAGTCTAAAGTAGCTCTAAAATTGGCCTAAGTAAATCCGGGTAGATCAGAGTCTTTTGGATATACATATCAAATAAATGATGGGTAAGTGTGGTATACAAGAGAATAAACCCATCAAGAGGGATAACTAGATCATAAAGCTAAGGGCATGAAGGGCGTGGGGCTTTATGTTCTGGTTAGCCTCCTTGATGGGTTTAATTCTGAGTATAGCAAACTTACCTACATTTTATTTTACAAAATACATTTGGATTATTGTTGGTTTAATTGCAGTTGCTTAGACAGGGAATGGGTATGCAAGAAAATAACTGCTAACACCTTCATCCAAAGTGTATGTATGTATATATACAGTATATACAGTATATACTGTATATATATATATATATATATATACACGTAATATATGGATCTTTAAAATAATATCATCTCAAAGCATAAAAACAAAAAGTCCCTGTAATACACTGGAGCCAATACTATCATAATACTATCATTAACGGGTGATAATACTATCGTTCAGAACTTGTAATACAATCGTTCAAGTTCTGAACGATAGTATTATCACCAAACCTGAAAAGCCCAACCACAAAACCCTTCAATACCGTAGGCTTGTTCCAGACATCCCCAAGTCAACCTCTTAGCCAAGCATGGTGATGTTCCTAAAACCGCGCCTCCTGATTGGACGCAGTTTCTCTGTGGGCGGGCAGAACAGTTCCGAAAACATGGTGGCTATCCCTTGCTTAGTGAGAAAAAAATCATCCTTTCACTCTACTGCTGATGCTTTGCTGCAGAATTATCTGGTTGATCCTGCATCCTGTACACCAAGGCAAGAAATCAGCTAAAGATAGGACTGCCTACCAAACAAAACTCGCTCAAGAGAGACATGAAGTGAGCGAGTGGGCATGACAGAAAAGGGCGGGGGTGGAGATGGAGAGAGTCAGTGACTGAGTCCTCATTGTGACGGGAGCCTGGCCTCACAGCACGACACAAACAAACTCCAAACAAAACTCGCATTCATATATTACAAAAAATAAAAAATAGGTGTGTCTATCACTCGGGAGTAATACTATCTCGAGGTTCTGGGGATAAGAGAACATCTCAATGGTATTACTCCCTTGCTCACCTATCTACATATTATTCTACTTGTAAACATGCATATTTACAATTACTGGTAGCAGTGTTTATCAACTAACTGGCCATTATTTTGAAAACCAATAACAACCTGCTATAACAATATTTCAACTGGTTACCCAGTTATTACAGAGCACCATAATAACCGAGTAATTGGTTGATATTGTTAAATATCAATGCTGTTTTTCTTTGTACAGAAAAACCCCGCCATAACATAAATTGCTGTTTTATCATAAAAATTGGTTGATTTAGTTGTGAAATTATTAGAAATGTCACTTACTTAACATTCTCCCACTGCACAGCTCTCCAACCCCTGCACTTGAGATAGCACGACAGTGCAGCTCACCACCACAAGTTTGTGGTTCAGTGATTCAGCGGTCAACTGAGGAATTCTTTCAATGCTTGTTTTATGCCCTTTAAATACAGCTACCAGCTGGGAAACCAAAAATGAAGTAAATAAAATAAAGACTACCACCACCGAGATATATAGAGACATAGAAGCTGATGGCAGATAAGAACCGCAAGGCCCAACCACTCTGCCCATTAGTTCTACCTTATGAATGTGCCATAGGCCTGTACTCTGTCAATGGCCTATCAATTCATACTCATCTGTATTGCTCCCTTATGCCTATCCCATGCCTGTTTGAAGCCCTGTACTGTATTCATATCCACCACTTCCTGAGGTAGGCTGTTCCATGAATCCACCACCTTTTCTTTTTTTTTTTTTTGCTTTATTTCTTTATTCTCCTTCCTGCCCTCGGTGTCCCCCTCCTTCCGACTGCACATATCCACATAGCCCCCCCTTTCAGGATCTGCCCCTAGAGTGCCATTTTTCCTGTCTTCTCCTTCTCCTGCACAACGGGGTCTGTCCTAGGTGGTCTCTGGATGGGGCAGTCTTCATCTGGACACAGAGACTGTTTCCGCTTTTCTGCCCCTACCCCCACCCCTGGGATGCCGGCACACAAGGGCGTACGTCCTAGAGAAGCGGCGTGCTGGCCTGCGCCTCCCTCAGCGCCTAATGACGTCCCCTCCCGGACTCCAATGGAGCCACAACCCCCCTGAGCGCCGGTGCTCCCACCGGCATTCTCAGGGTTGAGAATCCACCCCTGAGGGAGGAGAGCATCCATTGGGACGCTCAATCCTCCCTCCCCCTGGCCGACCTCCGACGACCCGAGTCTGTTCCCGAACCCGGGTCGCCGGCGTGGTGCGAGGTGTGACGTCTAGTGCCTCAACCCTCAGCGCCACCGGGACGGCAAAATCCACCACCTTTTCGATGAAAAATAACTTCCTCTCTTTACCTCTTAATCGGCCTCCCTCTAATCTCATGCTGTGTCTACTTGTCCTGCTATTTTTCTTATATTGAAACATGTTAGACTCTTTCACCTTGTTCATGCCCTTAAGATGTTTGAATGTTTTGATCATACCACCTCTCTCCCTCTTTTGCTCTAGGGTATACATATTGAGCTCCGTTAATCTGTCCTCATATATTTTCTGATGCAGTCCCTGCACCATTTTGGTTGCCCTTCTCTGGACTGCTTCCATTTTGTTAATGTCCTTCTGCAGGTGTGGCCCCCCGGTACTGCACACAGTGCTCCAGATGGAGCCTGACCAGTGTCTTGTAAAGAGGAATTATTACCTCCCTCTTACTACTTGTGATACCCCTACTAATACACCCCAACATCCCTCTAGCCTTACCTACTACTTTAGTGGTCTGCTTGGATGATTTCAGATCATCTGTAATGATGATGCCCAAGTCTCTTCTTCCCTTGTGATTGCCAGCAACTCCCTCCCAACCTATTGGTGGTTTCAGGGTTTCTCTTACCTATGTGCGTGATCTTGCACTTCTTTGCATTAAACCCCAGTTGCCACTCTTCTGACCGTTTTGCCAGTTTATCCAGATCACTTCTTATTCTGCCTACCCCATCTGGATCATCTACTCTTTTGCAGATCTTGGTGTCATCTGCAAACATATAAACCTTACCCTCCAGTCCATCTGCAATGTCACTGATGAAGATATTGAAGAAGGCTGGCCCCAGGACTGATCCCTGAGGTACCCCACTTGTGACTTGCATCTCTTCTAACTGTATACCGTTTACCTCCACTCTTTGTTTTCTGCCCGCCAGCCCGTTTGCCACCCAGTTGACCAACTGCTCCCTCTTGGTCGACCACTCTGGTTACCTAGTCAAAAAAATCTATGAGATTAGTTTGACTGGACCTTTCTGTTGTAAACCCATGCTGTCTTGGATCCTGTGCTGCTATGGATTCCAGGTGTTGCACTATCCTTTCCTTAAGGAGTGCTTTCATAATCTTGCCCACTACTGATGTAAGACTGACTGGTCTGTAGTTCCCTGCCTCCTCCCTGCTACCACTTTTGTGGAGGGGATCACATGAGCCCTTCTCCAGTCTTCTGGGACCTCTCCTGTGCTCAGAGACTCATTAAACAGTTCTGCTATGGCTCCGCTAGTTCCACCCTTAGCTCCTTTAGTACCCTGGGATGTATGCCATCAGATCCCATTGCCTTATCCACCTGAGATTTGCGAGCCCTTGTAGGACCCTTTCTTTTGTGAAGGGACTAGTGTATACCCTCTCCCCTGTGTCCATGGTGCTGAGCTGTGAGCTCTGCCCTACCTTCTCCTCAGTAAATATTGAGCAGAAGTATCTATTTAGGATATGCTTTTCCTTGGTATTCCTCCACACACTCCCTTATCCCCTTTGATCTTAGCAATACCCCCTCTGGACTTTCTTCTTTCACTAATGTATCTATAGAAAGTATTGTCACCTTCTTTTACTGTTTGTGCTAGTGTTTCTTCAGTTTGGGCCTTTGCCTGCCTTACTGCCTTCCCTGCTTCCCGTAGAGAAGTTTGGCATGCTTCCCTATCTTCATCCCACTGCGTTCCCTTCTATTTCCTGAAGGCCAGCCTTTTGGCTCTGACCTGTTTTGCTACTGTTTTTGAGAACCAAAGTGGTTTCGTCCTTTCCTTGCTCTTGCTTTTCTCTCTAACACAATGGGATGTTGCTTCGAGTAGTGCATCCTTAATGCTTGCCCACTTTGCCTGTACCACCTCACCTATATTTCTTCTTGCCAGGGCTAGCTTAATTCTGTTGGTCATCTTATCAAAGTCAGCACCTCTGAAGTCCCATATTTTGCCTTGGAATGGGATGATTTACTCTAGTGCCCAAATTGAACTGTACCATGTGATGGTCACTGGCTCCCAGGTGACCTTCTACCTGGAGATCTGTGATCCTTTCCCTTTAGTCAGTACTAGATCTAGGATAGCCCTGTCTCTTGTGGATTGTTCTACCAGTTGTTTGAGGTCTTCCCTCTGCAGGGAATCCACTATGTGTCTAGTTCTGGTGGATGTTCCTGCTGGTATTGACCAATCTGTACATGGCATGTTGAAGTCTCCCATTATCAGAACCTCCCCTTTAGCTGTCATGTTTTGGATATCTTCTAACAGTAATGTGTCTATGTCCTCCCACAGTCTGGAGGCCTGTAGACAACCTCAGTTTGTATGGCTGTCCCATTTCCTGTTTCTAGGGTGTCCCACAGTTCTTCTGGTTCCTTATGTGTATTCTGAATTTCTGTAGCTTTGATATTTTCATTGACATAAAGGGCCACTCCCAACCCCCCTTTTTGTATCTTGGTCTCTTCAGTACATAGCTGGGTACTGAAGTCTCCCAAGTGTGGTTACTGGTGAACTATGTCTTACTAATGGCTACTATGTCCAGTATAGCCTCTGTCATTATTGCCTGCAGGTCTGGGATCTTGTTTCCCAGACTGAGAGCATTTGTGTACATGATTTTCCATTGGCCAGATTTCGGTGTGTTAGTTGTTGGGCGAGGTCCGGCATTTCCCCTACACTATAGAGAAGCCCAAAATAGTGCAGCAAAGATTTACTTCACTACAAATATCAAGTGAACTAAGGGATGCAGCCAGGTTGATAAAACACTGCTATCAGTAATTATAAAAAAAGTTATGATCAGGTGTGTATTGCAAGTTTTTTCACTCACCCTTGGTGTGTGATGCCTAGTTAAACCCCTCAAGCTTCGCTCTCAGAGTTTAAGTGGCATCACATGCCTCGGGTGTGTGAAAAAAACTCGTAATACATATCTGCACATACCTATACAGATACATATATATACTGTATATACGAGTACATATTCATTGCAAAAAACTTAATTGCTGCTCCAGTTAGGGTTAAACTTACAAAAGTAGGGAAATGTGGTGTTAGGGTTTCCAACCCTAATACCCCACCCTACCCTGCAAGCAGCAAAAGGAAAAAAAGGTTACAGTTTTGGCTGTCCTGGGTCTTAACAAATCAGGCCTAGGGTCTTCCTTGGAGTTATCAACCCTTATGCTAACCCATTGCATTGGCAAATAAGCTCAGATGTGCAGATTATATGTGAATGGGGTGAGTGTTAGGACTGATAACCCCAAGGAAGACCCAGGCCTGATATGCCATGACTCAGGACAGCCAAAACCGTGAAGTTTTATCTTTTTGCTGCCTACAGGGTGGTGTTGGGGTGTTAGGGTTGGAAACCCTAACATCACATTTCCCTTCTTTTGTCAGTGTAACCCACATTGGTGCATTAATGCAGGTTTTTGCAATGAATTTCCTTACTATTTGAAATACTGTAGTAGAATCGCATTGTCATTCACACAGGCCCCTTTGGGACCTTTGTGTGAACACTTCCATGTGATTATGCATAGCTCTCTGGGCCCTGTGGTTCTGTGCCTTCTTCTATCCACACGTGTATGTGAGTGTGGAAGCGCAGGACCCATTCCTCCAGAAAAGCAATGTATGTGCTTCCTTGTAATTTATTTATTTGTAGGGATGGACCATTTTCAGTTCTTATTTCTTAGGGGCTTAGTATTGTACTAGTCATTAAGACCTTTCTATTGATATATACTTTGTCCATTAACTCCAAAGGTTGACAGAGTTACAGCTTGCTAAAGTTGCAATTTTATCCTATGGGAATTGTAAATTTTTTTTAAATGTTCATGTTTTTCTACAGATCCCCTACATTTTTTTGGGGGGGGGAGGGGGGAGTACTACGTTAACTTTGTAGTACTCATTAAGATCTTTATTTTGATATACAGATTGTCCCATGACTGCATATATTTATGGAGTAATGGCTTGTCAGAGTTGAAATGTGGAAAAAAAACTAAATCCAAATCCTTTTTTCGTATGAAGGGTTCTTTTATTGTAAGGTTGTGTCATTCATACGTAAAAAGATTCCTTCATATGAAAAAAGAATGTGAAAAAAAAACTAAGTCCAAATTTTCTTTTTAATGAAGGGACCTTTTTTGTGAGATTGTGTCATTCCCTGATTGCACCTGAAAATAGGTATCTGTTTTGTCTAATGTGCTTACCTGGTTAACAAGCACTAAATAGATAAATATGAAAAAAGATTGCTTTACACAAAAAAGAGCATGAAAAAACTAAGTCCAATTTCGTTTTTTCATATGAAGGTATCTTTTTCTGAGAGGTTGTGTTGTTCATATGAAAAAGAATCAGAATAAAAAACAAAGTTCAAATTCTTTTTTCAGGGAATCTTTTTTCGTATGACTCTATTTTTTTTTCGGTTTTATGTGATATGGGTGATTCCTCTATATCGCCGATGACAAACCATGAGTAGAAAAGCACCCAGTGTCACAAGGGCGAGCAGAATCACAGCAACTGCCACAAATAGTGATGTTAGCTAACATTTCCTCCGATGCACACAAAACTTACTTTTTTTGTGTGGGGGCAAGCCCCCATCCCCCACCTAAAGATTATTAACTCCAGGAAAGAAGACTTAGAGGAATAAAAAAAAAACATAAAAAACTTCATCCCGTGGCCAGACTCTACACTTGAACTCAGATCCATTTGTTCTAGTGGTGGTGGCTCTAACCACTACACCAAACTGCCAGCTCAGCAAGGTATGGCTAGATCAATAGTAATATCTTGCTCCAGCAAGTGCAGTTCACTTCTACACCCACTGAAATTTTACTAAGTGGTGTTCTTTCCAACTCGCTGTCATTACAAGCGGTATTATTGAGTCACTCAAATTGAGCTGCTCAATAATACTCGCTCATGTTACATGATACCCTTTTTTCATATTGCCATGTGAAAAAAGAAATTCAGGTCATGAAAAAAGATTTTAAAATGTGTTAGAAAGACATTTCTGGGTGATTTTTTTCCCAAAACGAACCGCAGAATCAACTATGGGGATCCATTAACAATATATATATACAGTATGTGTTGGTGTCTCTGTAGAATATACCTTTCATGGCTTTTCTAAAAACTGTTTTTAAAAAAAAGGAAATAAGATGGTGGCCCCAAGGATTTTGCAACGTCGGTGGTTGCGAGGGTGCACGGAGTTGCCCTCGCCCCCCGAGGATACCCACGGCTACAAGCACAGCCCCATGGATTTTGCGACGTTGGTGGTCGCGAGGGTGCATGGAGCTGCCCTCCCCCCGAGGATACCCATGGCTACAAGCACAGCCCCATGGATTTTGCGATGTTGGTGGTCGCAAGGGTGCACGGAGCTGCCCTCCCCCCCGAGGATACCCACGGCTACAAGCACAGGTAGTGAAACGACGGCAGAGCATCCACGCTGCTCGGCTACATTACTTGACTGTTGGACTGTTGCCTTAAAGACCTTTCTTTTTTTTTTTTACCCCACATGAATGCTGATAGTTTTTGTGTGCCTTTTATCTGTGAACTCTTTGGCTTTCTAGCTGCTACTGAAATGTTACCTTTAAGGAAATAACTGTGTGCCTGTATGAGAGCTAAGCCTCACAACACTGTAATTACCTGTACTGCAATTGTGTTTTCTTGTAGCAGTAGGGGACTTTTAAACACGTATCCTTAGTGTTGCAGGGACAAAAGTATCTCTTTAAATGCATTAGTACTCTGTTGTCTAAAAACTGCGAAGGTAGCCCTGTAATTAGTCACGTTAATGTGTCCCAAGCCCCAGTCTTCAGTACGTTTTCCTGGGTTAAAGAGGGGACATAGCAACCATTTCACCAGACTTCGATTTTGTAAATGTCCCCTGAGTCCTTATTGTCCTGAGTCATAACTCTCGCAGTGCTACAAATACACCAGGAGGCAAAGTTACAGGAAAGGCAAAGCTACAGGAAAATAATTTAAACTATCCTGTAATTGTCCCGAGTCTAAACTCTCGTAGGACCCTTCAAGATGGTGATTACCAGTAACTACAATACACCACGAGGCAAACAGGAAAATAATTTAAACTATCCTGTACTTGCAATAGCGATAGCGCATTACCTGATTGCTTGAAACCCAACCCCCCACCCCAAATCGTTCTCTATAAATACCTGTGTATTTTAAGTTTCTTCTTCTGCAGCCCCACGGATTTTGCGACGTCGGTGGTCGTGAGGGTGCACGGAGCTGCCCTCCCCCCCCCGAGGATACCCACGGCTGCAAGCACAGGTAGTGAAATGACGGCAGAGCGTCCATGCTGCTCGGCTACATTACTTGACTGTTGGATCCCCGCTGATGCTTTGCGTCAGCTGCCCCGCCGCCCCACCACCACCCTTGGTGAGCACTCCTTTATATAGTGATCATCAGGTGACAGTCCTTAGCCTATCAGCCAACTTTTCCACCCGCAGATTATCAGGGCTCGCCACTAGTGGCCGCTACAACAATCTCTTTGTTCTGCATTAACTCCACTCCTGAAACATCATGCCATACGTAGCTTTTAAATCAATGTTAGGGTTAGCTCTCCTTGCTACACTAGCATCCCTACCACCCATGCTCCACCCTAATCCCGAGTCTGGCGCCCCAAACCTCTCCCCTTTCTACTGCCACCCTAGTCACAGCTCCACCACTATAAATGGTAAATCCCCCCTGGGATCACACTGTCACTGGTTTCCTGGCCCATCCATTATCCCCCCATCACTCCACCCTGGGCTGGCCATATTGAAACTACACACCTCAGGCTTTTTGCACAGCATCCCTAGTCTCTCTTACCCCACTGCAAGCCTACAAAAATACTGCCGAACCTAAAATTGGTACTAACCTTAGTACTCCTACTTGCCGGTGACATTGAGCCAAATCCCGGACCAGCCTCCAACACTAATCAAACCCCCCCTCCACTGGCCAGCTACCCAGAGGCCTAAAACTAGCCCACCTAAACATACGCAGCCTCCTACAAAAAAAATGCCCCTACTAGAAACACTAGTACTAACACTATGCCTTGACGTCCTAATTATCACCGAGACCTGGCTGAAACCACATAACCCGGATGCTGAAGTAGCTCTACCTGGATACTCCATCATTCGTCAGGACTGCCCAGGTACTAAGAGAGGCGGTGGCACAGCCATTTACGTTATCTTCCCAGGTACAATTCTCACCTGTCTCGCTACCTGCTTTCCCGGTAAGCACTGACTCCGCACTAATAAAAATTGTCTTACCCTACTCCATCCCTATCTTTATAGCAGGAACCTACTGTTCCCCTGACTCCCCTTTAAACTCCGTAACAACTCACCTAGATACCCTAAAATCCATCACCTCGGGTGGAGAGCTCCACATCCTCGGTGATTTCAATTTAAACTGGCTCACCAGTGCTAGCACCAAACTCCGACACCATGTAGCCAGTTTAAATCTGACTCAACTCATCTCTGAGCTCACGCGCGGCTAAACCACAAAACTCAAAACCACTCCCTGCTCGACTTAGCCCTCACTTCTCACCCACACAGGATTATAACCTCAGGCCTCCTACCAGACTCTCTGAGCGATCACCATTTGATATATATAATACGTAAAATTTTCAAAGCTAAGTCACCGCCTCTGAAAACTCTCCTTATTAGATCATATAAATCCATTAACCTAGATGGTCTCCTACTTGACCTAGCGAACTTGGATTGGTCCTACATACCCAGGGCCCCTTCCATGGATCATACCCTTGACTTCTTCAAGTCAAAATTTCTTGCCGTCTGGGACTACCATGCTCCACCCAGAAAGGTTAGAGTCAGGGGAGAACATCTGCCTTGGATCACTGCCAACCTCATGGAGCACCTCCGTGTCAGAGATCAGGCGTGGAAAACCTATAGGACATCAGGGATGCATGTCGATCACCTACACTATCGAACACTTAGGAATGCCTGCACCAGGCTTATCCGCCAGGCTAAAGCCCACTACTTCACTTCATCCCTCCAAAAAAAACTAAACCATCCAGCCAAGTTCTGGAGGTCTATAAAATCACTTTTCTCCCCTCCCGCCCAGCCACCCACTCCTGCCCTAGATGTGGGTGGCTCCATCATAACTGAACCACTAGCAGTTGCCTCAGCCTTCAACACTGTGTTTACTAGCAGTGGGTCCCCTCCTTCCTCAACCCCCCCACCTGCTACACACAACGTGTCTTCCTCTTCCACACCCACGCCAACCCCTCACCCGACCTTCTCCTTCTCCCTGGTTACCCCACAAGAAGTACTCAAAGCCCTGCTTGCCATAAATCCCTCCAAGGGTAGATGCACCACTGGCATGGACGCCAAAATGCTCTACCTCTCTGCACCTGCTATCACCATGCCTTTAGTGTCTCTTTTCAACCTCTCCTTCACCTCTGCCTGTATTCCTTCAAAATGGAAGCATGCCACTGTCATCCCCCTGCTGAAAAGTGGAGACCCATCCTCCCCCAGCAATTACCGTCCAATCTTCCTCCTACCCACCCTAGCCAAGATTCAAGAACACCTCGTCCTCTCGCAACTCACCACCTTCCTTGACTCCTCCTCCTCCTCCTCCTTCTTCACCCTTACCAGTCTGGCTTTAGAAAATCCCATTCCACTGTCATGTCCTTCCTCAAGACTCACAGATTCCATCCTCACAGGTATGGATAAAAGCCATATCACATCTGCCATTTTCATCGACCTAGCCAAGGCATTTGACACAGTCTCACATGCCGTCCTCCTGTTGAAACTCTCTAAGGCAGGCCTCTCCAGTGCGGCTACACACTGGTTTAACTCATACCTGGGTAGCAGGTCCCAATCGTTAAAAATTGGCCCCTCCACCTCAAACCCCCTCCCAGTCTCCATTGGTGTCCCCCAAGGCTCTGTCCTTGGCCCTATCTTATTCTCCATTTTTCTCAATGACCTTCCATCGACCTGCCTGCATGCTGACATCCATATGTACGCAGATGATACAGTCCTGTACGCCTCAGGGCACTCCCCACTAGAAGTTGCATCCAAGATCCAGAAAGACTTCACAGAAGTCCAGCACTGGTTTTGCAGAAATCAACTTATCCTAAATGCCAAAAACACAATCTCCGTGACCTTTGGCATGAGACAAAGACTCTCCCACCTCCCTGCTTTCCCTACTCTCAAAACACTTGATGGGACCCCTATAGAAGTCTGTACCTCTTTCAGATATCTTGGGGTCTGGTTGGATCAACACCTTGACTTTTCTACGCACATCGAAGCTACCCACAAAAAACTACACCCTAGGCTGGGGGCGCTATACCGGAACTGCAGCTATATCCCTTTGCCTGCCCGCAAAGAGAGACTACAGAAAATGA
Source organism: Neoceratodus forsteri (assembly GCA_016271365.2). Lineage (NCBI taxonomy): Eukaryota > Metazoa > Chordata > Ceratodontiformes > Ceratodontidae > Neoceratodus > Neoceratodus forsteri. Next base: position 463,905,330 of record CM057452.1, read on the forward strand.
TCCTCCCTATTTTTGACTACGGGGACGTAGTCTATAGTTCTGCCCCTAAATCCACCCTGGGCAGACTGGATTCTGTTTTTAACTCCTTCTGCCACTTTGCTTTGGATTGTCCTCCCTCCACTCATCACTGTGACCTCTACAGCTACCTTAACCTAACCTCCCTTGCCAGTAGGTGCTTTTACCACTGTAACAGACTTACAGCCAATTTCTGGACCCAGTTACTGCCCTCCTACCTAGCCTCTACCCTAACAGCTCAAACACCATCAGCATACTCACTCAGAAGTTTTGACTCCCGTCTACTACAAATCCCACACATGGCTACCTCTACTGGACAGTCGGCTTTCAGAGTCCGTCTACCAAAACTTTGGAACTCTCTGTCGGCTGTCATCCAGCTGTCCCCCTACACTCGGCAACAAATCTACCTTCTAAAAGGGCAAGTCCCCACTAGCTGCTCATGTCAACTTGATGTGCACTAGCATGGGCCTTGTCAATTGGTGTGCACAATGTAAAGGGCCAACCCCCAAACGCAATCTATGCTGCCCACGCTAATGCTTAACCACCAAATTTTGTTTTTTTCCTTCTCTACATATTCTATCTAATATTATGCTGCACACTCTCTGTTTCTTGCCTCCTGCACATACCACCTCTAGATTTTTATCACTGTAAATTATAAAACCCTTGTATATACTGTATGTAACCTATGTAGACTTTTGATTTTCTCTAATTTCTGTATTGTTTACTTGAAATGTACTTATCCTGTTCCCTCTACCCCCAGGATGCATCTGGAATTGAGCAGTAGTCTGATCAGTATGTCTTTCCTGGTAAAACTTTTAAATAAATAAATAAAATGAAATCTAAAAAAATTATTGTTTCTCATGCAAAAAATTAACCTCCATATGAAACAGAATCTTTTTTTCATAGGCCCAATTCTTTCTTTGTATGAAACAGCTATCCAAAAGATCATACTGAGCATGCTCGAACTGAAATTTCAAATTCATGTAACTGGAATGGATTAATATTTTTCACCAAAAAACAAAGGCGCCACTGTGGCTGAATCCCTTTCTATCTGAAAATTTCAGAGCAAAATTCCAAACTGTTTGGGTGCTAGGTGATGACTAAAAAGTTCAGCCCCCCCCTTCCCATTTGTTTCACTTTTTCACTATCCAGATCTCGGAATCTGCACATGCGAACAGAACAAAACTTAGCAATTCAATAGACTTTGTCCCCGAGACTGGGCATGCAAACTTTTGTGCAAATCTATTGAACAGTGGAGAAGCCATTAAAGTGCAAAGTTAGGGGGTTTAAGTACAGTGGCACTACTCACGCCACTATAAGACAGTCAAGTTCAAATCAGAATGGCTTCCTTGTTCTCTATAGTTCCATTAATGTTATTGGCAACTATAGCACTGATTACTGTGTATGACTTCTTAATATATCACGGTATCTTTGTTAGAGCATACAGTAGTGTACTGCTGGCTATCATATTTAATGTGCTGTGTGAAAGACCCTATATAAAATATTGTTTTTTATTAACCTAGGCCATCTTTCTTTGTTAGCAAAGTTCATCATGATTCCAAATATGAGCTTAAGAAAAATGAGACATGCATTAGCAATACTAATAAAAGGTGGATTACCCTGTTTTACAATATGCTAAGGTCAGGTACATTGAAAATATCTATAAGTCTATGCCACGGTCTGCTGTAAATACAAGATTCTGTAGAACTGCATACTGTAGGCTTGAAATGTCACTGGAAAGATTTGAAACTGATCAAGAAAAATGGGATAGTATGGACATGCAACATTGGGAGACTTGGCAGCTTTTATGATGTAGCAGCAATGTTACATCAGCAGAAAGGAATCTAGTCAGTCATGCTTGACAGATGGATAAAAGCCGGATGAGCTGAGTATTATGCATGCTTACCCTTGGCTAACACAGGCCATCCTGCTGAGCGGAACATTTCCAAAGATGTTTTAAACATTACTGTCCAACTTACCTCAGAACACCAAACACCGGGAAGACAGAGAAGAACCTGACACTTTCCAGCTTCCAATACAGAGAGGTCTGGCCTTTGTATGAAGCTGCCTAAAGCATCAATTGTGCAGTAAGAAACTTAATGTCTAGATTTTAGAAATGTATTACCCCATCTCAGTTTTTCCTCAGACAGAGTTATTGATATGCTGTGGTACAGCTTTAGACTTAAGGTTTTACTGATATTACACTATCTGGTCCATCAGGGTACATACAATGTCAATGGCTCAGTAGATTGATGTCTCGCCTCTGTGGCTGTAAGATCAGAAGGTCATGGAGGGCTACTAACCTGTAGACAGGTTCTTAAATCACTGTAGACAGGTTATTAGATCCTATCTTTTTTTTCCAATTGTCTAACCAGGTGAGACTCTAACCAGGTGAGACACACTAAGCTGAAAGCTTGTTTACAGGTCCAACCTGGGAGCACAGGGAAGTTAAGTGACTTGCTCAGGGTCACACAGTATGCAAGTGGGGGCTGTAGGATTCAAACCCAGGTCTCCAGATTTGCAGCTCAGAGCCTTAAACCACTGCGCTAAACTATTTCCCTATCTGCCTGCTACCTGAAGGAGTTTTGTCTCAAGAGAAGTTTGAGGAGTTTGGCTCATTTATCCTGGACAGAGTGCCCTCCATTTGAGCTATGATCTCAAAAGGTGGCCTGTCAGGAGCCAGCACTGTCAAGAGGTGGAGGTGCAAGGGCACTTTGGTGGCTTGGAGTCAGTTCTGGACAGTTTTTTGTGGAGGTGGTGCTCAAGATGATTGCATCGTTGCAGCCCACCTACTGTTGGTCAGATCCGGGGCCTACTGAATTGTTATTGACTGCCGAATGGCCCTAGGTCTGATGTTTGCCAGCATTGTTAAGGGTTTCTTACAGGAGGGCTGTTTTCCACTGGCTCTTAAAAAAGCCATGGTGAGATCGCTCCTAAAGAAACCATCTTTAGATCTGGAGGTGCTAACAAACTACAGGCTTGTTTCAAACCTTCCTTTTTTACTTTTCCTTCCAAACGCAACAGCCTGCATCCATCCATGGAGGGGACCATGGTCCTCAGTGAAAAATTTAAGTGCGTCATTGGCGAGCATTTAAACTAGCCAGTGGGGGTGGAGGGGGAAGATAGGAAGCTAAATAAGCCCTCCTAACCTACAGCACAAGAGCTGCAGGAGAATATGGATAGAAAAAGGACCATCAGAGGGCACAAATCAATACAAAGACAAAGGGCTGGGGGATCTGCTATTCATACTGATGGAGATTGCAATCAGAATAGGGAGAGGCATACAAGTATAAAGCAGGGGATGGATGCCACTTCCTGGAGAGGGGTCTAGTATGGTTGCCCGGCATAAGTTTTCCCGACTCTGTATTGCCCGCGACCTGTTTCCCGCAATACAATTTGCCGACGCGATGTTTTCATGAATATTGTTTGCTCGACTGCTAGATTTTTTAATATGCACCAGACCGGGCTCTTGTATCGTGCAGCAAGATCACTTTTTCCCATTAAAAAACAAACCTAATTTCCTGTGAGGTGGTGGTGACTGGTAAGCAAATATAGTGAGAAAAATGTAGTCATTAGTTAAAAATAAAAAATAAGAAACATTGAAAATGAACACGAGTATAGTCAGTCATTGTATTTTCATTTTGGTGGCAGCTTGCATCAGTCTAGGGGTCTTTGAGAATTAAGCCCACAGAATTACTAATACTAAAAAAGTGACGAGACAAACTCTTTTCAACTTCACCTTTTGAGACCATCTTATCTCTCATTTATTATAACTCACAGAGTCCCAGAATATCACAGTCCCTCCTAACTATCTGAGGCAATCAGCTGTCATGATCCTTCTGTTTGTTGACAGCATTCCACTCTCCAATAATATTGATACTGATAGCTCGATCCTTAACTCTGTGTTCAGCCAACTTGCCCCAGTCAAACCCATCACTGTTTCCCATAACACTTGGTCCCCTTGGAACAAGCATAAACTGTGACTTCACAAGTCTTAAGGTCACGGACTTGAAAGACGACTTTGAACAGCTGTGTTATTAGCTGCAGCAAATAGCAAAATATTTTCTGTCATGTGGAGTGACTTCTTAAATGACAAAGTAAATCTAATTGCAATACTGAACACAGAATTTCTTGTCAGTGGTTTAGAATCTGATTGCAATACTGAACACAGAATTCTTGTCAGTGGTTTAGAATCTGATCGAGTTGTGCAAAGACTCCTGATTAGCATGAAAAAGGGATCTGGGCATTGAGATAAAGTTTATAAGTAGATGGAATAAAAGGAGTAGTGAAGGAATAATGCTGATTTTATTTACTTTTTTAAGAAGAAAGCTACACTAATGTCTGTTATTTCAGCCTCGTATTTGTTGAGTTTCACTTTACATGTTTGCTGGTTTCACTTTTCTTAATTGCTGCACAGTAATGTCTGTTATTTCAGCCTAATGTCGGGAAAATGTCAAGTGGGATTTTATTTAGCGGTGAAAGTCTATGACGGGAAACTGGTGTTGGTAGACTGCTTGTCGGACAACGTCATGCCGGGCAACCGTACGGATCCTCTGGAGAGCCATGTGTGCAAATGCCCAAAGCCTATGTAACAAGATAGGGGACCTCGAGGCTACCATGGCAAAATCTGGCCTGGACACTAAAGCCATCACAGAAACCTGGTGTAACAAAAACCAGAGCTGGGAAGTGACTGTACCAGGCTGCAATCTATTCAGAAGGGACAGAGTAGACAGGAATGGGCGAGGAGTGACTCTTTATGTGAAAGAAAACATAAAGGCCACAGAAATTGAAGGGGAACAGGGAGAAGGGAAGATACTGTGGGTTACACTAGAAAAAAGTAAGGGGATGTCCATCTGCATGGGGGTAATATACAGGCCACCAGCTCAGGGAGAGGAGGTTGATAAGGAGATGATGCTAGCCATCCAAAGGATGGCACACATAGGAGAGATGTTACTGGTCAGTGATGTCAACCTACCAGACGTGGACTGGAACCTCTCCATGGCAGCAACAGCCAGAAGCAGGAACATCTTGGACTCCTACAGGAGGTATTCCTAAAACAGCTGATCATAGAACCCACATGGGAGGAGGCACTGCTGGACCTGGTACTTACAAACAGGGACAGGTGTAGGTAAGGTAGGGAGCACCTGGGGAACAGTGATCACCGAACAGTGTGGTTTGAAATAATTGAGGGGTGGAACCAAGCAACACAAAGACAAGAATCCTAGATTTAAAGAAGGCATACATCAGAAAGGTGGGAAAATGTCTAGAAGAAAAAGAACTGGGTGGAGTAGGGGATAAAGGGAAGAGGAACAGTGGGCAACAAAGAAAAAAGATTGCAATGGTGACACAACTGTGCATCAAACAGGTGAGCAAGGGGAGAGAAAGAAACCACAATGGTTCTCTAAGGAGGTAGCAGAAAAGGTTAAAGCAAAAAAGGGCATTTAACTAGTACAAAATGATACAGGAAGAGGGGCACAGGAAAAGATATCAGGACAAACAAAGGGAGGCAGGGAGGGCAGTTATTGAAGCCAAGGCACAAACAGAAGAACACAGCAAATTAAGTGGTAAAGGGAACAAAACCTTTTACAGGTGCATCAGTGAACAATGGAAGGCAGGGGGGGGAATTGTGAGACTGGAAGGGAAGAAATGGGGCAGAGCAGAGGATGACCACCAGAAAACAGCTATACTGTATAAAGAATTCTGTTCAATTTTACAAAGGAATGTGCAGGAAATGGGCCAGCAATAAGTAATAATGGCATGAAGGGCACAGAGATGGACACAGGTCCTTTTCCAAAGAAAAGGGTCCCCAGTTAACTGGCAGCAATCAGAGTTGATAAGGCAATGGGACCAGATAGAATACACCCCAGGATACTGAAGGACCACTGACTGCCCTGTTCAACCTGTCATTGAAACAGGAGGTACCCAAGGACTGGAGGAGGGCTGATGTAGTCCCACTGTACAAAGGTGGGAACAAGCAAGAAGCAGGGAACCAGACTGGTCAGCCTGACCTCAGTAGCGGGAAAGGTCATGTAAACTGTTGAAGGAAAGATTAGTAGAACACATGGTTGTCAACGGGCTACAGGATCTAAGGCAGGCTGGATTTACGGGAGGAAGGTCATGCCACACTATCTTCATTGAATTCTTTGACTGGGTGACCAGGGAGGTAGACTGGGGGGAGGGCAGTGGATGTAGCCTACCTAGATTTCAGTAAGGCATTTGACACCAAACCACATAAGAGGCTGTTAAGCAAGCTGGGGAACATGGAGGTGGGCAAGAAGCTAGAAAAGTGGGTTGAGAATTGGCTGGAAAAAAGGACCCAGAGGGTGGTCATAAATGGTATTCACTCTGCAGAAGGCATAGTAACCAGTGGGGTATAACAGAGATCAGTGCTGGTGTGACAGAAATGGGCAGGAAAGAGTTAATGGTTTGGATTCTGTAGGTGCCTTATTTTTTAGCAGTTTGGAAAAAATACAGTCAGACTGAAATCCTCTGTCCAGCAGCATCCAGCTTGTGGAATTCCTAGCTGCTAGATAAGAGCTGGGTCATAAATCTCGAGTGGACATCTCCAGACACACAGACCTGCAGACGCGACTCAGGGCAGTTTGAATGGATTGGATCATTCAAATATAAACTTAAGGTGAAAAGGAAATATAATTGGTCACTGATAGGTGTTCACTCTGATTGGGACAATTAAATACATACATCTAAGTTGGTTGGTGCATTTAAAGGAAGAATAGGAATGACCTATTTTCCACAGAGTATATAACCTTCGGAAAGACAGAGAAGGCTCTCTTGTACTTTGGAAGCTGGGAGGGGAAACATACAGTAAGCTTGGAGCCTACCTTGTAGCTATGTCCATGGGAGCTGGCAGTTAGAGCAGGGTCCAGTGTCTCTTGTAAGGACAGGGAAGGGTATATTTATTGATAGCATATTTCAGTAATAGCCTTCTTCTTTTGCCATCTGTTATTTAAAAACATTTGTTTACTTTTCCTGTATGAGTGTTATTCTCTTGTGTTGTAAATATATATCCTGTAAATGCTCAGTGCACTTTCTGTAAAGTAAAAGCTATTAATTTGCTCAACAGTTGTGACTGTGATGTCATTTTCTAAGGTAATATTTGGTTTCCACTTGCTGAGGTAAACTCTGTGTAGCATCCACCACCCGAAAGAGACACACTACCAGACTTCAACTTGTGCAATTGCGTTTAATTATTCAAGTTTGTACACTTGAAAAGGTGTCGGAAGGAAGATCATTTATTGTATGAATACCAGAAACACCTCTCTAAAGCTGTTTCAGCCCAGAGGAGAGGTGGGTTGTCACATATTGGTTGGCAGTGGTGGGGTGATGATAGCGGATCATGTGAGCACACTGAGATACAGAGTTTGCCAGTGGAACAGTTACCTTAGCATTGCAAAACAGGATATACAAGAGGATACATTTGTACAGCCATTTTATTTGTTTCTAGATAGCACAGTAAAGTGTAGCAATAGAGAATGAGCTCCACAGAGTATGACTCACTTACTGTACCACAGCTTTTTGAAAGGTGCCAGGAAAAGGGGATTAAGCCTGAAGGTCTAAAGCAGAAGAAAAAGGCAGACCTCATAGCTACTCTCTTGGCACATGATCTGGAGCAGACAGTTGCTGGGGGTGAGTCAGGAACTGAGGCAGCAGACCCCCCAAACCAGTCTGAGGCACTGCAACTGCAGCTGCTGCTGCAAGAAAGGCGTTGGAGGCGAAAAGACTGGATGCTGAAGCAGAAGCAAGAAGGCAGGAAGCAGAGAAAGAACTTGAAGAAAAGAGACTGGCACACAGAGAGAAGGAACGCCAAGACAAAGAGAAGGAACGCGAAGACAGAGAGAAAGAACAACAGCATGAACTCCAGAGACAACAGCACGAGAAGGAGATGATGACTCTCCGCAGTCAGCAAACAGTGAGTAATGGTGAAGTGAGTTTACCTCATGAAGCCAAAATGAATTCTAAATTGTTCCCTCAGTTTAAAAGGGCGATTATCTTGATTTATTTTTAAGGTCATTTGAGAGATTATGCGACCAATTAAAATTGACTAAGGATTCCTGGTCAACTTATCTCACACCCTTGCTGACGGAGTGAGCGTTGCATGCATTTGCTAAAATGAGTAATGAAGGCTATGCTGATTATGATAAAGTGAAAACAGTGTTGTTGAAACATTTTGAATTAACTCCTGAGGCTTATAGAAGGAAATTTAGAGAGTTAAAGAAAAGCCCAGAAGACAGTTATGCAGTTATGCGAGTTAAACTGTATACTTACCTTGATAGGTGGATGGAGGGGGCTAAAGAAACTACTGTGGAACTGATTAAAGATGTATTGGTGAGAGAACAATTCCTTAAAATTGTACCTGAGGACATGCGTGTATGGCTCATAGACAGGGCATGCACCTCTTCCACAGAGGTGGCAGGAAGCACTGACGAGTATCTGTCTAGTCGGCCATACACACAATGTAAGTCTTATGGTGGGGGGGCAGCACATGATTATAAGGGATCCCATGGGGGGCAGACCAAAGGAAACCAGCCTGCACCTGAGTCCAAAGTAAAGCCCTCTGGTCTCTAAGGGACTCAAGAAATAGGTCCCAAGAAATGTCATATTTGCAATCAAGTGGGACACTTGAGATATAACTACCTCAGAAACTGGTTAAGGGCAGAGATATGGGGGCAGGGGTGATCAAAAGAGCACTGGTGTGTTTGTAGGGTGTGTCCAGTCTGAAGAACCACTCTCCTCTGATGAGAATCTGTGTCCCATTACAGTTAATGGAATAGTAACACAGGGACTTTGGGACACAACATAACATCTCCCCGGTAAGGCAGGATTTCATTCGGGCAGAGCAGATGGTTCCTGGGAAATACTCCAAGGTCCGGGCATTCACAGGGTCACCAGTCCCATTACCAATGGCTAGAGTCTTCCTGAGCTGGGAAGGGGGGCCATGGAGAAAAGGAGGTGGGAGTTGTAGAGGACCTACCTGTAAGTATGACTGTGGGGAAGGATTTGAACCCCAGTAAAAAAATGGTGTGTGTTGTAACTCATAGTCAGGCACAAGGGCAAGCTTCTGAGGGTGAGGAGGGGTTGACTCTGGGTGGTCCAGCTACACCCTCAGCAGCTGAGGAAGTGTCTAGCACAGGGGAGGGGCTGGGTAGAAGCAGCAGTCCAGAACCCTAGTCACAAATAGAGGAGCCCACAAGACTTCCTTCAGAAGGGGTACTGAGAAGGGTCAAACGAGGGCAGCTGAGTGCTGCACAGCGAACTGTCCCTACCCTGGAAAAACTGAGGGAAATAGCTCATAGGGCTGAGCATCCTCAGGGGGGGTAAAGAGTCCATTTACTGGGACAATGGGCTGTTGTACAGAGAATGTACAACAGAGGAAGGGCTAGATGGTGAGGTACTCCAGCAGCTGGTAGTCCCTAAGGTTCACCGTCAGCAGCTTTTGGCCCTTGCCCATGATATCCCTTTTTCAGGGCACTTGGGGGTGAGGTGCACAAAAAAGTATCTAACCAACAATTTCTTCTGGCCTGGTATTGGCAAGGATGTGGCAAATTATTGCAGGACTTGTCCACAGTGCCAGCGAGTGGGGAAAATGGGGGCCAAGGCCAAGGCAGCTTTGGTGTCCCTGCCCATTATTTATGAACCCTTCAAGAGAGTAACGGTGGACATAGTGGGGCCATTGAGAAACCCAAGTCACACTGGCAAGTGGTATATCCTGGTAGTTGTAGACTATGCCACCAGATACCCAGAGGCAGTGGCCCTAACATCCTCTGAGGCAGAACCACTGGCAGATTCACTGTTGGGAATATTTAGCCAGGTGGGCTTTCCCCCAGGAGATACTGTCAGAGTGGGGTGCCAGTTTTATGTCAGGGTTAATGAGTAGTTTGTGGGAGAAGTGTGGGGTGAAGCAGCTCAAAACATCCCCATACCATCCCCAAGCTAATGGTCTAGTGGAGCGATTTAATTCAACCCTTAAGACCATGCTAAGGACTTTTGCTGACCAGCATAAGAGAGACTGGGACAAATATTTGCCTCATCTCCTATTTGCATACAGGGAAGTCCCCCAGGAGTGCACAGGGTTCTCACCTTTCGAGATTCTGTTTAGTCATAGGTGCAGGGACCCTAGATTTGATTCGGGATGAATGGGAAGGTGACCGTGCCTCCAAAAGGAGTCTGTTGTGGAGTATGTCCTGAACTTCAGGACCCACCTTAGGGAGCTCATGGGGTTTGCTCAGGAGCACCTAGCCACTGCACAGCAGCGGCAGAAAGTCTGGTATGACCGTGGGGCCTGAGCCACAATATGAGGTGGGACAGCAAGTGATGGCACTCATCCCTGTCCAACAGAATAAATTACAGGCAGCATGGAATGGGCCATTCTCCATTGTCTGAAAGGTTAGTGATGTAATTACATGATAGAGCTACCAGACAGGAGATGCAAATGAAAGGTGTATCATGTTAACATTCTGAAGCCCTACCATGGCAGGGAGGAAATGGTCCTCGCTGTATGCAGTGCCCCAGAGGAGGAAACTGAGGTAGATCCACTGGTGGACCTACTTGGGGAGGCCAGGGTTGCATCCTCTGTGGACAACCTTACACTCTCGGAACAGCTGACACCAGCCCAGGTGCAAGAAATTAGGGGTGTGCTGAGAGAATTTGAGGACAGTTCACAGGGAAACTGGGGTACACCACGATGGCAGAGCACCATGTGGATACAGGGACCCAGGTTCCCCTGAAACAGTCCCCCTACAGGGTACCTGAGCACATTAAGCAGACTGTGAAAGAGGAGCTCAAAGAGATGCTGGAACTGGGTGTAATCCAGGAATCTAGTAGCCCCTGGGCATCACCCATGGTACTGATCCCCAAAAGGGATGGCACCACACGATTCTGTGTGGACTACCGGAAGCTTAAAAGCTGCACGGAGTCTGATGCCTATCCCATGCCCAGAACAGATGAGACCCTGGAGCGACTTGGGGGAGCCAAGTATTTGACCACAATAGACCTAACAAAGGGCTATTGGCAGGTAACTCTGACCTGTGGCCAGGGAAAGATCAGCTTTGTTACTCCATTTGGTTTATACGAATTTAAGGTAATGCCATTTGGAATGAAGAATGTACTTGCAACCTTTTGACGGCTTGTAGATCGCATTCTGTCTGGGGTAGGTGAGTTTGCATTGGCTTATATGGATGATATAGCATATACAGCCAGACCTGGGATGAGCACATCAAGAATTTGCAGGATGTGTTCCACAGGTTAAAGAAGGCAGGTCTGACAGTCAAAGCAGAGAAGTGCCAGATAGGTATGGCAGAAGTATCCTACCTTGGGCACCGGGTGGGTAGTGGACACATCCGTCTGGAGCCTTCCAAAGTTGATGCCATCCTGGCCTGGCCTACTCCTACCACAAAGAAACAGGTCAGGGCATTTCTAGGGACAGCAGGATACTACCGGAAGTTTGTTCCCCACTATAGCAATCTGGCTAAGCCCCTGACAGACTTAACCAAGAAGGAAAGCCAGATACAGTGAAGTGGTCAGAAGGTTGTGAGGTTGCTTTTCGGAGCTAAAAGGCCTTAAGCCACCCAGCTGTATTGACTAGCCCTAATTATAGTTTCAAGTTTATGGTCCATGTGATGCCTCAGATCATGGGCTGGGGGCAGTGCTGAGTCAAGTTACTCAGCAGGGGGAGGAGCACCCGGTTGTGTACCTCAGCCGGAGGCTTTTGCCCAGAGAGGAGGCATACGCCACAATTGAGAAGGAATGCTTGGGAATAGTGTGGGCCCTTCAGAAGCTGCAGCCTTACCTATATGGGAGAGGATTTACTGTGGTCACAGATCATAATCCCCTGATTTGGCTTTTTAGGTCCAGTGGGCAAAATGGTAAACTACTACGTTGGAGTCTGGTACTGCAGGCATACAACATGACCATCCAGCATCGCAGTGGCAAACAAAATGCAAATGCAGATGGGCTATCTATACAGGGCTAATGGCATGGTTGGATACTTTTGGGCACTTCCCAATAATTGCATGAATGGCTGTGTCACTTGGGGTGGCCCAAGGGACACACCTTCATTATCTGGGGGGGGGATGTGACAGAAATGGGCAGGAAAGAGTTAACAGTTTGGATTCTGTAGGTGCCTTATTTTTTAGCAGTTTGGAAAAATACAGTCAGGCTGAAATCCCTCTGTCCAGCAGCATCCAGCTTGTGGAATTCCTAGCTGCTAGATAAGAGCTGGGTCATAAATCTCAAGTGGACATCTCCAGACACACACAGACCTGCAGACATGGACACAGCGAGTTTGAATGGATTGGATCATTCAAATATAAACTTAAGGTGAAAAGGGAATATAATTGGTCACTGATAGATGTTCACTCTGATTGGGACAATTAAATACATACATGTTAGTTGGTTGGTGCATTTAAAGGGAGAATAGGAATGACCTATTCTCCACAGAGTATATAACCTTCAGAAAGACAGAGAAGGCTCTCTTGTACTTTGGAAGCTGGGAGGGGAAACATAAGCTTGGAGCCTACCTTGTAGCTATGTCCGTGGGAGCTGGCAGTTAGAGCAGGGTCCAGTGTCTCTTGTAAGGACAGGGAAGGGTAAGTTTATTGATAGCATATTTCAGTAATAACCTTCTTCTTTTGCCATCTGTTATTTAAAAACATTTGTTTACTTTTCCTGTCACAGTGTTATTTTCTTGTGTTGTAAATATATATCCTGTAAATGCTCAGTGCACTTTCTGTTAAGTAAAAGCTATTTATTTGCACAACAGTTGTGACTGTGATGTCATTTTTCTAAGGTAATATTTGGTTTCCACTGGCTGAGGTAAACTCTGTGTAGCATCCGCCACCCCGAAAGAGACACACTACCAGACTTTAACTTGTGCAATTGCACGTTTAATTATTCAAGTTTGTACACCTGAAAAAGGTGCGGAAGGAAAGTCCGCTGGGTGGCAATGAATACCGAACAGATACCTCTCTAAAAGCTGTTTCAGCACAGAGGAGAGGTGAGTTGTCACAGCTGGGTCCAGTCCTCTCAATGTCTCTTTATCAGTGACATTGCAGAGAGTCTGAAGGGAAGCTCTGCTAAGTCTCTGATGACACAAAGCTCTGCAACAGGGTAGACACACCAGGGGGGAGGATAGAATGAGGTGAGCTCTAAAGAACCTCAATTGGTCAAGGGATTGGCAGCTGGGGTTTCAATGAAAAAAGCAAGATAATCCATAGGGGCACAAAAACCCAGGAGCAACATACCATTTGGCAGGGGAGGAAATAGAATGCTCCAAGCAGGAAAGAGACCGGGGTGATCATCTCTGATGACCTCAAGGTTGGAGGGCAGTGTGACAAGACAACAGGAAAGGCAAACAGGATGCTGAGATGCAGAGGCAGAGGAATCCCCAGCAGAAAAAGAGAGGTAATAATTCTGCTATATGGGACATTAGTGAGGCCACATCTCGAGGACTGTGTTCAGTTCTGGAGGCCCTATGTAAGAACATTGATAGGATGGAGGCAGTTCAGAGAAGAGCAACCAGAATGGTGCAGGGACTACATCACAAGCCCTGTGAGGCTAGGCTGAAGAAACTGAATATGTACTCACTGGAGGAAAGGAGGGACAGGGGGATATTTATTTATTTATTTAGTTTTTGTTGACCGGGTAAGTGCACTAGACAAATCCTGCCTATTTTCAGGCACAACCCGGGGGAGGGGGATACAGATGAATGCCACCTGACCTTGAACCAGATTAAGCTGCTGGTGGTATTTTTAGTGAATGAGGGAAATTTGGCCAGGACACCGGGGAAATTCCCCTACTCTTTCGATAATGCCATGGGATCTTTAATATCCACCTGAACTACCACCAATCCAGGCAGATGGGACCTCGGGTTTAATGTCCATCCAAAGATGGCATCTCAGAAGTGCAGCACCCTCTCATGCTGCACTACAGTGTCAGCACTGGGATATTAACCCAAGTGCCAGATGTGGGAACTGAACCACAGCCCTCTGATCTCCCAGCCTCCGAGGCGAGTGTGCTACCTACTGAGCCACTGACACTGATATGGTCAAACTGCTTTAAGTATTTCACAGGGAAGAATAAGGTACAGGAGACTACTATTTTTAGAGAAAAGATGCTCAAGGACGAAGGGGCACAAGATGAAACAGGAGGGTGGGAGGTTCAGGGGGAACATGAGGAAGTATTTCTTCACAGAGAGAGTGGTGGATAAGTGGAACAGTCTGCCAGAAGAGGTGGTGGGGGCAGAAACGATTACAGATTTTAAGAATGCTTGGAATAGGCATAGAGGGATACTGGTGGTCGGAGGAGAGGGACAACCTAATACTGACAGAAAATTAAAGAGTGCAGTTGTTGTTAGAGGTAATGGGACAGATTAGGTGGGCCGAAGACCCTTATCTGCTGACAAATTCTATGTTTCCATGGTTTTAGGGGAGTTTATTGAGAAAGTGGTGGCAGTGCAGCTAGAGGCTCACCTTAAGAATTTTGACATCTATGAGCTGCTCCAATCAGATTTTGGGATTCACCTCAGGGTGGAGACTGTGTTTATCAAGGTGTGTGATGACTGCGTTGAGTGAGAGACAGAACGAAGAACTCAACAGTCATTTTCCCAGATCTTCCACCAGAGTTTGACACTGTGGACCATGGGGTTTTGATGGAGTGCCTTGGGGAATACGGGGAGTGCGGGAAAACTTTAAATGGTTTGAGTCCTTCTTTACTGCCAGAATGTAGCGGCTGTAATGTCAACTTCTCATCACAACCTGCAGCAGTCAGCTGTGGAGTTCCCCAGGGGTTAATTCTGTCCCTATCTTGTTCATGGTGTATGCTGCCAACAGGGCAGGTTATCAGATGGTACAGTGTAAGTTTTCACTGCTGTGCAGATGATACTGAGCTGTACATGTCCTTTACATCAGAAGGGCAGGAGACAGTTGCTGTGCTTGAGTGGTGCCTCAGAGAAATTGCCAGTTGGATGGACTCCAGCTGGCTGAGTCCTAATCCAGCCAAGATGGAGCTGTTACTGGTGGAACCAGGTCCTTGAGGGTTGGCTGGAAGATGTGAGTCTATCAGTTTACCATCTCTAAATTAATTTTATTTATAGAATATATCAGAATTGCAAACCTTTGAGTCAGAGACCTTTGCAGAGGCTCCACGTCATAACACAAAACAGTTGTACAGAAGTGAAATACATTAGGAATACAGAGTAGGGGTTACAGGCATGAGTTATACAATGTATGAAGCTTAACAAGGACAAACAGTGATGTTACCTAGGGCAAACAAATTACAAAGTAGGAAGTAAGGCAGGATGTGAATCCATTGTCAAGAGGGTAAAATAATTGCGGGGGTAGTGGCATGGGGTAGCTATTGTCACAGAAAGCAAGCAGTATGGGCGAAGGAATCCCTTAGGTAGTAGGTGGGGTGGAGAACCGCAGGTGGCTAGTAGCAGTCATGGGCGCTAGTGGAATGGATATGTTCCCTGAGTAGGGATTTGAAGTGGCCTAGCTTACTTTCAGCAGTTATGGCACTGGGAAGTTTGTTCATGCAGAGAGGGGCCCAGTAGCTGAAAGTTCCATGGCATAAGGTAGTTCTGCACCGAGAGATCAAGAAGGGTGATTTGGAGGAGATGCAGGTGGTTTTCAACACTGGTGCAGGCTGCATGAGGGTGGAGACACCTGGGGGAGTAAGCTCAGTGGAGATCTTTTGGCAAGGAGGCAAGTTTGATACTTAAATCTTCCATCAAAATTGAGCCAGTTGGAGAGACTATACAGGGAGCAGGTGTGTGTAGTTCAGTGACAACCTGTGACTAGGTGGCAGGCCTTGTTGAGGGACACTCTAATTCTGTGGAGGGAGGAGTTATCAGCCGCCCCATAGACCAGTATCTCATAATCAATTAGGAACAGGATTGAGGAGGAGACAGCTATATGGAGGGCTTCTGGGGTGAGACAATGCTTGTATCGGTGGAGCAAGCCTATTCTGGTGTTGACAGCAGTGCTAAGGAGATGGATATGTTCGTGGTAGTTAAGAGCTGAATCTAGGGTGATGCCAAGGTATTTAAAAGTATCAACCTGGTAAAGGGGTTGTTTCTGGGGGTTAAAGATTTGTAGTGGAAGGCCTTTGCGTTTGCTCTGGTGATGTGCGAACACCATAACTTTGGTTTTCTTATAATTTAACACTAACCAGTGATCAGCAAACCAGGATTCAGCCTCTTTGAAGGTTTTTTGAAGGGACTGCTGGAGCATGAGGGGATCTGAGTGGTAGGAGTATGGGACCGCTTCATCGGCGTAAAGGAGCAGTTGTTCAGAGCAGGCTTTAGGGAGCGTGTTTAGAAATGGACTGAAAAGAAGGAACCCTAGGATGGGCCCCTGAGGCACCCCTGATTTAACCAGGAGACTGGTAGAGAGCGTGTTGTTTATCTTGACTTGCTGAGATCTACCAGTAAGGTAGTCAGCAAACCAATTTATGGCATCCTGGGAGAGATCTGTAAAGATGAGGGCAGATCGGAGAAGAGAGTGATTTATGGTGTCAAAGGCTTTCAACAGGTCCATAAAGACTGCTCCAGCCAGACATCTTTTGACAAGAGCAGAGTGGATAGCACTGGAGAACTCCAGCAGCACCGAGGTGGTGATATGGCCTTTTTCAAAAGCAGTGTTGTCCCCACACAGAAGGTCATGTTTAGTGAGGTGCTCAGTAAGTTGGTCTGAGATGATTCTCTCCAGTGCCTTGGAGGAGGGGAGTATAGAGATGGAGCGGTGGTTTCCGGAGGGCACAGTCACCACTTTTGTGAATTGGTTTGATGATGGTGGCTTTCCATTTGTCCAGGAATTTACCAAGGCATAGGGAGCAGTTAAGAATGTTGGTTGGGGGTTGAGGACTACGTCTAGGGTCAGGCACAGGAGTTTAAGATCCAGAGTATCACTGTTGAACCAGGAACTCCCTAAGGCTTTTAGTAGGTAGGGCTTAGCCTCCCATGGTGCAAGGGTTTTGAAGCGAAAGGGGGGTATGGACTGGGGGTTAGGGGGTGGTTAGGGGATTGAAAAAGTGGGGCAGGAGTACACTGCTGAGGTCCGACAATGAGGAGTTTAGGGTTTCAGCAATGAGTTTGGGGTCATTGGAGATATTGCCATCAGTGTAAATTTGGGTGGGGAGGGCATACATTGACTTCCCATTAAGTTCCTTAAGGTTATCCCAAAATTTTCTGCCCAAGCCCCAAGAGGAGGTGAGGGATGCCCTGTAGTGCTCAGCCTTAGCCTTTCGTATATCCCACATACACTTATTTCTTGTGGCCTGATAACATTGTCTGTTGGCAGGTTTGTCCATTTCAAGGGCTAGATGCCAGAGGGAGTTGCGATGACGCATCCAGTCTAGGAGCGACTGGGAGATCCAAGCAGTGGAAGGGCCTTTAACAATGCATTTAGTGAGAGGGGCAAAAATGTTGCAGGCTGGGTTAAAAGAGCTAATGAAGTAGTCGAGAGCAGAGTCTACGTCCGGGGCATAGTTAATGGGGGACCAGTCCAAGTGAGTAAGGTGGTGTTTTAATTGTTTTAGTTTACCAGGTTTAATTCAGCGTTGGAAAATTATTTTTGGAGGGTTTTTTTTACATTACAGGACCAGGTGCAGACTCCTTCTGCTGCTTTACTATTGACTCTCCTTCCCGCTCCCACCACTGTGAACTCTATCGCTCTCTAACCTTCCTTCCACTATCTCACACGCATCTCTCAATGATGCAAACTAACCTTCAAATTCTGTTCTGGGGCTCCTCCTATTCTCATCCTCTCTCTCTCCACTCCACCTCCCTCCACCCACTCTCTCAGATCAAATGATGTCAGCACCTTGATGGTCCCTCGCCGCTCCACCCTCATCAGTCAGACTGGTTTCGCCCATCATTTGTCTAAAATCTGGATTTCCTTCCCCCCTGAAATATGACACTCCTCCTCCAACTACTCCCTTACTTCTGCCCTACACAATTACCTTTCCCTCAGCTGTTTCTGCTTTAACTCACCTTAATACCTATCCCCAGTTTCTGCTTCTTACCATGCCCCCCGGCCAGGTTCTCAACATCCTGAAGGGAATCAGAAATAGCTACCCCTTCTCCTCATATTCAGTTCTTGCCTCTCCCCTCTCTTCTCCACCTGCCCTTCTGGGTCACCAGTGTGTACAGCCTAACCTATCCTTTTTACTCCAATAGCACTTGTGTACTACCTTGAGCCTGCACCTGGCACACTCATGCACTATAAATGGTTCTATCGCATTATTACTGTCTTGTAATGTTTATATGTTCTTTTGTATGAATTTGGACATGTATTGTAATTTACCCAATGTTCCACTACTTGTTTATTGTACAATACCTTGTGTTCCAACTGTTGCACAATCTTACAATGCAGTATTGTTTGTACTACCCACATACTATTGTAACTGATCATCCTTCACAACCCTATGTAACCCTTCCCCCCAGGTTGCACCTTGAGACGAGCAACTTGTTGTTCAGTGTGCCCTCCTGGTGAAGCATTTCTATAAATAAAAAAATAAATAAGTGGAATGGGGTTCCAGGGCAGCTTTTTGGGGGCTCCTTGTCCCTCGCAATCCCCGCTGTGAGTTTTGTGTGCAGGTAGCTAATGTGAAGTGTGATGGGGCTCCAGGGCAGCCTTTAGGGGGCTCCTTGTCCCTTGCTATCCCCACTGTGAGCGCTGTGTGCAGGTGGCAAATGTGAAGTGGGATGAGGTTCCAGGGCAGCCTCTAGGAGGCTTCTTGTCCCTCGCTATCCCTGCTGTGAGCACTGTGTGTAGGCAGCTAATGTGAAGTAGGCATACTAAATGGCATACTTCTGACAGCTGTGGATAGGGCCAAGAATCTGGGAGTCATTATGGATTCACGGCTAACACTAGAACACCAGGTGTCAGCTGTAGTCTGCAGTGGGTTCTTCCTATTAAGAACTATCTACCAGATTAGACCCTATCTAGCGCAAGAGGATCTGGTGACCCTAGTGCACACCCTTGTCACCTCTAAACTTGATTACGGTAATGCTTTTTACCTAGAGCTACCTGGAGGTTTGGTGCATTGCCTACAGCTGGTGCAGAATACAGCATGCGAGCTCCCCACATTGTGGGGCTTACCTGTATAGGGCTATGACCCCATTGCCCTACTGCTAACTGTCTTCTGCCTCCAGTCCCCTGGACTGCAAAATCGGGACTGGAGGGCTTTTCCAGGAGCCCTGGCAGGATTTGGGCCATGGTTTTCTCCCCCAAAGCTGCACTGCAGCTGTTGCTGTATCATTTTGTTCCTCGGCCTCATGTTGAAGGGGGACCAAGGTCCAGTGTGCTGTTGCACCTCTGGGCACTGGGGGAAAGACTTCTGTCCCTAATGTAGGTTTTTCTCGGAGCTGGCCGGTGCCAGTGTCATTACAGCCACACATGCATAAGTCAGCGCATGCACGGACAAAGTCTTAAAGAAGTCCCGGTTCCCAAGGACCAGTTTTGCCGCCATGAATTTAAAAACATTTCCAGCTCCAGAGCCGGCAGCAGAGTTGAGAAATAAGTAAAAAAATGCCTCCAGGTGCATTACTGAGGGCATCCCGGTCCCATAATGGCCAGTGGGACTGAGAACAATCTGAGTGGGGTCCACATCTGCACTCACAGCTCATGATAGCACTTGAAAGAGCCTTTCCTTTCTGGAGCCCCAACAGTCAAATGGGGCTCCATTCAAACAAAAACTGGGATTTGTCTGGCCCCATTACAGTAACCCAGGCACATCATTTCTAGCCTCTGAATGGACTTACAGTTGTTAAATGATAAAGGCTACAAAAGTATAGCAGCTAAATGTAAATAAATATGGCAGTCCCCTGTAACTCTCTGCAGCCGGGACTGCTGGGAAGGGTAAAAGGGCACCCTCTGCAAGCCCAGAAAAATGCTGACCAATAGGGTGGGGAGCTGGGGACTGCTAAATAACAGGCTGTACCCTGAGATCTGGGAGGAGTTCAGCCAAGAAATGAGAGCTGGAGATTGCTTTGGGGGCTAAATGAGCCAGAGGCTTGGGTGTGTGTTAAGGCCTTTACAACCACTTAAGTTTCAGGAACAATAACTACTGGCCTGTTTTCCCAGCAGGGAAGTCATTCAAACTGCTATCCTGTTGTCCCACTGGAGAAGTTATTTGAACTGCTCTTCTGTGTCAACAGCCTGTGAATTGATGTGGACTGCTGTACAATGTTTTTCCCAGCTAGGAAGCAACTTAATTGGGTTGGTTAGAGATTGTAAAGAAACCCAACTGAGCTTCAGTTCCAGCAGAACATGTGTGCCTTACGAGATGTCCTGGGTGACCACAAGCCCAGGGGTCCCCTGGTGAGATGATGATGAGCCCCAGAGACGGTGGCTATCCTCCACCTACCACCAGGGCAGAGGTGTCTGATTTCTCCTATCGAGGGGTATTGAGCATTGTCTTGGTGGGTGAAGATGTTCAAAGGACCGAGGCGTGAAGATGACAAAGGGTCCAAGGGGCAAAGACGATGAAAGGCCCAAGGGGCGAAGATGATGAAAGGCCTTCCAGTGTGAGGGAAACAGTGCCTGTTTCAAAGATTCAGCCAGCACCTTTTGCTCCTGCAGAGACTGCCTGCTGTATTCAGAGCAGTACTGCCAATCCATTTCTTTCATAAGAACCCCCTGAGACCTACAAAAACTGTGAGTACCTCTGGGTTGCAGCCCTGAGGAGTTCTGTTTCCAGCTTAGTAAGTCAGCTAGATCATAAGGGGTGAAGTCCTGGGCAGGATTTTGTTAACCTGCAGGAAGTACCCAGGCAGAAGATTTCCATAGTTCATTTGTTACACACTATTTTGGAACCCATCTGGGTCTCTAGTTCTGACTGCAAACTGTTGTTCCTCTGTATCCAAAAGTGTTTCAACCTTGCATCAACTGGTTGGCCACCAGCAACCAGTGACATACCCACCACAATGGACAGTGAAAAATATTACGTCCGTTAGGGGTGAGGGGAGCTGGGTGTACTCTGGGGTAGTACGGGGATTTTGTGTGGGACACAACTGTATCAGAGTTTGTCAAAGTATGTTCAGTGATTTTTCTAGTTTATGCTGTTCTATTTCCCCCTTGTTCACTCCCCTATAATAAATCTGAGGTTAGTTCACGTTATACTTGCTGGTGATCCTATTTATCAACCTGATTACAACTTCTGTCAAACACCATAATAACCCATATTTGGACCTGAACAGTACTCAAAAACAATGGTCCCCTGCAAACAATTGGTACCATCCTGGAATTACCGCAAGGTTGTCCTTAGAGCCCTGCACGACAACATGGAACACTTTGGGTTCAAGCGTACTCTGAACCTTGTGTGAAGTTAATTCTATTGACCCAGAATACTATCCAATGTGGAAAATTGCTGCAAAAATTGTGCCAGATGCATCCAGATAAAGACTTTGTCACAAAAAGTGGCAGTGCTTGTGAACATTAAAACCAGTGAACCATTGGAATTCTTGTGTATGGGTTTTCTGTCACTGGAACCAGATAGTAAAGGTTACAGCCATATCTTGGTTATCACTGACCACTGCTCCAGGAATGCCCAGGCCTACCCAACATCCAGCATATCCACTTCGATCAAAGGCCCTACATTCAGAGCCATCTGGTGAAAGAATTTCTTGTTGCACATGGCATCCAGCTATCCTGCTCTACTCCCTACTATCCTCAAGGGGAGCACAGCTGGAGAGGTTTAATCGTACCTGTTAAGCCTGCTACACACATTGGAACCTGACAAGAAAAGAAATTGGAGCTAGCACGCCCTCAGGTTGGTTCCCACCTGAAATTGTAACAGAAATAGTTCCACAGTTGCATCTACTTAGCTGTTAATGTTTTTCAGGAAGCCTGTCTGCCAATTGACAAGGCTTTCGAGTGTCTGGGATGGAACCTCAGAAGAGTTTACCTTGGATACACTAAATGCCTCAAGCATCAACTGAAGGAAGCCTATCAAATGGCTGCAGAAGCCACTGGTAAAGTCAGTGTTGCCAGTAAACTCAGGTATGACCAGAAAATGCATCATCAAGTACTACAAGTTGGGATAGAGTGCTGCTCAGAAATCTTGGCCTCTGTGGAAAACACAAGGTAGCTGACTGCTGGTCTTCTGAGCCCTATATGTTGTCCTTGAAAAGCTAACTAATTTACCCGTGTATCGCATCCCTCAAGAATGTGGCCAGGGGATTGTCAAAACTATCCACCATAGCCACCTTCTTGCTATTGGTCAGCTTGAGCCCATTTCAGAGACTGTAACAGAGCCTGGGCCGTGGCCTGCCAAAACCCATTATCTTAACCAAGCCAAAGACAAGATGGTACCTTCTTCTCCAGATCCGGCAGTTTGGTTTTAAATTTAGCTGTCTAAAATGTGCACCCAATCTCATGTTTTTCACAATTCTGTTTGCTGAGTGTAAAAAATATATATAACACTTAAATGCACTGTCACTTTAAGTTTTGAAATCAATTAAGCACTTGGTTGTGTATATAATGTACTAGCTCCATAGGGGTGCATACTTTGACAAAGCCCATTGGCTTTACTTTTTTGGCCTCAGTGGAGGTGGTCTGTGCTTTCCTTGTACTCCAGTAAACTGCTGTATTTCTAATACAAGATGTTTTGGTGTGGACAGTAGTTATTTCTGAGCTGAGGAGCAAGTTCTGTGACAGCCTTGTGTTTTGCTGGTCTCCCATTGAAGTATCCAGTGCACCATTGACCCCTGTAGACTGGCCACAAGCGGGTAACAAAGAGACAGACCTCTTATACTGCTTGAACCCTAATGCAGATCCATTGATGACAAGTTTAAACCCAGTTAAAATGCCAGAAGTACAGTACCTTTTGCAGATATGGATGTAGAAGCATTGTTGGAGGACTTTGTAACAAAGACTGACCAGAAGTCTACTATTCTGATCAGGCCCCTGTGGTGGACACAGTGCTGGAAGAGGGTAGTGCATTCCCTACTCTTATGGAAGAAGCAGTAGTTCCCCAAAAGTCTAGTAGAGCATGTAAACCACCCATGAAATTGACTTACGACCTCCCTGGTGCCTCTTCTGAAATCCCTATGCAAGTGGTGTATAAGTACATGGCGCCCATTGTGTGTTCCATGCACATTTCTACCCACCATCTTCCTGAATTACACATTGGGATTGCTAAATGTACTGCTAATATGCCTACCCAGGTCAAAACTGATGGTGACTGTATGCCTAGTTTACCTCCCTGTGTTAGAGCTGGTGCATAATTGATAGAGAGGATGCTGATGTCTTGTTTGAAAATGTACAGTAGCGTTGATATGTTTTGAAATGTCTCAACAGACAGGAATTGATTGTTTAGTTAGAATTGTTACTAGAGTATGGTGTTTGCACTGCCACTTTGGACTCTTGGGCTGTATGGGCATTAAGGCAGTGTCTTGTTGAGGTGGATGCCAAGATTGGGGTGGGAGAGTATATGACCCTCTCACTGTGGGGCTTATCTGTATTGGACTATGGCCCCATTGCCTTGTTGGTAACTGTCTTCTGACTTCATCCCTGGACTGCTGAATCAGGACTGGAGGTTTTCAGGAGGCCTAGCAAGATTCAGGCCAGGCCTCACTCCCATGAAGCCCGGCAGCTGCCACCTATCATTTTGTTCCTCGGCCCCATGTTGAAGTGAGGCTAAGGTTCTGTGTGCTGTTGCACCTCTGGGCACTGGGGAAAGACTTCTGCCCCTTGTGCAGGAGTTTTCTAGGAGCCAATCCGGTGTTGGTGTCACTATGGCCGTGTATGCATATGTCTGCGCATGCATGGCTGAAGTCTTAAAGAAGCCACAGCTCCCAAGGACTGGTTTGGCCATGTGGCCATAAATTAAAAAATGTTCCTGGCTCCAGGGCAGGCAGCGGAGCTCAGGAATAAGTAACAAAAAACACCTCCAGACACATTATTAGGTGGTATCCCAGTCCATCTAACGGCCAATGGGACAAGGAACAGTATAAGTGAGGTGTGCATGTGCACACGCAGCTCATGAAGGTGCAAAAGCGAGCCTTTCCTTTTCTGAGCCCCAACAGCTAAACAGGGGTCTGTTCAAACAAAATGGGGATTTCCGAGGTGCCATCAAAGTAACCGGGGCCAGGCACAGAATTAATGAGCTTATGTTAAATGTTAAAGGCTGGAAAAGCAGTGCAGCTAAATATAAATAAATATGGTGGCCCCTGTAAATCTCCCTGCGGGACTGCTGGGAAGGGTAAAGGGCACCCTCTGTAAGCTTTGTAAAATGCTGACCAATAGGGAGGGAAGTTGGAGACTCCTATATAATCGGCTGTGCCCTGAGATCTGGTAGGAGTTCAGCCGAGAAATGAGAGGTGGAGACTGGTTTGGGGGATTGCATGAGCCAGAGGCTTGGGTGTGCATTAAGGCCTTTCCAACCCCTGCAGTTTCAGGAAGAGTAACTGCTCACATGTTTTCCCAATAGGGAAATCACTCAAACTCTATCCTGTTGTCTCAGTGAGGAATTTATTTGAACCTCTACTTTGTGTCTGCAGCCTGTGAATTGATGTGGATTGCTGTACTGTGTTTTTCCCAGCCAGAAAGCAATTTAAGTGGGCTGGTTAGAGACTGTAATAAAGCCCAACTGAACTTCAGATCCAGCAGAACCTGTGTGCCTTGTGAGATGTCCTGGGTGAGAAGATGAGCCCCAGAGATGGTGGCTATCCTTCACCTCTTGCCAGGGTGAGGGTATCTGATCTCTTCTCCAGAGGGATCCTGAGCACTGTCTCAGTGGGTGAAGACAACAAAAGGCCTGAGGGGAAAATACGACGAAAGGCCCAAGGGGTGAAGATGACAAAAGGCCTTCCAATGTGAGGGAAACATTTCAAAGATCCAGCCGGCACCTTCTGCTCTTGGAGAGACTGCCTGATGTATTTAAAGCGGTACCATCTGTGGTGATTTGGCCACTTAAGTCATATTGCTGTCATATTTATCTGTAATTTTTTTATACAAACATACAAAGATATGAAGAAGCCAGTAAAAGAAGACCATTTGGTCTATCAAGTCTGCTCATATTGCAGGATCCACAGCTTGAGCTAATGTCCCTGCCCTCCCTCCCCACTCCTCCCATCCTCCCTACCCATGATCCTTACCTTCCCCCATGCCTATCCCAGCCTCTCTTAAAGCTGCCCACTGTCTTCAATGAGATGACCTCTTCTGGCAGCACATTCCAAGTGTCCACCACCCTCTCTGTGAAGAAGTGCTTCCTGATCTCCCTCCTAAACCTCCCACACTCCAGCTTAAGACTGTGCCCCCTTGTGTTATGGTTGAGACTCAGCTTAAAGAGATTCTCCTTATCAACCTTATTTATCCCTTTAAAGTACTTGAAAGTTCCAGTCGTGTCCCCTCTCTCTATTTCTCTCTTCCAGGGAGTACATGTTCAGTACCCTCAACCTCTCCTCGTATGCCTTATGCTGCTGACCTGCTATCATCTTTGTAGCCCCCAGACCTTTTCCAGCAGGTTAATGTCCTTTTGAGTGTAGGCACCAGTACTATACTCCATACTCTAGATGCGGCCTTACCAGTGACCTGTACAAGGACAGTATAACCTCCTCTCTCCTACTACTTATCCCCTAGATATGCATCCCAGCACCTTGTTTGTCTTTGCTGCTGCTTTCTTGCACTGCGTGGAGTACTTCAGGTCACTAGTGATCATCACTACCAGGTCCTTCTCCTCCTCTGATGCAGATACTCAGACTCCACCCAGGTAGTACTCTGTTCTGGGATTCTTGGCTCCAATATGCATAACTTTGCATTTCTTGGCATTGAAGCCAAGCTGCCAGATCCTGGACCACCTCCCCAGCTTTTCCAGATCTTCCTGTAGGTCCTGTATCCCTTCAGCTGTGCCCACTCTCCCGCAGAGCTTGGTGTCATCCACAAATAGGCCAAAAGGCCAGGACCTAAGGTTTGACAAAGAAAATACCCATTTTTCTGCAAGGGTACTTGAGAAGAGTTGATGTGTATTTTAGTGTCTGAAATTTCCTCTTGCCTAGGACAAAGGCTTGCTTGGAGGTAAACAGGAGTTAAATTTCAATAGGGATTAGAATTTCCTAGTAGCTGATCAATGAGGAAAGTTCCATAAATGACAGAAGATGGAAGGCCATCTCCTCTGTTTATAAAACTTTGAATTTCAAAGAGAAATGGTTTTACAGCAGGGGTTCTGCAGACGCCCAGTCTAGGAAGTTGTTGTTAAATTCTCTACCAACTGCCATAGTCTATTTCGATTTTATTAGTGTCAGGAAGGTGGCATATATCAAAACGAGCCAGGGAGCTGAGACTGTGGGAAATCAAAATACTGATAATCTTGGGTTCACTTGCAACTTTGAAAAGAGCAAGAGAGACCCCTGCTGGCCTAGAGATGAACAGTTGGACCTGGAAATTAAGGCCCCTAGACAATCACAGGCCTGTTTTGTAGACTGCAGAAAACAGATATATATATGCCCTCTTAAACAGAGACTCTGGGCAGAAGCCAAATTTCCTGAAACACACTAAGACTGCCAGACACACTGAAGACCACTAAAAGAAAAGCTGGGACTCTGAGACCCAGCAGAGAGAAAGACAGCCTTTGCAAAACTCACTTATTTTTGGGACTCTGATTCTCTACAGAAAAGGTAGAAATTATCCAGTTAATTCACTAGTTCATTTTGAATGTGTTTTACAACTTTTTTGCAGTTATCCTGTAATGAAATCTCTAAATTATTTGTCTGTATGTTTGTATGGTACTTATTTAAGTAATCTGTAAAAGCTCTTGCTTTTGTTTTTAAAGTACGTCAGCCTGGGAGTGATTTTGTTGTTTGTGAGGATTTCGAAAAGATTTATTTAATTTGTATCACTGCTGTTTAGCACTAAGGTGCCACACAATATCAAAACTAGGATCCTGGAAAGAAATCTTAGGCCCTATAGTAGGGTAAAAGTACACAAGGTCTCCAGAGAGGGTCTGAGGGGTTTTAATCATGTTCCTGTACCCCTGCGGATGAAGACATAATCAAGGTTACAACAGCAGCCCCGAAGAGCTCGTAACACCTGGGTTTCCCCCCAGCACAACAGCCAAAGAGGATTCTTACCTGGCTACAGACTTGAGACTGTACTTTACTGATACCCAGAGAGAGGAAGCCCTGGGCACTTGTGGCAAGTGTTCAGTTGTAAAATCAGCGAGCACTCTAAAAGGACACAAGGAGGGTATTTTCTGACCCCCCTGTCATGGGTTGCACTTAGGGGCAGGACACTATGATCTCAGTGGACTCAGTCCCCAGGAGTGGGTTCATGACACTGCCAATCCATTTCATTCATCAGCACCCCCTGAGACCTACAGAAACTGTGGGTACCTCTGGGCTGCGACCCTGAGGAGTTCTGTTTCCAGCTTAGTTAGTCAGCTAGATCATAAGGGGTGATGTCCTGGCCAGGACTCAGTTAACCTGCAGGAAGCACCCAGGCAGAAGATTTCCATAGTTCATTTGTTACATCCTGTTTTGGAAACCATTTGGGGCTCCCTTTAAAGTTCTCCTAGTTCAACTACAAACTGTTGTTCCCATTGTATCCCAAAAGTATTTCAATTTTGCATCAACTGGTTGACCACCAGCAACTCAGTGAGGTACATACTACAATGGACAGTGGCAAATATTACAGCCATTGGGGGGAAGCTGGGTACACCTTGGTGTGATACGGGAATTTTGTGTGGGGGACAACTGAAGCAAAGTTTGTCAGAGTATGTCCAGTGATTTTTCTAGTTTATGCTGTTTTATTTTCCCCTTGTCCCCTCTCCTATAATAAATCTGTGGTTAGTTCATGTTATAATTCTTGCTCATGGTTATTGCTTTGTGTGACTTTATTCTGTGCGGAGAAACCTTAACTGTGTGTTGGTAAGAAATTAATATGTGTTCCTGGGGACAGGAACTACGTTGGGTAGCCTTAATATACCCCTTCCCCAGGTGAAGGCTCCAAACCTGTTCCCAGTATTCTATATGTTACCACACCTGAAAGAACTCAGGATGACCTTAAGATAGGAGGATGTGTGAGGGGTACTGGGCACGCACAGCAGAGAACCCCCCACAGGCATCAAAATTCATGACTGGGGTGTCCTACAGAGATCATATCATGCCTAGACTGTAGCAGGTGCTCTGGCTTCCCATACAGTGGTGTAGCACCTTTAAGACTGGTTTGTTAACATACAAAGCCCTGCATGGATTCAGCCTTACCTATCTTAAAGACCTTTTGATCTTTTGTGATAGGATAGGTGACCAGATGCATTTATTCTTTACTGTTAGTTTAAAATATTTTATTCTGTTACAAGTTCTGGTTGGGTTCACTCAAAGGTGGCTGTTTGGTCACATGTACAGGCAACTCATGAGGGCTGTAAATCTACCGTGAAGGGGTTGACTCTCTCAAGGGAATGTTATCAGTAAGTTCTAACAGGAAGGCCAGGCAGGAGACAATTAAGTCAAAAAGCCATTGTGAGGATCTTTTCCTGGATATATTCCCATGGCAGACAACAGTGCAGGTGGATGTCATAAAACCTCAGAGATACTGTGGAAGCAGAAAGGGGATGAGGTTACACACACACATACACACACACACACACACACACACACACACAAACACACTCTCACTCATGTGGAGTGGGGTACTGTGGAGGGCTGTCACTCAAAAGGCGATGTCACTCCCCACAGCCAGAAGGGTATACAAGAGGGAGTTGAACTGGACTCTCTCTCTCTCGGACATCCCTACCATAGGAAGCCAGCTAAATGGTTAGTGGAGCACAGCCTAGGGGAAAGTGTCTCTTAGCTAGTGGGCACGTAAAGAGTTTTGGTGAGGAAAGCTCAGATTTTTCTAACCATTAACAGTCTGTTTAATTTGCTTTATTTTCTGTTTCTTAGTAACATGTAAACCTTTTGCCTGATTGTAAATATATCCTGTTTGTAAACAACTGTAGTATCCTCTAGTAAACAATTTAGTTTTGATAGAATCAGTGGCTGCCTGTTTATCGACAAGGTAATTTTTACTATTTCTGCTGGACCCTGTTTGCAGTTCATCTCCGAAGTACACTCTACCAATAGTTATTGTGTTGACCTTTCTGACCTTGAGCAGGGAACAAAGGGCAGGTTTCCTGATTCCTGGTAAAAATCAGGTGGTGGCAGAAACTTAGAAGTCCCTGACCAAAACTGCCTTGTAAGCTGGGACGGCCCAAGGGACAGTTTTGGTCACACCTGGTATGTTCCTGACTGCTCTCTCTCCACTCCACTGAGTAGTTGTTGCTAGATATCCCAATATCCTATTTAAAGCAGTCAGGAGACATGGATTTCTTGGTGGCAGTGCCTGCAATGTGGAACTTCTCACCATGGCATCTTAAAGAGCTAAAGTACTGCCTAAAACTAATATTAGTTTTTAGAAGCAGTCAACCGTTACCTTTATATATGAAGTACTTTTCCTTTTCCCTTTGGTTAATTAGAAGGTTGTTTATTTAGTAGGTGTGATGTGTGGAACAGCACTCTGTTAGCTACTAACATATCTATGTCTATTACCCTCTACTACATCATCAACATTGTGACTTCATTGACTGTAACATCACTGTTACTAGGAACAGCCACCCAGTAGCTGCCAGGTCAGTCTCCTGTGATGTCAGTCAATGAGATTACAATGTTGATGATGTAGTGGGGGACTAGAGATAGACATGTCAGCTGCCAGGTTGAGTTATTCCACACAACCAGCACAATATTATCACAGAAGACTCTCTAATGATCTAAAGGAAAAGAAAATTACTTCAGAAATACAAAGCTACAACTGACTACTTCTTAAAATATGTATTATTTTCCTGTTTGCCTATTTTGGTTCCACTAGCTCTTAGAGAGTTCCCCTTGATGGTGGCATTTAAGCAGGCCTGAAAACCCATTTATTTGAATTGGTGTTTGACCTAATAATAGAGTAAGTAGGCTGTGTTCATACCTCTGCTGGTTTTATTTATATGTGTGTAATTGCTGATTTTATGGGTGTACTATGTGATGATGTTTTTAAGTTATGGGCCCTGATTCCTTGGGATGGGTGCTATAGAAATAAAATTGCCTTTGCTTTAACCAGTACTGACACTGTGGGGCAGCACTAGGGGTCGGTGCACTGTTGAGGCATCATCCTTTTCATGAGACATTAAAATGAGATCCTTCTGCCCAGCTCTGGTAGCTGTCCAGGTGGGAGTGAAAAAATACCATGGCACTTATCATAAGAGTAGGGGATTTTCCCTGGTATCCTAGCCAACATTTCCCTGTCAATAAAATGGGTCAGTGTAGCCCCCAAGAAACGCTTGGAAACAGGCCGTCACAGCTCATTGTGCTTTTCCATGTCGGAAATTACAAATAAATAAACAAATCTGCTCGCTTTGCTGGTTGACACTCCCCTAGCCTCTGTCACGTTTACAAATGTACTATTGTATATTTGCATATTGCTACCTACATATGCTCCATACTGTTTAAGGATGTTCCTTGCTGTTTCTTCACCTTATGTCAAATTTATAATTTTTTTGGCTAATTAATAATGGTTTCCAAAACATTTTAAATACACATTGTAGATCAAGGAAGCACTCCCAACCAGTTGGTGCACTCTTTCAGGAGCAGTAAAGACACTTTTATTCTGTGAGAGTGTCTCATGCACAGCCTCTGGAAATAGTCGCATTTAGGCAGTTTTTAAAAATCTTCTAAACTTTATAGCCTTTTTATCTCTTCTTTTGTTTTTCATTCTTAGGCGATTGCCCTTATTGGAACCAAGTTTTTGCGAATAGGCAATTTAACTGGCATAAAATTTGGGGAGATTTATATAGTTTTATAGCTATTGATAAGCTTAGACTTTGCCAGTTTTATGTTACATAATATTTATTACTCCCCCTACAGACTATATAAGATGAGATGCTCTTCCTCTCCACACTGTGTACGATGCAGCGGGGAAGATGGTACTCTTTATCATATTTTTGGGGACTGTCCTAAAGTTCGATCTTTATGGGAATTTATCAAGTCTTCAGTTGACCTGGCTTTGGGTATTGATTCTTATTCTATTCCAGAGATATGTCTTGTGGGAGACTATTGTGGGGAGTAATCATAGCACAGTATGGTTCACCATCCACAGTATGGTTCGCCCTCGAGCTGGATAGAGAGGAGGCAACTACCACCATCAAGGTCATTAACTTTAATAGGGCTGACTTCAGTAAGATGGCTGCAGTACTGGGGAGACTTGTAGCTAACATAAATCCTGACAAGGACACCACCCAGAAATGGGACATCATAAAGCTGGGGCTGGTGGAGGCCACAAACTCTTGCAGTGAGTGTAGGGGTAAGAAGGCTAGGTCCAGTAAGCCGAGCTGGTGGACCAAGAAAGTACAGACAAGGATGAGGTAAAAATGGAGACCTTTAAAACCTATAAGAGGACCTGCAAAGAAGCAGATAAGGAGGATTACATCAGGAGTTCCTGGGAGGTGACCAGGGTGGTAAGGGCAGCTAAGGCAGCGAAAGAGATAAAGTTTGCTCAAGGGATTAATCAGGGCAAAAAGGGGTTCTTCAACTATATCAGGGAGAGAAGAAAATGCAGAGAGCAGATCTCTAGAATTAAGACAGAGGAGGGATGGGTGGATAAATGGGAAGAACAGGCAGGGATATTAAATGAATACTTCTGTTCAGTTTTTACAAGGAAGAGGGAGATACCTAACCAAAAGGGACAGGACAAGGTAGAGAAGGATGAGGGAGTAAGGATGGTAGATAAGGGGATCCCTAAGCAGAGGATGCTAGAGGGTCTAAGGGCTCTTAGGACAGATAAAGCACCAGGATCAGATGGGATATGCCCAAGGGTCCTGAAGGAGCCTGCGGAAGTCCTGGCAGAGCCTCTGACAGACATGTTCAACACATCCCTTCTATCAGGATGTGTGCCCCAGGACTGGAGGGTGGCGTATGTGGTGCCCATCCACAACGGTGGTTCTTGGCATGATCCGGGGAATTACAGGCTGGTTAGCCCTCACTTGGCTGTGGGTAAACTAATGAATACTTTACTGAAAGAAAAACAAATGGCATTTCTGAATGAAAATGGTCTCTTTGATGATCAACAGCACAGGTTCACACAGGGAAGGTCTTGTCAGACCAACCTTGTGATCTTTTATTACTGGGTTACTAGGGCTCTGGATGAAGACAAGGTGGTGGATGTCCTGTACTTGGACTTCAGCAAGGCCTTTGACTCTGTGCAGCATAGGGGACTGATGGGCAGGCTAAAAGACCTGGGATTAGGAATAGGGTGGTCAGATGGATTGGGAGCCGGATAGAAAACAGGCAACAGGGTGGTGGTAAGGAGGGAACTATAATCACCATGGGCAGTCATCAGTGGGGTCCCGCAGGGCTCTGTGTTGTGGCCAGTGTTATTCAATATCTACATAGCAAATATGGCAGTTGGCGTTCAGAGTCAGATATGTATGTTTTCCCATAACACCAAACTGGGAGCAGTGGTGGACGGGGGGGGGGGTGATGTACTGCAGAAGCACCTAGATGCCTTGGAGAGATGGTCATGCATCTGGCAGTTGGGCTTCAATGCAAAGAAGTGCAGCATTATGTACTTCAGAAATAAGAATCCTGGATTCAGTTACCAGCTGGGAGGTGTGTAGTTATTGGGGTCTGTAAAGGAAAAAAGATCTGGGTGTGCTGGTCACAGGCCATATGAATCACTCTGCACAAAGTAGGAAAGCAGCAGTGGGCCAGGTGATGCTGAGGGTTGAGGCACTGGATGCCACACCTTGTGCCACGTCAGTTTGGGAATGGACTCAGGTCACTAGGAGGCTGGCGGGTTGAGGGGAAGAAGGAATGAGTGTCAGTAGACAGCTTTCCTTCCTCAGGAAGGGGGGCAGTGTGGCCAGCTGCTTAACTGGCACCCAGCGGTGGCTGGGTGTCAGTGCATGCGTGCCACAAGAACAGGGAGTGCTCCACATCCAGGGTGCAAGGCTGCCTTCACGGAGGTGGAGTCCAGCTGCTCTGCCCATTGCATATTCGTGGAGCCTGGGGAGAAAATGGTGAAAATGGAGCTGGCAGGCTCCATGAAGGCCCAGCTGTCCTTGACCAGAGAACGAGCCTTCACAGAAGGGCTGGAGCCACCTGCCAGCTCCATGTTGGTGGAAAAAATGTAATTAAAAAAAGAAAGCGTCAGCGAAGGCCAGTAGGATTCTGGGGTGCATAGAAAGGGGAATCACCTCAAGGAGTGAGGAGGTGATCCTGCCACTGTACAGGGTACTGGTGAGGCCTCATGTGGAGGACTGCATGCAGTACTGGTGCCCCTTTATACAAAAGGACATTAGACTGTTGGAGGTAGTACAGAGAAAAGCAACCAAGATGTTGAGTGGGATGAAGGAAAATCTCTACAAGGTTAGGTTACAGGCACTCAATATGTACTTGCTGGAGGACAGAAGGGACAGGGGCAATATGATTGAGATCTTTAAGAGTAAGAAGTGCAGAGCAAGGGAACCATGCTGGCTGAACAGAGTAGTGATGAAGGGGTAAGGCCAAAGACAGCTGCATACTGAACATCTGGTATGCAGATGTTCAGGAGAACAAGAAAAGAAGATGACTGGGAGGCTTATGTGAGTTGGTCCAAGGAGGTGACCAAGAGAGTGAGAGTAGCCAAGGCCTCCAGGGAGTTAATGTTAGCCCAGGGCATCAAGGGAGAGGAGAAGGACTTTTTATGTTGCTTGCACGCATGTGCAAGAAACATAGTGCCATCATCGGAGATTTCGGAGGTGTGTCACCTCCTCCTCCAATTCAGTCAGTGAGCTGGCAGGCGCAGCCTGTAGCAATGCATTTTGGAGCTGTCTGTGACACGCTCCAAATGCAGTGGCATACTGTTGAAAGGGGAGCTACGCTCAGTGAACACCGGCGTTTAGCCCCCACACGCAGGCGCAGCACCGCGATGTCCTGTGTAGCCGACGGGTGCCCAATCCTCGCCGCTGAACTGCTGTCGTCGCCCCGTGGCTGATGCCACGCTGGGAGCCCACCCCAGCGTGGCAATCAGCTCTTTAGCACAACGGGGTGCCCAATCCCCGTCAGCTGAACGGCCCCCATGCTTTGTCGGCACGCTTGAGCCCACCCCAGCGTGGCAAACGGTCCATGACGCCTTTTTGTTTTAAACCTGTAAAACAAAAGCGGTCCCAGCAGCGCGTCTCCGACCCTCCTCCCACAACCCGCACCCACCCACCGCGCACCCAGCCTCCCCACACCCTCCCACCCCATACTTACTCCGGACTCGCGCGACTGATCTTCGTGGATCGGGAACACGCCTGCACTCTTCAAGTCGACCGCAAACTGAGGAAATGCCGTAAGCTGTATAATGGGATAGATAGGAGGTTCAACTTTATTGCATATCTCAGGTATTTTTGGATCTTTGCATCAAATGTTCAACATGGGTTTTAGGCACTGTCATGATAATGACGTCGCGCGTTCAGACCGGCGGTGATTTCACGCAGTGACTGTGCAGTGACTGTGAAAATCACCCTTTGGGCCTGAATACCACGCGACAGTGACATCATTCATGAGAAGGGGTCCCAAAACCCCATGTTGAAAATTTGATCCAAAAATTCCAAAATGACTGTTTTACGAAGGCAGTTGGCGCAGTTCCTACGCAGGTCGTAAGTTTGCAAATTTCAATATTTTCACTCCAGATTTCAACATTGCCATTTTACCACACCTTCTTATGAGTAGTATAGCTGTCATTTTCATCTTACCCAAAATGTGTTTCGCCCTTGTAGTGCGAGAATGGCGCCAGTCGGTGTCTTGAAATCAATGTTGGGACAAATTAAGAAAATCACAGTGACACTGTTCATGAGCAGAGGTCTTAAAATGGCTATGTTGAAAATTTGGTGAAAAAATTCCTAAAAATGACTGTTTTACGAGCGTGCGTTGCGCAGTTCCTACATGGGCTCGTAAGTTCACAAATTTTCAATATTTTCACTCCAGATTTTCAACATTGCCATTTTACCACATCTCCTCATGAGCAGTATAGCTGTCATTTTTCACATCCTGCTCAAAACATGTTTCCACCCATGTAGCGCACAATGGCGCAGTCGGTGTGCGAACTCAGTGTATGGGACACATTAAGAAAATCACAGTGTCACTGTTCATGAGCAGAGATCTTAAAATGGCAATGTTGAAAATTTGGTGAAAAGAATTCTAAAATGACTGTTTTACAGTGTCGTTACTTTCCCGTTCCGCATACGCTCGTAGATTCTTGAATTTTCAATATTTCCACTCCAGATTTTCAACATTGCCATTTTACCACACCTCCTTATGAGCAGTACAGCTGTCATTTTTCACATCCTGCCCAAAACGTGTTTCCACCCATGTAGCGCACAATGGCGCAGTCGGTGTGCAAACTCAATGTATGGGACACATTAACAAACTCACATTGACACTGTTCATGACCAGAGGTCTTAAAATGGCTATATTGAACATTCGTCGAAAAATTTCCTAACAATGAAGCTGTTTTCACGGTCGTTGCGCAGTTCCTTGCAGTAAAAGTTAGCAAATTTTCAATATTTGCACTCCAATGATTTCCAAATACCTAAACAGCACATAGAAGCAAGCAACATTCGGCATTGACAAATGCTTGTTTAGATATGTCAGGGAAAAGAGGAAGTACAGAGACCATATAGTGAAGATAAAGGTGGGAAGGGGAGTGTGTGGAAAAGGGAGAGGAACAAGTGGAAGTACTAAATGAATACTTTTGATCTGTTTTCACAAAGGAGAAGGATGGTCCACTACTACCATGGACTGGGAGGGTGGGGGTGGGAGGGGAGGAGATGATGGACGGAATGATCGAGGGGAGTAGAGTACTAGAGGGTCTGAGGGCATTAAGGGCAGACAAGGCACCGGGTCCTGATGGCATCCACCCCAGGGTGCTGAGGGAGATGGTGGAGGTGTTGACCGAGCTGCTGGGAGACCTGTCCAACACCTACCTGGACATGGGATGGGTGCCTTAGGACTGGAGGGTAGCCCATGTGGTGCCCATACACAAGAGTGACCCTAGGGATGAGCCAGGAAATTATCGGCCTGTCAGTCTCACTTCCATAGTGGGTAAACTTATGGAGATGATACTGAAGGAGAGGCTGGTGTTGTTCTTCTTTGAAGGTAATGACCACCAGGATGGGTAGCAGCATGGGTTCATCTCTAGGAGATCTCATCAGACCAATCTAATAGAATATTACAACTGGGTAACAAGAGAGCTGGATATAAGTCATGCTGCAGATGTCCTGTATTTGGACTTCAGCAAGGCCTTCGATTCAGTGCCTCATGGGAGGCTGGAGGGAAGCTGACTACTGCGGGGGTGGGAACAAAGCTGACAAACTGGATAAGGAACTGAGAGCAGTGGTGGATGAAGAGGATAGATGGAAACAACTGCAAGGAGACCTAACCAAACTGGAAGTATGATCGGAGAAGTGACAGCTGGGATTCAGTGCAAAAAAGTGTAAGGTTATGCACTTCGGGGAAAAGAACCCAAGGAGGGACTATTGGTTGGGAGGGGTGAGGCTGGGGATTACTGAGGAAGAGAAGGACCTAGGGGTGTTGGTAACAGGGAACATGAACAACTCTGCCCAATGCAGGAAACCAGCAGCTAAGGTGAACAGGATGCTGGTCTGTATTGCAAGGGATTTCTCATCCAGGCATTGGGAGGTGATCTGGCCACTCTAGAGATCTTTGGTCAGGACACACTTGGAGTACTTGTGCAGTACTGGTGGCCATATCTGAAGAGGATATTAATTTAACAGAAGGTGTGCAATGGAGGGCAACAAAAATGTTACAGGTGATGGAGGGCACCTACGAGGACAGGCTGAATGAGCTGAATATGTACACGCTGGAGGAGAGGAGAGATGGGGGGATATGATTGAAATGTTCAAGTATTTGAGGGGGAAAAACAAAGCTAGCACTGAAGGGGTGTTTAAACTGAGGAAGGGTAGGAACACGAGGGGACACGGACTAAGACTGGAGGGCGGAAGATTTAGGAGGAAAATGAGGCACTACTTCACGGAGAGGGTGGTGTCTAAATAGAATGTTCTACCAGAGGGGGTGATATCATGTAAGAGGAAGTTTTAAGAGGGCATGGGACAGAGCATGAGGGAGGGTCTGAGTGAAGGGGGTTGAGGCCATCATGGGAATGACAGTTGGGGAGGGGGTTGGGGCAGCTGCAATCTAGGGGGCTAGCTGTACACTCAGGCAGACATTGATAGACTGGGTTGTCTGTTTCTGCTGGCAGATTCATATGTCCATATGTTCATATGTAAATACTTGAAAGGCATTAATAGGGTTAGCCACGAGGCCTGTTTAGATTTAGGGCTGAAGGGATCACAGAGGGCATAGCCTGTAGTTAGTGGGGGAGGTTCAGAAGGGAGATGAGGAGGTGCTTTCTCACAGAAATGGTGGTGACAGCATGGAATGCTCTGCCTGAGGAGCTGGTTTTATTAACATCAGTGGGGAGATTTAAGGGAGTGGGACAGGCTTAAGGGTGGAATCAGAATGGGGATGAAGGGGAGGATGGGGTAAATAAGATGGAGCAAGCAGTGGGAGGGAGTAGAGATGGATGGGGGCAGCATCAGTGCCCAACACTGAGAGCTGCACACTCGAGCAGACTTGATAGACCATTAGGCCTGTATCTGCTGGCTTCATCATCTGTTCGTATCATATATTCATATGAAAATATTGCTATTAAACAACATACATTTTTTTATGTTTTTTTTATGTCTATGATTTCTATCTGTGTTAAACGAACAGTTCTTAGACATTGCTTGGATCAATGTAACCCCCCCAATTCGGGGGCTTACCTTGAGTAGCTTCCTGGGTCCAGTATCACCCACTGCCTGGCAGACGTCCAATAAGGAAAGTTGAATCCATACAAAGTATTGCTGTATTGTTGATCTGTGTGAGTGGGC
Source organism: Neoceratodus forsteri (assembly GCA_016271365.2). NCBI lineage: Eukaryota > Metazoa > Chordata > Ceratodontiformes > Ceratodontidae > Neoceratodus > Neoceratodus forsteri. The sequence goes on from CM057452.1 coordinate 463,943,292, forward strand.
CATGTCATGTCACTGTGCTGGCCCTTTAAATGCTCCAGCATTGTGTACAGTGTGCATAGCCTGGGCTGGGTCTGAGGACAACGGAGCTTGCGACCAGCCAGTCATAGTCTTGATTCACTCCATTTAGCAGTCATTCAGCAGCGCTGATGGAGCTCTTCAAAGTGCTGTAAATTTTTATTTCTAAATCCTTGCTGTTACTAAATAAATGAGTTGTTTACTTTACCTATATGTTCCTCCACTATGAAACATAGAAACATAGACTTTGACGATAAGGACCGCTTGGCCCACCCAGCCTGCCCATTTCCCTACCTATTGGATAAGCTGCAGATTCTAGTTAACCAACAAGCCTACTTCCTCCTATCCCCCACTATAATTGCCTTATGTCTGTCCTTTTGCATGTTTGATTTCCCAGTGTTTTAGACCCCACAACCTCCCAGGAAGGCAGTTCCATGCATCCACCACTTTCTCCGTGAAAAGAATTTCACATTGCCCTCCGAGCAGTTACCCCTCTATCTTTAAATTGTGCCCCTTGTTCTTGCATGTCTCTTTTTCTGAAAGATGCTACCCTCCTGGACTTTGTTGATTCCTTGGGGTACTTGAGAGTTTCTATCATGTCCCCGTCCCTCCTTTCATCAAGGGTATACATATTAAGCTCTCTCAGTCTCTCTTCATATAGTTTCTGATGCAGACCCTGCACCATTTTAGTTGCCCTCCTCTGGACTGCCTCCATCCTGTCTATCTCTTTGCAGAGACAGAGTCTCCAACACTGCATGCAGTCCTCCAGATGGGGTCTCACCAACTGTCTGTACAGAGGGATAACCACCAGGGCTTCAGATCATAGGCGCCGGGTTGTATGGGCCCGTGGGCATGGGCCCCAGCAACATTTTGTAACCTGGGCTAAGCCCCAGCAATATTTTGTGCAAATACAATACACTTTTTCTCCTCCCCATGGTTTCCCACCAGTGACTATGACAGCGTGCCACTGCATATCATCCCCGATTCCCCCTTTAACTTGGCTGGAAAAATTGGGCGGGTGGCAAAGCATTTTGTTTTTTTCTCTGTTCCATCCTCACTGGGCAAGCTGTATGTATTTAAAATTAGCGTGTTTGCATCTTGATTTGTCACCCCGTCCCGGAAAATCATTGGAGGTTCAGCGGCATTTTTCATGTTGCCGCACTGTGATTGGCGGGGGGGGCTTATTCTTTTGGGTGCGATACTCGTTCGGGCATCGAGGTGAGTAAGTCAGCAATGGATTTGTGCAGCAACAGCGGGGAGAGTAGGGTGCGTGGCCAAGCCGAGAGCAGAAGAAGAGCCAGAGGGAGGTGGTCATCATGATCCGACCATCCAGGCCCAGGAGAGAGGAGTCAGCCAGCCAAGCCAAGGCAGGGGGAAGAACAAGGAATACAGAAGGAAGCAGGCGGTAGGCCCAGGTGCAGCACACCAGCAGCCAGCCCAGGCAGAGCAAGTGAGTCTCCCATACAAGACTGGTGCGTGCAGTAAGCATCGGCCAGGAGTGATTGTGGGGAACACCAGCAAGTTCAGCCAGACCACAGTGTCAAAAAGGTCTGAGGAGGAGTCACCTCGATGTGGAGTGAGAGTGAGAGGGAGTCGAGTCGACGTGGTCCAGAGAGGGAGCCGGGCGGGGATTTAGACGCAGTACATCGGTGGGCAGCGGACAACCAGACCAGCAGCAGCAAATGAGAGAGGATGACTGGGTCACCAGGTGAGGTCCTTCATCTGGGCAGCAGGCGTAGCAGCTGCACATAGGGCAACAGAGAGCAGCCAGCAAAAGCCAGCCACAGCCAGCAAAGCCCAGGCAGCAGCAGGCCAGCGAGTGAGCCCAGCAGCACATCGATTCAGAGGATGTAGCTGGAGTCTGACAGGAGCATTAGCCAGCCAGGCCACCAGCAGCAGCAGGCAGCATCGGTTGGTAACATTCCCCTCTTCCACTCCCTTAAGGCCCAGACTGCACAGCAAACCAGGTAAGGTGTGGTGGGGATGGGAGGGTCAGATGCTGAGTCCAGTAGGTGACTGGGGAAAAGAGGTGGTCTCTGCAGCAGCCAACAGTTTGTGACTAGTGGTACTAACTACACTCTGCTGGGGCCATGGGGTGGGAAAACTGTGGCTCTGACTCTGACTCTGGCAGCTCTGCAGTGTCTAATGCATGGGGGGTAGCCTGACTGGGCCCTGGGAAGTTTCAGGACTAGAACAGAGCTAGCCTACTGGCTAGTTTGCTAACTTGCTTGCTGTCTTGCTGAAGCCTTCAGTTAGCAAGCTAGCCAGTAGGCTAGGTCTCAGTTCCCATCCTAAAGGCCTAGTCATGGGGGTAAGCACTGCAATAAGCAAAACGGGTAATAATAAGGTGTCTATGGTGGCTTGTGGGGATGGGTGGGATGCTGGTCTGTTTCTGCAGCAGTGTGCGACTAATCTTATGGGCATGAGGGTGAACTCTGTTTCTGGCAACTCTGCAGTGTCTGATGCATTGGGGGGGGGGGATAGCCTGGCTGGGCCCTGGGAAGCTTCAGGACTGGAACCAAGAGCTAGCCTACTGGTTGGCTTGCAAACGTGCTTGCTATCTTGCTGAAGCCTTCAGCAAGTCTGTTAGCAAGCTAGCCAGTAGGCTAGGTCTTGGTTCCCATCCTAAAGGCCCAGTCATGGGTTAAGCACTGCAGAAAGCAAAATGGGTAATAATAAGGTGTCTGTGGTGGTCTGTGGGGATAGGTGGGGAGACTGGTCTGTCTTTGCAGCAGTGTGCGACTAATCTTATGGGCATGAGGGTGAACTCTGTGGCAGCTCTGCAGTGTGTGATGCGTTGGGGGGGGTAGCCTGACTGGGCCCTGGGAAGCTTCAGGACTGGAACCAAGAGCTAGCCTACTGGTTGGCTTGCTAACATGCTTGCTGTCTTGCTGAATCCTTCAGCAAGTCAGTTAGCAAGCTAGCCAGTAGGCTAGGTCTTGGTTCCTGTCCTAAAGGCCCTGTCATGGGGGTAAGCACTGCAGTAAGCAAAACGGGTAATTATAAGGTGTCTGTGTTGGCCTGTGGGGATGGGTGGGATGCTGGTCTGTCTCTGCAGCAGTCTGCAATTAATCTTATGGGCATGGGGGTGAACTCTGTCTCTGGCAGCTCTGCAGTGTTTGATGCATGATGGGTGGGACATGGGGCATTTCAGGGCGGGGAACGAGACCTGCCTGCCTAGCTTGCTAACTTACTTGCTGTCTTGCTGAAGCCTTCAGCAAGAAAGTTGGCAAGCTAGTCAGTAGGCTAGGTCTCGGTTCCAGTCCTAAATGCCCTGTCGGGGGTAAGCAGTGACACAGCTGGGACACGTTTCTTCCCTCCTCCTCCTGGAAATACAAGAGCAGAGTCATGTACTACTAGTACTTAGTGTCAGAAATATGAGCATCCTTTACCTTTCCTGCCAGTGCGATCATAGCCCTAACCAGATCATTGTTTTGCATCTGTCTGTCTGACCTCATATTCAGCTAACAAATTATTGCCAGTACCATAATTGAATGTATTGTGTTATCACTTCTTGAAAATACCACAGGGGAAAAGAAAAAATGTTTATTGGCAATAAGGAATGTAGAATATTATTTCCAGGTGTAGGCCTTGTGGGGCATAAAACAAACTACAAAATTCTAACTAAAGGTTGTGGGCTTATGTGTTAGATTTGAAATATGTATCCCCTGACAAACGAATACCCAGTTTGTGAATTGGGATTCAGAGAGTTTTGCCCACCATGAATCGAAATCAAGTCTTTCTCATGTTTCAGATTGTGACCAAAATTTTGAGAATCCACTTAAAGCTATAATTCAACATTTCAGACTTGTTCCCAGTGAGACACATGTTAGTCAGAAGAAAACAAACCCAGTTCAGTCATATTTGTGTTGGGCTGAAAACTGTACACGTTACATTTGTTTTTTGTAAATGTTTATCAATGTTGACCAACAGAGATTTCGAAGGGGCTCGGGAGGGTTAAGCTACTTGGAAGTCGGGAGAAGATGGCGTGGTGATGAGGTGGGGTTTGTGATCCCACCTCATTACCACGCCATCTTCTCCCAAGTAGCTCAACCCCCCTCCCCCTTTTGAAATCTCTGTTGCTCAATGTTGACAAACGTTTTACCAAACATGTCACCTGAGGGGGATAAAAAAGGTCAGGTGGAGAGTATGAGCATTATAAAATAATGAGAAAGTAAAACAAAAAATAGGGATCCGCATTCCTCATTGAACTGCACAGTGAAGCTTGAAGAAGCAATAGCTGCCAGCCAGCTGAGTTATTTTAGGGTTCTTACTACTCACTATTGTGTGGTCTGTGGCTACTGAAAAGCTGGTTTATTGTATATAATGGCTCTTGGGTGGCTAGGACACAACTGTGCCACTGGAAATGTGTCTGTTGGGCTGGTGTGTTTTAGTCACTATCCCTATTGGCTAGTGGCTGTAAAACTAAATTTTTATGTTGCTTGCACACATGTGCAAGAAACATAGGGCCATCATCCGAGTTTTCGGAGGTGTGGCACCCATCTTCCAATGCAGTCAGTGTGTTTGCAGGCGCGGCCCCAGTTCCCCAATCACTGCTGCAGCTGTCTATGACAGCAGTTGAAAATGCAGTGGTCGTACAGTTGAAAGGAAGAGCTCCGCTTCAGTGAGCAGAGCTCCCCCCTCCACACACACGCATGCAAACTGCATGCTCATGCGCCTTCCACCTCCCCCCCCACACTGTACGGCCGACGGGGGTGCCCAATCCCGCGTCAGCTCCACTATCCCTCCAAAAGCATCCAGATGCCATGCTGGGAGCCCACCCCAGCATGGCAAAATGTTTTATGGCCGATGGGGGTGCCCAATCCCCCGTCAGCTGCATGCCCCCCCAAAGCATCCAGGTGCCATGCTGGGAGCCCACCCCAGCGTGGCAAACGTCCCTCGTAGTCTTATTAAAAAAACCTGTAAATAACAAAATCTGTCCCTCGGCGCTTCTCCCTGGCCCTCTCTCACACCCCGCATCCACCCACTGTGCACCCTGCCTCCCCCCACCCCATACTTACCTCCGGACCTCGGCGCGACGATCTTTGGTGGACCGGGAACACGTCTGCACTCTTCAAAGCCGACCGCGAACTAAGGAAATGCCGGTAAGCTGTATAATGGAATAGATAAGTTTTTTCAACTTTGCTGCATATCTCAGGCATTTTTGAGATTTGACACCAAATTAACATGGGGTTTTGGGACCCTCCTCTTGAATTCTGTCACTGTCATGGCGTTAATCAGGCCCGAAGGGTGATTTTGAGGTCATCTGGCGAAATCACCTTTGGGGACCGATATGAAATGACAGTGCCAGTGTTCATAAGGTGGGTTTCAAAAGCCTATGTTGCAAATTTGCGAAAAATTCCTAAATGACTGTTTTATTTAGCTGCATTATGCAGTTCCTACGCACACTCGTAAGTTCGCGAATTTTTAATATTTGCACTCCAGATTTTCAACATTGCCATTTTACCACACCTCCTTATGAGCAGTACAGCTGTCATTTTTCACATCACGCCCAAAACGTGTTTCCACACATGTAGTGCCCAATGGCACAGTCGGTGTGCAAAATCAATGTTCGGGACAGATTAAGAAAATCACAGTCACACTGCTCATGAGCAGAAGTGTTAAAATGGCTATGCTAAAAATTTGGTGACGAAATTCCCCAAAATGACTGTTTTACGAGCATTTGTAGCACTGATCCTACGCACGCTCGTAAGTTCGTGAATTTTCAATATTTGCACTCCAGATTTTCAGCATTGCCAGTTTACCACACCTCCTTATGAGCAGTACAGCTGTCATTTTCACATCTCACCAAAACATGTTTCATACAGTAGCACACAATGGCGCAGTCGGTTAAGCGAAATCAATGTATGGGACACATTAAGATAATCACAGTGACACTGTTCATGAGCAGAGATCTTAAATGGCTATTTTGAAAATTTGGTGAAAAAATTCCTAAAATGACTGTTTTATAGTGCGTTGTGCAATTCCTTCCACACTAAATAAGTTCGCAAATTTTTAATATTTTCACTCCAGATTTTCAACATTGCCATTTTACTACACCTCCTTATGAGCAGTACAGCTGTCATTTTTCACATGTCACCCAAAATGTGCTTCCGGCATGTAGGCGCACAATGGCGCATTCGGTGCAGCAATCAATGTTTGGGACAGATTAAGAAAATCACAGTGACACTGTTCATGAGCAGAGGTCTTAAAATGGCTATGTTGAAAATTTGAGAAAAATTCTTCAGATGTTCTGCAATGTTACTAATGAAGACATTGAACAGGATTGGCCACAGCACCAATCCCTGCAGCACCCACTGGTCACCCCTCCCTAGACTGCACCACATTTACCACCACTCTCTGCCTTCTGTCTGTTAGCCAGTTTTAACCCAATTTACCACCCTTTCACCCATGCCCAGCTTACCCAGCTAGTTTATCAGCCTCCTATGTGGGATGGTGTCAAAGGCTTTGCTGAAATCAAGTTAATCGTTGTCCACTGCCCCACCCTGATTCACTTCCTTTGTCACCCACTCAAACAAATCAACCAGATTTGTCTGACATGATGTCCCCACTGTGAATCCATGTTGTCTATGGTTCTGGGCTCCGATGGCTTCTAGATGCCTCACTATCCTTTCTTTAAGCAATGTCTCCATGATCTTCCCCACTACTGAGATGAGGCTGAACGGCCTATTGTTCCCCACCTCCTCCCTGCTGCCGGACTTCTGTAGAGGGACCACATGTTCCCTCCTCAAGTTCACTCATGTTGAATGACTCAGTGGACATGGCTGCCAGAGGTACTGCTATCTCCCTTCGCAGTTCTCTTAATATCCTTGGGCATATGCCATCTGGTTCCATCGCTTTGTCCACCTTCAATTTAGTGAGCTCCTGCAGGACTCTTTTGCCTTTGAATGGACTATTGTCCACCTCTTCACCCCCTTGGCAACTGCTGTACTGTTATGGCCCTTGCCTTCCCACTCTTCTGTGAATACTGAATGGAAAGACACAGTGGATGTCTTGGGAAGAAGGCATGGAACTATCACGTCCAAATACCTAAACAGCACATACAAGCAAGCAACATTCGGCATTGACAAATGCTTGTTTTCCCTAGTCTTCTATGTGCCCGTGGGCATGCCTAAAAAAGTATATATAAAGTATCTCTCCTTGAGAGATGCAGTACTTTATGCTTTCTTTGGACATGGCCATGGGCACATAGAGAGACTGTCCGACTCTCTGTCTGTAACCTACCTACCTGGTGATAATGGGGTATATGGGTATGCAGTGAAATGCCGTACTGGCTCCATTTATGCCACACTCTCTCCCGACTGCTGCTAAACACAAAGGGCAGCCAGGAAGGGGGTGCACTGTGCTCAGAAATTATGTGTGTGTGACTTGATGTGGGGGACCTGGAGAGTGTGTGTGTGTGTGTGTGTGTGTAAGGGGTGGTTGGGTCTTCTCATGTCTACTGCCTCCTACTAGCCTACAGATAACACAACCTGGTGTTTCCTGCTCTGTTTTGGACTTTGTTTACTGGTAACTGGTTAATGGGGTGCCCGGTCTCCAGCTCCAGCCAAAGCAAAGCAGTTGAACTTTTGTCTGTTTTGATGTCTGGGGGTGTGGGGTGGAGCAGAACCTATTTGGGAGAAAATAGAAGTGAATCAATGATTGTGGTCCTTGTAGCCAAATGGGGGATGTCCCTCACCTGCAGTGTTACCTTTATCTGCTATGTAGGTGTTTCAACAGGCCTTGTATGTTGTGTTATTGTGGGAGCATGTCTGGTGAAATGCCACTAGGTAAGTTTGGGGGCCGGGTCAGCACACTTTTCTGGGCCACACAGTTTTTCGTGATCCTGAGGGATACACAGTATATCACAGATGGTTGTGTAATTACAGGGTAGCATTACATTTCTAGACTGCCTTCTTATTGTCACACATGCATATGCTTTTACAGTTCTTAATTGGGATTTTCATGATGATTGATATGGGGGCATGGGAAGAGAAAGCCTGGGTGGTGATCACCTTCTCTCTCATCCTGGTTGTGCATGTTTGTGTGTGTGTGTGTGTGTGTGTGTGTGTGTGTGTGTGTGTGTGTACCTAACAACACTTGCTCCATGCTGTTTTATTGTACAAGCCGATGTCATGATGGCAACAGCAGATGTGACTATTTTTCTTGGGGGGGTTGTGTTTTACATTACCATACCATGGCATTTGCTGCTAGATGGTTCAACATGGGGGTTGGATGATGGAGACGTTGGTGTACATCCATCCAGTCTTGCTGCTTGAGTGCTGCCTTCCTGTAAAGGACAACTGTGCTGCAGCACTGAACATAATGTGAGTCATTTTTCCTAGAGGCTCTTTTCAAATATTTCTTCAAATTCTGTTACTGCTTCAGCTATCAAGGCTTCTTAATTATTCTTTTGGGTGTTTATGATTTACATGTTGCTGTTACGAACCATTTTTGAATTGTATAATGTACTTTCTGTCTCTGTTCTACTCTTCTATTCTTGGCACGATGCGTTCATGTTTTATAGAACAAACTCAGTGGCTGAGAGGGACATCAGCTACATCATACTGTTCTAAAATGGCAGGGGCACGTAACACCGTGTAAAGCAGAAACACCCACTGAGGTTACTGAATGGCATGCAAAGATGGAATAACATCATTTTATCCAGTACACAAAATAGTTTCTATTGGGGAAAAAAGACTTAAGCACAGTTCTCCTTAAATGTCAACTGTGTCATAAAATATGTAAGTCAAGAGATGTGGTGGTGGAAGTCAGGAAATGAGTTCTAGGGTGCTCTCTGTATTTAACCCCTGTAGTGATGAGCACTAGCCTCCTAGGTTGCACTGAGGTGGTGGTCGGGGACTGGAAAGTTGTCAGTCTGGTCCATGGTCCCATACACCTACCCTGGAGTTCTGGAAAATCAAGAGGGGAGGTCCCAGGGTGACAGACTACTTCCCCAGTGGCACATCATTGATATGATGTGCACAGACGTATAGTACCAGTCCAGACCCTGGGAGGGGGGCTCCTGGCGTGGGTGATTGTGCTGGCTGGTGGCTGAGTGGGGACTGGGGAAGGAGCGATGTTAATGGGATAAGTGATGCTCCCCAGTCACCACTTCCCGAAACCTGATTACCCGATTTAGCATTTTCATATGAAAACACTTGTTTGTGACTAAAGTGCCTGCATTTACTGACAGTCTCCATCCCCCTCGTAAACTCTGCTGCTGTAACTAGGCAACTTGGTGGTTGCAGTGCCATGCCCTCTCATGTTTGTGTTCGACAATGCCACTGTTTGCTCATGAAGCATGCCAAGAGTAGTGTGTCAAGTTAACACACACCAACATGATATTGCACCAAGCAGCAGGGCCTGGTATGCTGCCAGGCCAGCTGGTGAAGTTTTAGGATGACCATCTCTATAAACATCTGTGTGGGAATGGGCAGTAATGTTTTATTTTGTTTGAGAAGTTTACGTGAGCTGTCAGGATTCAGGGGTTGGGGAGGTCACTGGGTAGTGTCATGTTGGCTAACTAGATTTGTTTTAAATCTGTAAACTTTTGCTGAATATGTTGACATCCCTACTTATTCTCTTAGTTGCATACTGTGTGTCGCTCCAGATTTATAGTCTCTAACTTGTTTGTGACAGTGTGGCTAATGTTAATGTATGTTCCTTCAAAGGCAAGCAGCTGACTTTGTATCATATTTATATAACCTACCTAAATTTATTTACAAGTTGTAAACTGAAATGCATTTAATGGAATTGTTGTGAAATAGAGGATGTGTGGTTTGTTCAGGAAAAGTATGGTGTATTTTGGAACAATGTCCTGTTACCTTACCAGTACTCTTACTGACCGTGGCAGTATGTGTGCACTAGCAAGGAAATCATGGCATATTTCTGGCATGGTATCTATGATCATGCTTAATATATTTCTGGTTTTCTCAGACCTTTTTATGTCACTAAAGATAGCCCCATTGACCACATGCAATTATTAAAGCTTTCTGGTCACTGATGTTACCTGTGAAATGTATATGCTACAGTACATTCATACTGTGGATGTATTAAGATGATGATGTCACATCATGTTTCTAATGCTGGTTATAATGCATGCTTCATTTTGCAGATGTAGCACTTGGTGGAGGGAGTGTGCCTGACAGTTGAGGTCCCCCCCCCACGCACATCACACAGTGCTCCTTCCCTGGTGTACAATTGATGCCCTCCCCTCCAAGACTGTTCCCATATAGTAGTGAATGTGTTGCTGGTGTGTGTAGTGATGCATCCAGTGACTCCTCCTTCTGAACCCTTCCCAACCCTTATAGAAAGGAACATGTTCCTCTGATCCCTGTCCCTTAAAGAAGAAAGAAGACCACAACACAGTAAAAGACACCACATGGTAATTACAATATTTAATGACATTCACACACAGCAGCGAACCAAATATCAAGTTTCTTTGGGAAATCAAACCCCAAAATGCCTCCACCCCCCCAAAAAAAAGTATTCCTGTTAAAGTTTAAAAACAAGCCTTTTAAATACTGTTTCAATTCCTTTCCCATACTTGAGGCCAGGGGCTTAACCCACAGACCCTCGTGTTATGACACAAGGTGGTCTGCTCCCATAAACCCTGATGTTGGTGGGTTGACCTCTGACCTGTAGCCCATGGGGCGGGGCTTTGAACCCTGACCCCTAAACCCTTACTGGTTGACCTCTGAGCAAGGGGGTAGGGCCTTGACCCCTGACCCCTGAGCCCCACCAAAAATGTTACTAACCCAGCTCCTATGCTTCAGATCATTTTTTTGGGTGGCAGTCAAATACTTCCATGGGTTGAAATTTGGAAGTCATTTCAGTTTTACTGGAGTCAAAATACTCCAACTTTCAATTTTTTGGAAGTCAAAATAATTTCAGTTGACAAATTTTGGCAGTCAAAATACTCCAAGCCCTGTAGTTTTGAAGTCAACTCATTGGCCTTCTGAATACTTCACCGCTGCAGGCAGTTAAACTTACTTAACAGGTGCAAATTGCACAGTAACATTCGAGTGAAATACTGGTAGATGTAGCAGGGCAGGCTGATCTTGCAGGCGACACTGTACAACACAAACTATTACTTATTCACTCAATGATGATGAATTACATCCAACCACCTGCTCGTTGCTGAGAGCCAGACAGGCCTAGCTGTATGGTGGAACCAGTCTGCTGCCAACTGGAGAACCAGGTTTTTACATTTTGGTGTGGACATTTTGCTCTGGAACTGGCTGGGGAATCAGAAGCAAATTGGAGGTACTACTACTAACTACTACTAAGGTATTCAGCTGCCTGGGAAGAAGGTACTTCTATTAAAGTGGCTGCTAGTTTTACCTTGGGAAAGTAACTGGCTGCCCTACAGTCACATCACAGAAATGTTTCTTTTTTTGGGGGACATGTTACCTGGCTTCCTCCAGAGACACTTCCTCTCCACTCCACCGCGGTCCACCTTCCTTGTTCCAGTTCTGACCATAGCGTGACCGATCACGCACCTCAGGCTCCTCCAGCTCCAAGTCTCACCCTCTCTCCACTCTGCCTGTTATCACACCCTGGGCCATGAGGAGCCCGCCCCGCACCATCCGCACATGTGGTCTACGGCCCTTCGCTCTCTCTGAATCCTCGATTCAACTGGCAACTGGGGTAAGCGCAGACAATGGAGTAAACTCATCATGTATCTGCATCACTCCACACTAGATTCTTTGTCTCAGATCAGTCAGTGACTTTTAATCACTGCTGGCCTGGCTGGCTCCACACTATGTGGCTCCTAAATTTACAGAGCGGGTCTGACTTGTTAAGTCGCTCGTCGGTGCCTCACTCTGATCATCTCCAGTTTCTCACAGTCACAATGACTGAAAGGCGGCTTAGGCATCAAATGGACTGTGCATGTGAGAATTGAATGCTGGCGCTGCCGACAGTCTATGGGCAGGGGGGCAGCTGGCATTTGGAAAGAAAAAAGACAACTACCATGGCAACCCCATAGCAACTGGTAACCCTCCACACAGGATTAAAAAAAAACCCATAAAAACCTGACGTCCACACCATGAAAAATGGACGACAGCCTTAATCAATGGAAATGTTGCTGGACATCAATGACTCCAGAGACCACATTTTTGAATGTTTTGAGCTAAATTATGGATGTAAAATACATCCAAGAAGGAGTTATCTGAAGGGCTGATAACCACTTCCCTTTTTCTACTTGTGATGCCTCTCCTTATGCATTCCAGTATCCCCCGGCTCTCCTTACTGACCTCTCACATTGCTTGCCCACCTTTAGATCATCTGACATGACTACCCCCATGCTCCTTTCCATTATTGTTGTTGTTAGTACCTCCCCTGCCATTGTGTACTCTTCTCCTGGGTTTTTGTTTCCCAGGTGCATTATTTTGCACTTCTTTGCATTGAATCTAAATTACCATATGCCTGACCATTCCTCCAACCTTGCCAAGTCCCTTCTCATCCTTTCCACCCCCTCTTGTGTATCAGCTCTGTTACAGATCTTTGTGTCATCTGCAAAGAGGCATACCTTTACTCCCAGACCCTCCGCAATGTCACCTATAAAGACATTAAAGAGGACTGGACCCAGTACTGAACCCTGAGGTACTCCACTAGTAACCCCCTTTCTTTGGAGTGAGTTCCATTTACTATTACCTTCTGTGTCCTGTTGTGCAGCCAGTTTGCTACCAGGCTACCACCCTGGGCCCCCCTCCAGGATGGCTAACTTGATTATTAATCTCTTTATGAGGACTGTGTCAAATGCATAAGTTTGGTCCTGGACTTGGCATTTGGACCAGTCAGAACCAAGGGTCCTCAATGGGCTCTTATTACAGTGCCTTGTAAAGGAAACTGCGAACTTTCCTTATTGGCAGCTGAATTAACCAATGAGAGCTCTCAGACTATGATTGACAGTGCAGGCAGCCAACCGGAATACAGAGATCCTGGTCCTTCAGTTGGAACTATGTATGAACAAGTGCTGAATAAATCAACTACTTGGTTGCGAAATTTTGTTTTGATTGATTTTTCTACCTAAGAGCGCATACAAACTTGGTGCTGTATGAACAAGTCAGTCCAGCTCGAGCTCTCAAGTGGAAAGGAGCAGTTGAGTGCAGCCCGAGCCACCAGAAGGATCTGCTTTGCAGGCTGAGAGAAATCGCAGAGGAAAAGGCCTGATTTGCCTCCTTGCAAGAACTGAAAGAAACTCGGACTACATAAAGCAGAGAAAGACTTTTGCAGCAGTTGGGCTGGAAGTTCAGCTTGAGCCATCGAGAAGAAAGAAACTTCTGTTTGTGCTGAAACCATTGTGGGGATCTTTTAGCCTGCTCTGCTGCCTTGCAAGGCCTCAAACTGCTGAAATGTAGAACTGTAAAAGTAAGTCCTGTTGCCTTGACTAAGTTCAGAGACTTTGACACCAGAGCAAATGTTTTACCCAAAGAGAGGGCATTGGATAAAACTATGAGAAGATTTCTTGGTCTAAGGACTCAATACTAATTGGAGCCAGTAAATGTGGCATTTGTCTCACCCCAGTTGGTAAGGAAGGAGACCTGTTGCCAGTTGTTTCTGTTTGCTTCTTAAGTCAGCCTGCAAGCTGCATGTTAAAAGACTTTGCCAATCTGTTCTTGAGTCAACCTTAACTACTGGGTCCACGCCAGCTTCGGACCTAAGAGACTGTTCCAGCACCAGATCCAGCTACTGCTCAGCGAGAGACCAGCCTTGGGGAGTCGGCCCCTGCAGAGAATCAAATTGCAGGTTGTGGCCACCTACAGGGAAAGGCCATGAAGAGAAGGTGAGTCATGTCGGCCTCGGTGCCCCCCGGAATCCTGAGAGGTCAGCGGTCCATGGTGTCACCAGCCATTCCATCCATCTGTCTGGGTGCAGTGAGTACAATCAGGGTAGCCCCTGCAACCACCAAATAAATTCTTCTGTATCATCTGATTTGCTTTATCAGTTTTCATTGGTTTCTAACTGTTTTTGCAAGCCCTCCGGCCTGGCATTAGAAATACCTTATTGTCTGCAAGTTTTTTCATCTGTTTAATAACACCCTTCTTTCTATCAAGGGCCCCAACCAGCTGCAACACTGACCTATCAGTGGCAATGCTTCAGCCCTGCACCTAAATTCCACTCTGGGTACCCAGCAGCTGGTTAGACTGATTAATTCAGGGACAGAGCAACTGTTCATTATTTATTATCTGCTTATTACAATATTGCAGCAATCGTTAGCCTAAATTCACACCCTTCCTTGTTCAAGTCCCCTTAATAAATCTGATTTACTGTTTGATGTTAAGTTGGGCTGTGAGCATGTTATTACCCAGTGTTCAGTTACTGAGTCATTCCAAAGGTACTGTGCAAAAGCATTGTTGTTGCAGGAAGCTGTTTTCTTACAGAGGGCACAGGGTATATGCCAGAAGTCCGGACCCTGTTGGTAAGTGTGGTGTCCCTGAGCATATTATTAGCGCTGGCCACTAATTGTATGTTGACTACTACATATGGTAATTGTTGTGTTTATGGTATAAGGTCACTAGTTAGGGGTGTGGGTGAGTATAGCTTCCCAGAGGGCTGTACCAGTTTAGCAAGTAACCCATGTAACCATTACTCTGGGTGGAGGCACCAAAATCTTAGTTCTACTGTTGGTAGGCAAACCACAGTACCCCTTTACTTTTCAACCCAAGCCCCTCAACTTGCAGTCAGAGAAACAGGCAGTGGTAGTGGCCCGATATAATGGCACCAGGGTTACAGCAACATGAAATTTCTTATCGGGAATAACTCCAAGAACTCTTTTTAATTTGCGTCCTGAAAAAATGATAGCCAGTCTTCGTAATGATATTCGTTCATATTTTGAGAAATGGGGCAGGCTGCATGAGTCTTTGTCACACTGACACTTAGGTGCGAGCATCGTTATTATTATTATTAAGGTTATTGTTATTGTTCTGTTATTTTCTCACTTTTCTTGCTACCTACCTTGCTGCATTTTTTATGTTTAACTCTTGTATTTTTTCTTTACTGGGTTGATTTTTTATTTACTCTATTATACATAGTAAACAGTATTTTCCTGCTGTTAGTATGTTCAATATTTTCACCTTTGTCAGTGATTCTTAATTTCAGACATGCAGTTTTTTCTTCTATAATTGTACACAATCCCATGTGGAACGTGGGTGGGGAGGGATACTTGAGTATTTTGGGTGGGGTGTTTGCTGTTCCTTTTTTTCTGGGAGGCGATTTGTTATATAGTTCTCACTGTTATACTATTCTTATTCTGTTCTTGTTAAAATTGTTGTTTGCATAATTATAAATGTAACCCCTAGGTGGCGCTATCCCTAAGGTTACTACCCCTGCCTGTATTTCTGACCACAGGCTGAGGGTCCTGGATTCATTATTAAGGTGCCTCCACCCAGAGTAACAGTAGTGGAGATATCCAACTAGCCTGTTATAACCCTCTAGG
Organism: Neoceratodus forsteri; assembly: GCA_016271365.2. Classification (NCBI taxonomy): domain Eukaryota; kingdom Metazoa; phylum Chordata; order Ceratodontiformes; family Ceratodontidae; genus Neoceratodus; species Neoceratodus forsteri. Next base: position 463,958,752 of record CM057452.1, read on the forward strand.
AAGCTATAACCACCCAAAATCCCACCTAATGGCCAATTGCCCAAATACAAACAATGACTCTTAACAGCATTCAATTAACAGTTTGCAATAGGCATTAACAATATGCTCACAATTGTCCCACTTACCAGCAGGGTCTCTGGTCCTGGTGTGTGTGCCCTGTGACCTCCTGTAAAAGACAGTTTGGCAAAATAACATGCATTTTTAACACATTCAGTTTCACATCTACCACTTTAAGCCCAGTAATAATATGCTCACAAGCTAGTTTCAATGTGGAACAACAGATCAGTTTTATTAAGGGATGTGAACAAGGAGGGTGTGTGAATCTGGCTGAATGATTACTTTACTGATTAACTTCAAGTTACTGTGCACGCACTTCAGTCCCAAATAATCTGTCCTGCAATGCTGGGTACTCAGGATCTATGCTGGCTGGCCTGAAATGTTGCCCAAGGGTGGCCAGCGCTGCAGTTGTGTTGGGGCCCCCGGTGGAAAGACAGGTGGTTAGCATGCATAAACAAGACCTGGCTATTTGTAATCGTGGCTGGTTGGCCCAGGTTGGTTGAAATTATTCAATTTAAGCAGAAAAACAATTAGATAATCCCACATGAAGATTTAGATGTTTGTTGCAGGAGCTACCCTGGATTTACTCACTGTACCAGTCAAATAGGGTTGCCACCTTTGGATGAGGAAAAATGGATCCTAAGCTCGCCTCTAGCCCCACCCTTTTCATCACTCATCATGCATTGCTCCTCCTAGAAAGCCAACGGTTATATCAATAAAATACAACACTTAAAGCAGTTCAACAAAAATCTTAAGATACTGTACTGTACTGTACCTGTTACAGTTACTTTCCTAGGTTCTTCCTATTTATTTACTTATGTATGTATTGATTGATTTATTAACATTAGTTTACCAGATAAACCTACAGAGATAAAATAAATCTCATTTACAGATATGATATGGGGAGACAAGGGAAATACTTTAAATAGCATACAACAGTATAGTTGGTATATAATAATACATATTAAAGAAACTGTTTTCTATAATGTGTACTGTATATTTTCTGGCTCCACTTCCTTTTCATGTCCACAGTAATATTTCAAAGTCAAAAAGTGGCCACATTTTTTCTTGAGGAAAAACATAATTTAAAACATTTAAAATGCCTAAATTCTGTTAGAGATGAAAATTTTTACCAGCAAATGAAAGTGGAAGACAACTGGCTGTGTTGGTGTTACAAAAGGTGGGGACAGCTTTGCTGCTATGCAACTTTAAGATACAGTGGAAAAGATTAGGTTAAGTAAGTGCTAATGGTGTTAATGGCCATACTTTACACCTCCCAGGTTGACTGCTTTCACAAACAAAAGGCTATACTGACAACAGAACTTGTTTATAACCTGGACATGTAGTTAAAACAATGAATGAGATGACAAAATCTGTTTCAAAAGTATGTGAGCACTCAAAATGACTCAAAAACCTGACCAGCACAGAGCAAAACCGGATTACCTGATAAGGACCCTGAAAACCTGACCACCAGGAAAAAAACCTAACAGGTGGCAACCCTACAGTCAAATGGAGATGATGTCCAGGCAAAATGAAGACCTGAGGCTGGAAGCTGATGCACATGGGGAAACTGGGCCTCACTATTCACCTCCACTTCATGACCTTTCCCTGAAGGTGGCCACAGCCTGCAATGGCTTTCTGCACAGAGGCTAGATCCCAAAGCTGGTCTCTCACTGATGACACTGAGGCTGACACACTAACAGATGGCATGAGTCAGTTTGGACAGGGGCCAAGGCTGGATCAATACTTTTGGCAAAGTTCAGTTTAATTGCTGGTGATCTTTCCAACTGGCAGACAGTTTGATTACTGGTGAATGAGGCTCCTTTCTGGCAATTAGGAGTCCCTGCACAGTAGGCTTCAATCCACCATAAGCATTCAGCACATTTAATGAAAAAGCATTTACTTCTCTAACTTGCAATTTGGATTCAGGCCAGGTCGCAATTTCAGTTTATTCACTGAGCAAAACCTTTCAATCTGTAGGCAGGCAGTTCCTGGCAATAACTTGTCACTTTTAGAACACAAGAAGCACACCAGGGCAAACTAGGTCTCTTGCAGGCCTGATCTCCACAGAGCTTTGTTCGGTAGTTCGAGCTGGAGTCCAAACCAGGCCTGCCTAGCACTGCAGGCTGCTCCCTGCAGACTCGAACTGAACGCAAACTCTCTCAGACTGCTCTGCCCTAGAACTGAGGACTGCCTGAAATTCAAACTGACCTCTTAAATATAGGCAGAGATCCTTGGATTCCAATTGGCTGTTTAGGCTGCCTAACACAGTTTAAGTCCTTCAACTGGTTGCAATTTAGGTGCCCAAACTTTGTCCCAGATTATGTCCCACAAATCTATATTACACTCCTATGAGGCTCTCGACAAAATCCCAGTTTGTGATTGGCTAAAGCACTCCCAAAATGGTGGTTGCAGTAAAGATACTGCCCCAGTTATGCAGTCCCACACACTTCAAAGTCTGGTGCAGCCAGGATATTTACATTTATTTTATGACTCCCATACATATATAGTCCCAACACTTCTCTTTAAATTGAGCCAACTTTTATTTAATTATTCTACATCATCTTGCTGTTGCTGTTGTATTATACTGTCCCCTAGGTGACAGGCAGCAGTTATGAATATTTATGAGGGCTATAAATATTAATGAGTCCTCCAAATAATGCCTCCATTCAAACTTTATATTTAAACACTTAAGCAGCTTCTAAGCACAGTGCCAAGGTTACTGGCCCCTATTCAGCTTATCAGGGCTCCGCAACCACCAAAAGACTCCCATTTTCCACCCAAAATCATGGGTGGTACATCAATGCACTAGATGTGCAGTTGCCAGTGGCACCGCAAGAATGCTGGTGACTCACATTTAAAGTTTAGGCCAAGCTGGGCTAAATAACTAAAATGGTGGCAGTAAAGGACTTGATGGGAGCCAGGGTCACCTGGAGGAACAAGGACTGCAGCAGGAAGGCGGGATGTCAGACAGCAGCAGGAGGAAAATGGAGAGAACAAGGACATGGGGCAATTAAGTGTGTCTCGAGGGGAGTTACGTGAAATAAACTTAAATAAAAAATCTTAATATATTATTGATCAATCTCAATCAGTAATATATTATCACCATCAATGAGACCACCCTTACAATTGTGGTCTCACATACTTTCTTAAGGTACCAGAACTACTCACCTTCGGTTCACAGTTCTCAAACCTTAAGAATGCACGTGAGATAACTCTTACAGCTCTAAGAGTGCTCACAGTGGCGATGTGAACATACAAAATAAACAACTGGGTTCAATGCTTGCCTTTAAGTTGCATAGTCAGACCTAATGCCTCTTGATGGAAAAAAATTGTAAGGGGTCAGATTATTCTTATTAGCAACATTATTGTTGTTTTAACTGTCAACATGAGCACTACATAAAAAAACAAGGGTACAGCTTTTGTCATGATGTGTGCTTTATTTTTTCCACCAATGTAACAATAAAGTTTAAACTCTAATGTGTTTTATGTTTACAACCATATAAATGTTTTATTAGATGTAGAACGTGGTTACAAATACAGCAAAAGAAAGAAATACAGGGGTTACCATGCTGTTTTTGGATTTATCTTGTATCTCCTTTTAAAGTGGCAAATGCAGAGCTGGTCAACGCGGGGCAAAAGTAACTATAAAAAACATTAAAAAATAAAACTTACCAGAAAAGTATTCAAACATATCACAAATATATACACACAGACAAAGACTTTAGTATAAAAGAAATAGAGAAAACCAAAACAGACAGACATGGGCATAGAGCATCTTGAAGGATGCCAATGTCTATAATTGTGGGGACAGATTTCCCCACTGTCATCCTATTTAGATCCTTTGCGTACATACCATAACTATGCAAACCATAAATATAATAATTGCTGGCAGTATAGCCTAGAAGTTAGAAGAGTGAGCTTGGTGCATCCAGCAGACCAGGGTTTGATTCCCACAACCTCCGCCTGTATGCTGTGTGACCCTCAGCAAGTCACTTAACCAGCCTGTGCTCCCAGGAGACACCTGGAAATGATCAATTGGAAACCATTGTAAATGAGTCGCTGACTCAATTGTTTATCCGTTTCTCATGAATAAAAAGAAATTATTATTATGATGCCATACATATATGAATGTCTTTGTGCCAGTAAGAACCACAAAAAGTTTTTTTCACGAACATACAGTAAGAAAAATGTGCATCTGAAACAACAGGGATCATCCTTAACTCATAGTCACATTTATCTTTGCTCACTCCTGTTTGATTGAATTTCTGCAAATAATAGTTTGATTCCGCATTTTTACTGCTCTGTACATGCACTTCTTGTTGCCTCTAAATTGGTTTTTACTCTCATGTAACTTTCTTGCATTCATACCTGGAAACAAGCTCTGGATCAGTGTGCATAAATAAATAAATAAAAAGGCTTGAGTAGTGCACTACAGGAATGTATTCAACCTGTTTCACCTAGATAATGGATTTGGAAAGTGTACTCTGTGCAGGATCCACAATAGTTTGACAAATTTGAGAAAGCATTTATTGATTGATTGATTGATTGATTGATTTAGTTATTTAAAATTTGGTGATCAGGATTGGCACACTGAGCCTGGGCTTATTTCCTGGTGAGACCTAGGGAAGGGGATATAGCAGGAAGTGAGACAGCAATAAAAACGTCGTAACAATAGGTGCATGAAAACCCTAAATATATAACTTTTCATATATAATATGCTTTCATATAGAATAGAACAAAAGAATAGAGGACTACATAGAGTGAGGGCTGTAAATAAAACAAACAGGTTCCATTAAAAGTATACTGATTCGTCTCTGTGGCATTGAGCAGTGGGGCATCTGTTCAGCATGTTGTGGACCCAGGTTTGTACCCTGAGCCTGGGACAACAGAAGTTGAGGCTGACGATGGGTGAAAGAGGAGGGAGGGGTTGGTATGCACCATTCCTAGAGCAGCTGCTGGTGCTGGCCAGGTGAGCTGTGCCTGGTGGTGTGGCTGATCACACACTGCCGCATCCCCCAAGATATTGCAATGTGCATGCATCTGTGGGATGTGGTGTAGCAAGTGATTGAAAAGTGGAAACTGCCCACTGTGGAATTCAATATGATGGCCAGTACATTCTCACTCCCATACCATCGGTCACCTTGTCATGCTGATTCCATCCCACCAAACTCCTGTCATTTCCCATCATTCCAAGAAACTTCTCCTGGTTGCAGCAGAGGGCTGCCTGGCAGCTGAAAGGCAGATTATTTGACTCTCAATAACCTGTTTCTAACCTTGTTGCAGTAGTTGTAAAATTGTGGTTCTCAGCTTTTGAATATCACCCAGGTTTAGAAGAGTCAGACACAAGGCACAACAAAAATAATAGGGACTAGAGCAATTTTCTGTTAGCAGGTCTACCTAAATGCATGACCCACCCCAGAAAACAGATGAAAACTGGACAGCTAGACTGATCTATGGACACTCTGGTTATAATCATGTGATCCCCTTTGTTCAACAGCCTCCATTAATTGAGGCTATCAAATAGAGTAACTTTGAAAAAGATGGTATTTACATGTCAGGCCCTGATGAGCACTGCTGTATTATATTTACAGGACCATGTGCCTCCTTATGTTATTGCACTGGCTGCCGGTGAAGTGGCGAGTTACCTTCAAGGTTGGTCTTCTAACCTACTAACCTATAAAGCAGTATATGGGTTGTGTCTTGACTACCTGTTGGAGCTCCTGCACCCTGTTTAGTCCTCATGCCCTCTGCTCTTCTGAGGAAGGCCTCTATCGGTCCCAAGGGCCCCTTAAATCAGCTGAAAACTGTACCTTTGAAACAACTGACCTTCTGGCTCAGAATTGGAACCTAGGGGACTGATAAGTTCCCTCGGTCAAGGTCTTTACACAGGGATTAAAAACTTTTCTATTTACTCAGGCCTTTAGGGAATGAGGATATACTGTTATCATCCTTTGCTACTATGTATTTATTTTAACATTATACTTAAAGTTATTTTTGGTTGTTTTATGTATTTTATGCTGTGTTACTCTATGCGGTGCCCTGAGCCTCTTGGGGAAGGGCGCCATATAAAAAAGGCTACTACTACTTCCAGTGTTTTGCCATCTGCAGAAAGTAATTTTCTGTCAGTTCCTTTCAATGGTCAGCTGTGTGGTAAATTACAAACATTCGAGTATTTGGCTCTTAAAATGTGGAACAGCTTGACTATGGACATACACTCTGCTGAATTGTTGAATACATTTAAAGAAAGATTAGAAACATTTTTATTTTGTCAATAATTCAGTTTCATCTGTTTTATAATTGTTGTATACAGTACTGTAGGCTGCCTTGAAACTTGTGAAAGATATCTTAGTAAATGTTTAAATTAAATTAATAAGTCAGAAACTGAGGGGTGACACAGAAACCAGAGAGTATATAAATGGGAGGCAGGGAATGTGAGAAGTGAATACAGTGGGCAGCACGGATGTTGAGGGATCGTGAAGGAATGGGATACCAGAAAAGCACACTGAAAATATGAAATAAAGTATAAAAATAGAATTGATGTTGTGATCATAGGTCTTCTCCATGAATCATTTTTAGTCACAGAAACCGCCAAAATTGAGCACAGTTATGGTTCACTGGGTTAGCTTGCAAATACACGATATGTGTAGCAATGCTTAAATGTAGTTTGAAGATCAGAGCACAGACATAATTATGTAATACAGCTGTGGAGATTCAGTCTCTTTATCCTTGGTTGGGCTACCACCCTTTTGCAATATCAGCAGGGGAGCACTGGTGTGTGAAGTTGGCAGACTTCTCTTCACAGGTTAATTAAACAAATTCTCCACAATTCACCAAGTGAATCTGCACTGCGAAGTTCCATTTTGCAATATAGGGCTAACTTTGTGAATGGCTAATTTGGTAACATTGCCGGTGAAGTGAGGCCCATAGGTGAAGTTTGCAATGTACTATGGGATTGGAGGTCACTTGGTACTGAATGAGCTGTATACCATGTGGAGGCAGTGTTCTGTGCAGTCTTATGAAGAGAGGGCTTGAGAAGTCTGTCCCTGCTTGTCTGAGCAAAAAAAAAAAAAATGTTAGAAACTGCTCTGAAAGTGGAGTATTTTGAACCAAATTGCTCACAAAAAATATCTTGACTTGTGCAGCTAGATCACCATTGTTTTTTTGTAGTTTTGCAGATTTATTTAGTTGAAAGTAGTGGCTTTGTTTTGTTTAGTAAAGCGTTGCTGTGTGGGGGAGGGAAGAATTTTCAGCTACCAAGAAAGGCAGCCATGTGAACACGAGTCTGATGCGTTTTCCTCAGTCTTTCTTTCTAATTATTTTTGTTTGTGGTCTGTGATTTATCATATTTCTGTAGTCCAGTTTTGAGTAGTTAAGTAATTACTTTCGTTAGTTTGTTTCTATATTGATTGCAGTTTTTTTGTTTAGTTCTTGAAGTAATGGTATTACTTACAGTAACTTGTTTTGAATTACCATCGTGTGTGTTGTTAATCCCCGTCATGTTAAAAAAATACAAATAAAAACTTTTTATAGTGGTTTTATAGTAGCTACTGTTAGCTCTGTAAACTGTTCTGATTCAGATCACACTGCTAATCCATCTGGTGAGGTGCTGTCTGCTGCTGCTGGTATTTTGTTTTACTTCAGGGTTTATTTGATTTTTTTTCTTGCAATATTAAAATGGAAATATATAAAATGAAAAAGGAGAGTTCCGGTAAGGTGGCTAATAAGTACGAAGATTCTGTGTCATGAAAGGTTGTTGCATCTAAAAAAACTACCTCCACAGTAGCTTCATCCATGGGCTCTGGCCTCTTGGACTAGTAGTAGCAGCAAAAGGAGTACTTGGTGGAAGTGGTGGTGGCATTAGTGTTGTCAAATTATCTGCCACAACTGTAGTAGCCATGCTGGTGGGTGCTGTGGGGAGGTAGCAACAAGAGGAACAGTCAAAGAGGTAATAAAATCTTTGGCTCAGGAACAGTAGTCAAGGAGGAGGTTGCTGGTGTCCTTGTCACTGCTGCTGGTGGTGGTGGCACCCAGATAGGTTCCCATTCCCAAACGAGAGTGTTAAGCTTCACCGTGAGTCAGAGTCTAAGGAAGGAGATCTGACTGTTGCATAGTTCGAAAAGACTACATTTAAAAATGTTTCTCTCACTAAAGATGATGAGATGGAGAGTGTAGAGAAAGTGAAGATGAGGAGGACAGAGCTCAGGAGGAGGAGGAGGAGGAGGAGGCTCTCAGCCTCGGTGGGGATGAGGATTTAGACCCCCTAAGGGGACCCCAAACCTGAAAAGAAAAAAAGCAAGGGTGATGCTGCTGAACCTGTGGTGCTCTACAGACCATAATTGTGTCACAGAGTTACCAAAGCCCCAGTACTACAACTGTTGCTCCTGTTACCACCGTTGAGTCCATTACACCACATGAGTCATTATGTTGCAATGCAGAAATCATCACAAAAACACCCATTGACCCCTTCCCCGTCCCAGTCCCACTACCATATAAAAATAAGGGGCATAAAATTCCTAGTTTGGGATTTTTTACATACTGGACCCAGCTGACAAAACAGTCGCTATCTGCCAGCTGTGTCAAGCACAAGTTAGTCATGGAAAAAAGGGGAGCCACCTAGGCACTGGTGGTCAACATATACACACTTCAAGTGTAGGCATCTGTTACATTGCACCAATAGGAAGCCAGTGCAAGGGGGGAGGGCCTCTCCCATATTTGCTAAGACTTTTCAATGTGGCAGAGAAACAGCCCCAGTGGAGGCCAAGTTGACAGAAGAGGAATACTACAGAGATGAGGTGGAGTCTGTGGGACTGCCTAGTAGTGGTAATAGTAGCAGTGGTGGGTTGAGTGCTAACACCCAGAGGCACCAAAGCACATTAAGCTCAGCTCAGAAAATGTCTGAAATCATTGCTTTCATTCGAGCAGCATCCATGAATCCCCCTGATTTAAATGTTACCCCAACAGCCATGCTGTCACACTGAGTCCAGCTGTTTGGTAGCCCAGCACCCAGAAAGGTCCAGCCTACACTGTATAGCATGTTTAAGCATCATGCCAAATACCCGCCCAATCATACTATTGCACAGGATTTGAATGCAGCAACCGCTGAAATGTTGGCAATTGATCTACTGCCATTCTTTCTTGTGGAGAACGTAGGATTTCAAAGGTCCATAGCACATGCCTGTCTGAAATGGCAGCTTCCCTCATGAACGTACTTCTTCACCTGTGCCATTCCTGAACTTCATGGGACTGTGTCACACATGGTAATCCATGCCCTATAGCATTCAGCATCCCCTTACAAACATCTCAGTATAGATATGTGGACCAGGAGCCAAACAGCTGGTACCTCCTATCTGTGCATTACAGCACATTGGACACAGGCACCAGGGGTAGTATTTGACTCTGACTGGGGGAAAAACTGCAGTAAGTTCAATTACAAGGTGGCAGCAATCCATGCATTCACCAGCATGCCATGCTGGCAAAGAGTGTAACTAGATGACACACAGGTTAGAAAATGTTAGAACTGCTATCTGAGATTGATTAGTGGATGCAGCCTGTGGTGTTAGTACCATGGGGGGGGGGGGCACAGGAGCTTCAGGATGCTGTGAATTGGGGGAAATGGGGGGCTACTGACCTTGAGACACTGTTTACCAGTAGCCTCATTTTGATCAAACTTTACCTTGGTGTACCCCAAGGGCAAAGTTACATGTGAAGCTGCTAGGTGAAGTTGCCAAAGGCAAATTTCCTAGCAGAAAAAAATTGTGAATTTATCTGTGAAGATGCATTTGGTGAATTTGCCTTAACTTTACCGGTGGATTAAAACTTCACAACTTCTCCACAGGGGAGAAAAGGATCAAGCATCCCAGCAGATGATATCCTCATGTGGATGCCATCTTTACTGCAAACCTGCCACCTGGGTGACCACAGGTGGCAATGCAGCAAGGCCATGTGAGGGAGTGGGAGGATGCCAGCTAGAGACCTGTGCTGTGTATACATTGTGTTCACTTGCACATTGATCCCTCTGGTGGCTGACATCCTGCAGTTGCAAGAACTAAGAACATGGGAAAGACCATGGAGTGCAACTAGATGAAGAGGCACATGCGGGCCCTAGCCCAGCTAACCAGCTACTCCCTCCCTACCCTGGAGGTCATCCTTGGAGGGCCAACACCTCACCTGGATAATTTTCCTCCTTGATCCAGGTGAGCCCCATCTTGGGGGAGGGTAAGCCAGGGGGTTGGAATGGGAGGTAAGTGCTGGAGAAGGCTGGGTACGGGACTGAGTGGGAGCCACCTGAAGATAGGGTCCTCTGTTCCTAGTCCTAAAACTATTCCTACAGGTGTCCCTCACAGCCAAGTTCTTGGACTCCTTTTGTTCTTTTTATTCATTAAAGAAATTCCAGCAGTATGCATGGGCTTTAGATTTATTATGTATGCCACTGCTGACAATACGGTTTTGAAAACTGCATGTCTAAATCGTTGTGAACTTTAAATACAACTTCAAAAATGTTATACCTCATTATATAACTGGTTCATCATCCTGAAAAACATTTGTTTTCCATAGAACTTTATTCTTCCTGGCCAGACTCATCAGGGATATACCCTGTTCAGAACTATTACCCCCTGTCATCCAGTTGCCTGTGAATATAGTGAGTCTTTTATTGCGAGTGAAAAGGGCGAATTGAAAACAGCAACTGTGTTATAGGCTCTGTGTTTTTTACTAGCACATTGTTAGGTTAGCACATTTGGTAGGGCTTTTTGGGTGATTTCAGTGTTGTAGGGAGTAATGATGGTGTGCAGTATATGGGGAGTTGTGTGTGCTGCCAGTTTTGAGTCGGCTGTCTGATGTAGTGATTAGAGTCACTGCGTGTGAGGATGATGAACCTGGGTTCAGAACTGGTTGCTGGAGGTGTTTTTTAGGTGTGTGTTTCTTTCATTTTTTTTTTTTTTCATTTATCTCCTGTTCCACCTCCCTTCTGAGTTTGTTCCCCTCCACCCAAAGGTTGCCCCGACTTCATCCCCCTGCTCTTGGGAGTGGTTCCCCTCCCAAGATTTCCCCATGTCTCAGTGTCATCCTTCCCTTGGTGTTGATTATTTTAAGTCAGGGGTATGAGGAAAAAGCCCTCCAAAGAAACAAGAAAGATAACAGTACTGTTTTGTAGCATGCTATAGTGCTATGGGTTTTTGTGTTTAATTTTTTAGTGGCTGCTTTTGTTCTGCATGTTTTTTCAGTCACTGTTCTGACATGGGACCCTGTCCTACCTGGGTCCTAATTCAATCCCAATGTCCCCACAGTTCTATCATTCATGGCAAGGGCTCCATGGGGAGGGCTGTCCTATCCCCAGAAGCTATCTGCTACATTGACTAGGATACAGTGTCGGCTGGCACATGGACCCAGGAGAGTTCCTGGAGCTCAGGACACCATAAAGATGGTCATGGTTTTTTCTTCCCAGTTTCTAGCTGGCTTCTTCCTTCTCCCCTGGTGTGGGTAGGTCATCCTGGTGGTCTCAGCTACATAGAAATGTCCTGTGGAAGGAGCAAGTTCCCTTTGCCCACTGTAGCAGCTGCTGCAGCACTGGAGCCTGGCACCAACCGTCACCAATAGCAGCACACTGCCAAGCAGCTGCTGCCACCTGGCCTGCCTCCCAGCAAGGCATTATGAGCTTGCTCCCAAACTTGGGTCATCTAGATGGCAGTGCAACTCACTGACACTGGGCCATTGGAGCGACCATGAAAAAATTGATCCTTCACCCAATAAAAGACAAAACTAGTGTTTATTTGGTACATCACACCATTGAACAAATTAATTCAAATGTAGAATGCTGTCTGATGAAACTTCACTGAGCTTTAATTATACAAAAATAAACATTGTTATTTATGAGGTACATTAAATATAACTACAAAACCGCATTAGCACAGTGAAATCGTAACATCAGCAGGGTGAGTAGGGTGAGGCAGGCAGGCAGAAACTGAGGCATTCAATGCCTGGTTGAAGAGGAGGTGTCAGGAGGTGGGGAATGTATAAGTGGGAGATTGGAGTAATGTCTAGGGATAAAAGGTTGTTTAAGGGAGATGGCCCTTCAGCTCACACAGAAGGGAACAAGCACACTAGGGCAGAAGTTTGATGTTTTGTGGACTGCCATTCAAACTAAAGAATGGGAGGTAGAGTCTAGGAATTCTCTAGATGGGAGGAGGAGAGGACTCCCTAAGCGAGGTCATCTCTGGAACTATGAAGGTGACTGGTGGATGATAGTGATGGCAAGGGCAGGACCAAAACAGTTTGGGGGGGTTAAGGGTCACAATAATCCCAATAGTAGAAATAGAAAAGGGAAGAATAAGAAGGCTGCAGTTGGTAGAGATGTGGGAACAAGTAATGGGAAGCAGAATAAGGGAGGAGGTTGGAAGGGGATCTGTCTGAACACCAGGAGCCTGAAGAATAAGACTGGTGTCATACAGGCAATGGTGGCTGAGGCTATGTTAGATTTGGTAGCCATCATGGAGGGCACTAGGTCTGACAAGCACCTACAACAATAGCACTGACAACAATAACACTGAAATTTAAATGCTGAATCTTTTTTTGCGGGGGCTCCTCCCGCCCCACACACCCCTGTCTTATGGATTCTCACTCTGAGGGGGAGCAGATCCCAGAGAAAGTTAAAAATCACGGGGCCATTACAGCCCCATGTAAAAAAAATATTGCAAGTCCCGAGGTGTGCTAAAATGGTCAATGACCAGGATTAGAACCCTAGTCTCCACCACTGCTGTCCGAGCTGCTGATGCCCCAGGCCTCCACACCATGGGAGCAGCTCAACCAGTCTCCTGGCTCCTGGTGCTTTGTCCTGTCTACAGGTCCATGGACAGTGACAGGGAGTGCTCACAGCATGCACTGTAAATCCTAGTCACTGTCTGTGTGAGCACTTACCAGACTAGCGCCATATAGTGCGGTGCTCAGTGATGGCGAACCAGCACTGGGCGTGTGGTGGCGGCACTGGAGGAGCCATCACCTATCCGGTGGGTGGGGGCTTTTTCCCCCTATTACATGCCCTCAAGCCCCCTTCCCGTGCGTGGTGCATGCCTCCGACTTCTTGGCACATGGCAACCCTGCCAGCGTCAGGCCACGCTGTGAACATGCTGCCCAATGCTCTGCAGTGCCCCCAGTCTCCACCAGGGGGTGCCGGAATGCTAGACATCCTCAGAACCTTCCCCCGGGACAGGAGAGGAAAACAGCCCAGCGGGCTCTCAATCCAATCCCACCCCGGCCAACACCCGGTGCCTGAGCTCGCTCCCGAACCTGGGTCGCCAGCATGGCGCAAGGTGTGGCATCCAGCTCCTCAACCCTCAGCACCACCGGGCTGGCTGAAAAGTAGTCTTTAAAGGACAAGTGTACAGGACTTTACCAAAAGTGAGGGCTGATGTACTGTGGTGAAGAATTGCTAGATTAAGGGTATATTCCTCTAATTTATAATGGAGAGAACCTGGTTGCTGATACAGCACAGTTGGTAGTTGGGTATGTTAGGTTATTTCAGGCAATATGTTGTTGTAAGTTACCCCTTAGAGACTATGTTAAGCAGGATGTCATATTTGACATAAAGCATGCAGTATGGGTTAGGATATTTTTAATTCAAGTTTTTTCTTTTTGTTTTGAGAATTAGTTCATCTTCTAAGGGGTCATTATTACATTTTCATTTTTTATATTAAACAAGCTGAGATTTTTCTTTTACAATTTAGGGGTAGCTATGAAATAATAGTATTTTTTGTTTATGTTTCATTTTATATTTTCTTTGTGTTTTTCCCTGTATAACCCCTTGTTACCTGGGGTTACTAGAATCCCAGTAAGACCTAGTGGTAGGCAGGAAGGCAGCGTGAAACTCCAGTTAAATGGGTTTCATACTGTCTCACTCTGTTCTCAGCCTCAGCTGAGACTGAGAGATGACATCACCAATAGAACTGTCGCAGCTGCATAAGCCACATTGGAATCTGCAGCAGAGGGAGTGAGATAGAACGCTGGGAGTTTTCAAAGTGAGTCTCCTGCTTGCCTTCAAGCAGGAAGGGAGTTCCTGTTTACCTTCTGTCAGAGAAGGAGTGAGTGTCCAGTGTTCAAGTGGTGGAGACTGCTGTCCAGGTCTCAGTGCCCCCCTCCCTCCGGGGGGGGGAGTGGAGATCCCATGTAGATTCTAAGGCAATCCCTAATTTCTGCTGAAGAAAAGCTGCCTATTACAGTTTCAGTTTGCATTTGAAAAATGGGAAGAGTTGCTCGCCTGTGGGGCACCTGCAACAAAAGGGTGAGTGTTTTGCTCTAATTTTAGAGGCAAAATTGTGTTTCTTCAGCCTGGGAAATGTGAAGAAATCTGGGATTTGAACTACTATTTGGGAGGCCTATAGTACTAGGACAAGCAAATGGAGTAGTGTCAAAAGCTAAAGTGCTGTGTGAAGTCAAGTAATATTGTAGAGGGGGTGCGACAGTTCATCCACCGTTTAATCTACATTTCGAAGTTTCAGTTTGTCCAGAGAAATGGCCGGGTATGGGCTGTGGGAGCTGGAGGTGGGAACACCCCCCATCTTTAGTAACCAGGTCCATCTCTACAGTTTCTGCTGTGATTGCTACTTGCCTCATGCGCTGAAGTGATGAGGAATGACCCAGATAGTGCCAAATGGAAAATCTCTCAGGAGTCGAGACTCTAAGTGGTGTGGGGAGCCACAACAAGGGTAAGGAATTCTCTTTGTGAGATGGGAGTCAGAAGAAGTAAGAAGGAAATCTCTCTAGGAGTCTCAGACTCTACGTGGTGTGGGGAGCCACAACAAGTAAATTGGGTTCATTCTTCCAGTGGACCGTCAGTCAAGTGGCCGGCAGGGGAGCCGGGCCAGTCGGCCTGTGTACCCAAAGCGCGTGCAAGTCCGGGCTGTGTGCCTGGTGGGTCCAGAGCATGAAAACAGTAGAATTGGTTCATTCTTCCAGTGGACCACCTTGTAGTCTCTAATCTGCATTATCAGTAAATGTAGCCCCATGGGGGTCCATCTATGCTTTGTTGTGTTCAGCTAGTTGTGAATAAAAGCCACACTGAAAAATCCCATTCCTGGTTCTGAACATTACAGTTATTGCTTCCTGTGTTCAGATTTACTTGGGTGCCCCTGTGCAGAGTAGCCAAACCTAGGTCCCCTTGTGCCGGGTAACCTCATCCTCCCCGAACCCAGGTCCCCACCAGGTATTGCTGCCAGCGCCAACAGCATGCCACCTGTTGTTTTGGCAAAAAGGCAGGGGTTGGGGTTACACCTGTATAACCTATCAAAGTGAATGTATATCAGATGACCTAAAGGTGGGTAAGCAATGTGAGAAGTCGGTAAGGAGAGCCAGGGGGATACTGGGATGCATAGGGAGGGGCATCACAAGTAGAAAAAGGGAAGTGGTTATCCCTCTGTACAGACAGTTGGTGAGACCCCATCTGGAGTACTGCGTGCAGTTTTGGAGACCTCATCTACGCAAGGACATAGACAGGATGGAAGCAGTCCAGAGGAGGGCAACTAAAATGGTGCAGGGTCTACATCAGAAACCATATGAAGAGAGACTGAGAGAGCTTAATATGTATACCCCTGATGAAAGGAGGGCTGGGGGGACATGATAGAAGCGTTTAAGTTCTTCAAGGGAATCAACAAAGTCCAGGAGGGTAGTGTCTTTCAGAAAAAGAGATGTGTAAGAACAAGGGGGCACAATTTGAAGATAGAGGAGTGCAGCTCAGAGGTAATGTGAGGAAATTCTTTTTCACAGAGAGAGTGGTGGACGCATGGAACCGCCTTCCTGGAGAGGTTGTGGGGTCTAAAACAGTGGGGGAATTCAAACATGCATGGGACAGGCATAAGGCAATTATAGAGGGGGGTTGCAGGAAGTAGGCTGTTGGTTAACTAGAATATGCAGCTTATCCAATAGGTTGGGAAATGGGCAGACTGGGTGGGCCAAGTGGTCCTTATCTGCTGTCAAAGTCTATGTTTCTATGTTTCTATAATATGATCCAAAAGAATGTACAATGAACTGAATTGTGTTTTCTCTGTATGATTGTTTTGTTCTTTTGTAAATAAAATTCATCTACTCTTTGGGTAGGGGGAGCTGTTGCTCTTTTCTCTCATGGTCGGCCAAAATGGCTGACACTGTAGATGAGGAGGATGGAGGACTGCTGACTTTTTCACTGTTGGAGGGTTCAAGTATGCTGACCGACCCTGGCTTAGTGATGTAACATATGAATGTTTCAAACGAAACTGAAGTTAACACAGTGTTGGCTCATGAGAAAGAATTGAATGAAGGACCCAAAAAACTGAAGAAAGGCATTGGATCCATGAAACATCTACAACATACCACAATCAGGATGGAGTTTATTAATCCATCTGATAATACCGCTCCCACTACGGCTGAACAAATTTTGTGCAAAGTGCTGGAGGAAAAAAACTGCAACTACTGAAACAAATAGAAGAGGAAGAGGAGAATTTTTGACTTGCAATGGAGAAATTGAAATATGTGGAATCAAAGAGTGTTGCAGCTGCTGCTGAACCACAACAAGCTGCAGCTGGGGATGTGGACTGCAAAGCTGACTCGCCCTCGGGTTCATTGCTCACACGTGTCTTGTCAGCTTTGCTGCAAAAGAAATCCTTAAGCATGAAACACAAGCCTAAACCACCAAAAGAAAATAAAACAGGAGGAGAAACTTTACCTATTTCATAGTCAGTCCAGTCCACTTTAACAGAAGTTGGATGGATACAAACCAAAGAGGGAAACTGGATCCCTGATCCGATGGACGAAAATGTTCAAAATTATAACCAAGCGATGCCTGTTCCACCTGAAGAACAAACAGCAGAGATAGCAAAAATGCAAGACTCGGAGCCTGTTACAAACGATGACCAGGGCATAAACATGGACACTGACACAACTTTACCATAAGTACTAATGGTACAGATCCAAAAGAAAGCACAATGAATAGTGATGGCATATCTAATTCAGAATGCATAGACACTTCCCAAGAAATGAATACAGATGCTAGAAATAATACTGGGGCCCCAGACAAACCCTGTATATAACTGATACAATTGTTAGGGCTAATTTTCTTTCCACCCTCTTGTCTGATTGCTCTTAATTTAATCAGTGTGGAACATCATTAAAACAAAAAAGAGAACTATGTTCCCCAGGATATTAGTATTGATTTTCCTGGTGGTAGCCTGGAACTACCATGCATTGGAAAATGGAGGGGAGATGTAAAATCAGAAGAAGCCTTACAGGCATTGGGGACAACCTATGGTGGTACCTGTGCACATGTTGTTGGGAGCAGTCATCTTAGATTTATAATAAGTCCAGGTTTGTTTCCTGTAAGATTGCTAAATGATGCTCTTAAGATGTCTGCTCTTAGCAACATGGTTAAACACAGAACAGAGTTAGGGAATGTTCTGGTAAATTGGATATTGAAAAAAGCTCGACTAGGTGGTGGAGCTGCAAGAGTGCTCCGTATCTCCATGGCTGTAGTGTGCGGTTTAAATCTTAATAGAACCGAGGAAGAAAAAGTGTTTAAATGTCATCTAAATGGAAAGACAAACAGAGCGGTTCTTCTGAGGAATATATTTCACCCCGTATCCAGCCAATGGAGAAAACTTTTAGACCCAAAATCAGCCCCAATGGCCAGAGGGCACCCGGTGATTTTGGGCCTGGGTTAGGGTCTCTGGCACTACAGGGCCAAGGCTCCAAATCAGAGTTTCAACCGCGATATGCACAAGGTGTGCGAGTTGTACAAATACCTGATGCAGCGGACTCTTCAGTTGACATTTCAGTAGAGTATCCACGTATTGTTCAGCATTGGGCCAAGATCAGAAAAACGCTACTTTGAGATCTGACCGAGCTGTGTATTTTGAGTTCCCGACTCAACGGCTTCCAGCCAACCTGAAACACACTATGGAGTCAATGGGGGATTCGATAGATAAAATCCTGCAAGGAGTGGAGCGGTTAGATCGCAGATTCGAGGCATTGAGTCAGAAGGTGGAATTTGTTCAAAATGAGGTAAAGTAAAATCGGGAGAAAATAGTTAATTTAACTAAGCAAGCCCTGGACAACACCCAAAATATTCAGAAATTAACAGACGGGGTTAAAGTAATCGAGCTGTCTGGGGTTGCTCTTGCCAAGGACAATTATAACTTAAACAAGAAGAGTGAAAATTTGGAAAATCAGTCCAGATATCGGAATCTACGTGTAGTGGGGTTACCTTTAAAGTTTGATGATGAATTTCAGTCTACCGGGACTTAGTAAAGCACATTTTCACTACTGTTTATGAATTACCTCAAGATAATCTCCCTTTTGTCACCAAGGCTTTTAGGGTGCTCAAAAAGCAAGAATCGGAAGAAGTAAGGGATATGGAAAAAAAAAGCCACAATTTTTTTTCTCTCTGGCGTTTGAGTCAGATTGGGATCACATTGTCAAGTTGTCCAGAATGAAGAAAACACTTTTGTACAAGGGCTTTAAATTTAGTATTTTTCCGGAATTTTCTTACCCCACTCAGCAGCGACGATGAAAATTTCTGGCATATAGACAAGAAATATTGGAACTGGGTGCACAATTTCAGCTACTTGCACCTGCAAAGGTGCGAATCCAATATAAGGATAAGACATATGTGTTTTTTGAACTTGACCAATTGACAGAGTTTCTGAGGGTCAGTATAAGGAATCTGGTGAGTCGGGAGAGTCTGCAGAGGGTCTTGATTCCCCAACTACTTCTGAATTAGAGATGTCAGCTGTTCTGGATGCTGTCGAGGGTTTTGGGCAATTAACATAAATATAACAATAATAATAATACATGTCATATGTTTTTCTTTTGAATACTAAGTTGTAGCTTAGTTATTTGTGTTATATAATTATACTCTGCTAGGGGTTATGTTATAAAAGGAATAATGTGAGTTGAAACATTAAGGTCACTTGAGGTGTTAATACCTCCGAATTGTTCACCAAACTGTTATTTTCATTGTTTTGTTTGTATGAATTATTATGATCCCCTGGATTTGAATTGGACTTGATATATCTGTCTCTTTAAGATGTTTTTCTTATTCTTCTTGTGAAAATGTATTGGAATGTGATATAACATATGCATGAGATAATTTTTAAAAATCAAATAAAATATTATATGATAAAAAAAAAGCTCAAGGGAAAAGATATAAATTTAGGTCCTTTTTACAGTGTATGTTTCTGTTAACTTTAATTATTTGCAGAGATGTCCATCCCAACCCAGGTCCTTGGCACCAAAGACAGCACAATGTAGATAATACAGAACACATGTATAGGTCAGATAATATAGCTAATTCCATGGTGAATAATGTCCTCACCTTTAATTCTATACATGATGGGAAAGGAATTATTCTGGTACATTTAATGCAAGAAATATGATAAAAAGATGGATTTGATTAACACATGGCTGATGGACCACAAACCAGACTTGGTTATGATCACTGAGACATGGCTGAATAGTAGTACCGAAGATGGTTGGTTGAACAGTCCGGTTACAATATTTGGTGGATGGACAGAAATAAAAAGAGGGGGTGGTGTCCTGATTTATGGAAGAAATCATTTAATTATTTCACAGGTTGAGATAAACAAGGACCTAATAGGTGCAGACGCTTTGATCCTTGAGCTGAGACTACCATACACCAAGAAAATGACGCTGATAGGAATTTATTGTCCCCCAAAAATTAATCCTAGTGTCTTTGAAGAGTTACAAGATGAGCTCCTGGAATTTAAGGACTCCCATGAAATTGTCATGGCAGGAGATTTTAACACTAATTGGTACAGTATTAAAGACACTCACCCCTGATTGACCTCCAGGAAAACTTGGGCCCCACACAGTTGATTAAGGACACAACTAGAATTAATTTAGGTAATTTGGCTTTATCAACAATCTTGGATTTAATTTTTGTTAATTCCCCTAATAGAATAACAGAGAGCGAGGTACTTCCCGATGCAATCTCCGACCATCAGTTCACCTATTGTAAACTTGGTGGACTTGAGGCACGGGCTAATAAAAGACATACTGAATGGTGAAGTTTCAAAAACTTCAATTATATTTAATATATGCTGTAACTTAGTGATGTTAATTGGGATCACATGGAATGGGAACATGACAATTCGCTCCCGACAACTCGCTCCTAACGATTTGCTCCCCGACATTTCACTCCCACGTCAACTCGCTCCTATGACAACACGTTCCCCGACATCTCACTCCCATGGAAATTGCCACTGAATTGTTGATCAGGTGCTTCCCTTTCGCAGCACAGTCAAGTCAAACTGGCAGCTCAGACTTTACATGCACTTTACAAACATGACCCCCCAAGTCATACACCATTAAAAAAACAGTATCAATGTTACCCCTCTCTCTCTCTCTCTCTCTCTCTTACAATGTTGCCTCTTACAATGTAAATTCAGCCAGTCAAACTGCAGTGGTGTGGAGCTAGGCTCAGTGTGACTGGAGACAACAAACGGAAGTTAAACAGAGAGAGTAAAGATTTATTTAAAGTAAACACAGCACCTAACAGAGGTTAGTGAGTAGTAGTTAAGTCACCAATCTCTTTTGGGCTTTATTAGTGGATCTAAACAAATTTTCAGCTCAGTTTTCTGTTTCCTCTCACTCACGCTTTTTGCTGCCACATCCTCACTGGTTACCTCCCCTGCAGTCTGCTCAGCCTGACTCCTTGGTCACCGTAGCCCGATAGCTGTCGACAGCGACAAACCGGACAGTGACAGCTGACACACCCCTTCACAGACCATTCAGGGCTGGGATTCAGCAAATGACTCTGACAGCCTGTATCAGCAGTTGTTGAGGGCTCTGAATACTAATCCCAGCCGTTATTGTAGTATGTTACTGCAGCTCCTTATCCCCTTTTTACTGAAAAGTCCCCCCCCCCACCAATGCTGTTTATCCTCTTCAAGTTTGATTGTTCAGCAGGAAATCTTCAAGGTAGCATTTAATGAAATAGTAAGGCGAAACTAGAAGATAAAATATGAGTTGATATAATTAAAGGCAAACTAAAGTAAAACAATTACAAACAACAGTTGTGCAAAGTGTTGTGATTTGTACCGGAGTGAATTGGCGGGAGCAGAATGAGGAGGAGCTAGTTGACGACGGAGTGAAATGTTGGGAGTGAAATGTCTGGAGTGAAGTGCCAGGAGTGAATTGTCATGTACCCACATGGAATTGATACCAACAGTTAATGATGCTTGGGAATTTTTCTATACTGAATTTTTGATGATATGCAATAGGCATGCCACAATTAAGGTTAAACTTCTAAAACATAACAACGCATTATGGTATTCAAATGACTTGAGGAAAATAAAAAAGAATAGGGACAAGGCATGGGTACAGGCAAAAAAAAAAAGTAGTTGTACAAGTGATTGGAATAGCTACAGACAACTCCGTAATCATTATGTTAAGGAAGTGAGGCAGTCCAAACAACAACATTATATGCATTTATTGGTTAAAAATTGTACAACTCAGGCCGACCCAGTGGCACTGAGGGTTGAGGCGCTGGACACCACAGCTTGCGCCACGCTGGCAACCCAGGTTCGGGAATGGACTTGGGCAGCGAGGGGCTGGCAGGGAGAGGAGATTGAGCATCCGGCTGCTCTCCTCTCTCTGGGGTGGGTAGTGGGGAGCTTCATCACCCTGTAGTGGCGACTGGCGGAGACCAGCCGCCTACAAGTGGCAATCCAACAGCAAGGGGGAGAGGGCAGTGGTGTCAGCACCACGCGGCTCGGAAGCCATTGCACATCCGGCTCTCCACTGGGAGAAAATGTGGAAAATGCAGAGGCGATCTTTGCGGCTGATGGCCGCCTGCGCCCGGAGAGACCCAAGAGGAGGCGTGTACCCAGTGGAGTGCGAGAGCAATAATGGCCGGCCCACTGGGGGAGCAGGTTCGTGTGGCCTGCATGCATGACCGGATCCAGGGGTGCAGGGCCAGCGGCCGGAGATCGTGTGGGGCCGCTCTGCTGAGGAGAATAAAAAATAGTACGATAAAAAAAAAAAATTGTACAACTCATCCAAGCGAATTTTGGAAAATAATAAACAAACTATTAAAAGGAGAAGGCAATTCTACTCCAAGCTCATTTTTTATAGAGGGCTAAGTATATAAAAGAAAAGTCCAATATCCCTGGTGGTCCAGTGGACGCTGCCATGTCATGGGCTAAGTAAATAAAGACATATCCAATCTCTATCCCTGGTGGTCCAGTGGACTGCTGCCCACCCGATTGCGGGCTAAGTAAAATAAAGACAAATCTAATCTCTATCCCTTGTGGTCCAGTGGACCTGTCAGCCTGCCCGATTGCGGACTAAGTAAATAAATATAAATCTAACCTCTATCTCTGGTGGTCCAGTGGATCCCCCTCCCTACCCACCCACTGATCCCCACTGCCCCGCTCCCCTCCCTGGTCAGCGGTGGGCGGCTGCACCCCACCCGCCTGCCGCCCCGCCACCCACTGACTGGACACTCGGAGAGGCTGTACGCCCATTGGTCCACAGCATGAGCCAATGGGCGTGCAGCCCATACCATACTACACATTCCAGATATGTGAATGGATCCATGACTTCCTAACTTCCAGGACTTCCTAACATGTCAGACTGAACAAGTCATATATTTATTAATATGTCCCTGTGATTTGCATTATATAGGACAGACCTCAAGAAGTTTAAAACTTCATCTAAATGAACATAGGAGTGATATAAGAAGAAATTATGTGGAATCTGTAGTGGCTCAACACTTCAGTGAGACCAAACATGGTGTTGCATCACTGAGGTTCGTAGCACCGGAAAAATTAGAAATCCCCCCAAGAGGAGGGAATTTACAACAATTACTTTTGTGAAGAGAAGCATTCTGGATAGAAAGATTTGGTACCTTAGATAACAGATATGGTATCAATGAAGAAATCATGTGGGCAGGGTTTGTGGAATTACCTCCTGATTGGATATGTGTGTTGCATGTCACATATTGGTCCTAGATACAGGTCTAACCATCAGATTGGGCACCCTTACCTTTGGGAGCCTTTTTTCTGGTGGCCACTTAGGTAGCCAGGTTTTTGGCTATGTGAGTCGGGACATGGGGTTACATGGTTTATATAGTCCTTTGGTCCCATTCTAGCCCTGTATATACCTTTATAGCAAAGATTATCATGATTTAACAATTTCTAAGAAAAAGCAGAAAAATGGTAAGAAGAAAACAAATATAGAATATCCTTGCAACTGTATTAAAGTTAAGAAAGTTTAAACACATCTCAGGTTAGGAAAACAAAAGTTTTATCCAACTTTTCTTAAGGGACAATCAGAAATGCGCATTGCGCATGCCTTAAGTAACATACAGGTATGTAGAAATGTAGCACTCCATGTTAAAAAAAACTAAGTATCAAACTAGAGCTAGTGAGCATGTTCAAACATGGCTTGAGGACCACTAGGTGTTTTGAATGAACTGTTACAAGAGAATATAAAGTGAGCAACACAAGAGCACAATGATGGGGGCAGAAGCATTCAAGAAGGAGCAAAAATTCACCAGCAAGGTAAGACCTAAAAGAAATTAGGTATGTGGATACTAGCAAAAAGTATAATAGGTAATAATTACAAAGATAAAGAGAATAATTAATGCTTGGGGACAGAAAGTGAAATGGGATGAAACAGAACAAAATAAGTAAATGGAAAAAGTTACGTTACTTCTGATTTAACAGACAGTGTTTCATGGTTGTTAAAAGGGGATTAGAGGTTTCCCAAGAAGAACAGAAAGCAGTTTAACAGTTCAACATAGAAAGAAATTAAAAAAAGGTATATTTTTTTGTGGCCAAAACAGGTTAAAATTACCCTAATCACCCACTACGCAAGGAGGTCACACTCAAGAGGACTATTCTCATTCCTTAACCCCACCTCACTATGCCTCTTCAGAGCCCTACTGCCCCTGGCAGGAGATATTCAACTGAACCCAGGTCCCATTACTGGCAATCTCCTGATATCCTCCCCGCAGGACCCTCAGTGGGTATCCTCAAAGAGCCTGCGGATCGCGCACATGAACATGTGCAGCCTGCGACCTAAGATGCAGGAAGTGCAAGCCTGGCTGGATCTTTACAATCCAGATGTCCTGGCTGTGTCAGAGACCTGGCTCAAACCTCACATCCTCCCACATGAGTTCGCTGCCCCTGGGTACCACTTCTACGGAAAGACAGGACCAACAAAAGAGGGGAGGGTGCTCATTTTATGTAAAAGATACCCTGAATTCAGCGGTCATCCTGCAACACAGTGCCAGAGCCAACAGCGAATCAGTCTTATTACGCATCACCCTGGCTCCTGTAAGCACCTCACCATGGTGCGTATACAACCCTCCTAAAACACCCTTCAATCCCTGGAGGCAATCTCCAGGATACAGTTAAGTATGTTGCCACTGAACTCCTCATCCTGGGAGACTTCAACCTGAACTGGGACCCCACCCAGTCCCTATCAGGCCTGATACAAGATGCAAACCTTGTACAGGTAATCTCGAACCCACCAGACTGAACCACAAAACAGGGAATCACTTCACCCTTGACTGGGCTCTAGTGACTAACCCCTGTAATATCCAGTCTGCAGGCATCCTGGCTGATGCTCTGAGTGATCATTCTCCTATCTTCTGTATCTGGAAGAACAGGGTGCCCAGAGTGCCACCACATTTTATGGCCATGCGGGATTACACCCACCACCCACCTAAACAATTCTCAGATCATCTAAGCAACCTAGATTGGAGCCCAATCAAGTGTCTCCCTACCTTGGACGAGGCTGTGGCCTTCTTTCAGAAGACGTTTAATACGGCAGCTAACCTCCTTGACCCTATGAAAAAACTTCGTGCCAAGGATGGCTGCTACAAATGGATAACCCCTCCACTAAAGGCCCTCATGACGCACTGCGACAAGGCTTGGAAAAAGTTTAAGCACTCCTCCCAACAGGCCGACCTCGTGACATACAAAACCCTCAGGAACAAATGCAAATTGGTAATAAAAAAACCTAAAAAAGAATATGTCATGCACCTTCAGAAAAATAACCTAGGGAACCCTAGACATTTCTGGGCCCATATTAATGAACTGGTGAAGGGGAACGGCAAGTCCGGACCCGGCCCCATTGAGGTCAACGGGCAACTAATTCATGAAGGCCCTTTAACCGCCTCCTCCCTAAACCACCACTTCACTAACCTAGACCCGTTCAAGGCTGGCTTACCCCCCCTCATCACAGACCCCAGCACAAGGGTTCCCCCTAATCTCAACCATCCATCCTTTCATCTACAGCTAGCCAAGCCTAAAGAGGTCCTATCACAACTTAAAACTCTAAAAACCTCTGGTTTGGGGGGACCCGACGGGATTCACCCCAAGCTGATGAAGGATGGGGCCCTGGCTCTGGCCAAACCCCTATCCTGGCTCATCAACCACTCTATGAAGGAGGGCACTGTCCCTACACAGTGGAAACAGGCCCATGTGGTCCTGATCCACAAGGGCATCCGCCGGGAGTCTATTGGCAACTATAGACCAATCTCCCTACTCTGTATCCCGTCAAAAATCCAGGAAAAGCTGATCTATGGACAACTCCATGACTACTTGGAGGCCCATAAAATCCTGGCACCCTCCCAACATGGCTTCAGAACCGGGCATGAGACAGACACAGCACTGACCAAATTTGCAACAGATGTACTCTGAGACCTGGACAAGGCAAGGGTACCCCTACTAGTGCAGTCTTCCTCAGACCTTTCAAGGCCTTGACTTGGTCCACCACAATCTCCTTTTCACTAAACTGAGCAACATAGGCCTAGACTGCCATGCTCTAAAGTGGTTCGAGAGTTACTTGACCGGCTGTATGCAGAGGGTAAAGTGGAAGAGCGACATATCTGGGCTACTACCACTAAATGAGGGGTACCTCAAGGGTCGATACTCGGCCCTCTCCTCTTCTCCCTGTTCACTAATGAACTATTGGACCACTGTGGTGGGAGCTCTGTCGTCCGGTACGTGGATGATGCAGTCATCTACTGGTCCACTGCCAACCTGGGAGGCCTGTGGCCCCTACTCCAAGATGACCTCCAGTCACTGGAGCACTGGTTCACTGAGAACAGAATTGTCCTAAACACGTCCAAAAAGTAAAAGCAATGCTGTTTGGCCCTAGATCACTTGGTCAGGGCAGAACACAGCACCTACAACTCACCACTGTGTCTGGCAACAGCCTGAAGTTGTGCCCTCCTGAAATACCTCAACTATAACCCTGGACCAGGGCTTCACCCTGAAGAACCACATGGACTCAGTCACCCAAAACCCTACACGGGAAACTAGGCATCCTTTACCGCTGAAAGATCAGCTCGTACCTGAAGCCAGAAGCTCAGTCGCTACAAGCGTCCTCCTCCACAGCACTCATATATGCCGCCCCAGTCATGCAAGGGTTGGGAAAGCTGGAGAGGATCAGACTTCAGGTGCTTTACAACAAGGTGGCTCGCTTCACCTCCCAGGCCAACCCTAGGGATCACCACTGCGACTCCCTATCCTTCCTAAACTGGCCCTCACTAGATGCACACCTCCAGTACCCCCGCTCTGCCTAGTGTACAAGTTAGTTGACCCGACCCCCCCAGCCTCTCTGGCCTCGTTGCTCTAAAGGCCAATCACCGACACCTCCGCACAACTGGCCGAACTCTCCTAGATGTCCTCAGGGTCAGAACCAAGGCAGGCGGTATGTCATTTGCCCTCACCACTCCAACACTGTGGAACCAGCTCCCTCCTGGGGTGCAGGAAGCCCCTACTATCAAAACTTCCGCACTAGGCTTGAGGCCTACCTAGCGGTTGCCAGTTCCTGCCATTGTACCGGCTCCTGATAGGAACCCAGAGATAAATTACTAACCAGGTCCTATCCTCCACCACTGTTTAAACTCCATGTCAAACTGCTAATAGTTGCACAATATTATTACTGTCTATCAACCTATTTATTCCATGTGTACTGCTATACTTCTGCTCTGCCATCATAACTGTGTTGTTGTGATTCCTGTAACCCAAACTAATGCTGTATTTGTCTCTTTTGTCATGTAATTCCCAGGTCACCCCTGAAAAAGGGACCTCTGGGGCTCAGTGGGCTTACCGGTCACCACAATTTAATAAATAAATAAATAAATAAATAAATAAATAAATAAAGGAAGAAAGTAAGCTATTTTAAAGAAAAAAAGTGTAAACTGAAAAGAACAAAGACAAAAGGTAAAAAGAGATATAAAAACACATAGGGCCAGATTTTCAAAGCCCCGGCGCAAGCTGCGACAATGGCGGCTTGCACTGAGTGCAGTGCACCCGGGACCCTGTGCCTGTATTTCTATTTCTCAGGGTCCCAGCACCTAAGTCCAGCAGCTTGTGGCAAAGTGGGTGCTGCACCTGATGTATGGCGCACCCACCCGGAATGCTGCAATGGCCGCGGGGAGTTTGCAGCACCCACGGACAAGGGCTGGCAACTGGGCACTGCCCCCCAACACCACTGCGCCAACAGCACCAGCGCCGCAACACTCCCTGGTACCCTGGTGGGCTAGTGCCCCCCCAACCCATCTCAGCGCTCCCACCCTCCCTTACCTGATCCAGCGACCGGCACAGCCCTCCACCGCCACCCGGCCGGCTGCCGAATGGGCAGTCTGTGCACGTATTGTATACTGTATACAGTACACGCACCAATGGCTCATTCAGTGGCGGCCTTGGTGGCGATGTGGAAACTGTGCCAGTCACCAGATTGGGATACGGGAGGGGTGGGAGTGCTGAGATGGTGGGGGTTGGCAGGATGCACGGACGTGGTGTCGGGACCGTGATGGGGTGAGAGGGGACCACCAGACCACGAGGATCACCCACTGGGGATGGATGGGGTGGGCCACATGGTGCACATACAGGACAACCCCCAGGAGCCATCTAAGTCCCTTAGACCTGCCCTTGCTGGTCTAAGGTGTAACACCAGTTCCTGGGGGTTCTTTCAAATCTGGATCTGAGGGCTGGGTCTGCTGCAAGCCCCAAAGCGCCATGCCACAGCCAGTTTTGTGGTGCAAGGATGGTGCTAGCACACTTTGGGGCAAGCAGCCTGCTGGGTGACACAGGCTGCCTTTCAAATTCCCACTTGGCGCAGCCCTTGGCGCAAGGTGCCCTTGCGTCAGACCTGTTTGATGCAAGCACCTTGCGTCAATCTAAGGCCTTTGAAAATCCGGCTCATAATAATTAAGGTTATACCTTGTTCTGTTCTTTACCACTAAGTAACAGTGAATGTTTGAACATGTGCCTCATTATGTCTATTACTTTTAGAAATTAAAGTTTAAAGCCAGAGATACTTGTGTAACCCCTCATCCTCAGTCCCTTTAAGGTTTTTAAAGAGGTAAAAAACCCCCAAAATATATGTTTTAAATAAAAACAAGTATAAAGATAAATATAAAAGTGATGAAATGGAAATGAGTGAATTAGATATTTAAAACATTATATCTTTCTGTGAATTTAGATGAGAAAGATGTATTTGTAGAAGAAAGACAGCACTTGACATAAAATGAAAGACTTTAGCCTATCTAAGGTGGGCATTGTAAATAGTTAACATGGACTTTTCACTGTTCCATCTTCGCTCCCCACCCCACCATTCGGTTTGCTATAAGTGAGTGACTTCTATTGTGGCAAGTGAAAACAGACAAAGTAAACACAGAAGCCCAGATATTCAAAGGGTTGCGCGATGGCGCAACAATGTTCATCATCGCAACCACTGATAATAACCCTGGCGCGATATTCAAAAGGGAAAAGTGCGGCGACAAATCCCGATCGCGGGCGCATCAGTAATGTATACGAGCAAAGGTGGGGGGTGTGCCATGTATAACCTGCACAGCCGAAATTCAGCCGGGATGTGCAGAGCCATGCATGCCAACCCTATCTGCGCAGCGCAAAGTTAAGCCAAAAAAAGGAACAACTGATGGCCACCCACAGGTGAGCTGCCGCGTGCAGGCGCAACACGGCAGCTGCCACCTGTGGTGTACCTAATTCAACTGCATCTGTGAGTGCCCCATGCCCGATCGTGGGCATTTGTAAAAATATAAGAATTCATCCAATATCCCTGGTGGTCAGTGGACGCTATGTGCCGATCGTGGGCATTTGTAAAAAAAAACAATTCCAATATCCCTGGTGGTCTGGTGGTGCCCACCACCCGCCCACTGAACACCACCGCCCGCTCCCCCGGTCAGCCGGGGTGGCAGCACCACCCCACCTGCCACCCTGCCACCCGCCCGACTGCACACCTCTGTAGGGCTGCACACCCATTGGTTCTAGCATGAGCCAATGGGCGTCTGCCACTACATTCCAGATGTGTGAATGAAATCATTCACATATCTGGAATATCTGTTGAAAAACTACACGCCATTGGCTCATGCTGTGAACCAATGGGCATGCAGCGCGTGTCAGTCGGTCGGCGGCGAAGCGTCAGGCGGAGGGGTGCTACCGCCTACCGGCTGACCCGGCGGCGATATCAGCGAGGGTGAAAGCCACCGATTCCTGGGCTAGGTGTTTAAATGCCGGATCAGGCACAAAGATCCCTCCTGGACGAAATATCTATTTAGACAGATACCCGCGATGAACACCTCACGTCAGGACCACAGGATACGGATGATATGTCTATTTTTAGACAGATGCCCGTGATCAGGCACATAGCGTCCACTGGACCACCAGGGATATTGGACGAATATGTCTATTTTTAGACAGATGCCCGCGATCAGGCTGCAGTGGGCGTCGGTCCCCGATGGCTGCTGCCTGGCAGGGTGCCAGGTGCAAGTCGTCAGGGATTGGCGCACCTGCATGCAAATGGGGCCATAATAACATGCAAATGGACCCATAATGCGCCTTGCATAAATTATGGCCCCATTGCATGTCAACTTTTGAATATTGCGGTTGCTGTGCATGGCGCAAAGGTACTAACTAGCGCATCTCATGCTCCACTCTGGCCACTTGCACTGGTGCAGTGCCACTGCACCATGCACACTGGGGTGGCCCAGGGTTGCTAATATTCAAAGCTGCTGAGCCATGGCGCAGCTCCTTTGAATATCGCTTAGTCCACACCCTGTGCAGCAAGTTGAGCTGCGCCCAAGCTATCGCACAGCCTACGCGCAGTTTGAATATCTGGGCCAGTGTGTTTTGCATAGAATGAGAACAAAACAAGT
Source organism: Neoceratodus forsteri (assembly GCA_016271365.2). Classification (NCBI taxonomy): domain Eukaryota; kingdom Metazoa; phylum Chordata; order Ceratodontiformes; family Ceratodontidae; genus Neoceratodus; species Neoceratodus forsteri. The sequence goes on from CM057452.1 coordinate 463,988,987, forward strand.
TATTCTAGTGGAGATGAAATGTTTTTCTACCTTAACTTATCATCAGCATAAACAATGGTAGAGTACAACTTATTAAGATACTGCATGGTATGTTCTGAGTAAGAAGTTAATTATTCTGAATATAATTATGAGTGGCATTTAATTAAAAATGTATTTAATGTTCATTTATAGATCCTGATGAAGTAGTGAGTCCACTACGAAACTTTGATCTAAGATCTATATACCTGAATTAATGAAATAAATATATTTTTCAATTTGAAATTTAGTGGGTGGGTCCAGTTTCTCCAATTGTGTGCAGTACAGTTCCACTAGAGGTTTATTGGAGCATGATCCCTCCCGACATCTTTATTTACTTTTTAGGTACTGGGTGGGCCACACTGCCTCCTAGTGGTTTCCCAGGAGCATTTACTTGCCTTCATCCATAAAGGGATGGTTGGCAACCTTTCTCCATATATAGCTTCCCACTTAATAACAAGCATTTGTCAATGCTGAATGTTTGCTTGCTGGCATTGGCATTGGTAGTGTAGAAGTTACAGAGCTGCATACTAGGAATGTCAGTGAAGTATTGAACTGAAGCCAAGCCCGTCACCACCCTGCAGATAGTGACAGGCATTGGGGTGTGCCTTTGGGTGATCAGGCATGCACGGCCATGCCATTTCACCACACCTACCCTGCAGACACCGACAAGTGTACAGTGTGCCTTGGGTCTTTGGCCTTATGCTTACCCCATTCCATCAGGAAATATGGTGAGATGGGTGCAGTATAGGAGAATGGGGTGAACTTTGGGTCTGAAGATTCAAAGGCACACCTTGATGCCTCTCACTGGCTGCAGGGTGTGGGTGGGGGTGGAATGGTATGAGCATTGTAGGCAACAATCCCAAGTCACAGCCCTGATGCCTGTCATTCTGTACAGGGTGGGGCGTTATGGTCGGAAACCCTAGCACCTCATGCATTAGTTGGTATTTTCACTCCTAATTTTCAACGTGGTTTTTTTTGTGACCCCCACCTCATGAACAGTGGCAATATTAGTTTGTTAGCTGAAAGCTGCTTTTGCACAGTGACTACAGCATTTGGCACCACAGGTGCAAAACACATTCCAAACAGGATGTGAAAATGACAGCGTACTGTTCATGGGGAGGTGTAAAAATGGCAATGTTGAAAATCTGCTGTGAAAATATTAAAAACTGGTTAAGTCATTTAACGTGCGCAGAAAACTGTGCAACACACCGTAATGTAACTAGTTTGGGGATTTTTACAGCAGATTGTTAACTACAGGCATTTTGGGACCTCCGATCATGAACAGTGTCAGTGGATTTTCTTTATCTGTCCTGAACAATGATTTCCCACAGCGACCAAGCATGTCTGCGCTGAAAGTGTGAAAACACATTTCGCCATGTTGTGAAAAATGACAGCTGTACTGTTCATAGGAAGTGTGGAAAATGCCACTGGTGAAAATCTGGAGTGAAAAATATTACAAATTCATGAACTTCACGGTCTTGTGGAAACTCGTAATGCTCCTCATAACACAGTCATTTTATGGAGTTTTGTCACCAAATTTTCAACATAGCCATTTTAAGACCTCTTCTCATGAACAGTGTCACTGTGATTTTCTTAATCTGTCCCAAACATTGTTTTCACACACCGACTGCACCATTGTATGCTACATGTGCGGAAACACATTTTGGGCGAGATGTGAAAAATGGCAGCTGTACTGCTCATAAGGAAGTGTAATAAAATGGCAATGTTGAAAATCTGGTGTGCAAATATTACAAATTCGCAAACTTGCCAGCGTGTGTAGGAACTGCGCAATGTGCGCTCCTAAAACAGTCATTTTTGGGAATTTTTTCAGCAAATTTTCAACATAGCCATTTTAACACCTCTGCTTATGACCAGTGTCACTGTGATTTTCTTACTCTGTCCCAAACATTGATTGCGCACCGACTGCGCCATTTATGCGCTTCATGCCGCGAAACACATTTTGGGTGACATGTGAAAATGATAGCTGTACTGCTCGCCAGAAGGTGTGGTAAAATGGCAATGTAAAAAATCTAGAGTGCTAATGTTAAAATTCACAAACTTCGCGAGCGCGTAGAAGTGCGCAAGCACGCCAGAAACAGTTATTTTAGGAATTTTTTGACCAAATTTTCAACATAGCCATTTTAAGACTCTGCTCATGAACACTGTCACTGTGATTTTCTTAATGTGGCCCATTCATTGAGTTCGCACACGACTGCTGGTTATGCGCTACATGCTCGGAAACACATTTTGGAGCAGATCTGCGAAAAATGACAGCTGTACTCGCGGGAGGATGTGTTAAAATGGTAATGTTGAAAATCCAGAGTGCAATATTAAAAATTAGCTAACCTACGGTCGCTGCGGTAGGAACTGCGCAATGCACGCCTTGTAAAACAGCAATTTTGTGAATTTTTCCACCAAATTTCAACATAGGCTTTTTGAGAGCCCACCTCATGAACACTGGCACTGTCATTCTGTTAATCAGTCCCAAAAGGTGATTCCATGCAGTGACCTTGAAATCACCCTTCAGGACCGATTAAAGCCATGACAGTGACATAATTCCTGAGGAGGGGTCCCAAAAACCCCATGTTGAAAATTTGGTGCAAAAATTCCCAAAAATACCTGAGATATGCAGCAAAGTTGAAAAAACCCTATCTGTTACATTATACAGCTTACCGGCATTTCCTCAGTTCATGGTCGGCTTTGAAGAGTGCAGATGTGTTCCCGGTCCACCGAAGATCGTCGCGCTGGAGTCCGGAGGTAAGTATGGGGTGAGGGGGGGGTGTGGGGAGGCAGGGTGCACAGTGGGTAGGTGCGGGTGAGGGAGGGGGCCAATGAGACTGCTAGGGACCATTTTTTTCTTTCAGGGACTTTTTTTTTTTAAGGAGGACAACACGGGACATTTGCCACGCTGGGGTGGGCTCCCAGCATGGCATCGGGAAGGCTGCTTTGGGGGGCTGTAGCCGACGGGGGATTGGGCACCCCCGTCAGCCATAACAGTTTCTGCCACGCTGGAGTGGGCTTCCAGCGTGGCACCTGGAAACATTTTGGGGGCCTGGAGACATGGCGCCAATGGGGAGGTACCCCGCTGGCTATTACATTGTTTGCTATGTTGGGGTGGGCTCCCAGCATGTCACCGGAAGCTTGTTTTTTTGGGGGGGCCTGGAGCTGACAGGGATTGGGCACCCCATCGGTCATACAGTGTGTGTGTCGAGGGGAGCGTGCACGAGCACGAGCACGCATACACAAAATGCAGTGCTTGCATGCCTGCATGGGTTGGGGAGGAGAGCTCTGCTCACTGAAGCGGAGCTGTCCCTTTCAACTGTATGCCACTGCATCCGGTATCTCGGATGATGGCACTATGTTTCTGGCAAATGCGTCCAAGCAAACATAAACAGGGACAAAGTTGTATCTTTGCCATATGCCAAAGCACTAGATTTAGTGCTACCAGTGTGTAACCTGGAATTGGGCCGTCAAATGGTATATTACCAAGGTGCACTTCTGTGGAACAAAATCTCTCCTGGCCTAGGAGACCCAGTCCAGAAAAAAACTTGGAACCGAATTAAAATCTGGCTAGGGAATTATTGTAGAAAACCAGGACAATGCTGTCCATAGCCTAGACATGGAACATTAGGCTCTGATTTTTCTAATTAATTGGTGCAAGGGGAGAAGATGATAAGAGGAATGTGTGGATTTTTGAACTGTATTTTATATCTGTTAAATATTATATGTATGTATGCAATCATTAAGTTACCTTGTATGCATGAAGTTATCAAGTGAAATATAAAGTTGCCTGACCCTACCTACTGTAATAGTCAATTCTTGCACATATGTATGAACTAACTTTGTATAATATACCTCGTAATGTTTTAGCTTGAGAGGATCTCGTTGTAAATGAGCCTGTGACTGAATCGAGTTTTATCCTAAATTCATAAATATTTTTACTACTACTACTACTACTTGCAGGTACTTCAAAAATGCACATGCCACTATTAATGGCAACTTCAACTATTTGTGAAGATACAGCCCTGCCTGTAGGGCTCGGAGCATCAATATCAATCAATCAATCAATCAAAATCTTTATTTATTCAGGCGAACATCATTGAGCAATGCTCATTTACAAGATGGACCTGATAGGTCAAGATCAAAATAAAGTACAGTATAATACATAAACAAATACAGAGAAGAGGCAAAGATTTTTATATAAATAAATAGGTACAGTAATAAGAAGCATATATACAAGCAAGGTAGCTAATGGTTTTGTACAACTAAACAATAAATCAGACAGGTTTGACACAAATAACTGTGAGGTGCTGGGATTGTGAAAGTGGTTAGGAGTGTTATAATTGGATAGAAACTTAAGGAAGTAGATATGGGGGAATAAAGAAGGGAATGGCAATGGATTGCAGGGTATAATGTAGCTAAGTTTAAAAGTATATAAACAGAGATAGAGAGAAGAAAAAAGGGGGTAAAGGGTAAGAAGGGACTAGGCTTAGTGGAAGCAGTTGCATATCTCAGGAAAGAGATTTGTGAAGAGTTTTTTGAAGGATGCTATAGGGATGAAGGTGTTCAGCTTTAGGGTCTTCTGTAGAGAATTCCAGGTAGATGCTAAAAATAGCTGATTGCAGACCTCCCATGCCGGGTACAGACTTTAGGTAGCTTCAAGGTGATAAGGTTATTGCTTCTTAGGGCATATGATCTCGGTGTAGCCAGAGTAAAGCAACCAGAAATATAAGGTGGAAGTTTGTTTGACAGAGCTTTGTAAATCCATAATGCAGCATTTTTTTTCCTCCTGAGATGTAAGGATGTCCAGCCAACAGCATTATAGAGGAAGCAGTGATGAGTGTTGAAAGGAAGATCTGTGATGAATCTTAGAGCTCTATGGTACAAGGTATCCAATTTACTTAAATAGGACATAGTGCAATGGCCATATAGGAAATCTGCATAATCGATGAGAGATAGAAATGAAGCCTGAATTAGTCTCTTGTTTAGACTCTTTGGTTAGGTAATGTTTGATTCTGAAGAATAGGCCGAGCCTCTGTCTGAGTTTTTCAGGAGCTCCTCAACATGATGAGTGTAATCAAGTTTGTTATCAATCCATACCCTAAATATTTGAATTTAACCACATAATCAAGATTTTCTCCAAGGATGGTGGATAGTTGGGGAAGAGTGTTTGTTGAGAGAGGAAGAGTATATATTGGTGGAAAAGAACATAGCCTTTGTCTTCTTGGCATTTAAAAGTAGTTTCTTTTCAAGTAGTTGATGTTGCAACAGGGAGAATTCTGATTGTAATAACTCACAGGCCTTTGATGGCGAGGGATTACTGACATACAAGACAGTATCATCAGCAAAAGATGAACATTGGCAACAGTGAGGTTGGAATCAATGTTATTGATATATATAGCAAAAGGATAGGGCCCAGGATGGATCCTGCGGTACTCCCTTAGAAGTGGTTTTGAGGAGGATAGGACACCTTCATTTTCACTTGCTGTATTCTATCAGTGAGGTAGCATCTGAACCATCCAAGAGAGGTTGGATCCAGGCCTAAGGAATGCAGTGAGGAAATCAGCAGCTCATGATCCACTGTATCAAAGGCTTTACTTAGGTCAAGAAATACAGCACAGATGTTGCTTTTTGTGTAACTCAGTTTGCCAATCATTTGTTACTTTTGCTAATGCAGAAATGGTACTGTGTCTGGTCCTAAACCCAGATTGAGCAGAGTTAAGGAGATTATTAGCATCGAGGTAGTCTCTTAGTTGGATACTTACCAGTTTTCTAACATTTTAGACAGTACTGGTAGGATGGATATAGGTCTGTAATTGTTGAGATCCATGGGGTCCCCTGATTTGAGGAGGGAAACACTTGTGCTGTTTTCCACAATGTAGGAACAGAACCAGTGGATAAGGACAGATTAAAAGATGGGTTAGGGGAACTGCAATGGCACAAGAGCAATTTTTAAAAAGTAGGGGTACAGGAGTCTGCACCAGCACTTTCCTTGGTGTCTAGATATAGCAATAGGTCTTCCACTTGTTTTAATAAAATGGGCTTGAAGGAAATGAAGAGGCAGTCTTCTGACCATCACTGACTGGAATTTAAATTGTGACCGTAGTAGATTTGCCGGGGAGGAGTCAAAAGCTAGGCCAGCTGTACTGAAATGATCATTGAATGCATTTAAAATTTCACACTTGTCAGTGATAACAGCATTATTATGGTGTACTTGGGATGGCAAGGAAGTACAGGAGTCCTGCCCTAGAATCCCTTGATGGTGCCCCAGAATCTGGCTGGGTTAAGGTAGGAGGCATCAAGCTCGGCTGTATAGAAGGCAGCCTTGGCCTCTCTCCTTTTGGTGCAGCTGTTTCTGGCTTTTCTGAACTGAAGCCAGTCAAACGGATCCTTGGTCTTTCTAGCCCTTTCCCAGAGTTTATCTCTGGCAAGCAGTACAGATTTAAGATCAGCAGAAAACCAGCGGCAGGATTTGTTTTTTATTCTAACGCTAGTGAAAGGTGCATGAATATTGAGGGCGCCTATGATAATGTCATTTAGCACCTTGAGTGCTGTTTCCACAGAAGCTGTATGATAGAATTCTTGCCAGCATACAGAATGATATAGATCGTGGAGATATCCTTCGATGTTAAGGTTTTTTTTATTTCTTCTTGTGAGGAATTTTGCAGGGTTGGATGGCTTGACTGATGATCTTATCCCTGCAATAAGGCAGTGATCACTATATCACTGAATAACACTCCAGCATGTGAAAACAGGTGCGGTTTGTTTACCAACATAATGTCAAGTAGGGTGCTGTTACTTTTGTTTTTTGAGTTAATTCTTGTCGGTTCATTTATTAATTGAGTGAATCCATATGTGTCACAAAAAGATACTAGGGGAGCAGATGCATTGGAGAGCCAGTTTAAGTTCAGGTCACCTAAAATAATGGTATCCTCGGGGCCCAATTTTATTATGTTTCCCAAATGATTAAGGAGTTGAAGGCCGGCAGAGGGGGGCCTATAGCAGCCAACCAGTTGAAAAGCTGTCATATTGGGAGAGCTATTTTAGGGATAAACATTCAAATTCTTTGGGTACTGATGTTACACTAAGACAAGATGCAGAAATATTTGATTTAACATAGACAGCCTCCACCGCCTTGTCAGGCGGTCCGATCTGAATAGCTGGTAGTTGGGTAGATTTATTTCCTGTCATGTGTAGCAGGTTTGAGCCATGTCTCAGAAATTACCAGAAAGTCTGGCAAAGTGTGGGCGACCCAGGCCTGGATCAAAGAGATCTTTTTTAGGAGGCTGCATGTGTTGATGTGAAGGAAGCTTAAACCTTTAATGGAGGCTAAATCTGATGGGGCGGTAAATCCTTCTGGGGGTCCTGGATTGATTTCAACATTGCCAATGCAGATCAGCAAGAAAAATAATAGTTTAATAAGGGCTTCAAGAGATAGCGTAAGGGACCAAAAAGAGGGTTTTCTCTTCTTGCTTGAGGTCCAATCTTTAGAGACGGTCCAGGATGGGTTAAGGCTTAGTAACTTTTCATAGAGTACCAGCTTGATGGACAGGTACAAGGGGGCACTATATAGCCAAGGTATGGGCATGGGGCGTAAGAGATACATGAATGGTTGTGAACCTTTTTGAGGGCTACCCCATGGATTACAATGGAGCAACAGTAGTGAATAATTGAGAAAATGATAGGCATCCACTGGAAGTGAGAGAGGAGATCACTCTGGCAAGCCGCATTATTCAAAAGGGCATGGACTGGAAAGATATCATCCTCAAGATATATTATAGGTGAGAGAGAAAGAAGCAGTAGGAGAAGCATCAACATATTCATGATAACTAAGGGTTAATAATAATGCATGCAGTAGGATTGTGTCCAAATTATTGGCTAGAATTTGGCTATGGGTGGAGATAAGAATTTAGGCGGGAAGGTGTGTATAAAAGAAACACCCGAGGGGGGGGTAGGCAAAAATTTTACGGCTTTCCCGTACCTTGCTGGCTGTCTCTCCCGGCCTCCTGGTTCTCCCTTCGGCCTCGCGGTCGCCGCCCGCCCGCTGGTGGCTCGGAGCCCCTGCGCTTGCTGGGTGCTCGAGGGCAGGGTCGGCTAGAAGTGGAGGAGACAGAGGAGAGGACAGTCAGAAAAGCACAATTGCAGTAATCAAACGATTCTGCAAGGAGGTGCTAAAAAAACTTTGCACTACAAAAGACTGGGGGGGCGCCTTAGCGTCTGGCCTACCAGAAATTCCACCAAAACTGTATCACATATTAAGTACAGAGAAACAACATAAAACCTAAAAATTTAACAGTTCTGGTAAAACAGCTCTTTTGGAGAAGTTACTGTCAAAACCCACTAAACCCAGGCAGTAATTTGGGTGCAAGCTTGAGCAGAAGTCATTGAAGAAGGTGGACCAATGGAAGCAAGGCTTGGGTGGCTAGCCTTCGATTGGTCTCGGCTCTCCGATACCTTGCTGGCTGTCTCTCCCGGCCTCCTGGTTCTCCCCTTCGGCTTCGCGGTCGCAACCGCCCGCTGGTGGCTCGGAGCCCCTGCGCTTGCTGGGTGCTTGAGGGCAGGGTCGGCTAGAAGTGGAGGAGACAGAGGAGAGGACAGTCAGAAAAGCACAATTGCAGTAATCAAACGATTCTGCAAGGAGGTGCTAAAAAACTTTGCACTACAAAAGACTGGGGACGGCGCCTTAGCGTCTGGCCCAACAGAAATCCCACCAAAAGACTGTATCACATATTAAGTACAGAGAAACAACATAAAACCTAAAAATTTAACAGTTCTGGTAAAACAGCTCTTTTGGAGAAGTTACTGTCAAAACCCACTAAACCCAGGCAGTAATTTGGAGTGCAAGCTTGAGCAGAAGTCAGTGAAGAGGTGGACAATCGGAAGCAAAGGCTTGGTGGCGCTTGCCTTCCGATTGATCTCGCTCTCCGATACCTTGCTGGCTGTCTCCCGGCCTCCTGGTTCTCCCTTCGCTCGCTGTCGCCGCCTACCGCTGACAGTTCGAGCCCCCGCGCTTGCGCTCAAGGGCAGGGTCGGCTAGAAGTGGAGGAGACAGAGGAGAGGACAGTCAGAAAGCACAATTGCAGTAATCAAACGATTCTGCAAGGAGGTGCTAAAAAACTTTGCACTACAAAAGACTGGGGCAGGCGTAGCGTCTGGCCCACCAGAAATCCCACCAAAGACTGTATCACATATTAAGTACAGAGAAACAACATAAAACCTAAAAATTTAACAGTTCTGGTAAAAACAGCTCTTTTTGGAGAAGTTACTGTCAAAACCCACTAAACCCAGGCAGTAATTTGGAGTGCAAGCTTGAGCAGAAGTCAGTGAAGAAGGTGGACCAATCGGAAGCAAGGCTTGGGTAGCGCTCGCCTTCCGATTGGTCTCGGCTCTCCCGTACCTTGCTGGCTGTCTCTCCCGGCCTCCTGGTTCTCCCTTCGGCCTCGCGGTGGCCGCCCCGCTGGCGGATCGGAGCCCCTGCGCTTGCTGGGTGCTCGAGGGCAGGGTCGGCTAGAAGTGGAGGAGACAGAGGAGAGGACAGTCAGAAAAGCACAATTGCAGTAATCAAACGATTCTGCAAGGAGGTGCTAAAAAAAACTTTGCACTACAAAAGACTGGGGGGGGGGGACGGTGCCTTAGCACCAATACTGCAGGACCTAGCTAAGAGAGCATTTATGAAGCCACTACTTAGGATGTCAGATCTGTTTAAAAATTGCGGTGAGCATGCTACATGGAAGAACACCATTCATTTACCGTACAAAGGTGGGCTAGATACACCCCCTGACAGGGTGTATATCACAAGGCCCCTACTGAAGAATTCATTCAAATTTTATGCTTCAAAAGTTTTTGTCCTTATACATACTGACAATCATAACTATGATATTAGCTTCAAAATTGTGGAAGCACTGGACAGATTCTTTACCAAATATAATACCCTGAAGGATACCTTGCTATGGACACCTTTTTTGGCAATACCTATTACAAAACCAGCTGTTCGAACCATTACAATTTTGTTTAAGAATGAGAGTCAATATTTTAGACATTCTTTTCTGGTTAAAAAAAAAGATGTGAAGTTTGGAACATCCAAAAGCAATTATTGACTCGGAAGAGATCTGGAATGGGGGATGGAGGGGAAAGTTAAACTAATCATGTCCAACAATGGTATAATGCACTTGCCAGGTTGCTTTTATCTTGGGAGAATAGGGCTCACTGTTTTACCCCAGACAACCAAATCATGTCACAAATGTGGATCTAGGTTGCACCTTAGCAATGCGTGCGACACCCTAGTGTGCACGCACTGTTTAAACTAGGGCATTTAGCAGTGACTTGTGTTTTATTTAGGTGCAACTTGTGTGAAGAAAGCGGTCATGCTTATGTAAGGTGCCCCTGGGATTCACATAATAGTGAGGAAGGTGTTTCACATGAGCCCCTCATTACTCAAGTGCAGAAAAAGGGATGTGCGTAGGATTCGAAATGTAAAATGGCTGCCTTATACAAGGAAAAGGAGTTGGAGATGCAAGGAGATGCTGTCTCTCCACCACTGAATGTGGTAGCTAATACTTTGGAAACAGGCACTATACTGTTAGAAGCGGATAAACCTCTCTTAGATCCAGCCCCCCATGGACTAAGACCTACCCATTGATCACTCTGATAGAGAGGAGGTGTCCCCAGTTATTGTATCTGCACCTGAAACCACCCAATGGGAGAAAGGTAAGATGCCTCCCTCCCAACCCCACCTACACCCATTCCTCAGGAAGACATAGCATTTAAACAGGTGAAACAGAAAAAAAGACCCAGAAATTGGCTAGGAAAGGGAAAGGAACCAAAGGGAAGGAGAGGAAATGGGCAAAAGATGATGTGTTTCAAGCGAACAACAAATTTACACTTTTAAAATAAAAAAAACTTTGGGGTAACACACATGTGGAAGATGAGGATTCTTTCATTGGGATCATCTACCCTAGTCACGGCCCTCACTGCATCCTACTCCCACATGAGCCGTGCTCCCCCTGTACCCCCTGGCTTACCTCCCAGGGTGGGATCGCAACACTGGTCAAGGTGTTGCGAACATCTGTTTGGGTTGGGGGAGCTGCCCTAGGAACATATTAGTGATGGTGAGGAGGGCGTCATGTTGGCACTGGCTGGGGTTTTTGTGTCCCTGAAAGGATGTTTTTTCCTTGGGGGTGGGGACGTGCAATGACGTCCAGCATCTGCCCCACCCCCCTGGATGTCCAGACACCAGCTGCAGCGGTACCCCCAGCCTCTGCCAGGGTCTGTAGTGCACGGACGTTCTCCCCCCCCCAGAGAAGGAGAGCAGTCCAAGGGATGCTCCATCCATCTCCCCCTGGCTGGCCCTCTGGTGACCCAGGTCCGTTCCCAAACCCGGGTCGCCGACGTCGCAAGCAGAAATCCAACTGCTGCGCTGATGGACCGGCCCGAAGAGGAGGATTCTAACTGCTTCTCTGTAGCTCCTTCTATGCAGGACCAATCATCAGGGCTAGAGGATGCTGGGAGTGGTGGTGGTGGTAAGGAAAAAAAAATGGAACACCAGATCTAAAACCTCTTGAGGCAGTGTGTGCTTTCTCCCTTTATTTTCTCGGTATGCCCACCATATCGAGACACCATTACTGTGAACACATCGATGCTGACAGCATTGACAGTTCACTGTAATGGTCCACCCAAGACCCCGGCACTCTGTCTCCTGGTCCTGCACCCCCTTCCCGAATCAACTCTGACTCGAAGTTGGAATCAGTTAGATCAGGGGGTGTGGAGGCAGAACCCCCATGGGGGTTCTGGAAAAGTGACCGGGGTCTCCTGTCAGAATTAAGTCAACCGCTACTTGTGGTCGACATAATTCCATCACTGTGATGTCAGTTGACAACATAGTTGTTGAACCGGCATCGCAGAGCCATTTTCTCCTTCATTATGACATCTTTAAGCATACTCACACTAAATGTTAATAGCATTAAGAACAGCAAAAGGAGATTGACAGTATTATCAGAATTATCACACTATAACTTGTTGGGCTTCTCACAGGTAGTTACAGCTGCAACCAATATTCAGGGTCACTCCCTGGACCTGGTGTTTCTCCTGGGGATGGAGGCTAACTTGGTGGTGGAACCGGTTGGATGGTTGGACCATCAATCTATAAGGTTCAGTTCTGTGGCTCCTTCTGTGAGACCCACCCCTTTGGAGATGGTTCAGTACTGCCCTTTGAAGGGTGTTACCCCGGAGGGTCTGATGGTGGTGCTAGACCTATCGAGTAGGCCATTGGAATGCTCAGATCCGGGGGACCTAGTGGTGCACTATAATAGTGTGGTGCTGGGGGCCCCGGATTCCATAGCACCTGTCTGAGTTTGCCCTCTCCCTCTGTGCCTTCGGTCCCCTTGATTTGATGGGACCTTGAGGGGGTTGAGGAGAGTTGGGCGAAGGTTGGAACTTTGTTGGTGGAAATCTGGCATGGAGGTGGATAGACTTAGGTTGATAGCCCATTATGGAGACTATCAATCAGAAATCTCCCGTAAGAAGGCAGAATTCCTGTCCAGGGAGATTGCCGCAGCAAGGAATTGACCAGCTCAGCTCTTTCAGACTGTGGACAGGCTGTGCAATCTAGTGTGTCTTCAGGGCTGGAGAGCCTTTTCACAATCTAATTGTGATGAGTTTGGTCAATTCTTTGCAGATAAGATATCCTCCATCAGGTCAGAGATCTGCTTGACTAGTTCAAATGATGCGGTGGTGATTGGTGTGACAGCACAGGCACCGGTCTGTCTGGACAGATTTTGACCAGCCAGCGATCGTGGATATCGTGAAGATCATTGGGGCTTGCGACTGACTTACTGTAGTTTGATCCTGGTCCAATTCACCTCCTTGTGGGGTGTATGGATGTCATCGGACTGATCCTTGCTGAGATAGTCTGGTGTTCACTAGACCAGGGGTGTTTCCGGACTCCCTGAAGGAGGCAGTGGTGACAGCCCTCTTTTTTCCGCCCCGTGCTCACTGGTCCCCACTCCCCGGGGTCCCGAGTTCCCCAGCCACTGTCCTTACCCAGCCCTCCTCTGGTCCTCATAATGCAGCCGATCCCTGGGATATCCTGGCGTATCCCTTAGCGGTGGGTCCCCTCCTCCTAGGGGGAAGGCACCGGGGAGAGGGGATGGCCCCAGCACACACTACTAGGGCCCGGGGATGCTGCTGAGGAGCAGGAGGCCCTGGAAAGGCACTGGAGGCACTCAGGGAACAGAGAGCCGTCATCCGGCAGCCAGCGAGTGATTTTTCCTGTTTTTCTATGGGGAATGAAGTCCTGATGTCAAGGCACATGCTGACGTCTGTCACTCCCCTTGAGCACTGAGCCCGGACATCACTGCTGTGCTCCCAGCCTCCGCTCAGGAGTCAGCGTGCACCGTACACATCCTCCTTCCCCGGAGAAGGAGAGCTGTCCCCGGATGCTCCATCCTTCTCTCCCGTCCAGCGAATTCGAGTCCATTCTCGAATCCGGCTGCATGCATCACAGACGGAAATCCAAACCACTGCAATTAACGGGCCAGCTCGTGACACTCCTCTTAAAGAAATCTTCCTGCGACCCAGACTGTCTTGCAAACTACAGACCATCTCTAACCTGCCCTTTTGGGCAAGGTTATTGAGAGAGTAGTCGCATTGCAGCTTGAGGACTTTCTTATCACCCACGGCTATGATCCTCTCCAGTCCGGTTTCAGGAAGAGGCACAGTACCAAGATGGCATTGGTTTGAGTACTTAGTGATCTCCTGATAGTGAGGGACCAGAGGAATCATTCGATCTTGGTCCTCCTTGATCTCTCTGCGGCATTTGACACCATGGACCACGGGGTGTTGCTGAAATGCCTGCAGCTGTTCTGTGGGCTGTCAGGGACAGTCCTCAGGTGGTTCCATTCTTTCCTCACAGGCAAGACCCAGAGGGTGGTGTCTAAGGTTTTTTCCTTGGCCCCCTTCTCCCTGCCTTGTGGGGTGCTGCAGGGTTCCGTGCTGTCCTCCATGTTGTTCACTGTGTATATGTTGCCATTAGGAGACATTATACGGTGGTATGGGCTGAGTTTTCACTGCTATGCAGATGATACCCAGCTCTACATGTCCTTTGTATCTGAACAGAACAGTGCAATCTCGGTCTTTAACAGCTGCCTCGCTGAGATTCAGGACTGGATGAGTGCTAACTGGTTGAGACTATATCTGGATAAGACCAGGTGTTGGTGGTGGACCCAGGTTAGCAGGTAGAGAAGTTGACTCCTTGGCAACCGTCTGGCCTTGTGCTTGGGGGTAACCAGTTGAGACCTTCTGAATGGGTGCAGAACCTGGGCGTTGTGGTTGATAATGAACTGACGCTAAAAGCACAGGTGTCAGCAGTTGTCAAGTCCTCATTCTACCATCTGAGGAACATCACCTGGATAAAGCACCTTGTTCCACCTGAGGACATTCCTACTTTGGTTCACGCCTTTCTGTCCTCCCGTCTTGATTACTGCAATGCTCTATACCTAGGGTTACTGGGGGTGGATCTCCGTTGCCTGCAGCTGGTGCAGAATGCTGCAGCCAGGTTGTTGACGGGGTTGTCAAGAACTAGCCATGTCACTCCTGTGCTGCACGAACTGCACTGGTTGCCGGTGCAATGGAGGATCACCTTCAAGGTCACGTTGCTGACCTATAAGACCTTACACGGACAGGGACCAGGTTACTTGCAAGACCTCCTTCGACCCTACTGCCCCTCCGCCCTCTCTGCTCCACTGACGAGGGATTGCTAGAGGTTCCCAGGGTCCGTCTTCAGACATCAGGTGCTAGGGCTTTTGTTTTTGTAGCTCCGACCCTGTGGAACTCTCTACCTCGTTGGATTAAAGAGTGCCTGTCCACCGAGACTTTGAAGTCCTCATTAAAAATGTATCTTTTCGGCCTGACCTTTGGGGACAATATTTAATTTTATTATTTGCTGCCTGTTATTTTAAAGTCTTTTTTATTGAATATTTGTTTTTATACTGTATCTGCACTTTGGCTTTGGAAAAGCACATTATAAATAAAATTTGATTTTTTCTTTTTTTACTTTCTTTATACTCCCAACGCCAGGCATCCTTTGTGAGTGCCCACTTCGGATATGCCACTACTCTGGCCTGAACCCCGCATCTCCTGGAATACTCCTTCCGCATGGACCCATGGCAGGCTTGACCCTCGGTATCACCTCAGAGGCTGGTTCCGCCCCTACCCTGGTGGTTAATCACCTAAGTGTGAAGTGCCTACCTGGATCTGAATGGGCCCTGGTGAGGAGAACCTGGTGCGTCTGGGCCAGCAGTAGAGTGTGTGGCATTCCTCTGGGGCCTCCGTCATCTCACTGGAGGACTGGGAGCCTTTTCTTTCTTTTTTATTTCCCTTGTAATAGCGAGAGTGCAATGGCATCACTACACAGGCAGAGCCCCATAAGACACCTGCCGCACACGTCCCCACTAGAACCCCAGCAGGTGAAACCCCCAGTCTCCACCAGGGGTCACTACTGCATCGGGGAATCCCCGGATTCCACCCTATGGAGAGGAGAGCTGTCCCTCAGACACTCGATCCTACTCCCTCCCCTGCCGACCCTCAGCGCCCGCGCTTGCTCTTGAACCCGGGTCGCTGGCATAGCGCAAGGTGTGGCATCCGGTGCCTCAACCCTCAGCGCCACCGGGCCGGCAATAAAATCTGATAACACTGACCCTATATGTCTTCAGGGCACAAGACTCAAAACTTTAAAGGAAATATCACAGGCATCTAAACTATGGGGGTATGGTGCCACCTTTTGGTCCATGGGCGACAATACATGTGATGGACTGGGGATACTTTTTTCTAAAAAATAAGTTGAAAGTAACTAAATTAATAGACCTGGACCCAGGTAGAGCCCTAATTCTAGACATACAGTATGGACCCACGAGACTGAGACTGGTGAATAGCTATGCCCCACAGATGAAACCCCCCAAAATTGACCTGTTTAAGAAAATTAAACCTTTTTTACACACATCTAGGCCGGTCCTATGAGCAGGTGACTTCAACTGTGGCTCGCATCAGTTGGATAGGGGTTTAAAGACAAATAAGTTGTTTTGTGACTCATGCTGTAAAAGATATAATTACCACTACTAAATTGAAAGATGTATACAGAACACTGCACCTCATAGGAGGAAACACATATATTAGGGGAATATATGCTACATGAATAGATTTTCTATTGATATCACAGGCCCTAGAAGTTCATAAGGCCCAAACTGAGGATGTGGCCTTTTCAGACCACAGGGTGGTGCTCTTCGACGTAACCTGGGGGGAAACTCCTATGTGTAATAAAGGGCTGTGGCATTTGAATTCTGAATTATTAGAAAATACAGATATTCAAAAAGGATGGCAAAATCTATGGACAGCTAGAAATTCTGTTGTATGTTTGTGTGTGTATATGTGTGTGTGTGTGTGTCGGAATGGTGGGAGGATTCCAAAAATTATTTTAGGACTTTTTTTTTCCAAAACAGGCTGTAAGGAATGCGTAAACAAAATACTTTGAATATTTAAGTTTAAGGAAATAACTACTGTACATATACTTCTGTCTAAGGCAGAAACACTGAAAATAAATTAGTTCTCAGGTCAGTGCAATAAATAAAGAAATGTCCAAACAACAGTATAATAGAGCAAAAACTTTAAAACAAGAAATGAAGTTTGGTACTCAAAATAAAAAAAACACACCTTTGACCTTTTTAAGGAATGCAAGCAACGGACAGAACATAGAATTATGACTGCCCTTGAAGATGAGTTTGGGAACACACCCACTACTAAACAGGAGATTATGGGAACAGTAAATAATTACATTGAAAGAAATTTCAGTACAGCACCTAAAATAAAAAAAGATGTCAACTATCTTAAAGATTTGTCTATTCCTTCATTTATCAGAGATACAGAAAAGGGATCTAGTTAAACATGATATAACCAAAGAAGAAGTTCAGGCAGCAGTAAGTGCCTTAGGTAATAATACAGCCCAGGACTGATGGCCTGACTACTGAATTTTATAAACATTTTAAGGACGATTTGGTTCTAGCACTGACGCTGTTATATAATGAAATATTGGATACTAAAATTATACCCCACTCCATGACAATGGCACATCTTATCTTTCTATTTAAAAAAGGGAATAGGCAGAATTTATCTAACTGAAGCCCTAACAGTCTATTAAATACAGGCTACAAAATGTTAGGGAAAGTCTTAGCCAAAAGGTTAGCTGTAGTCTCAAATATGTTAATCAGCGAGGTGCAAACTTGCTCTATACCAATTAGATGCATACAAGACAATTTAATAACTCTAAGGGAACTTTTCAAGAAATGCCAACAAGGGGTAGATGAAGGTTTTCTTATCTTAGACCAGGAAAAAGCTTTTGATGCAGTCTCGCACGACTATTTATTCTCCGCATTACAGAATTTCGGCCTACCTGAGGAATTCATAGCTTGGATCAAAAGTATGTATGCTGCAGCTAAGGTAGTTCTGTTAGTTAATGGCTGGAAAGGGAATATGTTAAAGCTACATAATGGAGTATGACGGGGTGACCCATTAGCCCTTTGTTTTATGTTTACTGCATTGACCCACTATATTATATATATTCAGAGGGACAGACATATACAGGGCACACAACTGATACATTTAGGTCCTTCAATAAAAACATTAGCCTATGCTGATGATGTGGTAATGATTGTTCAGAAAGGGACAGATGAAAACAAAGTAATGGGTCAGTTAGCAACACTTTCATCTGTAACAGGATCACAAATTTTGATAAAAGTGTAGGGTACCATTAGGAAGAGGTTGCCTCCACACTGTACCCTCATATGCAAACATACGTAATCACACTGCTCCCAATAGCTGTTTTAGTCATACAGTTTGGTGAGGGAATTTGGCACAATTAAATTGGGAAATACCAATTCAGAAGGCTGAACAACTGATAATGCAATGGAAAAATAGGCAGATCTCAAAACTAAAGAAAGTATTACTAATAAAAACTTTACTCGATTTTCCTTTATGTAAGTTACTTATTTCCACCTCCCCAGCTGGAAACCCAGATTTATAGCATATTTTTCAGGCCCTGTGAGGCAGCCGTTTAAGACCTGTAAGCGGGAGATGACCTACAGAACTACTTGAGAAGGCGGATTGGAATGGTAAATCCGATTGATTTTTTTTTTTTTTTACAGCACCTTTTTGTTTTATAACATAATAATGCTTGGGAACCCCAGGAATAAACCATGGGTAGCTGTAGTACAAGAGTGGGCAAATGTATGTAAGCAAGCCTGGTCCCAAAACAAAAACAGACTTTTGGTTGTAACACAAGTGATCCTAGACTATGTTAGGCCTTTGTTTAAAAAAACTGATCAAATGGAAAGTGCCATATTACATAGAAACATTGAATTTGACGGCAGATAAGGACCGCTTGTCCCACCCAGTCTGCCCATTTCCCTACCTAATGGATAAGCTACAGATCCTAGTTAACCAACAGTCTACTTCTTCCTACCCCCACCTCCTAGATTTGCCTTATGACTGTCCCATGCATTCTTGAATTCCACCACTGTTTTTGACTCCACAACCTCCTCAGGAAGGCTGTTCCATGCATCCACAACCCTCTCCATGAAAAAATACTTCCTCACATTACCTCTGAGCCGTCTACCCCTCTATCTTCAAATTGTGCCCCCTTGTTCTTGCACACCTCTTTTTCTGAAAGATGCTACCCTTTTGGACTTTGTTGATACCCTTGCGATAATTGAAAGTTTCTATCATGTCCCCCCTCTCCCTCCTTTTCCTCGAGGCTGTATATATTAAGCTCCTTAAGTCTCTCTTCATATGTCTTCTGGTGCAGACCCTGCACCATTTTAGTTGCCCCCCCTCTGGACTGCCTCCATCCTATCTATGTCTTTGCAGCGATTGGGTCTCCAGAACTGCATGCAGTACTCCAGATGGGGTCTCACCAGCTGTCTGTACAGAGGGATAATAACTTCCTGTTTTCTACTGGTGATGCCTCTCCCTATGCATCCCAGTATCCCCCCAGCCCTCCTTTCTGCCCTCTCACATTGCTTGCTCACCTTTAGGTCATCCGATATGACTACCCCAGGTCATAGGTTTCATAGGTAGTTCAGAGCAAAGAAGACTAGTAGTCCATATTGCTCGCCATTTAATATCCCATTATTTTTGTATTAATTATATATCCAAGCTTTGCTTAAATTCTTGATAGTTTTAATGGCCACTACCTCGATAGAGAGGCTATTCCAAATTTTTGGTACTGTAACAGAGAACCAGTATTTCCTTCTGTTGTTACGATATCTGTTACCTTTAATCTGCAAGGGGTGTGCTCTTGTATAGTGGCTTTGTTCCCTAATGTCTAGATTCAACATATCCCACAAGTCTGGGTTAGAAAAGGCTTTATGCACCATGCACATTTCCCCTCTGAGCCTACGATACTCAAGACTATACATACCCAAGTTCTGCAGTCTGTCACTATAGTCCAAGTGTTGTACCCCTCTAATTAATTTGGTTGCCCTTTTCTGTACCTTTCCAGTGCTCCTGTTTCAGTTGTTCTCCCTGGTGCCCATAGTTGTGCGCACTATTCCATGTGTGGTCTGACTAGTGAAGTGTAGAGTGGAATTAGGACATCTTTGTGTCTGCTCTTAATATGCCACCTAACACAGTTTAGGATTCTGCTTGCCTTTTTAACTACATGGCTGCAATGTGTCTTGCTACCAAGGTCATTTGAAATTCTAACTCCCAGGTCCCTTTCATCTGTTACTTCTCTTAATATGGAACCATTTAAACTATAGTTATGTTTAGGATTTTTGAGGCCCAGGTGCATCACAGTGCACTTATCAGCATTAAATGTAAGTTTATACATCCTTGCCCAGTCCTCCAGTACTCCCAGTGCTTCTTGTAGTATTTCTGCATCCTTCTTGTTGTTTACTGGATGACCTAACCTTGTGTCATCAGCAAATTTGGACATCCAAGTTTCTCCCTTAGTTTTCATAGATGATATATAAACATTAAACAGGGCTGGCCCCAGGACAGAACCCTGTGGGACCCCACTAGTGACACTGGACCAGTCAGAATAAGTACCCCTTATGCAGACTCTTTGCTTCATGCCATTTAGCCAGGAGGCAATCCATTTGGTAATGTTGCCTGGAATATCATGTTCAATTAAGGCGTCAATTAGCTGACCATGTGGTACCTTGTCGAATGCCTTTGCTAGGTCTAAAAAGATGATATCCATGGAGTCCCCCATATCCAATGTCTGACTAACCTTTCCATAAAATTCCAGGAGGTTTGTATGGCAGGAACGTCCCTTGACAAAGCCATGCTGGGTTTGGTCAATGTCCCCCCTTTCCTGCATATATTGTACCATAAAATCTTTTATAATCCCTTCCATGACCTTCCCCAAAACAGCAGTTAGGCTTATGGGTAGATATTTGCTTACTACATGTTTAGACCCCTTTTTATGTATGGGAATAACGTCAGCCAGTCTCCATGCTTCTAACACCTCACGCAGGGCCAAGGAAGTTTGGAATATAGTTGTAATAGGGCCAGTTAGTTCATTAACCATCTTCCTAATAAGTCTAGGGTGCAACCCATCTGGTCCCTGAGCCTTTTTTGGATCCATTTTTAGCAGTCTCTCCCTGACTTTGATAGAATCAATTACTAAACCAGGTTCACCCTTCCTATTAGATGATTTTTGTATTGCATGATTGTTTTGTAAACTGAAGTAAAAATTTGTTAAAACTGGTGGCCATTTGACTATTGTCAGTAATGGTTATACCATCATCCTGCTTTAATGGGCCAATGGTTTAACACCTCCCTTTATTATTTATATAAGAGTAAAATGTTTCGTGGTTATCTTTTACTTTATTAGCTAATTGTAGCTCATACTTCTTTCTGGCCTGTACAATCTCTTTTTGGTGTGTTTAAGTAATTTATGATATAAATTCAGCATGATGCTTGACTATTTTTTTTTTTGGCCTTTATGTATGCTTTATTTTTTTTTATACACCTTTTAACTTTGGCTGTCATCCATACAGGCATTATTTTAGTGCTACTAATATTTTTGTTTGGGTACATATTTGTTAACTAGTAAGGTAATCTTACATGCTAGAGTATCCCACATCTGATTCAAAGAAAATCCTTGAACTCTTCTTCCCAGGCCCAAGTTTCCAGGTCTCTCCATACTGCTCCAATCTGCCTTACTATAGTTGTAAATAGTAATATCTCCCCTAATGTTTTCTGAGTCATTTAGTAAGGTGAAATTAACCATATTATCGTCACTTGAGCCTAGTTGGGGGGGGGGGGGACTGTACAATTTTGTACAGCTTCATTCATGTTATAAAGAACTAAGTCCAAGGTGTGGTCACCTCTGGTTCCTACAGTCACGAATTGTTGAAGTCCTGCTAAGCTGAAGAGTTCCATGTAACTATAAGGTTGGTCCAGTCTATACACAGCAAGCTCAGGTCTCCCATGAGTAAACAATTTGCTCCTGCTGTAAAGGTGTGCAGCTTTTCCAGGAGTGTCACATCCTCGGGGAGAAGACATGAGGGGGGTCTATATACTACCCTATGTCAACCTTAGGTCTTTTGTGGGGTAAAGCTTAATCCAAATTAATTCTAGAGGTCCCAGTCAATGGTTTCTACTTGTTCTGATGACAAGTGGTCAGATACATATAATGCTACTCCTCCCCCCTAGTCTTAATCCTGTCCCTTGAATATAAATACATACCCAGGGCTCTGTTTATCCCAGACATCTTCCTTGTCCCACCATGTTTCTGTGATAGCACAAATATAATTCTGTCCTTAACCAAGGACTACAAGTCTCGATGGCTGAGAGGGACCTGGGGTGGTGGTGGATGTCAAAATGAACAACTCGGAGACTTGTAGGAGGGCAGCAGCCAAGGCCAACAGGATGCTGGGATGCATCGCTGAGGGATCACCTCCAGAAGGAGGAAGTGATGCCCCTCTGTATAACTGCTTGGTGAGGCCACACCTTGAGTACTGCGTGCAGTTTTGGAGGCCACACTTAAAGAGGACATTAAACTCCTGGAGAGGGTCCAGAGGAGGCAACAAAATGATTTGGGGCTTGGGGACAGGACCTATGAGGAAGGCTCGAACAGCTAAATATGTACACATTGGAAGAGAGAAGGACAGGGAGACATGATAGAGGTCTTCAAGTACATGAAAAGGGTAAATAGGGGAGGAACAGTCAGGGTGCTTCGAAGGAAGGAGGAGGGGGCCACTAGAGGGCATGGGTGGAAGCTGGAGGGGGGAAGATTCAGGGGAGAAAAGAGGAGGTGATACTTCACTGAGAGGGTGGTCGAGCCATGGAATGCACTGCCTAGGGGGCTGGTGGAGGCCAAGACGGTGGAGAGATTCAAGAGGGGCTGGGACAGGTACAGGGGAGGGGTTCTGGAAGCAAAATCCAATGCAGCAAGAATATCCGGAACTGGGAAGGGAGAAGCCAGAGAAGGCAAGGGGGGCAGCAAGGTCAGCACCCAGGGTGGGGGCTGACCAATCGAGCAGACTCGAAAGACCATTAGGCCTATTCTGCTGGCATTTTAGTATGTTAGTATCTTAATTCATCAAATTTATTTATCAGGCTTCTGGCATTTAATAACAAGCAGTTCAGATGTGGAATTGTGGCTTTGGATATTTTATCCCTGGTATGTGTAAGTGCATATGCTTTATCCCCCCTCCTAACTAGTTTAAATGAAGGTCTATTGAAGCCAAAAGTTTATATGCCAGAATTCTTTTCCCCATCTTGCTAAGATGCAAGCTGTCAGGTGCAAATAAGCTACTTTATTGAAATTGGTCCTTATGTCCAATAAAAGCGTGCCCTTCCCTATGGCACCACCGTTTCAGCCATCTATTTAGCTGGTTTATATCATTTATTCTACCCAAACTAGCCCTTGGGACTGGGAGAATTTCAGAGATCAGGACTTTACAACCCTTGTCCTGTAGTGCTGCCCTGACATGTTCAAAATCTCGATGTATATCTATCATATTTCTTCTCCTACATCATTTACTCCACATGCAGTACAGTAACTGATTTGTTGATATTTTCAGTAAACCAGGAAGAAGCTGCCTAATATCCTATACCAGCCCAGGAGAACACTCACTGTGGTAAAGTCATTTCGTTTGTTACACAGGATCTGGTCCGTAGCTCCAAAATAAGTCCCCACTACTAGTATGTCCTGTGTGACATGACTTGGAATTACTTCTTCCTCAGGTATCCAAATCCTGCTGTTTAGGGACAACTACTGGTGATTTGCTAGTTGGATCCGGAGCATTTAACCTACTCGGTTGATTCAGTTCAGCATTATTACTAGGCTCGGTTAATATTTGGAAACTGTTATGTAGGGGGATATTTGCTGAGCCTCCAATTTTCCTTCTCCTTTTCTTTGGTGCCTTTTGTATACTGCACCATTGCTCCACTGCACCCACCCCAAATGTATTTTCAACATTTGTGTGTAAATTATTTAGGTTTGGGGGGGGGGGACTCCTGTCCAGACCTATCTGCTGCTTGGTCAATATATTGTTCTAGTGCACTGATTTCCTCTTTAACTGCCAGTCTATGGTGGAGAATATTAATTTATTTTCTCAGAACATCTATCAGTTCACAGTTGTTACATACAAATTGTATGACCTGATCTCCAGTTATGAACATTTTACAAACTGAACAACAACATATCCCCTCCTTCTCCATATTGGCATCAGTTATTCGAATACTGAGTGATTTACCTTGTATTTAATAAGCTGGCCCAGGTCCCAGATGTCCTCAGTGGACACAGCTGACACGCGCAGACGCGCGTGTCTCTGCGCTCGCGCCAACGTGTGCCCTGCTCGCAGCAGGGGCTTGCTAAATAGGGGCACCTGACATGGAAATGGTTGGTGGGGGTCACAGAGACTCGCAACAATGTTGCACTTTCAAATAATAAAACTGGCTCCTTCAGTGCATCTGCCACTCATGCGTGACTAAGGCACAGAAATTCAGAGCCACAGGTGAATAAAAAGCACACAAGCTGGCTTTGTAGTTTTAACTGTTGTCCCTCTAAAACTACCAGCTCTCTTCCTGCTTCCTGTATAACGACAGGAGGCAGGGCTCTCAGTTAAGATGTCCAAATAACACAGGACTGTAATTAATTGCCCCAACAATACTGCAATCACACAATAGTGGGTTCTGCTCCCCTTACAGATGCTTCTGCACAATCGTGTATCTCAGTAAAAGGTCCCTTTCCATTTTTGTTGTTAGTATCTCACCCCCCATTGTGAACTCTGCCCCTGGGTTTTTGTTTCCCAGGTGCATTACTTTGCACTTCTTAGCATTGAATCTAAGCTGCCATACATTTGACCATTCCTCCAACCTTGCCAAGTCCCTTATCATCCTTTCCACCTCACCTTGTGTATCAACTCTGTTGCAGATCTTTGTGTCATCTGCAAAGAGACATACTTTTCCTTCCAGTCTCTCTACAATGTCACTTATACAGACATTAAAGAGGACCGGTCCTAGTACTGAACCCTGTGGTACCCCACTAATAACCCCCTTTTCTTCACTGTGGACTCCGTTTACTATTACCCTCTGTGTCCTGTTCTCCAGCCAATTCTTTACCCAGGCTACCATCTTGGGACCCACTCCCAGGCTGGCCAACTTGTATATTAATCTTGTGTGGGACTGTGTCAAATGCCTTGCTAAAGTCTAGGTAGGCCATGTCCACAGCACCTCCCTGATCTACTACTTTGGTCGCCCAGTCAAAGAAATCTATTAGATTTGTCTGACATGACCTTCCCACTGTGAATCCTTGCTGCCTTGGGTCCTGTGCCTCTCTGGCCTCTAGGTACTCAACAATTCTTTCCTTCAGAAGTGATTCCATAATTTTCCCAATCACTGAGGTTAAACTAACAGGTCTGTAGTTTCCTGCTTCTGCCTTGCTCCCACTTTTGTGAAGTGGAATAACATCTGCCCTCCTCCAGTCCTCAGGTACCACACCATCCTCCCATAATTTGTTAAGAGGGTAGTCAGTGGTGTTACTAGTTCTACCCTTAGTTCTTGTAGAATTCTGGGATGAATCCCTTCAGGCCCCATTGCTTTGTCCACTTTCAGTTTTAAGAGTTCTTTCAGAACCCTTTCTTCTGTGAATGGACTGGTATCAACCCCCATATCCAAAGTGTTTCTACTGTTTGTTTAAGGTACCTCCCCCTCTTCATTTGTGAATACTAAGCAACAATATTTGTTTAGTATCTCTGCCTTTTCACAGTCACCTTCTGCCCACCCCCTTCCCTTTATTAAGCCTCATTATCCCTCCCTTGGTCTTCCTTCACTCCCTGATGTACCTATAAAAGGTTTTATCCCCTTCTTAACTGAGTTGGCTATCTTTTCCTCGGTTTGGACCTTTGCTGTTCTGACTGCCTTCCCTGTTTCCTTTGTGCTTTAACTGATACAATTCTCTGTCCTGCTCCTTCTGTGATTCCTTGTACTTCCTGATACTTTCTTTTCTCCCTAACCTTCCTGCCACCTCTTTTGAGAACCATAGTGGTTTCTTACATCGTTTTATTTTGTTTATTTGCTTCACACAAAGGCTTGTTGCCTCTGTGATGGCAGTTTGATTATTCCCATTGTTCTTCCACCTCCTTCCTGCCCATTTGCTAGTGCATTCCTTAGGCACTCACCATTTGGCAAAGTCAGCCCTCCTGAAGTCCAGTACCTTTGCCTTTGTATGGCTTGACTCTACTGCTGTGTTTATCGTTAACCATACTGTTCGATGGTCACTAGTTCCCAGACGGCTACCCACTTCTAAATCTGTGATCCTCTTGCCATCTCCATTTGAGAGTACCAGGTCTAAGATTGCTCCCTCTTGAGTGGAATCCAATACGGTGTCAGAGTGGCTCAGTTGGTAGCACATCCTCCTCTGGACCAGAAGGTCATGGGTCCTCGTCCCACACCGGGATTGGACTTGCACCTAAAAATCGCTGGCATCTGAGTGCAGTATTGGGGGGTGCTGTACTGCTGGGGTGTGCCGTCCTTTGGATGAGACATTAAACTGAGGTCCCTTCTGCCCATCCTGGTGTTGTCCTGGTTGGTGTCCAGGTGGAAGTAAAAGAACCCAGGGCAGTCTTCGCAAAGAGCAGGGAACATTCCCGGTGTCCTGGCCAAGATTCCCCTTCCCATAAACTGGTTCATGCAATTATCCAGGCTGTGTGTGGGTGATGGTGTGCGATATGGCCGCCATCACACATTCAGTCACTTCACTACCAGTCTAGTATTGCTTGTAAAGCACTTTGGGATACTGTGTATGAAATGCGCTATATAAATGCTGATTCTTCTTCTTCTACTAGTTGTCTAAGGCATGCCCCCTGTAGAGCATCTAGAATGACCCCACTCTTAGAAGTGGCTGCTGGAAATGGACTCCAGTTAACATCTGGCATATTCAGATCCCCCATCAGCAATATCTCCCCTTTTTCTGCCATTCTAAGGATACTTTCTATCATTTCCTTGTCCATTTCCTCCCCCTGAGATGGGGGTCTGTATACAACCCCTGTGCAGATTGTGGTACAATTGCCTGTCTCCAAATTGACCCACAGTTCTTCCTGTCCTCCCTGTTTACCCTTTTGTTCTGTTGCTTTGATTCCTTCCCTTATGTAGAGAGCTACTCCTCCTCCTCTTTTACCCTCCCTGTCTCTCCTGTAGATAGTGTATCCTGGTATGTTTATGTCCCAGTCATGGTTCTGTGTGTACCACGTTTCTGTGACTGCCATGATATCCAGATGTTCCTCCTTCATCAAGGTCATTAATTCAGGAAGCTTGTTACCCAGACTACGGGCATTGGTACTCATTGCTCTCCATTTTTTGATGACTTTACCTCTTGTAACACCAACCCTGTCCTCATTGACTTTGCTTTCTCCATTTACCCCTGTATTGCTCCCTACTGACCTTTCTACCTTGGTCTTTACCTCATTTAGTACCCTGTTTTGTAGGGGGAGGCTGGGAATTCCCTGTTGCTTATCAGTGTCTCCCCCCTTGACTAGTTTAAAAGCTTGCCAATGAAGCATTCAAACCAATCACCCAGAAGACTTGTTCCCTTCCTAGACAGATGTAGACCATCTTGCCAGTATAGGCTGGTATCCCTCCAGGTGGAACCCCAGTCCCCAGTGAAGCCAAACCCCTGTGCTCCACACCATTTTTTCAACCATTCATTGAATTGCATGGTGCAAAGTACCCTCGCCTCACCCTTACCATAGACAGGCAGCACCTCTGAGAAGGATACTGTGTGTGCTACTTGCCTTAGACTCCTTCCTAACTTCACAACTCCTCCTGCACTGCTCTACTCTCATGTTGAGCCAAGTCATTCATCCCTAGGTGGACAATGATGTCCAGCTCAGTCTCCCATGCAGCTGTTGTCGTTACCCTGAGGATGCACTTCCTGTCCCTATAAGCCATGGTGCCAGGCAGGCACCTTACTTCTGGTTTCCCTGCTCCCCCCAGTTCGATCCCCCTAATAATTGAGTCCCCCACCAGGAGCTGCTTCCTTTCCCTGTGGTGTCCTCTACCTCCTTCCTGTGGGGCTCCCTTGCGACAGTTGTCCACAACCTCCTTAGTCTCCTCTGCAGGTGCATACATAGGGGAACTATGCTCCATCAGAATAGTGTATGGACTGTGGAGTAGTACAACTGACTGGATGTGCCTCTGTTCCACTACCCTCACACTCCCTGAACCCACTGTGATCCAACTGCTGTGCTTTCTTAGCAAGCTCTGAGATAGTGGTGGTGGTTCTGGTGCTCCCTGGGTGGGGATGGTTCTCTTACTGCTGTCCAGTGTGGCCTGAAGATGGGTAACCTCCTCCCTCAGGGCAGAGAGTTGCCTACAAATAGGGCAGCATCTCAGTCTCCAGAAAGACTCCTGGAAGACTGCTGCCCCACAGCCAGCACATTGCACTACTCCCCACATGTCTGTCTACCTTCCTGTTTATCCTGTGTAAGTTTTTTTTCTTCCCAGTTATTGTTTTGTGTTTTATATATATATATATATATAATATAATATAATATATATGATTATATTGTCAGTGCAGTGTGCTGGAAAGGATATGACAGTGGTATGCACCTTACCCTCCTGAGGAAATGATGTCAGAACCCCTGGTATAAAGGAAATGGTATCAGGTGGGGTGAGGGGAAGGAGGGTTTGGGCCCAACTGTGCCCTCTCAAAACAATCGTCTAAAAGCTCTGGCCCACCACTACGATGAGTGTTGACCTTCCTGTCAGCAAGATAACCTACACAACAATTTAACAGAGAAAATACCCTGCTAAACAAACAGAGAAGAAACCAAACAGCTGAGTCAAACACAGGTAAACCTCCCCAGCCCCAATACAGCCTGGTGATTTGTGCTCTGAAAGCAATCAGCCCCAAAACAAGTCAGCTGTGCACAAGGAAAGACACAGTAAACAGTATTTCAATCCCTCTGGGTTTAACTTCCCAATCTCCAAAGCAGTATTGCAAGCCCCTTCACTGAAAAGAACAATAACAATTGTAAAATGTGAAGTAAGGTACACCTCCCTCTGCTGTGAGCAAGACTGTATTTCCTGCTCGGTCTAAGTTCAGTATTTCACCTTTCCAGCTTTCAGTTAGGGGTAGCCTCCATCTGAAGAATATTAGCTTTTCTGATGAATCTTCTACAAACCAAAGAACAATAACAATTGTAAAATGTAAAGTAAGGTTCACCTCCTTCTGCTGTGAGCAAGACTTTCTTTCCTGCTGAGTCTAAGTTCAGTATTTTAGCTTTCAGTTAGAGGTAGCTTCCACCTGAAGAATATTAGCTTTTGGGATTTATGATGTCATATTAGGGTCGATTAGTAATACAGAATTAAGTATTCCTCAATACCCAACAGTACACAATAAGTTAGCACTATCACAACTACATAATAATAGAATGGCCAGGTACACATGGGATTTATTATGGCGTAGTATTCATGGATGCCTCAATGTTAAAAATAATAGACACAAACCAGTTACAGAAAGGTACTGTCTAAGGCCGGAATGTAATCAAATCTTAAAGTCACAAGGGCATCTTTGTTTTAGAATGTACATATGTCAAGGTTCTTGGGGCCTATTTGGCCACGCAGTGACACACGACCCTATTCTCCAATTTACCATATGAAACCATAGTTCTTGGTATTTATTCACAAAACTGGAAATGATTTCATACTGGTACCTTGTAGATTATCTTTGCTGTCATAAAATATTATATTTGGCAAGCCTGCTGTAAATGGGTCATGCAGCAGCAAAATGTTGCTCCAGAAGACATTCTGAGAAATATTTTTTCCTTATATACTGTATGTGAGAAAGATGTAAAGAGAGTATCAAAGTCACAATTGCAGATATTATGGAAATATTGTTATCTTGTTATCATATTTTGCACAGTTTACTATTAGATACTTTTAGAAGACGGAAGCAATATTGTTTGAATAGAAATTCTCTTTTTTGACTTTGTGTTTCATGTTAAAGTCTAAGTTTTGACCTGAAATAATGAAAATGACCAGTTTTTTGATTTTGTGTATGTTTATATATAGAACGGTTATGATTTGAATTGTTATGTATTTCACTGCCCTTTTCCCACAATAAAATTCCTCTACTCTTTCCAATAGGGGGAACCCTCGTCCGTCATGGCAAGATGGCAGGTGAGGCACAGGACAGTGGTGGAGTGGCAGGAGGTGTTGCTGGGGGAACCCTTCTCCTCAATCCTTCTAATGTTTCAGTGGTGTCTGATGCGGTATGCCCGACTGTGACAGTATATGTGTCCATGTCTTGGAGGGCCAGTTTAGCAGGGTGAGCCTTTGAGCACAATGATTTGCAAATGAATGATTCTTCCGACTGTGGCAGTCTATGTGTTTGTGCCTTGGAGGGCCAGTTTAGCAGGGTGAGCCATTGAGCACAAAGATTTGCAAATGAATGATTCTTCAGAACCCAGGATTACAGTTTTGGACTCTGCTCCCACAGTTGAGGGGTCAGGCTTTGGGCTGACAGCGCAAGGGGAGTTGCTTTTGAAGAGAGTCATGGTGACCCACAAAGCTTTTTACTACAGTTGGTAGCTGAGGACTCAGTCACTATTTTGCAGCAAACTCAAGCAGGTAGTGAACCTGTCTCCCCTGTTTCCTTGCTTTCTGACTCTACCGCTTTGAATGCGGCTGTCTCGAAGGATGTTCCTTCTCTGTCTTTTGCCTCTCAATCGGACGGAGGGACTTCTTTGCAGTCTACCTCCCAGTTTTCCATGATTTTGACCCCAATACAGTCCTTGCAGCGCCAGAAGGGCTGCGGGTGTAAGGAACAACCCAACACTTCTGACGTGGCTTGGTACCCTGATGCTGTGCTGTGTGCTGGCAGCCTGTGACTACCGGAGGTGGCTGTAGGTCTCCTGGACTATTGTTTGCCATGGACATTATGACTATGGTGCACAATGCTTTGCCTGAGGTGCATCCTATGATTTCCACAGCTACTGAACAGGTACTCCCTGCCTGTTGCAAGACTCTCTCTGCAGACCTTACCACTAATTTGGGCATGGTTGGTTCTCTACTGCGTGTTGTTTTGTTGGTGACTCCTTTTGTGACTCCATTCCCGGAGTCTTCACTGTTACAACCACAACCTACTTCTTGTTTATCTACTGTAGTTCCAGGCTTTTTTTGTCCAGGACATTTTTTCTAGGTCTCATACTGCTGGCATTAATCAATCTTTTAAATAACAAACAGTTCAGGGTCACTTGTTTAGTTCACTATCTGTGCACCATATTTATTCTTCTTGCTTTGCATGTTTTCAAAATAGCCTTTTAAATTTCATTTGTTCTTAGAACGTTACAACATTTCGAGATCTTTACTTGATCTCTTCCTCAGGGGGAAAAACTAGAAATATACAAAAATAAAGTGCACTTTCAGTTTCAAATAATAATGTTTTACACATATAGTGTTCTTTAAATTTCATCATAATGAGGTTAAAAACTGGGAATGGATAAATCTCCTAGTTACCTTATTTACTCACAAGTGTGTACAAGTCTAAAGTAATAGTCAATTCCTTTACTTCATTCACTATTGGAATCAAAACCCACAGATATTCTGGTTATGATTTGATGATTATGAATGTTATTTCTTTCATTTTATAGACACTTATCTAAATAGCATCTTTAGCATTTAGGGCCAGATATTGAAAGCTTTGCCCCTGGGTTAGGTTAACACTGCCTGGCGTGCAAACTTAGCCTGGAGCACAAAGCAAACTATATTCAAAAGGAACAGCCCAGGGTGAACAGCCTCTGAATATAGCATGGGAAAGAGGCCGTGCAAACTGGGCTGGGAGTGCAGGGCAACCGTAGCCCTGGAATATGACAGCACTGAATATAGCAACCAGGAAGTGCAAACCACAACAACAACACAGTGCACAGCGATGTGAGGGTAGGCAGAGAGGAACTATGTGGCCAATATGTGTTCTGGCAAATGCGTGGACCCAGTACAGCTGCAGGCAGCAGCAGATGTGAAAGAACAGTAATCAAAACTGTAAAAAAGTCCCCGAACGGTTAGTGCTGTGCTAATACGTTAGCACGGCTTTAGCATGGAGCTAAGCGGTTTGCCCAGCGCAAACACGTTAGCCCGGTGCTAAACTTTGCCTTGTTCTAAAGTGACATGCAAATGAGCCTACTTAGATAGTCTCTGGGCAAGCAGCCACATTAGCATCTCATCATGCCCTGATTTGCATGCAGTTTGCACAGAATTACTGCAGGGTCCCACAGCTCCACCTGTAGGTCAGTCTGGAAGTACAGGGGCTGGCCAGATCCGACCGCAGCTTCACCTGTAGGTCAGTCAGGCAGAGCATGATGATAGCTGCAGGCTTCATGTAAACAGTACAGCATAGCATAGCATATCGTACCCCAGGGGACAACACAGCATAAGCACAGGTGGTGGTGGTGGTGCTGCATGCAACCATCACACTGTAGGTCATGCTATAGTGCACAGCAGACACTACAGTAGCAAGAGGGCCAGTAGTGTGAGGGACACAGCACTGCCTATGGTATGTAGGGCAGTGATGACCACTGCACTGTACACAGTGACAGGCACAGCTTGCAGGTAATTACTGACAGTGGACAGTACTATCATGCTGTTGTGTGATCCACAGATGCTGCACCTGTGGCATGGGATGCACACAGTGTCATGTACATGGTCGGCAGTGTGTGCTGTGGCATCTGTACAGCTGTGTGATAGGTGGCTGGGGGGCCATGTAGGATCCGACAGGCACACAGGTGGTGGCGTAACCCACTACTGGCCGATGTGCACTGAGTGATGTGTCCCAGCCTTGAGGCTACACCTGGTCTGTGGCAAGGTCTGGCCACCCATACACCCTTCCCTCACTGGCAACCATGCCCACAGTGCTGCATGTGTGTGCTGGCACCTGTTACGCACCACAGACATATGGTCTGCAGGTGTGTGCTATTTGGCCACACTACCATGCTGTCTCCTGTGGATCAGATCACCCCTTACTGTCTGTGCTTGGCTCAGACTGGTGGCAGCTGCTGGCATCATGGTGGTGCCATCAGCGAGCAGCATGTGTCCTCCATGTCTGGCATTTTCTAAGTGTTGTACTCCTATGTTAGGGTCACACAAGCCGCGCAAATCCTGCGAAAGTACCGTGCAATGCACCAATGATGTAGAAAGCTGTTTGCCCAGGGTTAAGACCAGCTTTTCCTTGGCAGTAAATTGTACTGCGCTATGGGTCATGCTATGTGGCCCTAAACACCTTAGCACGGCGCTAGTCGCGAATATTTCATAGCGAATTTATTCATGTTCACGATGCTCCTTGCATATCATTATGCTTTGCCCAGTGCTACTGCTGTTTGCCCACGCTAGTTGGCCTTTTGAATATGGCAGACCCTCACAATAAAAATCAAAAGGTATTATATGGCTATCATATCATCGTCACTCAAAAAGGTAGTACTGAAACATTGGGTAGATGGTGCCCCAATCTCCTACACAGAGTGGTTACAAGAACTGCTTTTTAATTTGAACATGGAGAAATTTAGTGCGAATAGAAGGAACTGTTTGCCAAAGTATCGCAAGATATGGGAAAAATGACACGTGTTGTACTTACTCCAGACAGGTGTATATACAACAGGGGAACATGGCTAAGGTGGTTGGTGTTCAACAGTATTCTTTCCACAATAATATTCTGTCTGCATGGGGAGGGAGATAGAAGGGAGGGGGGAGGGTTTTGGGAGTGGGGAGCAAGGAGCATCTTGTTAGTGTTTATGTTATGCTCACTGAGTTAATAGAATGTATTTATTTTGGATTGACTTATGTACAGTATATGCATCTTGCTCTGTAATGGATAAAATTTGAATAAACTTGAATTTCAAAAAAAAAAGAATATGGCAGACCCGCTCTAATCCCACGCTAATCCCTCACAAACTGTTTGCGGACAGCACAAAGCTTTGAATATCTGGCCCTTAATCTGCAGGAGCCTAACACAGAGTTTAAAAAAACTTTTTATTCAAAACTTGGAACTTTCAATTTCCCTTACCGATTTTCTTAGGTGTTTTTAAGATTTGCTGTGACAGGCAAAAGCGTTTGGTCTCTTACTATCATCTGAATGTATCTGTGTTCAGCACAAGATCAATTTAAAAGATATTTTTTGTAACTATAAATGTTTTCTGTTGCTTCCATTAAAAAGTGCTTATCTTAGTTTTATGTGACTAGTTCTTTTTGCTGTTTACCATTTCAATCAGTGCATTCTCACAGCTGCTATTCAATGTTTCTATTTTGCTGTCTAAAATAAATTAAATGAATGCAGATTCTATAAATATCTCATGTTCTAGCTTGCTGGGATTCTGACTTTAAACATTTGAGACCTGTGTGTACCTTGTGCTGAAATTCTCGGGTGCTCCATTTTTGGCATCCCCAATTCGCCATTAAGCTTCTCTTTCCTCTGCTTTCTTCTTTAACCTTGCAGGTTAAAGGCACTCTGGGCAGGTCACGTGGAGCAAGCAATCAGATGGAGGGACTCTTTTACAGTCTACCTCCCAGTTTTCCATGGTTTCGACC
The DNA here is from genome assembly GCA_016271365.2 of Neoceratodus forsteri. Classification (NCBI taxonomy): domain Eukaryota; kingdom Metazoa; phylum Chordata; order Ceratodontiformes; family Ceratodontidae; genus Neoceratodus; species Neoceratodus forsteri. The sequence continues at coordinate 464,023,079 of CM057452.1, forward strand.
CAAATGCAGTCCTTGGGGCTCTGGAGGGGCCGCGTTGATAAGGAACAACCCAGTACTTCTGATGTGGCTTGGCACCCTGATGCTGCGCTGCCTGCTGTGGGCTGGCAGCCTGTGACTACCAGAGGTGGTTGGAGGTCCCCAGGACCAGTGTTGGCTATGGACATTATGACTATGGTGCACGACGTTTTGACTGATGTGTGTCCTACAATTTCCACAACTACTGAACAGGAACTCCCTGCCTGTTGCAAGACTCTCTCTACAGACCTTCCCGCCAATTTGGGCATGTTTGGTTCTCCACTGTGTGCCGGTTTGTTGGTGACTCCTTTTCTGACTCCATTCCTATAGTCTGCTCTGTTACAACCACAACTTATTTATTGCTTATCTACCGCAGTTCCAGGCCCTTTTGTCCAGGAATTTTTGCCTAGATCTCCTTCTGCTGGCATTAATCAATCTTTGTCTCCTGTGACCATGACAATGGTTAATAATGACAGCACTGGAGGGCCTCCTTCTGAGTTCAGTGCATCTGACCCTAACCTTTTTGCTGTCCCTGACCTCCCTCTACTGGCAGATGAGTTGGACCAACAACATGCTAGGCAAGGTTCTTCAAGCTCATTCCATAATGCTGATTCTATGGGTGGACAGTTTAAAATGTCTGATTTGTTTAGTAAAGTCGAGGAACCAGCACAGTGATGGAATGCTGTTAAGCTTAAATATAATGGGAATTTAGACACTGCACCTGATCATAAGTTTGCGTTACATAAAATGTTGAAAGATACTATGGGGATAAGTGCCCATGAATTGTTTGCTTTTATTCATGTTAAGGGGGAAACTATTTATGTTGTTAGTTTTAAGCAGGTGCAATCCATGGAAAAGTTTTGGAACAAGTACTCTTTGGTGAAAGATGCCCTCATTTGGAATTCTTTTTTTCTATTCCCCTGATGAAACCTACTGTTAAAATCATAACATTGTTGTTCAGAAATGCAGGGGTTAACATTGCTGACGTGTAGTACTGGCTTCGCCAGAGGTGCGACATCATGGGACATCCCATTCCCATCTTGGATGATTACTTGATATGGATGGGGGGTTGGAAAGTGAAGGTGCGGCTCAAGCAATCCTATAATGTGGTTTGTCACCTACCTAGTAGTTTTCATATTGGAAGGGATTGGGGTCTGTGCTTTTACCCAGGACAGCCCAATACATGTCACAAGTGCAGAGCTTGGACCCATCTTGGCTCAATGTGTAACAAACCCAGATGTCATTTGTGCCTGGATTATGAACATGTTAGTTTTGGGTGTCCAAATACCTTTTGTTGAAATTATCGTGATGAAGTGGGGCATTCCTACAGATAATGCCCTTGGACAGCCCATAATAGGTTGGATAGGGTTATGCAAGACCAAGAGTAGCTCATTGTGGACTTGCATGTTAGGGACCTGCAGGCTAGAGAGTCCAGACCTCCGCCCACCTCTGATCCTGCAACTCTCCCTGAGCAGGCTCCTCTCCCTATGACTTCCCTCCACCTAGATATTGATGGGTCACCTTCATTGCCTGATCAGATGGAATCTGTTCCAGCACCACATACTGTCTTAGTGCCAGTGGTTACAGTACACACTGCTAATGTTGGGGCTGATCCCTCTACAATGGTGGTTGACATGCAGACCAAGTATATGCCCCCCCACCTCCTGAGGTTCTGATGACCATGGTCAAACCCTCGAAGTTGGGTCATGGATGGAAAAAGCCTGTGGCCGTGGCTGCTAGTGCCCCCATTCTTACCAAAAACAGAATTAGTGCGCTGTCCAAATGCAAGCAATGGGGGGATACAGAGGAGGAAGACAGACTCATATGCTTCCTCCATGACATGTCCTCACTTATGGACTTTTCTTCCAAGTCTCCGTCTGACACCTATAAAGTCAAACAGACTAAGGTATGTGTGAAGTTCAAGGTTTGACGAATTTGTGTGCCTTCCTTTTCTAAATGTCTTCGGGACCTGTGATAACCCCCATAACTATAAATGTGTGTAGCATTACAAATTATAAAAAGCATTCAGCCACATTTAAAATTTTACGTGAACTATTGAATTATATAATTTTTTACAAGATATTCGACTCAAAATGAAGCATGAATTATCTCAATCAGAACTATTATGGTCACTGGGTTGTTCTTACTGGTCCCTGGGTGATGATGTGTGTGATGGGGTGGCTGTTCTGTTGAAGGGGTATGATTTTACAGTTACAAGACTTGTGGACATTTGTCCTGGGAGAGCTGTAATGGTGGATTTACTGTAGCTGCTTATCAATAGAAATGCTGTCTGATCAATATATATGCCCCCAAAAGCACTGCGCTGAGAGGAGACATATTTTGTGCCATACAACCTTTTGTACACACCAACAGGAATGTTATTTTTGGTGGTGACTTTAACTGTGGTCTCTCTCTCTGGATGACAGGGGTGGGGCAATTTCTAAACTTTTTAGTGATATGAATTATTTGCATCAACTGCTTAGGACTGCAAATTTGAAAGATGGTTACACTGCCATGCATCAGACAGGGGCCAAAACATATGTACGTGGTGTTTTCACCACCAGAACTGACTCTTTTTTTCTCCAGGGCTGTGATTGTGGTTAAGGCTACTACTATCTGAAATGTCTGACTGCTTAGCTGTCTCTTGTCACTGTCTCCTGGGTACTCAGGTTTTCCATCTGCCATGATCTAGGTGGAAATTGAATGATACTTTATTATCTGAGCCTCGCATCACCCAAAATTGGGAGGAATTGTTTAGGGCCACAGTTTTGGTTATTGAAGAATATGACACTGTAGAACACTGGTTGTTAGCTACAAAATGCAACTTCAAGGAGTTTTTTTTTTTATTGAACAGGATTTCTACAAAAACAATATATTTTCAGTATTTGAAACTTAAGGAGCACCTGCACTCCTTATTATCATTGACACATGAAACAAACAGGATTTGGGGGACCACATTTAAAGTGTTAAAGAGGAAATGTTTCATTACCAGTATAACAGAGCTGAGACTTGAGGCTCAGTTTTGGCACATACTGTAAGAAGCCCTCATTAGATGTTTTTAAGGGATATGCTGAAATAGTTAATTGCACTCACATAGACGACCTTCTGAACCCTGTTGATGGTCAACTCCATTCTATCTTAGGAAAAATCCTGGAGCTGGTGCAGCGGCAGTTGGTCCATATGTTTGGGTCCCCGTCAACAGTGGCATGGGATGAGTCTTTTGCAGTATGTCCCTTTTCCTGAGGTATCTTGGCAGGTTCAACAGAACCTGCTCACAGATGTTATAGAAGCAGAGATGTTATGGGCCATAGGTAAATTACATAATTCTTCAACCCCTGGAAAAGATGGCTTAACTGCTGAGATGTATAAAACTTTTCTGCCTGACTGAGTCCAGCTTTGGTTATATTGTATAACGCCCTGCTGCCCTCAGGCTCCATTTCCACTGATTTGGCTCAGGCTGTCATGGTTTTGTTATTCAAAAAAGGAAATAGGGCTGATATTTGGAATTGGTGACCCATTAGTCCCCTAAATGTGGAGTATAACATTTTTGCAAATATTTTAATGTACAGGTTATCGAGGGTCGTGGAATGTGTCATTTCATTGGCACAGATTTGTACTGTCCCACACAGATCTATTTTTCATTACCTTATTTTTTTGCAGGACTTGCTGACCACTGGCACCTTGAATTCCTGTTCTGGTTTTCTTCTGTCCTTGGATCAAGATAAAGCATTTGATCGGGTTTGTCATGATTATTTGTTCAAGGTTTTACAGTTATATGGTGTTCCCCCACATTTCGTCTGTTGGAGTTGGATGCTTTATCATGATGCCTCAGTAGTCCCATGTATAAATGGGATTTTTGGGACACCCTTCCCTGGATGGACTGGTGTGAGACAGGGCTGCCCTTTAAGTCCTCTGTTATACATTTTTGCCATTGATCCCTTCATTCGATCAATACTGTGGAATTCTAGAATTCCTGCTATCCCACTCTTAACTGCCCAAGAAGTTACTAAAGTCTGTGCCTATACAGATAACATCTGTTTTTGTGTGCAGGGTGACTCTGCTAGGCCTGCACTGGAGGGGGTCTTAGCTAGCTTTTAACAAATTTGGGAGGCTTAACTTAATATTTCTAAAAGTCAAGGCATACGGATAGCTCCATTTAATGGACAGGATACTGTTTCACATATTGGTAAGATTTCCATCACTTCGGAACCCATTAAAATCCTAGGACTTACTTTAGGAACCCAGGATGATGCGACTTACAGTTGGGAAGCTGCGGCCTCTGTGACATTGTTACAGGTACAGCTCTGGAAGCATAAGACTATTTCTAAGCAGAAAAGTTTTTTTTTTTATTGACGCACTCATTCTTCCATTCTTCTTACACGTGGCACATATTTATCCACTGCTTCTGGGCATGGAAGAAAAAATTCATGTTTTTATTTCAGGGCCTTTGGTGTAGCAGGCTCAACCCCATTAAACATAGATACATAGATACATAGACAGTGTCGGCAGATAAGGGCCTATGGCCCACCCAGTCTGCCCATTTGAGCTTGTAAGTTCAGTTTGTTTTCCTAGAAGTCTGTTGCCCCTTACCCCTGACCTCCAGAATTCCTTTATGTCTATCCCATGCATAACATAACTTTACATTTCATGACTATTGTCAGGGAGGTATTCATATGTTAAATCCAGTAGTTTTTTTTTTCATTGCATATTTATTTATTGTAACTTGCCCACATTACTTAAGGGTTAACTTTATCCTAGCAGAGTATTACGACACAGTGGTTCTTACTTTTGAAAGAGAAATGGGGCCACAGCACTTTTTCAGTGTCAGTTACTGCAAAAATGAAACATATACCATGTTATATGAAGGGCATCCCATCAAGATCATGAAGAAAGAGCCAAGCAGTCGAAAACCACATGGTCAAAACAGTATGTGTGGTTTGGAGTTATATTATTTAATCTTAGTGTGGTTTTTGACTGCGCGCTTTTGGGGTCCCTGTGCAGTGAGTGTGAGTTTTTGACTGTGCTCAAATATGGGTGAACCTACAGGAAGCCAGTCTTTATGAAACAGACATTGGAAGCTTACACAGGCATCTGTTCTTTCTAGCACCAGAAAACAGTTGTACTCAGAGATTATTCAGGAACATTTTTCTGCTGTAACACAACTAACATTTTGTAAGGAGACAGATTGATACAGTTTTTTCACAATTAGTGGATAAATGTATACTCCATCGATTATGAGATTTGGGCTGGTTGTCTTGTCGTGGCCACTTAGGTATTCGAAATTTCATGAAACACAAGTTGGTAGAGGACCATATGTGTCCTTGTCCTTTGTGTGAGCACATACTAGAAGCACAGGAACGTTTTTTATCTTTTATCCCTTTGCACAACTTAGGGAACACCTGCACTCCTTATTATCATTAACACATGAAACTAAAACAGGATTTGGGGGACAACATTAAAAGTGTTAAAGAGGAAATGTTTAATTACCAGTATAACAGAGCTGAGACTTGAGGCTCAGTTTTGGCACACACTGGTACTTGTTCCTGCAGACCTGGAACGATAAACACCTGTCTCCAATTACTTATAAGATTGTGATCTTGGGATTGTTCCCTGCCAGACTGAATAAATTCCATGCCAGTACTTTATGGTTAGTATTTGCTGTATGTAGATTTTATCTCTGGCAGGCTAAGTGTGCTCTCTCCTCTTACAGCAGAAAGAGTACACTCCCATATAAGTTATTCTCTACATTAGTCCTTTTAAAAACTTGATACCTCACAAAACAATGTCTGGTGGCTCTTCTTTTGTTTTCTAAGTATTGGAAGCATTGTTCCTGGTTTTTGCCGTAAAATGACATTGCATTCCGCTTCTGCTTACTTATTTCTGAATGCTGATTGTAGCTCTAATTGTACACTTTTTTTTTTTGCATGTTTGAACATTTTTCTTTTTTGTTTGCTTCCCCCCTCCCTTTCCAATGTATAATTTTTCCTTTTTTTTATTTCTTGTGTTTTTTTTTTTACTTTGTGTTCATGTACATACCTTTTGCATTTTGTTTTACACTACACGGGGACATATGACTTTCATTTTTCTTGCTTTGGACTAATTCTAGTCTGTACAGTGCTTTATTTTACACTGATTAATGTCTGATATTCATGTTTTTTGTTGTATCTACTGATTTGTTTTGAACTGTACTGCTGTGTTTTGATTCAAATAAAAATCCCCATATTCATTCTGTAGGGGGTTGCTCTGGTCGTCTGTCCTTGTGGCCAAGATGGCTGACCAGCCTGGAGAAGGAGAGGATGCCTTAGGTATGGGGGAGCTGACCTCCTCCCCTACTACCTATTCAGCTGAGGTCACAGCTTCAACTTTTGACATGTTTGGCAGTGTTATGGAACATATAGAAATTGTCCTTGGAGAGCCTGTACTGGACAGTAGCGAAAGTGCTACTGACTTCCCACATCAAAGTTGTTGGTTGGTTACTACAGTATCAGAATACACTATTTCATTTACCGAATGGAAGCAACTTTTATTCAAACTCCTTGTGGAAGAAAAAGCCTGTTTTATAGAAAGAAAAAATGAGAAATTAACTGCAGCTTTGCTGTCCCCTCTACAAGTTTCTGACCCAGCTGAACCCCCGGTGGTTCATCCTGACAGACACACACCTGACATGGTTGATGACATCTCCACATCAAATGTGTCAACTGACAGCGGAGAAGTTAACCTGAAAAGCTCTTTCAGTTTGCCAGCTTTGGAAGCTGAGTCTGAACCTTTGAACAGTTACAAGCAAGCTGACTTTCCCAACAAGGAATGAACCACGGAAGATACCAAATCCTCAGCACAGGATCCTCAGCCCCTTCTCAGTATGGTAAGCAATACTCCCCCTCATTCAAGTCACTCAGTCAATGCGCTTACTACTTCATGCACAGGTTTTGTTTTGGAAACTGTTAGCAGTGCTGGCCCTGGCAATAATCCTCAGACTGTTATTACTGACAGCAAGCAACAAACAAAGGGAGCTGCAGTGGAAGGGAAAGCCAAACACTCTAAACACCTTGGTGTATGGTGCAGTACTGCGGTCAGGAGTGCTGTAAATCACGATGCAGAACCTGGTGACTGGTTGGTCTGTAGAGTCGGCACTAATGGCAGCAGGGTGGGTAAAGGCAGTGGACGGCCATTCTTGGCTTTCTGGCACTTCTGTTGCCTAGCAAGTGGCATGAAAACAGACAATTTCAGAGAAAGGGGTTGATAATCACTTTGCTACTGCTGAAGCTTTTGGGGCTGCTGCGCCTGCTAGGGTGGCAGAAGCCGTACAAACTATGCAGAATATTAGTGACTCTCTGCAAAGGAACATTGGCTCTGGGCTTCCTAATAAACAGTTGTCCGCCTACCTAGCTCCTGTAATAAATATGGACTCAAGACCCTCGCCCCATGAAAGGAAAAGTCCTGCTCCCTTTATGGATAGGGAACTTCCTCCCAGTTCAACTGCTGTTGAATCTGTATCATTAGGCTCCAGAGAACAAGTTTATTCACAAGGAGATATTGAGGTAACAGACTTCTCTGATGTTGAATCCACAACTAGACAACAGAAGAGGGAACCTCCTAGAGCATTCAGGATAGCCAATCTGTTTGCTGCTTATGGGGAACTTGCTCAATGCAGGAATGCAGTTTGGCTAAAGTATAAAGGTAATATGGAGCTTCCCCCAGATAGGCTTTTTGTCATACGAACATAACTTGAACAGTCAATGGGCTTTTTCTTATCTGAACTTTATGCGGTTATCTATGTGTCTGAGGAAACCACTTTGGATATTAATTTTAAGATCTTGATATCTCGGGAACATTCTTGGTTAAGTATGAGGCTTTAAAAGACTCTTACCTGTGGGCCTCATTCATAGTTATTACACTATCTAAGCCCACTATAAAAACTGTCACCATTTTGTTTAGAAATGAGGGGGTTAATATCTGTGATATCATGTACTGACTCAAGTAAAGGTGTGTGAGGTATTGGAGAATCCTGTTCCTTTAACTGATAGTGCACAAGTGTGGATGGGAGTGTGTGTGTAAATGTAAAGTTAAGCTGTTCCAAACTGACACTGGTGCCTGTCATCTAGGTTTACTAGTTTACTAGGTTTACTAGGTTAGTTTGGAAAAAAAAAAGGCAGAGGCCCATTGAGATTTTCCCCCACACAGTGTGGGCTAATATGAGTAGGTAGGGTTGGTAGTAAGCCAGTTATCAAAGTGTTTCTTGAAGGTATCAAAATTCCCAATATCAATTATTTCTTGTGGCAGTAAGTTTCATAGTCTTGGTGCATGTATTGTAAAATAGTTATTTCTTTTGTTTGAATTTTCCTTCTTAATTGTAATTTGTTTGTTATGCGACCTAAGTGTTCTTTTGTTAGTAAAAATGGTGAGACCACGCTGTGATGTCAACTCTGGGGAGTGTAGAACCTTGTAGAGGAACAAGGTGTCTCCCCTACATCATCTTGTTTGGATGGTATGGAGGCTTGTTTCTTGTAATCTCTTGGGATATGTCTTATAGGTCAGGCCAGACACCATTTTTGTGGCACGTCTGTGGACTCATTCAAGTTGAGTTATATTGCCTGCCAGATAAGGATTCCAAAAAGGTGATCCATAATCCAAGTGGGGTCTTATGTGAGATCTATACAGGGGATGAGGCACTGTTCGGTTCTAGTGACGGGCATTTAATTTGGCTCAGAAGGGAGTGTGCTACCCCAGTAACTTTACAACAGTGATCATGGGATGAAAGTTTATTGTTAACAAGTATTCCCAGGTCCCTTTCTGTGTTTGATGCCTTTAATGGGATCTTGTTTGTTTTATATATATATATATTTGGGATTTTTTGTACCAAAATGGAGGACAATGCACTCATCGATATTAAATTCCATACCATTATTCAATGCCCACTGCTCAATATTATTTAGGTTGGAAACTAAGCTTCTTAGGTTGTCAGCTGTGTCTACATGTCTGCCGAGTTTTGAGTCATCAGTAAATTTGGATAACCAGTTTTGTAAAGTGATTTGCATATAGCTTATATATAAATTGAACAGTGTGGGTCCCAGGACAGAGCCCTGTGGCACTATGCTGCTCACTGGGCATTGGTATGACAAGGAGTTATTTATGTTTACCCTTTGGGTTCTGTTTGATAGCCAATTCTTTACCCAGTTTGTAAGGCAGTGTGGAAAACCAAAAGATTCCAGTTTGGAAACCAGTTTGCCGTGCAGAACTTTATCAAATGCCTTACTGAAGTCCAGTAATATAACATCAGATGGGATGTTATATAGGTAGGGATAGAGGTGCGTGCATCTACCCAGGGCAACCATGCACTTGACACAAGTGTGGTTCAAGAGGACACCTTAGTGCAGCACGTGATGCAGATCATTGTAACTGTGTTTGGAGTATGGGTACCTGAGTCTTCACTGCCCTTATCCATTTATATTTAATTTGTGTGAGGAGCAGGGATACTCCTATCAGCAGTGCCCTTGGGCCCCACATAATGAGCAGGGTGGGCTTAATAAGGACAATTTGATCTACCAGAGACAAGCACAAAGTTCTGCCCAGGCCTCTGTTTATTGTTTCACTGAGGTGACTTCAGAGGCTGCCTCAAAAAAAATGCTGATGATGCCCAAAGAGGAAAGAGTACTTCACTCTATCCTCCTTCCCTTGTGGTACCCAGTGTTCCAATAGTTACAAACTCTGAAGTAGATTTACCTACTGAAAGTGCCACTACCCATTGTAAGCCTAGACGTCCTCACTCTGAATAATTTGTTGTTAATAACCAGAATACGACAGAGGTTAACACTAGGAAAGAGATGCCACCCCCGGCTGCAGAACATGAAGATTTGGAAGTAGTTCCTTTTAGAAAGAAAAGTCAAAAAACAAAGTGTGATGCTGTCAAATCTAGCTCAGTCTCTGTTTCAAGTAAGTATCAGGTATTGCCTACTTCTGTCAATTGGGGTGACACTGAGGGAGAAGAGGGAGATTCAGAAACTTCCTTGATTACCTCCATGATTAGAGAAATGACTCCTGAGGGAGATAGTCAAAGGTCAACATCTTTGGCTGTGAAAAAAGCTGCAGATGGACAAGATTCCAGGCGAGAACAGAGTTGAAGGATACTACTTCTACATAATTTACTGTGTTTTAGGCCTAAAATTTCTGCAGCTACTTTGAATGAAAATAGTGTAAAGACATAGAAAGAGGATGGCTACTCTATCTTTGGTAGCCACACTTCTAGGTAATATTTTGTTTATTCAGGACACATGACTTAAGTCCCTATATGAATCCACAACTAGCAGCTAAGTAGCTGTGGAAAAATTGATCATCCTATTGGTCACAGGGCACTGATACCTGTGATGGTGCTGCAATTTTATGTAAGAACTTTACTTTTCAAATTAAAAAAAAACTGGTGAAAATTGAACCAGGTAGGGCCCTTTTATTAGATGTAGAACATCAGAGGAAGCATCTTCAACTCATCATCTATATGCCCCTCAAACTAAAGCTGTTGGGGTGGCACTATTTTAAGCAATACTCTCTTTTCTGCACACCAATAGATTGGTGATACTAGGTGGTGAATTTAATTATGGATTGTCACTGAAAGAGAGGGGAAGGAAAACTACAAAACTGTATAGCGATTCAGTCTTCCTTAATGAAATGATTCGTACAGCAGGTCTGAAGGATGGATTTGTTAATTGCACTGGTAGACAAGTTACTACATTTATAAGAGGCCAATTGCATGCAAGGATTAATTTTTTTAATTTTATCACCCACTTTAACGGTACAAATGGCATGGACTATTGCTGTATAAACTTCAGATCATGTAGCAGTCCTGTGTTACTGTAGTACTGGGACATCCACTACTCCAAGAAATTCTCCCTGGAGATTAAATACTACTTTATTAAAACAGGAGAAGATATGAAATGTATGGGTAGAACTCTTTAAAGCACGGTGTTCAGTTCTGGCAGCATATGACAGTGTTGTAGAGTGGTGGGGGGATTCAAAACAATATTTCATTTCACCGTTTAAGAAACTTAGTGTTACTCTTACAAATAAGAAATATATGCATTACCTAAAGCTTAGATCCACACTATGTAGATTGATTTCCCATATGCTCATGGTGGGTGCAGACGTCTCAGAACAAATTGAAATTATTAAAGAAGAAATGAGTAAATTTCAATATGATAGGGTAACTCCTTTGGAAAAAGAATCAAAATCTGGTACATAAGGAAAGTCCCAATGTATTGATGTGTTCATTGGGTGTCAGGATCGGTTACAGAGGAGGTATACATCTGGTTTGTAGAGGGCAGAGGATGGGCTAAAAGTGCACTTTCTTGATAGCATTATGGAAGTGCTTTAAGAGTATATTATTGACACTTTTGGCACAGAAATGAATGTAATAGGGGATTCTGATATTTTAGGAACACTAGATATTCCAGAATTACCAGAACATATTAGACATCTCATCAAACCTATACAAGTAATAGAGGTACTACAAGCAATTTAATATTTGGGGAACAGTACTTCCCTTGGGACAGATGGCGTCCTCTCAGAGTTTTATAAAACCTTTGGTTCATATTTATCTCCTGTTTTGAAAGTAGTTTATGACAAGATCTTAGCCTCAAAGTCTCTCCCAGCGTCCATGAAAGAAGCTTTAATTATTTTTCTTATTAAGAAGGGTGATTCAGCTGATATTATAAACTGGAGACCACTAAGTCTCTTAAAAGCAGATCTCAAAATGTTATCCAAAATCCTGGCACACCATCTGTCTGAGGCTGCAGCTGTGGTCATAGCTGATGTTCAAACCTGCACTACAGTATTAAACAAAGGAGTATTGCTGATAATTGAATTATTTTGAAAGTAATACGGGAACAAGGGCAAAAAGGCATGGTAGAAGGACTTCTGCTTTCAATAGACCAGGAAAAAGCATTCAATTCTTTCTTAATTACTGTTCCATTATAATATGGTATACCACAGCAGTTTGTTAACTGGGTAATGATTTTATACTCCGGAGTATTTGTGGCACCATATGTAAATTATAAGCTAAGTCAGGCGGTAATGATTAAAAGGTGAGTAAGACAAGGGTGCCTGTTAAGTGCCCTTTTTATAGCTTTACTATTCACCCTCTAATTAGAATATTGCAGAAGAATTCAGAAATTAATGGAATACAGTTGTCTGTATACCTTCCAGAACTGAAGACCCTCACCTGTGCAGATGACTTATGTATCATTATCAGGGATGCAGCATCTGGCCACAAAGTACTTGAACTATTGGAACAATTTTCCTCAGTAGCTGGAACTAAACTAAATTATTCTAAATGTTCTGGCATAACAGTTGGACAGCCTTCAGACTACCAGTCTGGGGAACCTGTTGCAGGGATTATCATCTCAGATACACCCTTAAAAATCTTGAGTGTTAAGTTTGGACTGGGGGATAGGATTTTAAAAAAATTGGGATGCTGCTTTTTCGAAAGCTGAATATAAGTTGGTTACCTGGGGGAATAAACATATATCTAAAAGGAAGATAGTTTTCTTGATTAAAATTCTGTTGCTCCCATGTTTTCTATACATTAGTATTGTTTTCCTTTCCCCGGTATCCTTAGAAACTAAATTATATAGTGTAGCCTTTCAAGGGGGTATGAGGGAGCCACCTTCACTCAATTAAAAGGGATATTACCTATAGAGATTATAGGGAAGTTGGGATTCGGATGGTTAACCCCGTAGTATTCTTTACAACTGTGTTTTTCCATTATAATTTAGCACCAGTTCTAAGAGGCCAGAATAGGATGTGGGTCCCATTACTGGTGGATTGGTTGATTCCCTGGTATTTAGAGTGGAAGTCGGGAAAGTAGGTCAGTTGGCCACAAGACTATACCTATTATCCCTCAGTATATATTTTTAGTATTGGACAGTCACTCCTGACAACTTAATGCTTCTTACTAGGAAACAGTTGTATCAACACATAGTGGTTCAGCATTTCTCTGCACCACTAGAATTAAAATTGGCCAGAAGAAAACAGTAACATCGCAATTGTTAAACACAAGGTTGCCATGGAAAATGTGGGGCATTACCTGGTTGGATATTCACAGAAGGATGGCAGTTTGTGACTCCTTTACGCATAAGAGAATTGAGGAGAGGAACTGCCCTATAGAAGGGTGTTTAGACATTTTGGAGACTCAGTCTCATCTTTTGTTGCAATGGCACTAAGCAAAAGTATTTTGGTCCTATTTAGCAATCAGGGGTCTGAGCCACTATTGAGGAACACTGATTATAACTTTGTAGTCCTTGGTATATATGGTGGCCCTGGGATAAGTTTCATAATTTAACATTACAACTTCTTTTTGCTTGTTGTAGATATTATTTTTGGCAAGCCAGATGTGCATTGCAATTACAGCAAAAATATTGTTCTCCTGCAGCCGATCTTAGTATGGTACTTAAAGAATTACAAAAAATATATCTGCATGAGAAGCAGCATTTGTTGCCTTCAGTGCTTATAGACTTATAAAGAGGCATGCCCTGGGTAAATAAGCATTAGTTTTTGCAGTATTCACAAATCAACTTCTTATCTCAGTGCAGTTAGCCACTGCGAGGCAAATCATTAAGGAAATGTGAAATGAAAATGTGTGCCCTCTACTGGGATTTGAACCCAGGCCACTGGCATTCCATGCCATGCTCTAACCACCTAAGCTGTAGGGAAACTCAGAAGATTATCAGACCTAATCATCCCCTTAAGATACACATTACTTTCTAGGTATTGCGTAAGCCAGCAATGAGGCATGTCAGAGATACAAATCAACTTCTTTTCTCAGTGCAGTTAGCCACTGTGAGGCAAATCATTAAGGAAATGTGAAAGGAAAATGTGTGCCCTCTACTGGGATTTAAACCCAGGCCCCTGGCATTCCGTACCATGCCCTAACATTAATATATTTCCTTTATGATATACCTCGCAGTGGCTAACTGCACTGAGTTGGGTCTGCTAAACTTCTGAGTTCCTCTATAGCTCAGGTGGTTAGAGCATGGTACGGAATGCCTGGGGCCTGGGTTCAAATCCCAGTAAAGGGCACACTGCCTGTCTATGACATGGGTGAGGCTAGGGTGCTCCACATCATGGGATTCAATCAGTGGTTGAAAAACTGGTGCAGAGCTCAGAGGTTTGGCTTCATTGGGGACTGGGGGTTTACCTGGAGTGATGCAGGCCTACACTAGTGTGATGGTCTGCATCTGTCCAGGAGGGGAACCAGGATCCTAGGTGATAGGTTTAAATGCTTCATTGGCATGCATTTAAACAAGCCAAGGGGGGAGGTACTGGAAAGAATCAGGGAAATCCTAGCCCCCCCACACAAATTAGGGTAGTTGGTGAGGTAAACACCAAGATAGAGACGTCAATAGGGAGAAGGGCAGGGGTAAATGGAGAAAACGACAAAGGCAGTAAGGACAGGGATGGGGCAAAAAGGGGTAAGGCCATTAAGAAATGGAGAATAATGAATATCAATACCTGTAGTCTGGGCAACAAGCTCCCTGAACTGGTGGCCTTGATGGAAGTGGAATGCCTGGATATTGTGGCAGTCACAGAAACTTGGTACACAGAGAACCATGACTGGGATGTTAACATACCAGGGTACACAACCTACAGGAGAGACAGGGAGGATAGAAGAGGGGGAGGAGTAGCTCTCTATGTAAGGGAAGGGATAAAAGCAATGGAACAAAAAAGTAAATAGGGAGGAGAGGAGGCACTGTGGGTCACTTTAGAGACTGGAAATGGCACCACACTCTGCACAGGGGTTGTATACAGACCCCCATGTCAGGGGGAGGGAATGGACAAAAGATATGATAGAAGGCATCCTTAGGATGGCAGAGAAAGGGGAGATATTGTTGATGGGGGACCTGAATATGCCAGATGTTAACTGAAGCACCTTTGCTGCAGCCACATCCAAGAGCAGGGCCATTCTTGATGCCCTACAGGGGGCATGCCTCCCAGACAGCTGAGTGTTGGAACCCACTCAGGAGGGAGCAATCTTAGACCTCGTACTCTCAAATGGTGACACTGAGATGATCTCAGATCTAGAAGTGGGTAGCCATCTGGGAACAAGTGACCACCAAACAGTGTGGTTCATGATAAACTCAGCTGCAGAGTCAAGCCATACAAAAGTGAGGGTACTGGACTTCAGGAGGGCTGACTTTGTCAAAATGGGAGAGTGCCTTAGAAAAGCACTAGCAAACACACAAGAAGGAGGGGTACAGCAACAATGGGAAAATATCAAAACTGCCATCACAGAGGCAACAAGCCTTTGTGTGAAGCAAATAAACAAATCAAAACAAAAGAAAAAGCCACTATGGTTCTCAAAAGAGGTGGCGGGGAAGGTTAGAGAGATAAAGATAGCATTTAGGAAGTATAAGGAAACACAAAAGGAGTAGGACAGAGAACTGTACCAGTTAAGGCAGAAGAAAGTGGGAAAGGCAGTCAGAATAGCAAAGGCCAAAACTGAGAAAAAGATAGTCAACTCTGTTAAGAAAGGGGATACACCTTTTATAGGTACATTATGGAGCATAGAAAGACAAAGGGAGGGATAGTGAGGCTGAATAGAATAGAAGATGGGTGGGCAGAAAGGGACAGTGAAAAAGCAGGGATACTGAATGAATACTTCAGCTCAGTATTCACAAAAGAAGAGGAGGGGGAGGTACCTAATCCAATTAACAGAAACACTCTAGATAGGGGGGTCGATCCCAGTCTGTTCACAGAAGAAAGGGTTCAGAAAGAACTCCTAAAACTGAAGGTGGGCAAAGCAATGGGGCCTGACTTCTAAAAGAGTTAAGGGGAGAACTAGTGACACCACTTACTACCCTTTTTAACAAATCATGGGAGGATGGTGTGGTACCTGAGGACTGGAGGATGGCAGATGTGATTCCTTTTCACAAAAGTGGGAGCAAGACAGAGGCAGAAAACTGCAGAACTGTCAGTTTGACCTCTGTGGTAGGGAAAATGATGGAATCACTTCTTAAGAAAAAAATTGTTGAGTACCTAGAGGCCAGTGGGGCACAGGACCCAAGGCAGCATGGATTCACAATGGGAAGGTCATGTCAGATGAATATAATTGATTTCTTTGACTGGGTGACCAAAGTAGTAGACCAGGATGGGGCTGTGGACATGGCCTACCTAGACTTTAGCAAGGTATTTGACACAGTCCTGCACAAAAGATTAATAAACAAATTAACCAGCCTGGGAGTGGGTCCCTGGGTGGTAGCCTGGGTAAAACATTGGCTGGACAACAGAACACAGAAGGTAGTAGTAAATGGAGTCCACTCTGAAGAAAGGGGGTAACTAGCAGGGTACCACAGGGTTCAGTACTGGGTCCAGTCATTTTTAATGTCTTTATAAGTGACATTGCAGAGGGACTGGAAGGAAAAGTATGCCTCTTTGCAGATGACACAAAGATCTGCAATGGGGCTGATACACAAGGGGTGTGGAAAGGATGAGAAGGGATGTGGTAAGGTTGGAGGAATGGTCAGAAGTATGGCAGCTTGGATTGAACGCAAAGAAGTGCAAAATAATGCACCTGGGAAACAAAAACCATGGGAAGAATACACAATGGAAGGTAGTAACAACAAAATGGAAAAGGACCTGGGGCTAATACATATCAGATGACCTTAAGGTTGGCAAGCAATGTGAGAAAGCAGTAGGGAGGGCTGGGGGGATACTGGGTTGCATAGGGAGAGGCATCACCAGCAGAAAACAGGAAGTTGTTATCCCTCTGTACAGACAGTTGATGAGACCCCATCTGCAGTACTGCATCCAGTTCTGGAGACCCATCTCTGCAAGGACATTGACAGGATGGAGGCAGTCCAGAGGAGGGCAACTAAAATGGTGCAAGGTCTGCAAGAGAAGCCATATGAGGAGAGACTAAAGGAGCTTAATATGTATTCCCTTGAGGAAAGGAGGGAGAGGGGGGACATGATAGAAACTTTCAAGTACCTCAGTGGAATCAACAAAGCCCAAGAGGGTAGCATCTTTCAGAAAAAGAGATGTGCAAGAACAAGGGGACACAATTTGAAGATGGTGGGGGGGGGGGATGGCTCAAGGGCAATGTGAGGAAGTATTTTTTCACAGAGAGGGTGGTGGACACATGGAACTGCCTTCCTGATTAGGTTGTGGGGTCTAAAACTGTGAGAGAATTCAAGAATGCATGGGACAGACATAAGGAGCAAAAAAACAATGAAGTGGAGCACCAGGCAATGTACAGCTTTTACCGCTTATTTTTGGGACTTGGTGCACATGTAACATGCAGTTTTGTATTTAAATAAAAGGACTTCATTTTTTCATCAAAGTCCTGTGCTCTCTGATTTTTGTGGGTGCTCTTACCATTTCCTCTGGGACAGACATAAGGCAATTCTTGTGGGAGGTAGGAAGAAAGAGGCTGTTGGTTAACTAGGATCTGCAGCTTATCCAGTAGGTAGGGAAAAGGGCAGACTAGGTCGACGAAGCAGTCCTTATCTGCCGTCAAAGTCTATATTTCTATGTTTCTATTTTCCTTTCACATTTCCTTTTTGAAGTATTGTCTTAGATTATAACTGTTATGACATTGGTAATATTCATGGGAGATAATGACTTATGAGATAATACTTGGTTCCTAGAGAGTGGGGTTACTGTATGTCAATGCATTATATATAATTGATACTTCTTTATGGTTTGTATATTATATATTTTCTTCTGTATCTTTCTTTTGAGCACTTTATTGGAATTATTTGGATTTGTTTCATATTATTTATTGTATAGTTTATACCTTTGTATTTTTATTTCTTAATGAATATTGTATGATCCTCTGTTTAATAAAAAATACCTCTACTCCTTTTGAGAAGTGTCATGGGATCTTTAACATCCATCTGAACAACCACCAGAACAGGCAGATGGGATCACAGTTTAATGTCTCATCCAATAGATGGCACCTCAGGAGTGCACTATCTGCCTCATGATGCACTATAGTGTAAGTATTGGGATATTAATCCAGGTAACTGGTGTGGGTCTTGAACCCACAACCTTCTGATCTTCCAGCCTCAGAGGTGAGTGTGCAACCTGATGAGCCACAGACACTGACAAGACAAAACCCAAGCCAGCATGGTTTCTCAGAGGGGAGGTCATGTCAAATGAATCAGATAGATCTCTTTGACTGGGTGACCAAGGAACTATATCAGGGTGGAGTGGTGGATGTGGCCTTCCTAGATTTCATTAAGGTGTTCAACACTGTTCCACGTAGGAGACTAGTAAGCAAGCTGGGTAGCTTAGGAGTGAGTCCAGAGGTGGCAAACTGGATAAGAAATTGGTTAGGGGATAGGTAACAGAGGGTGGTGGTAGTAAATGGAGTTCACTCAGAGGAAGGGAGGATGACCAACAAGTTACTGCAGGGATCAGTGCTGGTCTGGTCCTCTCTAATGTCTTTATAAGTGACATTGCAGAGGAGCTGGGAGGGAAGGTCTGCCTCCTTGCGGATGACACCAAAATCTGCAAAAGGGTGAACACTCCAAGAGAGTGGAAAGGAAAAATAGAGGAATGGTCAAGGATATGGAAGCTGGCTTTCAAAGTAATCATACTGGATGACCTAAAGGTGGCCAGACAGTGTGACAAGGCAGTAGAGAGGACTCGTGGGATGCTAGGGTGCATAGGGAGCGGCATCACCAGCAGAAAGAGGGAAGTGTTGCCTTCTATACCCAGGACTCATCAGTGTGCCTCATCTGTATCAAACCCCAGGGGAAATGAACCAGAGCCCTAAGTTGGTCTTGCAGGTTTGGGTGATGGTGAACCCCCCCCCCAAAAAAAAGCTAAAAGACAAAAAACCTAATTGCAGAAGCACTGAGGCAAGGGCCTATGCACTGGGTTTCTTGGCTCTGGTTGCATATGCATCCCATGATGCTTTGCATCATAGGGGTATGTGTGATTTTGTATTTTTTTGAAGCTTGGCTTTGTTGCCAATGCCCTTTGGGGTAAGCCTTGCATTTTTTTGTCTTTTACCTCTGTATAGATCATTGGTAAGACCCCACCTAGAGTACTGTGTCCAGTTTCAGAGCTCACATCTCTGGAAGGACATTGACAGAGTAGAGACAGTCCAGAGGAGGGCAACTAAAATGGTGCAGGGTCTGCATCCAAAGCTCCATGTGGAGAGACTAAAGGACCTCAATAAATACACCCTGGAACAGAGGCAGGAGAGGGGGGATATGATAGAAAATTTTAAATACCTCAGAGGGGTAAATAAGATACAGGAGGGAAGTATTTTTCAGAAGAAAAGGTGCTCAAGAACAAGGAACGTGCTATGAAGCTGGAGGGGGTAGATGCAGGAGAGGTGTGAGGAAGTACTGTACTTCTTTACAGAAAGAGTGGTGGATTCCTGGAACAATCTTCCAGTAGAGGTAAAGCTACCAACTTTCTGAGGCCTAAAACTGGGACGATCCATCCTGACCATGACCCCTCCCCCCACTGTGTCATTCCCATGGGCACTGCCGCAGACAATGCTGCGCACAGTCAGTTACATTTTGCTGCTTGCTCTGGCCATGTCACCCGATAGTAACACCAGTAGAAAACATTCAGATTAGAACAATACATCATTCTGCTGCAGCAAGTTCCAAATCATGATATACATACAGTTCATTAGCAGCAAACCTTCGTTAAATTGTGATCAGACATTCGAGCTGCATTTGTGGCTCCTCCTGACAGTTCCATCCAACCCACTTACACTTGCCTCATTTGCTGAGCAAACTTCACTTCAGAGACTCTCACCACCACACCAGATTGTTTTCGCACACTTCCCTACAGCTGATCAGGTTCAGGTAGCTTAGTTCCCTGCTGCCGGTCTCTTCTCTGTCTGGAGTCCTTCTCAGCTGCTGGCAGGCAGACGTCCACATGTGCTTGTTTGCATTACTACCCAGTGTAATCTAACAGTAGGGAACATACTTTACTGTGCTTCCACTGACATGCTTGCAGTGCAATACAGGCCCGGGGTTGAAGTTGCAAACTGCTGTCCAGCCCGAGCAGCGCCACAGTGGTGCTGAAATAACTGTCACTTACAGATTAGCAGTCAGCAAAAAAAAAAAAGGGACAAAACTGGGACAAGTAAGCAAAAACTGGGACAAAAGTGACATTTTGCAAAACTTTTGGGGCACTGGGACATGCTGCCTAAAATAGGGACTGTCCTGGGAAAATAGGGACTGTTGGTAGCTTTAAGTAGAGGTGGTGGGGGCGAAAACAGTTGTGGGGTTCAAGAATGCATGGGATAAGCACAAGGGAATCATAGTGGAAAGGGAGGGAGGAGGGGGAAAGAGCTGTAGATCGGCCATGGTCTGTGGTATTAGTGTAGGTAGGAAGAAATTGGCAGACTGGAGGGGCCAAGCGGTCAATATCTGCCATCAAATTCTGTTTCTATAGTTACTAGCCTCTTCCCTACTGCTGCTCTTACCTAATAACAGTGAGCTGTTAAATAAGGCCATCAGTGGGGCAGCCAGCACCTCCCTGAGTTCTTTCAGTACCCTTGGTTGTACCCAATCTGACCCCATAGCCTTGCTCACTTTCAGAGTTGCATGTCCCTTTAGGACTCTTTGCTGTGAAAATGGGCTTGAGTCCGCATCTCCTTCCCCTTTATTTCTGCTGATCACTGGTGGTCCTTCCCTCCTCCCTCCACTGTGAAGACTGAGCAGAAGTACCTGTTCAGGATGTCTGCTTTTTCTTGATCCTCTTCTGCACAGTCGTCCTCTGCCACCCTCCTTATCCTCACTGTCCCTCCCCTTGCTTTTCTCTTCTCGCATATGTACCTGACATGAGTCTTATCCCCATTTGATACCCCTTTGGCTGTCCTTTCCTCTGTCTATGCCTTTGCTCCTTCACTGCCTTACTTGCTTCCCTCTGTTTTACCTGGTACACCTCCCTGTCTCCCTCCCTCTGCATTTCCTTATACCTCCTGAATGCCAGCCTTTTTTCTTTTTCACCACTGTGGCCACTTCCCTAGAGTATCAGAATGATTTCTTTTTCCTTTTACTTTACTCATTTCCTTCACGCAGAGGCTGGTTGTCTTAATTAGATAGATGATAGATAGATACAGTAAATAGACAGATAGACAGATAGATAGATAGATAGATAGATAGATAGATAGATAGATAGATAGATAGATAGATAGATACATACTTTATTTATATAGTGCTCCTTCTCGAGGCTTGGAGCACGTAACAAAATTTTTAAAACAATACATGGATAATATCAGGCAACAAACCTAATGAAAAAGCAACAAAGCATGCAATAGTACAATAAAAGTTTTATTCTATTATGCCCTCCTTTATTTTTTTACACTGTTCTACCCCTCCTGGCATTCACCTCACTAGGCAGTTTCTGGTGCAGTCCCCCTTTTCCTAAAAATCCACCCTCTTAAAGTCCAATACCCTTGTCTTTGTGTGGTTTGCCTCTGCTCCCATCTTAGTGTTAAAACACACTGTAGGGTAATCACTTGTACCAAGGGGACTGTCCACTGTGGTATCTGCAATGCTGTCTGTTTATAAGCACCAGGCCCAGCACTGCCCCATCTCTAGTGGGTTTGTTGACTAGCTGCCCGAAAAAGATCCCTAGCAGGGAGTGAAGAATGGCCCTGCTCCTTGCTGAAGCAGCAGCTTGAAGGCACCAATCTACATCTAGCAGACTGAAGTCACCAACTAGCAGCACCTCCCCCTTATTTGCCATCCTGATGATCAGCAGCGGCTCTAGCCACAAATGGTTATCAGGGCACAGCCGGGGCACAACAGATGGTAGCCAGGGCACTTATATATTGTTACTATGGGGGAATCTCTGCACCATATGGGGCACCAACTGGGGCAAGCATTTTTTTACTAGGGCACGTGCCCTGACGGGCCCTGGTATAGAGCCGTCACTGCTGATGATGATCTCCCCAAGTGCCTCATCCAACTCCTCTCCCTGTGCTGGAGGTCTGTATACCACCTTAATACAGAGAGCAGCCCAGTGCCTGTCTCCACGATGACCCAAAGAACCTCCAGTCTTTCCTTTTTCTCCAGGTTCCCCTGCACTTCCATAGCCTTTATTTCCTCCCTCACATATAGTACAACCCCTCTTTTACTCCTTTCGTCCCTGTCTCTCCTGAACAAAGAGTAGCCTGGTATTGCCATATCAAAGTCATGGCTGTCAGTGCACCATGACTGTTATGGCCACCAAGTCCAGGCTAGCCATTTTCATGATGTCCTCCAGATCTGGAATTTTACTTCCCAGACTACTTGCATTGGCACACATGAGTCTCCTTTCCTTACTCTCCCCACCTCTCTCCCTGCTTTCTCCCCCGCCTCCTGCTTGTGCTGTTCACTGGAGCTCCCCCTTTATCCTCCTTTCCCTTG
Organism: Neoceratodus forsteri; assembly: GCA_016271365.2. Classification (NCBI taxonomy): domain Eukaryota; kingdom Metazoa; phylum Chordata; order Ceratodontiformes; family Ceratodontidae; genus Neoceratodus; species Neoceratodus forsteri. The sequence continues at coordinate 464,045,464 of CM057452.1, forward strand.
TTACCCTGTCTGTTACCTGTTTCCATTGCTCCTCTCTTCATGCTATCCTGATTTATACCCCCTTGTCCTCCATCTTGTCCCCACCCCTGTCTTTCTGCACCCCTTACTCCCCTTGGGCCCTTCCTCTCTCCTTGTTGCCTCATTGTCTGGGGGAGGCAATTTTTGCCTGGTTTGGAATTACAGCCTCCCCCCCAACTAGTTTAAATGCTCATCCAAGTAGCATTTAAACCTCCCACTAAGGACTGTGGTTTCCCCTTCTGAAAGTTTGCATGCCATCTACCCTATAGAGGCCATATCCTCCTAGGCTGGACCCCAGTCCCCAATGTAGCCAAAAGCCTCATCCATGCACTATGCTTTTAATCAGTTGTTAAAAGTAGTGCTATGGAGTGTCCTTTCCTCTCTTCAGCCATATACAGGTAACACCTCAGCAAACCCACTATGTATGCCACCTGCTTCAGGCCCCTCCTCAGCACTCTGAAATAACCCACACTATGGCTATCCTATCCATTGCCAGATCATTTGTCCCTAGGTGGACAATGACATCTAGCTGTCTCCCATCTCCTGCCACCTTAGTGATCCTCTGAATCTGCTCTCCATCCCTCCAAGCCGAAACACCAATGAGTCACTTCACATTCTTCTCCCTTCCTCCCACTACTCTCAAGTCAATCCCCCAAATAATAGAGTCTCCCACCAGCAGCTGCTTCCTCCTTAGCTGGGGGTCTCTTATTCCTTCCTGAGGGCCTCCACTTCTGAGGATCCTCCCTTCCACTGCTACAGGTGCCTCCTCCTGGCTGCTCTGCCCTGCCAAAAGGGCAAAGGAGCTGTGCTGTGGTTCAGGCTGAAGAGTGTTCCCTACCCAACACCCACCACCCTCCCAAAGCCAACCAATGTCCAACCGCTCTGCCTAGACATTCTCCGGGGTGGTGGCAGACTTTGTGGCCCCTGAGTGGGGAAGAAGGTTCTCTGCACCCTTATCAGTTTGGCCTGGAGTACAGCAACCTCCTCCCTCAATTCAGAGAGGTAAGTGCAAATGGGATAGCACCTCAGTCTCCAGAATGTGTCTTGAAAGACTGGCTCCACACCCAATACACTGCACAACTCCCATGATCTTTCTTTTCTTAACCTCTTTGTCTGTTTAAACTTTTCTGTACCTTCCTGCCTCTTTTCTGTGTCCTTTGACTTTCTACCTCCTCCTTTATCTCTTTAAAATGCATTTTGTTATGCTACCCTAGATATGGTGTCCTCCACTTTCCCTTGTCAACCCTTCAACCCTTCTAGCAGTTGCTACCTTCCTGATGTCTACTTTCCTATGCCAAGTTATTATCCAACTACCTGTACCTACAGTACTTAACTTTAAGCTGTCTATTCTAGTATATCCATACACAGTACTGTGTGATCTCATACCTTGGTCAGATGTTCCCCCCTGCAGAGTTTCCTGCAGACTGTTGACTATTTGTAGATGCCTGCAGGCATCTTAAGATGGCTGTTCCACTCCTGCGTTGTTTCTCTCATGTGTGGGACACAAGCATAATGGGATATGCTGTGCAAGGGAATGTTTTATAGCGCTCTTGTTAAAAGACACTAAGTCTCTGGCAGCTCCACTCCCCTATCATACACCTGATTCCCAGGGCTTTCTTAATCTGCTCATCCCCAAGATTAATTTTCTGAACTAGGTTTCCTACACTACTTGTTATAAATTTAATGACAAGTCTCAAAGTGCTCCAAACACTAACTAAAAATCTCTTTCCTACCAACTTACGCTGCTCCTTTAAGTATGGTGAAAAAAGATATATAATATACATTGAATATTCATATAGTATAGGCACGCAGTAGCACCCCTATAGTTAGAGTTGAGTAGGCTATTTAATGTTAGACTCCAATCTTTGCACCTTAATAACTTTGGCATTGTTTGATGAAATAGCACAAAAGTTGGCCTGTGTAGTCAGACTGTCAGAGTCGCAAGATGTAAAAAGTTTTGTGACAGCATCTTGCTTGGTTTTCCAGACATAGAGCACCAAAAAAAGGGGGAAAAAAAACTGTTTGTTTTCCCTGTACTTAACATTGGCAGTTTTCGCTCTCACCTACAGCCTAGGCAGTGTGGAATTTTTTCATGAACTTTTCAGGATTGAAGGGGCCCTTGACAAGGGTGTGTCTTTGGAAAGTTTTGTGACAATATGTTATATGGTTCCATAGTTATAATGATGTTATAATTAATGGCTTTCTCTTTTTCCCATAGGGAAACCATAGTGTAATTTGTTATTATAAAGGAGTGTTCATAACGGTAAACATGCGCCTGGTTTCCCCTCGCTCTGCGCATGTGCCCACCACTCATTGTCCGATACTCACTACTCGCTGCTTGCCTTCTCGTCTGAAACTTGACTACCAGTGGGACTTGGTGGTAAGTCATTTTTAAAATATGTTACACATTTATAAATGTTCGACTGGGCTAAACAAGCATTTCAAAAAACGTGTAAAAATCTTGTACATTGAAAATGTGCAGACTGGGCTAAAACTAAACCAGAGTACTGCTGCACCGGAACAGTTGCAATTTTATATAATTGCTCTGGAGAGAAAGAGAAGCCCAGCAATTATATAAAATAAAATGTGGGGTAGTGTGTTTAAACTCAAAGTTTACACACACCATCAGCGTTACTGTAGATGCTTTCACAAACCCCTCAAGCTTCACTGTCGGGATATATGTAGCATCTAACACATTGTGTGTGTGCGTAAACATCTCATTACACACACACCACCCTAGACTTTATTCTATATATAATTACTGGCATGCACTTTTTCCCATAGGGAAACCCAATTCACGCACCAGGTTTCCCTCTGATCAAGCATGCGCCAGTCACAGTGTTCCTTTAATAGGCGACGTTCATTGTTCTGAGAAACAACGCCGCTCACTGTCAGCATTTTATTTTTGTATTTGATAAAAAAAATAGACTTATTCAGGTGAACAAAAACCAGCAGAAAAGGAACACACCGTCTGGTTTCCCTCTCCACACACGAGAGCTGGCAGGTCTCTCCTCTTCATACCAAAGAACACCGCAGCTCCACAACCGCTGTTTGCCGGTAAGTAAGAATACCAGAAACAAACACAAAAAATATAGACACAGCTGCCGTTACTTTCTCCACTTCTTGTTACCTCACATAAGTGGAGCACTATAACTTGTCAGACCGCAGAACGCTAAGACTTCTGACTGGTCCGTAGTTGCCTGAAAATGGATCATTTTATTTTCTATGATTGCCGGGGCAAAAAAGCACATGCCAGCAATTATAAAAAATAAAATAAGGGGTGGTGTGTGTAAAACTCGATTTTACACACACCTTCATTGTGGGATGCATTTTATAAACCCCTCGGGCTTCGCCCTCGAGGTTTATGTAGCATCCCACAACTCTGGTGTGTGTAAAATCTCATTACACACACCACCCCATAAATTATTCTCTATTTAGTTAACAGAGATATGCAAGTAGTAAAAAAAATGATGGTGTGTGCTTATTTTCATGCTTTGCCTCTCACACAGAACAAAAATAGCAATCGTGCTGGCTGCCATTTTTTTTTTCCTTTTTAAACTCACAAACATTGAAAATACAAAAAAAGTATCTCCCTGGTTGAGCAGCATTAAAAGAGTTGCTCCAGCAAGTGGGAGCACACCTGGATACATACTGTTAGGGGAAGAGTGCTGTCCCTAAAGCAGCAGCTTCCTTATACCTGATAGTGCGAATTAAAAAAACATTTTTACTCATTTTTAGCATTTCTCTGGGGAGAAGAGTGACTGGTGGGTCACTAAGTGCCTAGCACCACTAGGACAGCTCAGACCATTGGGAATTGTGGGTAGTTAGAGGGCTGGAGAACCTTCCTACGCAGTACTTCAAAAGGACTGGTTGCATAAACAGAAAAGGGTTGCCTAGATGTCCAGCCTTGAGAAGAAAGCAAGGAGCTGTTCAAAAAATTGCTTTAGTTTAAATGAACCAGTGTTTTATTTAGACTGTGTCAATTTCTGCTCTTGCCAAACTGGAAGTAGGAGGGATAACACTTCAGGTTGGGCAGCATTAAAAGAAATGCTCCAGTGAGCGTGAGCGGGGTGAGTGTGTGGTTCCGCACACAGAGACACATGCATCTAAGCATGTGTCAGCTGTGTCTACTGGGGAAGTTGGGATACTGGGCAAGATACTACACAGTCACACTGAGTTGAATACATAGTGGAGTAAGTAAAACACTATTGTTGATCCATTACTTCTAAAGCATGTAATTAAGACTAGAATATAGACCAGGTGAAAGGATGGAGGGCCCTATAAATTTGTTGCCTCTGTCAGATGTTTTGTATGGGGGGAGAAAATCAAGGACTTCAAATGTGATAAATGGCTACTGATTGTTACCCTCCAGGATGAAATAGTAAGGGTCCTGAATAGGAAGACAGAGAGTGTCGAGATTGAATCATTAGAGAACTTTATAGATCAGATGGCAAACCAGTTAGAAATCACACCAGCACCTTTAGACACAACAGAGAGGGCAACTTCCAAGGACAAGGAAGCCAAACCTCAGTCGGAATTGGAAGTAGATAGCTGGGCAATTGTGTCGAAGAACACTGGGAAGCGTAGGAGAGGGCAGATTTACAACAGTGCCCCAGAATTGCTTCAAAATAAATACGAAGCACTAAGGAACTTAACTGAACTTCAGCTACTGACATAAGTAAGATTACACCCGTACAGAGTACTGTAGTTTCAGCCAGTGTAGAGTCTAACAAAACCCAAGCAGAGACATTAGCGAGCGAGAGCAAGATTAAAAACAAGCAATTGTCAATGCTGAATGTTGTCTTGCTGGCATTGGCATTGGTAGTGCAGGAGTTAGAGAGATGCATAATAGGAATGGCAGTGAAGTATGGAACTAATGTCAACCCCTCCCCACCCTGCAAAGACTGACAGGCATTGAGGTGTGCCTTTGGGTCTTCGGCCATAACGCTCATGCCATTTCACCTCACCCTGCCCTGCAGACTCTGACAAGTGTTGCATTGTGCCTTGGGACCATCGGGCCTTACACTCACCCCATTCCATAAGAAAATGAGTTGAGATAGGTGCAGCATAGGAGAATGGGGTGAACTTTGGGGCCGAAGGATCCATGGCACACCTTGATGCCTGTCACTGGCTGCAGGGTGGGGGTGGGGGTGGAATGACTTGAGCATTACAACCAACAATTCAAAGGCACACCCCGATGCCTGTCAAGTCTCTACAGGGTGGGATGTTATGGTTAGAAATCCTAATGCCCCAGGCGTTTGTTGGTATTTGCACTCCAAATTTTCAATATGGGCTTTTTGTGACCCCACCTCAAGATAGCATTTGGAACCTCTGCTCATGAACAGTGGCACTGTGATTTTGTTAATCTGTCCCGAATGTTGATTTCTCACAGTGACCAAACCATTCTGCGCCAGATGTGTGAAAACACATTTCAGTCAGGATGTGAAAAATGACAGCTATACCATTCATAAGGAGGTGTGAAGAAATGGCAATGTTAAAAATCTGGAGTGAAAGTATTAAAAATTCTCAAGGTTACAAGTGTGTGTGGAAACTGCATAGTGCATGCTCGTAACACAGTCATTTTGTGGAATTTTGTCACCAAATTTTAACATAGGCATTTTGGGACCTCTGCTTATGAACAGTGTCACTGTGATTTCCTTAAGCTGTCCCGAACATTGATTTCCCACAGTGACCGTGCCATTGTGCACCAGATGTGTGACAACATATTTCGGGCAGGATGTCAAAAATGACAGCTGTACCATTCATAAGGAGGTGTGTAAAAATGGCAATGTTGAAAATCTGGAGTGAACATACTAAAAATTCTCGAATTTACAAGCGTGCGTGGAAACTGTGCAACACACTCTCGTATCATTTTTTGGAACTTTTTCACCAAATTTGCAACATAGGCATTTTGGGAGCCCACCTCATGAACAGTGATACTGTCATTTTGTTAATCGGTCCCAAAAGGTGATTCCACACAGTGACCGCAAAATCACCTTTTGGGACTGAATAAAGGCATGACAGTGACTGAGTTCATGAGGTGGGGTCCCAAGAACCCCATGTTGAAAATTTGGAGCCAATAGTCACAAAAATGGCCATGATATCTACCTAAGTTGAACCCCACCCCACCTTTGATGCCATTATACAGCTTAGCATCATTTCTTTAGTTTGTGGTCGGCTTTGAAGAGTGCAGATGTGTTCCCGCTCCACCGAAGATCATTGCACTGGGATCTGGAGGTAAGTATGGGGTGAGTACGGGTGCGGGGAGGTGGGGTGCGGTGAAGGTGGGTGTGGGTTGGGGAAGGGGCTACAACAGACAGCAAGGGACCATTTTCTTGTTTACAGGTGATTAAAAAAACACTTCTTGGTAAGGTTTTCTTTCTTCCAGGTATGCTTTTGGCACCCTGGGGTGGGCTCCCAGTGTGCCACCTGGGTGTTTTGGAGGGTACTGGAGCTGAAGGGGATTGTGCATGCCATTGGCAAAGAAAATGTATCTGTGTTTGGGGGGGCATGATGCTGAGGGGAATTGGGCACCCCCCCTTGGCAGACAGATTAAAGTAGTGGGACATTATGCCAATGGGGATTGGGCTCCCCCATCGGCAAACCAATTGAACTGGGAAAGGGGCATGCCGACAGGGGGATTGGGCACCCCTGAAGTTGGCTTGCTTGGGATTGTGAGAGGCAGACAGCGAGAGCCGCCACCATGTTTATTGAAATATTACACCAGGCAAGGCATGCCCTGCAATGATGGGGAGCTCCCTCATTGCAGTGGTGAAATTGTTTCGGGTTGGTGGCATGCTTCTGCAGTGCTGTCATAGACAGTGTGCTATTTCATTCATGCCACAGAGATAAGCCCGAAAAAGCAGTGGCGTCATTTGTCACAACACGACTGCACTTCCAAAACCTGCAACTCCACACCAAGCTCCCACAACATGTTGCTGGTGCTGTGCACACAAGACAACATAACAACAATGAGGACATGATAGCACATGAAAATGTGGGCTCTGCCACGAAACATACTACCGAAGAAAGGGACCTGCTGGTGATCGGGGACTCTGTTATTAGAGGGATTGATACTGCCCTATGTAAAGGTAGAAATGATCAAACCACAGTCAGCATGCTTCCTGGGGCAAAGATTAGAGACATAAAACATCTACTTGGGGGGTTGATGGCGAATACTACCAGTCCTCTGATTCTGTTACATGGAGCAGTAAATGATATTCTATATGATTCTATAAAATACCTTGAGGTGACATTTGACCCCCAACTTGACCTGGGGTGTCACATCCTAAATGTTTGCAGAGCCATAAACTGTAAACTGGGTCTTGCCTACAGGGCTAAGAAAAATCTGACATCTGCCACTCGCTTGGCATTGTACAGAGGAATGCTGCTACCTTCGCTTAGCTATGGCCTTCTCCTGTTCGCTAGCACCTCCAAGGTTCACCTTGCTCGGTGGAACACAACCTACAACAACATCTGTTGCTTTGCCCTGGCAGTCCCATGCCTCACCCATCATTGCAAATTATATGACAAACTGGGCTGGCTTTCCCCGGCCAATCACATGAACTTTGGGCTGGGCTGCTTTGTAGGAAAGGTGCTCAGAACCGGCACCCCTCTGGGGCTGGCGCAGCTTCTCAAGCTTGCTGAATCCTCCTTCTACTCCCTCAGATCTCAGGGTCATGGGGTGCTCAAAGTTACTTATACTCATACTCAAATGGGGGATAGGGACTTTGCTACATGTACTCCGAGGCTATGGAACTCCCTTCCTGACCACATTTGTTCCTCCCCCTCCCACTTGAGCCTCTGGAATTCCCTGTGGGAGCACCTGAAATTGGCCTCTGTGTGTGCGTGTCCCAAGCCACCTTAACCAAGTCTCTCAATTGGTCTCACCCAACTCTGGGATACTCCTTGCAGGATCTATTATGCTGCCTACTGTCCTTTAACTCTGGGAAGCATGTGATTTGTTTGTTTATCTGCTCAGGAATGATTTGTTTCTGTGGCTCTAAAAAAAGGGTCACTCGCACACTATAATTACTGCTATTGTTATTGAATGATTTAGCCTGTTTTATTCTGTATGTATATATACAGTATATATTTTACCTATTACTACTTACTGTAGACTATCTATGTACACCTTGCTCTTCTGTTATTCTGTACATTGCCCCTCTTGTTGTTATGTACCCTGTTTGAACCTATATTTTTCATTGTACTCTTCCAGGTCATACCTGAAAATAGGCATATAACTTGTCTAATGTACCTACCTGGTCAACAAAAGCTAAATAAATAAATATACAAGGAAGGAGATTACAAGACAAGTATACAGATTTTAAAGATGTATGTTCTGAAATCAAAAGGAAAAGGGGGGGGCATTATTATTTCAAGTCTCTTACCAGTATATGGTCATCATGACACCAAAACCAGAAATATAAATACTCTCAACAACTGGCTCAGGGAACTTTGTATTAAAGAAAAATACAAATATCTGGACAACTCAGATGCATTTAGGGATCCCAGATGGTATAGATCAGATGGACTACACTTGAACAAAATGGGCTCAAGGTACCTAGCTAACAGATACAAGGAGGAAATTCAGAGGCTTTTAAACTAACTGATGGGGGCAAGGGTGAAAAACAGAACTGGTAAAATAAAATTAGCGACTTCAGATGGGGGGGTGGCTCAGAGGTAATGTGAGGAAGTATTTCTTCATAGAGAGGGTTGTAGATGCATGGAACAACCTTCCTGAGGAGGTCGTAGAGTCAAAAACAGTGGGGGAATTCAGGAAAGCATGGGACAGACATAAGGCAATTCTAGTGGGGGGGTAGGAGGAAGTAGGCTGTTGGTTAACTAGGATCTGCAGCTTATCCATTAGGTAGGGAAATGGGCAGACTAGGTGGGCCAAAAGGTCCTTATCTGCCATCAGATTCTATGTGTCTATGTTTCAGATAAAGAGCTAAAATCTGGGGAATGGAACTGCATACTACTGAATGCCAGAAACTTAACTAGTAAGTTCGAGGAGTTTAAGTATATAATGACAACACAAGATATACACTTATGTGCAGTAACTGAAACCTGGTGGGATGCACACGATTCTTGGGACCAAAACCTACAGGGGTATACATTATACAAAAAAATCCAGAGATCATAGAAAAGGTGGAGGAGTGGAGATCTATGTCTCAGACAGCATTAAAATCAGAAGAGATAGAAGAAGGACCTGATGAACCTGACCAAATCTGGGTAAAATTAGTTTCCCTTAAATCTCTGAAAATTATAGTGGGAACTATATATAGACCACCTTCAGCCACAAAGGAAAACGAATAATGCACTTTTGCCAAAAATTGAGTCCTTAGACCGCGCAGACAGATTATTAGTCATGGGTGACTTTAATCTGCTGGGAATAGACTGGCCAAGGTTGTAAGCAGCAAATAAAACAGAATATAACTTTCTGGAGTCATTCAACCACATTGGACTGACACAGAAAGTGGAAGAACCAACAAGGGACCTTAATCTACTTGACCTAGTTTTAACAAATATGGGAGATACTATCATGGATTGCAAAACATCTATTCCCCTGAGCACTACCGACCACCTGAAAGTAGAAGTTAAAATAAAGGAACCCCTTTATAGCAACATAGGGACTACTTCCATCTTAGATTTTAGTAAAGCTGACTTTAACCAAATGAGAATAAACATAAGTAATTGGAGCTGGTTGCAGGATTTTTAAGACAAATCACTTAACACTATGTGGGAAGCATTTTGCAACAAGATTCAAAATGAAGTACACAGTAACATACCACTGAAACATAAATATAATAACACCAAAACCCAGCCACAGTGGTTAACACCAGTAATAAAGAAACTCATAAATAAGAAAAAAAAAACTACAAAAAATGGAGGACTAGTAGTATTGAAGCAAATAGGGTTAACTACAGAAATATAGCTAGAATACTAAAACAATAAGATCAAAGCTGTAAAGGCAAACTATGAACTAAAACTGGTATCCATGGTAAAACAAAACTACAAACCCCTTTATTCTTACATTAATAAGAAAAAAGGAAATCTGAATAATGTGGGACCACTGAAAAATCAAAATGGGGAATTAATATCTGACAACAGCAACATGGCTAATTTAACCAATTCTTATTTCACATCAGTATTTAATAAAAAAAGATGGAACAAGGCTGACCACATTAACATCAGACAAAACGCAACAAAGGGTGATTATCAATCCTAGGGATGTGGAAACCAAATTAAGCAGGGTAAACCCATACAAATCCCCTGGGCCGGATGGCCTGCATCCTAGAGTTCTTAAAGAACTGAGCAACCAAATTGCAGCACCCTTAACATATGTCTTTCAAGCATCACTGGACAGAGGGGAGGTAGTGAAACACTGGTGGAAGGAAACAATAATCCCCCTTTTCAAAAAGGGATCAAAATCCAATCTGTCCAACTATCACCCAGTTAGCCTTACGTCAATCCCATCTAAGATATTGGAAGGCTTTTTGAAGGAGAATATTCTCCAATTCATCAACCAAGAACTGCTAGATAATACTCAGCATGGATTTACTAAGGGGAGATCTTGTCAAACTAACATGTTTGGATTTTATGACAGGGTAGTTATGGAACTCAATGAAGGCAAATCTGTGGACATATTGGGCTGGATTCAGAAAGGAAGACTCAGTCTGCACCATGGTGCAAGATGCGTTGAGAAATGCTGCAGACAAGGCGGTGCGCTAGATTCAGGTACAAGTCACAATTGCGTCAACGCAAGCTGCAAGGATGCAAGTCGCAGGCTGCAGCCTATAAAAGCATGCAAAACGACATGCATGATGCAGAACGTAGGCGCAGAATGATGCCGCAACCGACAGAGGGAGGTGGAAGGAGCAAGTTGCAAACAAGCATGGAGCAAGAGCTCCAGGGCAGAAGGGGCAAGAGAAAGAAGAAAAACAGAAGACCACATGGTAGTGGGAATCCCACACAGGGCAATATGGACAAGAAAAAGAAGAAACACAGCAGGACACAAGGCAGAGATGAACACACACAAGGCAATGGGGGCAAGAAGAGGAGGAAAATAAACTTCACCCAGAAGAAGACTGACACCCTGATCTAGGAGGTAGATGCTCATGCAGCCATCCTACGTGCCAGAGGTGGCAGCAAAGCCATCAAAGACAAACGGAATAAGCAGTGGGAGAACATTGCCAGGCATGTCAATGCTGTGGCAGGTGCAAAGAGGACCATCAGGGAGCCACAGAAGCACTACAATGATAAGCGCAGGAGAAAACAGAAGCTGGAAGAGAACCGCAGGAGTGCGCTAGCCACTGGTGGAGGAAGAGCCAAGAGGTACCCCTAACAAGCCAGGAGGAGATGATAACATCCCACATAAGCAGCCAGACTGTACATGGAGTCAGTAGACTGGACACATACAACATGCGGAGTGGGACAGGTATATGTTGAATGTGAGCGGTAGCAGTATGTGATGTCGGTCCCAGGAAGATAAGGAGTGTGTGCCATGGTGCAGCATGGGTGCATGGGTGCCAGATCCCACAACAGTGCAGTACACAAGCAATAATACCAACAGGGTGGGTGGTATTGGGCAATACCGGACCAGCCAGGGGCGTAATGAGGCCCGACGCCGCCGGCAGAGGGCCTTATAGCCCCTGGAAGATCCGGTATTGCCCATACCGCCCACCCTGGAGGGTATTATTGCACTTAGAAAATGGGCAACTATATTAAATAATGATTTTTTTTAATTATTTTTATTTTTAATTGGTTAAACACTATGCTGCTTGCTTAGTTTGAAATTAAATAGTTCCTCCACCTGCATTGGATTTTAGTTGTTATGGTCGCACACACACAGCTAAATTGATTTTGCTTTACATTTTGTTCTTTTTTATATATATGGGTGAGCTGCAAATAAAAGAAAAAAGCCTGCTTTACATCATTAATGTGAAGGTGGTGGGCGGGCAGCCTTGCTGTGGAGTGAGTGAATGAACTGGAAGTGTGAAGAAAAGCAGAGGTGGCAGGCAGGCAAGCGTCCACGGTTTTGGAGCAGGTTAACTTATTTTTTAAAATCGGGAGATGAACGGAGGAGGTGGGAAGGTGGCCATGTTGTGGAAAGAGAAGTACAGATGGTAGATCAGTACAATAGTGGCCATGGGCTTTCGGCAATGCGGGCACTGTCACAGTAACGCTTACCACGTGACATGCTAACGCTATCCTTCAAACTGAAAAACACATTTTTTTTCACTCACAGTTGCACTTAGTACCCGGCATACTGAAGGTGTCTTCTGTTCATTGTGTTTTCCTTTTTTTGCCTGCCAAAGTTAGAGCTGTGGTGGGAAGACCTCGGGCACACTGAAAGTGAAGAGGTAGTGGGACATCGGGAGCTTGTTGGCGATTATCTGAAACCATTCTACTGCCCGCAGTACAGATCTGAAGCACCATTATTTAGGGAGTGCTGTGGAGGCGGAAGGAGTGAGATTATTGTTGGCTTTCTCAGAGTAAAGGTGTAGAGATTTACATGATATGGCACAAGAGTGTATTTTATAGAAAAAGAAGAAAATAGCCAATGCAGTGAGAGGTTCTGTGTGGTTTCCTTAGGCAGCAGGCTCTGAACGATGGGGAGCTCTATCTCTCTAAGTGAGAAACAAAAAATGGCAGTGATTTCATTTTCTAATTAGGTGGCTGCAGCCAATTAGGAATCAGGGATGGGCAGTAGGATATTTCAGTGGGTGAAAGGGTGCTGTAGGCTGGCACTTTTTCTTTCCTGGGCATCTATTGAAAGTTAATGTACCCCCTGGCAAGGGTACTAGCCAATCAGATGCCAGGGAATAAAAAACTCATTTTCTAACTAGTAACAGAGCACCGGCCAGCACATACCCTAGGAAAGGGCCACAATGTGTAGCACTGTCAGGAAGGAAACAAACATGTGCATATAATATGTGGGCCCCACATAGGGGAAGTAAATGATGAACACCCAGGCAGAAGAGCAGGAACAGAGATAGGATAAACACCAGTGAGGGAGAAACCAGTGCCAAGGAGGGCCAACCGTATAAGGGTAATAGAGTAGTGATAAAGAAAGCCACTATCAAACCAGTGCAATGATGTCAGACAAATGTAGCCACAAGCAGCGCAAACAACATGAGGAACAGCAGTAAGCCTGTGAACAGCAAAAGTACATGTGAGTGTGATTGCCACAGCACCATGCGGAATACACAGCAGATGAGAGGTAGGCAGGTGGCATGGTGGAATGAACCCATGACAGCGCAGCTACAGTGATGTGGCACAGAGGGCCACCATGTGCACAGCAAGGAATGGCTGCCACAGATAAGTGGTGTGCCTGTGTGTAGAACCATAGAAGTGAGAGGACTGACCTGCACAGCTGTGAATGAATGCGGCTGGGCACCACACATCCTGCCGTGTATCCCATGGGGGCGTGCACCAGCACAGCAGTCCCATCCACACCCCTGGACAGTGCCACTAGTGCTGGCACACACATTGGGCACATGTCAAAGAGGTGGCAGCTTGCAGTCAATACAGAAATGTGTAGAAACATGCATCTTGGCTACAGGAATCGAAGGGCAGGGTACTGTATAGGGGCAGAGATCTGGAGGTAACGGAACAAGAAAGGGACCTAGGCATCACTGCATCGGGGGACCTGAAGGTGGAAAGGCAGTGTGGGAGGGAAGTGGCTAGGGGGAGTGGAATGTTGGATGCATCAGAAGGGGGATCACCAGTAGAAATAGGGAGGTCAGAGTACCCTTGTACACCCATCTGGTCAGGCTGCATATGGAGTACGGAGTTCAGTCCTGGAGGCCAGACCTCTAAAAGGATGTGAGGAGGCTGGAGTGGGTTCAGAGGAGAGTGACAATGATGGTAAAAGGGTTATGCCACCATCCTATGCAGAAAGGTTGAGAGATCTGAACATGTACTCCCTGGGACAGAGGAGGGAGAGGGGGACATGATCGAGACCGGCAAGTACCAGAAGGGTATAAACAGGGTGCCAGTGGAAAGCATCCTCCAGATGGAGGGTAATCAGTGGATGAGGGGCGTGGCCTGCAGGTGGGGGGGGGCAGTTCAGGTGTAACATTAGGAAATACTATGTCACAGAGAGAGTGGTGGAACAGTGGAACAGACTCCCAGAGGCGGTCATTGGAGAAGTGACAATGGAGGGATTCAAAGGGGCATGGGACAACCACAAGGGAGTGTTAAAGGTGGGGGGTGCAGGTCCAAGCAGATAGCTGGACATATGGGCTGACTCAGTGGGCCATGTCAGTCCTAGTCTGCCGTCACAGGTCAATGGAACAATGTATCTATGTACAACATGACCATTCAACATCCTGGTGGAAGGCCTGTGGGCCTGTACCATGGAGCACACACAAGCGACACAATGGCAACTGCGGGACCACAGGTCCCCTGACAAAGAAGAGCAGGGAACAGTGTGCAGTGGGCAATGCCTGTGAACAGTAATGGGACACACAGGACTACAAGAAGGGCAGCTGAGGAGGACATGTGCAAAGGGGGTATGCATGATGAGGATGGAGCACAGGTACCATCATGCATGCCACATGCACTGTAGTAGCATGCATGTGGCACACTGTGCCATGAGAGCGCATGGGCCAGCACAAGTCCAACTGGAGCACAAGGTGAGGCACACACTGGGACTACACAAAGGTGAGGTGGGGGGGGACAGGTCTGGCAGCACATGGACATAGACACATGTGTGTGGACAGTGATAGGTACCTGAGAGTGAATGGCACAGCACACTGTGGGCCGGTGACCACTCGAGCACCAGTTGCTCGGAGGCCCAACAGTAGGGGACAGAGCATGCTGGCCTGGCACACCTTGACCCAATCAACATGCCCCTGTGGATGTGCGAGTGAGAGACAACGCAGGTAGAATGATGGTGGGCCCAGGCAACAACACGGTATGTGGCTAGCCAAGCAGACCCCCACATGTGGAGAACACACGACCCACACAATACACATGCCAGGCACAGCTGCCAGTGGCAGACACAGATGCTGTGGGCTGCAGGTGCATGCGAGGCACACCATAGCCACAACATGCAATGTTGCAATGCACATGTATGCACAGACACAAATCGAAAGGCAAGGTAGTGATGTAGCAGTGTCAATGGGGACAATGCCAATGGAGACATGGTGGTACAGACAGTAGCCACATTGGACACAGACACTATGAGCAACAACAGGACCATAGACATGCACGGACAGTCAGGTGCAAGTGCCCATGACCAGGGCAGACACATGTACAAACACGGGGCATGTAGCAGCAGGGACACTGTACTAGACAAATACATAGCAGAGCTGCACAAGACATGCAGCATGCAGACACACACAGGTGCCTGGGCCAGTGGCCTACACGCCATGTGAGGGAAGAAGCCATGTCAATAGTGGTGTGATGCCATGCACAGCTGACAGCTAATGTCCATGGTGTGAGTGCACGGTATGCGGATATCCAAGCTGACCCATGCCAACATGCAAGGCATGCCATGCACAACAGACGCCACAGCAGCGCCACTGTACAAATCCACTGTTCTGGCAGTGGGATGGCAGTAAAGCCTAGGGACCTGAGCAACAAGCTGTGAACATGTACTGTACGCCCAGCAGGCCAGACCATGGTCAGACTCGCACAGCCCCCTCCTGCATGCTGTGCGGCCCTAAGCAAGTCACACAGGTGACCAGTGCACCCAGGCCGCCCCTGCCAACATGTACATGTGGCATGCAGGCCCTACCCAGTAACCTATGATGGCATTACACTGGAACATCATGTTGACAATGGTGTAGGGGCCACACAGTGCTGTGGGTATTCAGCTGGACCACAGACACACACACACACACACACTCACCTGCCACTGTGGAGGCCATTGTACCGCACAGGACATCACACCCATGTCCATGGGATGGTAGAGGGTGGGACAACAGACAGGCATGTGCAACACAACAGCGGGCAACAGCACCAGGACACATGGCCGGCCTGCAGGTACAGACAGGTAGCAACTGGCAGACAGTGCATCATAGCCAGCATTGGGACAGTGGCAACAACATAGCATACTAAGGCAGGGACTAGCATGTTGTGGTATGGCAGTCACTGTACCATGTCTGTTCCCCTACAGGGCACACTGCGGTGACAGCCAAGGAGGCAGGACCGGGGCAACATGGTGGACAGAGGAGGCAGAGGGTGCAGCGTGCCATGGATGACGTTGGTGATGAAGACAATGATGATGACAGCAGCAGCACCACCACCACCACCAGCACCAGCAGTACTAGCAACAGCTGCAGCACAGCATGCTGAAGGAGCCCCATGGAGAGCCTGGATAGCTGGGCTGCAGGACTACAGGGGCACAGCGCAGGGGCAGGACATGGCGAAGGCCATGACACAGTAACAGAACATGGAGAGGGCCTGACACAGCCAGTGGCTGACATAGGCCAAGTCACAGACAGCATACAGGACAATGTAGCAGCTGAGCTCAGTCCATCGCTGATAGCAGACCTGGAGGCCACGATTGGGCAGCTGCATCAGACCGTGTAGGGCAGTACTCACCAGTACTACCATTGGAGACATACTGCCAGAGTGTGTGCCAGGGCCAAGAGAGAGAGACAGGTGAGCTGAGGAACATACGGTACTGCATTGAGGCACAGCACCACACATTACAGGCCATAGGCCCCACCACATCAAATGCAATACAGGCCACCAGCAGAGAAACAGCCATCACCCTGGCGGATGTTGTCGTCGCATTGCACAGGGTGCAGTCCACCTTGCGTGAACAAGGCAAGGCCATGGACAGGGCAACACACTCCACTGAACAGGCAACTGCATGTCGTCAGCAACACACAGGGATGATGGTGGCAGCCTTGCAGGATATTGGAAAGGTGCTATGGCACAGGACACAGGACCACCAACACAGGCATATGAACCAGAGCACACAGGCAGATGCTGTTGAAGGCACACTACAACCAGAAGTGCTCTCCATGTCAAGCACAAGTGCTGCTGTGTGAGTGCCATCAACAGCAGTACAAGCACACGGCCCCCCCCTGTGGTCATACAGCTTGACATGGGTGGTGCCTGCAGAACAGTACCAACAGGCCACGGAACTGTGTCATGTGACAACACACCCACAGCAGTGGCACACACAAGGGAGACAGGGTGACGGAGATGAGTGCAGACCCCTGGTGAGGGGGGAGGGAGCACTGTGCAGACACATGGTGAGGGGAGATTGGCAGGGGCGGCCGCCACACACACTGGTGGGCCAGGCAACACAGATGGCACACAGCCAATGGCACCACCGCAGCAAGAGCAGCAGACTCCCATGACACTGCCACGGCGATGTGGCAGGCTGCGGAAGCGGAAGTACCCCCTCCACATGAACCAGACATGCATACAGTTGACACAGTGGAATGGGCACTATGGGCAACCGCAATGCTACAGGGGTATGGGAACAGGGATAGGTGTGTCTGTGTGGCCAGGCCGAGTCAGCCACAGTGGGGTATGTGGGTACACAGTGTTATGAGGGTGGGTCTGGATGTTGTAACATGTGCTGTGCATGAACAACAGAAGGAATGGCAAGTGCTGACCTGTACATGGGATGTGTAGTCAACACCCATGCACACTGTTAACTGTGGAACTGGATAGCTGATGACAATGTCAGGGCTGCTGTTGTAATGTGTTAATAAAGCATGATGGACCAAATACCGCTGTGTCGTACTGTGATACATCCATACAATGCTGCATGGTGGTCTGCAGCATGGCAGGGTACTGGGATGGGGCCACATAGCCGTCATGGGCATGCACACGATGGCCAGTCCGGCTGTGATGTAACGCAGTGTTCGACAGGAATGCACAACAGGGTAGTGGGTACAGAGGTACTACTTACAGAATGCACTGTGTGGTGTGTCACATGGTGCAACTGAGTGACCACACCATCCAGGAGGTGGGTACACCCCCATGAACATAGACCCATATCTGCTCTGCGGTGATCCGACAGTGGAGCCATGGACACAGTGAATGCATCATATGGATGTTCATACTGCATGACGTACCTCAGGCATGTGTGCCACATGATGTATACACAGCCATGCAACAAGGGCTGACCAATGACAGTACAGGTGTGGCACACAACAATGTACGGCTGTGCAATACTACACATCAGGGTGTGGCATATCATGAGACATCAACATGCCACAGGTGCATAGTGGGGCACGAGGCCACAGTCCGACTGTAACATGCATCCGGGATGTGTTCATTTCCCATGATACACCACACCCTGGTATGTATCATTGTGACCATCACTTGTGTCACTGCACTGAGGGTGCACCCATCACCATACGCCATGTCCAAGAGGGTCTGTAGAGGGCACATGCACAGACATGCTGATAGTGACATGGGGACATGGCAGGCCACACACACAGTAACAACCGAATGCATGCCACGCACACACCACACATGCTGTTGCAGCTACACTGATCATGGCTATCATGGTGACATGCAAGGCCTACACAGGGTGGTTTGCCCCCCCCATGTGGCTGCAAGGACCACAGTGTCACACATACACGGCATGTACACCTGTGATGGGCAGTAGGCCATGCTTATGTGGCCCCATGCAGCACACTGTACCACAACCCTGTCAAGCCCACCTGTGGCTGTGGAGCTGCCCACCACACCCACGTCCCACTATGAACAGGTCCACTGTCACCAATCCTGTCATACACTGCTGCACTCATGAGGCATACACACAGACGATAACCACTGTACACAGATGCTACCTAGTGGTGGGATAAGAGACATGCTTGGCACATGTTATGGTGCCATACACACTGTGCTAGTTGCACCAGCTGTGGGGCACTGCCATTGGCACAGTATAGCCTGGACAGGCATTAGGCCATCAACAGTGGTGGCACATGTTGGGGCCACTGATACGCATGTCCATGCCACATACAGGATGGAGCATGGCTGCCACTGATACCCTGTGTGGTATGGGTGTCCACACCTGCAACACACATGTCTGGCATGCCTGCGGAGGTGTGACTACTGACAGCTCATCTGGGTGATGGGCAGGACCAGTGCTGGGCACAGGCAACCACAGCCAACGTCGCAGTGTACCGGTGACAGCAGGGCTGTGCCTGATAACCATGCATGTGTTGGTGGGCCCTGCTCTGTGACAGTGTTCCATTGTGGGCACATGGGTCCTGGAACATGTACCCCATGGATGGACTGGACACCTGTACCATTGGCCAGCTGTGCGTAGAGGCACAACATCGCACATGTGCAGCACAGGTATACCTGTGGACATGTGTAGTAGCAGCCTAGACTGGCACACACATCACAGCACCTCCACAGGCCATGGCACACACCTACTGTTGTCGAGGCCCATGCATGGGCACCGCCACATAGGCCATGTCAATACCCTACCATTGTACACCTGGGCAACACTGCAGCAGTAATGCTACTCTAACAGCACAATGTACTACACAGAGAGTGATCATGCAACACTGGTTTATTGAAACGACTGGGTGTGGGTACAAACGGGTGGACAGAACAGACACACGTGCATGATATGTACATGGTATTGGGAATACAAACACATGTTCAATGCCTGCCTGAAGGAGACTAAAACCATGTAAAAGCATTAACAATTAAAATGTAACACTACAAACATGCATGCATGCAGGTACCATGCCTAATGCACAACCCTGTTGTGTACAACTGAACACTGCAACACGCATGGCTCAGCGCTGTTATGCAGCATTATAAAATGGGCATGAAAAAATAAGCTTGGTGACTGGCTAGAAAACCAGTGTAATATCTGTATTACACATAGAATAAAAAAAGTACTGGCAAAGAAATCAATGCCTCTAAATGGAATGTTCAAAGCTAAGCATGGAATGTTCATTTTTTAAAAGCCGCCATTGTTTTAGCAGCATAGGGGTTCACCGAAGCTTTGGAGCCACTCACAAAAAAAAAAAAACGGACCGCAGCAAAACCTGCTAAAAACTAAAAGAATGGTGGCGCTTCAATCAGTGCCTCCCACGCCACACCGGCTGTCTTATTTCATGAATACTCCCACCCGCACGGAGCAGGCCACAGCCTGAGCTCTGTAGAGGCTGGGAGTTTCAAGTGCCCACAGGAACAGTCACCGGACCGGGATTCAAACAGTAGGGCATGGCACTAGTTGGATTTTCCCCCGCTCAGCATCCCTCAGATTCAGTTCCCCAGTCTGAGCTCGTTCCTATTAAAAAAAAAAAAACAACTAAACTGTAAGAAGTACACAAGAGCACTGGGGTAGTGCAACAAAATTAAATCAGTAGTACTACTCGCAACTATATAATGACGTCACTTTTAAATAGGCAGAAGGACTATTTTGTCATATATTAACAATTAAATCATCTTTTTTTCCACATATAAACATACTTTTTTTTTCTAAACTTCTATAAGATAAAAAGTGGCCATTTATAAAAGCGCAATAAGACACTCCAGGGTGTATGTTGAACAGATATTCGCCTTCCAGGGGTTGAAGACACCTCGGCCGGTGGCCTCGTGCCTTACTACGCCCCTGGGCATGTGGTCATATCTGTTCAACACACACCCTGTCATGTCTTATTGCTTACATGGTCAGGGAACTACCACATGGAGCATCATATTGGGTGTTGGGATTGTCTGACAGTCACAGTGGGATATACTGCACACCAGCAGTGTGACCCGTTCTGTAGCACATGGCACAGGAGTGTGTGATGAGTGCTGGTACAGCACCCACACTACGGTGTCTGGAGCTGTCGCACAGTGGCCATCATTGCACGCAGTGCACCATGTAGGCCCTCCACATGACGCACACATTCTGCTGTGTGGCCCTGCAGAACCTGTAAAGCTGCATTCTGCTGTTCAGTGGTGCCTGGGGCCTGCTGTTCCACACCCTCCACCATCACCCTCCATTGGGCCTCCACACCACAGGGCTGCACATGTTGAGCCCTGTCCACCCCCACCCTCCTCCCCTGCACCCATTGCAAATTCCACGCCTGCAGCCTAATCGCCCTGCATCACATACACCACTGGCAGCCCTATTCCCTCCTGTTGGCCTGCTATGGCAGGCACATCCTCCTCCAGGTCCTGCACCTCCTGAGCAGCCTCCTGTCTGTTGTCATGGCCTACAGGCTCTGCATCCACCTGCACACCTACAGTTTCTGCCCCCTCACCAGCACCCTCTGTGGCCACACCCTGATGGGCATTGCCCCTTACTGTGCCCTGGCCAGCATCCAAATGTTGTGGTGTGTCATGTGTATCCATTGTGGCACTGGCATTAGCAGTGTCAGGCACATGGTGCCCTGGTGCAGTGTCCATGTTGGTGTCCACAGCTGCTCATTCCTCCTCCTGGCCTTCATTGTTGCCACTGGACTGCTCAACGTCTGTCTGTGGTAGTGGGCGTGCATGCCTATGCAGTCGTCTCGACCGGGACCTGTACTCCTGTGCCTCTGCCCTCTTCACATGATCCATGGCCTGGAACATGCTGCGTGCCCGTGGTGTGTCTGGCACCATCCCCATCCCGCTGTTGCACCGTCCATCTGTTTGGATAGGGAGCACATGTGTAGTACCATGCTATTGAGAGGCCACATGTCCACTAACTATGTGACTGCACCGTGTACTGCAGTGCCACCTGGTCCACTGTCATCTGTCTCTGTCCTGTGCTGTGTCAGCCATGCTCCCCTTGGAGGGACACAGTGACAATCATACAGACACACAGTGGTGTATGGCCCCCCTGTCAACAGTGCATGCCCCATTGTGCTGCTGTCCCAACATGGCACAGCCCTCCCCCTGCACCTGCCCTCCCTAATATCCCCCCACACCTGCTTCCAGCACCCTGTACACAGGCTGTGGTCTTCTAGGCCACCACCACCTGTAGCACAGTGTTCCACCCATTCCCCCTCCATTGCCCTGCATATGTCCCCTCACCTCCCCATAGTACCACATCGCACACATCACGCACCATGCCCTCTCAGAGCACACCCTCTAATGGGGCCTGGAAACCCCTCTGTCTGTGTCCTGGCAGTCCCTTCTACACATATGTGGCCATCATTGTGATCCACCCTATCCTCCCCCTCATCGGGAGGGTATGGGTACCGCCCTCTACCTTCCCTTGTCCAGCGTGCCCCCCTGTCCCTGGTTGAGCAGTGTGTGTGTGTGTGTTGGGGCCACACCCACTCCACCACTCATAGGTCCATACTGTGTGGCGTGTGCCACTACTGCACACATTCACCATACATGGCATGACTGGTGGCACAGTTCCAGGGGGCTGTAGCACGACATCCCGGGACGATGGTTCCCATGCTATGCACCCCGGCGGCATGTCGGCCCATACAGCCACTGTCCGACAGTGTGCAGTGTGGTACATGCTCCCAATTGTATGTGCACGTAGCTCATTCCCTTCCCTGGAGCATGCTGTACACATGCCTCCTGGATGACCGTCACACCACTAGTGCCTTGCACACAACAGCTTTCATAGGGACACCTAGACAGAGGACACTATTTGCCATGACACTACCACTGTTGCACTGTAACCATGTTGTCCTGCAGCCACCCACAGCCCTCTATGCCATCGACCACCACCATGTCTGTGCTGCCTGCACACAGATGGCAACCCCCATGTGGGCAACAGCTCTGTGACACACAAGGAACACCGCTCACAGCACAGATACCTGTGCGACCCTGCCCCCCCAATGCCATCAGGGTTGGGCAGCGACACCCACCACCACACACATCTGCCGACCCTGGGAACAGTATGATTTATGCCACCAGCTGTGCAGCACTCCCTCCTTGGATCATGTCAGTCAGCACTGCCCCACAGCGGTCACTGGCCCATCCGGGATGCTGACCGGCAGATACAGGGCGTACACCGCATGGGCCTTGGCCAGTCCCCAATGTGCCCACTTGTACCACACCATGTGGTTGGTCTGGAATGCCCCATCTGTTCACACATGTGCTGCTGCCCAGAGTCTAGGCCACTGTCCTATCAATTGTTCACAGGCGTCTCTGTCAGGTATGTCCCCATGCCATGCCCATGCTGATGGTTGCCATGTTGCATGCTTGCCTGTGGTTCCCTGGACCATTCTGTGGGACACTGGTGTGTGTGTGTGTGTGTATGACACATGGCCCATCCACCAATCCTGTGTTGTGCATCCTATGTCCAGTGGGTACCTGCATGGGTCACCCAGTGGCCTTGCCAGTATCCTGGGCAGCTGCATTCTCACCCTGGTGCGACTACCATCTACCCCTGCTGCCTTGTAGGCCGCTGGTTACCTCCATGTGTGCCCAAACCGGTCCCTGTGCACCCAAGGTCTGTCACCCCATTCCTACCACTGGCCTCCTCTCCCACAGGTCCCACCCACCCGTCCCCTCGCGTGTCTACTGTGCTGCTGTGTAGCTGTCAGTACCCTGCATGTCCGCCCACTCCCTCCACCCACTCTGTCCATCCAGGGACCCATTATCTGGTCCCCATCATCCCCTCGTTAACATATGCAGCCGCTGCGTCTGCGTACCTCTCTGTACAGTACATTGTGCCGGCAGAGGATCCCTGTGGTCCATGACTTACCTGGCTCGCCAACTGCCCTCTTGGGACATCTCCACATGTGACTATCACTCTCACCTACCCACCCGGGTCATTGTAAACCCCCAGAGGTCCACCATCATGGCCTCACAACCCCCCTGTCCCAAGGGCAGCCATTTGGGCCTACATGTCCTTACAACCTTTTTCAGTTTGTGCCTCCATGTGGTCTGCACACCCCTCCCACATGGCATTCCATCAGTGTCACATGTCCCGGCATACTAGTCTCCACCCCATGTACCTGTGACATGTTCGGCTTGCTGCAGGACAACATTACATGGCATTGTTGCATCATGCTGATACAGTGTTCATGACTGTGTTACCTGTCAGCTTATTCCTCAGTGCCCATGGGCCTCCCACCCACGTTCCTGTCACACACAGCACGTGCACTGTGTGTGCTGTGCTGGTACCCAGCCTCAGCTGCCACCACTGTGGTGACCATCCCATGTACAGTGCTGCCACTGACAGATGTATGCCACCATGGCATGTGGAGCTCAGCATGCTCGGGGGTGGGCTATGGCAGTTTTGGGGACTACACACATGGGTGCAGTCGACTGTACTCAGTACCACACTAGTCCGGTACATGCATTGCCATGTATTGGTACAGGGCCACAGTTGTGCCTGCATGATCACAGGCACCTTCATCCCATCATCTCTGATGGGATACGCACTACACCCTGTCTCACTACTGTCATCAGCAGTACCGCTACTGTGGCACGTGGCACGTGACAGGTGCCTGCAGGTACTTGTCAGCCATCCCTGTCCTCCACCCCCAGGGTCCACTGTTACTCCACAGCCACAGTGGGGACAGTCATTGCCTGAACAGTGTACAGGCCAGGTGCAACCCCCAGCCCAAGCGGGCCGCATGGTGGCTCCAAGCATGCATGCACTGCCATAGGCCATCGGTCGGTATATGCCGTTGTCTATGCATGGCACACGTGCATACCATGGTATGTCACCCTACAGGCAGTTGACCAGGGTGCAGCTCCCTCCTGCCCCTTCCCTCTGTCCTGCATGTGGCATCTGCCCCAGCATGTGCACCGTGCATGACGTGGGCCCTTGTGCTGGGTCACAGCACACATGTGCCAGTGCCCAGCCTTGTGGCCCAGTGACATGGCAGGTGTGTCTGCATCACACATCCTGGCATTTGTATGGCACGCAGCATGGCTGTTGTCAGTACACATGGTGCATCTGTGTTGCAACCCTACTACAGTGACCGCACATGGTGTGCTCATACCTGTACCCACGCACCCAGGCTGTTGTGCATCTGCTATGTGACCTACCTTGCCTTTGAGGAGCCATATCCCTTCATGCATTGTGCCGAGGGTTCCTCCGTTGTTCCTCCAGCTGCTATCTGTGGGTGCCATCTTCACTGCCACCTGTGGAAACGTGAGTAGACAGCCATTAGTGTCTGCACAGTGAACTGTTATTTTGCAGGTTGCCTTGGTATGGGCATGCATGTTACATGTCTGGGACACCTACCATACAGGCATGGCCTGCCCCTCCACATGGCCACATCAACATCCACTGCCAACCTCCTCATGTGTGTCAGGATGGCACCGTCCCTCCTGGCAAGGTCCTGCCAGTGATGCTGCAGCTGTCTGGGTGTCCTCCTGACCACATGCTGTGTGTACATCTTGGCAGCAATCCATCTCCACACCTGTTCCCTGTCCCCAGGGGTGTGTCTCCTGCTGCCAGGTGGCAGCAGGTACCTGTCCCACTGCTGGACCAGGCTGATCAGCTGAGCAGTCTCATCTGGGCTAAAGTTGGTCCCTCTGCCATCTAGACTGCATATGTTTGCACATGCAGTGAGGCTGTGGCTGTGTGGGACTGTCGATTGTTTGGCTCTACACTCCCTCCTGCACCAGGCCACAAGCTGCACGCTGTGGAGTCACTCCCTGTGTCAATATGCAATGTTGTAGCGCATGCCACAAGTGCGTACATTCCACTTCATAACGAATTATGTGATATGTTTATTGCAGCCAGGATTTGCATGCTATCTGTACGCAGGGCTCCCTTGTGCATGTACTGTACCCCCGCATGTGTTCCTGGGCTATGCTTGGTGTGGTAGGTACTGTGGTTGTGGTGTGTGTTGGTACAGGCTTGTGCTGCACATGTGTGCACTCATGGTGCTGCAGACCTGCGGGGGGGGGGGAGATGTTGCACGGTTGTGCTGGTGTGGCTGTGTGTTGTCTATGTGGGATGTCTGTGTTATGATGCTGCATGCCCTGTGGGTTGGCCTGCACATGCGTGTTCCATCCTGGACACTGGTGGTACATGTCACCATCCCACCATCTTAGCATACATGCCCCTCTGGCCCTGTGTACTCACCCTACAGTGCCGTCCTGTGGCAGGCATGCATGCCTTCCAGGGGCAACTTGGGTACCACCGCTGTCATGTGTGGCTGTGTGTACTGACACATGCCATCCTCTCCCAGACTGTCTTGCAACACTGTTATTCCATGCATTGCCCGCCAGGGGTGACACACCAGACAGGGGCACTGTTTCTGTGTCACAGTGCACCCCTGTGTGGTACACTGCACTGGGCAGACAATCCTGTGTGGTGGTGTCCGCTGCTGTGATGTGGAGCCTTTGGAAATGAGTCCTTGACTCAAAGAGTTGTAATTCTGATATGTATAATAAATAAATAAATAAAAATTCACATGTGTTGTCAGTCATCCCTTGGCAGCCGTTACTGTTTGGGTATCTGTCTGCCGGTGCCACCCAAGGGCCACATCTCTCCCTTAGGTGAAATGGTTCCTGATGAGCTGATCCCGTGCCCACTGACCTGTTGTTGCACTGCCTGGCAGTCGATGCTGATGATGGTGTTGATGTCGTCCCACATCTGCATCCTCATTGACCTCCTCTGCATCCCTCTAACCATGCACAGGATCCTCTGGTGGCAGTGATACCCTCTGGCTTATGGCAATATTGTGCAGGACGCAACATGCAAGGATGATCTTACAGCACATCTCCGGGTTGTATTGCAGTGCTCCTCCTTCCCTGTCCAGACACCTGAAGCGTGCCTTCAGGATCCCAAAGGTTCTCTCAATCATGGCCTGTGTTGTGACATGTGCATCATTATATGCCTCCTCCAATCAATCAATCAATATCTTTATTTATCCAGGCGGGCACCATTGAGCAAGCTCATTTACAAGGTGGACCTGCGGTCCTACAGTAATAATACAGAAAGGCAAGTTACAAAAGTAGAAACAGTAAAAATATCTGCTATTATAGTAAAAATGCACATTTACAGGTAATATACATTGAACATAGATCTACAAGGAGTCATGGATAATGAACTTGTGCTGGATCCAAGCCCAAAAACTGCGCATTTTGTAGTGGGAAATGTTAGGGAGAGGGTAGGTATACCAGACAGAAGATATCAAGCGCATAATGTAGAGAGAGGTGGGGAATAGGGGCGCAAGTGAAGAGGACCCAATTGTTAGAGCAGAGTGAGGAATTGGGAGGGCAGAGGACCGTACGAAAGGTGACGAAGTGATTTTTGCCCCAAAACACGGCGACATATGGAGGAGAAAAGCTGCCATTGTACTAGGTGCAAGAGGAGGAATATAGTAGCAGGGGCATAACTCGGAGGGTCCTGGAGGTTGAGGCAGAGGGAGGTGTTGGATGGATGAGGGACCGAATATTATTTGGGGCGAAAGATGATAATTATCCCCAAGTGTGGTAGCATGTGCTAGAATCAGGCTGCAGCTGTTCAGAGCGTCAAAGAATAAGATATGGGAGTTCGGCAATAAATTCTGTGGATCTGTTGGTGGGCATGCTAGAGGCAGAGGCATACATTTCAGCTGGGGGGCCGCCATTTGCGGGCCGCCGTTTGAGGGAGGGAGGTTAGTTAGTGTCTAGTAAAGTAGTTGCAAATTTCCGTAATGCCATCATGGTAATGCCTTTTGAACAAAAGAGTACTTACTGGGGTTTTCAGCTTAAGTATTTTTTGGGTTTTATTCCATATTGATGGGAATGAGAATCCAAAGGCGGCTCTCCCGACTCATGTGAGTGCCCTGGGTATATCTAGCAGGAGTTGTGAGCAGCTTCTAAGGGAATAATTCCTGGGCACAATCGGAGACAGACAGTTGATGATGTATTAAGGGAGTTTGCCACTGAGGACTCTAAGTGTCCAGCGTGCTGCATCAAAGTTGAGCCTATAGTGAAGTGAGGTCCAGCCTGTGGCAGCATATAGTGTGCAATGATGGGTAAAGAAGGGGAGGTCAGTGGTGAAGCGTATAGCTCTATGGTACAGCGTATCCAATTTTCCAAGATAGGAAGCCGCACAGCTACTGTATATGAAGTCTGCATAGTCAATTAAGGACAGGAACGTGGCTTGGACTAGTCATTTCTTTGCATATGCTGTAAGAAGTCTTCTTATCCTTTAAAAAAGGCCAAGTCTTTGCCTTAATTTTTTGAGCAAGTCTGCCAGGTGGTCAGTAAAGTAGAGTTTACAGTCAATCCAGACCCCAAGATATCTGAATTTCAGAATGTACTCTAAGCACTCTCCCAGCATCATGGTCATTGGGGGGAGGGAGTCAGTAGCACTTGTGTAGTTTGCGGGGGAAAATAATGTGGCTTTAGTTTTCTTAGCGTTTAATAGCAGTTTTTTATTGACTAGGTGGAGTTGCAGGAGGTTGAAATCTTTTTGTAGGTCAGTACAAGCTTCTTTTGGTGTGGGACGACTCAGGTACAGCAGTGTGTCATCCGCGAATAAGTGAATACTTGCATCCTTGATTCCCTCATCAATGTTATTGATATACACTGCGAAGAGGAGGGGACCCAATATGGATCCCTGAGGGACACCTCTTTGTAAGAGTTTTAGGGCAGATAGTTTGCCATCCGCTTTCACCTGCCGGTATCTGTCTGTCAGATACTCAGAGAACCAGTTTAGAGAAGTAGCATCCAGTCCTAGTGGTTTTAGCAAGTTGAGTCGAGTCGAGAGGGAGCAATATTAGACTTGATACTCTCAAATGGAGATGGAGAGAGGATCACAGATGTAGAAGTGGGTAGCCATCTGGGAACTAGCGACCATCGGACAGTATGGTTCACAATAAACATAGCAATAGAGTCAAGCCATACAAAGACAAAAGTACTGGACTTTAGGAGGGCTGACTTTGCCAAAATGGGTGAGTGCCTAAGGAATGCACTAGCAAATGGGCAGGAAGGAGGGGTGGAAGAACAATGGTGAATAAAAAACTGCCATCACAGAGGTAACGAGCCTTCATGAAGCAAATAAACAAAACAAGACGATGTAAGAAACCACTATGGTTCTCAAAGGAAGTGGCAGTGAAGGTTCAAGACAAAAGAAAGCATTCAGGAAGTACAAGGAATCGCAGAAGGAGCAGGACAGAGAACTGTATCAGTTAAAGCAAAAGGAGGCTGGGAAGGCAGTCAGAACAGCAAAGGCCCAAACCGAGGAAAAGATAGCCAACTCAGTTAAGAAGGGGATAAAACCTTTATAGGTACATCAGGAGCAAAGGAAGACCAAGGGAGGGATAGTGAGGCTTAATAAAGGGAGGAGGGTGGGCAGAGGGAGACTGTGAAAAGGCAGAGATACTAAACAAATATTTTTGCTCAGTATTTACAAATAAAGAGGGGGAGGTACATAAAACAAACAGTAGTAACACTCTGGATGCAGAAGTCGATACCAGCTCATTTACAGAAGAAAGGGTTCTGAAAGAACTCTTAAAACTGAAGGTGGACAAAGCAATGGGGCCTGATGGGATTCATCCCTGAATTCTAAAAGAACTAGGGGTAGAACTAGTGAAACCACTGACTACCCTTTTTAACAAATCATGGGAGGATGGGGTGGTACCCGAGGACTGAAGGAGGGCAGATGTGATTCCCCTTCACAAAAGTGGAAGCAAGGCAGAAGCAGGAAACTACAGACCTGTTAGTTTAACCTCAGTGATAGCGAAAATGATGGAATCACTTCTAAAGGAAAGAATTGTCGAGTATCTAGAGGCCAGAGGGGCACAGGACCCTAGGCAGCATGGATTCACAGTGGGAAGGTCATGCCAGATGAATCTGATATATTTCTTTGACTGGGTGACCAAAGTAGTAGATCAGGGAGGGGCTGTGGACATGGCCTACCTAGACTTTAGCAAGGCATTTGACACAGTCCCACACAAAAGATTAATATACAAGTTAGCCAGCCTGGGAGTGGGTCCCAAGATGACAGCCTGGGTAAAGAATTGGCTGGAGAATAGGACACAGAGAGTAATAGTAAATGGGGTCCACTCAGAAGAAAGGAGGGTTACTAGTGGGGTACCGCAGGGTTCAGTATTAGGACCGGTCCTCTTCAATGTCTTTATAAGTGACATTGCAGAAGGACTGGAAGGAAAAGTATGTCTCTTTGCAGATGACACTAAGATCTGCAACAGAGTTGATGCACAGGGTGGGGTGGAAAGGATGAGAAGGGACTTGGCAAGGTTAGAGGAATGGTCAAATGTATGGCAGCTTAGATTCAATGCTAAGAAGTGCAAGGTAATGCACCTGGGAAACAAAACCCAGGGAAGAGTACACAATGGGGGTGAGATACTAACAACAACAAAATGGAAAGGGACCTGGGGTAGTCTAATCAGATGACCTAAAGATGGGCAAGCAATGTGAGAGGGCAGCAAGGAGGGCTGGGGGATACTGGGATGCAGGAGAGGCATCACCTGTAGAAAACAGGAAGTTATTATCCTCTGTACAGACAGCTGGTCAGACCCCATCTGGAGTACTGTGTGCAGTTCTGGAGACCCAATCTCCAAGAAGACATAGACAGGATGGAAGCTGTCCAGAGGAGGGCACCAAATGGTGCAGGGTCTGCACCGGAAGACATATGAAGAGAGACTTAAGGAGCTTAATATGTATAGCCTTGAGGAAAGGAGGGAGAGAGGGACATGATAGAAACTTTCAAGTACCTCAAGGGAATCAACAAAGTCCAAGAGGGTAGCATCTTTCAAAAAAAGAGGTGTGCAAGAACAAGACAGCACAATTTGAAGATGGGGGGCTTAGAGGTAATTTAAGGAAGTATTTTTTCACAGAGAGGGTTGTGGATGCATGGAACGGCCTTCCAGAGGAGGTTGTGGAGTCAAAATCAGTGGTGGAATTCAAGCATGCATGGGATAGTCATAAGGCAATTCTAGGGGGTGGGGGTAGGAAGAAGTAGGCTGCTGGTTAACTAGGATCTGCAGCTTATCCAGTAGGTAGGGAAATGGGCAGACTGGGTGGGCCAAGCGGTCCTTATCTGCCGTCAAATTCTATGTTTCTATGTTTCTATGTTTCTATGAGGAGCAGGTCATGGTCGACTGTGTCGAATGCTTTGCTGAGGTCAAGAAACACAGCACATACTGACTTTTTATGCTCCAACTCCAGTTGCCAGTCATTGGTTACTTTAGCTAATGCCGAGACTGTACTGTGGTTGGCTCTGAATCCGGATTGAAGGGGGTTTAGTAATTTTTCTCTGTCGATGAAGGATCTTAGTTGGCCATTTACTATTTTTTCCAGTAGCTTCGAGAGTGTGGGTAGGAGAGAAATTGGCCTATAGTTATTAAGGTCGCAAGGGTCTCCAGATTTAAATAGCGGGATAACGTCTGCGATCTTCCATATTTGAGGGAGTGTACCTTGTGTTAGGGACAGGTTGAATAAATGAGTAATAGGCACTGCCAATACGTGGCATGCTATCTTTAGGAAGCATGGTTCAAGTGCATCTGCGCCGGCACTTTTCTTAGTATCCAGGTGGAGAATCAAGTCTTCCACTTCCTTGAAGGAAACCGATGAGAATGAAAAATGTTGACTAACGGAGCCAACATTTGGTGGGGTCATGCCAAGTTGGGTGCGCAGGCTACATGCAGGCTAGTTATTGAAGGCTAAGCCTGCTGTGGTGAAGTGCGTGTTGAATGCCTGCAGTATGTCTTTTTAGTCATTGATTACTGTATTGTCAGAGGTAATTTTTGTAGGGAGCATATTTTGTGACATGGCTCCCGCCAGTTCTTTGATTGTGGCCCAGAATTTGGAGGGACAATTGGCTGCAGTATCTAGTTCTGCTTGGTAATAGCAGGCTTTTAGCTTCCTAATCAGTTTGGTGCAGTGATTTCTGGCTGTTCTAAAGAGGCACCAATCTTTCTCTTTTGGGATTTATGGCTGTTTTCCAGAGTTTATCCTGGACAGTAGTGCAGCTCTGAGATCTTGAGGAACCAATGGCATTTCCTAGCCTTTACGCCAGATTTTGACAGAGGCGCATGTAGACTCATGGCGAGGTAATGATTTCACTAGTATAGGATATGCAGTTTCCACTGTTTTAGCAAGGTAAAACTCGCCACAAGGGGGAGTTTTTTAGGTCACGTAGGTCTGCCTTTGGGTTGAATGACCTGGTTGACCTTTTGGTGGAGAATTTGGCCATAGTTGGCACTTTGTTGGCTGCCCAAACTCCAGCTATTAGGCAATGAACGCTAATATCCATGTCAAAGGTTCCAACATGGGAGAAGGAATGGGGTTTATTCACAAGCAGGACATCCAGAAGGGTACTTTTGGCTGTATTCTTTTTGTTGATATGGGTGAGCTCTTCGTTGAGTAGGGTGAAACCAAGGGAGTCGCAGAAAGATTTAAGCAGGTGACCGGCTTCCGACAGCCAATCGTAGTTTAGATCCCCGAGGATAATTGTTTCCAGGGGCTAGTGTCCAAGATAGTTGTAAAATAGGACAAGAGCTGAGTACTGGCAGATGGTGGTCTATAGCATCCTATGACTCGGAGTGCCAATGTTGGGGATAGGTTGATTTTTATGTCCAGGCACTCAAATCCCACTACCAGTGAGTTAGAATTAAGTGTTGATGCCACAAATCTATCTTTGATGTAGATGGCGACCCCACCTCCTCTGGATTGCCTATCGCATCTAAAGATCTGGTAGTTAGGTATATTAATCACGCTATTTGGCGTAGAGGGCTGTAGCCAGGATTATGAGATAACAAGCACATCTGGCATTGTATGGGTGGTCCAAGCCTGGATAAGGGTGAATTTTTTCAGCAGGCTGCACACATTAATGTGCATAAAACTAATACCTTTAAGAGATAGTGACTCAGAAGGGGAGGTAAGTTTATTTATGGGTACTGGATTAAGCTCGACATTGCCAGAGCAGAGTAAGAGGAGGAGGAGGAGTAGCAATTTTTTCAGGGATTCAAGTGAAAGGCAATGAGCTTGAGGCTTTTTCCGGCTTGACATGGAGGAGGAACCAGGGTGCCAAGCTTTGTTTTTTAATTTATGCAAGCCTAAGGACACTGAGGCTAATACTCTGGCTGTGTCAAGCCAGTGGGAGTAACTCGAAGTAATTAGAGATAAGGAAGGAGGCGTAGAGAAACCTACAATAGTTGCTCTTCGAGGAAGGTAGTCCACCTGGATCAGCTGGCAAGGAGCCTTGGCATAACATGTGATGTGTAGAGTCAGATTGGGCAAGCAGTCTTCAGGATGAGGATGTGGTGTACCCCCAGTCTCAAATTTTTCGGATAATAAGCCAGTAAGGGCTATGATACACAGTGCAGTCAGGAGGAAGAATTGCCATGAATCTGCCATAATTGCAGTTGTTGGGTAAATGAGGGAATTTTGATAACAAGGGTAGCTCACTGGCTGCTGGTTGCAGGAATCCTCTGGTGGAACCCTGACAGTAACAAATTGTTTTAGTAAGAAAGAGAAGGCAGGAGATTCATCAGGGATGGGAGTGGGCGGTGCTAACAGGTCTATATAATTGCACATAGGAGGGATGGGCGGTGGGAGAAAAATTGCGGCTTTGCTGTACCTCCAAGCGGTGGAGTCCGATGAGGAGGTCTTGGGCGGCGGCTTCGCAAGTGCCGACCGCCCGGTGTCCACGGTCCACGCGGAGGGCGTCTGAGCTGGAATCCCTAGCAAGTTCTCAGCTAGAGAAAGGAGAGAGGAGCTCAAATTAATAGTGGGGCAACACAAAGGCTAGCAGTCTGAGCGAAAACAGCTCAATTAGCAACTGAAAAGCCAGTGATTTCCTTGGTGCCTTGCAGTCTGGAGAGAGCTACAAAGTCACGAAGGGGCTGTAACACTTGGTTGATGGGAACATTTTTAGACAATAAACACAGTTTTTTGGCAAATCAGTCACAGTTCAGTAATTTGTAGTCCAATTTTCAAGTAAAACAGTGCCTTAGCAAGATAGGATATGTTAGTCAGCAAGACAGGATATACTAGTCAGCAATAAGCAAACCTAAAGTACCAAAATGGTATGCCTCAGCAAGACAGAATGAGATAAAGCTGCTAGAAGGCTTAGTTGCAAAAAGGGGGATGGGAAGAATTGCAGTTGTTGACAGTATAAATTGAAACATCAGATAGGAGTGGGTGGAGACTGTGTGCATTTAAAGGAGGCCTGGGAGGGGGGGGGTGGAACAAAAAATCAAGGGGAAGTTTGCAGAGCTAACACTGAATCAGTGCACATACAATTGGAGAGAAACTGCAGCAGGGGGGAATGGTAAGTTACTTTACACAGGCCGAGCAGAACAGGCTAAATTAAAATATATAAATTAGAAGCCGAGTACAGGGATGCAGACTTACATTAAGCCACACGTTTCGGGTGATCCTGTCTCAGGTGAGTGAGACCAGCCAATCAGGGAGCTCTACACAGGCATGGAGCCAATAGCACTATCCTGAGAAGGCGCTGAACTTGAAAACAGCAAATTGCAAGTGATGATCTGGTTCAGCGTTCACACAGCCCAGAGAAATCATGGCAATTTTTCAAGCGTCGTACCTTATCTATCTCTTTGGGGGGTAGGTGAATCAGGCTCCTTGCACCGTAGAGGTGCTATGGCTGGATCGTGACCACTGCCAGTGGGGGCAAGTGGCACCTGTAAAGAAGGAGACAGCAGATTAAATAGGAGCAGATGAGGGGGTGTCTAAACAGAGACACCCAAAGAGAGCTGAGCACCAACTTGAAAGACAAGTCAGGTGGCGGTCTCAGATAGAGGCAAAGTGCGGCTAACTCGAGAATCCAAAACAAGCACAAAAGAACAGACTGATGGGAGAGGGCAGGAGGGACAGAACAGAGACAAAGGAGGACAGGGGGACAAAGGAAGATGATTAAGAATGAAAGTCAAGGGCAGGAGCCTTAGGCTCAAGACAGAGGCTACACAAGTTTTACAGTTCATTGAATTTTCTAACTAAGTCCACAGCAGTAAGCATGTAAACCCAGTACAGTCTTAAATAGGATTATAAAAAATATATATTAACAAAGCCAGTAAAACTTTTTTACAAACTCAGTTCAAGGCAGTGTACAGAGTGAAAGTTTAATTGGGGAAAAATCAAGGGGAAGTTTGCAGAGCTAGCACTGAATCAGTGCACATACAGTTGGAGAGAAACTGCAGCGGGGGGAAAGGTAAGTTACTTTACACAGGCTGAGCAGAACAGGCTAAATTAAAATATATAAATTAGAAGCCGAGTACAGGGATGCAGGCTTACATTAAGCCACACGTCCCGGGTGCTCCTGTCTCAGGTGAGTGAGACCAGCCAATCAGGGAGCTCTACACAGGCGTGGAGCCAATAGCGCTACCCTGAGAAGGTGCTGAAATTGAAAACAGCAAATTGCAAGTGATGATCCGGTTCAGCGTTCACACAACCCTCTGCTTCATTCTGTGGGTTCCTCACTGGTGTCATGAGCCATGGCAGTTGGGGATATTCACTGTCACCTGTGGAATGAACAGTGGAGTGGATAGTTAGCCACGGACTGGCACTATGTCGCCTCCACATGTCTCTCTGCAGTGTGCCCTGCCCACCATGCCCTATCTGTATCTGTCTCCACTCACCTATCAGTTATCCGCTCTCCAGTTCACCTCTCTGGAATGTCTGGGGCAGGCCACTCTGCCAGAATATGAAGGAATCATGGCAGGATCCAGGGTACCAGGCCACCATGTCTAGGATCCAACAGTGGCTGTCGCACACCACCTGGATGTTCAGTGCATGGTACCCTTGTGATTTACGAAGGCATCTCCATCCTCCACTGGAGCCTTAATTGCCACCTGTGTGCAATCGATAGCACCCATGACATTTGGGAACTGTGCTATTGCATAGAAGGCCTGATTGGTGGTCTGCTGCTGTGCACCCTGTGGGAAGGCAATATACCTGTCACAACATCACAGCATGGCATCCACGAACTGTCTCAGGTACCGGGACATGGTAGCCTAGGATATTCCCACTGTGTCACCACTGGGTCTTTGGAATGTACCAGTGCCCAGGCAGCACAGTGCTGCGCTTACCTAGACATTGACTGGTATGGCATGGGCCCTCTAGGAAGCTGTGGCTAGTTCCTCCCCCAGCTTCTGGCACAGCATTGCTATGGCAGCCTTATTCAGCTGGTACTGTGCTATGCACTGCTCCTCTGTGACCTCCTCATAGGATTGTCTGGTACGTATCACTTGTGGGGCTCTGCGCCTGGCTGGTTGCTGTGGCTGTGGTAGTGCATTGCCCTGCATCTTGCCATTGTGATGCCTCCTTCACCTGCGCTGCCTCCACCTGGATTCTGCTGCCAGCATTATGCCCAGTAGGGCTACCCCTGCAGGCATAGT
Organism: Neoceratodus forsteri; assembly: GCA_016271365.2. Lineage (NCBI taxonomy): Eukaryota > Metazoa > Chordata > Ceratodontiformes > Ceratodontidae > Neoceratodus > Neoceratodus forsteri. Next base: position 464,081,646 of record CM057452.1, read on the forward strand.
TGTCCTTTTCTACAGTCACACTCCACAGTCTGTACACTGCTTCCAGTAGTGTGTCTACTTTGTACTGTGTTACTCCACCCCTTTAATAGTGGTGTGCAGTTAGATCACCTTTTCATTGGTCTAGGTGGTAGAGCCTTGGTTGGATGCAGGCTGCGTGTGCTGTGCTTCCTGAATACAGCTTGAGGACACATCAGGCCATGCAGCATGTTGCAGGTTCCACTGTGCTGCATGTCTGGACGCACGGCGCAATGCACAACTGCGCTGGGGTTTGCCGCAGCTTGTGTTTCTGAATCGCACTTGCCACATCTTTTGCCGCATCTTGCTACTTGCGTCGTGATTTATGGATGCATCTTGTGGATGTCCTACCTGTGGCTTTCTGAATCCAGCCCACTGTTCCTGGATTTTTCCAAGGCTTTTGATAAACTACCACATGCTCATTTATTGTCAGCTATGATCAATATAGGCATTCAGAGCCCTATAATACTGTAGATACAGGACTGGCTAAAGAACAGAAGTTAAACAGTTTGTATTAAGGGGTCATTCTCTACATGGGCAGAGATGACAAGTGGAGTGGCCCAGGGTTCGGTGCTGGGCCCCTGTCTTTTCAATCTGTATGTGGCTTCACTACAGTATGAAAGGCAGGATGTTTGGTTATACAAATTTACAGATGATTGCAGGGTGGGAGCTGTAGTAGATCACAACATCCTTATTTCACCACTACAAACTGCACTCGACCACATCTCAGGATGGACTAAGGATTCAAAATTGGCACTTAATCAGAATAAATGTACTGCTATGTACTGTGGGAAAATAACCCAGGCCATAAATACACACTGGATAATAATCCCCTAAGAACTACAGTAGAGGAGAGAGACTTGGGGATTCTGGTGTCAGGTGACATGAAGTTCACATCACATTGTAGGAACATCACACAAAAATGGAATAGAATTTTCAAATATATATTCAGACACATAGAAGTAAGAAACAGGGACGTCATTCTGCCCCTGTATACACAACTGGTGAGACCAGTTTTAGAGTATGGTGCACAGGTCTGGTCGCCCTACGAGAAGGGGGTCATGGCTATGCTGGAGTGAATTCAAAAAAGGTTCACAAGAAGGATAAATAACATGGCAGGGAAAGATTATGAAGCAAGACAGAAGGAGCTAAACCTGTTCTCACTGTAGTATAGGTGGAAAAGAGGAGACATGTGCTTAGTGCATAAAGCATGGGTAGAGAATGACTTATGGGAAAATCTGGGCCTAGAAGCCTCTGAAAAGGTGTGTTATACCAGGTCACATCCCTTGCAGCTTAAAGCAAGACATACAAAGCTAGTAAGAACTAATAAATGGTTCAACCAAAGAGTGGTGTATGAATGGAACAGATTACCCCTAGAGGTGGTAGGCAGTAAAACTACATATATAGATCCAAACACAAACTAGACCAGTTTTACCAAGGATAAGGATACTTATCCTAGGCGAGCACAATGGATGCAAGTCTTCTGGCTCTGTAGTACTCTTATGACTCCTATTTAAAAAACAAACACCTGAACCTAGCTAAACAGGACCTGTTTAGCTAGAATATATTGTCTGTTTTTTCAAAATCTTGCCAGAAATACCTTTTCTGGGCACTCCAAAATCCAAGGTGCTCAGCTAAGTGAGAGGAGCCATTCACCCATGTTCTCTGTATGACAGCAGCAAGATTTTCTTGGGTTCTGCAGCTGCAGCTGGAAGTTGTGTTGCAGGCTGCAGTGAGAGCAGTGAGCCACCAATCCCCTGTGCTATCTGTCTGTGTCTGTCTCTCTTTATCTGTCTGTCCATCTGTCTGTCTATCTGTCTGTCTGTCTATCTATCTATCTGCATAGAAGGCTGCTAAACAAGCTGAGGAACATGGGGGTGGGAAAGAAGGTAATGAATTAGGTGGAGACTTGGTTGGATAATAGGACCTATAGAGTGGTGGTAAATGGCATTCACTCCGCAGAGGGTAAAGTGATCCAGTGGGGTACCACAGGGATCAGTGCTGGGTCCAGTCCTCTTCAGTGTCTTCATCAGTGACATTGGAGAGGGTCTGGAAGGGAACATTTGCCAGTTCACTGACAACACTAAGCTCTGCAACAGGGTGGGCACACCAGGGAAAGTGGATAGAATGGTGGAAGATCTAAGGAAGCTGGAGGATTGTTCATGGGATTGGCAGCTAGGTTTCAATGCAAAAAAGTGCAAAATAATGCACTTGGGGCACAAAAACTCAGGAGCTACATATCAACTGGGGGGATGGGGATAGCATGCTCCAAGCAAGAAAGAGACCTGGGGGTGATCATCTCTGATGACCTCAAAGTAGGTAGGTAGGTAGGCAGTGTGACAAGGTGGCAGAAAAGGCAAACAGGATGCTGGGATGCATAGGCAGGGGACTCACCAGCAGCAAAAGAGAGGTAATAATTCCACTATACAGGACATTAGTGAGGCCATGCCTTGAATAATATGCCCAATTTAGGAGGCCTCATCTACGTAAGGACATAGATAGGGTGGAGGTGGTTCAGAGGAGGGCAACCAAAATGGTGTAGGGACTAGATCACAGTTTACCTATGCTGAATCGACAACACCGTTGTTGAAGTTTGGCATAGCGAGATCCCCAATGTCAACAGGTGAAATTTTGCCTGTCCGACATTGGAGTGTTTCTCTTGGGGGGGCTGCACCCACGAACCCCACATGCGGGGGTCTGTGCCCCCCACACCCCGCCCCTTCTAAAGATTATCAACTCTGAGTCAGAGTTGATTGGGGGGGGTCAACTCACGGCAAAAGGGTGAAATTTCACCCTCAGGTCCCTCCCAATGACAATTTCGAAACCTGTCAAAATTGTCGCTGTGAGGGATTTTGCTGTAAAAGTTTTGATGTTTGGTCAGCACACTCTACATCACAAGCCCTGTGAGGATAGGCTGAGGGAATTAAATATTTACTTCCTGGAGGAGAGAAGGGATAGGGTGGATATGATTGAAACATTTAAGTACCTCACAGGGAAGAATAAAGTACAGGAGAATGCTATATTTCATAGAAAAAGGTGCTGAAGCATGAGGGGGCACAAGATAAAACTGGAGGGAGGGATGTGCAGAGGGAACGTGAGGAAGTATACTTCTTCACAGAGAGGGTTGTGGACAAGTGAAACGGCCTGCCAGTGGAGGTGGTGGTGGCAGAAAAGATTACAGGTTTTAAACATGCTTGGGATAGGCATAGAGGATTGCTGGTAGTTGGGGGAGGGGTACAACCTAATGGCAGCAGTGCATGATAGAGCACAACTGTTAGTGGTAATAGGGCAGACTAGGTGGACAGAAGGCCCTTATCTGCCGACAATTTCTATATTTCTGTGTGTGTGTGTGTGTGTGTGTGTGTCTGTCTGTCTGTCTGTCTATCTATCTATCTATCTATCTATCTATCTATCTATCTCTTAAGCAGACTAGGATGCCAAACCCCAGTACTGCTTCTTTCTCCCTTCTCCTCTCCAGGTTGCCCACCCACCTTTTCCAGTCTTTACATGTTTATTATATGAGTGGACTGGGGTGCCCACCACTTGTACTACTTCTCATCTTCACCCTTCTCTCCTCCAGGTTGTCCCCCTCCATTCCCACTAAATATGTGGTGGCACCGTGGTGGCCACCCTCAGTGCCACGGAACAGTGGCCCAACACTGGGTTGCTCAGGTCCCAGTATCAGAATGTCCCTTGTAATAAAACAAAAAAGAGAGCAGAGCTAAGGCCAGCACAAGTAAAATATGTTCCAGACTCTTGAACGTCTGATTCAAAAAGCTACATTTATTACAAATAACAGGAGCCAACATTGAATAAAAGCCAAATGTTTCTGAGCCCTCCTGGACTCTTTCTCAAGGCATAACATGCATGAGCAAAAAGGCCCCTTAAGTAAATCTTTATAAGTATATCTTTAAAAATCTTGGTTATTAGTGAAGCTTCAGGGGTATTTATTTTGTGTTACGTTATATATTGGATACGTTATTAAGTGATGCTTGTTCTTTTTATTCTGTAATGATAGTGGGTGTTATGTATTCCCATCCCTTATCCGTTCCTTCTCTCCCCCGCATAGGACTTTATATGATGCAGTATGTATTTATATTTCCATACATCTCTTTTGTGTGTAACAAGCGTATTTATAAGGTTTATTAGTATATGAATTTGGTATTTAGATGTGGTGTACATCACTAAATTATGTATGAGTAAGTTTACAAGGTGAAATATTAGCACTGTCACTTTAAATGTATCCTGAGCCTGAGCTCTGCTCTCTTTTTTGTTTTACTAGTATGGTTTATGTCTGCAGCTCGACCTATTGTCCTGCAGCCATTCTCATTTGTTCTCTCCCCTGTAATAAAGAAAACCATCCCTCAAATTTTTTTTTGCACACCTGTAACATAGTAATACAAATTGGGTTAGGGATATGCAACATTTTTTAGTAGATAAGTTTAAACTAGACCTTCAGAAAGAAAGGTTGGACAGGTGTAAGCTCATCCCTGATCTAGAAACAACAGTCGAATATTTTTTGGACACATTTAATAATATATGTGATTTGAATGCCCCTTGATTTAAACAATGTAAAAGAGACACCAAGGTTCCCTGGAAAGATGAAAAAAATTAAAAAATGATTAGAATTAAAAACAGACTTTGGCATATAACCCCCCCCAAAAAAAAACCAGTTAAAAGACTGGGAGAACTTTAAAACTAAGAGAAGTGCGTGTAAGGAACAACTAAAACAAGCAAAAGCTAGATACTATAAACATAAATTGGAAAATAATTAAGACCCAAAAAGTTTCTGGCAAACTATAAATAAATTAACAAGCCCTGTTAAAGAGGAAACTCGAAAGATTTTGCAGTTGGTTCACGAAGACAAATTGATAAAAGACCCAAAAGAAATATCTAACATGTTAAATGAATATTGCGTTAACTTAACAGATCTAGGAGACATTGATTGTTCAAATCTTCAGGAAATAATGAACTTAAAAAATTGTAATAGAAGGGATTCAACACTTCCCTTTTATTTTAAGTTTTTGTACATTTCCAAAGTAAAAAAGGGCTTAAGGAAAATTAACATGCATAAAACCTCAGGGTTGGATGGAGTTCAAGTTTAAGTTTCAAGTTTATTTATTCGGAAACAGTCTTTGAGCTGGAAGCTCGTTTACAAAGGTTCCACATCTAGACAGGACATACAATACAGAAAAATAGCAATGTCACAATAATCAACTACAAGGTCACTTGGTAAGTCTCTAAACAATAATTTCGCTCAGTTACAGACTTTAGAGTTGTTCATACATTCTAGTGTAAAGAGTGGAGACATAATATGCATAGAGTTTAGACTACTATATGATCTTAATTAAAGGAGAATGGGAAAGACTAGAAAGAATTATAGAAATGGAAAGAGAAACCCTGTGCCACCAGAGGAAGGCTTTGTTAGAGCCTAGTTAGTGATATAGCTAAGTGGGATGGAGAGGAGGGGAGTCAGTGGTGTGATGGGATAGAAAGCGTCCAGGGAAAAGTAGGGTGAATTGGAGGGAGAGGACAGTGGAAGGAGCAGCCTCACAGGCATAGGTGGTGAGGTCCTAGGCTGGACTGTGGGGGTCCTCAGATACACAAAGGGATGGGGTGGGGGGATTAGAAACTCACAAGGCAAGTGCTGTGAGTAAGGGTTGTTACCCACATTATATTGTGAGTTGCCTGCCCACATGTAAGGTTGGAAACTACACCTTGAGAAGTTTCTCTTACATCTCACTATTCATCCCTAAGGTGAGAACCAGATATGGCAAATCTGCAATAAGTCATGCTCTTCCTGTCATTTGGAACACAATACAGAAAACTCTAAAGTTGTCAATACTTGTGAAACTGAGCTTCTTCAAATCTCTTTACCAACATTCATATTCAGAAACCTGTACTTGCTTCCATTAATGGCACTCTTACCGCACTTATCCTACTCTCTATTTTAGCTCCTCCCCCCCATTTCTTTTCCGTGCTCTGCCCTTTTCACATCGTAGCTTTACACTGACCTATACCCTAAATTATATAATGCTCTCCTCAAACGTATTGCTCTTCCTCCCCCTCTGGATTTGCCCCCTCCTCTTTCTACTCCCCCTTCTCCTTACCATTTCTTGCTGCATAGGTTCCTGTCCCAGCTAATGTACATAGGTTTTTGTACCATAATATGTACGCTACTTTCATCTAAGATATGTGCACTTTCTCCTTGTTTATGTTAGCATTACTGCATGGTATGAACACTAATTTTTTGTAACGCTGTATATATCCCTGCCCTGTACGTATCATTTATTTGCTTTCTTTTTTTTTTTCTCTTTTTGAATTACTGTGTTGTTGGACTCACAATTATTGTAACATTGTATATACTGTTGCCTGTACTTATATATGTGAATGCCCAGGCTAATGTTGTAAATGAGTTCTTCTCAATGATGCTCACCTGGTTAAATAAAGATTGATTGATTGATTGACTATAGGTAGGGGTGGCCGGGGTGAGAGGCTAAGTGCTGCTACTAAGTGGAGAGATGGATCTCCCATAGGGAAGTAGGTATTACTTGAAGCAGTTGCAAGTGGGTAAGTTAGTGAGGTGCTGTTTAAGTTATATTTTAAAGATCTTCAGGCTCTGTAAGCCAGTTGTGAGGACTGGGAGATCATGCAACCATTGCAGAACCTTGTAGGAGAAGAAGCGTTGCCCCAGGGATGTTCTTCTAAAAGGTAACTTGAAAGCGCAACATGAAGTCTCACTGGTATTGTGTTGGGAACTAGTTGTCTGGAACATTTGTTGGATGCAAGGTGGTACAAGAGCTTGCAGTGCTTTTTTGCCTAGGATGCAGTTCTGAGTGAGTGGTGGGAAAATTCCTACAACTGGCAGCTGATTACATCGCACCTATAGTAACAAATCTATTTAACTGAAGCTTATGTTCAGGATCCTTTCCATCCATCTGGAAGCAAAATTTGGGTAGTCCCAGTTTTCAAGGGGGCAGGGATGCGCATGACCCAGGGAACTACTGACCAGTTACCCTTCTATCAATACTGTGTAAATGTCTAGAGAAGCATGTTCACCAACAAATAACAGAAAACTTAAATAAATACAGTATATTGACACTGTACCAGTCAGGGTTTAGGGGAGAACATTCCACCACTGTGGCATTGGTACAACTTAATGATCTGGTGGCCTCCTTACTTGACGCTAAGCAGGAAACAGCAGTGCTATTTGTGGATTTATCGAAGGCCTTTGACCTGGTGGACCACTCCCTGCTATCGAATAAAATCAGGGGCACTGGTAATAGCAGATGGCACTTTGGAGTGTGTCGGATCTTACTTGACAGGAAGACCACAGAGGGTGTCTGCATCCCAGATTTTGTCATCCAGCAAAAGTGTAGTCCGTGGAGTCCCTCAGGGGTCCATATTCGGACCCCTGCTGTTACTACTGTTTAATAATGACCTTCCACGGGTGGTACAAAATTCAGCATTAAGGCTATATGCAGATAACATGGCATTTATTGCCACAGGAGCAAATCTGCAGGATTTAGGAACAAATCTGCAGTCAGATTTTGACAGGATAAGGAAGTAGTTCACCAGGTCAAGGCTTCAGATGAATTCAAGAAAGACCAAGAGTCTAAATTTTGGAATAAAGGGAGAGTCTAAACTGTATATCTACACTAAAAACAAGTTCTGGCAGGGCCACTATGACTGTTAATGCATTAACTAGATAAGGGTGTTTCATGGGCTTAAACATAAACATTTATTTATTTAAAAAATATCAGATTTACAAACCATTGAGTCAGATACTCATTTACACAGGCACCACATCAAGAAAATCAAAGCAGTTCAAACAATATACAATAGCTAAAGCAAATAGGCATCAGGAGTCAAAGAGAAGCCCAGAGTGTTCACATGAAGGCTTTTGCAATCACTAATTTTAATGCAGTACACATGCTAAATCTAAGGGCGTCGCAACATCACTGTCACATGAGACGGGGGCATCACAGGAGAAAGAAAGCCAATAAAACTATTTGTTATGGAGATCCCCAGGGGTTGTAAAACTACCATACAGCTAGCAAGCTAATTTAGGAAAAACTCCAAATAGCAGACAGAGGGAAGGACACACTAAGATTTAACATACATATCAAAACACACTACATAACATATGTTTTTGCACATTCTGGGTGGACTACTCCTTTAACTTTCTGTGGTCTCAATTAACTCCTCAAGCCAGAAGAAAAATAGTGCTCTAAAGCTTCCTATATACTACACACATGCACAGAAACTGGAATAACAGGTTCCAAGGAGTATAAACTCAGTGGGAATGTTAGGGGGATGGCAGCTCTGATAGTTGTTCCAGTCTTTCTTTTCACTGATAGAAACTGAGCCAGGAAAAAAGTAAAATACATTTCATCACAGACTGTTTACACCAAGTACATGAACCTGCATGATTAACTGTAAAGAAAATTAAAAATGTATTTCTAAATGCATTACTAAAACCAATGCTTTCAAGGTTTGAAACTACTAAAAAGACAAACTATACATATATAGATAGATAGAATATGGTAAACAAATATTGTTAATCCCAAAACCTGAACTTTGTTTTTAGTATATAAATGTTTAAGAAATACCTGAAAGCTGAGTCTTTCCTTTTGAGACACCAGGTGACTCTGATAATCATTTGTTCCAAGGGTTTTTAAGTCAGTTTGAATGCATTAAGTATTATATGTTTTCCTAGTCCTTAACAAAATGCAGGGACTGCACAGATTTGTTCTGTTCCTTGGCCAGATACCAAACTAGTGACTCTTCTATCAGCATGATAGGATCCACCTCATGCCCCTCCCACATGAATAAAAAAAAAGGTGGTCTGGATTTTTAGGAGCTTCTTGGTGGAGGTGGGTTGGATCTTACTTCCCCCCAAAAAACAATACCGCCTCCTACTACTCAGGTTCCAGTTCTTGTACCACTCATTTAAGAAAGAAAACAGTACCCTGCAACCATTGACTAACATGAAAGCGTATTTATTTGAGGGCAGAAAACATTTCTTGGAGGAGGGTAAGGTGGAGGAGACTATTTACACCTTCAGTCAGTTCCACGGACAGAAAACATGACATCACTCCTTTTGTACATGCAATACTCCTGTAGGCTCCACCCACAGTCGTAATAAGGAGCAAATTGAACAGGTAAAGAAATTTCATTACCTAGGTGGAATATTCGATGCAGAATTAAGTTTCTCTGAGTACATTACAACATTACACTAAGGTTCTTTGTCTTTTAGTTTGTTTTTTATTTTTATTGGGCGTACCACAATCCAACCCAAATAGACCAACTTAGGGTAGCTGGTTCATTCCACTGGGGTGTCATACAGATGAGGCAAACTGATGAATCCTTGTACAGCGAAACACGTGCCTGTGTCTTCTGTTGGCACCCTTTGCAGACTGTGTGAGAGGCCTTTTGGCAACATGCTTTTCTGCTTAAAGTTGAACAAGTATAATATTTTGTGGTGATTTGCATATACAGCCCATGATGCTTTGCATCATGGGGGTATGAATGATTTTATATTTCTTTGAAGCTTGGCTTCCTGGCCAGTGCCCTTTGGGGTAACCCTTGCCTCAGCGCTTGCGCGCTAAGGTTCTTCATCTTTTAGCTTCTTTTTTGTTTTTATTGGGCTCACCACAACCTAACCCAGATAGACCAACTTAGAGTTGCTGGTTAATTCCACTAGGGTGTCAGACAGATGAGGCACACTGATGAATCCTGGTAGGATGAAACATGTGTCTGTGTCTTCTGTTGGCACCCTTTGCAGACTGTGTGAGAGGCCTTTTGGCACCATACTTTCCTGCTTAAAATTGAACCAGCATAATATTTTGTGGTGATTTGCATATACAGCCCATGATGCTTTGCATTATGGGGGTATGTGTGATTTTGTATTTTATATTACTACATCGATTTCTAACACAAAAAAAAAGATAGGAACCCTCAGGCACACTACCAAACAGACAGGCATGAAAAGCAAAAGTAGAACAAATGGTATTGCCATCCTTGGAGTACAGAAACCTAATATACAGGGTTGCAAATAGAAACATAGAAACATAGAATTTGACGGCAGATAAGGACCGCTTGGCCCACCCAGTCTGCCCATTTCCCTACCTACTGGATAAGCTGCAGATCCTAGTTAACCAGCAGCCTACTTCTTGTTACCCACACACCCTAGAATTACCTTATGACTGTCCCATGCATGCTTGAATTCCACCACTGATTTTGACTCCACAACCTCCTCCGGAAGGCCGTTCCATGCATCCACAACCCTCTCTGTGAAAAAATACTTCCTTAAATTACCTCTGAGCCACCCCCCCTCTATCTTCAAATTCTGCCCTCTTGTTCTTGAACACCTCTTTTTTTGAAAGATGCTACCCTCTTGGACTTTGGTGATTCCCTTGAGGTACTTGAACGTTTCTATCATGTCCCCCTCTCCCTCCTTTCTCAGCTCGAGGCTATACATATTAAGCTCCTTAAGTCTCTCTTCATATGTCTTCCGTGCAGACCCTGCACCATTTTAGTTGCCCTCCTCTGACAGCTTCCATCCTGTCTATGTCTTTATGGAGATTGGGTCTCCAGAACTGCACACAGTACTCAGATGGGGTCTCACCAGCTGTCTGTACAGAGGGATAATAACTTCCTGTTTTCTACTGGTGATGCCTCTCCTATGCATCCCAGTAACCCCCAGCCCTCCTTGCTGCCCTCTCACATTGCTTGCCCACCTTTAGGTCATCTGATATGACTACCCCCAGGTCCCTTTCCATTTTGTTGTTGTTAGTATCTCACCCCCATTGTGTACTCTTCCCTGGGTTTTGTTTCCCAGGTGCATTACCTTGCACTTTTAGCATTGAATCTAAGCTGCCATACATTTGACCATTCCTCTAACCTTGCCAAGTCCCTTCTCATCCTTTCCACCCCACCCTGTGCATCAACTCTGTTGCAGATCTTAGTGTCATCTGCAAAGAGACATACTTTTCCTTCCAGTCCTTCTGCAATGTCGCTTATAAAGACGTTGAAGAGGACCGGTCCTAATACTGAACCCCACGGTACCCCACTAGTAACCCTCCTTTCTTCTGAGTGACTCCATTTACTATTACTCTGTGTCCTATTCTCCAGCCACCCTTTACCCAGGCTGTCATCTTGGGACCCACCCCAGGCTGGCTAACTTGTATATTAATCTTTTGTGTGGACTGTGTCAAATGCCTTGCTAAAGTCTAGGTAGGCCATGTCCACAGCCCCTCCCTGATCTACTACTTTGGTCACCCAGTCAAAGAAATCTATCAGATTTGTCTGGCATGACCTTCCCACTGTGAATCCATGCTGCCTAGGGTCCTGTGCCCCTCTGGCCTCTAGATACTCGACAATTCTTTCCTTCAGAAGTGATTCCATCATTTTCCCTATCACTGAGGTTAAACTAACAGGTCTGTAGTTTCCTGCTTCTGCCTTGCTCCCACTTTTGTGAAGGGGAATCACATCTGCCCTCCTCCAGTCCTCGGGTACCACCCCATCCTCCCATGATTTGTTAAAAAGGGTAGTCAGTGGTGTCACTAGTTCTACCCTTAGTTCTTGTAGAATTCTGGGATGAATCCCATCAGGCCCCATTGCTTTGTCCACCTTCAGTTTTAAGAGTTCTTTCAGAACCCTTTCTTCTGTAAATGGGCTGGTATCAACTTCTGTATCCATAAGATACAGATAAATAAGATAAATAAGAATCTATTGGACAAACTAGACAAAACACAGTATAGAATGGTTAGGTACATGCTTAGATGCAGCTATAACACACACCACTGTGACATGCTGCTAAGATTAGGGTGGTCAACACTTTCAACAAGAAATCATAAAACATGGATAAAACTTCTGCATAAACTTTCGATTCATAACCCAGAACACAATATCATAGAGTAGCCTTTGATAGAGAAGTACAGCCAATTCATGTGTCTACCACATCTGTCCATATAAACAAGATAACTCCGAGCATATGTTAGGCTAGATTTGGTAAAAAACTTACGTTTCCAGGCAGCTCAATATTGAAATATTCTTCCCTTTCAAATGCATACAGCCACCTCCCATTATAACTGTGCCACTGCTGTGAATAACTACTTTCCATTGATTTGTAACTGTTAGCGTAACTTAGAATAATTTGTACTGTTGTATGTAGAAAAACTGAATGACAATTTATATATACATTGTGTTGTGCACTATTTAATTGATTGTGATTTTAATTCTTGGTGGTAACTTGTATGTTTTTTACATAGGACTGTCTTGCAAACAGAGATTTTTCCCTAATGACCTGTATCATCCTGTATAAAAATAAAATGTATATCTATCTATCTATCTATCTAAAATGATCACTGATGATCTGACCCCCACACACACACACACCCTGCCCACCCCACCCCAACCTTACAGTCATCAGCCACCACCCCATACCCCACAAACCCTCATTCATCTGAACATGTACCATGGGGTAGATCTACTATCCAGTCGAGGACACGTCTTGCTGCTGGAAATGACAACTGCTATATGAGAAACTAAGGTAAGTGCGATTTCATGTATTTCACTGTGGTTTTGAACTTTGATTCATAACTTTGTCATTTTTACATATTTTGACCCAAAACTTTCAACATGGCTTTTCTTGGTCCCCACCTCATGACCAATACTGGTGAAATTATGGAAATCAGGCTGAAAAGGTGATTTCATGGTCACTCGGTGTCAGCTTTCGGGTGGGATTTGAAAATTTTCATCACACTTGCTCATCAGGAAGGGTGGGGTCATAAGAAGAGTGTTGAAAATTTGGGGTCAAAATATGTAAAAAGTGGCAAAGTTAGAGCGTACATTGAAATTTTTATACACTTGCTCATAACTTTGGTAATTTTAAATATTTTGATGCCAAATTTTCCACATAGCCATTTTTCACACCACTTCATGAACATCACAGCTGTCATTTTTCAAATCCTGGCCAAAATGTGTTTTCGCATCAGTGGCATGGAATGACATTTTGGTGGTGTGGAATGACATTTCATCAGGAATTTGAAAATTTTCACCTACCAGGTTCATGAGGTGGGGTAATAAGAAGGCTATGTTGAAAATTTGGTGTATAAATACAGTAAAATGCCCAGGTTATGCATGAACATTGCAGTATTTCAATGTTCACGCATAACTTCGCTACTTTTCAATATTTTGACTCCAAACGTTCAACATAGTCATTTCTCCACACCTCCTCATAAATGTGACAGGTGTCATTTTTCAAATCCTGGACAAGATGTGTTTTCATACTTCTGGTGCAAAATGATGTTTTGGCCAATATACTATAAATGCCACATGTTATGTTTATAAGGGGAGTCATAAAACAAGTAACCTGAAAATTTGGGGTCAAAATAATAAATATATATATATATATATATATATATATATATATATATATATATACACACACACACATATCTAATAATTATTAACAAATTTTGTGTGTAGTACCTCTTTTGCCCCCAGTGGGCATGCTTTGCTGGCCAGTCCTGGTGACCTGAGTTTGAGGGCGAGCTCAGTGACCCAGCTGGATGGATATACTACAAAATCCTATGATAGAAAAGCCCAAGCCTGACAATCCTGGCACTGGCAGCCTGAAGCATGGAATCTCAACAGGAGATGGCCACACTCCTGACAGTTCCACAGGGGACTCCGCCCCCAACCACCCGGTAAACATATATACCAACTCCGGGTCACCATACCATGGGGAATGTGGTTGTCCGGTGGTCTGCCCAGTGTCGGGATTCCATATTCAGGCTGTTGATGGTGGGATTGTCAGGCTGGGGATTTTCCATCATGCAATTTTGTAGTACTCCCAGCTGGAAGGGGTGAGAGTGAGGGAATGGCACTGTTATGCAACCCTCCCAGCCAGAGAATGAAAGATGTAGGGTTGCCCACATGGGCCCAGGTACCATATAGTGAACACAACTTTTCTCTTGGCATGGGGCCCTGCACATCTGCACTTCTGGGTGGCAGAGTGCCCTGTGCAATGGCTTACAGATGGACTCTTTGCCCTGTGTGTCTGTATCTGGGCCTAATGGAAGCACAGGGAACAGAAGGTGATTCGTAGCCCACTAGACAGCCCTGCAATTTCTTGGCATCTGTCACTGCATGGAAGTGCAGGGCCCATTAGGGTCCTACACTTCTGTAGGCAGATGGAGTTTTTCCTTTTTTCTCTTGGGCCCAAAGGCATCTGCGTGAATGAGATACAATTCCGCTATTTCAAAAACAAAGGAAATTCTTTGCAAAAAACTGTGTTATTGAATATCCAGAGTCTTGGTGAATTAATGGTGGGATCATCCTTGGTATTTTCAACACTAATGCTCAACCATCCCCCCTCCAAGCCATAGCCTCTAGTTTGAAGCACAAGGTACAGCTCCAAGTCAGTGCCTCAAAGTGATATTCTCTTCAAAGGTACAGAAGTACAGTATATCTCACCACATGTTGCCAACACAATCTGTTGTACCTTTCTTCATGCAGGGCCCACAGGGCACTGCATGAAGAAAGAAGATCATGTCCGATGTTGTTTGCTTGTAGAATGGGGTGAGCATTAGGTTTGACAACCCCAAAGAAGACCCCATCACTGCTGCACCAAGACTCCAGATACCCAAAACTCTAATGTTTTTTCCTTTTGCTGCTTGTCGAGTGGGGATAGTGAGTTATGGCTGGAAACCCTAATGCCCTATTTTGTTTTTCATATACATTTTAAGTTTCTGTTCTTCCCTGGTGGCCCCCTTCCAACAGACCTCCTCAGCTCCATCACCCGGCTTGTCCAGCACTTACATTCACCATCGTCCTGCCACTGGACTGTGGTTGTGCTCGGTCACCCATGCAGGGCAAGGGGAAAGTCGGGCTTCATCCCGCCGCCAGGGTGTTTTTCCAACCTTTTTGTCCCCAGGGCCCATGGACAAGCAATGGCCGCAATGTACATGCACCACCTCCGTAGAGACGTCCCCGGTAACCTGAATGTGAGATCCTCTTCCCTTCTTAGTGGCACTGCATGAGCTGCCATCCAGCTACCACTGGGTGCCAGGCGAGCAGCGAATCACATCATCTCCCCCTCCTCGAGGAAGAAGAGCTATCCTGGGACATTCGATCCTTTCTCTGCCTGCTGGCTGCTGAGCAACCTGAGTCTGTTCCTGACCTCAGCTCGCTGGTGTGGCAGGAGGTAAGGCGCACAGCACCTCAACCTTCCATGCCATTGAATCACCTTCCTAATGCCACATTTTCCTAATTTTGTGGTGTTACATTATCATAATTGGTGCATTCCCACAGGTTTTTTTTCACAAAGAATATACATATATATCAATATACACATCTCTAGGTTAAAGCTGGCTGCTAACTCTCCTCTCTGTCAACAATTCCTGCACTTTCAGCTTTGATATGGCAATATGTCGAGATGACCTGCTAAGTAATGGAGTAGAATTGCCACACTGAGACTGAGTCTCATTTTGTATCGGTGGTGGGGGAGCAATCATATTTGACCTCATGGGTTTGGGTCATAGTTAGCCCAAAATAGGAAACAATTTAAAAGACAAAGAACTTCAGTGCAGCATCATTGAAGCATGGAATACACTAAAAGGGCATTGGTAATTAAATCACATTTCACAGAAATAAACATATCCCACTAATGTAGAACAGCATGGGTAGTATATGCAAATCACCATGAAGTATGCAGGGATGGGAGTAAGGGTCATTATAGCCTTAGGGAATATAGAAAGGTTAGTCAGGCATAGCTGCTTGTTATTCTGTTGTGTAAAATATGTATGTGCACTGCATCTTAGAAAGAACATAACAGAGGTAGAAAAAGGTAGAGAATGGTTACCGGGATGTTGGGTACCAGCAAAGACTAGATGATTTATATCTGTACTCTGGTAACAATAACCAGAAGTTAGCAAACCTGACTAGCTCAGCTGTTTAGTTCTTTACCCAGGGTCAGACATGACCTAATAAATCAGGTAAAGTTGGTTATCTTAATTAGTAGTGTATCTAGTGATAATTTTGAACCAGTAACACTGCTTAAGTGAAGACATGGAAATTGCTTGCATGCTTAAAGTAATAGCCATTTTATTTAGAAAAAATAGTAGTTAGATTACTGCTGAATGCCCAGTATAGTTTTTTGGTTCTGTGATTTGAAAAAAGTCAGGTGTCTGCAGAAGCCTAGGTGATCCTGAGCTGTTGGTCAGGTATCCTTTGCTTTTGGGCTCCCAAACCTGTGGGACAACCTTCCCCACAAAATTACAGGTGCAAAGCGATTACCCTACAGAAACTGCTCAAATCCCACTATACCCACAGCTGCACACACTAGCCATAGTAGTAGGGCAACTCTATTCCTGCCTAGTTTTTGAGGCTGGCCCAATCTGCAGACATAGAAACATAGACGACTGTAGTCAGAAGAAGACCATGCAGTGGAGCTGGCCAGGATGCAATACAAAATTGCAGCATACTGTAGCAGAGTTACTGCAGTAAACAAGGCCGTTTCAATGGCAGTTAATCTCTTTTGTCATTCAGTAACTGAAAACACTGCGTTGTATCCTAGTCAGCCCATTGTAGATCCCTCTGTCTTCTCTGGGCCTCCCTACTGCCACTCCGGACTATTACTGGGAGGGCATAGTCTGAACTCCCTATAAGCAGCTCAGGCTGTTTTGCAGCGTTATCCCCTCCCAGCTCCCTTACCCCTACTGCTATCAGCCCCTTATGCTTGTTCACCCCACCTTACACAGAACCATAGAATTTGATGGAAGATAAAGATAAGGATCGCTTGGCCCACCCAGTCTGCCCATTTTTCTCTACCTACAGTATCACTGTAGACCCTAATCGATCTCTACCTCTTTCCCTTCGAACCCCTTCAGCATCTCTGCATCGGTCACTCCCCTTGGCAAGTTATTCCACATGTCCACCATCCTCTCTGTGAAGAAGTACTTTCTTAGAGCTCCCCTGAACCTTACCCTGGACACTTTGTTTCCAAAGGAGCGAGGAGCAAAATGGCAGCCATGCTGGGCTGCTGTCTGCAGGGCTCTGAGTAAAGCCAGGGTTATTTCTCCTCCGTCCTTCTGTTTCGCTTTCTTTTATATTTATTTTCACAGAAGACTAAATTTTGATATTGCACGCTGACTCCTGAGACTGTTGCTGTCTAGGAGTTGAATAACATTTAAATTTTTAGTGGGGAGGTGTTAAGTGTAGGGCCTAAGGAATAGTGAGGGACCTTCAGTTATTTAGACACTAGGAGACAGCTTTCTTATTTTAAAGGATTAGGGTTTTGAGAGTGCCTTACCTGTGCTGGGACTTTTCGTGGGAGGAAGAGCCAAAGAGCTGAGCTCGGTACAGTGGGACAGTGGGAGTGCTGTCGAAGAATTCAGACTGGGACTGGTTGAACTGTTTTTTTCCTGAAGGCAGGCTTGTCTTCCATTGCCGGCTGAAACTGGTGCTGCTGAGTGGTCTGTTTTGTGGCAGGACTTCAGGGTCTGACTTTCATTTGTGGGCGAGAATCAGGGATTTTCCCTGGTTGCCCGCCACTGCTGGGAACCCGTGGAATGCAGTGCAGGTTTCCACATTTCTGAGGAACCTGTTTCGAGGCCAGACTGGCATTCAGGGTATCGAGTTGCCCTGCAGCTTTCTGAAGAATGGATTGTGCCAGGACCTGGTGGAGGGTTTCCGGCTTGAACACTCCCTTCCTTGGCTGGACTGTGGACCTGAGTGGCCATCCCCGGGTGCTTGTGAGAGAAGCACCATGTAAATGTTCTAGGACCTCAGCCTGGTGAGATTTCAGCCTTCTCTTTCTCCCGACGGTGATCTGGAGTGGGCTCGGGACCGGTAAGAGTGAGAGGCCTGCCAAACCTGCCTACTATTGCTCGTACCCTCCTGAAACTAGTCCCTTGCAAAAAGTACTGTCCAGCAAACTTTTCCTTTGGGAGCTCCCAGCGGATCAGTGAGAGTGAACAGCTGGGTTCCGCTCTGAAAGATTTGGACTGTTGTCAAAATAGGAGAATTTTTGCTCTATAAGACACTGGACCTTGCTCTTTATTAAGGGGCATTTGTAATTTCTTTGCACTCCTATTTCCTATGAATAAGATAGCTGTTAATAATGTTCGTCTTTTTATGGGAGGAAGGAGTGAGGTTTTATCTGGATGACTGTACGTGGTGTGTGTTGTGTGTGGTAGGGTGTGATTAGTTTTTTTGGTGTATTAGTTTGTGTGCATGGTGTGAGTGGGAAGTAGTGTTAGTTTAGCAGTTTTAATAGTTCTGGTAAGCATAAGTAGTGTGCCTGGGGAATTGTTACAGGCAAGGAGACCAGCTTTCCAGGATGTGCAAAGGTCAGGGTCAGGCCCGGATAGCCTACGATGTGTCCCAGCTGCTCGACCTCTGGCCTTTCACTGACCTCCCAGTTTCAGCTACGACAGCACAATGCTGTTGGGAGGTCAGTATTAGGAGGTGCTGTACTGGTCAGCTGTAGCGGGTGCTGTAGGCTTGTCAGAGGTGAGCAGGATAGAGGTGGTTAGGTGCAGGAGGCACCCTGGTATCAGACAGGACCTGGAGAGAGGCCAGACGTGTTTGGTCCCTGTCCCCAGAGGTCCCACCAGACTGAGTGGGCAGGTAGTCAGTGGGGCAGCAATGCCTACCAGTCCCCATAGGGTGGTGCTTTGCAATCCCAGATCGATCATAAATAAGACCGCAATTATAGCGGGCTTGATTTTGACGGTCGGTCTGGCTTGCATCACCGAGACCTGGGTAGGTGATGATGCTGGGCCGGGTTTGGAGGCAGCCATCCTCCCAAGGTACTCTGTAGTGCACTGCCCCAGGGTGGAATGCAGGGGCGGGGGGGTAGCCATTTGCTTTAGATACGACCTGGGCTTCGCTGTGCACCCTGGGGGAGCTACCAGGTCCTTTAAATGTGTGGTTGTACATGGGGTCCAGGTGCAGGCTGCAGGATTCTCTTGGTCTAGTGCCCCCACCAGGGCAGTGGAAGAATTCCTGCAGGAGGTGGAGGATCTCATCATTGGCAAGGTGTTGGAGGCCCCTAGATGTATAGTGCTGGGGGACTTCAATGCCTGGGCCAACGACGAGTACTCTAGACTTGGTTCCAACCGACTCCAGATGATGTCATCACTGGGCCTGTCACAAGAGGTTACTTCCCTGACCCACCACAGCTATCACATGCTGGACCTAGGGTTCTCACTTGGGCTTGAGGTTGAAAACCTCATGACCAATCAGGTTAGTTGGTCTGATCATTGCACAGTGAGGTTCTCATTCGGGCCCCCCCCCGAGAGCCCTCCCCCTGCAGAGATGGTCAGCTACTACCCTTTGAGGGGATTGTCCTTGGAGGGATTTCTGGCAGTGGCCGATCTATCTAGTGTAGGTGCTGCTTGTGCAAAGGGCACGAGTGAAGTGGTCACCACCTTTAATAGGGCGATGTTCAAGGCACTCGATGCCCTCATACTGGTCTGTGTACAACCCAAATCTTCTCACCTGAGGTCTCCCTGGTTTGATGGAAAGCTCAAGACGATGAAGATTAAGGGTCAAAAGACTGAGCTAGTGGAGGACAAACTGGCCCTGCGTACTCACCACAGTGAGTATCAGGAGGTAGTCAACCATAATATGGCAGATTTCCTGCCAGGGAAATTGCTGCAGAGAAGAACCGACCTGCTGTGTTGTTTTGGACTGTGGACAGGCTGCTACATCTGTCCTGTCTGCAGCTGAAAAAAGCCTATTCCAATTCTCTGTCTGCAGAGTTTTTTTGGGGTCTTCTCTGATAGGGTGTCCTCCATCTGATAGGGAATTCCATCAGTGAGCCAGAATACAGCTTGCTGTGATCGCCATGGGCATCGCAGAGGCACTCCGCCTGTCTGAGGCAAGTTTAAATTGGTGGAGGTGGCCGAGGTCATTGAAATTGTTTCCGGGCTGAAGTACACATAATGTGAACTGGACCTGATACCAACACATTTCTTGATGGGATGTATTGGTTTCCGAAGGCCCAGTGTTCGCTATGCCCAGTACTCTTTGTCAGAGGGTGTCTTCCTGGACACCTTAAAAGAGGCTTTGGTAAGACCCCACCTGAAAAAAATACCATTATACCCTGACATCTTAGTGAATTACTACCTTATCTCCAATCTCACTTTTCTGGGTAAGGTTGTAGAGAAGATTGTGGTGCAACAGCTCAAGGAACATCTTGTGGCCTTTGATATCTATTAGCCACTCCAGTCTGGATTTCGTGCGAGACATTGCACCGAAATGGGGTTAGTTCAGGTACATAATGACCTCCTTAGTGCGAGAGATAGTGGAGAGGGATCTGTTCTCATTTCCTCAGTCTCACCTCAGCATTTAACATAGTGGACCATGTTGAGCTACTGGACCATCTCAGAGTACTGTGGGCTTTCCGGCACTGTCATCTGCTGGTTTGAGTCCTACCTCTCGAGCAGGAGGCAATGGATAGTGATGGGGAATTTCTCCTCCTCCTTGAGCCTTCTGTCCTGAGGACTACCTCAGGGTTTGGTCCTGTCACTGATGTTGTTCGCTGTGTACATGCTGCCCCGGGGTGAGTTCATCAGGAAGTACAACATGGGTTTTCATTGCTATGCAAATGATACACAGTTGTATCTTTCCTTTGGCCCTGGAGCATCTGATGCTGTAGAAGTGCTTAATTGCTGCCTAGCTGAGATTAATGACTGGATGTCATCCAGCTGGTTGTGACTAAACCCTGATAAGATGGAAGTACTGGTTGTGGAATCGAATCCCAGGCATGATAGGACTGCCTCTGGTGTGGCAACAGGCCTTTTTTTGGGGTCTACACCATTGATGGCTTCCTCTAGGTTGCGTGATCTGGGCATATGCCTTGATGATGGATTGACATTTGAAGCTCAGGTGTTGTCCATTGTCCAAAGTAGTTTCTACCATCTGAGGAATATTGCCAGGATCAAACCCCTAGTTCCACCTGAGAATCTTCCTACCTTAGTGCATGCCTTTGTGATGTCCAGGCTTGATTATTTATTTATTTAGATTGGGATTAATACCTTTGAGTCAAAGACTCATTTTCAAAGGTTCCAAATCAGGGACAAAACAGAGCAATACAAATACAATACAATAAGTACAAATTAAGATAACAGTGAACAAAGAAAAAACATGGTAGGCGTCATGAACATCATTAAAATGGCACATGAGGTACAAGACTTGCTATTTTCAGGTACATCTTAAAAGTACAGTAAATTACATTACAAGTAATTACTGTAATGCGCTCTACTTTGGGGTCTCTGGAGTGACTCTCCACCATCTGCAGTTGTTGCAGAACGCTACCGCCAGGCTGCTGACAGGAATCTCCAAGTTCAGTCATGTCACCCCACTGACCCCAGTATTGTGCGAACTGGACTGGCTGTTGGTCAGGTGGAGGATTCTCTTCAAGTTGGGCTTGTTCACCTTTAAGGCCCTGCATGGTCTTCAATCAATCAATCAATCAAATCTTTATTTATCCAGGCGAACACCACTGAGCATAGCTCATTTACAAGATGGACCTGGTTAGCACATGAACACAGGATATAATATATGAACAGTCACAACATAACACCTCAGTAATATTATACAATAGAGAGATACAATAGTTAAATGTAGTCATAAGTGGAGAATAGTTTGGAAACACTGGTTCAATTCCTTTGTGGTGTATAATGAGTCTAGTAACAGTAGCTGGAAGTACTAATGAGGACAATTGTTAGGTAATGGTATATTACATACAATGCCATAAGAAACAAGACAGACAGTGAGTTAAAATAAAAAAAAATAGTGTAACAGGGTAGAAGGGGTGTGTGGTAGCTGATAGGTGAGGCGAGATAGGGTACAGGCAGGGTGGCATGGGATAGACGAGGGACAGATAAAGCCTCAGAGCGGACACAGGACAGGAGGGCGGGGAGCACAATTAGATACTAGAGAAATGTGAAGGAGAGGCCACAAGGTCAGGCATAGCAGAGAGGACAACACCATCATGGTACGCTATAAGTGCAGGGAAGTTTAGGATTGGGGGAAGCAGTTGCAAATTTCCTTGACCAAATGGTCATATAGTGTCTTGAAGGAGGATAGACTGATTGGGGTACTAAGTTTTAGCGATTTTTGTATTTTATTCCATAGAGACAGCAGCTCAAAGCTTATAGTTGTTCTCCCAAAGCATGTTTTTAGCTTAGGTACCTTTAAGGAAATAAAGGAGTAGCTTCTCATAGTTCCCAAGCTGGCATAGCGGAAGACAATCAGAGATATATAGGGGGCAGTTTTTTGATAATAGCTCTGAACATCCAGAGTACAGCATTTCTGTTTCTCCTGTACTGAAGGGAGGGCCACCCCACAGCAGCATAAAGGGCACAATGATGAGTGGAAAAAGGTAGGCCAGTAATGAGTCTCAGACCCTGTGATACAATGTATTCAATTTGGCAAGATAAGAGACAGGGCAGTGACTATAAAGAAAGTCGGCATAGTCGACCAAGGAGAGAAACATTGTTTGTACCAGCCGCCGCTTGGCATCGCAAGTAAGGAAGATATTAATCCTGAAAAAGATTCCAAGCCTCTGCCTCAATTTCTTTAGCAGATCTTCAATATGGTCCATAAAGGAAAGTCTATGGTGGAGCCACACTCCCAAGTACTTGAATTTATTGACAAATTCTAGGTTTTCTCTCCCAGGATTGTTGTGATCTGTGGAATGGAGCCAGCACTGGCCGGGTTTGCAGCATGGAGAAATGGAGAAAATAGCATTGCCTTAGTTTTTTTTTGGCGTTTAATAGGAGCTTTTTGTATAGGAGTTAGCTCTGAAGTAGATTGAATTCAGATTGCAGGTCTCCACAGGCAGCTTCTGGCGAAGGACGACTTGGATAAAGAACTGTGTCGTCTGCGAACAGATGGATATTGGCCTTAGTTATGTTGGTGTCAATGTTGTTTATGTAAATTGCAAACAGTAGTGGACCAAGAATCGATTCCTGGGGGAACCCTCTTTGCAGAGGTTGAAGGGGAGAATGTTCACCTTCTGCCTTGACTTGCTGCCACCGGTCAGAGAGGTAGTCAGCAAACCAATGCAAGGATAGTGAATCCAGTCCTATCGCCCTCAGGGAGGAAAGGAGCAGGCCGTGATCGATGGTGTTGAAAGCCTTACTTAAGTCTAAGAACACTGCACAGACAAAGTCTCGATTCTCCAGGTCTCACTGCCAATCATTGGTCACTTTGGCTAGGACCGTAATGGTGCTATGCTGTGCTGTAAAGCCAGATTGCATTGGGCTTAGAAGATTAATAGTTTCTACATAGGTTCTTAACTGCTTGCTTACAATTTTTTCCAACAGTTTGGACAGTATAGGGAGTAGAGAAATTGGTCTGTAGTTGTTAAGATCACTGGGGTCCCCAGATTTCAACAGAGGGATAACATGAGCTGTTTTCCATAAGGGTGGGAGGATTCCAAGGGACAGTGAGAGATTGAATAGGTGGGTAATTGGTACTGCTAAAGCATTGTAGCCGACCTTTAGAAAGTATGAGTCTAGAGAGTCAGCACCCACACTTTTTTTGGTATCCAACTGAAATAGAAGTTCTTTGATCTCTTTCAACGATGTAGGCTGGAGAGAAAAGACTGAGTTGGTAAGAAGAGGTTCAGAGTTTTGCACACCCAACTGGAAGCATAAGGAACATACAGGGGAGTTGTCAAATGCCAGCCCTGCAGTGGCAAAGTGGTTGTTAAATGCATCCAGGATCTCCATTTTGTCGCAGATGGTGGCACTGCCAGAGGTAATCTTTGCAGGCAGGGAGTTCCCTGGGGTATGTCTGGACATATCCATAATGGGCTTTCAAAATTTAGAGGAGCTCCTGGCAGCATCTGGCCATCTGATTGATCTCCTTACACCTGCCATGTCTGGCCATTCCCTCCGTTCCTCCTCTAGGGGCCTCCTGGTGAGTCCCAGGATGTGGTTAAAAACTGCTGGCAACAGGGCATTCAGTGTCTCTGGCCCCATCCTGTTGAACTTGTTACCACCAGCTGTCAGGGTGGCCCCTTCATTCGAGGTCTTCAAAAGACACCTTAAGACCTATTTATTCACCCTAGCATTCCTGGATATAGAGCTGTGAAGATCTTCTATGATATATTCACAATGCTGTTGTTGCACCCTGTCTACTGTTTTATTTTCTGTATACATTTTTCAGCTCTTTTTATGTATTTATGACTGTGCTATCCTTTTGTATATTGTTTTAACTTGTAAGGCACTTAGAGCCTCTGGAATTGTGCGCCAAAGAAATAAAAAGTTGCCTTGCCATGCCATCTGGTGCAGGTACCTTACTGAGCTTGAGCTGTAGTTGGCAGTCTACCATGTTGATCACCTTGAGGATCTTAAATGTTCATGTCTCATGTCTCATATCTCCATTTCCTTTTTTCTCTGCATGACATGTATCAGTTTGGTATCCCTTCTCTGCAGATTCCAGGCAATCTCTGTCTTCTATAAGATGAGGACTCTAGACTTGCACATATTAATCCATGAACAGGAATCTGCAGAGGTGTAGGATCTCCACCTGCCTCTTACTGGTGAAGACCCTGCAAGAGTATCAGCTCTTCCAAAAAAACCCAGAAATGGCAAAAAAGGGGGGGGGAGGGGCTCTGTGTGTATATATAAAAAAATAGCATAAATTGCCATCAAATTGACTTACCAAATGACAAAAACATTCCCATAGAGAGTGTAGGCTAAACATGAACTTTAGACATAGGGCCAAGATTATCCTAGCAAAGTGCTATAGGCCACCTTCAGTGGGTAGGGAATATAACAGCCAGCTTACCAGTGAAATAAAATCAGACTCCAGTGCTGGTGTTGTAATAATACTAGGGGATTTCAACTCTCCAGGTATCTCAAGGGACTCTTTAACTAGTACCACAGAATTTGAGAAAGGCCTTGTCAATATTATACTCACTAATAGTTTGGAACAACTGGTCAACAAACCCACAGGGGGTAATAATATTTTGGACCTCGTTATCACCAATCTGGAAAATGAGTTTGCTGGCACATCCATTGCAACTCCACTTGACGATAGTGACCATTGCATGGTTACTTGTACTTTTTCAGTCATGTAAAACCAAAACTAACAATATTATTTTTAAGGACTATGACCAGGTTAATCTGAGTGACATCAGACATTTTCTCACTGACATGGACTGGGACAAATACTTGTCTGGTACTACAGTAGAGAGCTGCTGGGCTATAATAAGACATACAATGGGGGAGAGGTACTAACAACAACAAAATGGAAAGGGATCTTGGGGTAGTCATATCAGATGACCTAAAGGTAGGCAGACAATGTGAGAAGGCAGTAAGGAGGGCTGGGGGGATACTGGGATGCGTAGGGAGAGGCATCACCAGTAGAAAACAGGAAGTTGTTATCCCTCTGTACAGACAGTTGGTGAGACCCCATCTGGAGTACTGCGTGAAGTTCTGGAGACCCCATCTCTGCAATGACATAGACAGGATGGAGGCAGTCCAGAGGAGGGCAGCTAAAATGGTGCAGGATTTGCACACCAGATGCCATATGAAGAGGGACTAAAGGAGCTTAATATGTATGCCCTCGAGGAAAGGAGGGAAGAGGGAGACATGATAGAATCTTTCAAGTACCTCAAGGGAATCAATAAAGTCCAACAGGGTAGCATCTTTCAGAAAAAGAGATGTGCAAGAACAAGGGGGCACAATTTAAAGATAGAAGGGGAACGACTCAGGGGCAATGTGAGGAAATATTTTTTCACGGAGAGGGTGGTGGGTGCATGGAATGGCCTTCCTGAGGAGGTTGTGGGGTCAAAAACAGTGGGGGAAGTCAAGAATGCATGGGGCAGACATAAGGCAATTCTGGTGGGGGGGTAGGAGGAGGTTCTAGGTCATAATGGCAATCGTGGAATAGGTGCCATTTGGTGATGTGCATTGTCGAAATCAATTACGGCAATGTACACGCAAGGGCGAACTGCAAGGTGGCCACTGAGTTATGGTACGCGGGGCTGTGCACCCACACCCCCACTTAAGGATTCTCAACTCCAGGAGGGATGCACGCCTGGGGCGGAAATTTTAAAAACACTGCCTGCCAGCACACAAAAAATCTACACCATTCCAGACCTGAACCCTGCACCCCCCCAACCAACCACCATTCCCACGACGCTAGCTGACCAGCTCAGCAGCTGCCTGCCACACTCTCTCCCACATACCTCCCCTCCCTTCCTCTCCCCCTGTGTATGTGTATGAGCTTACTTGCGTGTACGCTTCCTGTCACCCTGCCTCACCCACCCAGGAATCCGGTCGCTACCCTGCCAGGTAGCCTTGAACACAGGCGCCGTAATTGAGTCACCGTTTTGTAAGTGCTCAATTTTGATCACTGTGTTCACTGGATACCGTAGGGGGAAGTAGGCTGTTGGTTAACTAGGATCTGCAGCTATTATTAAATAGGTATGTGAAATAGGCAGACTGGGTGGGCCAAGCGGTCCTTATCTGCCATCAAAGTCTATGTTTCTGTGTATAACAGAAAATTAAAAATCCCTGGCTGGCTAAAGCCACCAGTCCAAAGACAGACAAAAAATAAGGAGAAGGCATATGCAAAACAAAAATCAGATCCATCCAGTGACAGAAACAATAAATACAAAGCTGAACTTAGAAAATTAAAATTAATGATAAAAAAAAAAAAATGAAATCAGAATTCAAACTTGCCCACATGAACGATAATAATAAATCCTTATTCACTTATATAAACAACTGCAAAAACAGTCCAAGGACTGTTGGTCCCTTGCCAGATAATGATAATATCATTAATGATGATATTGAGTTAGCAAATCTGTTTAACAAATACTTTTATGAACATACAAAGTTTGCCAGCAGATAAAGGTCTAGAGGTCTATCAAGTCTGCTCGAATGTGCAGCTAGTACCCCTTATTCTGCAGCTGCCCCTCCCTTCTACCCTTTCCCTTCATTGACCCGCCCCCTTGTCCTGTCCCATCCCCTGTTGAAGCAGTCCCCTGTTCTACTGGATACCACTTCTGCAGGTAACGCATTCCACTGAGCCATCACTGTCTCTGTAAAATAGTGTCTCCTCATCTCCCTCCTGAACCTTCCTCCCTTCAGTCTCGTATCATGGCCCCTGGTGTCACTCCCCTCCCTTACTTTGAACAGCCCCTCTGTACCTGTCTTGTTTATTCTTTTCATGTACTTAAAGGTTTCAATCATGTCCCCCCTGTCACTCCTCTCCTCCAGCGAGTACATGTTCAACTCCCTCAGCCTGCTCTCGTATGATAAGTCCCCCAGCCCCTTGATCATCTTTGTCACCCTGCGCTGCACCCCCTCCAGTAACTTAATGTCCCTCTTCAGATACAGGCGCCAGTACTGCATGCAGTACTCCAGGTGCGGTCTAACTAATGACCTATACAGTGGCAGAATCACCTCCTCCCTCCTTGAGGATATACCCTTTGCACACAACCCAGCATTTTGTTGGCCTTGCAGCTGCCTTCCTACATTGTGCCGAGTTGTTCATTGACCCTGTAATGAGCACCTCGAGATCCTCTCTCCTCTGATTGGCTAGCTGCACTCTCAGCTGGTAACTCCTCCTTGGGTTCTTCATCCCAAAATGTAGCACCTTGCACTTTTTGCATTAAACCCCAGTTGCCAGGTGTCTGACCAGGTTTCAAGCTTTTCCAGATCATCCTGCAACCCCTGCCATCCCCCTAGGTCATCCACCACCGCTCCTACCTTGGTATCATCAGCAAACAGACTGATCTTGCTCTTGATGTCCAATGATATGTCTGCAATGAATATCTCAAACAACACTGGTCCCAACACTGAGCCCTGTGGAACACTGTTTGTCACTAGCCTTGGGTGTGAGAGCTCCCCACCCACCACCACCCTCTGTTGCCTTCCCTGCAGCCAGTTCCCTACCCATCTCACCAGCTTTGCACCCGCCCCTTTGCCTTCTAACTTTCTTCCAAGCCTTCCATGTGGCACCGAGTCGAATGCCTTACTGAAGTCCAGATACAGGACATCCACTACATGGCCCCTGTCCAGTTGCCTATTTACCCAGTCATAGAACTCTACCAGGTTGGTTTGGCAGGATCTGCCATGTATGAAGCCATGTTGTCTGCTGTCCTGTAGTCCTTTGGCCTCTAGGAGGGCCACCAGCCTCTCCTTCAGGATAGTCTCCATTAGCTTACCCACGATGGATGTGAGGCTCACTGGTCTGTAGTTTCCCAGTTCATCCTTGGGGCCACTATTGTGGAGGGGCACAACATGAGCCATCCTCCAGTCCTGAGGTACACACCCCTAATATAGTGAGGCATTAAATAGGTCTGCCAAAGGTCCTGCAAGAACCTCTGCCAGCTCCTTCAGTACCCTGGGGTGGATGCCATCTGGGCCTGGTGCCTTGTCCACCCTCAGTGCCTTCAAACCCTCCCGAACTCTGCCCTCCATGATTTCCCCATCTGTCACCCCCTTTCCCCCATTGCTGCCATTCTTACCCCCTTGGGTGTCACCCCCTCTTCTCCTTAGTAAATACCGAGCAGAAGTAATCATTTAGTGCTTCTGCCTTATTGCACTCTGCTTCCACCCAACCCCCCTCCTTCCTAATCCTTATTATGTGGTCCTTACAGCTCCTTTTCTCCCTGATGTACCTAAAGAAGTCCTTCTCCCCTTTCTTAATGCCTTGTGCCAGCCTGAGTTCTGTAGATGCCTTGGCTCCCCTTACTGCCTTTGTCACCTCCTTCGATTCCATCAAGTACTCTTCCTCCCTGTCCTCCCCTCTCCCTGTTTTCTTGTACCTCCTAAAGGCAGCTCTTTTCCTCCTTACCTTTTCCATGACCTCCTTGCTCAACCACCTCAGTTTCCTAGCCCTAGACTTCTTGCTCTGGGCCTTGCAGCAGGTTTTAGTTGCCTCCACTATCACCAGCTTTATGAGCTCCCACCTCTGGTTAGTGTCCATACTAGATTGAATTCTGGCCAGGTACCCTTTTACCACTTCCCCCATCCTCCCAAAGTCGGCCATCCTGAAGTCCAGCACTCTTGTGCCAGATTCCACTCCTTCCTTGCCCATATCCAATGTGAGCCATGCTGAGTGGTGGTCACTCCCTGACAGTGGTTCCTCCACTGTAAGTTCTCTCACAAAGTCCCCATTTGCCAGCACAAGGTCAAGGGTATTCCTAACCTGGTTGGTTCACTGACCATTTGCAGCAGGAAACTGTCCTGGAAGGCATCCAGCAGTACCTGCTCCCTTCTGTTTCTGGTTGTTGGGGTACTCCAGTCCACTCCTGGCATGTTGAAGTCCCCCACAATCACCACACTACCCTTCTCGCAGGTCCTTCTGATCTGTCCCGCTAGTTCCCTGTCTAACTCCTCCGCCTGAGATGGCAGCCTGTACACCACTCCCATTCTGAGAATCCTGTTCTTGGAATCCTGGATTTGTCAAGAGGAGGAGGAGTAGGAGTTTAAGAGACAGTTGCCGTACTTCGTAGTCAATAGAATTACATTTTTTTTTTTTTTTTGCCAATAACTTTATTTTAATTATTATAGAGACAGCACCACTACACCAATGAGTAATGAATATAAAAATGAAGGAGGTACACAGGTTGGTGCAAACTGAATATACAAAAACTATTATAGTCTTTCAATTAATCAAGAAAACTAAAACAATAAAAAGAGAAAAGGAACCAAATAATGGAAAGGGAATATATAAACAGTCCCACCCACCCACCACCCCGCAGCTATCCGTAACATTGATAAAAACCTGGAATAAAAACCTGGAATAAGTGAAATTATATTGAAAACCTTGGTTCAGCTGGAATATGAACAATTAAGGGAGGGATGGAATGACAACATTGGAGGAAGGAAAATGCATTAGTTAGAGGAAACATTATTTAATTGGGATTTATAAGACCAAGGGTGTCTCAATGCCACTACCGTAAAAAGGGGAACTTGTCCCGCAGACATTGGTTAAAGTCCTTCCAATATTTGTCAAACTTGTGCTGTATGTCAGAGGTCACGTAGACAGTCCTTTCAGCAAGTAGTGCATTCATGAATACCTCCCACCATTCCTTAAAAGAAGGAGTCCATATCTCCCGCCAGTGACGTAATATCACCAGCTTAGTAACCATTACCACCAATGCCATCCGGGCTCTAGAGGCAGTGCCTGGGATAAGGTCATACCTCCCAAACACACAAATCTCTGGCAAAAAAAACAGAGAGATCTTGAAAAGGTCTCAATCCCGACTTTAACTAGTTCCCTATAACTCCCTACTTTAGGGCATGTCCACACCTTGTGAAAAGTTGTAGCTAAAGAGCCATTACAGTTCTCACAGGCTGAAGAGCAGTTGTTATTCCAACGAGACAACCTAGCGGGGACCAATAAATGTTGTGCAATAATTTAAACTGGATTTCTCTAATCTTTCCTGTTTAATAAAAGCATATATGTCTGTCCAGATTCTCTCCCATACTGACTCGACCAATTCAAAGACATACTAACCGCCCAATGGAATGGAATGGGAGAAGAATAAAGGTCAGTCTTTTTGATGATGCCCTGGTAAAGTTTAGAAACCAGTTTACCTGATAAACAGGCATCAGATAGATATATCCAGAGGTCCCCCACTAGGTTAGATCCATTGCCATGCTTCAGAAAGGACTGAACGCAGCTTCTGATTTGAGCCAGATTTAACATAGCTTGGGGTCTAACCCCAAATTTTACTGCTAGTGATGAAAGTGGGAGCAAAGCATTGCCCACATAAAAATTGGTAATTCGAATTTTTGATGGGAATAATGAAGCAAATTGGTGTATAGGCTGTTTGCCAATTAAAAGGTTGGGGTTCTTTAAAAGAGGTTGCGACACGTCGAACCGGGGTTAATCTTTAAACAGGTGTATAGTTGATGAATCGCCCTAATATCCCACCCTATAGGGTGTTCCTAATTTTATTCGGTATTTTAATCCAAGGGTAAAGAGGAGGGACTCTAAATCTAACTTTAACCCTTTAACTATAGCCCTGTTCAACTCAAGACCTATGGCAGGAATACTAATTTTCCTGGACCATAGAACTGCTTTAGCTGCGTGAATAGCTAAGTAATATTTGAAAGTCCGTAATTGTAGGCCACCCAACTTACGTGACCGACAAAGTTTAAGATAAGCTCTCACGTGAGGTTTATATTTCATATAAAATCTGAGCAGTACCTGCACAGATTCTTAAAAAGACTTGGGAAGATATATGTTCAAGTTAAGAAGGGATAAAGAATCGGCAGAACCACCATTTTAACAACATTGGTTCTCACAGAAAAAGACAATGGCAGTTTTGACCATCTATCCAAATCTTCTCTAACAGATTTAATGACAGGTAGTAAGTTCATTTTGGCCAGTTCTTCTAAGTTCTTAGAAATCTGAATGCCTAGATATTTAAGTGATTTAGATTGCCACTGTAGGCCTAAAGACATACACCAACTTTTCACAAGGGTGGCGAGAGGAAAAAAATTGTTTTTATGAGGTTTAATTTAAAACCGGAAAACTACTAAAATTTTCAATTAAAGTGAGGGCTCTAGGTAGGATAAAGTTGTATCTCTAATATGTAATAAGACGTCATCTCGCGAATGCTGACAATTTGTGTTCCTGGTCTCCAATTTTAATGCCAAAAATCCGTTTGTCTATCTTAATTGTCCTAATAAGGGCTCTAAATACAAATTAAACAGATAAGGCGATAACGGACAGCCCTGACGGGTTCCCTCAGCAACGGAAAAATATCAGATATTAGGTTATTGCATTGTATTCTAGCAGTTGGACACGAATAGAGAACCTAATTAGATGTATGAATTGTTGGGAAAACCAAATCTAACAAAACCTCGAACATATACACCCATTCCACGCGGTCGAATGCTTTTCCGCATCTAAAGAAATTAAAGATGCATCCTCATTAAAAACTTCAGGGGTTGACATTAAATAAAACAACTTTCTAAAATGGTCTGCCGAGGTGCTCCCCTCCAAAGCCAGCCTGTTCCATACTAATCAAATCTTGCCAGACACTCTTAAGTCTGGTTGCCAATATTTTAGCAAAAATTTTTACATCTATATTCAACAAGGATATTGGTCTATAATTACTAACAGAGTGTGGACTTCCCGGCTTAGGTAACAGAATTATTCTGGCTTAGAGAGACGCATCCTCACTCCATGATCAAACCAAAAGTAAATAACTCACACAACAATGGGGCCACTTCTACTTTAAATAATTTATAAAAAGAGGTGAGAACCCATCAGGGCCTGCTGCCTTGTCAGCTTTAGTGAATCAATGGCAGATATAATCTCCTCATTTGATATAGAAGATATTAATTTCGCTTTAGAGTCTTGTGGCAGGTTAGGGAGTGGTATTCGTCCAGGAACCTCCGCATCTGTGATAGCATAAGTGCGGTAGGGGCTGGGTCGAATATAAGTCTCTATAGAAGGAGACAAATGATTGTAGGATTCCTTAGGGTCGGTAATCAGGTTGTCAGAGTCCAGAGATTTTAGGGCGGAACCCATCTGGAATCAGCCTTACGTTTAGCTGCCATGCCAGTAATTTCCGCTTTACTGCCCTGACCCAGGTATAACGCCTTAGATTTAGTTGACATGCTAACAACCTTATCGTTCAGAGCCCCCGCATAGCATGTTCTCACAGCGGCCAGCTCCTGTTCCTGGTCCCTAGTCCTCGTAGGCTCCGGTATAGCCTCTAATTGATTGATCCTTATAAGATAGTTGGACAACTTCAATTGTATTTGGCTTTCCTCACGGAGCTGTTCTAATCAACTCACCCCTCCATACCGATTTAAGAGCAGCCCAGGCCTGGTCAGTATTTGGGATCGTACCCCAATTAAATTTAATTGACTCTATCAAAAGATACGGAAACGTTCTAGTGTCTGAGCATCTTTAAATATATTATTGTTTAAGGCCGATGTGTAAGATCTCTTCGGATAGAGGACTAAGTCCAAACAATTTTAATTGAGAGTGGTCAGATATCACCCTTGGGAGATGCTCAGCATTCTTTATCTCGGGACAACCTGGCAATTTACTAAAAATAATCCAGCCTAGAAAAGGATTTGTCATCGGTGAAAAAGGTGTAATCATGACTGTTGGATTGAGTAGGCTCCACGGGTCTGTCAGGCCTAGAAAAGACTTACATTCAGCCAATGCTTTTTGCGCCAAAGCAGGAAATGATTTCCTACAGGTCGATCTGTCTAGTATATCCGACTGAACAAGGTTCCAGTCACCCCAAAATAAGCGGCAACTCCTTAAAGGGAGACAAAGCACAGCCAAATGGGAAAAGAAGGAGGGACTCTAAATTGGGGCCATAAATTGATCCCAAAACTAGGGGCTTTCCTCCAAGCTTGCAGAACGATAATATATCTGCCATTCGGATCAGCAATTGTGTCCGAATGTACAAAGGGGACCCCCCGGGCTATCAAAATAGCTACACCCCGGCTTGAGGAAGAGTACCCCGGCCCAAACACTTGGCCTACCCATTTTTTCCTAAAGTATGAAAGATGGCTTGAAAGGACATGAGTTTCCTGCAAAAAGACAATTGCTGGTTGATAACGGTCTAAATGGTTTAGGACTGCATATTTTTTACAATTGTCCTTCCCCCCTTTGATGTTCCATGACAGAAGATTCAGGTTAAATGCCATTGGTCGTTACTTGTCCATGAAACAATGTACGGATAGCTGCCCCTCCCCCCCAAAAAAAGCAAAACAAAACCAAACCTAACCAACACCAACCCCTCACATCCCCAATAGAAGATCAACCCCAACTAAACCCATAAACAACCACCCCCAGGCCCGGCAACTCCTCTTGCACTGATCCAAAGTGCGCTATAGAGGTCGGCCCCCACACCACTCTTAAACTTGAATCAGCAACAATAAAACGCTTGCAAACCATGTAACTAACTCTACAAGAATTGGTTAACATACCTTACCCCAAAACAATTATTGAGTTGTCAAGATTAAACTAATATATTAGGGTTATCATTGCAATAGGAGATCCATATAAAATCTTATGGAAGATTATAAACTAAACATTCAAAAGCATAATCTCCTCCAATGCTCCCTGAATAAAATGGGGAACAGAAAAACAGAAGGGTTAAACTGGCCCTATTATATGGAGATCCCTGTCTGTTGAGGCCTCCCGCCTCTCCAAATGCCACCATATCAGACGATGGCTAAATAATAGTCCAACAAGGAACATCGGTGGCTTATTAAACATTGCCACAGCAAAAGGGACTAGTAATTCAGTGGAGTGGGGGTGGGGGAGGGATAGCCTTTATTTGGCTGAGCCAAACAACTCGCTGGTCCTTCCTAGAATGAGGTTACTCAGCCTCGCCATATACATAGGGCCATTCAGACCACTTATCACATGGTTAAGGCAGTAAAACTGTGAGTAAGCCTGATTACAGCAACCCCACAATTGTTGTAACGTCAGTGCACTAACGGTGTAACACTAATTTAACCTCCTGGGCAATACCAAAATAAATTGTTTATGAAAACTGATATAACAGATATTCATTTAACAGTTCAGCTCGAACTAAAATATCCATCCTGGTATGGTAAGATATAATAAAATTTTTTAGTAAAGCCCATGGAGCCTCTATGTAACACGAGTTAAACATAATATAGTTCACTGTTCCATATATTAGCGTGACAGTCTAATCATACTGACTCTTGGAGCATCTAATCCCACTAGATCAGCATTAACGTCCCGTGGCTCAACCTTTGGCGAACAAATCTGGCATCAATGTTCGAGTGAGTTCAGAGCTTCTTCCACTGATTCATACGCTCACCCTCCTTAGTGGTGACCTGAGCTTGCTGGATATAACATACGGTGGCGAATCCTCGCCGCCCACAGCTTCAAGTGACGGGCAAGGAGGCTCTGGTCTGCCTCATCTTCCAGGTCAGGTCGGGACTAGGCGAAGCTTGCTGCCTTCCCATTGAAAAAGAAGACAGTTTCTGTCTCTTTTAAATGTTCCCTGTCCAGGAAATTAAGCAGTTTAAAGATAATGGACGTGGTGGTTCTGTCGTTGATGGTCTAGCTCTTAAGGCTCTGTGCCCCTCATTAATAATAATATATTCTTGGCCCATTTGGTGAAGGGCCTGCAGATTTCCTCAGCAATTTTTGTAGAAAAGTAGCATGCTTGTGCCTTCTTCCCTCCGTAAACCAAGTAAACCAGGTTATTCATGACCGCGCCTTCAAGGTCGCCCACTCTTTCTTCTAATTTGGCCACAGCTTTGCTTTCAGTGATCATGGGTTTGCTTTATCTAACGCTCCCACAGACGATATGCGAGCCTCTGAATCTGTCACCCCGCGTGAAGCTGCGAAGGGCTGGTTTAATATCAGCCATTTCATCTACCAATTTAAACAGGGCCTCCTTGATAATGGCTAGAATCACCGCTAATGTTGCGGCAGAAGTACCTTCTTCTCGGTACATGGTGAGGCGTATGGCGCCGCTTCCTGACTCCACAATCGCCGCCCTGCATTTCTCCCGATCGAGCGCCGGAAAAATGTTAAACTCGTTATACCACTGATCTCGTAGCTCGGGAAGGTAAATATAAGTGATCTTGGTGGTCGGGAACAGCAGGATTGCCGGTTTGGTGCGGGAGCTCCGGTTAGCAGCAGCTACACCTCCATAGACGTCACGTGGTCTCGATAGAATTACACTTCTGAGGCTTATGCGGCTTGGACCAGTGCAGGCATCTAGGGTCCCAGAGCAAGGAGGTTGTTAGTAATAGAGGACGATATGCCCATTTAGCCTTGTTGTAGCTTGTCAGTTGTACCCAGTCGTTTGCAGATAGGTACCTGGTGGTTAAGTCAAAAGCCAAAAGAATGATCAACAGCTGAGGTCCAGAGTCACTGAAATGTTAAAATTCCTGAAGGTGATTAACTGTGCCTGCACATATGCAGGATGTGAAATCCCTTTGTCTGTATGCTTCTTTGTCATTCAAACAGGTTGCTGAAAAGCCCACATACAGATCATGGAGCAGGTCAGACGAAAATGTGGATTCCAGCAGGACCCAGAGTCACCGAGTTTGTCAGATGTAGTTGCTTCACTTATGTTTTGCTTGGGATAGCTTCCAAAAAGTTGATTTTAAAATTAAAATAAAGATACCTGATGATGATTTTTTGCAGAAATCTAGTCCAGGAGACTTTCACTGATGTAATGAGCAAGAATGGTATAGTTACCACAAGCAGAAAAACATGTAAATCCACAAAAACTAAGCTACAGACACAGACAAACACAAGCAGCCACCACACAGACCCAGGGGGCATGGTAAACCGTGGTAAACCTTAACATATGCCTTATTGCACTGAACTGATACTTTGAGATTATCACTGTTGATTACACCAAGATCCCATTCATCTGTTGTCTTGCCCTTTTCACATGGAGTAGACAGTGGAATAACAACCACTCCTTAAGATAGGCCTTAGCTGTGCCACTGGTAGAACCTTCTAGCAGCTCACTGGAGATGGGAAAGTACCTAACAAGAGCAGAAGTATGGATGAACCACGGTATTACAGACCTGTCAGTCTGACAGCTCTAGTAGGGAAGTAAAGGAGAGGCTAGTAGGGTTCCTGGAGGTAAACAGACTTCAGGATATTAGACAGCATGGGTTTGAGGGAGAGAGGTCATATCAACCAAGACTGATCAGTCTTTTTGTTTAGGTGATAAAGGTGGTGGACAAGGGTCATGGGGTGGGCATACTGTACCTTGACTTCTGCAAAACCTTTAACTCTGTCCCAAACAAATGGTTGGTCAAAAGTTGGGAGACCTGCAGTGAGGGATAAGATCACATGCTGGATAGGGAACTGGGTAAGTGAGAGAACCCAGAAGTCTGACCTTAATGGGGAACATTGAGAGATCATGGGTCACCAGTGGAATGCTACAGGGATTGGACTTGGGGCAGGGCCTCTTCAACATCTTCATCAATGATACAGCATTAAGGATCTAGGAGAAGATCTGCCTCTTTGCAGATGATACTAAGGTCCGCAGAAGAATGGACAGTGAGGAAGGGGTATGAACTATGAAGGAGGACCAGGAAAGACTTGAGAAATGGCAATGGGTATGGCAGTCAAAATTCAATGCAAAGAAGTGCACATAGGGGTGAAAAACACAAACCTAGAGTACAGAATGGGGGGGGTAATACAACTGAGGAGAGAGACCTGAGGGTAATAATATTGGACAATTTGAAATAATCAGCACAGTGCATTAGTGCAGTGGGGATTGTGAATAGGGTGCTGAGATATATAGAATGGGGGGTCAGCAGCCAGAGGAGTGAGGGGATTCTGCCATTGTACAGGTCCCTTGTTTGTCCTCACCTGTGAGCCATTCTGGAGCCCGGACTTTAAAAAGGACAGGTACAGGGTGGAGAAGGTGCAGAGGAGGGTAACCAAAATTATTCAGGAACAGCAACAAAAGACTTGCATGGAGAATTTGAAAGATCTCAACATGTACTCACTGTAGCATAGAACAAAAAGGGGGGGACATGATCAAGACACACAAATACCTTCACAGGATAAATAGATAGCAAAGAATTGTTCATTGCAAGTAAGTACACAAGCATCAGGGGGAACTCACTGAAGCTGGTGAGTGGGAGGTTTAAATGGGATACCAGAAAGCATTTCTTCACTAAAGGGGGGGTGCAGTGGAACATACTTCAACTTTAAACAAAGAAAAGCAGCACACGCAAGACAAATGTGTGCAAATGCCAGGAGCCTTAGCAACAAGATGGAAGATCTGGAGGCTGTCATGGTACAGTCAGACCTGGACATTGTGGCCATCACTGAAACCTGGTGTAATGATAACCATGACTGGGAGATGGCCATACCTGGCTACAACATATTCAGAAGAGACAGAGCAGGCAGGAAGGAGGAGGAGTGGCACTGTAGTGAAAATGACATAAGGGCCACACAGATCCAGGAGGAACAAAATGGGGGAGAGATACTGTGGGTTGCTTGAAAGGAAAATGGGGCCAGCTATCCGAGACAGGTGTGGTCTATAGACCACCAGCCCAGGAGGAAGAAACAGATAGAGTTGATGCTAGCCATCCAAAGGATGGCAGACAAGGGTGAAGTAGTACTGGTTGAGACTTCAATATACCAGACGTGGACTGGAGCATCCCAGCAGCAGCATCAACTAGGAGCAGATTTATCCTGGACTCCTTCAGGTGCCTTCTCAGCAACTGGTCATGGAACCAACTCGGCAGAAGGCAATACTGGACCTTGTGCTCACAAACAGGGACAGTGTGATGGGGTAACAGTGGGGAGCACCTGGGTAACAGTGACCACCAGTCATTGTGGTTTGAAATCACAGAAAGAGCAGAAGCAAACCACACAAAAACACGTATCCTGGATTTTAGGGGGGCAGACTTTGGGAAAATGGGGAGATGCTTGAAAGAGGCATTAAGGGGAATGGGACAGGAATCAGGGATTGAGGAACAGTGGGCAGTATTTAAAATGGGGATTATAAGAACAACAGAATTATGCATTAAGCAGGTTAGCAAGAGGAAAAGAAAGAGGAGACCATTATGGTTTTCCAAAGAGGTAGCAAAGAAAGTGAAAGCCAAAAGATTGCATTCAGGCAATACAAAAAGACACAGGCAGAAGGGGATAGGGAGAAGTACCAGGAGAAACAAAGGAGGCAGGAAGTCAGTAAGGGAAGCCAAAGCTCAGACAGAAGAACACATTGCAAAATCAGTGGTTAAAGGGGACAAAACCTTTTACAGGTACATAAGTGAAAAAAGAAGGACAAAGGGAGGGATAGTGAGACTGAAGAGGGAGGATGGGATCCGCGTGGAGGATGACAACAGTAAAGCTGACATATTGAACAGGTATTTCTGCTCAGTCTTTACTAAGGAAGAGGGGGGTAATGGGTCTGAAGGGAGTACAAGGGGTGAGAATGGTACAGAAATGGACACAAGTCCCTTTACACGAGAAAGGGTCCTGAAGGAACTGGAAGTAATAAGAGCTGATAAAGCTAATGGAGCCAGATGGGGTGCACCCTAGGTCCTTAAAGAACTAAGAGAGGTGGTGGCTGAACCTCTGGCTATCCTGTTCAGCCAATCACTGGAAACAGGGAGGTACCCAAAGACTGAGGACAGCAGATGTAGTCCCCTTATACAAAAGTGGGAACAAAGAGGAAGCAGGGAACTACAGACCAGTCAGCCTCACCTCGTAGTGGGAAAGATCATGGAAGCACTACTGAAGGAGAGATTGGTGGAACATCTGGTTGTCAATGGACTACAGGACCCAAGGCAGCATGGTTTCACCAGGGGAGGTCATGTCAGACCAACCTCATTGAATTTTTGACTGGGTGACTAGGAGGTGGATCAGGGAGGGCAGTGGACATGGCCTATCTGGACTTCAGCAAGGCCTTTGACACTGTGCCACATAGAAGACTATTACACAAACTGGGGAATATGGGTGTGGGCAGGACAGTAGTGTGGTGGGTAGGTAACTGGCTGGGTGGCAGGACACAGAGGGTGGTAAATGGCTGTCACTCCACAGAGGGAAGAGTGACCAGTGGGGTACCACAGGGATCAGTGCTGGGACCGGTCCTATTCAACATCTTCATCAGTGACATTGCACAGGATATAGAAGGCAGAATTTCACTGTTCGCTGATGACACAAAGCTCTGTAACAGAGTAGACACACCAGAGGGTGTAGACAGAATGAGAAGGGACCTGCAGAAACTTGAAGAATGGTCAAGGGTTTGGCAGTTGAAATTCAATGCAAAGAAGTGCAAGATAATGCATATGGGGCACAAAAACCCTGGCACAATATATCAGTTGGGGGGTGAGGATATAGCATGCACCAAGCAGTAAAGGATCTTGGGGTTGTCATCTCTGATGACCTCAAGGTAGGGAAACAGTGTGACAAGGCATCAGGTAAAGCAAATAGGATGCTGGGATGTATGGAGGGGGCATCACCAGCAGGAAAAGGGAGGTCATAATTCCGCTATACAAGACACTAGTGAGGCCCCACCTGGAGTACAGTGTACAGTTCTGGAGACCATACCTATGTAAGGACATAGACAGGGTAGAGAAGGTTCAGAGGAGGGCAACAAAGATGTTGCATGGGTTGCATCACAAGTCCTATGAAGACAGGTTGAAGGAACTGAACATGTACTCCCTGGAGGAGAGGAGGGAGAGAGGGGATATGATAGAGACATACAAGTATCTTACAGGGAGGAACAGGGTGCAGGAAAACACTATTTTTAAGCTGAAAAGATGTTTCAGGACTAGAGGCATGGGATGAAGTTGAGGAGGACGATTCAGAGGAAACATGAGAAAGAATTTCTTCACAGAACGGGTGGTGGAATGCGAACACCCTGCCAGAGGAAGTGGTGGGGGCTGAAACAATCACGAGATTTAAGAATGCATGGGATAGACATAAAGGAATTCTAGAGGTCAGGGGTAAGGGGAAATAGACTTCTAGGAAAACAAACTGAACTTACAAGCTCAAATGGGCAGACTAGGTGGGCCATAGGCCCTTATCTGCTGACACTGTCTATGTATCTATGTATCTATATGTTAGAAAGCTACATACCTATTATTTTTAATAGCGTTTTTCTTATAACGAATCTAAGACCCCTTTTGGTGCAAAATGAGAAAGGATGGGAGACATGGTTATATGATATAGTTAAACCACGGTTTCAACAATGGGAAACCAACACTTTGAGAATAGTGAAATGTTTGCCCTCAGTGCCCAAATATTGGAGAGAGACATTTACTAGGGTCAGACAATGTCAGGTCACAAGTCAGATGATCATTACTCTACACAGGAAAATCTTATATGAAGATCTGCTGGACAGGATTTGTAAGGTTCCAGTACTGTTTGAACATTGCCCAGTAACCCACAGGTAGACCCTCTTGAAATTATTACAGAATCCAGGGATACCCCCACATATGTGGGATATCCACTGTCTAAGCTGCCATGAGAAAATACATGTTAAAGCTAATCACAAGCATAAGCAGGTATCAGATAAGTTATGTAGCAGACTTCAATCTATTCAACAGGTAAAGACTATAGACAACCTTCTGTTTCATTGTTCCTTTTTTAAAGGTTTTTGGGAATTTATGGCACAAGCTTGGTCCACACCAGTTTTTGCTTTAGTTTCATATGCAACGATAATGTATGGGGATTTTTCTGGTCCTTGGAGATGCTGTAACAAAGAAACATTGGAGGTGATTTTTACAGTATTCAAATGGCAAATATGGAATGCTTGCTGCATATTTACACTACAGCAGAAACAGATGTCTTTTCAAGAATTATTAGGGAAGGATACCAAGGACTTAAAACAAATCTGTAACCCAGAAAGAGCTGCCAAACAACAGAATGTATGGCTAGAGGGATGGAAATGTATGCCATGGATAACAGATTCAGACTTTCCAGTGACATAGAGGTATGACAGATATCACAGTTCTTAAATGACTTGCAAATAGGTTATTAAAGGGGTGAGAGCAAAGGTAACTCAGAAGACTGAATAGAAGGGGATATGGTTCAGGGGATTTTTTGTTCATAGGAATGCACTACCGTTTGTATGTATGATTATATGTAGTCCTGTAATGTGTACTCTGACTATTATTATTGTGGTTTCTTCCTTTGACACTGTGTATATACAGTAGTTTTTGTTTCAATAAAATTTCCCCTACTCTTTTCCGAGAGAGGGCGCTGTTGACCCAGTCACAGAATGGAGGAGCTGGTGGCTGCAGTCGATGAAGAGATGCAGCAGACTGTGAAGTCATTCTCCCTCCCAGCTGGTGGAAATCATGAGGATGAAGATGTTTCAGGATGACAGCAGGGAAATACGGATAATGTAAAACAAATGGCAGAATGGAAAGACAGCAGCTTGGAAAGTGAGTTGGAGGGTACTTTGGATTTTGAGAGAGCCAGGGAGCATTTAGAATGGAAACGGTCGGTTTGGTGCCAAATGCTGGTAGAATTTCTGGCACAAGACGAGGACAGATTCAGACAGAAAAAAGAAGCTTTAAGCAAAAAGAAAGTTTTGCAAGAGTAAGGTAGTGGAAAAGAGTATTTTGCAATGAATGTTACGTAAAAGCTGTACAAAAAGAAACAGAGACAGAATGAGTGACGAGTTGGATGAAAACTGACAAACATCTGGGAGGCAGAGATCAAAAGACGCTGATATCAGCCGGAGCTTGAGATGCATTAGCTTTCCGCTTGACAGATACACAATACCCGGGTACAAGCTGGTTCCTAGAGAAAGCTTTATGAAAAGCTGGGTGGAAACAACTGGAAAATGAAAATGGATACCGGACACAGAGTGTGACAAGGCAGTGGCACAAAGGGAGACAACACTTAAATTAGGAAATAAACAATCAAAGCATTTGGTGGGAGAGTCAAATGGAGGGCTGACACAGTCAGGAGATGAACAACAGGACAGGAGTAGACCACAACAGATACATGTTAATAATGTAACTGCCATGGGGGAAAAAGAAACAGAAGGGGGGTTTAGGCACACTGAAATAAAAGACTAACCACAAGAGGACGGCAGTACAAAGGAGAGAGTATTTCATGAGGATACTAATGCAAATAATACAAATGAATTGTGCATGAAGAAATTCCAATGTCAGAAGATAGAAATATGCAAGGCACTTTTTAGATGGATTTGAAAAATGACAGCTGTCACATTCATGAGGTGCTGTGAAGAAATGTCTATGTTGAAAATCTGGTGTCAAAATATTGAAAATTAGCAAAGTTTCAAGCCTGCGTTCATAAATTCTAACATATGCTCATGACTTTATTGTTTTTTTAACATTTATGCCCCAAATTTTTAACATACTGTAGCCTTCTTATGACCCCACCTCACGAACAATAGTGGATAAAATTGTTAACTCCTCCCTGAAAGGTGATTTTGTGCAGCGACTGCAAAATCAGCTTTCTGGATGTGAAAACACATTTTGCCCAGGATTTGAAAAATGACAACTGTCATATTTATGAGGTGCTGCAAAAAATGGCTATGTTGAAAATTTGGGGTCAAAATATTGAAAATTACCAAAGTTACAAGCCTGTGTTTGCAAACTTTAATGTAGACTCATACCTTTGTTGTTTTTTAATATTTTTACACCAAATTTTCAACATCACCATCTTATGACCCCACCTCATGAAGAATGGTGGAGAAATTTTTCAACTCCTGTACACTTTGTGCAGTGACTGCAAAATCCCTTTTAGAGACAGATTTACCTGACTTCACTTGCATTGTTCATGAGGTGGTGTTCCAAAAAAGGGATGTTACAAATTTGGGGCAAAAATATTGATAAGTGCCCAAGTTATGCTATCAAGTTTAAAATCCCATCGAAACACATTGAACTGCATACCTGATTTCCGCAGTTCACGGTCCGGCATTGAAAAGTGAAGACATCTCTGTGGTCTGGAGAAGATGACAGCATCAGACCACCACTGGGTATGTAAGGGCTTGGTTGGGAGTGTGGGGTGGTGGATGCTGAGTGGGAGGGTCAGGTGGGGGGACTAATGGCACAACAGACAATGATGGAAGGTTTTCTGTTTTACAGGGATTAAAAAACAAGCATTTGTCCATGCCGAATGTTTGCTTGCTGGCATTGGCATT
Source organism: Neoceratodus forsteri (assembly GCA_016271365.2). Classification (NCBI taxonomy): domain Eukaryota; kingdom Metazoa; phylum Chordata; order Ceratodontiformes; family Ceratodontidae; genus Neoceratodus; species Neoceratodus forsteri. The sequence goes on from CM057452.1 coordinate 464,125,288, forward strand.
GGTAGTGTAGAAGTTACAGAGCTGCATAATAGGAATGGCAGCGAAGTATTGAACTGAAGCCAACCCCACCACCACCTTGCAGAGAGTGACAGGCATTGGGTGTGCCTTTGGGTCGTCAGGCATAACGACCACGCTTTTCACCACACCCTACCCTGCAGACACTGACAAGTGTCACAGTGTGCCTTCGGGTCTTTGGCTCTTATGCGCACCCCTTTTCCATCAGGAAATACGGTGAGATGGGTGCGGTATAGGAGAATGGGGTAACGTTTGGGCCCAAAGAGTCCGGGGCACACCTTGGTGCCTCTCACTGGCTGCAGGATGTGAGTGGGGGTGGAATGGTATGAGCATTACTGGCAAGAATCCCAAGTCACACCCTTGATGCCTGTCATTCTCGACAGGGTGGGGCGTTATGGTCGGAAACCCTAACACCTTAGGCATTCGTTGGTATTTTCAATCCAGATTTTCAACATTTTTTTTTATGACCCCCACCTCATGAACAGTGGCAATATCAGTTTGTTAGCCAAAAACTACTTTTGCACAGTGACTACAGCATTTAGCACCACAGGTGCAAAAACACATTCCGAGTAGGATGTGAAAAATGACACCGGTACTGTCCATGGGGAGGTGTAAAAAATGGCAATGTTGAAAATCTGGTGTGAAAATCTTAAAAAAACTGGTGAAGTCATGAATGTGCATAGAAACTGTGCAACGCACACCCGTAATGTAGCTAGTTTGGGGATTTTTACAGCAGATTGGTAACGTAGGCATTTTGGGACCTCCGATCATGAACAGTGTCAGTGTGATTTTTCTTTATCTGTCCCGAACAATGATTTCCCACAGCTTAATTCATATTGTGCTGAAAGTGTGAAAACACATTTCGCATGTTGTGGAAAATGACAGCCGTACTGTTCATTAGAAGGTGTGGAAAATGCCACTGGTGAAAATCTGGAGTGAAAATATTACAAATTCATGAACTTACGAGGGTGCGTGGAAACTGCGTAATACTCACTCGTAACACAGTCATTTTATGGAGTTTTGTCACCAAATTTTCAACATAGCCATTTTAACACCTCTGCTCATGACCAGTGTCACTGTGATTTTCTTAATGTGTCCCATACATTGATTTTGCACACCAACTGCGCCATTGTGCGCTACATGGGCGGAAACACATTGTGGGCAAGATGTGAAAAATGACAGCTGTACTGCTAATAAGGAGGTGTGGTAAAATGGCAATGTTGAAAATCTGGAGTGAAAATATTGAAAATTTGCGAACTTACGAGCGTGAGTAGGAACTCTGCAACGCATGCTCGTAAAACAGTCATTTTTAGGAATTTTTCCTCCAAATTTTCAAAATAGGCTTCTTGAGAGCCCACCTTATAAACACTGGCAGTGTCATTTTGTTAATCAGTCCCGAAAGGTGATTTCGTGTAGTGACTGCGAAATCACCCTTCGGGCCCGAATAACGCCATGACAGTGACAGCATTCATGAGAAGGGGTCAAAAAACCCCATGTTGAAAACTTGGTGCAAAAATTCCCAAAAATGCCCGAGATATGCAGCAAAGTTGAAAAAACCCTATCTATTACATTATACAACTTACCGGCATTCTCAGTTCTCAGTCGGCTTTGAAGAGTGCAGACGGTTCTCGTCCACCGAAGATTGTCGTGCTGGACTCGGAGGTAATATGGGGTGAGGGGGTGGGAGACAGGGTACACAGTGGGTGAGGCGTGAGGCAGGAGACTCATGAGGACCTTATTTATAGTTTTTTTTTTTTTAATGATTAAGATGACGAGGACGCTTGCCACTTGGGGTGGGCTCCAAATGTGGCAGCTGGAAAGGATGTTTGGGGGTAGGGGCTGGAGCCGATGGGGAATTGGGCACTCGTCGGCCATAACAGTCTAGTGCCACGCTGGGGTGGGCTCCCAGCGGGCAGCGTAAGGCTGTTTGGGGGTGGAGCCGACGGGGATTGGGCACCCAGCCGGGCCATATTCGGATGTGCCACGCTGGAGTGGGCTCCCAACGTGGCAGCTGTAACACTGTTTTGGGGGGACTGGAGCCAACAGGGGATTTGGCACCCCGTCGGCTATACTGTATGTGTGTGGGGGAGGAGTGCGTCACACGCAATATGCGTGGGTGGGTGTTGAGGGGGGGAGCTCTGCTCACTGAAGCAGAGATCTCCCTTTCAGCTGTATGCCACTGCATTTTCAGCTGTCATAGACAGCTGGTGCAGTGATTGGCGAACTGTGACTGCGCCTGCAAACACACTGACTGAATTGGAAGAGGCTGACACACCTCTGGAAAACTCGGATGATGGCACTATGTTTCTTGCACATACGTGCAAGCAAACATAACAAAAGCAACAAGAAAACAACAAGGGATGGTTTTCTATATTACAGGTGATGACACTGTGAGATTGGGCACCCCCAATGGCAGTGTTACATTGTATACATCTGTCTATAGCCAGTTCTGCTGCCCCATTACTGAATGCAAATTGGCGATGTCTAGGACCTGACAAAATCCTGTTACTGAGGGGCTGCAAGCTGCATGCAAGCTCTCTGTGCATCAGCAGTGGTAATGAGAGCTGGGATAAGAGGAAAGAGGGCAGCTCACCAGTGAGGTGATGGCACTGGGAGATTGGACACCTCCAGTGTCAGTGTTATGTTGTATACATCTGTCTATAGCCAGTTCTGCTGGCCTGTCGCTGAATCTAAATTGGCAATATTTATGATCTGATGGAGTCCTGTTACTGAGGGGCTGCAAGTTATGTGCGAACTCTTGGTGTGCTAGCAGTGGTAATGAGAGCCAGTATGAGAGGGCAGAGGGCAACTTGCTGGTGATCCTTGTCTCACTTATTGACTGCTGGCATGCAAGGCCACTCAAGTTTATTCATGACCAGTACCTCGCCCATTCTCCCATTCACATCACAGGAGATGGGCGACTCTTTTGAATGACATGTTTGTTTCTCTAATATTAACTGAGTGGCTGCAACGGAAAAGACAACAAAGGAAATTGTAACACTTCTAGTTAAATATAAACCAGTCAGCTCGATTGCATGGTGCTTGGTGGGTACAGCTTCTGAAAAAATACTGTAGCTGGTCGTTATTCACAAAAATGCACTCACACTGAACTTTTTCTGTTGTACTATGAGGTGGCGACACTGGGGGGAATTGGGCACCCCAAGTGTCAGTGTTATGTTGGGGGGTGATGGGTGCCGAGAGGGTGGGTCGGGAGGGGGTCCAGTTAAGGGGGGGAAGAAATGGACATTAATGGATGTGTTTTTCTTTTTTTAACAAGACTAAAGACAAGCCGTTCAGCTGTTTTCTGATGGCTTCATGCAAATCAAAGGACCAAAGCCATCTCTAATTGGAGCAGCTCAGTCCTTTGAAATACACAAAGTTTCATCCCACCAAACAGAGTGATGTCAGGACCACAACCCATGGTCATTAGTACAGATTGCTGAACCCTTGCTTTTGTGAACTTCAATGGGCTCAGCAGTGACACCTCCTGAAATCCCTATAATTTCCACTGAACAATGGGTGTGCAAGTGAAGCCAACATAAAAAGGGCACAGTTGTAAACACAGTTAGTGAATGGTGCAAGCGTTTCACTATGAGGAACAGATGAATAACTCAGAGCAGCTTCACAGGGGCATTGTTTGCTGGTCAGGGTTAGCATGAGGAGCTTCTGATCTCAAGAACAGCACAGGTGATCCTTTAACCTAGACAGAGTGACACAGCAACAAGACATGAGAACGAGAGAGCCTGCAACACTCAACTCACGTAGACAGGTTGTATACTCTGTTGCTGCACTCCATTGCTGCTGCTCTGTTTGCCTGTTCCCATTGGTTACTGGATAAAAACATTATCAGCTACAGAAAACCCCTAAATGCAAATTATCATTGAGACCAGCAGGTTTTCTAGCCTGTGGTTCAAAGATCCAGCAGGCCTCCTTCAGCAAAAGAATGGTCAGTCTAGCACCTCCACTGGGGAGGAGGGGCACGTTCAGTACCACAAAATAGGAGACCTATTGGGTTTCTGCTGTGGTATATTTCAAAATGTGAACCCAAAACAGAATCTGGACAAGCGTTTCTGATCTCCTTGACATGTTACATAGAAACATAGAAACATAGAAGTTGACGGCAGATAAGGACTGCAAGGCCCATCCAGTCTGCCCATTTCTTTTTCTACCTTATGAATGTGCCATCTGCATTTGCTCTGTCAATGGCCTATCTATTCATACTTATCTGTATTGCTTCCTTATGCCAATCCTATGCCTGTTTGAAGCCCTGCACTGTATTCATGTCCACCACTTCCTGAGGTAGGTCATTCCATGCATCCTTCATCCTTTCTGTGAAAAAGAACTTCCTCACATTACCCCTTAATTGGCCTCCCTCTAATCTCATGCTGCGTCCTCTTGTCCTGCTATTTTTCTTATATTGAAACATGTTAGGCTCTTTCACCTTGTTAATGGCCTTACGGTGTTTGAATGTTTTGATCATATCACCTCTCTCCCTCCTTTGCTCTGGGGTATACATATTGAGTTCCGTTAATCTGTCCTCATATGTTTTCTGATGCAGTCCCTGCACCATTTTGGTTGCTCTTCGCTGGACTGCCTCAGTTTGGTTAATGTCCTTGTGAAGGTGTGGCCTCCAGTACTGCATGCAGTACTCCTGATGGGGTCTAACCAGTATCTTGTAAAGAGGGATTATTACCTCCCTCTCACAACTTGTGATACCCCTACTAATACACCCCAACATCCCCCTAGCCTTACCTACTGCTTTAGAGGTCTGCTTGGATGATTTCAGGTCATCTGTGATGATGATGATGCCCAAGTCTGTTTCTTCCCATGTGAATGCCAGCAACTCCCCTCCCAACCTATAGGTGGCTATAGGGTTTCTCTTCCCTATGTGCACAATCTTGCACTTCTTTGCGTTAAACCCCAGTTGCCACTCTTTCTAGCATTTTGCCAGTTTATCCAGATCTCCTCTCATTCTACCCACCCCATCTGGATCATCTACTGTGTTGCAGATCTTGGTGTCATCTGCAAACAGACAAACCTTACCCTCCAGTCCATCTGCAATGTCACTGATGAAGATATTGAAGAGGACTGGCCCCAGGACTGATCCCTGAGGTACCCCACTTGTGACTTGCATCTCTTATGACTGTATACTGTTTACCACCACTCTGTTTTTTGGCCTTCAACCAGTTTGCCACCCAGTTGACCAACTTCTGACCCACCCCGAGCCTACCCAGCTTATTAATCAATCTTCTATGTGGAACAGTATCGAAAGCTGTGCTGAAGTCAAGGTAGGCGACATCAACTGCTCCCTCTTGGTCCACCACTCTGGTTACCCAGTCAAAGAAATCTATGAGATTAGTTTGACAGGATCTTCCTGTTGTAAACCCATGCTGTCTTGGATCCTGTATTCCTATGGATTCCAGGTGTTGCACTATCCTTTCCTTAAGGAGTGCCTCCATAATCTTGCACACTACTAAGGTAAGACTGACTGGTCTGTAGTTCCCTGCCTCCTCCCTGCTACCAATCTTGTGAAGCGGGATCACATGAGCCCTTTTCCAGTCTTCTGAGACCTCTCCTATGCTCAGAGACTCACTAAACAGTTCTGATAATGGCTCTTCTAGTTCCACCCTTAGCTTCTTTAGTACCCTGGGATGTATGCCATCAGGTCACATTGCCTTGTCCACCTTGACATTGAGCTCTTGTAGGATCCTTTCTTTTGTGAAGGGACTAGTGCACACCTCCCTTCCCCGTGTCCATGGTGCTGAGCTATGGGCCCTGCCCTGCCTTCTCCTCTGTAAATACTAAGCAGAAGTATCTATTTAGGATAGATTCTTTTACATGGTCCTCCTCCTCACACACACCCTTATCCTCTTTGATCTTAGCAATACCCCCTCTGAACTTTCTCCTTTCACTAATGTAGCTATAGAAAGTCTTGTCACCTTCTTTTACTGTTCGAGCTAGTGTTTCCTTGGTTTTGGCCTTTGCCTGCCTTACTGCCTTCCCTGCTTCCCGTAGGGAAGTTTGGTATGCCTCCTTATCTTCATCCTGCTGTGTTTCCTTATATTTCCTGAAGGCCAGCATTTTGGCTCTGACCTTTTCTGCTACTGTTTTTGAGAACCAAAGTGGTTTCCTTCTTCTTTTGCTCTTCCTTTTCTCTCTAACACAATGGGATGTTGCTTTAAGTATTGCATCCTTAATACTTGCTCACTTTGCCTGTACCCCCTCACCTGTATTTATTCTTGCCAGGGCTAGCTTAACTCTGTTCCAAAATTCTGACCTTCAGCATGCGTTCAGTCCTACAAGTATACACTTTGGAACATGGGCAAACAAGAGTACATACTACAAAATCCAAGCAGCAGTGTATAAATTGTCTAATCTCATTTTTAACTCCTGGATGTTCAAAAACTCTCATGCTTTTACAAATCGTGCAGGCTTAACACCTGCCACATGTATAAAAAAAAAACATGAGGTTTGGGGGTAACCAGTCTAAAGCGGACATTTGTTTTTCACGAAAAAGTGACTGTGGACTAAAGAGTCCTGAAGATTTCTTGCCCTTTTAAAAGACAGCTGTGGTAGATCATCAAAGACACCAGGCACCATGCAATGTTTTGGGATGCCCCAGTTCTTTTTTAATGGTATTTCTGACTTGCAGTGTAAAAGAATTGCTCTCAAACACCATAGTAACTGATTGTTTTTCATCCCTTGTTAATTATGGTGTTAATAAAGATGCCCTTTCCCACTTCGCTGCTTTTTCTAACGTTAAATTCAAAACCTCTCTAGAATAACCCCCTTCTTTTTTTTAATTCAGTAAACTTTATTAAGTTTTCCTTTTTTTGTTTAACATCATAACCACCAAAAGATGGGTGACAATTGGGCAACCAAGAGGTTCACCCCACAATACAGTATGGTCCATTCTAATACAGTAAGCTTTAACTATATAGGTACAATAAAATGGAAAAGGAAAGGGAACTAGTGGTGGAGGTAAATTCCCCATCCCCTCCACCCCCTCCCTCTCCTCCCGTTATCTCTATTACCTTCCCTATCCCCCCCCCCGAGCCAAGTGTTATTTCTGGTCCATTCAATTGGGACACCTAAGAAGAAGAGTCTTTGGTCTAGATATTTAGGACTTCCATATAGTAAGCAGGGCATCTAATGGCCCCCATCTACTTTGATAGGTATGGAGTCTATTACGCATTGAGGAGATGTGTTTCTCCAATTGGAGGGTGAGTAGTGTCTCCTTATGCCATTCCATGGCTGATGGGGATGTGGTATCCCTCCAGTGCCTCATAATTATTAGTTTAGCCATGGCAGACATCAAAGCCATGTGGACTTTCCGAACTTTGAGAGTACTGTGGGGAAAGTAATTTAGTATGCAGACTTCTGGAGTAAATAAAGGGTCAATGCCCAAAACTGGGTCTAGAGTTTGTCTGATTGCTTGCCAAAATACTTGCATTCTCGGGCAGGTCCATAACAAGTGGTACAAAGTTTCTGGGACATTCCCATATCGTGGACAAGCAGAAGAGGGCAGTCTACCCAATTTGTGAAGCTTCACCGGCGTGAAATATAGATTGTGCATGACATTAAATTGAATTAAGCGCAATCTATCCTGTTTGACAAATTTATATGTGTTTTACCATAGTTTCTTCCAGAGGTCTACTTCATTACCTAGGGGTAGTTCCTGAGACTAGTAGTAACAAACCCCGAGGCAAGTTGGGATTTAAAGATTGTAACTTTTTACAAACTATGGAGATCGCATGAGGTTGTCTGGCCAGTTGCAGAATTGTGGATAGTCCAACTATGGGAGACAGAGGCTTCTGTACTCGCCCCATGTGGGCAACAATTACATTTTTGAGTTGCTTGTATTTAAAGATGTTTCTGTCTTGCACTTTAAACTGAAGTCGAAATGTGGGGAAGGAGACTATTTTGCCTCCAGAGTATAAGTCTGAGACTCTCTTCCCTATAAGGGGGGGAAGTAGGAAGCTGGAATGGGTTTATTCCCAATTTTGAAGTGGGGGTTACCCATGACCCGTTGGTCTAATGATGTGCACCAGTTGTGGGAGATATGTACTTGCAGCTGGTGTAAAGCTTTAATAGACCACCCTAATGGGGTGTGCCACAAAGGTTTAGGGATTGCACGTGGGGTGGCATATAATAGAGAGGGGAGGGTACAGTGGTGTTGAGCAGCCAGGTACCTCGCAATTTCCAACCATAAAGGTGCGTACCCCTGCGAGCTTTGGCCTGTGTCTCTTGTGTCCAGTGAGCAAGCTTGCTGACATGGTGGGCACAGTAGTATGTAAAAAAGGAGGGAACAGCAAGTCCACCCTGTGATTTCGGTGCGGTAAGTTTAAGGTAAGACCGTCTGACTCCCTTGCCCTGCCACATAAACATATTAAGCATAGTCTGAAGCTTGGAAAATCATTTTTTGGGAAGAAAAAAGCAAGCATACCCATTGGGTACAGGAGACGAGGTAACACGTTCATTTTAACAGTGTTAATCCTCCCCCAAAGCAAAAGAGGGAGAGCTCCCCATCTGTCGAGGTTAACCTTGAGTGTATTTAGTAAATCTGAGAGATTTGCTTTAATCATGGAGGTAATATCTCTGGTAACCGTGATTCTTAAGTATGTAAGGGAATTTGGATCCCATGAGAGAGCATACTCGGACAACTCCCCTCGAGAGATTCTATTGTTCAAGGGAAAAACTTTTGTTTTACGAAGATTGAATTTATAATGGGAAACTATGGAGAAGGCTTCAATTTCCTCCAGAAGTGCTGGAATACTTGCCTGAGGCTCTTTTGGGTGCAAGAGCAAGTCATCAGCATAAGCTGAAAGGGTATAATGCCGGTCTTCTACTTTAACCCCCGGAGTCTCAGGGAGGTTGCCAGCGTCCTGATCAGGGGCTCCAGATAGACATTAAATAGGAGGGAGGATGTGGACAACCCTGTCTGGTGCCCCAGCAAAGTGGAAAGGACTTGGAGAAAACACTGTTACACCAGATTTGGGCTGAGGGAGAGGAATATAGTAGCCTAACCCACTTAAGGAATCCTTCAGGGAGACCGAAATGGGCCACAGCTGCAAAAAGAAAGTCCCAAGAGACTCTATCGAATGCTTTCTTGGTATCCAGGAACACGAGAACCATAGGTAATTCCGAGTCACTGGACACCGAGAGAAGGTGTAACAGTTTACTCATGTGATCTCCCGAAGACCTTCCTGTCATGAAACCAATTTGCTCTCTACCAATTAGGCTAAGCAAGAAAGGTCCTAAACTGTTGGCCAAAATTTTTACAAGTATTTTAACATCAGAATTAATCAGGGATATAGGTCGATATCTTTCAGGATATTGAGGGTTCTTACCCTGTTTAGGGATGAGAGTAATTATAGCATTGAGGATGTTTGACTCCAAAAACCCTTTTCAAACCAGAAGTTATATAGTTCTGTCAGCATTGGGGCCAACTATGATAAACAGGCCATGTATAAATTATTGGGTACACCATTGGGCCCTGGGGATTTATCAAGTGGGAGCTGCTCCACTGCATTCATGACTACCCTGGTATTGATAGGGCTACCAAGGGATATAGCTTGAGAGGGAGACAGTTTAGGGAGGTCAATCGATTTAAGATACTTGGCAATGTCTGCATCCGTAGGGCGTTTGACCAGATCCTCAGAGTAAAGTTTCTGGTAGTAGTGCCTTAGAACAGCTGCTACTTCTCTAGGAGCCGTAACTACTGGTCTATCTTTATCTGACATAATGCCCAGAATAAATTGAGAGGCTTTGGTTTGTCTAAGCTGAATAGACAGTAGTTTACCTGCCCTTTCCCCTGTATCTAGATAATGAAGTTTTGTGCATTTCAACGAGAGCTCAGCTTCCTGAGACATCAAGTCAAAATATTGGGCTTGCAAGCTATGCAGCTTGGCCCAGTCCTCATCTGGGGACTGGTGACTGAGTATGTGCTCTAGCTGGTGGATTGAATGAAGCAGGAAGTCCATCTGCTGTTTAGACTGCTGAAACTTTGTGGCGGCAAGTTGAAGACATTCCCCTCTTAAGGCACATTTCATGGCCACCCATACCACATCTGTTCTGCTCACTGAGCCCCTGTTTATCTCCAGGAAGTTGGAAACAAAGTCATTGACCTGTTGCAATGAGTATGGCCTTTGAAGCAATTGAGTATTCAGCTGCCACAGGGTGTCCTTCCTAACTCCGGGTCCTAGAAGAATGTGAGAGATACGGGCAAGTGATCAGAAATAACCCTTGCGTGTATGTCTGAGTGTATTAGACCCAGGAGGGCAAACAAGTTCATTGAGAGGAAATTGATTCTAGAGAAGGATTTATGTGGGGGGGAAGAAAGTGTATTGGTGTTCATCAGGGTTTAGCACTCGCCAGACATCTATGAGATCTGCTCCCTTCATGAGCTCCTGCAAGGCCCTTTGTGTGGGAGATAGTCCCTGCCTCCGGGAGTCAGATCTATCTAGATGCAGATGTGGAGTGATGTTCCAGTCCCCTCCTAAAATGGTCACTATGGGTGAGTTGGTGGCAACCAACCCTATCAGTTGTGTAAAGAATTGGGGACTGGGGGGAGTCGGTGTTTAGACCGTATATGGCTCCTATAACTACTTGCTATGATTCCAAAAGGCCATGAAGTATAATATACTGGCTTTTAGGGTCTCATAGTTCTCTTTCCAATTTAAAGGGGTTCTTCTTGTCAATCAATACCGCTACCCCTCCACTACTAGTGGATTTCCCTGACCCAAATGCCTGTCCCACCCAAACCCTGTGCAACAGAGAAACGTCCTCCCGTCGGAGATGCATCTCTTGAAGGCAGGCAATCCCTGCTTTTAGGTGCTGAAGGTGTTGAAGCATAATTTGCCTCTTACAGTTGTCTTGGACACCCTTCACATTCCAGCTTATAATATGATAGGGGCCACTCATGGCAAATTTTTCAAGGGGAGAGTATGAGGCGAACCCAGTCCACCAATTTTGTAATAGTGGTTAACATTTGTTGTCATATTCAACATGATACCCTCTTCAAAGGCACTTGTACCTGACACACTTGACCCTACCCTCCCCCAAGGCATTTTGTTCAAATAAAAAGGAAACTTACTCAAATTAACCATATTCCCTAATACTCACTCCCTGTCTAGTAAGTACCTTAACAAACTAACCTTATACACTCTAAAGTACTTTACCCCAGTTCTGATCAACCGCACCACTTTACATACTCCAGTGGGTGATGTTTTGCACAAACTTGAATCACAAAGAATCCTCCACCACACTCCCGCCCTTCCCCTGCTGTTCAGATGCATTACATATGTTCAATCAAGCATTACAAAATGGAACCATGTTTTAAATCAGAGTTTAAATTACTAGGTAACAATCAAAATAGTCAATGTAAGGTCCCAAATGCTGTCCTGTATAATAGTACCAAAGAAAGGAAAAAATAAAGCAGGTTACACCCCTGTATAAAGAACAAAAAAAAAAGATATCACCCAGTCTTTCTTGGAAGTGATGGTTTAATAATAATAAAATAAAAAGGGGTAAGTAAATAGAAGTGGAGAAAGTGGTGGGGGCTGAAACAATCACAGGATTTAAGAATGCATGGGATAGACATAAAGGAATTCTGGAGGTCAGGGGTAAGGGGCAACAGACTTCTAGGAAAACATAAACTGAACTTACAAGCTCAAATGGGCAGACTGGGTGGGCCATAGGCCCTTATCTGCCGACACTGTCTATGTATCTATGTATCTATGTATCTATGTAGAAGGACCCAGAATTTATTTTAAATGTTACAGTCCTCTTGATGCTCCTGGATTGGCTACTGGATGCAAAGGGAGCCACACTAGTCAAATTGAGGAGGCTCATCCAGAGCCAGTCAACATAGGAAGAGGTAAGAGAAAACAAATTTAGAGAAAGTCATCTTTTCGCCGTAACCTGGGATCCTCTGGAGATTTGCAATCGTTTGATGACAGTACCTGGTGTTCAAATACATCTGAACCATAGAATAGGTATGCGAGGCATGTCCGTATATTTAAACGAGTCAATGCCTGACCCCCCAACATGCCCTGGCAATGAGAAGCTTAGAGCACTGAAATAGGCTATGTGGCATCATGTGGGCTGCCAGTCCTATTGTGGCAGGAGGGATCCCTTTCACAGTGAAGTTGTAATTAACAGGCACCTCCTCGTTAAGCCCAAAGTAAACAATCAAAGTAGCCATACAGTCAGCTCCAAGATTAAGAGTATCAACAGTTACAACCCAGAGCCTCGTCACTTGAATAAGTCTGGGAATAGGATTCTGAGTTCCTGCACAGCTTGCTCCTGCTACTCAAAAGAGAGCCACTGCTCTCCAGATCTGACTTGAAGCACTGCTGGATATCTCATCTGAAAAGGTTTTCCCGTGGCTATTAGCTTCGACACAGTCGGGTGCATTTCCTGCCTCTTCGCCTGGATGGACTGCGGGAGATCCTGTGTAATACGTATTTTACAGTCCTCCCATAGGACCTCTTGAAGTTCTTTAACTCTGGCAAGTATATGTTGTTTATTGAGAAAGTTCAAGAGCTTAAAGATGAGGGGCCAAGGTGGGGAGCCAGGAGGTGGCAGGGGATGGAGGGCCCGATGTGCCCGCTCAATAACGTAAGTGGTGTCATTCGGGGATGGCCCTGCAGTCCTCTTGCACGGTTTTTGCAATAATAGAATAGGGGCACTTCCTTCTTCTTTTTCTGGCACTCCGATTACTAGGATGTTATTCCTCCTACTCTTTCCCTCCAAGTCTTCCAGCTTTTCTTCTAGTTTTTTCACCCTCTGGCCCATATTTATGGAATCTTCTTCTAATTTGCACTGCTTTTTCTCTAAGGAGGTCAACTTGGCTTCTAAGTCGCCATCTTAAATAGATAGTGACTGCACTGATGATTTGATTTGCTGCAAGTCCTCGGATATGTCTGTGATCTTTTCTTGTAACGGCTGCATTATTTCAAGAAACCTCTCTTCTGAGAGGGCAGATGCCAAGGTTGGAGATTTAGGCAATCCTGCGGTTTTAAGTTTAGGGCGCTCTGCGGCCTTGTCTTTCTCTTGAGTTAGAGGAGGGGAGTGCCACGGAGGCACTTTCTCCATGTAGGTTTCCATGTTTTTCACTAATGCTGTTATCTGTTGTGTCTCCAACGTCTGAAATAAGTATTTGCAAGTCTCAAGCAACTTGGTAGCTGAATTAGTAACCGAAATTAAACAGCAGGGGAGCGGAGTTGTGGATGATTGCTGCTGTTCTTCAGGCTGCCATCATGTGACCTAATAAGCCCCTTCTTAATTACCTATCATACAACTGTGTGCTTGCTCCTTCAAATCTGATTCCATTGAACAATTTCAGCGTAATCGCAAAAACTGACTGTACGGTATACTATTTACAAGAGATGGTTGGTGGGCACTGCTGGCATGTAAAATCACATTGCCTGTGGTAAGCTTCCTAAAGTCCAATGACTTGGTGCCACCATCCCTTGAAAACAATCTAAGATCCCAAAAGTTTATGGTTTCTACATCAGTTTGCATTGCAAATTTCAAGCTGAGCAGACTTCCAAGGGAGGTGGTCTGTGCAAAATCAGTGAGGGAATTCAAAGATGGGTGGGTCAGGCAAATGGGACTAATGAGGATATTAGGAAATAGGAAGGGGGGAAGATGAAGGACCACCAGGGCCCTCACAATCAAAAATAGGTAGGGCTGGGCAGACTTGATGGGTCGCAGGGCCTTTTCTGCTGACAACTTTATGATAAGTTGTATTTTAGTATTATTGTAAGAATTTTGTAATAATTAATTGGTATGTCTCCATGTTTGTATTGTATTTATATGTACACTGGTCGACCATGAAAATGGGTCCTTGGCCCATGGACTATCCAGTATAAATAAAGCAAAGCAAACAAACACACAACTTCCATGTTGCTTTGTTTCACTCTGGCATCTCCTAGCCAATATTCTGTTTTGTGGTTATTTTGTCAGTATAAATAATTTTACATTTTTTGCATTGAATTTGAGTTGCAGAGCTTGGACCACAGTTCCAGTCTCTCCATATCCCTGCTCATTTTCTGAATCCCCTCCTGTACATCCATCCTGCCACATATCTTTGTGTTGTCTGTGAACAAGCTTATCTTTCCTGTATGCCATCTCCAATGTTGCAGATGAACACGAAGAGTACTGGTCAGAGGACTGAACCCTATGTTGTCCCATTCATCAGGTACTGACTGCTATGCAGGACTGGACAGGCACACAGGGGTAGGGTTGGTAAAAATACTGTTTGTAACTGTATGAACCCACCAGTTGTGGGTCTTCTGAAGTAAGCTATCTGAACGCAAGAAGATATCTTGCAAAAAATTTACTTATTTGTAGAACTTGATTTAAAATCTGGACACATCATGGCTTACATACAATGGTACCACACAGTCACTGAGCCTGATATACAAGTTTTCTATTAATTATTTCTCTCCATTATTTCTGGGTACACTTTCAAAAGCAAACATAGTTTAACACCTTACCCCAAGGTACAGCTGTCTGCTAGCCTCAGCGCTTCGGTTTATCCTGAGCTTCATCAGGGGGTGTGGCATGTAGGTCTGCACTGCACTTAAGTACTTAACTGCCACCAAGTCTGATGGTGACCTAAGATTTTAATGCATAAATTAATATAATTAAAACATTCACAATAAAGTGCTAAGATGGAATGTGCAAACATACAAAAGTGCAATTGCAAAAAGTGTTAAGTTCTTTTCCATTACAGCATTTATGTCCAAATGCTGAATGCTAGCATAGATTATATTTTCTCTAGTAGTTTTCACACATGTTAGAGTGTAGCAGACATGTCCATGTATTCAGCTCATAGTGACATTTGCTTTAAACATGGATTATTTTCCAAACTTACCCCTGTGTGCCTGTCCAACCCTACATAGCTGTACATTGTATTTAGGGAGTTAGCTGCTTCCAAGACAGTACACTTCCCCTGCGCCAGGTGCACTGCCACGCAACACTTTTGCTGATCCTGGTCCCACTTATCACCCTTCTGACTCCTGAGTGAGTTCCATTAAGCACTGCCCTGTGGTCCCTTCCCCTCCAGCTAGCTGCTTATCCAGTTTGATAAGCACCTCCATATGCCCAGATCCCTTAGCTTCTTATGTAACCCCTTGTTACTTGGGGTTACTAGAATCCCAGTAAGACCTAGTGGTAGGCAGGGGAAGGCAGCTTGTGAAACTCCAGTTAAATGGGTTTCACACTGTCTCGCTCTGTTCTCAGTCTCAGCTGAGACTGAGAGATGACATCACCAGTAGAACTGTCGCAGCTGCATAAGCCACATTGGAATCTGCAGCAGAGGGAGTGAGATAGAATGTTGGGAGTTTTCAAAGTCAGTCTCCTGCTTGCCTGCAAGCAGGAATGGAGTTCCTGTTTACCTTCTGTCAGAGAAGGAGTGAGAAGCCAGTCTCAAGTGGTGGAGACCGCTGTCTGGGTCTCAGTGCCCCTCCCTCCGTGGGGGGAGAAAGTAAAGTATCCCCATGTAGATTCCAGGGGCAATCCCCTAATTTCTGCAAAAGAAAGAAAGCTGCCTATTACAGTTTCAGTTTGTGCTTGAAACATGGAAAGAGTTGTACTTTGCCTGTGGGGCACCTGCAACAAAAGGGTGAGTATTTGCTCTAATATGAGAGGGCAAAAAATGTGTTTCTTCAGCCTGGGAAATGTGAAGAAATCTGGGATTTGAACTACTATTTGGGAGGCCTATAGTACTAGGACAAACAAATGGAGTAGTGTCAAAAGCTAGAGTGCTGTGTGAATTCAAGTAGTATTGTAGAGGGGGTGCGACAGTTCATCCACCGTTTAATCTACATTCGAAATTTCAGTTTGTCCAGAGAAATGGCTGGGTATGGGCTGTGGGAGCTGGAGGTGGGAACAGCCCCATCTTTCTAATAACAGGTCCACCTCTACAGTTTCTGCTGATTGCTACTTGCCTCATGTGCTTGGCCAGTGATGGGGAAGTACCCAGACGTGGGCCTAAATGGAAAATCTCTCTGGGGTCGCTGACTCTAAGTGGTGTGGGGAGCCACAACAAGTAAAATGGGTTCATTCTTCCAATGGACCGTCAGTCAAGTATGGGAGTCAGAAGAAGTAAGGAGGAAAATCTCTCTAAGGGTCGCAGACTCTAAGTGGTGTGGGGAGCCACAACAAGTAAAATGGGTTCATTCTTCCAATGGACCGTCAGTTAAGTGGCCGGCAGGGGAGCCGGGCCAGTCGGGCTGTGTACCCAAAGCACGTGCAAGTCCGGGCTGTGTGCCTGGTGGGTCCAGAGCCTGAAAACAGTAGAAATGGTTCATTCTTCCAGTGGACTGAGTTGTAGTCTCTAATCTGCATTATCAGTAAACGTAGCCCCATGGGGGTCCATCTATGCTTTGTTGTGTTCAGCTAGTTGTGAATAAAAGCCACACTGAAAAATCCCATTCCTGGTTCTGGACATTACAGTTATTGCTTCCTGTGTTTGGATTTACTTGGGTGCCCCTGTGCAGAGTAGCCAAACCTAGGTCCCCTTGTGCCGAGTAACCTCATCCTCCCCGAACCCAGGTCCCCATCAGGTATTGCTGCCAGCGCCAACAGCATTCCACCTGTCATTTTGGCAAACAGGCAGGGTGAGGGGTTACAAAAATGGAGGCACCGCTTTGGATTTGTTCGGGAAGGAAGGTGCTTGGGCAAGGGAGCTAGCGTTTTGGCTATCTGGCAGTGGGTAGCCCAAAAAAGCTAAAGCAATTTCCCTAGTGTGTTGCTGTGTGCTGTGAATCTTGTGCTGCTGTTTAAAAAATGCCAACTGTTTACCAAGCAGCTGTAAAGCCAAAGAGTGTACCCTTGTCCTGCATCATCAAAATTGTTTACAGTGTTTTTGCCTGCTTTAAAAATGAACTGTGGTAAATAAAAGTGTGGAAGACTAGGGATAGCAACAGAGAAATTGTGCCCTGGATGTTTGAAATGCTTTTAAAATGAATTCTTGTGAAGGAAAGTGTGGAAGACTAGGGTAGCAATAAAGAAATTATGCTCTGGATGTTGGAAATGCTTCCTGTGTAAATGGAGAGACTGCAGAGTTAATGGCAATGTTATATGGTTAAAATGGGCTCCCGCCGTGGAGTCAGTTGGAAAAAAAAAAAGTGCATTCTACAGTTTAAATTTGCCTGCTCGACGATCGCCGTGAGGAGAAGAGCCCTCGTGAGGAAGAAGAGGCTCATTTGCATGGCATCCTGTGGTTGGTCAGGTTGTCATTAGTCCCACCCCTCAGCCAGCTCTTCAGAGACTGCATCAGCATTCGCGAGGGAGACAGAGTGTAGTGAGTGTACTGGCAGTGGAGGAGCGCCGCGGAGTATTCAAAGCGCTGTAAACAGTTTAAAAATAGACATTTTAGTTTAAAATCGGGCTCAACCTGCAAATCGATCGTGGAAATAGTGAGTTTGGTGTATAAAACGATGATCGCTAAGACTGCCCGCCCATTTGTGTTCCAAGGCCTTAAAAAACTGGCTGCAGGCCATTTTACCCCATCGCAGCAAATTGCTACTGATCACAGTAAGTAAACAACTAAGAAACTGCTCAATCAGCGATTTTCAGTTATGCCATATAAAATGTGTGTGCAGCAGTGTAGTCGCTTTGCAAGTAATGACTGTGTGAAGTCCTGCCAGCAAGTGCAAGTCTGTAAAGCCATTCAATGTGTGCATGGAAGTGAAAATAACCTCAGTTTAAAGTTTGCAGCCAGAGAAAGACTGTGGGTTGTAGCAAAATGCAACACTAGTAGAAGCAGGCAATCCTGTGCTAAAACCTGAAGCTTTTAAGGGACTGTGAATTAAATGAATGTTACCAGCTTGTGAAAAGTCCAAGGAAAATCCTGTGAATGTGTGTAAAACCAGATCAGAGCAAGTTGTGCAGTTTGAGTAAAAGTTATCAGTAGCTGGTATAAATCGGGTGCGCAGTGGCTTGACCCAGATTCTAAATGTTGATGTACAGGAGTGCTGCCGCCGCCATTACAGGGTGCGGTAGTAAAGTAAACACAGCAGCAGAGGAGCCATTTTAAAACTACAGAGTGTGTTCATTAAAGTGGGACTTTTAGTTACAGTGAACTTTGTTTATTTTTCTGCAGTTATGGCCTCAGGACCAGCTCGTTACCGGATCATACCGGTTGCAGTAACAGCAGCAGTAAATAGATTGAGAGATATTGAAAGTGGTGCTATGGAGGCAACTGCCTCCTGTGTGGCAATTCCTAATTATCCAGTGCGTGTATGTCAAATATGCTTGAGTGCTGGAAGGACGCTTCATGATTCTCACTGTGCTGGATGCTCTACAAAATATGAAGGCTTGTATAAAAGCGCCCAATTCGCTTGGCCCCACATGGACAAAAATTCAAGAATCTGCAGTTGGCAGCACACAGCACCAGGCGGAGCCTGTGGAGGAAGGTCCTCGGGGAGTGTGGCACAAAGCTAGAGGGTGCAGAGTTAGAGACTAAACCTGAAGTTGAAGTTTTGGATGCTGGATCTCAGAAAGAAAGTTCGGATAAAGCATCAATAGACCCCTGGGGGGGGGCCTAGCCCAAGTCTCTTAGATGAAGATGAGATGTGGGAGGCCTTTGAATGGGAGGTGTCGACCTCCACGCCTAGTGATGAATGGATAGTCTCAGGGGTGAGAACGACTGCTCACTCCTGGGCTCAGATCCTCAGTGAAGAGGAAGATGAGGGGGAATCTATGTGGCCTTGTGAGAAAGGAACGGGTACAGCCTCAAGATATTGCCTCGGAGGAATGTATTGAAGAAGGTGGTGATGCCACTGCCCTGGCTTTACAGGAGGAAGAAGTCAGGGATCTGTTTCTAATTTCCTTAAGAATGCGAAGCTGGCAGAACCAGGACTGGCCACCCCCAAGCCAGGCCAGTGGTCTCAGATTGACCAAAGCAAGTAAAGAGGAGAGACTGGTTCGTAGAAAGGCAAATGAGATCTATGGTATGACCTTTCCTACCTTTCCTTGGAGAGTCTGGGAGGAGATTGAGGACTGCAGGAAATCCTGGATCTGGGATGAAGCAATGAAAAGTGTGCATCCTGGGGCCAACAAGCATGTAAAGAATAGACTGTTCCATGAAAAGTATACCCAGTGGAAGAGAGGCAGGACACTGTTTATGGACAGAGTGAGAATAGTGGATGGAGAGGGACGTGAAATCTCCCACTGTGTGAATTATGTGCACCCAGACGGGGTAATAATTCAAGCCCCTGACCCCCAGTACTATTGGCCTCAGTGCAAGGACCTCCCAGCAAATGTGCCCGTGCCTACAAAATGGAGAGCCAAGCAGTGGTAGTCAATACTGCCACACCAGACTGTGAAGTGCCCTTATTGATCCGCCAATATGAATAACCAGGACTCAGGTGCTCCACATTCATCAGTCTATAGTGTACTGTCCTGTCCAGCAACCATCCACTGGCCCACCAGATGACTTCAGATCCAGAGAGGACACCATCCCAGCTGTTTCCTGTTCATCGCCTGGTAATCGGATAACGTCGGACCAGCTGTTTTTCTTTTTGTTCCTGTTCTAAGGTTCCGTCTCCATTGATGACATCAGCCCAACTGTTTCCAGATGTGCCCTCCTGTGGTTCCCGGAAGATGTCCGCCCAGCTGTATCAGAAGAAATGCTGCCAGGGAGAGTCTTCGGCAGGGTGCAGGTTCGTGCAGAGTCTTGTACTACAAATGGCTGGTAAGTCCGAAACTTTCCTATCTTTATGACATTGTAGTACACACCCCACACTACAGACTTCAAAAATCTGTGAACTGTCTGCAAAGACTCTCCCCTTCGGGACTTTGGCCTGTTAGAACTGTGCTTCACCGGGCTCTGGCCCAGGAGAGACTCTTTATTGGACTAGACTTCGGGCCTTGTGGTCACTAGTTGGGACTTTTAGGGCACTCCATCCCCCCAAATGTGTATTGTAAATAATGTCATTATTGTACTCTAATGTAAATACTGTTTTTCTACCTTTTTCTAAAAAATCTTTTTGGGATTTTTCAGTGTTTTGTATGGTAGGGTTTTGGGTAGACTGTGTATGCAGATTAGGAGTGTGTTTTGTTTTGTCTTTTTCTTACAGGTGTTCCTGGGAAGACAGAAGAGAAGACAAGAAGAGGAGGAGGGGCTCATCGGAGTTCCTCATCAGTGCTTTATTGTGTAGAAATTTAAAGTACTGTGGTGTTACTGTTATGGTGGTTACTGTATTAACCCTTTCCTTCCACAGGTGTGTTTGTGGGGGTAGGGAGGAGGCAGTAATGTGGTATTTTAATGGTGTGGTTGCAGGTTGCCCAAGGTCAGGGAGGTCCCCGTTTTTTTTTTGTTTTGGGAATATTATATTAGAGGCAGATAGGTTTTCCCTAGAGGGTTAGGGGGGATGGACAGGCTGTGGCTCTGACCTGCAGTAGGGACCGCAGTGCTGATCTATCAGGGCTATGCTCTGGATGGTTCTACCAGAGCCACTGGGTGTCCATAGTAAGTGGATGGTGTAGAGGATGATATGTCAACTACAGGCCTCTAGGCCCTTAGTGTTGCCTGCCTGTGCTTGCACATGGTAGGAGGGGGCCTGATCACCCACCTCCACAGGTAGCACATAGGGTGGGATGGCCTAAGGCCGGGTGCATAATGACTGGGGACAGTCATTTTCCTGGTCAAGGGCGAGTGTAACCCCTTGTTACCCAGGGTTACTAGAATCCCAGTAAGACCTAGTGGTAGGCAGGGAAGGCAGCTTATGAAACTCCAGTTAAATGGGTTTCACACTGTCTCACTCTGTTCTCACTCTCAGCTGAGATGAGAGATGACATCATCAATAGAACTGACGCAGTTGCATAAGCCACATTGGAATCTGCAGTAGAGGGAGTGAGATAGAACGTTGGGAGTTTTCAAAGTCAGTCTTCTGCTTGCCTGCAAGCAGAAAGGGAGTCCCTGTTTACCTTCTGTCAGAGAAGGAGTGAGAAGCCAGTCTCAAGCGGTGGAGACCGCTGTCCGGGTCTCAGTGCCCCCCTCCCTCCGGCAGGGGGGAGAAAGTAAAGTATCCCCACGTAGATTCCAGGGACAATCCCCTAATTTCTGCAAAAGAAAGAAAGCTGCCTATTACAGTTTTAGTTTGTGCTTGAAAAGTGGAAAGAGTTGTACTTCGCCTGTGGGGCACCTGCAACAAAAGGGTGAGTGTTTGCTCTAATATGAGAGGGCAAAAAATGTGTTTCTTCAGCCTGGAAAATGTGAAGAAATCTGGGATTTGAACTACTATTTGGGAGGCCTATAGTACTAGGACAAACAAATGGAGTAGTGTCAAAAGCTAGAGTGCTGTGTGAATTCAAGTAATATTGTAGAGGGGGTGCGACAGTTCATCCACCGTTTAATCTACATTCCGAAGTTTCAGTTTGTCCAGAGAAATGGCCGGGTATGGGCTGTGGAAGCTGGAGGTGGGAACACCCCCCATCTTTAGTAACCAGGTCCACCTCTATGGATTTCTGCTGTGATTGCTACTTGCCTCATGCGCTTGGCCAGTGATGAGGAAGTACCCAGATTTATGGGTAAAATGGGAAAATCTCTCTAGGGTCACAGACTCTAAGTGGTGTGAGGGGCCACAACAAGTAAAATGGGTTCATTCTTCCAATGAACTGTCAGTCAAATATGGGGTCAGAAGAAGTAAGAAGGAAAATCTCTCTAGAAATTGCAGACTCTAAGTGGTGGGGGAGCCACAACAAGTAAAATGGGTTCATTCTTCCAATGGACCGTCAGTTATGCGGGCAGAGGGAGCCAGGCCAGTGGGCCTGTGTACCTGCAAGAAGTCCAGGCTGTGTGCCTGGTGGGTCCAGAGCCTGAAAACAGTAGAAATGGTTCATTCTTCCAGTGGACTGAGTTGTAGTCTCTAATCTGCATTATCAGTAAACGTAGCCCCATGGGGGTCCATCTATGCTTTATTGTGTTCAGCTAGTTGTAAATAAAAGCCACACTGAAAAATCCCATTCCTGGTTCTGGACATTACAGTTATTGCTTCTTGTGTTCAGATTTACTTGGGTGCCCCTGTGCAGAGTAGCCAAACCTAGGTCCCCTTGTGCCGAGTAACCTCATCCTCCCCGAACCCAGGTCCTCACCAGGTATTGCTGCCAGCGCCAACAGCATGCCACCTGTCATTTTGGCAAAAAGGCAGGGGTGAGGGGTTACACTTACAAGCCTTTGTGGCACCAAATTAAAGGACTTGCTGAAGTCTAGGTAAAGGATGTTCATGGCCTGGCCTCTGTCCACCGCCTCTGAGTTGAGTTGAAGAAGTCAAAGATGTTCACCTGTTATAACTTCCTTTTTAAATAATTTGCCTCAAGGAATTCTAATATCTGCTCCTTGGTGATAAACTTAAGCAACTTCCCTTCAATAGAGGTCAGACAAACTGGCCTATAGTTCCCTGACTCTTCCTTTACTTGTGGAGAGGGACCACATCTGCCACCCTCCCAATTTTGGCACCACCTTGTTGTCAGCAAGCAGTTGAACAACACTACGAATGGCTCTGTCAGTGCACTAACCCTCACTTCCCTCAAAACCTTGGGGTGAAGTTCTTCCAGAACCAGTGCTTTGTGCACTTTTCACCCTCTCAACTCATTGAGAATCCTCTCTCCTGTAATTTGCCCAGTCTCCAGTTTCTACATGTTCCTTTCCTTCAGCTGTGTTGCACACTAAGAAAGAGGGCCCTTCCCTCCAGTGTGAATACTGAGCTGAAATATTCATTTAGAAGATTCACCTTACACTCATCTTTAACCACACACACCACTTCCCTTTCTTCTTCTCCTTGATGTACATTAAGAGTACCTAACCACTCTCCTTTACCACCACTTTGTAGTGGTTTGGATGTTATTATGGACAGAAAAATCTGTCAGTCTCTTGATTGCTGTTTACTGAGCCTATGGATATACACCCCCCCCCCCCATGTCTTATTGTTTACTTATGTGTTGGATATCATGCCTGTAAGAGCAGCAGAAAATGTGTTGATTGTTAAAAGGAGTGGGTAGAGAAACTGTGCAAAGCTGTCCAGAACTAGCACAGTGCATGTGCGTGAACCAAGTTTATTGCTTTTAGGTCAAGTTTCAAGCTGAAGTGCCCCCCACCAATGCTAAAAATGCATGAAGAGCAGGACTTCTGAAGGTAGCTATGATTCATTTAAGGAAGGGCAAAGCAAGTGTGCCTCACACGATCAGAGCTATCGTAAAAGAGAACACAAGCTGTCTGTATAGTCATAGGCTCAGTAAACAGCAACCAAAAGAGTGACAGATTTCTTTGTACAAAATAACATCCAAACCACTACAAATTAAATCAATTTACTTTTCACTGGCAAAAAAATAAAATCTTGTTTACGTTATCGCGTCAGAAAAATTATAAATTGGATGGAAATGTTTGGATTCCCTGTACTGTAAACAAGCCCATTTAGCACTTGTGAAAGATGAGGGACTTACAATACTAGAGACTAAAGAACTCTGTTTAATTACAGGGCAAGGTGCAGTATAGACTTCCCCATACTGTTATAGATTTAGTGCTGGAGGAAGGTAAGAGACTGGCAACACTAGAGACTGAAGCCCTCAGTTAATCCACAAGCCAGATACAGGATGGCAGCTGGGGCACTTAGGTGGGGTGGGCAAGTTGGCATCTAGGACACCACAAGGGAAATACACCTTGTGCACTACCAGGGCTGTGAAATGTACACCATTCTGCCCATGGAAGGCAGGGGAGATGCATCTACAGACCTGCTGGGTGCTTGACACTCTCAGGAGGTACATTGCTAAACATAGAACCGGGAATGGACCGCTCCACGGATCCAGAAAACGCAGGCCAAAATGTAATTCCTTCACAGTAGAGACCCACCACTCATGTTCCCAAAAAGAAAGCTGCACAATCCATAAAATACTACAGACTTCTTTATTATGACATAGAAACATAGAATTTGTTGGCAGAATAGGACCACTTGGCCCACCCAGTCTACCCAGATGGTACCAGAATGGATTGTCTATACAAACGCTAACTGATCTCCAGTGACCCTCCCTCCCTCCTCCCTGCCTATTTACTAATATTCTATAGTATCTAGACTACATATGCTTGAAGCCCTCTACTGTTTTTGGCTCCACCACTTCTGCTGGCAGTCTATTTCGGGTGTCTATCACTCTTTCAGTGAAGTAGTATTTTCTCACAACCCTCTTAAATCCATCCCCCCCACTTCATTGTATGCTTTATTGCATGCTCTCAGGTCCAGCACTTTAGCCATTTAGACTGCAGATGTACAGTATGGAATTGTCTGAACATTCCATCCTGTAATGTTCATCTGTTCGTCATTGTAACCCGTACCCATAGTCCCACACTGTATTACTTGTATGTATTCTAAAAAGACTAATGCCCTAAGTCTATCAGCTGCCACTGTTGAATTGTGTAAATGTGCTATATATCACCACCTTCTTTTATGAAAATTGTACACTGTCATTATATTCCTGTACGCTATGTCCTACTCTGTATTACTTGCTAGTATTTGCTCAGCTCTATGTAATTAACTCGGGGTCGCTCCTGAAAAAGGGACATTTGGGCCCCAGTGGGCTTACCTGGTTAACAAAATTTAATAAATAATGTCATCAGTCTGATGCTGTAACAATGACAATATCAATTTCATCCATGCATTTCCAAAATATATTCCCTAAAATGTGTCAATGCACCATGATGAATCACAATGTCCTCAGATGAGTGTGCAATGGTATAGGGTACATTCTGAGTTTTTAGCATGTTATGAATAAATTTTCAGCCATTTAAAAATGGATACTGTTCAGATGAATCCAGAGTACGGAGTGGGATGGGCTGTTACTACAATCCAGTAGACACGTCCGGTGTAAGACAGTGAAAATATGATGTTCCCTCACCACCGCCAAAACGCACCATTAAATGTTAATGTTTGGTATTTAAAGTATGGTAAAGGAATTTGAAGTTGAGGCTATGTAAGGACACTGCCTTTAGAGATTGAGAGCTGTTCTGCACATGTTGATGAACACTGGGGCCAAAGACTAGCTCTCTGCTATGTATGTGTGTTGCTTTGGTTGCTCCCCGAGATGCTGTTAGGCTCTTAAACTCCCAAGTGTTTCATTCTTTTTGCTGTAAGAATGTCTATAAAGTGCTCACAAATGAAAAAGAAATAGCTGAACTTAATCAGTCAAGTGTGTGTCTGAAATGAGGAACTTTATGAGAGGCAATGAAGTGTGACAAGTTTGAGGTACAGACACACTAAGCGTGTTGTTACACTATAATTCTCTATCTGCTGTTACCCTGGAGAACAACTGCCAGGAATGACGTTAGTATCAGTATAACAAATTGGTTAGTGCAGTTTAGAAACTGCAGTTCATGAAATATTTCTCATTTAGAGGTCAAATTAGTGGACCTCGAACAGAATAATATTGAATGCTGCAGCTGCCTAGATGACAGGAGGTGAACATTATGGAGCGTTCCCCATGCTCCTATACAAAACTACATTTCACGGTGGAGCAAACATCAAATTTTAAGTGTAGGCAAAGCAATACATTCCAGGAATTGGAGTTCATGAGATACTTTTGGTTTAGGGGTCAGAACTGAGGACCACAGATAAAAATGTACATTTTCCCAGTGTAAGACAAATTGAATCTCAGCTGCTAGGCACATACAACTGAGACTGCTACAAACAAAACAACATTTTACCAAATGTGGCTTTTTCTCCCTGCATACTTACATAGACATATACTTGGGCAGCTTATACCACCTACTGTACTATAGCCGTGCCAGTAACATGCAACTAGATTTTAGGGCTAGAAAATTCTATTTGTTGTCTTGGACTACCTCTTTATTGGTCCTGTGGACCCATGAAGACTAGGGAATCATAAGAACTAGCATTTGATACCCTGATCAAGAAGAAATAAAGTTCTGTTTATATTAAGGCTAGCAGATGGTTCAATGGTGTCACCACTGCCCCCACAGAGAAATAGTGGTTTGGGGTACTGTACAGCAGTTTTTTTCTTAGGACAGAAGGCACCTATGTTCACATACATCTAAAAGTCTTGTTTGGCAATGCCACCACTCCAGAAGCCCATTCCTATACAGTGATCAAGAGGTAGTTCCCTGGGAGAAAAAATAATGGTGCCATGAGAGGTACAAAATGGTCAATGGGGACAGGCACCTGCTTCAGGGACGTTGCAATAAACATTGCTCACTGAAGAAATGGAACCTCTTACTCAGTAGAATTCATGGTAAAACATCAGTCTTTATTTATATGCAGCTAAAAACTTCTTCATGGATCCATAGAAATTAGGCATACTGTATCACGTACAGTACATACAAAAAAGCAGTGCAGGTATGGTCCACAACTCTCCCACATCAAACTGTTGTAATAAATGGGAGCAACCTCACGCTGGGCTGCTGCTGCTGCTTCCTAATGCATTTCACACCCAAATGGTGCTTTTTCAAAGGATTGCAGCCACTACACCTGTTCCTTTATTTAAACAATCTCCTTAAAGTGACAGTGCTTAATTCATATCACTCATGCAATGAGCTTAAATGCTCAGCAATAGTATTATAGAAATACAAAATCACACATACCACCATAATGCAAGGCATCATGGGCTGTATATGCAAATCACCACAGAATATTGTGCTGGTTCAACTTTAAGCAGAAATGCATGGTGCTGAAAGGCCTTTCACACAGTTTGCAAAGGATGCCAACAGAGAGACACAGAAACGTGTTCCGTCCTACCAGGACTCATCAGTGTGCCTCTTCTGTATGACACCCCAGTAGAGTGAACCAGCTACCCTAAGATGGTCTATATGGGTTATGTTGTGGTGAACCCAATAAAAACAAGCTCAAAGACAAAGAACCTCAGTGAAGACGCACTGGGATAATGGCCAGGAAGCCAAGTTTCAAAGAAATACAAAATCACACATTTTTTTATTTATTGTATAGAATCAGAATTACAATCCTTTGAGTCATAGACTCGTTTGCAAAGGCTCCATGTTAGTTAAAGAAATAACAATACAGCTTGTAAGAGAAAAGAATACAGAGTAAAACAAAATACAGAAATTAGACATATACAGGTAACATATGTTTACATGATCTTGTCGTAATACATGGACCGTAAGTCCAGGTTATATAGTGAGTTACCTCATCTGGGAGAATAGAGAAGTTCCCTGGTCAGTGCCAATATAGGAAATAGTTTTGTAGGGTCATGGAGGACCCAGAGTTGCATTGGCAGGAGAGTGGGGGGGGAGTCATAAGAGGGTGGGGTAGCAACCTGCTATTCATTTGCTACAGGTTAGTGGGCTGAGCTGGAGTAGGCTCCTGTGTGGCCAAAGTTTCCGTAGTTAAGGTGAGTGTGGTGGTAATAATATGTGAGTGAGATGAGTTACAGTTACAGGTTGCTGAGTCCAGGAGCAGGGTTTTGAGACCTGTCTTGAAAATGCTGAGACTGTGGGTCATGGAGATGGAGGATGGAAGACTGTTCAGCCATACGGGGCACGATAGCAGAAGGATCTTTGTCCAAGTGAGGTTCTGCAGTTAGGGGGGACTAGAAGGGTAGAGTTTGCTGAGCATCTTAGGGTCCGCCTATGGGGGGCTGAATGGATGAGTGGGTGGAGGCTGGAGGGGGCTTGCTTGAGGTGTATCTTTTTGGCAAGAAGGCATGTAAAGTACTTAAGCCAGCCTAGGAAATTTAGCCATCCTGTCTGATTATAAAGCTTGCAGGTATGCGTTAACCTGACACATTCTGAGACTAGATGGCAAGCTTTATTAAGGGCAATGTCAATGCTTCGTAGTGTGGTTTGATCAGCTGATCCCTAAATGACAAAACCGTAGTCAACCAAGGAAAGTACAGATGAGGACACAGCAAGATGCATGGCCTGAGGGGGTAGGGAGTGCTTATGCCTGTAAAGGATACCTAATCTCATGTTAATAGAGGAGGTGACTTGTTGGATATGTGAGTGGTAGGAGCGGGAGGAGTCTAAGGTGACTCCAAGGTATTTGAAACTAGTGACCTGCTCCAGGGTGGAGTCATGGGTGTTTCTTACCAGTAGGGGTGCTTGACAATGGGGGCTTTGGCAGTGTGCAAAGATCATGGTCTTTGTTTTCTTATAGTTGATTATAAGACGGTGTTCAGTGAACCATGTTTCTATTTCCCTAAAGTGACTCTGTAGAGCCGATTGAAGGGAATTAGGATGAGGATGTTTCCAATATAAAACCGCATCATCCGCATAAAACAGGATTTAGGGAAAGAATTAAGGTAGAGGGTGAAAAGTAGGGGGCCAAGGATAGACCCTTGCGGGACACCAGAACAAACTGTTTTGCATGAGGAGATAGTAGTATTTATTTTGACTTGTTGGGTCCAATTTGAGAGGTAGTTTTTAAACCATGCTGAGACTTCTGGAGCAAAGTTTAGGGATGGAAGGGTATGGGGTAGGAGCTCATGGCTAACAGTATCAAATGCTTTGGCCAGGTCCACATAGATAGCTCCAGCTACGGAGCCTTGATCTAATGCCTCATGGACAAAAGTAGTAAGTTCAATAAGTGCTGTGAAGGTGCTGTGGCCCTTTCAGAAACCATGCTGTTCATGGCAGAGCAGGTCATATTTGGATAGGTGGTCAGTTAGTTGATCCGATACTATTTTTTCAAGAGCCTTAGAAAGGGGTGGGAGGATTGATATTGGTCTATAATTGCTTGCTGCTGTAGGGTCTCCACTCTTCAGGATGGGCGTGATTACTGCTCTCTTCCAGACAGAGGGGAATTGGCTGAGACATAAGGATAGGTTGAAGATTTTAGTGAGATGTGGCAGTGTCACATCCAGAGAAAGCCGAATGAGTTTGAGGTCCAGGGAATCACTGCTGTAACGGGAGTTCTCCAGAGCCTTGGTGAGATATCTTAGGGCCTCCTTACATGAGAGAATTTTAGCCTCAAAGGAGGCAGGTATGTTGGTGGCCGAGGGGGTGTGGGGTGTGTGGGTGATAGGGTCAAAGAAGTGAGGTGGGAGAATAGGAGAGAGGTCTGAGAAGGAGGTGTTTTGTGCCTCAGAGATAGTCATAGGGTCATGGGTGGTAGTCTCGTTGACTATAAGTTGGACCGGGGTAGGGGAAACAGTTTTCCCACAGAGATCCTTGATGTTGCTCCAGAAATTTTTCCCAGAGCCCCAGGTGGAGGTGAGAGTTTGTTTATAGTATGTGGATTTGGCTTGTCTGGAAGCCCATGCGCATTTGTTACGGGCCTCTCTGTATCGTTGCCGATCCTGTGGGAGCTGTGAGTCAAGGGCCTTGTGCCACAGGTTATCCCTCTGTTGCATTTGTTCAAGTACAGCTTGGGAGATCCAAGGTGTGTTTGTTTTCTTTAAAATTTGTTTGGAGAAGGGTGCGAAAATGTCACCGGCCCTACTGAAGATGGCAATAAAGTAGGTGAGTGCAGCGTCCACTGACTGGGCTGTGTGAACAGGGGACCAGTCGCAGGAGGCAAGGTGGGATTTGAAATGTGTTAGATACCCTTTTTTAAGTTGTCAGTGTCTAGTGACATTTGGGGGGGGGTGGAGATTCTAACAGACCACAGGCAGGTCACAGGGGAGTGGTCGCTAACAGAGTCAGGGAGCACAGTGTCTTGGGAGATGTTTTTAGGCCTGTTGGTAAAGATAAGGTCAATGAGGGTTGAGGTCCTTGTTCTGGTATCCAGTCTGGTTGGGGAATTGATGACCTGGGTGAGGTCACAAGCCAAGGCTGAGTGTTTGCTGGGGGAAGAGGCAGGCGAGAGCCAGTTGACATTGAAGTCACCCAGTAAAATGATTTCACTCCGAGGTGGGAGGTGGGAGATACTATCCAATACGGAATCGAAGGCTAGTTTTTGGTTGTAGGGGGAATATACACTGACATAATGTAAAGAGTTTTACCTGGGTTGCCTAGGCTGAGCTTGACTGTTAGTGTCTGGGCTCCATGCATAGGTGGTTGTGTGGACCTCAAGGGAGCGAAGGGAGGATCTTACGTAGATAGCACATCCTCCTCCCCTCATGCTGATTCTATCAGCCCAGTAGATGGTGTAGTTACTGAGGGTGATAGATCCGTTTGGTATTTTATCAGAAAACCAGGTATCCGATAGAGCTAGGATATCAGGCAAATGCTGGGCAATCCAGCCTTGTGGGGGGGGTGAACTTTTTTGGGAAGCTGCAGATGCTGATTGTAGCCAGCAGGAGGCCTCCCTACCTGGCATCAGCAGAGGTAGGGGGTAGACCTGGGTTGGGGTGTATATTACCTGAGAGCAGCAGGAGGAGGAGTGCATGTCAGAGTAGAGCTAACCTGAGCAGCTTTGAGGAGGTGGCTTTAGACTGGTAATTAGTGGACTTTTTGTCATGTGAGATAGGGAGTAGGAGGGTGCATAGTAGGTGGGTTATCATGGTGATAAGATGCTGGGTTCCAGGTTGGTTGGTAGCAGGATGAGTAGGGGGCAGTGGCCTGAGGAGTGACGGAGTAGTAGTAGTAGTACAGCAAGAGAGGTGAGTAAGGGGGTTGGAGGCTAGCTTAGGGAGGGAGAGTGTGTATACAAGGTCATGTATCCAGGTGCAGTGGAGCACATTGGATCGCCATATGTGGTCATACCAGGTGAGTACAGGGTGGCTGGCAGCACAGTTGCCATGTAGAGTTAGTTTCTTAGGGGAGGGTGGTAGAGCCATATGAGGGAATATAGTGAAAATGATGCCAGTCATCAACGGGATTGGGAGCATATTTACTTTTAAGATGGCTAGGTGTGTGAGATTGGGATGAGAGGCCACTAGTGGTGAAATGATAAAAGCTGCAGCTGGAGAAGTAGGCTGTTAGGTTAATTTCACCCACACGTGATGTTCTCGCAGCCTATATAATAGAGAGCCAACCAAGGGTGGTAGTGGGGGCGGTGGGGAGCCGAACGCATAGCGTTCGGTTGGGCAATCCTCTGTTACAGCTGAGCAGCAAGAATCGCGAGCAGCTTTCAGCTTACTGTCTGTACCTGGGCAGCGGATTCAGCAGATGGCTGTGGGGAGGGCTTCTCCTGGCCCTCGCGACCTCCGTGTTCCCCGGGGGGGTCAGCTGTGAAAGAAGGAAAGGGAGAGATGGACTTAATAAAGGGAGGTAAGGGGAGGGGAATATGCTGAGGGGGGTTGGGCTGTATCGGTACTTAGCAGTTGCAGGATAGAGAAAAAAAACAACTGTTCCACTATTTTCCACCAGCTATGCAATCAAATGCTAAAAAATTCAGTGAAAAACAGAAGCAGCCCTGCTACTACTACTAAATGATGCATACAGACATTTCACAGTTACCAGGTTAGGTTTTAAACAAGCTGGTTCCGAGGGTAAAATTCATTAAGGTTCACTGCTTAAACGCCAGTAAATTAAAGGACTTTTAAAAAAAGGTGCCAAGTTGGGAGATTTTGAATTGCAATCCTCTGTTACAGCTGAGCAGCAAGGATCGCGAGCAGCTTTCAGCTTAGCGTCTGTACCTGGGCAGTGGATTCAGCAGATGGCTGTGGGGGAGGGTTTCTCCTGGTCCTCGTGACCTTCATGTTCCTCCAGAGGTCAGCTGTGAAACCACCATAATGCAAAGAATCATGGGCTGTATATGCAAATCACCACAGAATATTGTGCTGGTTCAACTTTAAGCAGAAATGCATGGTGCCGAAAAGCATTCTTGCACAGTTTGCAAAGAGTGCCAACAGAAAGAAACTGTGGATCCCGCAATACGAGCAGACTAGATAGACCAGATGGCCTTCTTCTGCTGGCTTCTTCATATGTTTGTATAACAAAACTAGAAAAAAACACACAAATGCATGTTAAAAAGAACAGTCACTGTGCTACAGACAAAACATTCTCTTTTATTATTATATGTCTGTGCACCAGGTTCATTATTCATTTTTGTTGTAACTGGTGTACCACACTAATGAATAACAAGTTGCTTCCAGCATCCACACATAGATTTTGCAAACAGGATGATGCATATCCAAAAAGTACATTCGAAGAGTGTGGACTCCCAAAAATTCTGGGGTAGTCAACAGGGCACCCTGAAACAGAGAACAGAGAATATTGTAAATCAGTGAGAATCAGTTTCCATACTTAAAATATATTTAAAATATATTTTCAGGTGAGTGTACTACTCCCCCCCCAAAAAAAAATTCCATCAGGGAAACATAAAGGAGCAAGAATACTAGAAAATGTCAAAGGGAACCCTTCTGTGTGGCGACACCTACAGTTTTTTTTCCAAAAATGGGCAGATTTCTAGTTTATCATTGAGACTGCCATTCTCCATTGCTCGTAGGGAGTAAATCCAATATTGTTCCCATTTTAATAGGACATTGTTATAACTACCCCCTCTTCTTAAACTATACAGTTTTTCAATCCCCATAAAGGTAAATGTATGTTTGGTCTTGTCCCTAGGTTTCCAGACTTGACTGGCAAGGGCATTCATACTATCACCCTTGTCAATTGCTCGTAGGTGCTCCCTAATCCATGTCATGTAATTTATAAATTATAAATCTATAGATGGAAGTCCTGCTCAAAATCATCAACTTTGCAATGAAGTGTGTTTATGATGGTAGCATACTGGGATACATACTTAGAAAGCTGTGACTTAACAAAAGGGTCGAATAGCCTGCAATTGTCAAACAGTGAGCCTACTCCGTAAAGGCCTTCAGGTTCATTGCGGGTCAGTGTTGAGGTCAGCTTTTAATGAAAATTTGTTTTCGACGGCATGCATTGCTGCAGAGAGGGATTGTCTTTTAGAACCCATTGATTTAAATCAACCTCCTTTAGTGATGTTTTTAAATCACTTGCCCCCAAATGTTAATGGTGTAATTATGAGCTGTGAAGCTCACACGGAAAAGCACACAGGCAAGCAGCACCTGTAAATTAGGTGTGAATAGACTCAGTGAATGCTATTCAAACAAAACTATTGATGTAATAGTCATGCTATAGCTATGCTTAGTGTATACTGAGTGACTGCTGTTAAAGTTTGCTGTGAGCATGAAAACAATTTAGCGAGGTCAATCGACATTTAATTTTATCCGTCGAAATTCTTAAAGTTCTAAATATTGACAGAAACTGATATTAATCAAAAACTGCCAAGCCTACTTATAAATCTGTGAGCACCAGTTTCCATACTTAAAATAAATTTTCAGACAAGCGTCCCTCTTAAAAAAAAAATTCTGGTAGGGGAAACAAAGGAGCTTGAATACTAGAAAATGTCAGAGGGATCCTTCTGTGTGGGGACACCTATTTTTCCCCAAACAGGCTGATTTCTAGTTTACTATTGAAACTGCTATTCTCCATTGCTTGTAAGGAGGAAATCCAATATTGTTCCCATTTTAATTGGACATTGTCATAATTACCCCTCTTCTTAAACTGAAAGTTTTTTAATTCCCATAAAGATAAATGTGCGGTTGGTCTTGTCCCTAGATTTCCAGACATGAACACAATAGCATTCATACTATCACCTTTCTCAATTGCCTGTAGGTGCTCCCCAATCCGTGTCTTGAAGTTTCTCTTGGTTTTCCCAATCTAGTAACTCCCACATGTGCATTATGCTAGTTAAATGACCCCACAAGTAATGCAAGTAATTAGACCCGTGACCTTAGCTGCCTTCCTCATAACTGGGTTAGTAAAGCAGTTGCCCATCTTTACATTATTGCAAAATTTATAATTCCCGCATCTGTAACACCCATTTTTATGACTCAGTAGCCATTAGAGGCATGCGCAGAGTCAGTGAACAAGGACGGCCAGAATCCCCAGAAAGCTAGGAAGGGTCTGGGAGCATATATAATTATATTATAATTTAGGTGGAGGATGATTTTTAATGGGGGGGCTGGGGTCAGAGTGGCTCCCCCCGCACATGCCTATGGTAGCCACAGCCTTGGTCTGTCCTGCTGGGGTTGAACAGTGTGTACAGTGGTGTCTCTTATGTTTTTACCTCTTCTATAAATCATCCTTGGTCCTTCTCCCTCCAAATTTTTAAGTCCTAAATCTTTTTGCACTAAATGCCAGTGCCTCCTAAGAATATCTGCAACCTGTTGGGAGTAATGATTGCATGTAGAGATAAATGACACCTGTGGGTCTAGATTTAGATTTCTAGTTCTTTTAACTCAAAGCTCCTCTGTAGGTATGGCATTCACAGCATTCCTTGTTTCATGTATAGTTCCACTTCTATAGCCTCTTGTTCTAAGTCTCTGCTCAAGTTCATTGGCCCTCAAATTGTACTTATCATTGTTGCTACAATTTCTATTCGTTCTGATGAACTGTCCCTTTGGTATCGCTCTGATCACATGTTTGGGATTGCTACTGCTAGCAAGGAGAAGGTTGTTTCTTTCTTATTTTATTTTTATTTTAGTCTTTGGAAACCGGGTAAGGCCCACTAGACAAAAGTGCCTGTTTTCAGGGGTGACCTGGGAGCACTGGGCGGTTAAGTGACTTGCTCAGAGTCACACAGTATGCAAATGGAAGTTGTAAGAATCAAACCCGGGTCTGGTCTGCTGGATGTACCAAGCTCATACACAGCTCGTTACTCTAGCCTCTAGGCTATACTGCCAGTTTCTATCAGTGGGCTTACTATAAAGATCAGTGGAAAGCACACCTTAGCCATCTTTGTGTATGCTCAAATCCAAAAAGTTTATTTGTGTCTTACTAAAATTCTGACTAAGTCTCAAATTGGAATTGCTTTTTTCCAAGAACTTAATAAATTCTAACAGTTCTTCCTCAGTGCTCTTCCAGATTAAAATGATATTGTCAATAAATCATCTCCACAGGAAAATTTTGTGAAGATAAGGGTTAATGCTGTCATTACAGACAATATCATTTTCCCATTGTCCTATGAAACGATTAGCATAATTGGGTGCAAAACTCACACCCATACCTCTGCCCTTTTTTTTGTAAATAAAATTCATTCCTGTATCTGAAAAGATTGAATCCTAGAACAAATTTGGCAAGTTCTAAGAGCACCTCAATTGGGGATTCCAAGACAGGTTGTTTATCCAAGAAAAAATTCATGGAGTTTAAACCATTGGCATGTGGAATGTTTGAATATAGAGAGGCTACATCTAGTGTAACCAGCCAACTCCCATCCTCAGTTGCCACATCCTCCAAACATTCATAGTAATTCTTCTGTGTCTTTTCTATAGGATGGTAAGCCCTGGGCCAGGTCTGAAATATGGAAGTCCACAAACTTTGCAAGTGGTTCAGTAAATTAATTTATGCCAGAGACAATTAGTCTTCCCAGTGGATTCATCAAATCTTTGTGATCTTTTGGGAGGCAGTAAAAAGCTGCTCTTACAGGGTAGTTGACTGTTAAATACTCAATAACCTGAGTAGACTACCAGTTTCATTCCTTGGCCAGGGTGAGGTATCAATCAATGACAGTTTTGTACTCAGTTGTTTTATTTGATTTAAGTTTCTCATAGTAATAACTGTCACTGAGCTGCCTCAATACTTCTCACTTATATTTCTCACTGTCCTGGATCACAACCTCTCCCCCCTTGTCTGTATGCTTGATCGTGATATTTTTATTGCTACCCAAATAGTCAATGCTTGTTGTTCAGCAAATGCTTTATTTCTTTCATTTTCCAGTTGCCTAATATTAGTGCCTATTCACTAATGGGGTGTAAGGTATGTGCCAAAGGCACATGCCCCACCTGTGTAACTCAGTGGCCTAGACAGGCACAGTGTGTATGGTATGCATGACTGCAAGCACTAGCAGGGCACCTGTCCATGGCTCCCCCCCAGTGTGCAGGTTCATGGGGGTGGCCTGGTGTGGAGGGGTGGACCCAGGCAGACATCCAATTGGATGCCTGACCTGGATCTCAGAGTGGATCCCTTGTGCCCTGGGAGCAGGGGCATTGGAAGGCACAGATCTGTCAGTTTACATAAAGTACAGGAACTTGCCTGAATGGCTGTCCCGGGCTCCCCCCCACATCAGCCTAGTGGGCTGGGGCAACACCGAGGGTCATCTCCTGGTCCCGCTGTGGCCGGTGGGTGTAATCCTTGGGGGCGCGCACTGGATTACGGCAAGGTCCCAGCTGCCATACATTACACCTCCCTGTGCCTGGTACTACACACCTTAGTGAATGATGCATAGTGTAGGCATGTCCTCAACACTCCCTCTGACCGCCCATGCTGTGTACCGGCCCATGCAGCCAGGGGATCCATTGTACACCTGGCTGGTGCACTGTCCATGAATGCTGCTGGGGCTCCACAGGACCCCCACTGAATGGCATTCACACTTAGGGTTGCCTACACAGTGCATAGGCAATCCTTTCTTTGTGCATGGGGCCCATTGTCCTCACAGCATTTAATATACTTCTGTAAACTGGGGATAACAAGGGGCAAAAATGTGATCTGGATTTAAACTAATTAGGGCCAGTAATCACATTGTCACTCACCTCTCCTGACTCAGTTACATCCTCAGGACTCTCTATGTCCCTCTAGAAAAAATGATTTAAAACCCAAATTGTGGACCATTTTGTTTAAATCAATTACAGTCTCAAATGAGCGGAATTTATTTGTCAGAGTGAAAGATCAGCCCTTGTTTAAGAGAGATACTTCAGTGTCATTCAGGGAGTACGTGGACAGGTTTATAATGTTCAATTGGGGTGGTGGTGAGGGTTCCTCCCCCTTCAACATCCCCCCCCCCATGATCATTCTGGAATGGTTCCTCCAGTTCAAGCTTCTCCCCTTGCCCCCTCTGCGGGTCCATTTCCTCTTCCGAAGTTGTACTTGTTTGCTCTTGACCCCTCCTGGGGACTGGCGTAGGTATGTAAGATTGAGTCTCTTTTTGTTCCTCCTTTGCTAAAAAGCATCCATACTGGAGCCTTCACTTTCATTGCCACTTGTTTCTGAACCATAATCCAATACTCCAGTTTTTTTTCCAGTATGGGTTTAGGTTTTGTCAGTTCACCAGCTCCCTTTTCTGAAGTGCTCCAATCAAATATTTTATTGTCTTTTAAGTCATTGGTGTCCCTTTCAAATTTTGTTTTTTAGTGGTTTTATTTTGTCCTCATATCTTCTTAAATTATTCAGGAATGCATCTTGCAACTGGCCAAATTGTGGAGTGTAGGTAAATTTATTTATGAATTCCTCTCTTTTATTAAGTTCTTCAGTAGTTTTTTTTTGAATATCTATGTTAACTTCCTGCAACTTCAGCTTTAAGTCTTTTTTTAATGAAAGAACTATTAATGAAAATGCCAATGTGAGTAAAGAGAACAGGAGTGGTTTTTACCCCAAGTCAAAGTTCTGCCCCTTTCAGTGTCACCATTAACGTTTTTAAAGATCTGGTGGAAAATGATTTAAATGAATTTTTTGAGAATTCACCATGCCCCAGTTTTAAAAATTTCTCTGCAAATGAAAGAGCGGTGATTCATAGTCTTATAAATAATGCAGAGCTCATTATTAAGCAAGCTGACAAGGGTTTCTGCATTGTCTTGAAGGACAAGGAAAACTATATCAATGAAGTAATGAAGCAACTGACAGATGAAACATTTTACCTTAAACTATGCCCAGTTCCTACTAATGATTTAAGTTCTCCATTGACAAAATACGCAACAAGGCAGTGTGTGAAGGGTAGATTGATGATAAAACAGAAAGATTTCTAACAAAAGATACACCAATCAGGACCTCCTTGTGAATGAGCTTGCTCAATGGAGTTTTCCTGCAATAAACTTGAAACTTGAACAATCAGAGCTACATTCTACTCCCTGTCAAAGATTCACAAGACTTTACACAATCCTTCTAGCCACCCGATTGTCTGTGGCAATGTGTCTTTAACAGAGCTGCTTTCCCAATACACAGACACTTTCCTTAGATTATTTGTAAGGGAATTGCCTTCTTATATCCAGGATACTCAGGATGTTTTGAATCTTTGTAAAGATCTTCATTTGGGCAGAGACATGTTACTGGTAACTCTAGATATTGAAGCCCTTTATACCCTTATACCACATGAGGGGGCTCTTGATGCAGTGGCATTATTTTTGAATCACAGGACTGAAGACACAAATCCCCCTACTGAGTTTCTATTAAAATTGCTTGAATTTGTCTTAAAGCATAATATGTTTAATGGGCAGATGTACTGTACCTACAAATACAGGGCACAGCAATGGGGGCAACCTGTGCCCCCTCTATTGCTAATTTATATGTAGGTGTGTGGGAAAACAATGCAATTTATGACCCTAACCAGAATCCATTTTTTAACAAAGTTATTCTATGGAAAGGATACACTGATGATGTGTTGTTGGTATGGGATGGAAACAGTGATGAACTACAGGAATTTGTGGGTTATCTACATGGCACCAACACTAATCTGAAGTTTATCTTTAAGGCAGATAAACACACAGTGAATTACTTAGATTTGAACCTCAGTAAGGAAGAAGATGGGAAAATCAAGACAGATCTTTATAGGAAAAACACAGATGGGAACACCCTACTCTGTGCATCTAGTTGTCACCCTAGGCATATTGTTAAAAAGATTCTGAAAAGCCAGTTTCTTAGAATGAAACATAACTGTAGCAGTAGTGAAGATTTTGAAAGAGCTTCAGATGACCTTACACAGAGATTATTAGATTGAGGCTATAATAGGAGAAATGTCTTATTAGCCAAAGAATGTGTGACAGCTATAAATTGCAATGATCTACTACAGGAAAGAGAAGATGTAGATAATGGAGGCCAGGTTTTTAATTTCAGCACAATCTATTCGACACATGCTAACCACTTACAACATATTATTCAAAAACACTGGCATGATTTAGGTAGTGACATGGAACCAGTGATGAAAGTGAACAGGTACCTTTTTTACAGCAGGAACAGAGTTCCTGTACTTCTTCCCACTGACACTGAAACTGAAATTCTTAAACCAACAACATAATGACAGTTTCTGGCCCTGAGACCTAAAATCAGGGTTTCCATAGCAACATTTGACTTGTACAACAGTGCAATTTTGCTAGAAATACTTCAATAGCTCTAACTGAATCTACTAGTGTCTAAACAGATAGATGTGTCTTCACACAGCTATCCTTCAGATTGAAGATCTTCATTCTGCATTTCATATTTGACAGTGCCTGAGTTCCTGTACTTCTGGTCTACCACTTGCACCACTGCATGGAACAGCAAGAAATAGCTAGCTGTCCACCTAGGATGGTTTATAGTAGGGCAGCTACCCTTACAGATCTATTGGTACACAGCCACTTTGGTGCACAACTTGGTATGACATGGTTAAATCAAGGCAGCCAAGGTTGTTTGTAATGTAAGCAGTGTGTTCAGTGCAAATATATTGCACAAGGCAAAAAAATGTAAAAGTATATACACCAGCAAGGATTATAATATTAGACAGATTATTACTTGCAACAAACAAGAAGTCATTTATATGGCAGTTTGTACCTGTCAGGCGTTTTATATGGAAAAAATCACTTGTTCTTTAAAAACAAGGGTTGGTGAGTATATTAGGGCCATAAAAAATGGACAGTACTTATACCACAGCAGCACATATTAAGGGAGTGATAGATGGGAGGAAACATAGCTGTTTTATTTCAAGGTATCAGCAAGGTATATCCAAAACCAAGAGGTGGCAGTTTTAATGATTTAGTGTTAAAACAAGAGGCATTTTGGATCATTAGCTTGGGAGCAACTCACTCTCCTGGTCTTAACGTGAATTATGATATTAGACCTTGCCTACAAAATAGGAGATACATTGTATACAATGAGTTATTTGTTTATTAGTTTCTTTATCTAGTAGCTATTTTATATCATCCCTATGTCTGTCTCCATGTAATATGTATAATATTTAAGAGACATGTATTCTAAAGGCATGCGTATGTTCATTACCTTATTAGTTCCATGGATGCCTATGTATTCCACTATAAAGTGGTTTCCCTTGTTTGATTTTTTTTCACCTCGCCCCACCTTTTTTGGTTTTTTGCACTTTGTTAGGTTTTATCTGGGTGAATTCCCCGTCCCTCTCCCCTTTCCATTTTCACTTCCTCTTCTTCTCTCCACCCCTCCTTGTCTCTTCACATTATCCTTATCAAATATGAAGATGGCCTAGTTTGGACTTTTATTCTCAAGACATAGTTATATTTTCATAATGTATTTTACATTATTTAGGTTTTATATAGTAGAAAGCAAGATGTTACTTGTCTTTTTTATTCAGATTGATTGTCATCATTACACTGCTGTTTGAATGCCTTTTTTAATCATGATGATTGATCTTTCATCTGTTACGTCAATGTTAATCAACTGTGTTATGTGTATTGACTCATAGGTGCCTCAGCCTTTGACAAAGGATCACGCAGGATCAGAAACATGTCAGGCGGGCGTTATAGGCATTTGTCCTGCTGTCTGAATTAATGACACTTTAAGCCAATGTTGGAGCTGGATGTTATCTTTTGTTGGGAGGTGGTGTGTGCTCAATACTTGTGTTTGCACCTGATACTTTTACCTTTGAAGCACCACCAGCCTTGTGCTCAGCATTACCTTGAAGTGTGTGGAATGCCATACCTAGAGGAGCTTTGAGTTGAAAGAACTAGAACCCTAAATCTAGACCCACAGCATAGGTGTCATGTATCTCTACATACAATTATTGCTCCCAACAGGTTGCAGATATTCTTAGGAGGCACTGGCATTTAGTGCAAAAAGATTCAGGACTTAAACATGTTGAGGGAGAAGGACCAAGGATGGTTTACAGAAGAGGTAAAAACATAAGGGACACCACTTTACACACCGTTCAACCCCAGCAGGACAGACCAAGGATGTGGCTACTGAGTCATAATAATGGGTGCTACAGATGAGGGAATTGTAAATTTTACAATAATGTAAAGATGGGCAACTACTTTACTAACCCAGTTATGGGGAGGGCAGCTAAGGTCAGAAGTCTAATTACTTGCATTACCTGTGGGGTCATTTACCTAGCACAATGTACATGTGGGAGTTACCATACTAGGAAAACTAAGAGAAATTTTAAGACACAGATTGGGGAGAACTTACAGGCAACTGACAAGGGTGATAGTATGAATGCCCTTGCCGTTCATGTCTGTAAATCTAGGGGCAAGACCAACCCCACATTTATTTTTATGGCGATTGAAAATCCATTCAATTTAAGAAGGGGGGTAATTATGACAATGTCCAATTAAAATGTGAACAATATTGGATTTACTCCCTAAAAGCAATGGAGACTAGCAGTTTCAATGATAAACTAAAAATAGGTGTCCCCACACCGAAGGGTTCCCTCTGACATTTTATAGTATTCATGCTTCGTCATGTTTGCCTGCCAGAATGTTTTTTGGGGGAGGGCACTTGTCTGAAAATATATTTTAAGTATGGAAACATGTGCTCACTGATTTATAGTATTCTCTAGTCTCTGTTTCAGGGTGCACTGTTGACTACTCCAGACTTTTTGGGAGTTCACACTCTTTGGGTACACAGTTTTGGATATGCATCATCCTGGTTACAAAATCTATGCATGGACCCTGGAAGCAACTTGCTATTCATTAGTGTAGTACACCAGTTATAACAGTAATAAATAATGAATCTGGTGGACAGTCATATAATAATGAAAGAGAATTTTTTGTTTGTAGCCAAGGGGGCCATTTCAGCTTTCAACAGGAGGGGGCAACAACTGGTCAGAGGGTCTGTGGGAATGGAGCCAGGGGATGAAAAACAAAACAAAAAAAAAACAACAAAGGCCTGCAATGCAAGGAAGGGTGACTACGCCCCTCCAAATGTTGCCCCTGTCTGTAGCACAATGACTGTTCTTTTTAGCCTACATTTGTGTAGGCTTCTTGTAGTTTTGTTATAATACTATTGCTGAGTATTTAAACTCATTGCACAAGTGATATGAATTAAGCACTGTCACTTTAAGGGGTTTGTTTAAATAAGGGAACGGGTGTAGTGGCTGCTATTCTTTGAAGAAGCACCATTTGGATATGAAATGCATTAGGGAGCACTGCAGCAGTCCGGCATGGGGTTGCTCACATTTTATTACAACAGTTTGATGTGGGAGAGTTGTGAACTGTACCTGCACTGCTTTTTATGGCTGTGGGCAGAGCCTACATCCATCCTGCTTTCACTTGAAAAAATGTGTTTCTGTGGAACAAGTCTTCTAGTTTTCAGAGTATCCTTCCATTCTACAAATCTCCATGGCAGTTAAAGAAATATGGCCTTCTTTCTGTTTATTGAGAATGATGGACACAGAACTCCAAGCTGCTTCTCTCTGAGAGCAGATGTGCACACCTTCTAAACAAATCTAAATATCTTTAAAACTATTCAAGTTACACAAAAACAACCAGATTGAAAGTTGTTCAGGGTAAAAAGACCTTTCTCATGAGGGTAGTCACTAATCTAAATCCTTTATATTTTGTAAAATGTCATCTTCTAAACAGCCTCATTTTTTTTCTCTCTTAGTGAACACAGTAGGAGTCATGCCAAACAAATGTAAATATCTTGGAAAGTATAAAAGTTAAAAATATACAACTAACATGAAAGTTGTTCAGGACAAAATGACCTTTCAAATGAGGGTAGTCACTAATGTGAATTCATTAGACTTTGTTAAATATAGCCATCCGAAAGGTGAAAATTGTGATGAAAAATTAAAATTCAGGTAATCAGGTGGCCATAGTTTAAAAAATATAATTACTGCAGCTTAATGAATGGGCTCATCTGAAAGGTTGTTTTGTCCCAAACAACTTTCATAGGATGGCTTATGAATTTTTTTCTTCCTTCCCTCTCCTGAATGTGTTAATGCCACTTATACTGGGGTAAAACCAATTAAATTGTATATTGACAGGGACATCATTGCTGATACAAGTCAACAACTGTTTTAGGGGTTAGGGCTTGCATATGTTAATAGCTGCATTAATCGGAGGGAGGAAGAATGTGACAAGAATGCACATCTCCTGCACAATGCTCTAGACTGTACATTAATAAAGCTAACTTAATCTCCAAGTCATAGACCCTGCCTAGGGCAGAGGTAGCAAAAGTTGCCCCCTTCAGTGCCTCAACTAAGTATTACGTAGCGGTGACCAGGCTTACTCAGGGAATAACTTCTGATCCTGCTGTAACCCAATGAAGGGACTGTAACTGCTCTAATTACTAGAGCATCCTCACAAAGGGTACCTGAGAAATGCTCCTCCCCATCTCTGCGGGGCAGGGTTTTTACCCAACTGATAGCCAATTTCTCTGAAAACAAATACTGGTAAATAGTATCACCTGATATCCCAGCAGAGACAGAATACCTGTTCACTCCTGATAATCGGCCTTAAGACTGATTATCACCGATGGGATGGTGTTAACACCTGACATTCCTCCATAGACAGGGTACCTATCCTTTGCCCAAATATCTGCCTAAGACAGGGCAATAGAGCTTGTTACTGGGCACCCCTGCCATCAAAGCATGCCTCACCAAAAGTTGACCCAGATCACGTGCCTCATGGGGCACAAAACCCAGGGGCCCCTCTCTCCAACAGGACGGTACTCCTGACAACAGTCTATATATTGTTCCTCCTCTGGGTGGAAAGGCTCATAGGCTTAGGGCATCCAGATATAAGGGGCCAAAGGTACAATGATACCCCTCCTGTCAGCTTCTTCAATGGAATGCACCGCTCAAGCTTATTTGCCCTCCCCTCAGCCCATGAGCTCATAAGAAAGGGGTTATGCAGTGATATTTTCCACTTTGTGAGCAGAATGGGCTGAGGCAACCGAATCCCATTGGCCAGCCCTAAATTACTTGGCCTTCTAGCTGTGTTACTACTCTTGGCAGGGGACATACAACCTAACCCTGGCCCTAACACCACCAACTGCTCAATAACGTCCCCTCATGACCACCACTGGGCATTCACAAAGGAGCTAAGGAAAGCACATATGAATGTTTGCAGCCTCAGATCAAA
This sequence comes from Neoceratodus forsteri, assembly GCA_016271365.2. Lineage (NCBI taxonomy): Eukaryota > Metazoa > Chordata > Ceratodontiformes > Ceratodontidae > Neoceratodus > Neoceratodus forsteri. The sequence goes on from CM057452.1 coordinate 464,169,202, forward strand.
AATGCAGGAGATACAAGCCTGACTTGATCTCTACAAGCTGGATATCCTTGCCATATCAGAGACATAGCTTAAGGCCCATATCCCTGATCACAAAATACTGGCCCAAGGATATAGTATCTACCAGAGGGGCAGGTTGACCAAAAGAGGGGGTGGTGTACTTATCTACGCCAATGAAGCCCTAACAGTATCACCCCTCACCCTGCAGCAGAGCACCTGCCCCGATGGTGAATCTATATTTATCCAAGTCACCCTAGGGCACTCCAAGCAACTTGCTATTGGCTGTGTCTACAACCTGCCCAAGTCAGCTTTTCAATCCCTAGAAGCAATAACAAAAACCACAACCCAAAGAGTTTCTTCAAAGCTCCTCATTCTGGGTGACTTCAACCTAAACTGGGCCCAGGACCCAAACAATGCCTTCTTGGCTTTGACCCAAGAAGCAAACCTGGAACAGATAATCTCAGAACCAACCAGACTTAACTACAAATTGGGGAACCATACCACCCTCAACTGGGCCCTTGTGTCCAATCTGGCCAACATTCAGAAAGCTGGAATAATGGCAGACTCGTTAAGTGACCACTCCCCCATATTCTGCATCTGGGAGAACAGAGCATCCAAGATCCAACCCAGAATACTCACTGCTCGGGACTACACCAACATCTCAGTAGTGCAGTTTAATGACTACCTACACAGCCTGGACTGGAGCCCAGTTAGGCTCCTCCCCACCTTGGCTGAGGCTCTGGAGCATTTCCACAGTGCAGTATGTACAGCAGCTAACCTCTTCGCCCCTTCAAAAAAACGTAGAACAAAAGGAAGCTGCTACAGGTGGATCTCTCCATCCTTAAAAACCCTTATGGTTAGTTGAGACAAGGTCTGGAAGAAGTTCAGGCTTTCCTCCCATCCTGCTGACCTCGTATCATACAAAGCCCTTAGAAACAAATGCAAGAGAGCCATCAAACTTGCAAAAAGGGAGCATGTCACACACCTACAAAAAACTAACTTGAGCAACCCTAAACAATTCTGGCAGCACATCAACAACCTGAGCAGGGGTAACATTAAGACTGAAACCAGCCCCATGGAAGTCAATGGTCAGCCAGTGAGCGACTCCCTTGAAATTGCTACTGCCCTTAACAATCACTTCACAAACCTCGATGCCTACAAGATCAGCCTGTCTTCGCCAACCACAGCTCCCAATGTATTCGAGCCTACTTGTCTAGACCGTCCCTCCTTCCATCTAAGACTGGTAAAGAGAAAAGAGGTCCTAACCCTCCTAAGGGCTCAGAAAGACAGTGGCTCAGGAGGACCTGATGGGACTAACCCTCGGCCACTTAAGGCTGGAGCCCCATCCCTCTCCAAACCCCTGACTTGGCTCATAAACAGATTCCTACTTGAAGGGACTGTTCTGGACTGGTGGAAACAGGTCAGTGTGATCCCAATCCACAAGGGTGGCTCCAGGGCAAACTTAAGCAATTACAGGCCTATTTCCCTGCTCAGTACACTCACAAAGCTACAAGAAAGGTTAGTCTATGGACAACTCTGTGACTACCTGGAGTCTCATCAGCTACTTGCCCCCCTCACAGCATGGTTTTAGAACTAATCATGGGACTGACACAGCTCTAAACCATTTCTCGAATGACGTGCTCAGAGCAATGGATGATGGAACACCCACTGGCACCATCTTTATAGACGTGTCCAAGGCATTTGACCTTGTAGATCACAAACTCCTGCTACCAAAACTGGTTAAAATTGGCCTAGATCCCCTCACCCTTAGGTGGTTTGGGAGTTACCTATTGGACCGATCCCAGAGAGTCATCTGGAAGGGTGCCTCATCAGGTTCCCTACCCCTAACAGAGGGAGTACACCAGGGCTTGATTCTCAGCCCCCTCCTTTTCTCCATATTTACTAATGACCTAAACCTCCACTTGTGGGGGTAGCTTGGTCATTCAGTATGCGGATGGCACTATCATCTACCGACCCCTGGGTGGCATAGCAGCTCTTGGCCCACTTCTCCAAGCTGACTTTGCATCTCTCGAGGCCTGGCTGAGAGCAAATAGAATGATTCTAAATGCAAGAAAAACTAAGGCGATGCTATTCGGACGCAAAGCCCTTGGACATGACAAGTCGAAAGCTTTGCATCTCACCACTCTCTTGGGAAGTGTCATCGAGGTTGTGCCATTCTTAAAATACTTAGGACTAACATTGGACCATTGTCTTACCTTCAAGTCCCACGTGGATCAGGTTACCAAGATCATACACGTAAACTTGGTACCCTGTACCGACTAAAGGACCAGCTCATCTTTGAGGCCAGGACCTCAATCACCACAAGTGTCCTCCTCCCCACCCTGACTTATGCTGCCGCAATCATTCAGGACATGGCAAAGCAGGAGGTCACCAGGATGCAAATCCTGTACAACAAGACTGCCGGTTTGCTACCCAGGATCACTCGCGAAGTCACCATTGTGACACACTTGCCCAGCTACATTGACCCTCTCATACAGCTCATCTTATTTACCCCCTGTTCTGCTTGACCTTCAAGCTACTCAGCACCTTAGCTCCTCCCAGCTTAGTTGGTACTATCACAATCAAACTTAATCCCAGGAGTCTATGGACCTCAGACCGAACACTGCTTGAAGTTCCCAGAGTCAGGACTAATGCTGGTGGCAGGTCATTCTCCTACTCAGCCCCCTACCTATGGAACAAACTCCCTCCCCCAGTGCAGGAAGCCTCCTCACTGATGAGTTTCCACACCAGACTCAAAGCCCATATGACTGATGCTAGCACTTGCCATTGCCATTGCTCATGAGCACTCCCCTTCCCCTCACTTGTTCCTATCCTCCTAATAATCTGATTCCTCCATGCACCTCATCAGGTTCCAAGGCACTTCTCTCTAGATATCATTCTTCAGCTAACTTTCCACTGAACTAAGCAAGCTGAAAACAACAAGCTCATCATGTTAAATTACCTTTCTTCCACACCAATTGTTAAATCTATTTGCCAACCTACTTGTAGGGACTGTAGTATGTTGACAACCATGGCTGTAACCTGCATACTCACCTGAATCTACTCTGTAACACAAATCTTTCTCTGTATGAAAATATGTATTGTTATCCCAGGTCACCCCTGAAAAAGGGATCCTCAGGGCTCAGTGGGCCTACCCAGTCGCCAAATTTTATAAATAAAAAAATAAGTAACTCATATACTTTTAGAGATATTTATATTTGTTTGGCATAACTTCTATGAAAAATGAAAAGTGAGGTAATAAGATGGCCATAGTTTAAAAAATATAATTCATGCAGCTTAATTAATAAGTTTGTTTGAAAGGTCTTGTTGTCTTGAACATCTTTCATACAGGTTTATCATCTGTAAATTGTATACTTTTAGAGATATTTGCATTTGTTTAGCATAACTCCTATTGCACTTTTAAACAGCCTCAGCTTTGCAAATTACTTCACCAAGACAGGATTAGTTCCATCAAAAGAAAGCTCTTCCAAGGTCACTTTTCACTGAATTGAAAGTTCACTCCCTGACACAAGCTATAAACCAACTGAAGCTTCATTTTAAATCCCTCTGCATGTGTCTGTACTAGCAATAGTAAATGACAATGATTAAAAAAACTAAGAAAAATGAGCTTAAACAGCAGCTGACACCTTCAAGAGAACTGTAACAAAACATAATATTCAGATGAAGTACAGCTTGTATTTCACATTAGTTCTTTATTCCTCCTGCACATTATTTATTGCTGATGTCATTTGCATGAAAACAGACTTTTTGCTCATGAAGAGTTCATCTATTTCTGTTGCTGTCTCCCTACCTGAGGTCAAAATGCACTGCTTGTGACATCACAGCTACTCTCATGACAACAGATTGTGATGTCACAACAGAGTTTTATGACTTGAAGTAGGGAGTAAGCTATAGAGGCAGATTAACTTTAAAGAAACTGCAAGGGATAAAAATAATGTATTCATTCACATTTTCTCAGTAATAAATAATGAGGAGGAGAAATCTAGAATATATATGGAATATAAGCAGAATTTGACCTAATTATTATGTTTTTCAAAGTTTTCTTTGAGGCGTCAGTGGCTCTTTTTATTTCATTTATCTATTGAAATGTTTTACCAAGAAGGCACACTGAACACAAGTTGCTCATCTCATGGTGTGACTGGGGGGTGTAATGAGGATTTGAACCCCCCTGCTATTTAAGCAATACATAGTAAATAATGTTTAAAGTCTTATAAATATGAAAATATATAAAAGACAAAGAACCTCTGTGCGTAAACACTGAGGCAAGGATTACCCCAAAGGGCATTTGGCTGGGAAGCCAAGTTTCAAGAAAATACAAAATCACACATGCCCCCACAATGCAAAGCATCATGGGCTACATATGCAAATCACCACAGAATGTTATGCTGGTCCAACTTTAAGCAGAATTGCATGGTGCCGAAAGGCCTCTCACACAATTTGCAAAGGGTGCTAACAGAAGACATAGACACGTGTTCTCGTTCTACCAGGACTCATCAGTATGCCTCGTCTGTTTGACACCCCAGTGGAATGGACCAGCTACCCTTAAGGCAGTGTGCCTTGGATATATTGTGGTGAACCTATTAAAATAAAAAACTATTTAAAAGACAAAGAACCTCTGTGCACAAACACTGAGGCAAGGGTTACCCCAAAGGGCATTTGGCTGGGAAGCCAAGTTTCAAGAAAATACAAAATCACACATGCCCCCACAATTTGAAAATATATATGTGTTGCGTAAAAAATAGGTTCGAAGACAACCTGTCCTACTGTACATTAAGCATTCACCAGCTGTTTCACACAGTGGCGTCAATCAAATTTTACACAGTGAACTGTTCAGATACATTTTTCTTAAATTCTGTGTACAATAAGTCCATATTACTCAGGAATAGTCAAACTTATACTACCTTAAACATGATATATCTGCAATTCTGTAACATGTGCCTAGTGTATATGTACATTCAAAACCCAAACCTAACACAGACCCCTTGTAATTGAGATACTGTTATCCTAATATGTCCATGTATCAACATGTGTCCATATGTACCTAATCTGCTGTTATATTAAGTAACAGTTCTGTAAATCTAAAACCAAAACAAAACACAACTGACAGCTTCAGCTTTTATTCAGGCACAGTTAAAATAGGGATCCTTTAGAGGTATGAATATAATTTTTAAAAACAGAGACATTTCAAACAGCTGTACATACATAATCAATTCCTGTCCCCTTTAACTCATCAGGTCATTTCTAAAATGCACAGACAAGCATGGAGACCACTCTTTTTAGAGCATGCCACCACTGGCAGCAACCACTTCAAGACTGCTACTACCATCTTCTAATACAAGCAGGTGAAAACCAGAAGTAGTCTTCCAACACTGAGATCAATATGGTTAAGGCACATTTACCAGAAATTGCTGCTTAGAAAAGAATGAGAAAGTTACTGTGATGACGAGCAAATCCAAGACCAGATCTCTAGTTTGTTAATAGTCTCCTCCTGAGTCTGATTTTTACAGTTGTGTGGGCCAAGCTCCACAGATGTTATGCCATTATCAGATTTGTAAAAGAGCACTGTGGAAGTACGTAACTGGACCACTGTCTGATGTTCTGCCCCAGTGCTCCAGCATAGTTTCCAGTGATTCTGTTTATGCAGTGCTTCCCCTCTGTGGGCTGCATAAACATACCCACTTCCTGGTGAACTACTTTTCCTTCCAAGTGTGAACGTGACGGCCACCGTGTGCAACATGTTGGCACAGACTTAAACTGTGAATGCACGAGTATCATGCATACTGTATGTATGTAACCCCCACACCACCTTTGGCTAGCTGGCACCCCCTTAAAAGAACTACTGACAACTACATGTGATGCAATTTTCTTTTGGTAGAGCTACAGTCATGGTACCACCCCTAGCATTGGAGTGTACATCAGTCTCATTATGTGGAGGATGGGGAGTTGGGGTACATACTAAAATGGACCTTTTTATTTACAACCATGTCCAGGGGACAGGATGCTAGGCATATGCTAGACCTAACTGCTGAGGAGCCCCAATAACATTCACACTAGAAGCAATACACAGAATGTCCAAAGTCGTAACTGGGATTCTGCAGTATGGCTTTATTTACAGATGTTATTTAAAGCAAGGGTGGTCTCCCAAATGTTTATCATTGTAATACAAACACATTCTCTATTGCAGGACACTTTGCCTGGCAGTACTGTTTTCCACAAAAAACATCTCTATCCCTCTTCCAAAATGTATATTTGTGGGATGTGCCACATACTTTAAAATCCTTCTAGGGCATGGTTGTTGCCCAGGGAACACTGGTACCCATCCATGAACCACTTAGCCCTGCCTGAAACTCCAGATGGTGTTCCTCACTTTTTGACCCAGACAGCCTCTGTCATTCCTTCAGGGTTACACCAAATGAGTCTCCAATCCCCAATGAATTGCTAAAGACTCCCAACTTTAACTTTAAATTCTGCACAGTTGTGTCAAAAGGGGTCCTGACCCGTGTGATCTAGCCTTATCTGGGGCACACACACCTCAGACAACTCCCTCAGAGAACAGTCTCAAATTCTGTACTCACATATTAGTTATTCATTCCTCCCAGTCATGGAAAGAACAAAAGGCACCTTTCTTTCTCTGGTAGCTGTCAGATTCTACTCATTGTTCTTCCTTAAGGCAGTTGTGAACTTCAGGAGATTGCTCCTTGGATCCACAAGAAATGCATTCCCTCTCACTCCCCCTGGAGTGAAACTAAGGAGTCCTGCAGGCCAATTGAAGAGGTTACCAAACTAGGGTGAGAAATACCAGGGCTCCCTTTGACAGATACCCAATGGCAGACCTCCTTTCAGTCTAGCTGCCACACTTGAACTTACTGATGACCATTCTAAGCTCCTCAAGAGCAGCTGACTCTAAAATGGTTATGCTGCTGTGAGAATTCTAAATGACATAATCATTCTTCTCTCAGGCTAGCTAACTAAACAATGATGTAATTATGTAGAAAGTCCCTAATGACCTCCCCACCAGCTGCCTTTTCCTACCTGCCGAAGACTAGTACTAATGGGATTTTACTGACCCGAGGGGACTGGGTTGTTACACGTAGTTATGCCAGCACCGCCATGTTGCATAAGGCTGACTCTTGGGCAAACGGCACATGTGTGAGTATTACACATGCGCAGTTCTATAATCGTTGCAGTATTACAGCTGACTGTTGTGCAGCGAGAGCACAGTATATTCTGTTCACTGCTCTTGCCACTCCTAAAAGCTCTCCACAGCCATATCAGCTCTGACCAGAGTTTGTCTGTATGTATGTGGTATGCCTAATTTATACAGATTCATGAAGAGATTTTTAACTGCATATAAATAAAGACTGATGTTTTACAATGAATTGTACCAAGTACGAGGTTCTACTTCTCTAGTGAGCAATATTTATTGCACCATGCCTGAACTGGGTGCCAGTCCCCAATGATCTTTTTGAACTTTACTTTTTGACTCAGGCACTACCTTTCCCTGGTTTTGGTCTGACACTTCATTCTGTGCCATGAGAGGTAGCATCCTCTTTGCCACCAGCTCCATATGGGAGAAACAGGAACCCCATGAACATTGACCTTTGTAAAACATTACTTTTTGATTAGAAACATAGAAACATAGAATTTGACAGCAGATAAGGACCACTTGGTCCACCCAGTCTGTGCTTTTCTCCCTACCAACATTGTCACTGTAGCCAATGCTTGATCTTCTGCTCTTTTTCCCTCACCTCCCTTCAGGGCCATTCCATTAGCACATAGTTCTCATGAATACAGTGTTTTTGTAATGGGTTAACATTATGAACTCCAGGTGTGGCAATTTTCCTTTAATCTCTGGAAGCTTAAGGAAATACTTGGACTGGGATCCTTGGAGAACTTATTTTCTATTGAGAGGCACCCCTGGGCAAAACATAGGAGATCCCTTTGGCAAACTCCCCCTTTCAGTCAGGTGGCAATTCCCTGGATACCAGGACTAATACATACATGCATTTTGCCTGCTTCATTTGAACTCCTGCATCATTCTCCCCAGACTTGAATCTAATTTGGTGCATATCAAGTTAAATTTCTGTGGTAGAACTTGAACCTTTCTCTTCCTGGGGACAGTTTATCTCCCAGTGGGAGCAGATAAAATACATAAATACGTGGAGATTTACCCCCACCCCCCAGGTGCCATACATCTTGTGATCCTTACCTGTTGCAAGTCTACTCTGCAATGTGGGGATTTACTATGTGATCAGATTGCCCATCCAAGATCCTGGTTCTGGCCAGCACTATAACTCCAGCCTGGCGTTTCACACTCCCTTGAACACACAGCACTGCAGCTTCTCCATTGGTGAACTTTACTTGGTATCTATAACTCCATCCTCCCAGGAACACAGAACTCCCTCTGTCTATTAATTCTTGAAAGCCTGGTGCATCAGACACCAGTTGAAGACCTGTGTCACAATCCAGGATCTGTGATCAGATGCCTTTCTCAAGGCCCAACACGTTCTCATGGTGCACTCTTGTCTAGGCCCACTCTCTGTGCCTCTTCTTTTGAGCACCTTCCTTGAAGGGGACTCCTGCATGGCATTTAGCTCACTCCAGGCTGGTAACACTAACTGCCCTTCTTCTGGGAGACTCCTGACCTGGCTTTCCAAATTTGGAACAGGACATGCTCCTAACTTCTGCAAGTGGATGGACCAGCAACCCTGAGGGGTCCATGGAGACTAGCATCAGCAGAGGTAGCAGAGCAAATGGTAGCTGTGGCCTGCCCTTAACGTATCACACATGCCACCATGTGACCTCACAGTTGCAGTCACAGGTACCCACTGATGAGGCCCGAGTCATGGAGGCCTGCACCAGCAGAATATCCCCCAGTACAACAGAATCTTAGTTCCTGCCTACCCGAGGCTCTGGGTAACCTTCCCAGTCATGCAGCCCACTATTGCACACAAGACAATTCTACCTCCCTACTTTGACAACTGACTGTAGCTCCCTAGCACTGACTCTCTTTTTTACTGGTCTCTAGGCCAAGGCAGCCATTTTCTATCTGATGCCCCCTTTTTACTTTACACACAGCATAGAATATTTGGAACTCTCCTCTCCACAGAAGAGAAACTGAAGTGTGAAAACATTAACCCGCCAGTCACTGGAAAGGCAATTAAATTGGTATGCAATAAATAGTAAGCGTAAGCTTTGTTTATAGAAACCTAGAAATATAGAACTTGACAGCAGATAAGGACTGCTAGGCCCATCCAGTCTGCCCTTTTGCACTACCTGTATCTGAAGCGAGCTGAAAGAAAAATGATGATGAGAGATGAGATAGACAGATATGAGAGTGAGCGTGTCAATTGTCTTGCCTAAATATTAGAAATCAGACTTTCAAAGCACATCCACTAGGTGGTAAGGCATCTCTTTTCCTATTTGGCTGCCAGTTGTTACTTTCATGAAAATGGAGAGGCAGGAGGCATGATTCAAGAAAGGAACCAGTTTATTGAACAATGTACCACAGGGTAGAGAACAGGAGAAAAAGGGTACAACAATGCCTACTAATGTCCTGAGGCCTTATGCTAAAACTCCAATCTACTGTATGAGGAGAACTGTAAGAAAGAACTGGCTGTAACAGCTATGCTGTAAGAGCATCCTATTTCTAATCCCTGTAAGAGGGTGACTCTCTAGCAAAATTAGCAAAAATGATCAATTGGCTGTAACAGCTACGCTGTAAGAGCATCCTATTTCTAATCCCTATTCAGAACCTTCTAAGTCAACCCCGAGGTGCACCTCTAGCTGTTACCAGGAGTACTCCACACTATCAATCACTCTACTTACTATAGCAAGAGTCTATACGTATGGTGGATGGCAGTTCATGCATGTTCAGATTTTCTCTGTCATCGAGAAGAAATTGTACGCAAAGGGATTGTCATGACAAGAATCAACTCAAGTCAACTGGCTGTCCAGTGCAACTCTGAGAACATTTTTAGAAACTTGGGGAATGCAGAGAGGATTTTTAACAGACCATGAGTTTCTCGGCCTCACTCAATCTCTCTAGGGTTGCTGGAGCACAAGAACAGGTATCAAGATTTCTTCATCTAAGAACCCACTGAGGGCCGCTGGAACTGAAACACAAAATCCAGCTTCAGTTTGCTTCTGGACTGCCTGGAAAAGGAAACTATGCAAACCACCCGGCCACAGCCCGCTTCTGGACTGCCAGGTGAAGGATTCGATACATATCACCCTGCCACAGCCCACTTCTGGACTGCCAGATGAAGAAGATGAAGGAGATCACCCTGCCAAAGCTCACTTCGGGATTGCTGGATAAAGAGGATGAAGGATATCACCCTGCCACAGCCTGCTTCTGGACTGCCAGATGTGGAAGACGATGCAGACTCCACAGGAATCAGAAGTCCGGAGAAGGAAGTCTCTGGACGTAGGAGAAGGACCATGTTCTGGGCTCCAAGACCAGTTGAGCCAAGGGCACAAGTAAAACAACAAACCCTGCATTGAAGCGCAACAAAATTGGGGGCTCCAGGGCCAGATAAGCTAAGGACCCACGCAGGACAACAACAGGGCATCACTCAGAGAACCAGAACAGACAATCTGGATGATACTCTGATACAGATGACAAAATAAGAAAATGGAAGGCAGATTCTGCACTGGGCCAAGCTGCACTTGGGGAACTGTCAGAGGAAAACAATAAACATGGCTTGCAACTGAGATGACTGCAGCATGGTACTTCATGAAATTGCTGTTGGCTGCTCCTGAGATGCACTGGAAGATGATTCCTGAAGAACTGATAAAGACTGATAGGGATGCACACTGGTGAAGTGACTCTGAAGATTGCTGAAGACTCATAGGGGTGCACACTGGTGAAGTAACTCTGAAGATTGCTGAAAACTGATTTGGACACTTTCCCTGCTCTGAAATTCTGGCACAAAGCAATACAAAGACAGTTCTAGTACTTATATTGTTCGTAGAATGGATAGCAATACAATAAATGTCACAGTTTCTACTGCAGTGGTCAACTGCACAGTCTCAATGTCCAGACCACAGTAAATAAGCAGGCACTGCACTATTCTGAGTGAACCCTAGCTTTCAGTGGACCTAACTACCAAGGGGTCCTCTAGCTAAATCAGATTCCCCTGTTACTGTGGATACACTGCAGTTAGGAATAGGCTGTCTGGAAAAGCAAGAGACTAAAATGTCTGACCAGACCCCTTTTACACTTGTGGGCCTATCTGGCTAGCTAGGCTCCCTCAACATCTGGGGTTGATAAACACCAGTGGGCCTGAATGGCTAGCTGCAGACCTCAGGATTTGGGTTGCCCCTTTAAGTGACTGTGGGCCTAACTTGCCCCTTTAAGATCTGGGTCTAGTCACCCCTTTAACAGTAGTGGTGGGCCTAACTTGCTCCTTTAAGATCTGGGCCTAGTCGTCCCTTAGACTGCTGGACCTATTGTGGCTTGCCCCTGTTAACTGCTGGGCCTATTACTGGGCCTGACTTGCCCCTTTAAATAAACATTTGGGCCTGTTGCACCTTTTTACAGCAGTGGGCCTAACTTGCCCCTTTAACAGCTTGGGCCTGTATTGCCTTTTTAAATAATTTGGGTCATTCTGTGGCTGGCCCCTTTAAATCTTAGGCCTGACTGGGTCCTTTCTGTCCATCACTGGGCTGCCTGGCCTCAGCTCTGCTCCTTATTTAAATAATTAAACACTTCTCCCTAAGGACTTTGCTCTTGGCCCCTTTCCATGGGCATCGCTTTAGCCCTGAATAATAATATTTTCAGTCCTCTGGTTCTGGGTAGTCCCGCCCCCTCATATAGCGCTCGGAGCACTAACAAGTAAGAGAAAAAAAACAAAATATTTTATTTCTTTAAAGTTTCTGGAGGCCAGCACTTGACTCTAGTGCTGCTGCTGACTTACCACCCCGACCCAGGGTGATTGAGCTGCTGCTGTGTGGAAGGAGACTTTTTGGCAGGCAGGACTTTGGGCGACTGTGGGCCTTGCGATACCTGATGCTCGCTCTGCACCGACGCTTGCTCGGAGATGCGGCCCTGCTTGTGGGTGCTGCGGATGAGGGACCGGAACGTTTACTTTTTTTTTTACAAAATGGGCACCGGATTCGCATTGCGGTCAACTCTTGAAACTGGGGACCCCGTCGGAAAACTGAAAGACCATCGCCACTTTGCAGGACCGCCAGACTGACTCGCAGGGACAAGAGTAGGACTGCAGGTACACTCTCCCTTTTACTATTACCTCCTTGCATCCTCACTCTTTCCCTTTTCCTTTTAAAATTGTGCTGCTGGGTGCTTCTGGGCAGCCTAAGAAGCTACAGCGTGACTCTGTTGTTCCACTCCAACACAGCAAACTTCCTCCATTAAAACCCTCCCCAAGTCAAAATATTTGCATCAGAAGGGACTTACCATTTAACAGAGGCTCTGACCCTGCAGACAGTTTATCCAAAATGGAAATTTATATGAAGAAGGCCCCTCCTCGGCATTCACCACCTCCCACTACGGAAAAGGATAAAGCAGCTAAATGGGCCAAGCAGCAGGCCTCAGGCTTGCCTAAAACATCAACCGGACCGACAGCTCTCTCAGAGGAAAAATTTATTGAACTAATGTAGCCACTTCAAGACATGATCGCGTCAATGTCCACTGATCTTCACCAGATTAAAATGTCTGTGGCCTCGTTACAAGTTCGCGTGAATGACACTGAAGCCAGAATGGCCTCGATTGAAAACAAACAAGGAAAGGTGGAATTGCATGCAATTAATACTGCCAGACAAATTAAAAAACTAGAAGATAAGCTCAAAGATCTGGAAGGGCGAAACAGGCGCAACAATCTTCTAGTGATTGGAATACCAGAAAAGGAAGAAGGCCCCTCCCTGATCGTATTCCTGCAAAAATTCTGTGTGAATCTTGCCGGACCATCACCTAATGGGGAGACTTGTGTTATTGAGAAGGCACATCGAGCTTTATACCCACCACCACCTCCAGGTTCCCCACCTAGACCCCTCATCTTTAAGTTGCTTAATTTCCTGGATAAGCATCATATTTTGGCTAAAGTCCTGGAACTGCAAGAGGTCAAATGGGAGGGCCATGAAATCAGTCACTACAGGTTAAGAGGCAGGAGTTACACCCTACAGTCACCAAGCTAATTGCTGCTGGAAAACCTTTTTGGTGAAGTACCCCGCGAAATTGCAGGTGAAGCATGACGAAAAGTGATTAATATTTGTTACCCCAGAGCTGGCAACTCAAGAACTTAAGTCTCTGTTCCCAGACCTCTTCAAGTGACTGGTGCGCTGCAGCTGGGTAAAATTACAACTCGCAAAGCTAAGCAAAATCCAGGCTGCCTTTTGGACTATGGCGACAAGGGGATGATAGATTCCAGACACACTTCTTAAACGTGGATCCTAATCCTGACCGGGAACCCATTCTTCACCCAGTGAGATCATTATTAAGGACACCTTAGTTAGATACTTGTCAAGCTCCTGACTTTATCTGTGAGAGTCCTTTGGGTCCCCTGAGTGGTTTGCTGATACAACTACACAAGAGATTTTTCTTGTTCCGTTTGACTTTTACTTTTCTCTTTTGTACTTTTACAATCACTCATATGGGAGATTAATACAATACTGGTGGCCAAGTTATGCCTGTTTGCCCTATCAGGAAGAAAAGAATTACCTGACAGACGAACACTTCTTTAATTAGGCTTTTACGTTAAAATGCCAAAGGCATTGTCAGCATACATGTTTTAAGTTTGCATAACACCTTCATAAGGCGCACAGACTATTGCTGTCAGGCTGTCTTCAAAGTTGCAGCGATCTCCTGTATTAGACTGCATAGAAATAGATGGGACTCAATATAACTGGTTCATGTGTGTGTTTTTTGATCTCAGGTGTTACAACTAATAATGTTTGCGGCGTGGAGGGGAGGGGAGGGGGAAGTGAAGCTGACTGACCTTCTTAGCGCTGTAGTTAACATCACCGGACAGTAGCACAGCAGTAGTACCGTTGTTTAGAACCGGGGGTAGTTTATAGGTCTGATTATTATGCTAAAGGGATATGTTTATAGAGATTGGGATTGGGGGAACAAGAATGCACATGTGCAACTTTTCCGGAAGATTTCTGTTTTCTTTTAGGGGAGAATGCCAAGTAGGTTCATGTCTTTATGGTTGCAGAACTTGTGGGACTACATGGGACCAATTATAAAATCACCTAAATGTCGTATAGTCATGTCTTCCACTTAATTTGTTCATGGGGCACCATACAATTTAGTAAGCTAGAATATTAAAGGGGCCCATGATAGGTGAAAGAGGAATATTATCCTGTGGCATCTATCTCACCTTAAGGTGGGGATAGCATGCCTGCAAGAAATCCGTCTTAGGAGGGAGGATGTGCTGCTTCTATGAAGAAACTGGGTTGGACAGGCTTTGGTTCTGGGGTCTCTACCAATTCTGGTGGTGTAGCAATTTTAGTGGCAAAAATTTTTCCATTTAGGCTAGTTGAAGAGGTCTGGGATCCCAATGGCCGATATATCTTATTGCATGGTTTACTAGACTCCCACTCAATACTCCTGAGTGCGATTTATAGGCCAAATATTGATTCCCCTCAATTCTTTATGCAGTTGCTGGGTTTAATATCTACTGAACAATCAAAATTAATAATGTTAGGAGGCAATTGGAACATCACCCCTCAACTTGAGCTTGACAGGTCGGATGGGAGAAGGTGTGGCCTTTCCCCTGCACAATGTGCTTTGCAGGAGTTCATGGATGGTGCAGCCCTCCTGGATGTCTGGAGAATACTGAACCCGGCAGAATGACAATACTCTTTTTTTTTCCTCATCCCCACCGTTCATATTCAAGAATTGATTACTTTTTGGTTAGCTCTTTCACACTGCCAGGTATACTTAACTCCGTTATTCATGCCAAAGTTATCTCCGACCATTCTCCTATTGGTCTCACATATTTACCAGGCCCGGGTCTCGGACGAGATTCTATGTGGTGACTAAATAATCAGCTTCTCCGGAAGCCAACAACATTACAACATATCACTGATTTCATTGCTAGTTTTATGGAGACCAACAAGGGATCAGTGGCTAGAGTTGACTTGGTTTGGGCTGCTTTAAAATGCTTCTTGAGGGGAGAATGTATTCGACTGTCGGCGACTAAGGCTTGCCAACATAGGGCACACATAGAGTCACTCCTTAACTCTATCTGAGATGTGGAGATGCCTCTGGGTGCATCTTCCACCGCAACGGAGTGGGCCAGGTTACAAAACCTTAAAGCTCAGTATGCTGAAATGATGGCAAGACAAGCTGAGCTCTCCCTTCACCACACTAAGCTTAGGTATCTTGAATCAGGAGAGAGAGCGGGCAGACTGCTTGCAATTAGAATCAAGCAGGTAGAAACCTCTCAGTTTATCTCATGAATCTGTCCCACATGGGACGCTCCCATAACCACTGATCCCAAAGAGATAGTCGAGACCTTTAGAGTATTCTACCAGAACCTCTTCACTATTGACCCTCAAATACAGCCATCAGAAGCAGAGATAATTCGATACCTTGACTCAATAGTACTTCCCCAGGTGTCGCCTGGGGAAGCGACCCTCTTAGGAGCACCTGTTACCACAAGTGAAATCCGACAAGCCATAGAATTGTTGCCCTTGAATAAATCGCCTGGTCCTGTTGGCCTATCTAATAATCTATACAAATCCTGCTGCCCTGCCCTCACTCCATTATTGGAGGAAACATATAATTTTTGGTATGAGAATGGTCTCTCTGAGCTTCACTTTTTAGACACACTCAAAACTCTCATCCCCCATCCAGGGAAGGACCTCTTGTATCCTGAGAGCTATCAACCCATATCCCTTCTTAATTCCGATATTAAAATACTAGCAAAGATATTAGCCAACCGACTTACCCCTGTTATGGGTAATCTTATCAGTAATGAACAAGTAGGCTTTATGAAAGGGAGATCATCAGGAGATCATATGCAGAAATTGTTGCATCTGACTTTGGTGTCAAGAGACTCAGAGGTGCCTGCTGCACTTGTCTCTCTGGATGCCAAAAAGGCTTTTGACTGCATCTCCTGGGACTTTCTCTTCCTCACTCTTGCTCTTTTTGGTTTCCCTAGGGATTTTCTCAGGTGGGTACGTTTATTGTACTTCACACCGTCTGCCCGAGTCTGATGTAAGGGTTTGCTCTCTATTCCTTTTGTACTTGGTCATGGTACCAGGCAGGAATGCCCGCTTTCCCCACTCTTATTTAATTTTTACCTTGAACCTTTGATTCGTAAACTCAAGGCTGCCCAGGGAATTTTAGGTATTAAATTGGGTGACATTAGATATGCCCTTTCAACATATGCTGATGATTTACTTCTACATATTGAATACCCCCAAGATGCCATCCCAGCACTATTAGCTGAAATTGAAGCCTTTTCTGCAGTCTCATACTATAAGCTAAATTGTTCCAAGACCCAGGTTTACCCCTTAAATCATAAAACCATGAGAGCAGTATTGGCAACATCTGGTCTTGCCTGGGAATTAAAATCCAATACCTACTTGGGTATTAAAGTTTCGAGGGATTTAGTATCTATGATTAAAGAAAACCTAACAGACCTATTGAAAACATTAAAGATAGATATGGACAGGTGGGAAGCCTTACCTCTGTCTATCTGGGAGAGGATCAACACAATTGAAATGAATGTGCTACCTCAAATTTTGTATCCCATGGGTATCTTGGGCTGTTTCCTTCCCAAGGTCTGGTTAACTAAACTCCAGAAGATTCTAAATGCATTTATTTGAAGAGGAAAGGGAGTTAGGTGAGTTTACTCCAAATTAACCGCTCCCAGAATTCAAGGTGGCTTGGCGCTTCCATCATTTTACACTTATTATTGTGCCCATCATTTAAGCAAGCTTGCTTACTGGGTCAGGGATCTTAATACTGCTGCCACGTCCGAATACATCCCCCTCTGGTGGGAACTTGAGGCACGTCTGACCTCCAAGTACTCCTGCACCTTAGCAGCCCTTATATATGTAACCCCAAGATGTATACCTAAACAATTGAAGAGGACACCGATCGGTTGGTCCCTTAAAGCTCTGCAACAGATTCAAAAATCATTCTCGTTGAACTGTTACCACTCCTTAGAACAACCAGTCATAGGCAACCCCAATTTTAAAATTGACAACAAGCCCATCCCTCCCTCTTTCTGGACTATGCTGGCACCTCGTAAGCTCATTGATTTCCTTAACAATGGGAAAATCAATTCCCTTCTCACAATTACAAACTTGTTATGGGATTCCAGAATCCCATAAATTTAAGTTACTACAGATAAGAGAGGCCATTACTGCCTTCCTGAGGAACACATCTACATTATCCCCTTCTGGTACAGAGATAGATACCGCCTTGCAGATAGCTGCCCAACCTCACCCTGTCTCAACTCTCTACAAACATCTACAGTCTTTGGATACTATACTGCCTTCAGGTGTCTGTTATTATTGGACTCAGGAACTGGAAGTTCCTGATGGCATAGGAACCTAGAAGAAAATTTGGTTGAATAACTACTGACTCATTAAGCAGGATAGGCTTCGGCTGGTTCAATTTTAATCTTTTACATAATTTATATTATACCCCGGTCAAACTACATAAGATTGGTAAACTTCCTTCTCCTATCTGTGCCAGGTGTGGGGAAGCTCCAGCAACCCTGGACCACATGGTATGGGCCTGCTCTGTGGCACAGGTCTTCTGGTGTTCCATTAAAAATATATTAGATCCACTACTAGTGATAGGCACATTGTTCACTCCAGATACCTGCCTTATTAATCTATTTCCTCAAGGTACTCCCAAATGCAGGAAAGCACACCTAGCTCTAGTCACCTCTGTCACCAAGCTTATTATTATGCGACATTGGACAGAAGCAACTCTACCCCCAGTAATAGAATGGTATAGAGAAGTCCTGTTAGCATTACAACTGGAGAGGCGTATTGCATCCGTATGGAATAGGACCCAGTCATACCTGAATTTATGGGGCCCTCTAGAAGCTTTGTTATCCATTCGGAACCCTTAAATACATCACAATTAATTTTCATAATGACCGATGAGTTCGAGCCCCCCTCCTCCATTATTCCCTTTTCATTTCCTTTTCCCTTTCTAGTTTCTTTCTTAAAGAACCATTTGGCATTGGGAGGGTGATATGGGGTGGTGAGGGAGGGATTAATGGTTTGTTAAATTCATTTTTCTTTGCCTCGCTATCTTGTTTGTAGTTAATCTTGCTTTTTAATGTTAACTGTACAATGTAATGTTATTCTTGTTCTGTATCCTGTTTGCTGGAAATGCAATAAAATGTTTAATCAAAATTGTGCTTCTTCTGGCCTTCTTCATCGGGGTGCCTGAGAGCACTCGCCCGACCACTGCTGTCGCTGGTCACCAACTAACTACCCCTCTTTTTTTTTAAAAACTGCTGTTTCTGCAAAAAAAAACCTCCCTGGCATTCAGGATGCTGAATCCCTAGTGACAAGGGAGGCAAGCAGCTTCCCAGCGTGAGTTGGAGGAGGTGGCACACGCTCGTGCCAGTGCTGGGCAGGCTGCAGCAAGAGAAAAAAAAAATTTAAAACTGCAAGGATGCAGTTTCTTTCTGGGGCTCCTGCACCACTAAAGGCTCTCACCCTGGCCCCTAAACCACTGGGGCACCTATACTAGGGGACACTGGGAGACTGGGGACCTATGACACTACTGGGAAACCCCAACTTTGGGGTATTACATATTCGGCCCTGCTAAAAGATACATGTCTCCATGTATCCTCCTAACTGTTTGAGAAGACACAGTACTTTAAAACTTTAAACATTCTCAACTTCTACCAATTACCATTTCTATTGTTTAACATGTCTACTTTTTAACATTTCTAGTTGTAAGATAATCAATATTCTAACTTTGTTCTGTGTTTTTGCTTTATTTACAAGTGATCCTTATGGAATTATTGGATTTCTTCTACCCAATGTTTTGGAGGAATACCCTTTGTTGTACATGTGGAGCTACATACAGAACCTTCAGTAGACCTGGCAGAAATGGGACTGAACATGGTGATACTTTGTAACCAAGGCCATTCTATTGGGTCTCCAGGGGCAGCCATTTCTATCCTTGGGTGCTCCTGCCTCTCCCATCTGTCTTCTTTGTCATCCTGATCATTGTCTAGACCAGAGGGTTGAAATGTGCAAGGCTTCAGATTGTTTCGGTGCACTATCTTACTTCAGTGTCCTCCCATTTCTGATTTAATTCTATAAACACTGGAAGTCCTGGGTATGGAATTTCAGTGATCACTAACGGTGTAGATTCCCACCTGGTCACAAGCTTGTGTCCTCTGGTATGGGTGTTTTTCAGTAAAACTCTATCCCCTATGGACAAAGGTACAGCATATGCTTTGCGGTCATGCTGTTCTTTTTGCCTCTGTTGTGCATATTCCATCTGGGTTAACACAATATCAGCTGCTTCTTTGAGTCATCATAGGTATTCTTCCACCCATACTGTGGTTGGCTCCTCTGTCTTTCTGTATGCTGGCTGTACATCTAGAACCATGTCCATTGGGAGTCTTCCACGTCTGCCAAACATTAACTAATAGGGTGTGTATCCTGTGGAACAATGAACAGTACTGATGTAAAGGTAACAAAATTCAGGAAGCAGTTCAGGCCACTTTGCTTTATGATGCTCCAGCATCACTCTCAACATTTCCAATAGGGTACGACTTGCTAGTTCACATAACCCATTCATTTGCAGGTGATAGCGGGCTATTCTCAGTTTCTTACTGCTATACATGGAACACAATTCTTTGAATAATATTGATTCGAACGCACAACCTTGGTCAGTCAATATCTTAGCTGGATACCCATGCGGATGAACGGAATGTTTCCAAAGAGCTTCAGCTGTAATCCGAGCAGACAAAGCCTTCACTGGTACCACCACCATGAACTTTGTGTAGTGGTCAATGATCATTAGCACATACTGGAATCCACTTCTACTAGGTTCAATCTTTAAATGATCTAGATCAACAATCTCCAATGGTACTCCGATTACAATCGGGTGCAAGGGTGCTCTTTGTTTACTATTCGCCTCTCTCTTTAGGTTGCAGGCCATGCAGTTCTCACACCATTGTCTAATATCCTATCTCATGCCGATCCAATAAAATCTCACTCTCATTGTTTTCTCAGTCTTTTGGTGTCCAAAATGACCTGACCCACTGTGGTAGGCCTCCAGCCTACGGTATCTGCTTCTGTCTGTGAAATGAGGATCTAAACAATCTCTCCTCGGGTTCTCGGGTCTCAAGTCTTCCGTACGATCTTCTCTTACTATAGGTTGAGGTACTCCTGTTGTCTCAGCAGTTTGGTCAGTTCTCGGGGCAGAGTCTTTCTTTCCTGAAAACTTATTGTTCTTTTGGTTCTGAATATTTGTTTGACTTCCTGGATCAGAGGATTCTGATTCTGTAACTGTGTCCATAAGTCTGTTCTCTCATCCACTGGCAATGTACATGTTGTTTCTTGGCTGTAATTGACACTCTGTGAGTACTGACAACACAATTGGACTATCTTTGCTGGAATCCTGATGAGTGGTGGCATTTCTAAATCTTCCCGCTCGGTCTCAGCTACTTCCTCTTCACCACAATCAGGCAATCTGGAGAGAGTGTCCGTGTTACTATTAGACTTCCCTGAATGGTACTTTATTGTGAAATTGAAGTTGGCCAGCCTGGAGGCCCATTGCTGCTCCAACGCCTCGAGTTTTGCTGTGTCAAGATGTGCCAAGGGATTGTTGTCCGTATAGATGGTAAATGAAGTAGCAGTGAGGTAGTGTCGCAATTTCTCAATTACAGCCAAATGAGCGCTAAAAACTCTATCTTGAAGGAACTGTATCATTCATCATTCCTTTCTGAACCCCTCAATCCTCTACTCACATAGGTGATCACTCATTCTTTTCCCTCCTGTACTTGGGCAGATACAGCACCTAGGCCTTTGTTGCTAGAGTCTGTGTAGAGGTAAAAAGGTTTTTGATAATCTGGGTAGGCTAGTACCGGTACTGTGGTGAGCACTGCCTTAAGGTGATCAAATGCAATCTGACACTCAGGCATCCAATTTACTTGACTGTGTTTACTGACTTTACTCCCTTTTGAGTGATGTAACAGTTCGTGTAGAGGAGCTGCTTGTTTTGAGAAATCTTTCACAAATCTACGATAATATCCAACAAATCCCAAGAATCGTTTCACATCTCTGATGGTGCCAGGACAGGGCCATTCATTTACCACTTTGATTTTCTCTGGGTCTTGAGATATCCCTTCTGTGGATATATATCCCATATTATGTAATTCCTCTTTTAGGAATTGACACTTTGAAGGTTTGATTTTCAGTTCATATTTGTTTAGGTACTTGAAAACCAGCTCCATGTATTTTAGGTGCTCCTTGTAAGTTTTTGAATAGACTATAATGTCATCCAGGTACAGAAGTACTGTGTCAGAATTCTCACTGCCCAAGCACTGTTCCACCAAGCACTGAAATGTTTCTGGCACATAACAAAGGCCAAATGGCATCTGTGAAAACTCATACAGTCCCATTGGAGTCACAAACGCTGTCTTTTTTTGATCCTCTGGTGTCATGGGTACTTGCCATTATCCACTTGCTAAGTCAATTGTAGAGAAGAATGCTGCTGACCTTAATGCCGTGAAGGCATCCTCAATGTGGGGTAATGGATAGACATCCCAGTGCATGATTTGGTTGAGGTTGAGATAATCGATGCAAAATCTTATCAGTCCATCTTTTTTCCTGACCAAGACAATTGGTGCCGCCCATGGGCTGTGACTCTCTCTTATGGCATTTGCCTCCAATATTTCTTTCAGTAACTGCTTGGTAAGCTGATACAAAGCAAGGGAGTATGGGCCTGAACCATTTCTGAATGGGTAGGTGATTCTCTGTAGGAATGCAGTGTCTCACATTTGTTGCACAGCTGAAGTCTAAGGCATGGTGAGAGAAGGCATCAGCATGTCTCTTTATTACTTCCAGCAACTCTGACTTTTCTTCCTCTGTTGTTTTGGGATTTCCCATATTGATTTCTTGAATCCATGCTTTGGAGGTTCCACCATTGACTATATCTTCCTGCAGTGCTATGATGGCACTGGTCAAGCGAGACACTTACTCTTCTTCCTCACTTGGGGTTATGACATCTTCCCATTCGACCTTTATGAGTTGACCAATGGCCTGCCATTTGTACACTGCCACTGGCTGAGTGCCAAAATTGAGCAGGTGGACAGGGACCTTGCCACCTTTTACTGTGACCAGGTTCCAGGCCACTACAACTGGATCCTCTCCTTTGACTCACTCTGGTTCCACTAAGGCCATGTAATCTTTACCTCGCAATCCTACTTTGGCTTTGCACATCAGTATTGTCTTGGCTCCAGGTTTCAGCTGTACTGGCCTTTCATCCATCACTCGGACTTTTCTGATTTCTCCTTTCTCATTAGCAAACTGCTGATGACACAGGAGCAGCTTAATTGTCCCTTGCAAGGCCTGTTTCCTCTCTCCATGGAACTGAACTGGTCTGTTCCCTCAGAACTTGTATCAGGTCCTTTTGGCAATGCTGGAACAGATTCATGCCCAAGATCACAGGTGGTAAATTATCATCATAGAGATTGCTGATCAGGATCTCAATCAGTGTCAGTGGCTCAGTAGGTAGTACACTCACCTCTGAGGCCGGGAGATCAGAAGGCTGTGGGTTCTATCCTCACACCAGGCACTTGGGCTAATAACCCAATACTGACACTGTAGTGCAGCATGAGTGGGGTGCTGCACTCCTGAGGTGCCGTCTTTCGGATGAGACATTAAACTGAGGTCCCATCTGCCTGTTCTGGTGGTAGCTCAGGTGGATGTTAAAGATCCCATAGCACTTCTCAAAAAGAGTAGGGGAATTTCCCCGGTGCCCTGGCCAAATTTCCCCCTATTCACTAAAAATACCGCCAACAGCTTAATCTGGTTCAAGGTCAGTTGACATACATCTGTATCCCCCTTCCCAGAGTTGTGTCTGAAAATAGGCAAAATTTGTCTAGTGCACTTACCTGGTCAACAAAAACTAACTAAATAAATAAATAAATCCCCTGGTTTGGGTGTTCGGTCTTTCCCAACTCAATAGTTACCTCCATATAGCTGATAATAGGAATATCCAGACCATTGCTGGAAACCAGATTCATCCACTTCTTATTGGGTTGGGTTAGCTGCTCTCTCATCCAGTACTCAAAGAAAATCTTGCCCTGCAGTGTCGTCACTTGTGAGCCAGTGTCCAATAGGGCTTCCACCTCCATTCTGTTAACTTTCTATAGTGATGGTCGGACAATTTCCGATGAACCTGGCTTGAGTTGAGTTTCTTAATGGACCTTATGTGAACTGTCCCGAGGCTCAGTCCGCCACCCCGGGGACTCCTTGTTTAAAGCCATGGCAGGTGTGCATGCCTCCTGAGTACACCTTCTCTCAATGTGGCCACTGATTCCACACCGTCTACATATGGGACTGCCATTCACATTAAACTGGTCAGATGGCCTTCTTCCCATATTTCTAGCTGTTGGGGTCTGGACAGGCACCACTCTGGTCCTCTAGTCATCTGGTCTCTCATTTCATATCTCAAATCCTCCTTTATATTTTGTAGTTCCCTCTTCATATCCTGCCACATCCGCGTGGACAGTTCCATCTCCAAAGACTTCTGCCCTTCCCTGTTCATCTCATGGCTGGAGGTTCTTGGTGCAGAATCACCCATATCCTGATCTCTGTTGTACTGGTGACTGTGAAATCTCTGTGGTCCTCCTGAGTACACTTGAGTCTGAGGCTCTTTTGATACTCATTCAGGTCAGCTATTTGTAACTGCAGTCTGACAGCATACCGGATGTCTCATCCAACAATTCTCCAGCGTTATTCCACAACACTGCTGGAGATCTGATCTGTTGCTGGGGTGTTCATGTCCCAACAGCTCAATTATTTCCTTTTTGAAATTTAGAAACTGCATGCCCTGTTTCTGCTTTGACAAAAGCAGTAATCGTTGGTGGAGAGTCTCGCTTCTCACCCCTTCAATAAATCTTTCTTTTAACAGTTCATCAGGGTCATGGAGATCATGGGGATCCAACCTTTTAATTGCCTTGAGGATCTCTTGCAAGCTGAGAGCATACTCCTACAAGGTTTCACCAACTCCTTGCACCATTAAGAAAAATTTCATTTTTAGATCTGAGAGCATACAGGTATCAAACATCCTATGCAATCTGTTGAAAATTTGTTCCACATGTGCCTTTTCACGCTCTGGCCAAGTACTAATTTCTTGGTGGGCCGCACCAGTGAGTTGTCCAATCAAAATTTCTACTTGCTGTCACTCAGGAATCTCATGTAATCAGAACATAGACAGCATTTTTCTTTGGAACTCTCCCAAATTGGTGGTAGATGAATCTGTAGGGTCCCTGGAGAACCGTGGCAACCAGGGTGCACCAAAGTAGTATGGCATCATAATCAGGTTCAACTGTGCCCCTTCTCCAGCTCTATCTGAGGTTTCTGACCTTCAGGATTCCATTTCTGCTAAACCATTTCCTGCTTTGGACTCCAATTTAAGTATCCTGTCCGTGATGGCAGATGAAGCGAGCCAAAAGAAAAATGATGATGAGACAAATAGATATGGGAGTGAATGTGTCAATTGTCTTGCCTAAATATTAGAAATCAGACTTTCAAAGCACATCCATTAGGTGGTAAGGCAGTTATTTTCCTATTTGGCTACCTGTTGTTATTTTCACCAAAATGGAGAGGCAGGAGGCACAATTCAAGAAAGGAACCAGTTTATTAAACAATGGACCACAGGGTAGGGAACAGGAGAAAAGGATACAACAGCATTAAATACTACCTCTAATATTTTGCTAATGCCCTGATGCCTATGCTAAAACTCCAATCTCCTGCATGAGGAGAACTGTTAGAAAGAATAGGCTATAACAGCTACGCTGTAAGAGTGTCCTGTTTCTAATTCTTGTAAGAGGGTGACTCTCTCTAGCAAAATTAGCAAAAATGATCAATAGGCTGTAACAGCTATGCTGTAAGAACATTCTATTTCTCATCCCCATTCAGAACCTTCTAAGTCAACCCCATGGTGCACCTCTAGCTGTTACCTGGTGTATTCCACACTATCAATCACTCTACATACTATAGCAAGAGTCTATATGTATGGCGGACAACAGTTTGTGTACGTTCAGATTTTCTCTGTCATTGAGAAGAAAATGTAATCAAAGGGATTGTGGTGACAAGAATCAACTTAACTGGCAGTCCAGTGCAACTCTGAGAACCTTTTTGGAAACTTGGGGAATGCAGAGAGGATTTTTAACAAACCATGAGTTTCTCAACCACATCCCACCTCTCTATGGTCACTGGAATACAAGAACAGGTATCAAGATTTCTTCAGCTAAGAACCCACTGAGGGCCACTGGAACTGAAACACACAAAATCCATTTGCAGTCCACTTCTGGACTGCCTAAAGAAGGAAACAATGCAAACCACCCGGCCACAGCCTGCTTCTGGACTGCCAGGTGAAGGATTCGATACAGATCACCCTGCCACAGCCTGCTTCTGGACTGCTGGATGAAGAATATGAAGGAGATAACCTTGCCACAGCCCGCTTCTGGACTGCTAAATGAAGAAGATGAAGAAGATCACCCTGCCACAGCTCGCTTCTGGACTGCCAGATAAAGGAGATCATCCTGCAACAGCCTGCTTCTGGACTTCCAGATGAAGAAGATGAAGGAGATCACCCTGACAATCCCACTTCTGGACAGCTGGATGAAGAAGACAGTGCAGACTCCACAGGAACCAGAAGTCCAGATAAGGAAGTCTCTGGACATGGGAAAACTACCGTGTTCCGGGCTTCAAGGCTGGATGAGCCAAGGGCAGACATAAAACAGCAAACCGTGTGTCAAAGTGTGACAAAGTTCAGGGCTCCAGGGCTGGAAAAGCCAAAGACCCACGTAGGACAACAACAGGGCGTCACTCAGAGAACTGGAACAGATGATCCAGATGGCACTCTGATACAGACGACAAAATAAGAAAATGGACGGTAGATTCTGCACTGGGCCAAGTGGTACTTGGGGAACTGTTAAAAGAAAACAATAAACATGACATTGCAGCTGAGATAACTGCGGCACAGTTCTTCATGAAATTGTTGTTGGCTGTTCCTGGGATGCACTAGAAGATGACTCCTGAAGTGTTGATGAAGAATGATAGGGATGCACACTGGTGAAGTGACTCTGAAGATTGCTGAAGACTGATAGGGATACACACTGGTGAAGTGACTCTGAAGATTGCTGAAGACTGATTCGGACACTTTCCCAGCAGCACAATGCTGGCACAAAGCAATGCAAAGACAGTTCTGGCACTTATACTGTTCACAGAATGGATAGCAATGCAATAAATATCACAGTTTCTACTGTAGTTGTGAACTGCACAGTTTCAATGTCCAGACCACAGTAAATAAACAAGCACTTTGTTGCCTAAACACTCTTAGTGTGTACGGTAAATAACAATAATACAGATTCTTATGTCTTTGGAGTCTGCCAAGAAACATTCATAAACAAGCAAGAGTACTAATAAATGTTTATTAGACTACTTATGCCAAGCATGTGACAAAGAAAATCACAAGGAAGATGGGTTTCTCACTACTCTCCTTTTGAATGCACATAATCTCCAGGATTTCTAGAATCTTAGGTTCTCCAAGATCTTGTTCTGTCTCCCTGCTCTCCTGGGGCTACAAGAGGTTGCAGAAGGCTATATACTACAGATAACAGCATAGCGACAGAGATTACCTCATAGTTACAGATATGAGAAACAATATGTATTGGATAATGACTTAGGAGACAGAATTACTAATGAGTATCATATGAGACAAATAATATGCTTCCATTTGCATTATAGCTTGGACAAAAGAAATGCTGATGGGGCTCGATTAGATTTGGCATTTTTTGCTTATGTATGATATAAGCCATAACAAAGGATTTCTCTCAACCAGCTTGCTTAGACAAAGGAAAGTGCTAACAGGGCTCTAGTACACATGGCATATCTGCCTGAGTGTAAAACACACACTACATATAATTATATGAGAATATAAATATACAATAATCACTGATGATCCCTCAGAGTCATCATATCAGTGATTAGGTGGATTATATATAGAATATATGTAAAAGACAAACATAATGCATTATAGTGAGGTATAATAATCATGCATGATCTAATCCTATGAAGGATGTAAACATTAGCAAATATTAGCAGCAAAGCACATTCCTGGCACTCATACTTATATGATAGGTGCCCAAATCTATATATTAGTGCAAAATAGCAGTATTGTAGTATAATAGACCAGGAATACAGTGTGAGGTGTGTGTGGGATGATAGGGGGCATAACCCAGGTGCAACAATGTTACTATTCTGAATGAACCCTAGCTTTCAGTGGATCTAACTATCAAGGGGTCCCTCTAGCTAAATCAGGTTTTCCTGTTACTGTGGATACACTGCAGTTAGGAACAGGCTCTCTGGAAAGGTTATAGAGCCAAATGTCTGACCAGGCCCCTTTTAACACTGGTGGGCATATCTGGCTAGCTAGGCTCCCTCAACATCTGGGGTTGATAAACACCTGTGGGCCTGAATGGCCAGCTGCAGACCTCAGGGCTTGGGTTTCCCTTTTAAGTGACTGTGGGCAT
Organism: Neoceratodus forsteri; assembly: GCA_016271365.2. Taxonomy (NCBI): domain Eukaryota; kingdom Metazoa; phylum Chordata; order Ceratodontiformes; family Ceratodontidae; genus Neoceratodus; species Neoceratodus forsteri. Next base: position 464,196,948 of record CM057452.1, read on the forward strand.
AACTACTTTAAGATCTGGGTCTAGTCGCTCCTTTAACAGCAGTGGTGGGCCTAACTTGCTCCTTTAAGATCTGGGTCTAGTCACCCCTTAGACTGCTGGACGTAGTGTGGCTGTCCCCTGTTAGCCACTGGGCCTACTACTGGGCCTGAACAAATCTCCAAAAAACTCTGCACTCCACTACAGTATGACCATGGATTAACATTTTTAAATCCAGTTAAAGAACTGGTTTATTTGCAGTACAAAGTATCGTCGTTACCACAGTCAAAATCTAGATGACTGCTGTCCTGTGTTTCTTGAGACATGGGAAAGCGGTCGTCTAAATTTTGACTGTGGTAACGACGATACTTTGTACTGCAAATAAACCAGTTCTTTAACTGAATTTAAAAACGTTGTCTGTGGTCATTCCGCAGTGGAGTGCAGAGTTTTTTGGAGATTTGTTCAGTAACTGGGGTTTACTATCCTTCTCTGCACCTTACTTTTACAGGCTGTGCACACAGAGTTTCTTATCATTAAATTATTACTGAGCCCGACTTGTCCCTTTAAATAAACATACAGGCCTGTTGCCCCTTTTTACAGCAGTGGGCCTAACTTGCCCCTTTAACAGCTTGGGCCTGTGTTGCCCTCTTAAATAATTTGGGCCATTCTGTGGCTGGCCCCCTTAAATCTTGGGCCTGATTGGGTCCTTTCTGTCCATCACTGGGCAGTCTGGCCTCAGCTCCGCCCCTTATTTAAAAAATTAATCACTTCCCCCTAAGGCCTTTGCTCTTGGCCCCTCACCATAGGCATTGCATTAGCCCTGAATAATAATATTTTCAGCCCCCTGGCTCTGGGCAGTCCCGCACCTCATATAGCGCTCAGAGCACTAACAAGAAAGAAAAAAAAATATATATATAGTATATTTCTTTAAAGTTTCTGGTGGCCAGCACTGGACTCTAGTGCTGCCACTGACTCTTTGCCCCGAACCGGGGTGCAGGAGCTGCTACTGGCAGGAGGGAGGTATTGTTGCAGTGGGAGGGACATTTGGCAGACAGGACTTGGGTGACTGGGGGCTTCGCAATACCCGATGCTCCCTCTGCACTGACGCTTGCTCGGAGATGCAGCCCCACTTGTGGGTGCCACCAATGAGGGACTGAAACTTTAACTTTTTTTTAAAAAACAAAACAGACACCAGATTCACACTGCGGTTGACTCTTGAAGCTGGGGACCCCATTGGAACACTGAAGGACTGCCGCCACTCTGCAGGACTGCCGGACTGACTTGCAGGGACAAGAGGTGACTGCAGGTACACTCTACCTTTTACTATTACCTCCCTGAATCCTCACTCTTTCCCTTTTCTTTTTAAAATTGTGCATCTTCTGGCCTTCTTCTTCGTTGGGGTGCCTGAGAGCACTCGCCCGACCACTGCTGCCGCTGGTCACCAACAAACTACCCTGCTTTTTTTTTTTTAATTTACATTTCTGCCAAAAAACCCTCCCTGGTGTGCAGGAATCCCTAGTGACAAGGGAGGCAAGCAGTTGCCCAGCGTGAGCTGGAAGAAGGTGGCACATGCTCGTGACAGTGCTATGCTAGCTACAGCAAAAGAAAAAAAAAACATTTAAAACTGCAAGGATGCAGTTTCTTTCAGGGGCTCCTGTACCACTAAAGGCTCCCACCCTGGCCCCTAAACCACTGGGGTACCTATACTGGGGGACACTGGGAGACTGGAGACCAATGGCACTACTGGGGAAACCCTAATTTTGGGGTATTACATATCTGTATGTGGCATCCAATTCTGATAATGTCAAGTATCTTAGATTTTAGATTATTGACAGGTGGATTCAAAATTGTCTAGAACTTGTACATTTTTCTAGTCACAAGTTAACATGTCTCATTTGGTGGCACATCTGCCTCTGGACCAGAAGGTTGTGGGTTCTAGTTCCACATTGGGATTGGGCTCATACCATAGATGCTGGCACCCAAGTGTAGTACTATGGGGATGCTGTACTGTCAAGGTGTGCTGTCTTTTTGAAGAGATGTTAAACCCAGGTCCCATCTGGTGGTTGTTCAAGTTCCCATGGCACTTCTCAAAAAGAGCAGAGGAACCTTTTATTGAAACAAATCAGACAGATTATCAGAAAACAATGAATAAAATGAAAAACAATGAGATTTATTAGTCAAGAAACAAAACAAAAGATCAGATACAAAATAAACAAGATTTGGTCAGAGCTGATATCGCCGTGGAGAGCTTTTGGGATGCTTTTATCCATTATTTATTTATTTATTTTTTTGAGATTATTTATCCTCCTTGGCCACCTCTCTGCCCCAGTTATTACTCACATACTTACCGGGGATACGGCTGCTGTCCATCTCGCCCGGGACTGCTGTCACCCTGAAACCTCTGTGGCTTGCCCCCCACAGTGAGGTGGCAGGAAGCCCCATAACTCCCCATCCCTACAGATCCAGCTTGGGTGCCAGCTCCTGATGAACACTCATGGATGGCCATCAAGCCACACGAGAGGAGCCACACTTTTCCGCTGCTCACTCCACCCCCCCAATGGAGTCATGTGCATGCAATTATGCCAGTGGGGGTAGAGGTGCATGCATCCGCACGTCTCTCCCCAGGCCTCTGCCCAGACTCCACCCTGGTGCTGTCACCCCGTGACCTGACCCCCAGCCTCTGCCAAGGGGCCATTGGCCATTGGGAAGTGAAAGCCCCCCTCCCCGGAGAAAGAGAGCAGTCCAATGGATGCTCTATCCTTCTCCTCCCCCCAGCTACCCATGCTCATTCCGAACACAGGTCACTGGCACGAGCGAGGTAAGGTGTCCAGTGCCTCAGTCCTCAGTGCCACTGTGCTGGCTTTACCCATTATTTCTAATAAATTTGCACAATGCAGATCTTCTGAGAGGCAGTTTCAATGTGGTCTTCCTTTTACACATTTTTACAATGTATTTTCTTAGAATATGCCTCTTGATTGCTATATATTTAGCCTGGATAGTTCACATAAGAAATGGCATCTTATTTTCAGGTGGTGAAGCACTAGCAGTAGGACACTGGAATGTCTCATACATATGTATAAGATATGTGTGGGCGATCACGCCCAGTGGCCATACACCTCAGGCACTCACATGTAGCTCCATCATCCCGGTGCCATGGCACTACTCAGTGTGGGTGAAAGCCAATGCTGTACTCACTCACACAGGTCCTGGAACAGGCATGTTACAGCCAATCTTCCATTTGTTTGTACAATTGGGGAACCACAAATGCACTATCCATAGCCTGGCACGTACACTACAAATGTCATTGCAGGATACCACACCCCATGGCACCCTGGATATCTCAGCAGACTGGAGGGTGACATATTACACAGGGGAATGGGGAAGAGTGTATGGCAGCAGGAAGATACAGCATCAACAAGGCATGCATTGGAGGTATGTCAATTCTCTCTTATGGTTTGCCAGGGACATACACACAGCTGCATACACTGGTGGGTCCGCAGCTTGTGTAGTGCCACAATGTATGGTATAGCCACTTGGGTCATTCTGGAGTGAAGGTCTCCAGCCTGGATCCAGTGCAGTCAGTGGCTGGCTGTGAGAGGGCATGGAGGGCAGTGTCAGTCTCTGCAACAGCTAGGGTATGGGGGGGCGGGGTTGTGTATGTACCAAGGCAGTGGGTGGGAGTCCTCTAAGCTATGGATATGGACCATGGTTTCCTCTGGTGCAATTGGGTCCAGGAGGGCCCTACACTATGGAGCTCTTCGGGGATGGAGTTGGATTGATCGGGGCTTGGAGGGAGTACCTTTAGTTCACCAGGGCTGCCAGGCTGCTGTGCACCTGGGTGCACTTCCATAGCCCACCTGTGGGTGGCTGGCTGGCTTAGACCAGCTATTCATGACCTAGCTGTAGGCCGCATTACTCTGGGCTGCGAGGGGTACATTTCTCACAGAGTATGCCACAGCGTGGCATATGCATGGGAACACACCCTCGAATTGCATGGCATACTATTTGTGAGCATGCTGGCCCATTCCCTTGCAGCCGGTGCATACCACACATTTGAATATCATACTGTGCTGCACTGTTGGAGTTGCACGGCACATCTCACATTTCCACTGAGATGCGCTGCTCATCTCCTTTGAATATGGGGCCCTGGACTAGGCTACCCTGAAGAAATACATTATCAAAATGGAAAAATCATGACCCCACTATAAACAAGATATTGCATCTAATCTGGAACAGCCTGGGTAAATACAGTGCAGGAATGTGTAAATGAAGATCCCTATGACACTGAGATGTAGCATCTCCCCTGCGCTATTCAGGATACAAAATATAGGAGAAGAAATATTTAAAGGAAATCTACTCTAAACTGAACTTCATTGTGGTCACTGACATAAACAATTTCTTTATTGTAACAGTCACATAGGAGTATGGTATGCGTATTTTATGGGACACATACAAACAGAGGTGAGAAGAATACGTGCCTCATCTGGGATTTGAACCCAGGCTGCCTGGAATACTGTTCTGATTGCACTAACCAGCTGCACCACTGAGACAACTGGAACCTGGGCCATCCCTAAGCACATTACTCTTTCTCAAATGCACAACCCAATGGCAACACAAATATTTATTTGAAACAATCACACAGGAGTGTGATGTGCATATTTTATGGAACACATGCAAACAGAGGTGAGAAAGAATAAGTGCCTCAGCTATGACTTGAACCCAGGCTGCTCAGAATACCATTCTGATTGCGCTAACCAGCCATGCCACTGAGACAACTGGAACCTGGGCCATTCTTGAGCACATTACTCTTTCTCAAATGCACAACCCAATGGCAACACAAATATTTACTTGTAACAATCACACAGGAGTGTGGTGTGCATATTTTATGGAACACATACAAATATAGGTGAAAAAGAGTAAGTGCCTCAGCTGGGACTTGAACCCAGACCGCCTGGCAGTGTTGTGGCATGAGGGTGGTGTGTAATGTGTGTGTGTGTGTGTGTGTGTGTGTGCTGATGTACAAAATATAAGATAAGAAATATTTAAAGGATATCTACTCTAAACTGAACTTCGCTGTGTTCACTGACATAAACAGTTTTTTTATAGCATATTAGAATGCATTATTTATTTTGAATGTTGTGGCCATGAGGATGGTGTGTATAGATAGTGTGTGTGTGCTGCTGTAGCTCAATATGTTTTTTCCCCAAAAATTAGTAAAAAATAGCTTCTTATTGATACATATTTAGTCTAAGCAGTTCACTGAATATCTGGCATATGTCTGAGACTGCTCATCAAATAGTATCTGTAGAGGTTGAAAAAATAATGTAAATCATAGATTTGCTGGGGAAAGAGTGACATTTATGAGGTATGAATCTTTCTTGAAAGACTATACATTCCCAAGTTAAACTAGTATCAAGAAGCTGTTTAAATGCTTAGTATTTAAATGTGCAAATCTCCAGTTTCGTAAGCAACCAATATTTAATAAATATTTAACAAGCTGTTTCAGTTTCCTAATGGCATCTGATAAGCAGCTTAGAGTTATGTCTCCAATATTCTTAACAGAAAAAAGGGAATATTTTATTTCAGTTGGCATGGAAGGATACATTGAAATGTCCAAAACGTGTTCCACGAAACTCCATTTTCGAGCTACAGATAACAAGATGGCTGTAGGCTCTGCCCACAGTCATAAAAACAAGAAAAACAGAAAAAAGAAAACCATGTAAATCATAAAACCTACTACTTCTACTTCCTATTATTCCATTCTGTGATGATGTAACAATTGATTTAACAAAGGCTGGCAAAAAAGGAATGAGACAACACAAAAATGAAATCCAGAGAAAATCAGATTATAGCTAGATAACTGCATTCCAATAGGAAAGAAACTGATCCCTTGTTACATAACCTTTGGATAACCATAGTAATCTCATTAGCCCAGATCTCCCCTTGCAGTATTGGTAGTAGCTCCTCCAGGATTTGGGGTAAATCAAGATTGGAAAAGACTATATAACAATGGGGTGAGCGTTATGGTTGAGAACCCCAAGGAAGACTCCACCTCTGATTCGCCAACAGTCAGGACAGAAAAACTGTAATGTTTTTCATTTTCCTGCTTGGGGGTTGGGAGTTAGGGTTTGAAACCCTAACGTCACATTTACATACTTGTTTGCTTTAATCTGAACCCTAACTGGTGCATTAACACATTTGTTTGTAAAGAATTTACTTTAGGAATAGTGTAAAATCCAAATCTTTATTTAGACCAGTTGGCTGCAAAGTATTCAAAACAGAGCTCCATCTACTTTCTTTTCTCAATAAAATGTTAATTCCACCACCACCCTGACAGGCTGGTTTAACATGTTCTAGAGCCATGAATCTTAAAGTACTGGGATAGTGGATTGTAACTGCTGCATCACATATTGACACTTTGCCTGCCACCAGGAAAGATAAGTGTCAGAGTGTTTATAATGCATCACTTCCAATGTGGAAAAGAATAGGGGAATATTTTATTACAAAAAAAAAAAAAATCAAACAATACAAACACATCAGGAAAAGGGAGAAAAAAAAATAACATAACCAAAACATCTCTTGCACCACAAATAATATTAAATATGCAACACTGTTTGATAATACAGTGCAACTCACTTAAATCGGACCAGTTTGTGCATAGCACAAACTGCTGTTGTAGGCGAACGTCCGATTCATTGCAAATTGAGCTGAAAGCCTGTAATTTGGCTCCTGCACCTGACACATGTATAGCGCATAGTACAATGTTAGTTAGAAGGGTAGCTTCTATTAAAATACTGCCAGTATTTGCTGTGTAGTCTTTCAATAGTTCCATAGCTGCAGCTGAGCTCAGCTGCTTTCAGCACTTTGCCTGACTACCCTGACTACCTGTGTGCAGAAAAAGGAGACCGGAGAGGTTGAGACAGAGCAGAGGCCAAGGGAGCAAGGAGCAATAAACTGAAGTGGCATTGCTCTGGTCTGGTGGGGAGCCCTGTGTCTAGTGTCTGGTGATCAGAGAGTTGGTGCCCAGGGGGACACTGCTTGCCTGAGAAAAGTGTAAACAATTCTGAACAAGGTTTATCAAGAGGGGAGTTTACATGCAGCGTAGCGGCAGTAAGCAGAATGAAGTGAACAAGAAGTGGGGAGTAGGCACAGAGTGTGGTTACTAGGCAACAGAATAACCCTGGTGATCTGCTTTGATCTGACCGAAATGCCATACGCAAACAACACCAACTAGGCAACAAAGAAATCTTGGTGATCTGCTCTGATTTGACAGAAATGGCATAAGCATACAACAGCAACTAGTAAAAGTAAAAGAAAAGATGTTACTGATCATGGCATGGAAAAAGCAACTGTTCTGATCTGACTGAAATACTACACGCAAACAACACCAACTAGGCAACAAAGAAATCATGGTGATCTGCTCTGATCTGATCATGGAGTGGCAAAGCAAACAGAAACCCCAACAGCAGCAGCAGGGTGATTAACAGTGATGTAACTGTCATTACTGAGCTAAAACCTCACCTGTTAGGTGGCAGATCACCTTCAAAATCAGTTTGCTGACCTATAAAGCCTTACATGGTTTGGGGCCTGGTTACCTGCAAGACCTCCTACAGCCCTACTGCCTGTCCCATACCCTCTGGTCAGCTGAGGAGGGCCTCCTTGTGATTTCTAGGGCTCATTTGATATCATTTGGTGCCCGGGCCTTTTTGGTCGCAGCACCCACCCTGTGGAACTCATAGTCTCGACTGCTCAGAGAGACCACTTCGGTTAGTGCCTTCAAGAGGAATCTAAAGAACTTTCTAATTAACAAAGCCTTTCTTTTTAATTAATTTTAACTTACTGTGGGAGGTGATGTTTTGTATATTTTAATTCATGTCTGTATTGTTCAGGCATCTGTAAAGAACCTAGAGCTGCAATGAGTTAGAGCACTCTAACAAATTAATAAACTAAACTAAATGTAAGTACCCACAAATCACCTGTCACCTGACTTGTTAATGACACCAGTTGAGCCCCCCTGGTGTCTGATATACACAATGGCACTAGATCATTATAAGGCCAATTTGTTTTACACAGTTCTATGCAGGTGGTTTGGAATTTTTGAAAAACGTCTGATATAACCAAATGTCCGCATTATCTGTGTCCATTACAACAGGGTTACACTGTGCAACAATATTACTCTAACAACTGATTAAAAGATTTAGGAAAGACATGTGACAAATTGAAATCAGTAAGAGTAAGGGAAAAGAAAAACCTTATTAAGTTACAAGCTTGCTTGGCCTTTTAATGTAAGCCATGTTATGCCATCTGTCTGCCAGTGAAGCTGATGAGCATTGTTTAAATTCTGAGCAATAAAACAAAACGCAATTCTGAAACAATCTTGTTAAACATTTCAAGTTGTGAATGAATATTTTTTTTGCTGTAAAGAAAAATACACCAATTGACCCATAGGTGCCAATTAAAGCAATCAGATATTACATCCAATGTACCACAATGCCATTTTCTCCAAGGAGTCTTGTATATCCCTAAAGTCTTATAGTCTGCATCCCAGAATTGTGATTCTGCCCACTGGACTCCAAGCATGTACCAGAAACCTACTATATAAGAACAGTCAAAAAACGGCTCTCCATTGTTTCCTCCTGGTTAATACATCCCAGATGGGCACACGTGTGTTGTGACAACTGCTTATGCCTCTGCTTGCCTTTCACATTTAATTCATTATGGCAACATACCCATGAGGTGTCCCACATTTCGGCAGATATCCTGCTTTTAGAGAACAGCAACAGTAAACATTCACAGGATCCAGGTGTCCCATGTTCAAATATTTGAGGTTCAGAAAATTTAACTTCTAACACTCTATGGTATAAAACTTTCCTAGGTACATCCCACAGCTGTGCATAAGGTATGCCCCAAGTCTTAAGTTGGGAGGCCTCCTTCATATACAGGAGAGTTATAACTAAAACTTTTAATTGTTTCAAATTGTCTGCTTCCCATAACTTTAACCATGCTGAGACAGCCATCTGTGCCTGTGACAGGGAGATCCTGCCACTCTTAAGGACCGACCTTTTCTTAAAGAGCTGCTGATGCCTCACAGAAAACTTTGAAAAAAGTAATAATTAGATGCAATTCAGCTTGCATTCCCTATATATTCTCTAGATTTCTGCTCCCCATTATTTATTACTGAGGAAATTTGCTTGAATGCATGATCATTATCACTAAGAGTTTATCGGCCCCTATGGCTTACTCTCTACCTCAAGTCATAATCCTCTGTTGTGACATCATAATCTGTTGCCTTGGGAGTAACTGTGATGTCACAAGCAGAGCATTATGACTTCAGGTAGGGAGAAAGCAACAGGAATAAATGAACTCTTCAGGAGTAAAGATCCTGTTTTCATGTAGATGACCTCAGTAATGAATAATGGTGGGGAGAAATACAGCACTAATGTGAAATACAAACTGAGTTGTGTCTAAGTATTATTTTTTATTAAAGTTCTCCTGAAAGCGTCAGCTGCTCTTTAAATCTGTTGCAACAGTCCTTCTATTTCTTAGCCTAATCTATCCTTTACAATTTCTAGTCCGTAAGGTTGGCCACCTATGGGTGCCCCATCCCCTTTCTTGACTATACTATAGTATTCTCTTTATTTTCCTTTTCCTTTTCCTTCTAAGGTCCTCATACAGGGAGGTTATTGTGGTGACCTCCAAGCTGATATAAAGCAACAGGCTGTGTTCCTCATTGTTGGCTTTAGTATGCAATAGCACTATGTCATAAAATACCCTGATTTTATTTTTTATTTATTTTATTGAAATCTAAGATTACAAATACCTTTGAGCAGGAATTGCTCATTTACAAAGGTTCCATGTCGAAGGAATGGGGGGTATACATACATACATACAAAGGTCAACATAATAATACATAGTTACACAATAAAAGAAGTAAGAGGCTGAGGCTTAGGACATTACAGTAATTCAAAATGTGCCAAATGTTAGGTAGCATGACATACCAGCCAAGGGCAATCTTAGAAATAAGCGCTGCAGGTGAGAGGGAAGGGGGTATGCAGGCAGGAAGGCCATTGTCGGAGGGTAGAGGGTGAGGGTAAGAGCTCTAAAGGGGAGGAGGAGGGAGGGATTAACATCAGAAAATGATGTATATTCCTTATGTGTATGAAGCCTGTAAATGTTGAAAATACCATGGCACTAGGTGTTTTTGATAAAGATAAAAAGTTACTAGGTGACTGCATTATAGAATTAAGTTACCAGGGTAGAGAGATCAGAAAACCCCTGTTGTGTTGTTAAAATGCATGCAAGTTACAGATTGTTTGAGAGGTCCTTTGGCACCATGCATTCCTGCTTTAAGCTGAACCAGCCTACACTTTCATGGTGATTTGAATATATATCCCATGATGCTTTGCATTATGAGGGTATGTGTGATGTTGTGTTTCTTTGAAACTTGGCTTTTCTGCCAATGCCCTTTGGGGTAACCCTTGCTTCAGTGCTTTTGCACTGAGGTTCTTTGTCTTTAGCTTGTTTTGGGGGTTTTCTTTTTTGAGCTCCCCATCTCCCAAACACATAAGATCAACATAGGGATTGCAATAATTTTCACTAAAGAGATAGATCAGTAGATCAGTGGGTGCTAAGTGTAGAGAAAAGACATGCATAGTCTTTTGCTGCAAACTTATGTATTGAAGAAGGGTTATGCCATTGCTTAAGGTTATTCCCTGTGTTTTAAATAAACATCACACGGAGATTGTGTGTTGAACATGACGTTCTGTGTCTGGTCCATCTGTTATCCCACTACACCTCCACAGTGCCCAATGAACCCAAGATTTTCAAGACACCATTATCGGAGGCTTAATATTATAGTAGAGAAACATACTATGAAAAAACAAACAAAAAAAAAAACAAAAACAAAGGGTGAATCATGCCCAACACTATTGTTTAACCAGATAATAGGTAATGTTATGTTTTATCGATTTCAATCTGCTCCCCCAGAGACCCTGGAAAAAAATACTCAACAGAACCATCTTTAAGGAAACTGGGGGAGGGGAAAATGTAACTTGCATATAAAAAAGATGGACTAAAAAGGTTTTAATCAGAAAAACACTCTTTTTATGGCTGCAGTGGGCATAGCCCTGCAGACATCTTGCGAGTACTGTAGAGAAAAGGGAGCTCACCGGATACCGAATGAACTTTTTAATAGTGGAGGAGAATGGCAATCACTGCATGTTCACCCCACACTATTTTGTCCATCAGTACTGGTGTGACATGACACTGTTCACCATGTCCAGGATGGCAGCTGGAGTTCACTGCACATGCCCGATGATTCTTGCATGTACACTGAACTCCAAGGAATGGCGGCACAGTCTGCCATGTCCAAGATGACCGCTGGAGCCCAATGCGCATGAATGAGTCATTGCGCATGTGCAGAGAACTCCGGCAGTCCATTGGACAGATATTTGACTGCTGGAGATAAGAAGCAAAACAAAATCAAGTCTTGTTGTCAAAGGCCCTCTATAGTAAGTGATAGCTCTCTTCTGTTTTAATTTAAAATGGGCATCTGTTAACCCAGCCATACATACCATAGAAACTAAGAATGACATATCACTAAATTGTTTTTCTGTCTTAGTTTTAGCTCCTTGGTCTAAATAGGGGAGCCTGCAATTAAAGTCACATCCCAGAATTACCAATATAGTTGTAAAAAGATATGGCTGAATACATTTAAATATATCAGTTCTGCTAGATTTTCTCTGTGGTACATAAATATTACCTAATCTACAAAGATGCTCCTTGATTTTTACATCCAGCAACAACACATGCCCTAGATTAAGACCAATGAGTTCCACAACCTCCACCTTAGTGGTATAGAAAAGAAACCACACACCTGAGCAGAGATCAGGGCCATGGGACCAAATGGATGGCCCCTTTAACCAAGCTTTCCTTGTGAGAGAAACCTCAGCCAAGGTATGCAAGCTGGTGTCTTCCAGGAAAGCCACTTTGCAATTTGACAGCCAAAAAATGAGAAAGCTACCTGCCTTTTTTAGGATTTTTAGCTGTTGAAAAGGAAAGGTTAGATGTTAACATCAGGAACACCAGTAGGAAAATAAACCATCCATACTCACACTGAGTCATCAATTTTTCTTCATTGAATCCCCTCTCTTAGTCCTGTTTTTCCTCTTTTGTTTTTTACTGTATACATCCATAGCAGGATCTTCAGCTTCTGAGGAAGGGTCAGTTTTGGAGGAGGGTACAGAGGAGGCATCAGAGTCATCCTCCATTTCTCTCCAGTGTCTCTGGGACCGAAGAAGATCATACCAATCACAAGAGAAACTTTTTCAGGTTGTTGGTATCTGGTGTAGAGGGGGGAGGCGTTATCTTCATTTTAAACTCCTCCTGCTGCAGTTCTGCTGCAGTTCAGCTGATAAAGGGCCTGCTTCAGTAGACTCAACTTGAGGAGGGGGATCAATCATTCAAAGTACTGGGATGGGGAACTGGAACCTCCTCAGTGGGGGAGGAGAAGTTGAAGGCTCTGTAACCAAGACTGAAGTCAATTCAGGAGGAAGAGCCTGCTGGATATGGCAGCCAGAACCAGAAGGGCAGTGTTGGCTACTTCTTACAGGGGGGTCTTTAGAAAATCTACTCTGGTTCTTCTGGGCCATGGACACAAACACATTCTGTTCTGGTTGGTCATCCTGTCCTAGCTGACTGTGGGCAGCCCATGGACAGCTTTGGTCAGAGTGTCTGAGTTCATCACACAGATTACTTTTCAATTCACTTAAGCAGGGTAAGCTTGTGTGACCCATCTCATTACAAAGGCTGCATTTTACCCAGTCACAGATTCCATTTAGACGGTCATGGGAGCCACACTGGTAACATGCCTTTGGTTGACCAGTGTAAAAAAGGACCCCCTGATCCTTACCAGAAAAAAAAACTGTTTGGCAGATATTGGAGCCCTGATTCCATTTGCATAAGATGTACACAGACCTCCCACCCCCCAGTCCAAAGCCCCTCAGAATCTATAATGGCTTCAGGGTCTCCTAGAACCATGCAGTTTTGCTTTAACCAGAAAATGATACCTGTTACTGAAAGCACTTCATTCTGAAATAGAATTGTCCAGTCTTATGTGCTGGTTTTATCACAGGTGTAGCCAGAAAAAGATAGGAGAGTGGCCTAAGTTTCAGAGTGTGGTATTTCTGTCAAAATGGTTTGAGGCCCCTGGAGGTTTTAAAATAAATGTCAAAAAGCAGCTCACCATTGACATGAATAAGGCATTGATCTCATTTTCTGCAAACCCCATTGAGCCCTTTAATAGTTCCCTGAGCACCTATATCTGCTCTGGGACATCATCCAACCCAGCATAATACCAAAGGTGCACAGTGTTATGCCATTTGGCAGGCAGAATTGGGGCATGAAACAGAGATGCATAGGGTCTATTCCACTCTATAGCAGTTGCTATGCGATGAGGGGGATCCTGGAGCTGCCTAGTAGGGCTAGCACTGCTCGTAGAAGACCCAGCTTTCTCTATAACAGTATCAACTTCTTGGGAGTGAAGGTTCTGCCCCTCTCTCAAAGCAAGAACCTCCAATGAATCTTATGGGGTGAAACAGATATCATGGTATATTATAAGGTACCAATTTCCCCTAGTGGGGGGACAGACATGTCTGGTCCTGAATCTAAGGGCTGATCCTTACAAGGCTGTAAAGCCTGAAGTACTAGGTGTTGTATTAAGGCTACACCTGGGGACAGTTCTAGGGCTGCTGATAGAGAGTCAGTAACAGTTTTCTCCTCTGAGGTGCTTGTCTGTACCCCCTCAGAATTCTTAGTACCAGTAGCACTTGCCTGTTCAATAGGGACCTTAATGGATTGTCCATGCTCTCAGAATTTTTGCTGGTGAAGGTCCCGAAATCCATGTGCCTCCTAGGTTTGTCTGCTCCCATTCTGCTGTTAACAGTGATTTCCATGTTGTAGCATTTGGGAATCTGGGATGACAGCTAATATAATCGCTGTGACACTTGGCCAGCTGGTTATGATTGTTCTATGATATTTGTAATATAAAAATATAGTGTGTGATTGTCAGTGCTTCCATAATTGCCCCCCCAGGTTTCAGTTACAGTCAAGTGACCTGAAACCAGGAGGTAATTAAAGACTAGAGAGACTTAATAAAGGGTCTCCTGTTATTAGAACTGACCCAGCTGCCAGGATATAGGGATCGTAAACTTTTATGATGTTTTAGAGGAAAAAACATTTTTATACCATAGTGTGAAAAGTCATAAAAATCCTTTGATGTGCCCTAGGAAGAGGAACTGCTTGAGATCAAAGAGGTGATGTTAATTAAGGAGTCATATTGGGAAATTAGTTTTTGCTGAAGTCACAGTATTTAAAATATCTCCTGACAGGAAGATCGTTGCATAATGTTTTATATTCTAAAAGGAGGAGCTAGATGACATCACAGAAGGGGTAAAAACACAGCATTTTAAACTGTATTCTGGATTTCAACTGAGTGACATTTCTTTTTGGGCTCTTAAGAAACAAGATCTCACTTAAGCACTGTAAGGAGGTAATACATTAAATAGAAAAAGTCTAACTGTATGTTGGTAGGAGTTTGTAGTTTTCTTTGTTTTCTTTTAAGTGATTGTATGCTTTGTGATATAGTGTTCTGTGTTTACATTTAACATATTTTATCCATTTTTAAGTAAATCTTTCATTTGAAAGATACTGCCTATGTCTTCCAAGTTCTTTCTTTTGCATGTGATGTATGGAGGGTTAAGACTGGCAAAACTATTTAGAAACTTGATGGTGTTACCAAACTGGGACAAGGTAAGAATATACCTAAGGTCTTTTATAGAGTTTTAAGGGTTCATTTTGGATACCTGGTTAGGTGCCCTCAAGTGAAGGATATCTGGCATCCCCCCGAAGAGCAGATTATCTGAGCCTATACTTTTGGGTACGCTAGCATAAAGTTCACAGTTTAATTCCCCCCAGAACTTGAAACTAAAGGTGATTCAGACCCACAAGCAGACAGGAGGGTTACGCTGTTCTGTTACCTGTTCACATTACTGTGCTTAGAAGTTGGCACTGTGGGAGGGATCCACAACAGGAGTCCGAAAGAAATTCTGTCGAACGCCCTGTCAGTGACACCGGCAGGTTGACCGCATTCTGCAGTCGGTTGCAGGTTCACTTTTGAATTCTTTGTTTTCTTGCCCCCGAACCCCCCACGTGGTGGGCTGCACCCCCGCACCCCCCACTTAAAAATTCTCAACTACAGTCAGAGCTGATTGGGGGGGTGCATTACCCCTGACAGGCAGCACCAGGTTCCAGTGAGTCTCCCACTGCAGCTAGGCACTGTAGTCGCTGAGGGGGACCTCGCTGCTGAAATGTCACTGCGAGGGGGGTAAACGCTGTGGGAGCGGATGGTCTGATCTGCTGAGTGTGTTTGTGACAGATTGGTTGGCAGCGGTGCAGATAGATTTGGTAACACAAGCTTTAACTGTTCAGTGTGCCAGCTTAATATTGTACAGCTCACTTGTAAAAAAAGGCAGTGATTTATTTTTAAAAAAAGAAACAGAACTATATTGTTTTGCTTACAGTTGAGTTCCTACCTGTTTTATTTTTTTTCTGAAGTGCAAGTTAGGGTAGCCATAGTTAGGGAATAAGATGGCATCCAGCTACAGTGGGCACACTATAGACTACTTGAGGCAGTTGTGCCAGGACAGAGGAGTCCTGCATGAGGGGAGAGCCACAAAGCAGAACCTAATGGATGCCCTGATGGCAGCAGATGCCCAGAGCATTGAGTCACTGACTGTGACTGTAAGGGACCAAACCTTGAGCATGGAGGGGCCAGCAGCCAGTGCAGTATCCAGATCCGGTGAGGTTGACAGCAGGGCCAGTACCAGTGAAGGTCCACAGCAGCAGGGGAAGGTCACCAGAATACTGGAGCCAGAAACACTCAGGCTGCAGACTGAGTTGTGCAGAATGGAGCTGGAGTTCCAGAGAGATGCTGAGCGAGAGAAACGAGCCACAGAGGAGAAGAAGGAGTGAGAACAGAGAGAAGCAGAGCAAGAGAGATGAGCCACAGAGGAGAAGAGGGAGCAAGAACAGCGAGAAGCAGACCATGAACAGTGAGAGGTGGAAGGTGAGGAGTGTGAGCGCCAGAGGTGACATGAACTGGAGAAGCTACGACTCCAACCACCAGCACCAGAGCAGGTAAGTGGCTTGGGTTTAACTGGAACTACAGGACTGGGTTTCAAATTGAATTCCAAATTGATAGCTGAATTTAAAAAGGGGGAAGATATGGATACATTTTTAAATTCCTTTGAAAACATTTGTATTCAGGCTAAAATTCCTAGAGGGTCCTGGAACTTCCAGCTATCGCCGCTACTTACCAGGAAAGCTCGGGATGCATTAGGTCAAATGGATGAGAACAGTAATGATTACAGCAAACTTAAAGCTGCACTTTTAAAAAAGTTTGATTTAACTGCAGAAGCATACTGAGCTAAACTTGGCAAGCTCAGGAGAAGCCCTGACATGAGCTATGAGGAGCTAGCCATGAAACAATGTCAATGTTTAAAACGTTGGTGGGAGGGAATTGAAGCAAACTCAGTAGATAAAATTTAAAATGCTATTTTGTTAGAACAGTTTTTTTGGGCATGCCCAGCAGAGCTGAAAACCTGGCAGTGCAGAAAGGGAAAAGTGTACCTGTGCAACAGGTGGCTGTAGGCAAAATGTTAGCAGTTGACATCATCCTTGGCAACAATCTCAAACAGGGGATGGTATGTGTAGTTACCCGCAGCCAAGCAGGAAGGGGAAATTGTAGTTCCCTGGATCCCAAAGAAGGCATTGTGAACACCACTGGGAGGCTGGTTCCCCCGCCTGTGTCTCCTTATATGGAGACTAATGAAAAGGGGGTAGAAATTTCCCCAGTAGCAGTTAACCACACAGCTACAGAGGGTTTCTCCAAAGAAGGAGGGGTGACCCATTGTCAGAGGGTTAGGGATGACAGTGATCCTGAGTGCCCTGATGCTAGTGCTAGGGACACTAGTTTAGAGACTGAAGGGGACCTGTCCCATGCCTTGGGAATGTGTAAGGAGTTTGCAGCTGCTCAGAAAAGTGACCCTAGTCTAGAGAAGCTGAGGGCTTGGGCAGACTGTGATGGAGCACAGGTAGGTGATGGTAAACATAAGGTTTATTGGGAAAATAGACTGATGTATACTCAGGCTGTGCAGACAGAGGGAGGGGTGATAGGCAGGCAGCTTGTCATTCCCCAGGGGTATTGTGAGCAGTTGCTCAAGATTGTACATGATGTTCCCTTGTCTGGTCATCTGGGAATTGCATGCACTATGCAGCAGTTGGTCCAGAATTTCTATTGGCCCAACTTCACCCAGCAGGTGAAGGAGTATTGCAGGTCTTGTCACTGGTGCCAAAAACTAAGGAAAGTGGGTAAGAAAACCCAAGCTGCCTAATTCCATTGCCCATAGTGGAGGAGCCATTTCAGAGGGTGGGAATAGATATTGTGGGGCCTTTAAATACCCCCAGCTCCTCTGGGAAAAGGTTCATCCTGACTGTGGTGGATTATGCCACCCGGTACCCCGAGGCAGTTGCCCTATCCTCACTGAGGACAAAGTGGCAGATGCCTTACTTGGGATTTTCTCCCATGTTGGGTTTCCACAGGAGGTTATCACTTATCAAGGGGGTTCCTTCATGTCAGACATGATGAAATGTTTGTGGGAGAAGTGTGGGGTGGTGAAGAGATGCATGACACCTTATCACCCGCAAGCCAATGGGCTTGTGGAAAGATTTAATGGTACCCTGAAATCAATGCTCCAAGCATTTGCTGAACAGCATGGGAGGGATTGGGAGAAATACCTTCCCCAACTGTTGTTTGCATACAGGGAGGTGCCCCAAGAGTCAATAGGATTTTCCCCCCTTCAAGCTCTTATATGGAGGCCAGGTATGTGGGTCCCTAGAATTGATCCAGGAGGACTGGGAAGGCAAGCATGCCAACCAAGGAACTCCCATAGTGGATTACATCCTTAGGTTTAGGGAAAGGGTGAAGAAGCTTATGGGGACAGCCCAGAGCAACCTGACAGCTGCCCAACAGAAACAAAAACTGTGGTACGACCACAGAGCCAGAGCTCGCTCATACACGATGGGTCAGAAAGTCATGATACTTATTCTGGTCTGGAAAGACAAGCTGCAGGCCAAGTGGGCAGGACCATACAAAGTAGTTAGGAAGGTAAATAAACAGTTAGGGGGCCAATAAAAAGACATGATGGGAGTGGTGCAGTGCAGCAGCAGTCTTCCAGGAGACATTCTGGAGGATGCAGTGTTGTCCCATCTGCAGGCACCCCTTTGGGCTGAGGGAGGAGGTTGCTCATGTCCAGACTGAGTTGGCCAGGATTTGTGGGACCTCCTTTCCCACCCAGAGACCACCAGGGTCACTGCTGTTGCCTCAGAGGTTGCCAAGAAAGAGGAGTGGTTGGACCACAGTGGGTTCAGGGAGGGTGAGGGTGGTGGAACAGAGGCACAACCTCCAGTTGTACCTCTCCACAATTTCTATGCCATTCTGGAAAAGTGTGGTTCCTCTATGGAGGCACCCACAGTGGAGACCGAGGAGGATGCTGGGAACCTCCACAAAGGAGACCCACAGGAGGGTGGTATGGGACCCCACGGGGAAGGAAACAACTCCTGGTGGGGGACTCCATTGTTAGGAAGGTAGAATTGGGGAAGAAGGGGAGAGGGAGGTAAGGTGCCTGCCTGGCACCATGGCTTGGAGGGATAGGGAGGGAATCCTCAGGATCACAGGAGCAGCTGCACAGGGGAGGGAGCTGGATGTCATTGTCCACCTAGGGATAAATGACCTGGCTAAGAAAGGGATCAGAGCAGTGCAAGAAGCATTTGTGGAGATGGGGAGGGGCCTTAGATGATTAGCACACATGATAACCTTCTCGGAGGTGCTGCCTGTCTATGGCACAGATGAGGCTAGGGTGCTCCACACCATGGGATTCAATCAGTGGTTGAAAAACTGGTGCAGAGCTCAGGGATTTGGCTTCATTGGGGACTGGGGGTCCACCTGGACAGATGCAGGCCTATACTGGCATGATGGTCTGCATCTGTCCAGGTGAGGAACCAGGATCCTGGGTGATAGGTTTAAATACTTCATTGGCAAGCATTTAAACTAGCCAAGGGGGGAGGCACTGGAAAGGAACAGAGAAATCCTAGCCCCCCCAAAAAAGTCAGGGTACTAAGTGAGGTAGACACCAACATAGAGATGTCAATAGGGAGAAGTGCAGGGGTAAATGGAGAAAGTGACAAACACAATAAGGACAGGGAAGGGCAAAAAGGGGTAAGGCCATCAAGAAATGGAGGGTAATGAGTACCAATGCCTGTAGTCTGGGCAACAAGCTCCCTGAACTGGTGGCCTTGATGGAAGAGGGATGCCTGGATATCGTAGCAGTCACAGAAACATGGTACACAGAGAACCATGACTGGGATGTTAACATACCAGGGTACACAACCTACAGGAGAGACAGGGAGGACAGAAGAGGGGGGAAGTAGCTCTCTATGTAAGGGAAGGGAAGGGATAAAAGCAACTGAACAAAAGAGTAAATAGGGAGGAGGGGAGGCACTGTGGGTCACCTTAGAGACTGGAAATGGCACCACAATCTGCACAGGGGTTGTATACAGACCCCCATGGCAGGGGGAAGGAATGCACAAGAATATGATAGAAGGCATACTTAGGATGGCAGAGAAAGGGTGGCTACTGTTGATGGGGGACTTTAACATGCCAGATGTTAACTGGAGCACCTTTGCTGCAGCCATATCCAAAAGCATGGCCATTCTTGATGCCCTTCAGGGGGCATGCCTCAGACAGCTAGTTTTGGAACCTACTCGTGAGGGAGCAATCTTAGACCTCATACTCTCAAATGGGGACAATGAGAGGATCTTAGATCTAGAAGTGGGTAGCCATTTGGGAACAAGTGACCATGAAACAGTGTGGTTCATGATAAACTCAGCTACAGAGTCAAGCCATACAAAAGTGATAGTTCTGCACTTCAGGAGGGCTGACTTTGGCAAGATGGGAGAGTACCTTAGAAAAGCACCAGCAAACAGGCTAGAAGGAGGGGTGGAGCAACAATGGGGAAATATCAAAATTGCCATCACAGAGGCAACAAGCCTTTGTGTGAAGCAAATAAACAAATCAAAATGAAAGAAAAAGCCACTATGGTTCTCAAAAGAAGTGGCGGTGAAGGTTAGGGAGAAAAAGATAGCATTTAGGAAGTATAAGGAAACACAGAAGGAGCAGGACAGAGAACTGTACCAGTTAAGGCAGAAGGAAGCAGGGAGGGTAGTCAGAATAGCAAAGGCCCAAACTGAGGAAAAGATAGCCAACTCGGTTAAGAAGGGGATAAAACCTTTTGTAGGTATATCAGGGAGTGTAGAAAGACAAAGGGAAGGGTAGTGAGGCTGAATAGAATGGATGGTGGGTGGGCAGCGAGTGACAGTGAAAAAGTAGGGATACTGAGTGAATACTTCTGTTCAGTATTCACAAAAGAGGAGGTGGGGGAGGTGCCTAATCCAATTAACAGAAGCACTCTGGAGAGGGGGGGGTCAATCCCAGTCCTTTCACAGAAGAAAGGTTTCTGAAAGAACTCCTAAAACTGAAGGTGGAAAAAGCAATGGGGCCAGATGGAATTCACTCCAGAATTCTAAAAAAATTAAGCAGATAACTAGTGACACCACTGACTACCCTTTATAACAAATCATGGGAAGAAGGTGCGATACCTGAGGACTGGAAGAAGGCTGATGTGATTCCCCTTCACAAAAGTGGGAGCAAGACAGAGGCAGGAAATTACAGACCTGTCAGTTTGACTTCTGTGGTAGGGAAAGTGATGGAATCACTTCTGAAGGAAAGAATTGTTGAGTACCTAGAGGCCAGTGGGGCACAGGACCCAAGGCAGCATGAGTTCACAGCAGGAAGGTCATGTCAGATGAATCTAATTGATTTCTTTGACTGGGTGACCAAAGTAATAGACCAGGGAGGGGCTGTGGACATGGCCTACCTAGACTTTAGCAAGGTATTTGACACAGTCCCACACAAAAGATTAGTAGTCAAATTAAATCATCAAATCAAATCAAATCACTCTTTATATAAGGTGCCTTTCTTAAACCAAGGCACCTGTACAATATAACATAAAACAATAAATAGTTAAAACAACATTAAAATATTCAAAAATCATCATAAGCTTTACTAAAAAGATGGGTTTTCAAAGCTCCTTTAAAACTTTGGACAGTCGGGCAGTTTCTCATCTGATGAGGTAGAGAATTCCACAGGGTTGGGGCCATGAAACTAAAAGATCTGGCCCCTGAAGTATTTAAAGAACCCTGGGAATCTCTAGCAATCCCTCGTCAGAGGATCAGAGAGAGTGGGGGGGGTGGTAGGGACAAAGGAGATCTTTCAGGTAAGCAGGTCCCTGTTCGTGTAGGGCCTTATAGATCAGCAAACTGAATTTGAAGGTGATTCACCAGCAAACTGGCAGCCAGTGCAGTCCACGGAGCACAGGCATTATATGACTGGACCTAGAAGAACCAGTCAGCAACCTGGCTGCCGCATTCTGCACTAGCTGCAGGTGGCGAATCTTAACCCCCGGTAGCCGAAGGTAAAGGGCATTGCAGTAGTCATGGCGGGAGGTAATGAAAGCGTGGACCAAAGTAGGAAGATTGTCTGGAGGAACCAGGTGCTTCACCCGGGTGATGTTCCTCAGATGGTAAAAAGAGGTTTTGACAACAGCTGACACCTGAGATTTAAATGTCAGACAGTCATCAAACACAATGCCCCAGGTTCCGCACCTGGTTTGAGGTAGTCAGCTGGACACCCCCAAGCCATAAACCCGAGGGCGATCCAGCTAAAAAACCCACCTTCCAGTGACCCTGGTCCACAACCAACACCTCAGTTTTTTCCTGGTTCAACCGCAGCCAACTCACATTCATCCAGTCTTGGATTTCAGCAAGACAGTTGTTAAAGACCGAAAAGGGAGCATCCTGACCGGGCACAAAGGACATGTACAGCTAAGTGTCATCTGCATAGCAGTGAAAACCCAGACCATACTGCCTAATAATTGCTCCTAACAGCAGCATATACACTGCAAACAACAAGGGTGCCAAAATGGAACCCTGTGGTACCCCGCAGGATAGGGAGACTGATACCGAGGAAAACATCCCAGACACCACCTTCTGAGTCTTACCCTCGAGGTAAGATTGAAACCAGCTGAGGACTGTACCAGACAGTCCACAGATAGATCGCAAATGTTCCAATAGCACGCCATGGTCCACAGTGTCAAATGCTGCAGAGAGATCAAGAAGGACCAAGATGGAACAGGTCCTTCGATCTCTCGCTATTAGGAGGTCATTTAGTACCCGAACCAGAGCTGTCTTGGTACTATGCCTTTTTCTAAATCCAGACTGGAGAGAATCATAGACTTTGTGACTGGTCAAATGTTCATCCAACTGCGATGCGACCACCTTCTCAATAACTTTACCCACAAAGGGTAAGTTAGAGACAGGCCTGTATTTTGCCAGACAGTCCGGGTCCAAGGAGGACTTCTTAAGAAGGGGCTGAACCACAGCCTCCTTAAGAGGATTAGGAAAAATTCCCCTCTCCAAGGACCTCCAGACTGTCTCAGCAAGGACAGGGCTGATTTTATCCACACAACCCACTAAGAGATGTGTGGGGCCCGGGTCCAAACCACAGTTGGTCGGAGGCAGTGATTGGATGATCATCACAATGTCATTGATTGTGAGGAGGCTGAAGTCAGACCACACAAACTGGGTGTCTGAAATCTCCTGCTGACCATCACAACTCCCCTTGGAGAGGGTCAAGAGGACATCAGATCTGATTTTGGCAACCTTATCTGAAAATAATAGAGCAAACTCCTCACACCGTTCTTGAGAAAAAGCTCTTCTGGGCTGAAGACAGATTGGATTGCACAATCTGTCCACAGTCTGGAAGAGCTGAGCTGGTCTATTCTGTGCAGCCACAATCTCTCTATGGACAGGAATTCTGCCTTCTTACGAGAGATTGCAGATTGATAGACCACATAGTGGTCAATCAAACTAAGTTTGTCACAATCCAGACCCGACCTCCATCAGCACCCCTCCAACCTTCGTCCGACTCTCCTCAACTCCCTCAGGGTCTCATCGAACCAAGGAGACCTGGAGCGAAGATTGAGAGGGAAAACATGAACAGGAGCAATGGAATCCAGGGCCCCTGCCACCGTCTTATTATAGGCAAGTACCTGCTCTCCTGGATCCATGCAATCTCTCGGTAAGCCCAATAGGTCCAGCACCAACATCAGGTCATCTGGGGAAACACCCCTTAAAGGGCAGTACTGGACCATTTCCATAGGGGCTGACCTACTAGGGGTGGCCTCAAAATGGAACCCAATGGAGTGATGGTCCGACCATCTGACTGGTTCCACCACCAAGTCGGATATCACCATCCCCAGGAGGAACACCAAATCCAATGAATGACCACCAATATGGGTCAAGGAGGAAATAACCTGTGTGAAGCTCAGTGAAATCATTAACTGGAGGAAGTCTTGGACTGGGTCCCAGGGTGGTAGCCTGGGTAAAACATTGGCTGAACAACAGGACACAGAAAGTAATTGTAAATGGAGCCCACTCTGAAGAAAGAGGGGTTACTAGTGGGGTACTGCAGGGTTCAGTACTGGGTCCAGTCCTTTTTAATGTCTTTATAAGTGACATTGCAGAGGGACTGGAAGGAAAAGTATGCCTCTTTGCAGATGACACAAAGATCTGCAACAGGGTTGATACACAAGGAGGCGTGGAAAGTATGAGAAGGGACTTGGCAAGGTTGGAGGAATGGTCAGAAGTATGGCAGCTTGGATACAATGCAAAGAAGTGCAAAGTAATGCACCTGGGAAACAAAAATCCAGGGGAAGATTACACAATGGGGGAGGAGGTAGTAACAACAACAAAAATGGAAAGGGACCTGGGGGTAATCATATCAGATGATCTTAAGGTTGGTAAGCAACGTGAGAAGGCGGTAGGGAGGGCTGGGGGGATACTGGGATGTATAGGGAGAGGCATCATTAGCAGAAAACAGGAAGTTGTTATCCCCCTGTACAGACAGTTGGTGAGACCCCATCTGGAGTACTGCATCCAGTTCTGGAGACCCCATCTCCGCAAGGACATAGACAGGATGGAGGCAGTTTAGAGGAGGGCAACTAAAATGGTGCAGGGTCTGCAAGAGAAGCCATGAGGAGAGGCTAAAGGAGCTTAATATGTATACCCTTGAGGAAAGGAGGAAGAGGGGGACATGATAGAAACATTTAAGTACCTCAGTGGAATCAACAAAGTCCAAGTGGGTAGCATCTTTCAGAAAAAGAGATGTGCAAGAACAAGGGGACACAATTTGAAGATAGAGGGGGGATGGCTCAGGGGCAATATGAGGAAGTATTTTTTCACAGAGAGGGTGGTAGACACATGGAACAGCCTTTCTGAGGAGGCTGTGGGGTCTAAAACTGTGGGAGAATTCAGGAATGCATGGGACAGACATAAGGCAATTTTTGTGGGGGATAGGAAGAAATACGCTGTTGGTTAAATAGGATCTGCAGCTTATCCTCTAGGTAGGGAAATGGGCAGACTAGGTGGGCCAAGTGGTCCTTATCTGCTGTCAAAGTGTATATTTCTATGTTTCTATGACTTGTATCATAGAATTACCTGACAGAAGACAGACAGAAAGGATGTATCATGTCAACATGATGAAGCCATATGCACATGGTGTTTGCAGTATGTAGTCCTGGGGAGGGGACGGATGAAGGAGACCCCCTTCTGAACTTGCTGGAAGAAAACAAGCAGGGGTCCTCTGTGGAGGCAGTTAAATTGTCTCCCCAGCTGGTCTGGGACAAGATCCAGGAAGTAAGGGAGTTTTTAGCAGACTTTGCCCACTCTGTTTAGCACCAAGTCTGTACTAACCCCCTAGGGACGCATGATGTGGAGACAGGGACACAGACGCCCATATCATGGACAGCATATCAGGTGTCAGAGGCTGTCCAAAAGAACATTAGGTGGGAGGTGGAGGAAATGCTAGATTTAGGGGTAATCCAGAGATCCCACAGCCCCTGGATCTCACCCGTAGTCCTTGTGCCCAAGCCAGATGGCTCTACTTATTTCTATGTGGACTATCATGGACTGAATGCAGTCCCAAAGTCAGACACCCACCCAATGCCCTGGATGGATGATCTCCTGGACAAGTTGGGAGGGGTGACCTACCTTACTACTATTGACCTGACCAAGGGGTATTGGCAGGTAGAGTTAACAGACAGAGGTAGGGAGAGGTTGGCCTTCATCACTCCGATAGGCTTATTTGAATTTAAAGTAATGCCTTTTGGAATGAAGAACACCCCGGCCACTTTCCAAAGGTTGGTGAACCAGGTGTTAAATGGTGCTGAGGAGTATGCCGTGGCATACCTGGATGACATTGCCATCTTTAGTGCCAGCTGGGAGGAACACTTGTCCCATGTTAGGGAAGTTCTGGACAGGATACAGAGGGCTGGGCTCACTGTCAAAGCTGGGAAGTGCCAAGTGGCCATGGCTGAAGTGGCATACCTTGAGGATGTTGTTAGGCTGGGGTCAGCTCCGTCCTAACCAAGTAAAAATTGAGGTGATCAAGGCATGACCCAGACCAGAATTGCAGAAGCAGGTCAGGACTTTTCTAGGGACAGCAGGGTACTATAGAAAATATGTACCCAATTACAGTACCCTGGCTGCTCCCCTGTCTGATCTGGTAAAGAAAAGGATGCCTAAGAAAATTATCTGGGAACCAGCCTGTGAAAAAGCTTTTACCAGACTGAAAGAGGCACTGTGCAGTGCTCCTGTATTGACAAGTTCTGACTATAGCAGACCCTTTATAGTTCAGATTGATGCCTCAGACATGGGCATTGGGGCAGCACTGAGTCAGACATCCAACCAAGGGAAAGATCACCCTGTAGTGTGCCTGAGTAAAAAGTTACTTCCCAGGGAGCAGGCATACTCTAGTGTGGAAAAAGAGTGTCTTGTCATAGTGTGGGCCCTGAAGAAGTTAGAGCCATACTTATATGGGCAGTATTTTGAGGTACACACTGACCACAACCCCCTGGTTTGGCTGACACAAATGGGAGAAACTAATGGTAGACTGTTAAGATGGAGGCTTGCCTTGCAAGGGTATGATATGACAATCTTACATAGGGCTGGAGTGACCAATCAAAACACTGATGGCCTGTCGTGTGTATATGAAGAGTGAACTGATTTGGGAAACTCATCCCATGCCGGGGATAGAGACCCCAAATTCAGTCTAGGTGGGGAGGATTGTGACACTTGGCCAGCTGGTTATGATTGTTCTATGTTATTTGTAATATAAAAATATAGTGTGTGATTGTCAGTGCTTCCATGAGTGCCCCCCCCAGGTTTCAGTTACAGTCAAGTGACCTGAAACCAGGAGATAATTAAAAGACTAGAGAGACTTAATTAAGGGTCTCCTGTAATTAGAACTGACCCAGCTGCCAGGATATAGGGATAGTAAACTTTTATGACGTTTTAGAGAAAAAACATTTTTATACCATAGTGTGAAAAGTAAAAATCCTTTGATGTGCCCTGGGAAGAGGAACTGCTTGAGATCAAAGAGGGGATGTTAATTAAGGAGTAATATTGGGAAACTAGTTTTTGCTGAAGTCACAAATATCTCCTGACAGGAAGATCATTGTTTGTATAATTTTTTATATTCTAAAAGGAGGAGCTAGATGTCATCATAGAAGGGGTGGAAACTCAGCGTTTTTAAACTATATTCTGGGTTTCAACTGAGAGACATTTCTTTTTGGGCTCTTAAGAAACAAGATCTAACTTAAGCACTGTAAAGAGGTAATACATTAGATAGAAAAAGTCTAACTGTATGTTGGTAGGAGTTTGTAGTTTTCTTTGTTTTCTTTTAAGTGATTGTATGCTTTGTGATATAGTGTTCTGTGTTTACATTTAACTTATTTTTATCCATTTTTAAGTAAACCTTTCATTTGAAAGATACTGCCTGGGTCTTCCAAGTTCTTTCTTTTGCATGTGACATATGGAGGGTTAAGACTGACAAAACTGTTTAGAAGCTTGATGGTATTACCAGACTGGGAAAAGGGAAGAATATACCTAAGGTCTTTAATAGAGTTTTAAGGGTTCATTTTGGATACTTTGTTAGGTGCCCTCAGGTGAAAGATATCTGGCATCACCCCAAAGAGCAGATTATCTGAGCCTGTAATTGGTAGCCTGTGACATCGACACCTGAATTAGGGCGCAGTCCGAAATGGCGACGCGATGTGGGCGAAAGCTCAAATGGCGATGGGGAGTAGGGTGACTGGATGTGGTGGGGCTGGCAACTGTAGCAACGGGATGTCACTATATGTACACGTGGAAGGGGAGTGAGCATGGCCTGGGAGGGGGTGGAGGGGATGTAGGGGGTGCCTCTGTGGTTGGTTGCTAAGCTGCGCCATGGTGCCAGGGGTTGGCCTCCACTTGCCGGGGTGGGGTACTTGTGGGGTACCGGGTTCGGGTCTGGGTCCAGGCGCTACTGCATTTTTGTTGTGTCCGGCCCGAAACCTGTGTTTTTTTTTTGCTTTGGCCCCCCCAACATGCACCACCCTGGAATTGAGAATTCTTTAGTAGGGGGATGCTGGGGGGGGTGGGTGAATGCAGCCCCCCCACAGAAAGCAAAAGAAGCAAGTCCCTGGTGCCATTCCTCCATGTGCCGAGGATGTCAGGGTGGCAAAATTGTTTTTGCGCCCTGATGTCGCAATAACGCGGGTCGCTGTTTGGTGCATGCCGTTATCACATAGAATCCTGTAATTTTGGGTACGCTAGCATAAGGCTCACTGTTTGAATCCCCCCAGAACTTGAGACTAAAGGTGATTCGGACCCACAAGCAGACAGGAGGGTTACCCTGTTCTGTTACCTGTTCACATTACTGTACTCAGAGGTTGGTACTGTGGGAGCAGAGGGCCTGGCCTGCTGAGTGCGTCTGTGACAATCACATATTCTGAAAGTGAAGTGGGTATGTTCTGCATTGGCATTCCCACCAACCCCTCCATCAGCTGATGTCTGACAGCACTGCTGCCTCTGGGGACTGGCAGGTCTTCGACCTTTGTGGAAGACACTGTTTGCCACATCACCTCCTCTGAAGCTGTTCTGCCTACAGTGGAATGGAATTGATTCCTCACTGACTCAAATTTTGCTTCTTCAAGCCGGCCCGGTGGTGTTGAGGGTTGAGGCACTGGATGCCACACCTCATGCCACGCTGGTGACCCGGGTTCGGGAATCAGCCTGGGCCACCAGGGGTCAGCATGGGAGGGAGAAGACTGAGCATCTGAGGGACAGCTCTCCTCTCCTGGGAGGGAAGGAGGTCCGCGCTCAGTGCCTGACCAGCCTCTGGCAGACATTGGAGTTATGGCAGGCAAACAGTGAACTCTAGGGGATGGAGAGTGGTGACATCAGCGGTGATGCCATGATGTCTGGGCATGCACCACTCCCCCAGAACAGGGGAAATCAGTGACCAGTCTCCTAGATAAAGGAGCACCATGCAGAGACCCTGATTGCCCACACCTGCATGGTGATCCATCAGAAGTCCGATGAAAGTTGAATGTCGGGGTGTAGTAGCCCCACCTCGTACCTGCCTGGGGGATATACCAAGGCTCCATGGGGACTCAGTGGTGGACCAGGCAGGTTGCGGAGTGGGGATACTGTGGTGTGTGTTTCCCAATGGAGTGGAGACTGGACGCTTGGAGAAGGAGCATAAAAAACCAGAAATTTCAACAAAAAAAAAATTTGCTTCTTCATTTGCAATAATCACTAGCAGATACTTGCTAGGGTAAGTACTAGGCAGGGAATACAGGCAGACTAGGTGGGCTTAGTGATCCTTATCTGTCATCAACTACTATGTTACTATGTATGTTGCATTTCTCCTTCAAAGGTTTGGCCATTTTTACTTCTTCTGAATGGACTGTCAGCATCCCTGGGGTCCCTGAAAACATCTCTGTAGGTACATTTTTGATCTTCTTAAATGTCTTAATGGAGGCAACACTATCTTTCTTTCCTTCCCATCCAGGCTACGTATCACTTCAGACTGCACAGTAGTTGCTTTCTCAGTACTCTGGATGGGAAGGAAAGCAGTCTCCTCCACTCCAGGGTCCTACATCATCTGACAGGAAGCGTGGTAGGCCCCCCCCCCCAGAAGAGTAAGAACATTTTATTAAGGAAAATCATTCAACAATTGCAAAGTATATTAAATGTAAAAGGCAGTTGGGCTGCACCAGGGCTGCTGTGCAAAGCCAAGAATTCAGGTAGTTGTGTCAAAACAGTTTATGCCAGCATTAGCTACTTACTGGAGCCTCTCATAGGTGGATGCTGAGAAATGATGCTCGGAGGACCATTTCTTGATAAGGTGCTTAATTTTATTGATGTGCACTCAAAAGTGAAAGAGAGTAGCTCCACTCCGGCATATCCCCCTCCTCACTCCAACACAATCCAAGTCTCCTAATGTGTCTCACACCCCCTGGTGCTTAATCATAGGATGACAGAGCATTATAACAATATCCTTAAATAAAATGCAATTTAAAGTGACAGTGCTATTGAAACCAGCAAGGTGCTTATTGCAATGATAAAAACATTTGGTTATAACGCATCATAATCATATCACCACTTTTATACTCATATACAATTTTAACCAGTGATAGGACTTAATAAAAAATGTTTTTTGCCTCTGCGTTCATACACATACTGACTTAGATATGTTGGTGTATCAGCTAAATGTTTTAGTAATGTCACCACATTTTGGGAACAACTGGTAGTGTCCTTGGTTTCCACAAGGTTTCCCTCAAGAATCCACTGCTGTGTGCTAGGTTTCAAAATGGGAATAATTAATAGCTGAAAAACACAGAAAAACTATACATTAGAGCTAAAACCATATTTACAGTGCCAATATTTACAATCATTGTATTTTTTGTTATTAAACACAGCATCTCATTTATGGTACTTTCTCCATATGAATGGGTCAGGGAACCAGGAACATCAATTAAAAGGTTTGCTTTTTTATACTTGACCATGGCCTGTAAGGCCCCATAATGCTTTGTCTTAGGATGTGGGGGGAGGAGGGTTCTGGTCTATTTTCTTAAAAATTGTATCATTTCAATTCTTTCATTCAGACCAGGTT
The DNA here is from genome assembly GCA_016271365.2 of Neoceratodus forsteri. NCBI lineage: Eukaryota > Metazoa > Chordata > Ceratodontiformes > Ceratodontidae > Neoceratodus > Neoceratodus forsteri. Next base: position 464,227,153 of record CM057452.1, read on the forward strand.
TTTCTAACCCCCCTAAGTTAAAGATCCAGTACTCTTCTCTCTTGAGAAGGGCATTATAATTACTTCATCTTGGGCTTTTTATGAGTTTCTCAATACCCAAAAAGGACAGTGTGTGCTCCCTCCTATTTTCTGCTGAATTTATGTGGACAGCTAAAGCATTTTAGGATCTCTGTGTTTGATTGTTCTGAGATGTTCCCCATCCTTTGTTTAAACTGTCTTTTGGTTTTCTCTATGTAATAGCAGTTACAGGAGCAGGTTGCCATTAAAAGGTTTGCTTTTTTACACTTGACCACAGAATTGCGGCATAAAAACCCCAGAGTTGTTTTAAGGCCATTTAACATTAAGCAGGCATTTAGTCAATTCAAAAAGGTAGACTTCAGATTAAAAAGGCTACACTGGGAGTGTGTTTCTCTACGTGCATACCTGGAAATTGAGAGAGTGCCTCGCGGTCTGCGAGTATTAAAGAAACCTACATTTGGATTACAGAGAGTGGGCTTTCTTGACAACTGGAGAAAAATAAGCAACAATGCAAGTAAGGAATATACAGAGCTCATTTTAAAAGAGAATTTGGAGATTCAAAAAGAAACAGAAGTCGAAATAAAAAAGAGGGAAGCGGCTCTACTGGAATTGATAGACTACTCCTTTAGTTGTACATGTAATAAATCTTCAGACCTTTAGATCAGGTTTTGTTTTTGGATTTTTAAAGGCTTTTGTGTTAGCCACATGGGTACAGAATTTACAATTTCCTCATTTGTGGCAACCTTTCGGTTTCTTAGGGAGCCACATTTTGGGGGTTTCTCTTTTTGGTTGTACAGAGTGTACTAACATGTCTCTAAGGCTTTTCCCTCCTTTATGTACCATCCTGGGAGTGCTGTCCCTGAGGTCTTTTAAACTTGGATCCAGACTGACCATGTGCCAGTGTTTTTGAATAATTTCACCCACTTCCTTAGACTGTGCACTGTGTGTGGAGACTCAATTGATTCTTATATCCCCTGTCTTCCTAGTTCTGTTTTTAGGCCTCATGAACTCTGGCCTCTGTATGTTGTCTACTTTCATTCTTGCTTTGTTGACAATCTGTTCTGGATATCCTCTGGCCTGTAACCCATCTTCTAGTTCTTTCGCCCTTGCCTCATAAGTCTCTTGTTCACTACAGTTTCTTTTTATCCTTATGAATTGACCTTTTGGTATCCCTGTGAAGGTATGGTAAGGGTGGCTACTCTGGGCTTGGAGGAGGGTGTTTCTATTCATGGAATTTCCTATACAAATTTATGTTGACTCCCTCTTTCCCATCTTTGGATATAATTAAATGCAAGAATCTTATCTGATTTTTACTGAAGGATACAGAAAACCTGAGGTTGTTATTACTATTCTTCAGATACCTAACAAAAGAGAACTGTTCCTCTTCTGTTCCTTTCCAGACAATCAAAATATCATCAATAAAACTCATATAGAGATCTATGTGCTGTAAAAAAGGATTATTTTCTGGTGACCATGCTACCTCCTCCTCCTCCCACTTGCCCAGGTATATATTGGCAAAATTAGGTGCTAAGCTAGCCTCCATAGCAATACCTTTCTTTTGGATAAACCGTTTATCTAGTTAAAAAAAGTGTTACATTTAAGAACAAACTCTATAAGTTTCAACAAGAATTCAGTAGGGGCATCTTTGTTTGCCCTTTTATCCAAGTAGTATTTCAAGGATTATAGTCCCCAGTCATGGGGAGTATTTGAATAAAGAGACTCCACATCCAAGGTTACAAATATGCTATCCTGATGTATTTCTAAATCATTCAAAACATTAAGTATGTCCCCAGTGTCCAGAATATACGATGGAATCTGTTAAGCTACTGTACATCTCTAATGTGGAAATCCACCAGTTTGGACAGGGGCTGTGTCAGAGAATTATCCCCAGATACAACTGGATGACTTGGGGGGGAGTGTTTACTAGACACTTATGCACTTTGGGAAGACAATAGAAACAAGCTCTTACAGGATTTTCTACCTTAAGATATGCTATGGTGTTATCTGACACCCAACTCCTTTGACTCACAATTTCTAGATATTCATCTATTTATTTCTTAAATTAATTGGCAGGGTCCTTATTAACTTCAGCATAATACATTTCATTACTCAATTGTCTGCATACTTTCTGGTGGTACATACAGTATCAGAGTCCATGATTACTATAGATCCCCCTTAACATCAGGCTTAATTGTAACATTTGTATTTGTGCCCAGTTTTTCTAAAACTATTTTTTCTGCCTTACTTAAGTTCTGATAGTAAACCTTACCCTGGTTTACCTCTTTATCTAAAGCATTCAAGTATCTCTCACGATTTTTAAAAATGTTTGTAAGGCTGATGTTAATGGTGGACAAAATACAGACTTACTGTAGGTTTAAAAACCTTATTGTAGTCTGACCCTGAAAGTGAAGTGTCAATGTCAATAGTTTCAGGTGTTTGACTTACCCCAGTCTGTGCCATCTCATGTCCCTCTTCATTCTTCCATACAAAGAAGTATTTGAGTCCTAAGTTCCTGATGAATTTGTTGCAGTCACTATTGTCTCAAATAGGTTACATTTCTGAGATGGCACAAACAAGAGACATTTGTTCAAAAGGGAATGTTACATCTCCGGAATTTCATATTTGAAAATGTTGATAACATTTCCTATTGATAGTTGTTCCTGGAGTGTCCTCATTCCATCTTCCCCTCACTCTGTCCCTTCCTCGACCTCGGCAATCCTCCTACTCTTCCTGCCCCCTCCTTATCCATTTTTTGAGGGCTGTGCAAAATTGAGTCACTAGCTTCTTCTGGGAACTTTGGGGGTGGTGCATGGTGACTGAACTGGATTCGTTGGAAATTCTTCTACTCCTAAGCAAATTTCTTCAGAACTGTTAATTTTCTGGTCATGTCTCCCCTGGTCTGATCTCATTGGTGTCCTCAGAATAGACCTGATTCCTGTAGTTTCATTGGTGTTGCTTTCCGGTTCCTTACTCCACTCGAATATTTATTTTTATTTACTTTTTTATTTATTTGTTCTAGGATTACATGGTTCCATTCTTGTAATCATTTGTATCTCTTTTGAATTTAGTTTGCTTAATTTCTTGAATTTTTTTTGTCATACCTTATGAGATTATTTTTAGACTTGTCCCTTAATTCTTCATAAAAAGAATAGTCTATGAATTCCAGTAGAGCGCTTCCCTCTTTTTTATTTCAACTTCTGTTTCTTTTTGAATCTCCAAATTCTCTCTTAAAATGAGCTCTGTATATTCCTTACTTGCATTGCTGCTTATTTTTCTCCAGTTGTCAAGAAAGCTCACTCTCTGTAATCCAAATGTAGGTTTCTTTAATACTCTCAGACCGCGAGGCACTCTCTCAACTTCCAGGTATGCACGTAGAGAAACACACTCCCAGTGTAGCCTTTTTAATCTGAAGTTTACCTTTTTGAATTGACTAAATGCCTGCTTAATGTTAAATGGCCCTAAAACAACTCTGGGGTGTTTATGCCGCAATTCTGTGGTCAAGTGTAAAAAAGCAAACCTTTTAATTGGTGTTCCCGGTTCCCTGACCCATTCATAGGAGAAAGTGCCATAAATGGGAAACTGTGTTTAATAACAAAAAAATACAATGATTGTAAATATTGGCACTGTAAATATGGTTCTAGCACTAATGTATTGTTTTTCTGTGTTTTTTTCAGCTATTAATTATTCCCATTTTGAAACCTGGTACACAGTAATGGATTCTTGAGGGAAATCTTGCAGAAACTAAGGACACTACCAGTTGTTCCCAAAATGTGGTAACATTACTAAAACATTTAGCTGATGCACTAACATATCTAAACCAGTATGTGTATGAACAAAAAGCAAAAAACATTTTTATTAAGTTCCTGTCACTGGTTAAGATTGTATATGAGTATAGAAGTGGTGATATGATTATGATGCTTTATAACCAAATGTTTCTATCATTGCACTAAGCACCTTGCTGGTTTTAATAGCACTGTCACTTTAAATTGCATTTTATTTAAGGATATTGTTACAGTGCCCTGTCATCCTATGATTAAGCACCTGGCGGCATGAAATGCATTAGGAGACTTGGATTGTGTTGGAGTAAGGAGGGAGTTATGCTGGAGTTGAGCTGCTTTCTTTCACTTTTGAGTGCACTTTAATAAAATTAAGCATCTTATCAAGAAACAGACCTCCGAGCATCATTTCTCAGCATCCACCTGTGAGAGGCTCCAGTAAGTAGCTAGTGCTGGCATAAATTGTTTTGAAACAATTACAAAGTACAGTAAAACAAAATTAACGTATACATTTTTAAACAATATAACTCAATATTTAAACACTTAGTGATCCTTTTCTCACATTTAATTTTCATTCAGAAAATCTCCCATCATTCAAAATATTACACATCTATATCATACTGAAAAATACAAGAGAAATAAAAGAAAACAGTACTATCAAAAAGCTGAACTCAGCTGAACTCAAAAAAAGTCAAATACAACATTTCTGTAAACCTTTCCAAAATAATGTAACCTGCTGTGGAGATTATTGTTTCCTGTGGTTGTCATGAACCTCTCTAAAAGTTGCTTCACCTAGTTTCAGAAAGGTAATGTGTGTTATTCTTTGTTTTTGTAGAACCAAACTACATCTAACTTGCCATAGGAAGTACTTAAGACAGGCAATTCTAACTAGGGGACTTGCCATTTTTTACAGGAAAAGCCCACACACTCTTTGTAAATGTACATTCTATAAAAAATGTTCCATTGTTTCAATTTTGTTTGTACACTCCAGGTAAAGGCAAGTTCTTTGTTCCAACTTATGTTTTTATTGCCCTGTATGTTTAATCTCCCATAACAACTTAACTATACTACAGTATATCCTGCATTCTTTTTGGGATTCTGTTTTCCAATAACTGTTCAGTCACAAATGACTTTTTCTCAGGCCGACAGTTTTTTAAATCAGCTTCTGTAGGGCAAATGTTCCCCATTACTGTATTATACAGGTGTTTTCTTGATAAGGAGATTATATTTCATTTTAATATGCTCTACTTACTCAGTTTCTGAATCGTTGGAATAATATACTTACGTAATTGTGCTCTTTATACTTTTCATTGGCTTGTCTATCTATATCCCTAGTAGTGTATTTAATCCTTCACATATCCACAACTGGGCCATAGAGGCTTCTGGTTTAAGTGCCATTTTTAATGTTCTGGCTCAAAAGAAGGTGTGTACAAAAACTACTAGATTCAATATATTGACACCTCCTTTATTCTTTGTTAAGTATGTCATATCTCTTTTGGTTGAATTAAGTCTGCTCCCCAGAATATCTGAAAAAAGATGCTATACAGTCTCTTTTCAAATTTAATTGATAGAAGATATACATACCTTACATATAATATCATGGGCACTATGAAAGATTTCAAAATGTGTACTCTCTTCTGTTTGGATATGCTCCAACCTTTCCATCTATAAATTTTTTTTGTTCACGTTTCTCAAAGACTTCTTCCCAATTTCTATCTACCATCTCCCTGAGCCAAATTTTATTCCCCAAATTGTAATATTTTGTTTATTTATTTTAACTTTAGTTAACCAGGTAAGTACAATGAGCCAAGATCCTTTTTCATGCATGACCCGGGGCCATAGAACAATAGCCAAGATGTTACATAACAAATAATACAAGTACCATATAGACTTGTCACAGACAAGATTGTAACACCTCCCACACATTGTTGTGAATGCATTGATGTTCCTAATTGTATTCCTCTCAATTTATCTTTGTTCAATTTTGCTCCTGATGCGTGTCCATCAAGTCTCATTACTTTTAGTACTTCAGATACACAGTACTGTTTGAATCTCTCAACAAAGGGTTCTAGAGTGAATGTACACAAATGGGGGCTCAGTGGGCAACCTTGTCTTATCACAGTTTTAACTTGTATTTCTTTCCCTGTTTTTCCTAATACATATGGGGCTGGATATTCAAACTGCGCCATTCTGTGGCGCAAGCCCTTGCACTGCTCAAAAAAGTTGCGCAGGGGTGTGGCAGGGTGATATTTAATGGAGTTGCTCTATTGAGCAACTCCTTTAAATATCACCCCCAACCACAGCCACTGTGCATGGCGCAGTGGAACTTGTGCCACTGCAAGTGGTCAGAGTGGAGCATTCAAGATGCCGTGGCACAAGTTCCATTGCGCCATGTGCAAATTTCCGATATTCAAAAGGTGCCATGCAAATGGGGCCTTAAGTTATGCAAGGTGCAGGGGGGCCATTTGCATCTACTTACGGCCCCATTTTCATGCCATTAGCATGCAGGTACACCGATCTCTGACAACTTGCGCCTGGTGCCCTGCCAGGCAGCAGCCATCGGGGACTGACGCCCCCTGCAGCCTGATCGCAGGCATGAAGTAAATCTCCCCACTGACCCGATCGCAGGCATAACAGTATTAAACCCCCCACTGGCCCGATCATGGGCATAACAGAACTGAACCCCCGACTGGCCCGATCCACGGGCAAAAACAGAACTGACCTCCCCACTGGCCCAATCGTGGGCATAACAGAAATGACCACGCCCCCACTAGTCTGATGGTGGGCATAACAGAAATGATCCCCCACTAGCCCGATCATGGGCATAACAGAAATGACCCCCACTAGCCCGATTGTGGGCAGAATGGAGTTCAACCCCCAAAGACCAATATCCCTGGTGGTCCAGCGGAGCACAAAGCCCGATCACGGGCATTAGAGTCAACCCCAAGGTCCAATTTCCCGGTGATCTAGTGGCCCCCCACCCACCCTTGGAGCCCCACCACCCACCCCCATCAGCCAGTGGGTGGCAGCACCACCTGCCTGCCGCCCCGCTGCCCGCTGACTGACTGCTCGGTAGGGCTGCACACCCATTGGTTCAGAGCAAGAGCCAATGGGCATGCAGCCCATACTGTACAAGGCAGTTCAGATATGTGAATTCACATATCTGGACTGCCTTGTATGGAGCATGCCCCATTGGCTCTTGCTCTGAACCAATGGGCGTAAGCTCCTGCTAAGCAGTCAGTTGGTTGGCAGTGGGCCGCAGGCGTGGTGGTGTTGCCACCACCGGCAATCAGGCCAGTGGGGGTTCATTTCTATTTTGCCCATGATCAGGCCAATGGGGGTTGTTCAGTTATGTTCTGCACGGATCGGGCTATGGGGGTTACTATTATGCCCATGATTGGGCTGCAGGGGGGCACAGGGAAGAAGTGGAGGGCCACCCACAGGGTGGCAGCTGCTGTGTTGTGCCCCACGTCGGCAGCTCACCTGTGGTGGCCCTCAACTTACTCTTTTTTGTTTCAAAGTTGTGCAGGCACAGGTTAGGGGTTGGCCTGACAACTCTGCACAGCCCAGCTGAATATCGGGCAGTGCAGTTTATGCATGGTTCCTCCCTCTCCGGTTGAGCATGCCTTCATTAGCATTGCGCTGTTGCTCAGCATGACTTGGGGGGCGCAACTGCCTCCTGCTGAATATCGCAGAATGGCGCAATTTTGGACTTGTGCAGGTGCAACCCTATTGCGCATGGTGCAACCCTTTTGAATATCCAGCCCATGGTGTTACAGTTGCTGAACTGTACAACTTTTCCATCCACTGTATCAGTTCTCTTGGAACACCTTACATTTCTAGGATTTTAAAAACAAAGCTATGGTTAATCCTGACAAAGGCCTTGCTCTGGTGCAGAGATAAAATTAGCTCTGATAAGTTATTCCTGGCATGATAATCCCATACTTACCTTAAAATATACAGATTTTCTTGAATTGCCCTTTGTGGTAAGGCACATGATTGTGCTGGGTAAATTACCTGTTGTGCTATGTCCCTCAGTCTGTTCTGTAGGATTTCTGACAGTATTTGAAAATCTGAAATCAGAAGACAAATTGGTCTCTAATTTTGTATCAGAGTCCTATGCACTGACTTAACAGGAAAATGACCAGACCTTTTGTAAAATTTGCTGGAAACTGTAACTTGTCTAATATGAAAGAAAACACTATGGCCAGGATATTCAAGGGGGGTGCACCTGGCACAAAATAGATGCGCTGGTGCAACCATGCATTGCGCCCCAGTAGGATATTGGAAAGGCTGCTCGGTGCAGCAAAATCCCAATGTGCAAGGGTGCAATGTAATCCTATGTGGCACAGATGCAGGGGACGTGCCCATGCATATGCAACACATCCCAATATTCAGCTCAGGATGTGTGGTGCATATGGTGGCACAGCTCTGCATAGCACTGCATAGGGGGCTCAAAGTTGAGCTCCAAAAAAGTAAGAACAAGACCCGGCCAACCACAGGTGGGCTGCTGTATTTCAAGGTGCAACACAGCAGCCACCAGCTGTGGGTGGCCACCCGCCCACCCAGAACACCATTGACAAGCACACATACCCCCCTGGTGGTCTAGTGGACCCCCTCCCATACCATATGCCTGATTGTGGGCTGTAGTGTAATGAACTGGATCCCTGGTGGTCTAGTGGAACACAGCCCAAATGCCCAATCGCAGGCTGTAGCACAAACCGATGGCTACCTGGTGGTCCAGTGGTACCCTTCTCCCCACCCACCACAGAGCTCCCAGCCAGCACCCCATCATCGGGTGTGCAGCAGCACCCTGCCACATACTGCCCCGGCCACCTCATAATCGACCAGAAGCTCACAGCACGAACCATATGCCCATTAGGGCCAAAGTGGATAATGGCATGCAGACCATGCCGTATTACACAGTGTCCAGATCTGCAATGAATGCTTTCATTCACAAATTCAGACCTGTGTAGTACAGTATGATCTGCATGCCCATTGGTCCACACTGTGTTCAATGGGCACATACAGTTCCTACTGTATGCCATCATTCGCAGGTGACTAACAGTATGCGGTTAGGTGCTGCCACCCACCAATGATGGGGGGGCTGGGTATGGGGCCTTGTGGGTGTGGGTGGGGCATACCACTGGACCACCAGGTTGCCATCGGTTCTATACTATGGCCTGTGACTGAGCTGGGTAGGTTCCACTAGACCACCAGGGATCTAATTCATTACACTCCAGCCTGCGATCGGGCATAGGATATGTATTCAGCTGATGACTGCCCGTGATCAGGCATATGGGAGGGAGGGTCCACTAGACCACCAGGATATATCTTTTCATTACAGCTGCCTGCGATCGGGCAGTGGGGGTTCTGCTAGACCACCAGGTTTTTTATCTTCCTCACTGATGCCCGCGATCGGGCATGTGATTTATATTCTGCTGATGAATGCCCGCAATCAGGCATATGGGGGGGCTACATTAGCCCTCCAGGAGCACACCCCTGTTGACAACAGCTTGGCAGGGTGCCAGCATAACTCCGCCGACGCCTGCTAGTCAAGATGCAAATGGGGCCATAATGACATGCAAATAGCCCCATTTGTGCTTTGCATAGCTTATGACCTCATTTGCATGCCCCCAGCTGAATATCATGGGTGATGCACCTAGCGCAACTGCACTTGCACTGGCACATCCCCGTGCTCCCCCTCTGTGGCTTGCGCTGGTGCAGTGCCACTGCGCCATGTGCAGTATGTGTGCCGCCCCTGCCATATGCAATGGTGCTGAGCCATGGTGCATCACCGTTGTTTATAACCTAGTCTTGGCCCCGGCACAGCCCAGTTGCGCTGTGCCCAGGTTTGAGCCACTGCTAGCGCAGTCTGGGTATCAGGCCCAATGTATAAACACTCTCCTAACTCTTTTTAAAAAGTTTTATGGAATTTGTTGAGTATTCCAAGTTCAAGTTCAAAGTTTATTTAATTAGCCAAAGCTTTTACAAAATCTAAAATCTAAAATCATCAGTCACATTACAATTTTCAGTGAAGCTAAAATTACACAACTGCACTAATCTCACTGTTAAATGTTTTCTTATTGGTCTTTTCAAGTACAGTCTTTACTTCCAAAATTTAAAATTTCTATGAGATAAATCTGTAAAACAATGAATTCACAGTTATTTACAACCATAGCTCATATGGGATCATCATAATCGGAGAGCAGTTAGTAATTTTGCCAATTTCTCCAATACAGCCACATTTGTGTTATTAAAGAGGAACAGAACCATCTGGTCAGGAGGGAGATCAGAGCTTGCCAGAATGTCCCCTAGCCATTTCCTTCTAACAGAATTGTAAAGCGGACATAGTAGTAGTACATGTTTCAAATCATCTTCCAGTTGGAACATACATGAACAAAAAGGGGACTCAACTTTTCCTCTTCCCTGTCTATAATAGATATAATTTGCCTTGTATAATTCCATCTTAAATCTTGTTATTAAGCATCTAGAACAGGGATTAGTTAATTTAATAAGGTATGGATCCAAGCCAGAATTTTGTTTTACTATTTTATACCATCTATATTGTTTCAGGGAGGTTAACCTTTCATTATCCTGTGCTTTGGCTAAGTCTCCAACTTGAGATTTAACAAATGCTGTAATTTCTTCCAGTGGTTTATGATAAATATCTGTTATAACATAACCTAATCCGTTAGGATAAAGTTTGTTCCTAATGAATTGAATAGTAGGTGCTGTGAAGTTCAATGAGACATAATGTATCTCCTCTTCAAAACACCATCTGGGTACTATTTGTTCTGGTAGTTGAAGTAAATTGTTATCTGTGTATCAGTTATCTGAGTTATCTGTGTAATTACCTAGGTGCTTATCACAGGTGGCTGAAGGGAATTGTTATCTGTGAAATTAACTAAGTGTAGAAAGATTTGCAAAGTAGGGGGAGTGGCTTAGCTAGAAGGAGCCTGGTTAAAACCAGATTTAAACACTGCCCTAGACAAGTTCTGCCAGAGAACAGGCATAGCACCAGGAGGAAGGAGCTGCTGGTATAACTAAACTTCTTTACTGGACCTATATTGCCCTCCTTCCCTCCCCTCCACCCCCCCCCACCCAAAGGCAGTTCTACTTTTATAGGCATAGGATTTGACTGACAACAGGGACTTCCTGTTTGGGAGCAGGACGTGAGTGATCACAGAGCCACCAAAGACTCACCATCCTAGAAGGACAAGAGTAGCTCTCCATCCCCCCCTAGCTGCTGGAGGTCTGACTCTGAGCAAATAAGGAGACTACTGAGAAATATAGGAACTTCTTGTCTCAGAACAGGAAGATCAGGAGCTAAAAGAGCACAGAAATAGTAAGTAAGTAGGGAGACAAAAAAAAAAGAAATAAACAAACAGAGGAAAGAGTAAGTATTCCAAACAACAGTTAGGGGGCCAGAAATAAGACATGATGGGAGTGGTGCAGTGGCTGTGGAGCAGCAGTCTTCCAGGAGATATTCTAGAGGATGCAGTGTTATTCCATCTGCATGTACCTCTCTGGGCTGAGGGAGGAGGTTGCTCATCTCCAGGCTGAATTGGCCAGGATTTGTGGGACCTCCTCTCCCACCCAGGGACCACTAGGGTCACTGACATTGCCTCAGAGGTTGCAAAGAAAGAGGAGTGGTTGGACCATAGTGGGCTCAGGGAGGGTGAGGATGGTGGAACAGAGGCATATTCAATCCAGTTGTACCTCTCCACAATTTCTATGGCATTCTGGAAAAGTGTGGTTCCTCTATAGAGGCACCCATAGTGGAGACCAAGGAGGATGCTGGGAACCTCCACAAAAGAGACCCACAAGAGGGTGGCATGGGACCCAACAGGGGAAGGAAACAATTCCTGGTCAGGGACTCCGTTGTTAGGAAGGTAGAACTAGGGGAGGAAGGGGAGAGGGAGGTAAGGTGCCTGCCTGGTGCCATGGCTTGGAGGGACAAGGAGTGAATCCTCAGGATTGCAGGAGCAGCTGCACAGGGGAGGGATCTGGACATCATTGTCCACCTAGGGACAAATGGCCTGGCTAAGAAAGGGATCAGAGCAGTGCAAGAAGCATTTGTGGGGATGGGGAGGGGCCTTAGACAAATAGCATGCACAGTAACCTTCTTGGAGGTGCTACCTGTCTATGGCATGGGTGAGGCTAGGGTGTTCCACACCATGGGATTCAATCAGTGGTTGAAAAACTGGTGCAGAGCACAGAGATTTGGCTTCATTGGGGACTGGGGGTCCACCTGGAGGGACGCAGGCCTATACTGGCATGACAGTCTGCATCTGTCCAAGAGGGGAACCAGGATCCTAGGTCATAGGTTTAAATGCTTCATTGGCAAGCATTTAAACTAGCCGGGGGGGGGGAGGCACTGGAGAGGAGCAGGGAAATTCTAATCCCCTCAAAAAAGTCAGGGTGCTAAGTGAGGTAGACACCAACATAGAGATGTCAATGGGGAGAAGCGCAGGGGTAAATGGAGAAAGTGACAAATGCAATAAGGGCAGAGATGGGGCAAAAAGGGGGTAAGGCCATCAAGAAATGGAGGGTAATGAGTACCAATGCCCATAGTCTGGCAACAAGTTCTCTGAACTGGTGGCCTTGATGGAAGAGGGATGGCTGGATATTGTAGCAGTCACAGAAACATGGTACACAGAGAACCATTACTATATGATAACAAACCAGGGTACACAACCTACAGTACAGACAGGAAGGGGAGAAGAGGGGGTGGAGTAGCTCTCTATGTAAGGGAAGGGATAAAAGCAACTGAACAGAAGAGTAAACAGGGAGGAGAGAAGGCACTGTGGGTCACCTTAGAGACTGGATATGGCACCATAATCTGCACAGGGGTTGTATACAGACCCCCATGTCAGGGGGAGGGAATGGACAAGGATATGATAGAAGGCATACTTAGGATGGCAGAGAAAGGAGAGATACTGTTGATGGGGGACCTTAATATGCCAGATGTTAACTGGAGCACCTTTGCTGCAGTCACATCCAAAAGCAGGACCATTCTTGATGCCCTTCTGGTGGCATGCCTCAGACAGCTAGTTTTGGAACCTACTCATGAGGGAGCAATCTTAGACCTTGTACTCTCAAATGGGGGACAGTGAGAGGATCTCAGTTCTAGAAGTGGGTAGCTATTTGGGAACAAGTGACCACCAAACAGTGTCACTCAAGATAAACTCAGCTACAGAGTCAAGCCATACAAAAGTGAGGGTTCTGAACTTTAGGAGGGCTGACTTTGGAAAGATGGGAGAGTGCCTTAGAAAAGCACTAGCAAACAGGCTAAGAGGAGGGGTGGAGCAACAATGGGGAAATATCAAAATTGCCATCACAGAGGCAACAAACCTTTGTGTGAAGCCAATAAACAAATCAAAATGAAATAAAAAGCCACTATGGTTCTCAAAAGAGGTGGCGATGAAGGTTAGGGAGAAAAAGATAGCATTTAGGAAGTATAAGAAAACACAGAAGGAGCAGGACAGAGAACTGTATCAGTTAAGGCAGAAGGAAGCAGGGAGGGTAGTCAGAATAGCAAAGGCCCAAACTGAGGAAAAGATAGCCAACTCAGTTAAGAAGGGGGATAAAACTTTTTATAGGTATATCAGGGAGTGTAGAAAGACAAAGGGAGGGACAGTGAGGCTGAATAGAATGGACAGCGGGTGGGCAGAGAGGGACAGTGAAAAAGCAGGGATACTGAATGAATTCTTCTGTTCAGTATTCACAAAAGAGGAGGTGGGGAGTTGCCTAATCCAATTAACAGAAGCAGTCTTGATGGGGGGGTCGATCCCAGTCCATTCACAGAAGAAAGGGTTCTGAAAGAACTCTTAAAACTGAAGATGGACAAAGCAATGGGGCCAGATGGAATTCACCACACAATTCTAAAAGAATTAAGCAGAGAACTAGTGACACCACTGACTATTCTTTTTAACAAATCATGGGAGGATGGTGTGGTACCTGAGGACTGGAGGAAGGCAGATGTGATTCCCTTTCACTAAAGTGGGACCAAGACAGAGGCAGGAAACTACATACCTGTCAGTTTGATCTCTGTGGTAGGGGAAGTGATGGAATCACTTCTGAAGGAAAGAATTGTTGAGTACCTAGAGGCCAGTGGGGCACAGGACCCAAGGCAGCATGGGTTCACAGCAGGAAGGTCATGTCAGATGAATCTAATTGATTTCTTTGACTGGGTGACCAAAGCAATAGACCAGGGAGGGGCTGTGGACATGGCCTACCTAGACTTTAGCAAGGCATTTGACACAGTCCCACACAAAAGATTAATAGTCAAGTTATCCAGCCTGGGAGTGGGTCCCAAGGTGGTAGCCTGGGTAAAACATTGGCTGGACAACAGGACACAGAAAGTAATTGTAAATGGAGTCCACTCTAAAGAAAGAGGGGTTACTAGTGGGGTACCGCAGGGTTCAGTACTGGGTCCAGTCCTTTTTAATGTCTTTATAAGTGACATTGCAGAGGGACTGGAAGGAAAATATGCCTCTTTGCAGATGACACAAAGATCTGCAACAGGGTTGATACACAAGGAGGTGTGGAAAGGATGAAAGGGGACTTGGCAAGGTTGGAGGAATGGTCAAAAGTGTGGCAGCTTGGATTCAATGCAAAGAAGTGAAAAATAATGCACCTGGGAAACAAAAACCCAGGAGAAGATTACACAATGGGGGAGGTAGTAACAACAACAAAAATGGAAAGGGACCTGGGGGTAATCATATCAGATGCCCTTAAGGTTGGTAAGCAATGTGAGAAGGCAATAGGGAGGGCTGGGGGGATACTGGGATATATAGGGAGAGGCATCAACAGCAGAAAACAGGAAGTTGTTATCCCCCTGTACAGACAGTTGGTGAGACCCCATCTGGAGTTCTGCATCCAGTTCTGGAGACCCCATCTCCACAAGGACATAGACAGGATGGAGGCAGTTCAGAGGAGGGCAACTAAAATGGTGCAGGGTCTGCAAGAGAAACCATATGAGGAGATACTCAAGGAGCTTCCTATGTATACCCTTGAGAAAAGGAAGGAGAGTGGGGACATGACAGAAACATTTAAGTACCTCAGTGGAATCAACAAAGTCCAAGTGGGTAGCATCTTTCAGAAAAAGAGATGTGCAAGAACAAGGGGACATAATTTGAAGATAGAGGGGGGGACCACTCAGGGGCAATGTGAGGAAGTATTTTTTCACAGAGAGGGTGGTGGATGCATGGAACAGCCTTCCTGAGGAGGTTGTGGGGTCTGAAACTGTGGGAGAATTCAAGAATCCATGGGACAGACATAAGGCAATTTTTGTGGGGGGTAGGAAGAAATAGGCTGTTGGTTAAATAGGATCTGCACTTATCCTCTAAGTAGGGAAATGGGCAGACTAGGTGGGTCAAGCGGTCCTTATCTACTGTCAAAGTCTATGTTTCTATGTTTCTAAGTAATTGAATTAACTTTAATAAAAAACAATTTGTTTTTCTAAAATTAAGGCTCCCACGGGAAGCTGTCCCAACTCCGAACGTAAAACTTCCTTTGGTACTGATTGAGGTAACATTAGTATATGGCGATAAAGTTTATTGATTACTCATTCGATGGAATCAATATTCTGGTTTCCTCAGAGTTCCATAGCATAAACTATGCTAGTATTAATTTTTGCCTTTATTACTTTCAGTATACCTTGAATAGAGGCTCGTCCCATCTTTGAATTAAATCATCTAAAAGCATTGGCTGCTATTTTAGTTTTAGATTTAATGTATTCAATATGTTCTTTCCAAGATATAGTTTGGGAAAACATACTCCAAGATAATCATATGTCTTAACTATTTCGATTCTGTTTTGACTCATAAAAATCTTTGGTAAAATCCTTGCTTTATTACCAAAGATTATAACCTTGGTCTTATTTTCATTAATCAATAACCCATCTCTGTTACATAATTTGGAATATGTATCCATTTTCCTCTGTAAACCCAGCAAGGAGGTTGAAAACAAAACAGTATCATCAGAGCAGGCTAAAAGTGTAATACTTTACCAATAAAGGTACCCACCAATAAGTGAATGTTTTATATATTTCTCCAATTATACTGTCCAGACCAGGATCTTTTATTAATTTTAATGACATAATTGCTTGAAAAATCTCATGACTATGCATAGTCAGAGAGTTAACCAAGATTTCCCGAGGAGCGTTAATATATTTAATTGTCTCCTGTCTTACTTTTTCTGAAAAAAGAAATAATGATTCGAAGTACTTTTCCCAATTTGTTGGGGTAATGTAAGCATGAATTTTGTTTTGGAGTTGACCATAGCTTCCACTCACCAAGGTCCAAAAGGTCTTTGTATCTTTCTCCACTATAGTCTTTCTTAGTTTATCCCATTGTGATCTGTAGTATTTAATTCTCTCTTGGTCCACGAGTTTATTGTAATTTCTCCTTGCTTGATTTAATGCTTTTATTGTCTGTGTATTTTTGTTTTCCCTAACTTCTCCTATTTTATGGTTCAGGTCAGATTTTGCCTTTCTACAGCATTTGTTAAACCATATTTGAGGTTTATATACCCTTGAAGAAGCTGTTTTGCAGAAAGGTTTGATATAATTTATCAGCCTTTCCCAAATTTCAGCTATTTCATTTGGATTATTGTTGAATAGTATTTCATTTTTCAATTCAACTGCGGGTTCTTGTAAAAATAACTCACTAAAAGTTTGAATAGAATGAGTATGCCATCTTATTCTTTTACGATTAATCATTTCCATTGCAGGATGATTTTCTTTTCTAATTGTGTCAACAAATCCGGCTATGAATTTTATATTAATTGGGAGATGTGCAGATTCTGGAGAGGCTAGTATCTCCATATCCTGAAACAACGTTGCTCCTTCCGGGTTCACCTAAAAAGGGTGTATAGTTGAATAGCTTTTTGGTCCCACAAAAGTGTAAGCACCTGTACTGTCATTTTTTGTTCTACAATTTATAAGAACGAAATGTTTTTTCTCCTAAATAGGTATTTGCCCATCTACCTCTTTTAGGTTGGTTCTTATCCTCCAGTTTTCTATATGAAGATAGCCCTGGGTTTGTCTCTACTACATTTAATAATAGGTCTGAATAGATGTCAACTTCTAAGTCTTTTGGTCCTAATTGGGCATAAAAACATAGAAACATAGAAACATAGAAGTTGACGGCAGATAAGGACCGCAAGGCCCATCCAGTCTGCCCATTTCTTTTTCTACCTTATAAATGTACCATCGGCCTTTGCTCTGTCAGTGACCTATCTATTCATAGTCATTTGTATTGCTCCCTTATGCCTATCCCATGCCTGTTTGAAGCCCTGCACTGTATTCATAGCCACCACTTCTTGTGGTAAGCCATTCCATGCATCTACCACCCTTTCTGCTTGAAAAAGAATTTCCTCACATTCCCCTTAATCGCCTCCCTCTAATCTCATGCTGTGTCCTCTTGTCCTGCTATTTTTCATATTTAAACATGTTAGACTCTTTCACCTTGTTTATGCCCTTAAGGTGTTTAAATGTCTCGATCATATCACCTCTCCCTCCTTTGCTCAAGGGTATCATATTGAGCTCCGTTAATCTGTCCTTATATGTCTTCTGATGCAGTCCCTGCACCATTTTGGTTGCCCTTCTCTGGACTGCCTCAATTTGGTTAATGTCCTTGTGAAGGTGTGGCCTCCAATACTGCATGCAGTACTCCAGATGGGGCCTAACCAATGTCTTGTACAGAGGATTATTACCTCCTCTTACGACTTGTGATACCCTACTAATACACCCTAACACCCCCTAGCCTTACCTACTGCTTTAGAGGTCTGCTTGATGATTTTAGGTCATCAGTGATGATGATGCCCAAGTCTCTTTCTTCCTTTGTGACTGCTAGCAACTCCCTCCCAGCCTATAAGTGGCTTGGTTTCTCTTCCTATGTGCATGATTTTGCACTTCTTGCATTAAATCCCAGTTGCCACTCTTCTGACCATTCTGCTAGTTTATCCAGATCTCTTCTCATTCTGCCCACCCCATCTGGATCATCTACCTGTTGCAGATCTTGGTGTCATCTGCAAACAGACAAGCCTTACCCTCTAGTCCATCTGCAGGTCACTAATGAAGATGTTGAATAGGACTGGCCCGAGGACTGATCCCTGAGGTACCCACTTGTGACTTGCATCTCTTCTGACTGTATACCATTTACCACCACCTCTGTTTTCGCCAGTCAACCAGTTTGCCACCCAGTTGACCAACTTCTGACCCACCCTCGAGCCTACCTAGCTTTATTTATCAATCTTCTATGTGGAACAGTGTCAAAAGCTTTGCTGAAGTCAAGGTAGGCGACATCAACTGCTCCCCTTGTCCACCACTCTGGTTACCCAGTCAAAGAAATCTATGAGATTAGTTTGACAGGACCTTCCTTTTGTAAACCCATGCTGTCTTGGATCCTGTGCCTATGGATTCCAGGTGTTGCACTATCCTTTCCTTAAGAGTGCCTCCATAATCTTGCCCACTACTGAGGTAAGACTGACCGTCTGTAGTTCCCGCCTCCTCCTGCTACCACTCTTGTGGAGTGGGATCACATGAGCCTTCTCCAGTCTTCTGGGACTCTCCTGTGCTCAGAGACTCACTAAACAATTCTGCTAATGGCTCTGCTAGTTCCTCCTTTAGCTCCTTAAGTACCCTGGGATGTATGCCATCAGGTCCCATTGCCTTATCCACCCTGAGCTTAGCAAGCTCTTGTAGGACCCTTTCTTTTGTAGAGGGAGTAGCCCACCTCCCTCCCCCTGTGTCCATGATGCTGAGCTGTGGGCCCTGCCCTACCTTCTCTTCAGTAAATACTGAGCAAAAGTATCTATTTAGGATAGATGCCTTTACAGGGTCCTCCTCCATGCTCCTTTTCTCCATTGTTAGTACCCTGGACTTTCTCCTTTCACTAATGTATCTATAGAAAGTCTTGTCACCTTCTTTTACTGTTCGTGCTAGTGTTTCCTCAGTTTGGGACTTTGCCTGCCTTACTGCCTTACCTGCTTCCCTTAGGCAGTTTGGTATGCCTCCTATCTTCATCCCGCTGTGTTCCCTTATATTTTCTGAAGGCCAGCCTTTTGGCTCTGACCTTTCTGCTACTATATTTGAGAACCAAAGTGGTTTCCTTCTTCTTTTGCACTTCCTTTTCTGTCTAACACAATGGGATGTTGCTTCAAGTATTGTATCCTTAATGTTTGCCCACTTTGCCCGTACCTCCTCACCTGTGTTTCTTTTTGCCAGGGCTAGCTTAACTCTGTTGGCCATCTTATCAAAGTCAGCTCCTCTGAAGTCCCATATTTTTGCCTTGGAATGGGATGATTTAGATGTAGTAGCCAAATTGAACCATACCATGTGATGGTCACTGGCCCCCAGGTGACCTTCTACCTGGAGATCTGTGATCCCTTCTTTGTTAGTCAGTAATCACCCATGATGAAGACTGGGAAGTGACCAAATCATTCCAGAATATAGTTCATGTCTTGTAGAAAGTTACACCTGGGTTCTTCCTTATTTTTAGTTTTTGGGGGAATATAAACATTGCAAAGTATTAATGTGAAAGAGAGTTTACGAAGTTTGACTGCCAATATCAGATTCTCCCTAGTCTCGAGTTTAGATACTACCAAGTCCAGGGAAGTCCTGACACAAATTGTCAGCCCTGATTTAGGTCTGCCTAGCTTCTTATATTTAACTGCTGGTATACGTATTATAGAGAATCCAGGGATAGTGTGATTTTCTGGTGTTATACTCCATGTCGCTTGTAAACAGAGAATGCCGTATGACTCAAGGAAGGAACTAGTGTCAGTATCAGCTAATTTTGAAGCAAGTCCCTCAATGTTCCATGACAATATTTTAAACACCTGTCCTATTTATGAATTTTGTATTATATGTCATGATTGTTTCTGCTCATGGATATCTGTCCTTAAAAACTCATTTCCAAGAGTGCTTGGTCTAGTCTCAAAAAATATCCCAGGTGTGGTCACCAATATATCCAGATTGTCCATTATCTCTGCCTTGTTCATAATAGCCCGCACTGGTCTTGCTGAAGTAAAGACCAGATCTATTTGTGAAGAATCATTTTCTTCTTTCCATACTTTGATGTTAGAAATAGATTGTAATGTTATTTCTACATCAAGGGAATGGTTCAAAAAGGAGATCAATTTTCTTTTAATTATAGTATGATCTCTTTCTCCCTTTATGTTCCACACAAAGATGGTGATTAGTTTATCAAGTTGATCTGTGTTTCGGTTATATTCGTAGTTGTTAATTATTTTTATCAAGGCTTCAGTTGTTTGGTCTCTACTTTTAGATTGCCTTGTACTTTCTCTATTCTCTTCTATAGGCAGAGATATTGGTACTAGCTGGGGTTCACTTCTCAAAATCCTTTTAGATTGCAATAGGTTACCTTTTGACCAAATTTCTGCAGCAAGTAAGTGTGAATTTGTATAAATTATAACGCTGTCATTTATTTCCAGATTTGAAAGTCGTACTGCCCAAAAATGTTCTAGCGCTTGTCTAATGCCTAGCATGTATTTCATGTGAGTAGTCAGCATTACATTTATCTCATCAGGTATCTGTTTTATGCCATAAGTTTCAGAGTAATACTCCCTTGATGGTCCATGCTCCCTTAGCAAGTTATTAAATGAAAGAAGACCTGATAGAGGAGCATTATTACCAGAAAGAGGATGAATGAGCAAAAGATCAGAAACTGGAGCACCGATCTCCTTCCCGACCAGTAGCACTGTTTCAGCAACAATATCAACAACATCATCATTTGAAAAAGACAGTATCTCCTGAGTGGCATGTTTTTGCTCAACCTGTGGCAGTACTTCAGGGTTTTTCCTTTCCTTCACTTTTTCTGACATGACGTTTCTTATTTCTGCTCTTGTTTACACTTCCCCCTTTTTCTTACTTAATTTTTTCTTTTTGTTTACTTGCTGTAGGATTCCTTTTTCTTTCCCATTCCCTGAGTTATTTTGATCCCCTGTCCTCTCAAAATCCAGACTAGGATCTTTAAAAAAGGGAGCCGGCAGGTTAACTTGCACAAATTTATTTTCAGTGGAGGCAAGTTCCATTATCTGATTTTGGGTACTAGTGTTTGATTCCCCTTGATTTTCCTGACTGGACCCTTTAATTATTTGTTTTAACATCATTTTATTTCTAAAGACATCTATTCTCAGTGAGGATATTTCCTCCTGGAGAACTGTGATATTTTCCAAGATCATTATGTCCGCATAATAAGGATTCTTGGCTATCTCTACCATTTGTTTAGAGAGGGTCGAATAAGATATAAAATCTCCCTCATTTGTAAAGTGCTCATCATTATAGTTTTTTATTTCTTCATTTTGTTTATTTTCCTGTGGGGATTTAACCTCAACCCTGTACCCCGGGAACCTTGACTTTTGTAGCCCTGAGTGATCTGCTAGGGTGAGGTCCAACTTTTTTCAATTCTTCTATGGTCCTGCTCAGCTCCTGTATTATGGGGTGAAGATCCCCTTTCAGATAATCTACATTTTTTAATATAGGAGGAGATGAAAAGGGCATATACTGAAGGCTCTTGTTTTCTAAATCAGAGGCTGTCTCAAAAAATCATTCGGATGAGAAAACTGCCTCTGAATAGTCGGAGTTGCCTCCAGACAGTATTTATCACTGTAACTAGTTATGCTGTTAGAGTTACATACAGAACTGTCCCAATCTCCCACTATGATAGATATGTCATCATCTCCACATAATTGAATATCTGTGTTATTTCTGTCTGGGAGAGATGTATCATCTATCATTATTGGGTCATCTACATTTGACTTGTCAGAAGGGATAAACAATGTCTGCTCCCTATAGGTAGTAGTTCCGGAAGCTAGAGAACATAAAGTGGAAACCTCTTTTCTGCCAAAATAGTCTGTTATTTTGATCTGCTTTAAATTCTGAGTGTAGGAAGGTGAGAGAGAATGGCTAAAACTTTCCTGATACAGTTTTTGACTTCCAAAGCATAAAGTCGGTGTGGTTTCTATACTTTTTAGCTGTGGTAACTTTTATGGCTTTCTTTGTGTAGTTTTCTTAGACTCACTAAGTTCCCTTTTATCTTTAGACATCTGCGCAGTTTGTTTCTGTTTACCCAGCATTCCGGTAGTATAAGTTCGCCCTTTGTCATTTCTATCTGAAACTGGTTTGCAGATCTTATTGCTTCTTGTTATTACCATGTCTAAATAAATATTATGAGCTTTAGATATACTGAGATGGGACCACAAGTTTAGGTCAAGAGTTGGAATTTTCCCAAAATTGTTAAGGGTGAGCTAATTTCCATAAAAAATTAATACAATATATAAGATAGAAATCTCTTTACAGTTGCCCCATAATGCAAAAATACACGAGAAAAAATTGTGCCCATAGTTCTACAAAATCAGAGGAGTCAAAATCTTACCTGTATCAATCAAAGTCTCATGGTTTTCATCGACCGTGCGAGGCAAAACAAGCGGCTCCAAGTATCCAATGTCCTGTCTGTAGGAGATTCTCTAAACCTCGGCGTCCTGAGATGTTCAATAAATAAAGAGTTTTCCAGTAGGCCATTTGAAATTCCTGATAAGAAACCTTCTGGCTTCTGGCCTCTGGGCAAAAGTATCCAAAATCAATTAGTTCGTCCAGATATAGAACACAGTCAGGAAAATATCTAAAAATTAAAAAAAAATGAATAAATCCTAAAAGTTTTCCCCAAGAAAAAAATTTTAAAAGCTTAGTTGTTTTAACAGCTGATTAGCTAATCCACTAAGACAAGCAGCTAAAAAGTAACAATAGTAAAATTCATTATAAACAATATTTTAAAAGTGCAATGTCGACCCTGTTAAAATAGGAATCCATTTGATAATAATGGACTTCCAGAGCTAAGACTGGTACCACAGTTCTGAGCTATAGTAAATGATTTGTGAGTCATATTATACTTTCTCTCACTATCCTCACAACAAACCATACCAGTATGTATGGTGTGATTTCATATTGGAACGTCAAATTTCAGGGCTTTTAAAAGTTTAAAAGTTTATACAACTTAATATTGTAAAATAACAAAGCTGAATACTCACAAATAAGAAAGCATTTTTGTATAGTTTCTAATCAAAACCTTGGGCTTGAATCTCATTTAGTAATCCTTCTGTATTTCAGTTTTAGTTTAAGTTTTTAACACTTAACGTTCAACATTCCATGTTCAGTAGTCAGCGTTTACTATTTAGCTTTTGATTTTCTTTTAACTTTCAGCATTCGGTGTTCAGCATTCAGCATTGCAAAACTTGGTAACAATTTAGCATTTAGCATTTAATGTAGCATTCTCTGAGTTGCTAAAGCTAATCACAATTTGATGGTAAAATTTAAGTTTGGTACTGAGAGCACTAGCGTGCTGAAGCTCAGTCGGAGATGAGCAAAGTTCAAGCCAAATGTCTCTGAACGCCAAACAGTATGTATCGAAATGAAGC
The DNA here is from genome assembly GCA_016271365.2 of Neoceratodus forsteri. Taxonomy (NCBI): domain Eukaryota; kingdom Metazoa; phylum Chordata; order Ceratodontiformes; family Ceratodontidae; genus Neoceratodus; species Neoceratodus forsteri. The sequence continues at coordinate 464,250,393 of CM057452.1, forward strand.
GTGGTGAACCTGAAGCTTAAGCATCAAGCATGCACAGTTTAGATCCAAAAACAGCAGGTGATTTAAATAAGTGATCAGTCAATCAATACAGAGGTTCAGGCCCCCGTTCAATCAGCTTAAGTATGTGCAATAAAGGTGCATACTTGATTTAACTATTAAGTAAATATCACAAGCTATAGTAATCAATTTGTTATCGATTGAATGAGTATGAATTCATTTATTGCAGATTATTTACTCTGAGACCCTAAGACCATTGAGTCCGTTAACCCTTTGTCGCCTCAAATAAATTACTGTATTATTAAGTTATGCATGAACAAAGAAAAATAAAAGTAAAAATATCAGACAGGAATATAGAGGACTAATACAAATTTGTGTAAGTGAGTAAATGAGTAAGTTATACTCTCCTCATTTGGTAATAGAATCCATGGTTTGAAAAGTAATGGTATATCCCCCGAAGAGCGAAGAAACATGGAGAGATGCAGTACTTCCAGGGTATTTCCAAGGTACTGTTTTTGTTTCAGCCTTTCTGAAGGGCTACTCTGTTGCGAGAAATTAAGTCGGACCTTGGCCACCAAATTAAATATTTTTCGGCTGTAAGAAAGTCAGCCTGAATTTGGCCCATTCTCCTGCAGAAAGAAACAAAACAACAGTACCGACCAAGATGCAGCACAAGCTCATCTGGTAAGGCAGAAAAACAAAGGCAATGGTGGCATACCTTTTCTTGCTTTGTAACAGGCTTTTTTCCAACCCTGCTCCTGTTAGTTAATTCTCCTCACTAACACAGCGTTCAGCCACCATCTTGGTGGACTCAGCTGAGCATTCCATCCTACCCTGGTGAAGAGTGCAATTTTAATGAAGTTATAACTTGTTGTTTTTCCTGCCTTGTAGGGAGTGATACTAATAGTGTTCTATCTAGCAGCTGCAACTGATCTCCCATATTTTCTAGAAACTTACTGTATCTATATCTAGCTCATTCACTTCTTCTACATGGTTATTCTTCCACAAATGTTGTTCTGCTATATTTAACAGTGCTTCTTTCCTTGACATTAATTTGCCCTCTTCATCTTTTAGACTAATGAAATTTGATGCAACCTGCATTTCTTTGCATGCTAAACAGGGGCCACTGAAATGTGTTTTCTGGGTTCCTCAACTTAACGTCTTTCGGATGAGACATTAAACCGAGGTTCCATCTGCCTGGATTAGTGGTAGTTCAGGTGGATGTTAAGGATCCCGTGGCACTTATCGAAAAGAGTAGGGGAATATTTTATTCAAAAACTTGAAACAAACATATACAATGTGAATCACAATATACAAATTCATAAAAAGGAATAGAAAAAACCAAAAGAAATAGAACAGTATACTTGAACGGTAACCAAAAAAACACACAAACAGATAGAATCCCATTCCAAATCCTACTACAAAGAGTAGGGAAATGCTATAAGAAAATAAAAAGGCAAAAAAAATGTTTTTCTTCATAGTGAATATACATGACACAAAATCATACTGCAAGACAAGAAATAGAACAAAAATAAGTATTTACATCATACAGTCAGAACAAAGATCAATGTCTGATATACCTGAATAAAAAGAAAACCCCTACAAAACTATTCCCTCAACTGTAAAAAAAAATTCAAAACCTAAGGAAAAATAATATCAAAAGAAAATAAAAGGCTAGAAAAAAAAAGGAAATATCATAGCACAACATCAACCCGTATCCAACCAGTGAATTGCCTTCCACTTCTTACAAAAAGCTGAAGTTGGCAACGTGTGATGGTCTTTAGTCCATAGTCCAAGCAACCAACCATGGACCTTCCAGAATAATTGTTCAGGAGAAATAAATAATGATCGCAAGGACCACATACATCTCGTGTGCCATATGTAAAATTTTATCCCTCCCAAAAGCAGTCTAATAGTGTCAGAATTAAAGAGCGCCCAATCTAAAGATAAAATACCAAAAAATAAACAATCCCTGTCAATAATAGGGAGTCGAAAGGGTGCCCACTGAGCATAAAAAAATGACCAAAAGTGCACAATATAGGGACATTCAAAAAATAAATGGATCATCGTTTCAGTACAAAGTGGACAAGAAATTTGTCTAGGACAATACCTTTCTTCCAGACTCTTATGTTTTAAATTACCTTAAACATTAAGTTTTCCATGAACTGTGAGCCAAGTGACATCCCACATATAGGACGGAAGACTGAGAGATTGAAGCATTAAAGAAATCTGAGGTATAACGGAAGCCGACACATCAGGAAACACAGGACAAACAGAAAAATATTTATCTAATAAAAAATAATACAGACTCTGACGGGAAGAGTGAGTAAGCATAGTGTAAGAAACTTGCCTAGTTTTCAATTTCCCAAAACAAGAATGTAAATAGTACGGCAAAATAGATCGTATTTACTTATAGAATAATTCCAGAGGAGGACCAATCGGTCACCCACCTGGAAGTTAAATATAATAACCAAATAGACCATATTGTAGTACGACCCAAGAGAAGAGGAACCAAATTCTTATATAAAAAAACACTGAAAAAGAATAATACAGGATTAATCATATGGATCCCACCATCTTTAATAGGTAAATATAAAATGTTCCGTTTAATAGGATTTAACCGGCTGCCCCAAATAGCTTGAAAAAAAAGACCAAATATAGCAGTTTCACAGGCAGCAGGCAGCGCATAAACAGCGCTTAGATGTAAAAACAAACCAAGAAGATATGTTTTGACCATATAGACCCTCTTTTGCTTAGACATAGACCATCAATTCCAAGAGGCGATCCTCCACTTGGCAGATTTAATAAGGAAATCCCAGTTATAAAGTGCTGTGTCCGGGCCACAAAAAAAAAGGTCCCCAAAATTTTAAGGACTGTAGAAGTCATGGGGATTCCCAAAAGGTAGGAGTGGGTAGTATCAGCAACACTAAAAAAAACTACACCTGCTTTTCAACAAATTAAATGAGGCTCCAGTGCCTTTAGAATAGGCCTCAAGTAAAAGACCAGTAGCAGTGCAGGAAGGAACATCTGCTAGAAAAAAACATAAATCATCTGCATAAGCGACCACTTTAATTTCAGCATCATCAACACCCAGTGAAAGACCACGAATGTGGTCAGACGCATAAAGAGCAGAAAGAAGCGGGTTCAAAGAAAGAATATATAAAATGGGGCTTAAAGCACACCTGTGTCGGGCACCTCTACGAGAAGGTTGTTTAACACCTATCCAACCATTAACATAGTGAATAATATCCACTTGAAGATAATAACTACAAAGCCAAGAAATAAAGGTGGGTGGAAATCTCATCCGTAACATACATTCCCATAGATACAAATGAGACACAGAGTCAAAAGCCCTTGCTTGGTCTAGAGTGACACAAATACCAGCCAATTCCACCCTATTACCCCTCTCAAGAATCTCCCGAATAAGAATGAGAGCATCAGTAATAGTGCGACCGGGAACGGAACAAAATTGAGTAGAGTGAATAACATGGTGCAAAATACAGTAAAGTCTGAGACTCAGAATTTTAGTAAGGAGCTTACAGTCTGAATTTAAAAGAGTAATCGGTCTCCATTTAGTGAGACATTCCCTGTCACCTGATTTGAACAAAAAGATCATAAGCCCTTCATTCACACTTACCGGAAAATTACCACTAGAAAGACAGGTATTGAACAAATCTATCAGTTGGGTACCTAAATGTTCACCAATAAGGCAATAAAGCTCATTAGGGAGACCATCCTTACCCGGAGTTTTCCCTTTACCAAGACCCCGAATAACAGAGCGCAATTCCACTAAAGAAATTGGCACGAGAAGGGAGAGAAAAAACTTGTCAGGCACTTCATGGCAAAGAGATAGAAGAAAACCAATCGTGGAAATAGAGTTCATGTAACAAGAGGATCGACCTGAAAAGAGAGGAGATATGGGAATCAAGCACCAAACAGATCAGATTTGAAGAAACTACCAGACCGTGTGAATCAGATAGGCGTATACATATCCTTATGGTCTCGAAGCATCTTCCTATATTCATAAGGTTATTGTGTGCTGAAGAGCCAGCCATATTAAATTTTTTCTCTTTCTAAGTGGAGATGTTTGGCATTATAAAGCTGGCCAGCTGAGCCTTTAACCAACTGTAAATCATGTGCCACAATCTCCACACCTAAATTAATCTGGGAATAAAAATGTAGTAATACATTTTGTAAAGATCTCTGGGTGTTTTTACGAGAAGTTCCTAACAAAAGTCCAATATGTAAGAAATATTGTTTAAAGGTAACTTTAGAATCTTCCCACCACTCCTGAGGTTGATCATAAAGAAAATAAACAGAAAGGTGAGCTTTCAAAACATCAATAAAACCCTCTACAACTTCAGGAATCTCTAACAAAAATAAGTTTAATTTCCCATATCCTGGACCTTTGGATGTATTTTTATAAGCGGATAGGGAAAAACTCAACAAACCATGGTCAGAGGAAGCTACCAGCTTGACTTGTGGAGTGAAAAACTGCAGAGAGGGGGAAATAAACCAATAATCAATCCTAGATTTCCTGGTACCCTGGGTGTAAGTAAAAGAAGGAGTATGTTCAAAAACATCTCTTAAACCTGAAAGTAATAACAGATCATTCAAAAAATTGGAATCACAATAAATTTTGGGGTTAGCAGAGGTAGTAGGCCCACGAGATATATTAAAGTCACCACCAAATAAAACATTCTTATTAGTGTACAAAAATGGCCTAATAAGATGTAATAGCTGGGTGCGGTCCCATTTATTTTGAGGAGCATAAATATTAATAAGACGGAAAGGGGTGCCATCAAGTAAGAACATCTAACAATAAAGCCCTACCTGGAGCAATATGGATTTCATCAAGAATTTTAAATCTAAGGGACGTAAAACAAATACCTAGGCTGGAACACACATCAGTGCCTCCAGACCAAAAACAAGGACCCCAACCCCACAGATCAGTAGCAGCAAGGAATTTCTGAGTGGTATATAGTCTAGTGTCCTGAAAAAAAATTACATCATAAAGCAATTCAGAAAAAAGGGCAAATGTTATCCTACGTTTATAAAGGGAGCGAATACTGTTGACATTTAAACTAGCTAAAGAAATGTCATACCCAGGGGTTGGTAAACCAGGAGTGAATTAAGTATTAGTGGGTAATCTTCTATTACTCTTATGTATACCAATCCTGGACACAGTTTTTTTTGATTTACCCTTAACTCCTACCCTAGGATCTGAAATTGAATCAAAATCAGAGACAAAATCCATATGGGAAGTGTCTTGAGAGGTTACATCTGAATCATGGTCATCTGTACCCAAAGAAGCTAAAACACCATAGGAATTGGAGACCGCACAGGTTTAGGACTGCACCCAGTCCAACACTGGGGTACAGAAAAGATGAGGCTCAGCAGGGGAAAAGGAGACAGAAATATTCGATTCAATCAGTACTGAAGAAGAATCTGTCACTTTAGGTTTAGAAACATTAGCCTGCTTACCCCCAGGAACACCATGACTGGGAGAGGTCTGGGGTTTAGCAGGGGAAGAGGACGGGGGGAGGAACCATCTTAGCTTGTGCAGAGGAAGCTGCAGAAGGTCTAGAAGATAAAGTAGCTGAGTAAGACATCAGGCCTGTGGGAGTACTAGAGGCAACACCAGACAATAAATTTCTAGCTGCTTTAAAGATTAACAAATCTTGTAATGCATAATCAGATTCTTTAGTGTGATGTGCAGCACTCGGACAGTCAGAAAAGACATGCCCCTCTTCCTCACAAAAGGCACATTTAACAAGGTTTTCGCATTGATAACCGGAGTGACCCAGTTCCCTGCATTGAAAGCAAAGAATCTTCTCACATGCAGTACTAATATGGTGGGGAGAACCACATCTATAACATCTCCTGGGCTGACCAGGGTAGAACAGGAAACCCTTATCCCGGCCGATAAAAAAACAATTCGGGAGGTGAACAAATTCATCCTGAGCACTATGTAGTTTCAATTTAACCTTCCATCCCCCATTCCAAAAGCCCTCACCATCCAAAATTGGATCAGGTAAACCCTGGACATCACAGCGTTTATTTAACCAAAAAAGAATGTCAGCCAAATTAACCCCCTTATATCGAAACAATACTGTAGCAACCCTAAAAAGTTGTTTAGTTAAAGGTGTAACCTGAAAATGGGACCATAAGGGATTAGTCTTTAAATAAGTATACTTTAGCCAAAAAGTGTCCAAAATAGCAGAAGTCCTGAAGCTGACATCAAAGGAATGTTCACCAGGGGCGTGAATGAGAGCATAGATATTTGAGGGTAGAAAACCTAAAGATTGTTTAATCAGTACTTTCCCCACATAAAACCTGTCAGGCAACTCCTCCATTCCTCCCAAATATCGTAGCCGAATGGCATTCCTATGTTTAGCCTGCTCCAAGGGTTTAGAAAACAAAGTTGAAAAGGAAGGTTTAGGTGGTGCACTAGGTACATCTGGGGGAATCACCAGAGGAACCGTGGCGCTGGAAATGACTGAAGGAGGTAAATCATCCAAAAGAGGAGCTGAAATGACAGTACCTTGTGTTCCAGGTAGTAAAACCGCTGATACAGAAGGAGGAGAAGTCTGCACTGCAGGAGAAGCAAAACCGGCAGCATCAGAGGCCGTAGAGTGCGCCACAATGTCCTGTGGCTTGTCAGGGTCTGAAATCCATGAGCCATCAATCTTCGTCGTCCAACCTGCAGCTGAAACAGCTAATTCCGAGGACCAAGTGTCAGGGAGAAGTGAAGCATCCGGAGCGGTAGTGTGTGGCACTGAAGGAGTCTGTTCCGTCGCAGGAGGAACTGTGTCATCCAAAGAACCAGGACTCAGCTTGTAGGTCCTTCTCAAAGATGCGGGAGAGACACCAATAAGACGTTTCTGTTTTTTGTCCAGTAAATCAACCTGAGCTGAGGTAAGGGCTTGTTTGGTTTGTAGCAATTGTGCTTGCAACTGCTCCCGGTGTTCAGTCATGGCTGCAACCGCAGCAATATCTTGATCGAGAAATGCCATCCCTTCACAATAAGCAACTGCATCGGTAGTAGGCTCCAGTATAGGCTGAGATTGTGAAAATGGGGATATAATTGAAACACTGCAGACCTCCGTCCTCATCCGTTGCTGCCAGCATACTGCCGTCAGCAGCCATAGCAGTGGCGTGTGGGATACTGCCCCCTCACAGAGTAGGGGAATTTCCCCGGTGTCCTGGCCAAATTTCCATCACTCACAAAAAATTCCATGAACAGCTTAGTCTGGTTCAAGGTAAGTTGGCATTCATCTGTATCTCCCTCCCCTGGGTCATGCCTGAAAATAGGCAGAATTTGTCTAGTGCACTTACCTGGTCAACAAAAACTAAATAAATAAATCAAATTCTGCTTGCAAAATCTGTGCCCTATCATATTGAAAAGTTTTCATTTCCTTTTTTAGATAACTGATTTGTTCCATTAAATCCTGTCCTGTTTCTTCCATCAAAGTGATTACTTTTTATGTTGATTGCGTGCATGTGCAAGAAACATGTTGTGGCAGCTTTCTCCACAAGCAGGTTGTGGAGGCACGGCACTGTTGCGGCTAATGCTCCCACAGCCTGCAAAGGCTTGTCCCACTTCCCCCAATGCCCTGGCATGCTGCTGCTGACACTAGTTCAGCCAGCATGCCACAACCTTCTAAAAAAGTAGCCGCTGCAATCAGGAGCCACCTTGTCATTGCAGTGTCAGCCATCCGCTCCAATGAGGGAGCGACTCATCATTGAAGGGTGGGATGTAAAAACCCTGATATTGTTTGTGAACATAGCAGCAGCTTGACGTTGTGTTCACAAACAATATAACCCCCCCACCATGTTTAGTTGCCGATGGGGACCCCAATCCCCATCAGCTTCAGTGGCCCAATATTTGATTGTGTGCCAACTTGAAGACCCACTCCCGTCAGCATTATATCAACCCCCTACTGTAATTGTGTGCTGACAGGGTGCCCAATCCCCGTTGGCTACTGGCCCCTAAAAAGAAGCAGTTGGGTGGCACACTGTGAGCTCACCCCAGTATGCCCAATGCCCCTGTGAAGAAAAAAGCTGTCCCGTGATGTTTTTGCTTTTTTTTAAACCTGTGAAATCAGAAAACTGTTCCTCACAGTCTCCCTGGCCCCCCTCCCACCACCTGCACCCCCCACTGTGCACCCTGCCTCCCCACACCTCCCTCACTGCATACTTACCTCTGGAGTCTGGCGCGAGGATCTTCGGTGGACCGGAACACGTCTGCACTCTTCAAAGCCAACCACAAACTGAGGAAATGCCGTAAGCTGTATAATGGTAGAAATAGGGTTTTTCAGCTTTATTTATTTATTTATTTGTTTATTTATTTAAGAGATTTACCAGGAAGGCATACTGAGCAGAGTACCACTCGATTCAGATCGCGCCTTGGGGATTACAAATGGTACAGTAATACAGAAGAAAAACATACATAAATATGTTTGGTACAAAACAATGGATGAGACAGTCATAATACAATTTGAAGGTACATTTTCAGTAACATTTCAATAAACATTTGGTGCTGTCAACATCACAAAATACCCAAAATGGAGTAACCAGACTGGTGTTAACAGCTGGTAGTTAGATTGTGAGGGATTCAATGAGGGAGGATACAGGAGCAGATGTTAGAGAAGTGCATTTTAAGAAGGGCATTCCGGTGTGGACTACTTGTGGCGTGTCTAATATCAGCTGCCAGGGAGTTCCATAATTTGGGTAACCTGAAGCTGAAGGCATCCTGGCCAGACCGGGTGGATCTGTGCGGTATGTGCAGGAGCCGAGAGTCTATATTCCTGAGAGCGTAGGCTGGTGGGGGGAGGGCAGTTAGGGAGGACGACAGGTAGGAGGAGAGTGTCTGTGACCAGAATTTAGCAGTGGTCCTGGCACAGTGTAGCAATCACTGGTTATGTAGAGAAGGGAGGTCCAAAGACTGGTAGAGGTCATAGTGATGAGTATTAGGAGGACGGTCCAAAGAGAACTGGCAGAAGAAGTTGAACAGGGGATCAAGCCTAGATAAGGAAGTTTGGGGGGCAGCACAGTAAACCACATCACCGTAATCCATAATCAGGAGGATCATTTTTTGGACTATTGCTAGTCTGGTTGGTAGAGGGATGCAATTTTTGTTCCGGTTGAGAGCTCCCAGCATGGGATGCAGTTTTTTGTGTAGAGCATCCATAGGAGCAGAAAAGTCAAGGTACTGATCTAACCAGACACAGAGATATCTATATGAAGTGCAGGCCTTCTCTCGGTCATTTTTTGGAATTTTGGCACCAACTTTTCAACATGGGGTTTTTGGGACCCCTCCTCATGAATTCTTGAACTGTCATTGCGTTAATCGGCCCTGAAAGGTGATTTTGTGGTCACTGCGTGGAATCACCTTTTGGTGCTGATTAGCAATACAACAGTGCTAGTGTTCATGAGGTGGGTTCTCAAAAAGTCTATGTTGCAAATTTGGTGGACAAAATCCCAAAAATGACTGCTTTATAAGCATGCGTTGCGCAGTTGCTGTGCAGGCTCGTAAAATTGCGAATTTGCAATATTTTCACACCAGATTTTCAACATTGACATTTTTTCACATCTTCTTGTGAACAGTACAGCTGTCATTGTTCACATCCTGGTGGAAATGTGTTTCGCACTTCTGGCGCAGAATAGCGCGGTCGGAAATCAGTGTTTGGGACAGATTAAGAAAATGATGGTGACACTGTTAATGAGTAGGGTCCTAAAATGCCTATGTTGAAAATTTGGTAATGATACAGAAAATATATTTAATATTCTGGCGTTACTTTGAGTAGTTTGCACTTATAACAAATATTCACAAATTATAATATTTTCCTCAGATTTTCAGTATTGACATTTTCCCACACCTACTTATGAAAAGTACAGCTGTCATTTTTCTCATCCTGGCCGAAATGTGTTTTCACACTTCCAGCGCAGAATAGAGCGGTTGCTGTGGGAAATCACTGTCCGGGACAGATTAAGAAAATGACAGTGATACTGTTCATGAGCAGAGGTCCTAAAATGCCTGTGTTTAAAATTTGGTGATGATAGCCCATCAAATGATTGTGTTCCAAGTATGCGTTGCACACTTTCCATGCACCCTTGTAATTTCGAAAATTTGTAATATTGTCACGCCAGATTTTCAACAGTGGCATTTTTCACACCTCCTTATGAGCAGTACAGCTGTCATTTTTCACATCCTGACCGAAATGTGTTTTCATAGTTCCGGCGCAGAATAACACGGTCGCAGTGGAAAATCACTGTTTGGGACAGATTAAGAAAATGACAGTGGCACTGTACATGAGCAGAGGTCCTAAAATGCTTATGTTGACAATTTCGTGATGAAACTTCATAATATGACTGTGTTACAAGTGTGCATTTAACTGTTTCCATGCACCCTTGTAACTTCACAATTTTGTAATATTTTCACGCCACATTTTCAACAGTGGCATTTTTCCACACCTCCTTATGACCAGTACAGCTGCCATTTTTCACCTCCTGGCTAAAATATGTTTTTGCACTCCTGCCGGAGAATAGCACAGTCGCTGTTGGAAATCACTGTTTGGGACAGATTAAGATCGAATGACTGAGAGGGGGGAGTGACCAAGCTCAACTGAGCTCTGTCGGGACTGCTGTAGATTTGTTTGTGAACAGAAAAAGACCCCAACACAAGAGCCAAGTACAAAATGGCAGCCTGCAGCACTAGGAGAAACAGAACGAGAGAGCAAGTGATGGAGGGGGAGTGCGCGAACAATCCGGAGCACTGTCAGGACTGCTGTGGATTCTTTGTTGGCAGAAAAGGTGTCAATGCAGGCAGGGCCAGTACAAAGGCCAGCCTGCAGCGGTGGGAGAAACAGTACGAGCGAGTGAGACAGAAGGACTGAGCGAGCTCAATGGAGCTCTATCAGGACTGCTGCTGATTTCTTTGTGGGCAGAAAAAGGCGCCAATGCAGGTAGGAGCCCCATACAAAAGGGCTGCTTAAAGCGCCAGGACAAACAGAATGAGCGTGTTAGAGAGGGAGACTGAGCGACCTCAATGGAGCTCTGTCAGGACAGCTGCCAATTTCTTTGTGGACAGACAAAGGTGCCAATGCAGCCAGGAACCCCGTACACAAGTGCAGCCTGCAGCGCCAAGAGAAACAGAATGATCGAATGACAGAGCAGTAGTGAGCGAGCTCAATGGAGGTCTAGTGTGACTGCTGCGGATTTCTTTGTGGGCAGAAAATGCAACAACACAGGCAGGATCTCAGTACAAAAGGCCAGCTTGCAGTGCCCACCGAAACGGAATGAGTGAGTGAGAGAGCTCAATGGAACTGTGTCAGGACTGCTTCAGATTTAATCTGACCAGAACAAGCTTCCAATGCAGGCAGGAGCCCAGTACAAAAGGGCAGCCTGCAGCGGCAGGAGACACAGAACAAGCGAGTGAGGAAGGGGGAGGGAGTGAGTGAGCTCAACGGAGCTCTGTTGGGACTGCTGCAGATTTGTTTGTGGGCAGAAAAAGCCAACAATGCATGCAGGGGCCCAGTACAAATGGGCAGCCTGCAGTGGCAAGGAAACCAGAATGAGCGAGTGAGATAGGGGGAGTGAGCGAGCTCAATGGAGCTCTATTGTAACTGCTGCAAATTTCTTTTTGGGCAGAAGAAGGTGGCAATGCAGGCAGGAGCCCAATAGAAAAGGGCAGCCTGCAGCGTCGGCAGAAACGGAATGAGTAAGTGAGAATAGGGGAGTGAGAGAGCTCAACGGAGCTTTGTTGGGACTGCTGCAGATTTCTTTGTGTGCCAACAGAGACAGGAGCCCAGTACAAAAGGGCAGCCTGCAGTGCCAGAAGAAACAGAATGAACGAGTGAGAGGGGGGAGTGAGCCACCTCAACGGAGCTGTCGGGACAGCTGCAGATTTCTTAGTGGGCAGAACAAGGTGCCAAAGCAGGCAGGAGTCCAGAACAAAAGAGCAGCCTGCAGCACCTGAAGAAACAGACTGAGCGAGTGACAGAGGGCCAGTGAGTGTGCTCAACAGACCAACGCAATCAACATTCGGCATTGACAAATGCTTGTTGTAATTGATTCCATAGCTGTAGATATTTAATAAATGTATTCCCCTGTTTCTTCTTACTATAATTTTGTGTTTGTGTTTTAACTTGATTTTTTGTGTCTTCCAATAGAGCTGGGCTGACTGTTCCATCCAAAATCTGGACTCCCAGATCAAACCCTAAATTTGCCTGGATAAATATGGACTTCACCGCAGAAGTCCAGTTCCAGGTCCATGGAAAGCAGGGCATTTTTTTCTCCATGCCACAGTTACAGCTGGAGGAATGGACAGAACCAGATGGAACAAGAAGTGAGGAGATGAAGGTGGAGCTGAGCCCAGAAGCCAGAGAACGACAGTTGCAGACACATGGTGGGGAGATCTGAGCAAGGGCTGCAGCTGCTGTAGTCAGTCGATGGGTCAGTCGGTAATGCTTTCTCTGGTTGGCTGTGTCACTCATCTGTCTGTTGTTCTCAGAATGTGGAACTAGGCAATTGAGCCAGGAAGACAAAAACTGTGTGGTAAAGTACTGGCATATTCTTTTATGTAGAAACATAGTAACATAGAATTTGACAGCAGATAAGGACTGCTTGGCCAACCTAGTCTGCCCATTTCCCTACCTAATGATAAGCTGCAGATCCTAGTTAACCAATAGTATACTTCCTCCTACCCCCCCACTAGAATTACCCTATGTCTGTCCCATGCAGTCTTGAATTCCCACACTGTTTTTGACTCCACAACCTCCTCAGAAAGGCTGTTCCATGCATCCACAACTCTCTCTGTGAAAAAATATTTCCTTACAATACCTCTGAGCCATCCCCCCTCTATCTTCAAATTGTGCCCCCTTGTTTTTGCACATCTCTTTTTCTGAAAGATGCTACCCTCTTGGACTTTGTTGATTCCCTTGTGGTACTTGAACATTTCTATCATGTCCCCCCTCTCCCTCCTTTCCTTGAGGGTATACATATTAAGCTCCTTTAGTCTCTCTTTGTACGCCTTCTGGTGCAGACCCTGCACCACTTTAGTTGCTCTCCTCTGGACAACCTCCATCCTGTCTATGTTCTTGTGGAGATGGGGTCTCCAGAACTGCATGCAGTACTCCAGCTGGGATCTCACTAACTGTCTGTACAGAGGGATAACAACTTCTTGTTTTCTACTGGTAATGCCTCTGTCTCTGCTTCCCAGTATCCCCCCAGCCCTCCTTACTGCCTTCTCATATTGCTTGCCCACCTTTAGGTCATCTGATATTACTACCCTCAGGTCACTTTCCATTTTTGTTGTTGTTAGTACCTCACCCCCATTGTGTATTCTTCCACTGGGTTATTGTTTCCCAGGTGCATTACTTTGCACTTCTTTGCATTGAATCTAAGCTGCCATACATTTGACAATTCCTCCAACCTTGTCAAGTCCCTTCTCATCCTTTTCACCCCTTCTTTGCTCCCTAATTTACCTATAAAAGGTTGTATCCCCCTTCTTAACAGAGTTGGCTATCTTTTCCTCAGTTTGGGCCTTTGCTATTCTGACTTCCTTCCCTGCTTCCTTCTGCCTTAACTGATATAGCTCTCTGTCCTGCTCTTGATGTGTTTCCTTATATTTACTGAATTCTATCCTTTTCTCCTTAACCTTCCCTGCCACGTCTTTTGAGAACCATAGTGTCTTTTTCCTTCATTTTGTTTTGTTGATTTGCTTTACACAAAGCCTTGTTGCCTCTGTGATGGCAGTTTTGATTTTTCCCCATTGTTCTTCCACACCTCCTTCTTGTCTGTTTGTTCATGCTTTTCTGAGACACTCTCCCATTTTGTCAAAGTCAGCCCCTCAAAGTCCAACACCCTTGCTTTTGTATGACTTGCCTCTACAGCTGAGTTTATTGTAAACCACACTGTTTGGTGGTCAGTTTGTTCCAAGATGGCTACCCATTTATAAATCTGAGATCCTCTCTCCATCCCCATTTGAGAGTACCAGGTCTACGATTGCTCCCTCCTGAGTGGGTTCCAACACTAGCTGTCTGAGGCATGCCCCCTGTAGGGCATCGAAAATGACCCTGCTCTTGGATGTGGCTGCAGTAAAGGTGCTCCAGTTAACATCTGGCATTTTCAGGTCGCCCATCAACAATTTATCTTCTTTTTATGCCATTCTAAGGATTCCTTCTATCATGTCCTTGTCCATTTCCTCCCCCTGAGATGGGGGTCTGTAAACAACCCCTATGCGGATTGTGGTGCCATTTCCTGTCTCCAGGGTGACCCAGAGTGCCGTCACCCTCCCTGTTTACCCTTTAGTTCTGTTGCTTTAATTCCTTCCCTTATGTAGAGAGCTACTACTCCTCCTCTTTCACCCTCCCTGTCCCTCCTGTAGATTATGTACCCTGGTATGTTGACATCCCAGTCATGGTTCTCTGTGTACCCATGTTTCTGTGACTGCAATAATATCCAGGCATCCCTCTTCCATCAAGGCCACTAGTTCAGGGAGCTTGTTACCCATACTATGGGCATTGGTACTCATTGCCCTCCATTTTTTGATGGCCTTACCTCTTTTAGACCCATCCCTGTCCTTACTGCCTTTGCCTTTTTCTGGATTTACCCCTATCCTGCTCCCTATTGACTTCTCTACCGTTGTGTCTACTTCACTAACTATCCTGTTTTGTGGTGGGGGTGGCTGGGATTTCCCTGTTTCTCTTCAGTGCCTCCCCTTTTGGTTAGTTTAAATGCTTGCCAATGAAGCATTTAAACCTATCACTTAGGATCTTGGTTCTCCTCCTAGACAGATGCAGACCATCACACCAGTAAAGGCCTGTAGCCATCCAGGTGGACCCCCAGTCCCCAATGAAGCCAAATCCCTGAGCTCCACACCAGTTTTTCAACCAGTCATTGAATCCCATGGTGTGGAGAACCCTAGCCTCACCCATGCCATAGGCAGGTAGCACTTCTGAGAAAGTTACCATGCATGCTACTGGTGTCAGGCCCCTCCCCAACTCCACAAACTCCTGCTGCACTGCTCTGATCCCATTCCCAGCCAGGTCATTTGTCCCTAGGTGGACAATGACATCCAGCTCCCTTCCCTGAGCAGCTGCTCCCATGATCCTGAGGATTCACTTCCTGTCCCTTCAAGCTATGCCGCCGAGCAGGCACCTTACCTCCCACTCCCCTCCCTCTCCCAGTTCCTGAACCCAGGTTGCCAGCATGGCGTGAAGTGTGGCATCCAGCACCTCAACCCTCAGCATCACCAGGCCAGCTGAAATTCATAGTTTCTTTTAGAAGTTTTCTTCCCACATATGTTCTTTCTGGCCTTGGTTCTAAGCATCCTTTATACCTTATCCTAACAATGTTTTTCTGTAGAGGGGCTCCGTCCTATTTTTAAACAGGTCTGCAAAACTTTTATTTGGTTGGAGGAGGCTCCTCCTTTGGCAATTCTATCTTCTGACACTGGAATTTCGTCATCTAAAAGTTTTCTGTATTGTTAGAAAAATTCTCACTCATGGAAGGTCCCTCTGAGAAATTTTCTTTATTTGTATTATTTGCATTAGTTTCCTCATGAGATACTCCCTCCTTTGTGCCGCCTTCCACTTGTGGTTTATCTTTTATTTCAGTGTACCTAAACCCCCCTTCTGTTTCTTTTTCCCCATGGCAGTTTCATTATTAGAATGTATCTGTTGTGGTCTATTCCTATCCTGTTGTTCAGCTCCTGACTGTGTCCTCCCTCCATTTGAATCTCCCGCCAAATGCTTTGCCTGTTTATTTGATAAATTTGGTGTTGTCTCACTTTGTGCTCCTGCCTCATCCCACTCTGCGTCCGGTATCCATTTTCTGTGTTCCAGTTGTTTCCACCCAGCATTTCATAAAGCTTTCTCTGGCAACCAGCTTGTACCTGGGTATTGTGTATCTGTCAAGCAGAAAGTTAATTTAACTCAAGCTCTGGCTGATGTCAGTGTCTTTTGATCTCAGCCTCCCAGCTGTTTGGCAGTTTCTATCTGACTTGTCACTCCTTCTGTCTCCTTTTCATTTTGTACCACTTTTACATTGACATTCATTGCAAAATACTCTTTTCCACTACCTTACTCTTGCAAAGCTTTCTTCTTGCCTAAAGCTTCTTTTTTCTGTCTGAATCTCTCCTTATCTTGTGCCAGAAATTCTTCCAGCATTTGGTGCCAAGCCAACTATTCCCATTCTAAATGCTCCTTGGCTTTCTTGAAATCCAAAGTGCCCTCTGACTCACTTTACAAGCTGCTGTCTTTCTATTCTGCCATTTGTTTTACATTATTTGTATTTCCTTGCTTTCATCCTGAAACATCTTCATCCTCCTGATTTTCACCGGCTGGGAGGGAGGATGACTTCACAGCCTGCTGCAGCTCCTCATTGACTGCAGCCACCAGCTCCTCCATTCTGTGATTAGGCCAACAGTGCCCTCACTCAGAAAAGGGTAGGTGGGTGCATGGAACAGCCTACCTCAGGAAGTGGTGGATATGTATACAGTGCAGAGCTTCCAACAGGCATGGGGTAGGCATAAAGAACAGATACAGATGAGTATGAATAGATAAGCCATTGACAGAGCAAAGGCCAATGGCACATTCATGAGGTAGAAAAAGAAATGGGCAGACTGGATGGGCCTTGCGGTCCCTATCTGCAGTCAATTTCTATGTTTCTATGTGTTTATTAGGGGGAAAAAAATCATATATACAAATACTTCACCAAACAGTGGAAAAATAGAAAGCCATACAGTGAAAACCCAAAGACAAACGCCATCCCCAACCCCCCCAAAGAAAACTAATGCTAGTAATACAATAAAGAGGGAAAAAAGAACATTACCAACATAAACTATCTCAGAGTTGAAATACAGTCAATAAGGTCAAAATATTTACATGAGAAAATCTCCAAGTAATATTACAAAAAACATTGTCTCAAATTAGGAATGATACTTTTCCCATTGTTTTCTTTCTTTCATAAAGTAATTATAACTGTTTAAAATAAACAGGAAAAATAAGGAAAAGACCAAAAAAAAAAAAATTTAAGAAATCCTGCACAAAATCAGGTAATTGGAATATCAGAGCCTTTTATCCAAGGGAGATTTCTCCATTTGGTTTCTATATTCTTCACTTGTTTGTTCAAGAGTTCATCCCCATAAATTTGTCTTAAATCAGATGTGATTTTGGTTACCAATTCTAAATAATCTACTTGTTTCTGTTGCAGGATATAAAGGCATCTGGAAATACAAACATGTCACCAGATAACTGACAAGGATACTTGTAAAGTAATGGCATCCTGTTTACTCCAGGCTGGTCCATAAGACCCATAAATCAAAATTTCATAAGTAAAATTTTGGAAACAAGGTGTATGCCAAGATGCAGCTAAATAGGTCCAAAAATGTACACTATAAGAGCAAGTAAAAAATAAATGTCTCATAGATTCCAAAACCTTAGGGCATTGAGGTCTGCTGCACAATCTGTCCAATAGATGCTTATGTTTTTGACTGGCCTTTATGTTAAGTTTCTCATGACAGCAGAACCAGTGAATGTCCCACACATGAGGAAGAATGTGTTTATTAGTCAATTGCGATTTTAAAAAGAAAGAAAAGTAGAGGGACACTTTGGAAAGACACTTAGATCTGTAAAGTGTGAAGAAATAATGTAATTATATAAAGTTTTTCTTTGTCCGGTCAAAATCATGCCACTACTGATATTCCACGTCTTTAATTTTAAAAAAAGATGCCATACATATGGAGCAGTCTGTACCCTAGATCCCACACCTCTTAACTGCCCTCTATCCCACCTACCAAACCATGGGCAACAGGAAACAAAAAAATGGGACTCCAACATTTCCTTGTGTGGAAAAGTAATGGTTTTACATTAGTGATAATAAAATTCAAAAAGAAAAAGGCTAATGGGTTAGTCATATTTAAACCACCCTCTGGTATTGAAATATACAAAATATTCCTCTTGATAGGGTTCAGGTGATTACCCCACACAGCCTGAAAATAAATGCTGTGTAAGGTAGCCTCCAAAGATCTCAGGGGCGGAAAGACATAAGCAACAAACAAAAATAGAGGAATTAAAAATGTTTTAATCAAATAAAATTGTTTTCTTTTGTTCATTTTGCATGCATTCCAGTGTGACCAGAATTTTTCCTTGTTCCATTTCGGAAGACCAATTCAGTGACTCCATTAGCTCTTCATTGAAAAAGTCCCTAATATTTTTATTGGCATGGAAACCAGTTGGATTCCATCCACTGCATCAGTATCTGGTATTAAATCACCCAAGCATTTACCTCGACATTCAACAATGTTCACAGATGCTCCCGAAAAACACCCAAAGTCATGACACACCTGAATTGCCAATTCTGCAGAGGCAACATCAGGTATGAACAGACTTAAATTATCCGCATAAGTTGTGGCTATGTAGGGAATATCCCCATCTGGACATTGTAGGTGCCTAATGACAGGTACACTATTTAAATGTAGCAACAGAGGGGCAATACTAAAAATGTAGAGCAGGGAGCTCAATGGGCACCCCTGTCTTACATCCCCATTTTTACTGGAATCATAGGCCCTACCCAACCATTTACCATAGGGGTTACTGTAGCAGTTCTGTAAAGACAACGAAGCCATTGTATAAAAGTGTCTGGAATACCATAAGACTGTAGCACAAACTAAAGATAATCCTGATTAACCATGTCAGATGCCTGCTTTTGGTCATATGCTAATACTAGACCATTTACCTGGTTACGTCTGGCTCTGTCAAAAAGTTCCCTGATTAAAATCAAATTGTCTGTGACAGATCTGTCTTTTACTGTACAAAATTGTGCAGAAAAGATCAGATGTGCTGCTGCAGTTGATAACTGATTGTGTAAAGTCTTAGTCAGGATTTTAAAGTCACTGTTTAGGAGGCTAATTGGTCTCCAGTTTTCAATTTTATGTTTGTCACCTTTTTTAAAAAGAAAAACTGAAATGCCTTTAGGCATAGTTAACGGTATACTTAAGGATGATAATAATTCCATGTAAACCAAAGCCAATTCCTCCACTAAGTCAGACTTGAACATTTTCTAAATATCATTTGGGAGGCCATCCGGCCCTTGTGCCTTCCCCAGTGATAGAGATTGAACTGCTTCTTGAACTTCCAATGGTGAAACATCTTTCTCTAAATTTGAAGGATCTCTGCTGGACAGTGTGGCGGATCCAGGTTATGAAAAATCCTGGCCTGTCCAGAAGCAGCCACCTCTTTCTGTGAAAAGAGATGTAAGGCATGATTTGATACAATATTTAAAATGTTCTTATTTGAAGTCTTTAAAACATTTTCTGAATCCAATAGACTATCAAATGTCTTCTGGAAATAACTGCACTTGTAGTAGTGATAAGGACATACGACTGAGGCTTTGCCCTGCATGCCGTATTCCTGCTGTTTTTTATGTGTTGTGCTTGAAGAGAATGAAAAGTCATAATTTCATCTTTCACTAGTTTAATTTGTCTGGCATAATTTAGGGCAGTAGTAGTACTAAAAGATATTAATTTTTGAAGTTGTTTTCTATTTTGCATGTATTGCCAATATTGAGAATCTTTTATATGTTTACATTCTTGTCTTAGAAGGATGGTCAAGTCATGCTTAATATCATCCCACCACTGGGCTCGGGGAATCATAAAAAATCAAACCAGTTTTCTTGCTAAAATGAAATGCTTAATGTGTTGTACCAAAATAGGATTTTCCAATCGGGATGGAAAAAATCTCCAGAGGCCTGGGCCAAAGGCCTTTGGGCATTGGGTACCTATACGTAGGGAAAGAAGACTATGATCCAAAAATTCCAGTGGTTCTTCTGTAATGGAAGTTATTACCATATTTTGAGAAATGAAGAAAAAAACTATCCCTGTGGATGCACAGAAAAGTAAGCATTTTTTAATGCAGCAGCTTTAATTAAATTCTTAAGACACGTCATATCACAAAAAACCTTCTGAGTTCGTACTGTCCTTCCCCTATCTGCTAAGCTTAGCCCACAATTGAAGTTACCTCCAAAAATCAAATTATAAGGTGTAAACAAATAAGGCTGTATTAATTGGAACAATTCTATACGTTGAGCTTTGGTTTGTGCAGCATAAATATTTATAAGTCGATATAATTTCCCAGACATTTTTATGTTGGCTCACGCTTGCGCTCCAGCCAACATCTTGCAGCAGTAGCAGATTTGGAGGCGCGGTCATTGTTAGTTGAATGCAGGGCACACATCAGTAGGTGCATCCCTCATTCCCCAATCAGGCAGCATGCAGGTGCCACATCAGCAATTTGTAATGTGGCAACCAGATCTAACAAAAGGTCCGCTGCAATGAGAGCGAAGCTCTCATGCAGCGTGACCACAACGTGCCTTTCGACATGCACGCAACACTGCCACCTCCTTCTGTCAGAATGTCGACGGGGGAGCCCACTCCCCGTCGACATAATAACCTCCCCTCCCATTTAAAATGAATGCTGAGGGGTGCCCAATCCTTCTTGGCATCATGCGCCCCCCACAACAGTTTTTCTTTGCCGACGGGGGGCCCAATCCCCATTAGTATAATGTCTCTCCCCCCGCTTTTGTTATGTGCTGAGGGGGGTGCCCAATTCCCCTCGTCTCGTGTTCCCCCCTTCGGAATGTGCTTATGGGGTTGCCCAATCCCGTTGACTACAGCATCCTCCCCAAAAAAAACACTTAGGTGGCATGCTGGGAGCCCACCCCAGTGTACCATATACCCTGTAAAAATAAAATTGTCCCATAATGTTTTTTTTAAACCTGTAAGAAAGAAAACGCCCTCGCGGTCCCCTGCCCCTCCCGAACCCGCACCACCCTCTGCACACCCTACCTCCCCACACCCCTCTCATCCCATACTTACCCCGAGTCCGGCGCAATGATCTTGATGGACCCGGAACACGTCTACACTCTTCAAAGCCGACTGCGAACTGAAGAAATGTCAGCAAGCTGTATAATGGCATAAATAGGGTTTTTTCAACTTTTGGTGCATATCTCGGGCATTTTTGGGAATTTTGACACCACATTTTCAACATGGGGTTATTGGGACCCCCTCCTCATGAATTCTGTCACTGTCATGGCGTTATTCAGTCCCAAAAGGTGATTTCATGGTCACTGTGTGGAATCACCTTTCATGACCGATTAACGAAACAACAGTGCCACTGTTCATGAGGGGGCTCTTAAAAAGCCTATGTTGCAAATTTGATGGAAAAAATCCAGAAATGGCTGTTTTATGAGCATGCGTTGCGCAGTTTCCACACATGTTCGTAACTTCATGAATTTGTAATATTTTCACTCCAGATTTTCAAAATTGGCATTTTTCCACAGCTGTCATTTTACATATCCTAGCCAAAATATATTTTCACACATCCGGCGCAGAATAGCGCGGTTGGTACGCAAAGTCAGTTTTCGGGACAGTTTCAGGAAATGACGGTGACACTGTTCATGAGCAGAAGTCCTAAAATGCCTATGTTGAAAATTTGGTGACAAAATTCCATAAAATGACTGTGTTACAATCGTACGTTGTGCAGTTTCCATGCACCCTTGTAACTTTGCAAATCTGCAATATTTTCATGCCAAATTTTCAACACTGCCATTTTTCACACCTCCTTATGAACAGTACAGCTGTCATTTTTCACATCCTGCCCTAAATGTGTTTTCACACCTGTGGCGCACAACGGCATGGTCACTGTGCGAAATCAGCATTTTGGACACATTAACAGAATCACAGTGCCACTGTTCATGACCGGAGGTCCCAAAATGCCTATGTTAAAGATGTGGTTAAAAAAATCCCAAAAATAATTGGGTTATGGACGTGTGTTGCACAGTTTCTATGCATGCTCATAACTTCACCACTTTTTCATAGTTTCACTCCAGATTTTCAACGTTGCTATTGTTCTACATCTCCTCATGAACAATACAGTTGTCATTTTCCACATATTGCCCAACATGTGTTTTCATCCCTGTGTCGCCAAATGGAATAGCCACTGTGCAAAACCATCTTTCAGCTAACAAACTGATAGTGCCGCTTTTCATGAGGTGGGCTCATAAAAAGCCCATGTTGAAAATTTGGAGTGAAAATATCAACACATGCCTACGGTGTTAGGGTTTCCAACTGTAGCACTCCACCCTGTAGAGACTGACAGGAGTCAGGGGTGTGACTTGGGATCATCGGCTGTAATGCTCATGCCATTCCACCCCCAACCCCACCCTGCAGCCAGTGATAGGCATTGTGGTGTGCCTTGCACTGTTCGTCCACAAAGTTCAACCCATTCTCCAATACTGCACCCACCTCAGTGTATTTCCTTATAGAATGGGGTATGTATAATGCCCAAAGACCCCAAAACACACCACAACACTTGTCAGTGTCTATAGGGTAGGGTGAGGCAAAATGGCATGAGCGTTATAGCTGACGACCCAAAGGCACACCCCAATGCCTGTTGGTCTCTACAGGGTGGGGGTTGGGTCGGCATCATTTTAATACTTCACTGCCATTCCTATTATGCATCTCTAACTCCGGCACTACCAATGCCAATGCCAGTGAGACAGCATTCGGCATTGACACATGCTTGTTATAGCTAAGATAAGAACTCTGCCAGGGAATAAGTCTACCAATTTTATAAAGTAAAATCCACCATATTAAATTCAAAACCCACCCCTGAGCCCATAAGGGGGATCATTTTAAATCATGAAATGTTTGCCAAAACTTTTCCAGGCCTGAACCAAGTTTAAAACTGACATTGAATGTTGTCTCACTGGAAACATGAATTAATGCATTAAGTTCCATGGCATGAAAGCCCATGGAATCTTTCAACAATGTTTGTGCCACATAAACTTGCTCAGGAAGTGTCTTGAGTCCCCTTTGTAATGCAGTCAAACCACATTATGTTATACAGCGGGAAAAGTAGGTGTATGGAATAAGGAGGCATATGGGTGGGGGGTCCATGGTCTGGTCTTGAATCAGTTTCTGCAGCCGGCAGTGTCTGATTGTTCTGGGATACAGGCTGAGCAGCTGATAGGATGTACTAGGAAAGAACCCACTTCTCCATGAGAAGTACCAGGAGTTCCCTGGTTCTTATTCAATAGTGGCAGCAGAGAAGGAAGCATAAGCATTAGTTCAG
This sequence comes from Neoceratodus forsteri, assembly GCA_016271365.2. Taxonomy (NCBI): domain Eukaryota; kingdom Metazoa; phylum Chordata; order Ceratodontiformes; family Ceratodontidae; genus Neoceratodus; species Neoceratodus forsteri. The sequence goes on from CM057452.1 coordinate 464,273,525, forward strand.
GGGGCAAGCTCAAGGGTGATTTATGCCCAATGCTTATGTAAGTCATTTCAGTATCTGAGGGGGCAGACATACCAGCACTGTCAACACCTACAATGGGAGTAGAAGGTATAGAATTAGTCATTCTTATTGGGGTCATACCTGAAATCCATTTGCCCGCTGAAGGCCTATCCAGCTCTCCTGAGACTAGCTTCCACTGGTGCTGAATCGTAACTTTGGGGTCCATTCTTGATTTTACTGCCGGTGTTTTCACAGGGCCTTGACATTGTCTGGTTCCGATTTGAACCATTGGTGCCATTCTGGACAGGGTCCATGGAAGAGCTTTAGTCCCAAAAACAAAAGATTCCTCGTTCCATGCAGCAATGGTGAAATAAAATTTACTGTCTGCACTGTGCTGTGACCCAGAAGAGGTGTCCAGAGCATGTTTCTCCTGCTCCTCCATCTGGTTCTGACAAGCGTCCTGACTGGGTACTGTACACTGTGCTCCCACTGGTTCCACTGGACGTCCCTGCAGTGCTGTGCGATTCGGAAGAAGCCCCCACCCAAAGTCATCCACAGTGTCTTCCGCAATGCTCCCTGTCTCCTCACAAGCATCAATAGCGGCCATGTGAGCCTCCAGCCTGAGGATCGGTGTCTCCACACCCACAGAGCTAACCAGGACCTCTGATTGGCACAAATGCTGCGAAAGCACTGTGCTCTCATTCCTGTCTCGTAACAGTTTCGCCAAGGCTTCCTTTTTTTTTCTGATATGCAAGATTTTCAGCCTGAATTAATTGCTAAATATCTTCTTCTGTGTCAGCCATAATACCAGCTACTTGCTGCTCATGTATAGGTAAATCAGTTATCACATCCTTTGTCCGCTTCTGGGACATTTTCTCTGTATCAAGGGTTTCTGCATCTAGAAGCCCCACGGCATCATAGAAGTTTTCAGTCTCTCCAGATCCAGAGGCTAGGGAGGAGACCTGCTCCCTAACCTCCGGCACATCCATCTCCATCAGCAACCACAAGGAAGTGGCCCTCCAGCCGCTCGCAGGAAGCAAGGCCTCCTGCAGCAAGAGTAGGGTACTTTCCCTGGTGTTCTGGCCAATTTTCCCCCATTCACTATAATACCACATCAGCTTCACCTAGTTCAGTTCCAGTTGGATTGCATCTACAATCCCCCTCCCTAGGACAAGACTGAAAATAGGCAGTATTGTCCAGCCCTCCTTTCCCATTCAAAAATACTAAATAAATAAATGATTATGGACTAGTTGCTAAATAAATAAATGATTATGGACTAGTTGGCAATAAGAAAAAGTTCTTGCCCTCTGAATTTATTTTAAATTCTACAAATTTCCAGAGGAAGCATCTATGGTCACAAAGTTGAATTTATTTTTCATGGCTGTACATACTGCTAACAAGAGGAGAGAGAGAAGGGCAAACAGGAACAGACCATTATTACCGTCTACTTCCTCAGTGGAATCTTATCACATTATTGGTATGCAGAAGATCAATACTCTTATTTGTCTGTCTGTGCTCCAATCCCCCTCCTCATCCTCCTACCAGGTCTACTTTATTCATGAACTTATTTGTTGTAGTACTGTTTTCTGTGCCACCTCTGCAGCTGGAAGAATGCTTCTGACTACACACAATACTTAACATAGCAGGAGAAATCACCAGGGCTGAAAAGCAAGTTTTTGGTTAGTTTCTAGTTTTAGTTCACATAAAACCCTTTAGGTAGCGCCTATTTTCAAAGGGTTTAAGAGTCAGATACAATAAAAATGTTACATAAGTCTGGAACAACAAATTTACATGATAACAGTTGTATATTATGGGTGTTGACCTGGTGGTGTAGATGGCAGAGGCACTGCATATGCCATGCCTCTTGCCATGCCAATGATCTGAGTTCAGGAATGAGCTTGAGTCACCGTGGATTGGCCGGGGGAGAGGACTGAGCATCCGACAGACTGCTCTCCTCTTCCAGGGGGAAGAAGGGATGTGGCACTGGTCTTTGGTGACACCCAGTGGAGGCTGGGTATGCATCAAGATCAGGTCAACACAGGACGGGGCTGAAGGTGACAGTGGACATCCACAAACTGGGTGCGGGAGCACACTCAGACTGTGCTGGATGTCATTGTATGTCTGTGCCTCCGGGGAATGGGAAAAAGTGGAAAAAACTCCCCTTCATCAGCATGCATAGTGTTGCCTTGATGCCTTCCCAAATGATGCTCCAGGCCAGCTGAGGGCTGGCGAATTATGGATCTTGGTCTCTCTCCCTTAGCCCCTGGGGAGACCCCTGCCACAGGGGCAAGCTGCAGGCATCGCCAGCCATGGAGGTTGTCTGATGCAGAGTGGGAGTAGTCCCACCAGATCCCCTGGAGGTGCAGAAACAGAATTGAAAAAAAAGTTGTAAATTACAGATATGCAACAACACATACACAGCGACATACACATATTCAAATAAATGAAACAGGTGGTGCTAGTACAATAATTTACCTTACATAGATATAGTGGTTGCTTCACATTATGAATAAAGTGCATTGAACATAAAATGCAACTGAGGAAGAACAGCTGGTCACTGGTACCAATGATACATTCCAGTTGGAGTGCGGGAGCTTAATAGCTTAGATTTTTTTTTTTTGTGAACTGTTTTTAACTCCTACCTGTCGAGGCATCTCTCAGGCTTCCTCATATAACCTTGGCCCCTTACCGCCTGCCTGAACCATTTACCCCGACAGCTTCATTGGTATCAGGACCCTCGACTCTCTTGGCCCCATGGAGAGGCAGAGGATCCCCAGGGGGTAGATTTGGGAGTTGTGGCCAACATTAGACATTGTGGTCTTGGTTCCTGGAGATTGCTGTTGCCTTCCCAGCAGATGGGGTTTTTTCAGCTTTTTTCTCTCCTCCCCCACTGGCCTGGCAGTGCAATGCACTCCAGTGAGATACATGTGCGCACCCGCGCACATCCACAGGAGAGCCGCCACGGCCAATCCCCTCTTGTCTGGATCCCGACTGCTGTTAGACCTCCAGTCACCACTGGGGGCTGCCAGATTGTGGGATCATGACCCCCCTCCCTCCTAGGAAAGGAGAGCAGTTCTCCAGATGCTTGAGCCTTTCCTCCCCCGCCGACCCCCCAGGGGCCCTAGTCCGTTCCCAATCCGGGTCACTGGCTGGGCGTGAGGTGTGTTGTCCAGCGCCTCAACCCTCAGCACCATTGGGCCAGATGAATAGCTTAGATTTAAACACTGTAGACCTGACACAGTAAAAATCTTTGTTTTACCTTCATGTATGCACTGAGAGAACAGACAAATGGTGTACCGATGAGACAAGTACTAATGTCTCCAATTTACATAGGTATGCAGAGAGTGGCGCTGTAAACTGAAACATGTGTAACCGGGTCACATATAACTTACTATTACTACCCCTGTCTTTTTGGCTCAACTAAAGAGAAAGGCCTGGGCTCAGTTTCAGATGGAAAAGTTTTTTTTTTTCTCTGAGATAAAAGTAATTAGCATGGTGCCTCCACCCAGAATAAATTATAGTGGGCCAGCTGGTTTTCTGTTGCAACCGCCTGGCATGCTGTACCTACCCACCTTCCCTCAAAGTCACCCCACACATGGAACAGATCTCTAAACTGTAATACTTCAAAACACATACAATTAAAGACTGTGCTAATACTATGCTCACAGACAGCATTAAGCAACAACAGGAAACAGTTTATTAACAGGAGAGGAGAATGGGAATGCAGAGATAAATAACTGTTGGCAATAACTAATATAATGGGTAAAACCATAAACATCAACATTAACAGTGCCCACCCCCAATGGCAACACAGGAATAGCCCACCTCCCCACTGGTACCACGGTCCCCCAAATGTCTACCCAGGAAGAGGGTCTGCAGGCCTGTTTTGGTGCAGCTGGTTGACTGGCATTGGTGTACTTTTAAAGCAACAGAAACCTTTGGAAGAACTTTATACAGCTTCTCAGGTTAGGGCAGACCCTGTGGTTACTCATGGTTCTGTAGACACTACACAGGGTCTCGATGGCAACAGTAGGCAAGGCCAGTCAGGCAGTGGCCTCAAGCAGTGGAGCAGTCTGGCAGTTAACTTGGCTGGTGCAGAGTCTGGCAGCTTGTCACCTTCTAGACGTCCTTCTCAGGAATGCTGGATCAGGCCAGTATTGAAGACCATGGCCACATGCCTACCCCTCACTTTCAGGCATCTAACTTTCCAGGGCAAGCAATGGGTAATGCCTAGCTATAGCACTACCTGGCCAATTCCCCAGGCCATCCATGCTGGTAGTGCTTCCTATTGTGGAGCGCAGGAGTCACACATTCTCTTCCTTTCTGCAAGCAGCAGGCCCAGGCACCTCTGTAGGTGGATCAGGGTCACCCCCAGGCTGGAGGGGTGAACAGTCTCTTAGGTGACTTTCCAAACTCTCAGGTGGCACACCACAAGCAGCGTTCTGGCTTCCTCAGGCAAAGGGAAACTCAGAGGGCTCATCCTGACTCCGGTTTCAAGACTCAGGCAACACTTCAGTCTCTTGGCAAAATGCAGTCCAGCCCAGCTTGCAAGCTGAAGATTTTCTCAGGGTGCCACAGGAGTCTACACCCAAACATGCTGCACACTTTGGTTCTGATTCTCCCAGCTGATGGAAGATTTCAGGCAAGTCTCCCAACTGTTGGCTGTGGAGACCTTGGGCCGATTTCCAAATGTCTCTCTCACTCCTCTGCACTCCCCTGCTTACTCAGAGAGCCTCAGGCAGAAACAGCTATGAGCTGTGTTCTCCCCCAACATCTGAGGAGAAAAAAATGGCAGCTTGTATTTGTCAACACAGCTGTCAATCAAAGAAATTAATATGCATTAGGTTTACTTGACACCTGATTGGATGGCACTAAAGACAGCAAGAACATTGTGCAGTCCCCTTTCCCAGGAGCCATAGCAGCAGTCCTTTGAGGTCCTTGATCACTGATTGGAAGATGCAGGGTCAGGAGTTACCAAAATGGCATCCTTATAAACAGTCTATACACCGGTCCAAGTTTAAAATCTTGTAGTAAGAAAATAAATCAGTTTTAATAAATAGCTGTCCCACAGTCAAACAGCTGTCCCTCTGCACTGTTATTCAACTGTGGAGTGGGCTCTGACAGAGTCCTTATCTGCCTATTGCTAGCCCCGTAGCACTAAATCCCCCCGTGGCAGGCAGAAACACATTTACTGGGCAGTTTTAGTGGTTCTTAAAGTGACAGTTCACACATAAGTATTTGTATGCTTTTACAAAGTTTGCTTTCTTTTGTCCCCTAAGGTGTGTCTCCAAACTCCTACACATCCTCTGGGACCCCAGGAGTTGGAACATCCAAAAGGTGCTTGTTTTTGGCTGCAAATGCAGAGTTAGAATAAGCACCATAGCACTAACTGAATATGTGAGCAGACAGCCAGCTCACATGTTCAAGCAGAAGGCAGCTCAAACATGCGCACACTGAGCTAGACAGCAATTCACTGTTTTTTCAGTGTTAGATGTGCTGTACCACTAGGTGGTGCACTTTATTTACACAACTCCTCCAAACCCCACAGCAAAAATAGACACCAGGGACTGGCAGGAATACTAAAAGGGGTACCCAAAGATACAGGACTGATGGGACCAGATGGCTGGGAGACAGACCTTGTAAGCCCCACCCGTGGGGGGTTGGGGATTACACATGTACAACTGAGGATGGTTCAGTTAGAACTGTGATTGCAGCATATTAGATCTCTATTAAGGTACTGTACCAGTTCAAGGCCATAATACAAGTAATTACTCTGCTTTGCGTCAGAGTAGATAAAAAAAATAGAAGTATAGCTAAACCCAGTTTAACCTGTTGCTATACACCATACTAATTCTTGATATTTCATGAACCTTGCTGTTACACTTAGAGCTAGTGCTACTTATTCAGGGGAACAGTGAGTAAGTGGCTGTGCTGGGATTTGAACCAGAACTTGCTGGCTTCCAAGTATGTGCTCTTACCACTAGACTGTAGTTATGCTATTGAGCTGACACTTCTACAGAACACGTGTGCTGGTGCGGGCTGCTGGGGCTGGCTACCCCACGTAACTGAACCTAGGTAGGACGCAGTACACTCAGTTGGAACAGAAACACAGACCCCTGTTTGTGTATTGAATCAAATACAGTTTATTTGACTAAATTAGCCAATCAGAACTCATTAAAAACTCATGGTCCAAACACCAAGGTGCATTGGCGCTTCTCTACATACAGTAAGGCTTCATCAGGGAGTGGGGTCTGAGCATGCTTGAGTTTACTTTATAGTTGTCAGTCTCTAATGTCATTAGACCTCATGACACTGATGTTTACATAGCTACATTTACCGTTGCCATAGAAACCTAGCTCTGAGATCCCCTACATCAAAATACAACAGAAAAGAAAACACAAACATTGTGAATGTTTTGTGACAGTGCAAAAGAAAACAGCATTAGTGAAACTATGTGATCAGTTTCAGTGGCTTCACAGATATACACTTGAAAATCACCAGTGTATTATTTTTCACAATACACCTACATGAACCAAAAATCAAACATAAAAGCCCCGTAAATCCATCAAGTGCAGATTTCTGTTTTCAGTAAGTTCATTAACCTTTATATCGTTTACCAGTCACTAGTATCATATAAAAATAAAATGCAGAGTGTAAACAGACCTCTATGATGGTAGCCTCAGCTTGTACTGACAATCACTCTATTTTTTGGGTCAGCATACTGTAACTTGTCAACAAAGGGGATTGATCTGCTGAAGCTTCAAGGACTGTACACCTTAAAAAATGCTGCTGTAAGAAAGAGAAAAAAAACCAGAAAATAAATTAGACGATACTGAAAAGTTTCATATTGATAAACTAAGCCATAAGGAATTTTCATCATTCCGTACCCATATATACCTTTTATCAATGCCCCAAACATATTTTCATATAGGACTGGCTTTGAGTCCCAGTCTTCATTTATTCCTTGTGGTTTCAGGCTACTGAGGGGGAAAATCCAAAATGTTTCCCTTTGTAACAATTTTCTGAGCCTGTCTCCTCTGCTTTTGTCTTTATTGACAAATTCAGTCCCATAAATTTGGTTACTTGGGGTTTGATGCATGAAATTCTTAGAAATATTCACCCACTGGTGTGTCCCAGTTTCTATTCCTAATGGCTTTGAGCATGTTCTAAAATTCTTTCCTTTAGTGGTCTTACTGTTCTCCCTACGTGCATTTTGTTGCAGCCACACGAAAGAATGTATACCACATCATTTGTGGTGCATGTGATAAATTCCCTGATTTGGACTCTCCTATCCCATTGTGGTAGTATGAATTCTTTGGAAGGAATTCCAGTATGTACAGGAACTGCAATTCCCACATAAGCACATCCCATTGGGTCTCCCTTGGAGAACATGTGGTGCTCCTTCACTTGTTCTGGCTCACAGTACATGCTATGAACTACATGATCCCTTATAGTTCTTCCTCTTTTAAAAGAGATTAAAGGAGTTTCACCTATAGAACTAGCCAACTCAAAATCTCCCAAGTATGGGCCAAAAATGGTGAACAATTCCACCAATTCTCCCTGACACGGATTATATTTTGTATTATAATCCTAGAAACATAGACACATAGAAGTTGTTGGCGGGTAAAGGCCTTCAACCCACCGAGTCTGCCCTATCATCCCTAAGAAATGTGCTTTTTCAAATTCTGCTAGTAACAGGTTGTCCCCCTCCCTACCTACTAGTAGCCTGCTATGCCTGTCACAAGCTTTTTTAAAACCTGTAATTATTTCTGCCTCCACGACCTCTGCTGGCAAGCTGTTCCATTTGTCCACCACCCTCTCTGTGAAGAAGTACTTCCTCACATTCCCCCTGAACCTCCCTCTTTCCAGTTTCATCTTGTGCCCCCTTGTCCTTAAGCATCTTTTTCTTAGAAAAATTGTGTTCTCCTGCACTTTATTTATCCCTGTGAGGAATATAAATGTCTCAATCATATCCTCTCTCTCTCCCTTCCTCCTCTCCTCCAGAGAATACATATTTAATTCCCTCAGCCTATCCCTGTAGGATCTGTGATGCAGTCCCTGCACCATTATGGTTGTCCTCCTCTGAACTGCCTCTAGTCTATCAATGTTCTTTCATAGATGAGGCCTCCAGAACTGGACACAGTACTCGAGGTGTGAACTCATCAATGATCTATATAGTGGAATCATCACCTCCCTTTTCTGCTGGTCATTCCTCTGCCTATTCATCCCAACATCCTGCTAGCCTTGTCTACTGCCTTGTCACTTGATGCAGGACTGTTAACTGGTGCAGATAATTAGAGATCCCACGTGGCACAACACCATTCTTGACTAGGTACTTAACAACTTGGAAGTGGTTGGTGAGGTGGCAGTCAGGGAACCACTTGGGTTCAGTGACCACAATTCTGCATGCTTTGAACTAGCAATGTGTAACACTGGTGTCCCATCTAGGGCAGTGGTCCTGGATCTCAAATGGGCAGATTTTAATCATATGCAAGAAAAAATTAGGGAAAACCATGTCGGTATAGATCAGATCAAGGAAGTAGTGGAAAAGTGGGGAAAGGTCAAAGTGGCAATTCTGAAGGTCGACGACTCTTGTGCAATAGGGGTCACCAAAAGAAACAAGCACAAAAGGCTGATCTGGTTCTCAAAGGAAGTAAGGGAGGCTGTAAGGGTGAAAAAAGGACTTTCATAAATTATAAGAGGAATACGTTGAAGGAAAACTGGGAGGAGTACCAGACCCAGCTAAAAGAGGTGAGGGTGGCAGTCAGGATGGCAAAGGAAGACACATAACTGTGGACTGTTGAGGGTGTGAAGGGAGGGGAAAACATTCTTTAGATATATTAGGGGGAAAAAGGAAAACTGGGTGGATTGTCAGGCCATTTGGGGGAAGGTAGTACTAACATACTAAAATGCCAACAGAATAGGCCTAACGGTCTTTCATGTCTGCTCGTTTGGTCAGCCCCCACCCATGGAGCTGACCTTGTTGTCCCCCTCGCCCTCTCTGGCTTCTCCCTTTCCAGTTCCGGATATTCTCGCTGCACTGGATTTTGCTTCCAGAACCCTTCCCCTGTACCTGTCCCACTCCCTCCTGAACCCCTTCACTGTCTCTGCCTCCACCAGCCCCCTGGGCAGTGCATTCCATGGCTCCACCACCTCTCAGTGAGTAGCACCTCCTCCTTTCTCCCTGAATCTCCCTCCAGCTTCCACCCATGCCCTCTAGTTACCCCCTCCTTCCTTCAAGCACCCTGACTGCTCCTCCCCATTTACCCCCTTCATGTACCTGAGGACCTCTATCATGTCCCCCGGTCCCTTCTCTCTTCCAATGTGTACATATTTAGCTCTTGAGCCTCTCCCCATAGGTCCTGTCCCCCAAGCCCCAAATCATTTTGGTTGCCCTCCTCTGGACCCTCTCCAGGAGTTCAATGTCCCTCTTTAAGTGTGGCCTCCAAAACTCACCTAGTACTCGAGGTGCAGCCTCACCAAGCAGTTATACAGAGGAGTATCACTTCCCTCCTTCTGGAGGTGATCCCCAGTGATGCATCCCAGCATCCTATTGGCCTTGGCTGCTGCCCTCCTTCAAGTCTCTGAGTTGTTCATCTTGACATCCACCACCACCCTCAGGTCCCTCTCAGCCATCGATACTTGTAGCATTTCCCCCCCCAGGATGTACACTTGGCCCGGGTTTCTGGCCCCCAGGTGCAGTACCTTGCATTTCCCTGCATTGAACCTCAGCTTCCACTTTCTAGACCATCTTTCCAGAGCCTCCAGGTCTCCCTGAGGGGCTACCATCCCCTTCTCCCCATCCACCACCACCCCCAGTTTTGAGTCATCCGCAAAGAGACTCATCTCACTCCTGATACCTGTCCTTATGTCAGTGATGTAGGCATTGAGCAGGACAGGCCCAAGGACTGATCCCTGTGGGACTCCACTAACGACCCTCCTTGGGGATGAGACTATCCCACCAACTATGACCCTCTGGGTCCGGTCCTGGAGCCAATTGCCTATCCATCTGATCATCTGGCTCCCCACCCCTATTTCTCCCAGCTTATCCAACGGGTCCCCATGAGGAACAGAGTCAAATGCCTTGCTGAAGTCTAGAAAGAGGATGTCCACTGATCTACCCACGTCCAAGGCACTCGTCACCCAGTCATAGAACTCTACAAGGTTTGTCTGACACGATTTCCCCTGGACAAATCCATGCTGTCTATCATCCAGGCACCCTGACTTTTCCAGGTGTCCCCTAGCCTCTCCTTGACAATGCTCTCCATCACCTTGCCCACCACCGATGTCAGGCTGATGGGCCTGTAGTTCCCTGCCACCTCCCTTGATCCCCCCTTGTGGAAAGGCACTATATGTGCCACCTTCTAGTCCTAGGGCACCCACCCTGTCCTTAGAGAGATGGTGAAAAGCTTCACCAGGGGTTTAGCCAGGACATCCGCCAGTTTCTTCAGCACTCTGGGATGTAATTAATCTGGCCCTGGTGCTTTCTCTGTCTTAAGGGACCTGAGGGCTTCCCTCACTCTCTCTGCTGTGATTTCCACCTCCACTACCTCGTCCCCCTGCCTAGCCTTCCCCCCTCCTGCCAGTGATGCCTCCCCTTCTCCCCAGACCTGCTGATCGGTAAGGGTCCCCCCTCCTCAGTATCACTGTCTCCTCCCATGTATGATGCAGCCCCCCCGTTTTCTTTGGTGAAAACTGAGGTGAAGCACTCATTTAGTACCTCAGCCTGCTCCCCTTGGTCTTGTGCCCATCTCTCCCCTGTTTTAATCCTGCCAATCTGCCCCTTCACCCTTCGTTTTTCCTCAATGTATCTAAAGAACCCCTTGTTCCTTCTCCTAATTTCCCTGGCCAGGTTCTGCTCCTTCCTTGCCTTAGCTGCCTCACCACCCTAGTGGCCTTTCTAGCCAACTTGTACTCCCCTCGATCCCTTTCACTTCTTGAGCACTTGAATTGCCTATAGGCTACCTTCTTTCCCCTTACCACCTCCTGGACCTCCCTGGTCCACCAGCAGGGTTTACGGGCCCTACCGCATTTTCGTCTTACTCTTGCACAGGTGCTGGTAGCATCCTGCACCCCCCTCCTGATGATTTCCCACCAACTGTCAGCGTCCATGTCTGGCCCAATGACATCCAAAATGCTCCTTAAGGAGCCTTCCTATTTCCTTAAAATCCACCCCCCTGAAGTCAGTTACCTCCGTCTTTGTGCAGCCTTCTACCCCTCCTAGATCCAGGCAGAACCAGGCCGTGGCATGGCCGCTCCCTGCCAATGGGTCCCTTACCTCCAAGCACCCAATCTGGTCACTGTCTGCCAGGACCACATCCAGTACCAGCACCTCTCTGGTCGGTTCCCCCCACCTGCTAAGTTAGGAACGCGTCCTGAAAGACTTCCAACAACCTCTGTTCCCTGGCCACCGATGATGTCATAGTCTCCCAGTCTGTTCCTGGCATGTTTAAGTCCCCCAACACCACCACTCTTCCCCTGCCCAATCTGCAGTATCTCCCAACATCTGCCACCAGACTCTCCTCCAGCTCCTCCGCCAGCGCAGGAGATCTATACACCACTCCTATTTTTACTCTCTTGACCCCCCTTGTTATCAAGGTGACCCAAATTGCCTCTATGGTTCCCTCCACCTCCTCTACTCCCCCATGCCAATGCAGTTTTTGACTATTATTGCTACCCCTCCTCCCCTTCCCTTCCCCTGTCCTTCCTGAACATAGTGTAACCCTCCAGTTTCAGGTCCCAGTCATGTCCTGTGGTGGCCCAGGTCTTAGTGACCACTGCCACATCCACTCCTCCCTCAGTTAGCATTGCCTGGAGCTGAGGCATTTTATTGCCCAAACTCCTGGCATTTAGTAGGACTACCTTCCACCCTTTCCCTATACTTCCATTTGCCCTGCTCATGTTCCCATGGGGATTCTGTCTTCCCCTGGTCTGCACCTTACCAGTCGGCCTTTTCCCACATTCCTCCAGCTCCCCAGGGGGTGGAGACAGAGTCCTTCCTTTATCGGACCCCCCTCAACAGCCTTTTCTCCCATCCCTCCCCCTTCACAAGTTTAAACCCCACCTTTCACCAATGAACCCCTCTATTTTCAGCTTAAGGATTCCCCTCCCCTCCAAATTAAGATGGAGCCTATCTCTAGCATACAGCCCCTTATCCTCCCAGGTCTTCCCCCAATCCCCCATCAACCCATACCCTCTGGCCTCACACCACTCACTGAGCCACTGGTTTATCTCCCTAATCTTTCTTCTGTGTTCCCCACTAGTCCTTGGCACCAGCAGGATTTCCGAGAAGGAAATTGTGCATCCTATCATGACAGACCCTGGCAAGCTCCCTGAACCTTGCCTGTATCTCTAGCTTGCTAGTAGAAGATGATGAGAAGAGAGACAATGCCCTAAACAACTATTTCTACTCAGTATTCATGGCTTAGGATAACTGGCCTCTACTAAAAAGTAGGAACAAGGCAGTCACACAGCGGGTGCAGGAAATGGGGAGGATAGTGGTTGAATGGGTGAAAAAAGAGCTGGAGGCCCTCAGGGTGGATAAAGCACCAGGCCCAGATAGCCTGCACCTGAGGGTACTGAGGGAACTAGCTTCTAAAATTACTGAATCCTTGACCCGGTTGTTTAATGAATTCACTAGAGTCTGTGGTAATTACAGGGGACTGGAGGTCCACAGATGCAGTTCCACTCCCCTGGGAGGGAGAGGGAACAGAGAGGACCTCGGCAGCCACAGGCCAGTAAGTCTCACCTCCACTGTAGGTAAGCTAATGGAGATCGTAGTCAAAGAAAGTCTGGTGGCATACATAGGGAAAGGGGAAATTGTTTAACCAGGAAAGGCACACTAAGCTGGAGCTTGTTTCCAGGTGCAACCTGCGAGCACAAGGAAGTTAAGTGACTTGCTCAGGGTCACACAGTCTGCAAGTGTAAGCTGTGGGATTCAAACCCAGGTCTGATCTGCTGGACATCACCAGATTTGAGCTCAGAGCCTTAGACCACTGCGCTACACTGCCTCTACTTAGATGACAACAAGCTGCAAGAAGACAAGCAGCACAGGTTTGTGGCAGGGAAGTCATGCCAGATCAATCTGATACTGTTTTTTTACTGGGTCACTAGAAAAGTAGAGAGGGCAAGTGGCAGAGTTGCTCTACTTTGACTTCAGAAATGCCTTCAGTTTGGTGCCACACAAGATACTTCAGAAAAATCTGGAGGATTTAGGAATAGAGAAGGATTTTAGACAGGTGGGTGGGGAACTGGCTTGAGAGGAATCAACAGAAGGTGGTAGTAAATGGGGACAAATCGGGGGGTCATGTCTGTGTGGGGTGCCACAGGGATCAGTCCTGGGACCTGTCCTATTCAATATGCTAATCAGTGACATAAGGGAAGAGTACTGTATATAGGAGGAGATGTGCCTCTTTATTGATGGCACAAAGCTATGTGCAGGGTAGACACCGAGAAAGGGGTGAGGGAACTTCAGAAGGACCTAGAGAAGCTAGAAATTTGGTCAAAGACCTGGAAGTTGACATTCAGTGTCAACTAACAAAAGGTGATGTGCTTAGGGAAAAAGACCCCAATCACAGAGTACTGGATGGGAGGGGTCAGGCTGCCACTACAACAGAGAAGATTGAACTGAGTGTCATCATCAATGACTCCCTCAAGCAAACCAGCAAGTGCAATAAAGCATACAATAAGGCATCAAGGATGCTGGATTATACCAGAAGGGGTTTTGATAGCAGGAGATGCAAAGTGATACTGGTCCTATACAGATCTCTGGCAAGGCCTCTCCTAGAATACTGTGCCCAATTCTGGAGCCCTCACAGGAGAGAAGACATAGACAGACTGGAGACAGTACAGCGAAGGGTCATCAAAAAGATTCAGGGCCAACAAGGCAAATCCTATGAGGAACGGCAGGTGGCTCAGAACATGTACTTGCTGGAGGCTAGATGCAAGAGGCGGGGACATGTTAGCGACGTATACATTTCTGACGGCATATAAAGAAGGGGAAATATCAGGACCTGTTTGTTAGAAATAGGGATACAGTCATAAGGAGCACATTGGAGGTTAGTCAGGGGTAAATGCAGGAGGGATGTGAGAAGTTCTGCTTACCTGAGAGGGTAGTCAAGCTGTGAACAGACTGCCGACAGAAGTAATGTAGGCAGGTACCCTGATGGGGTTCAAACATGGCTGGTTCAAAGCAAGAGGACTCATAGTCCCACTTGGGGAATACTGGGGGGGGGGGTTGTTAGTAGGGATGAGGGGGAAAACTTCCCCAGGACACTAGGTTCAGGAGTGAGGTAATATAATATGGGCAGACTTGATGACCATCCATTTCTTTTTTTTTTTTTACCATGAAGGATTTTATTAGAAATTTCATAACAGTAACAATCACCAACAAAAACAGCAGAGTAAGGTAATGACTGCAGAAAAGATAAATATCCAGCCAATAGTATGTAGTTCAAATTCATATTTGGGATAAGAGAAAACAATGGTTCACAACTCAGCAAGGAATTACTACAGTACACAATAAGATGGGACCTCCCATACAGAGGCCAACCCTAAATAAGAGTAGTGAAGACCTGTGGGCTCCAATCCTGTTAGGAAACAGTACAGGAATGTCCCCCCTAAAACTGGCATGGGGACAGCTAGTCAGCATAAAAATTAGCCAAACAGAAATTAGGTACATCAGGGAGTGAAGGAAGACTAAGGGAGGGATAGTGAGGCTTAATAAAGGGAGGGAGGGTGGGAAGAGGGTGACTGTGAAAAGGCAGAGATACTAAACAAATATTTTTGCTCAGTATTTACAAATGAAGAGGGGGAGGTACCTAAAACAAACAATAGAAACACTTGGGATACAGAAGTTGATAGCAGCCCATTTACAGAAGAAAAGGTTCTGAAAGAACTCTTAAAACTGAAGGTGGACAAAGCAATGGGGCCTGATGGGTTTCATCCCAGAATTCCAAAAGAACTAAGGGTAGAACTAGTGACACCACTGACTACCCTCTTTAACAAATCATGAGAGGATGGGGTGGTACCTGAGGACTGGAGGAGGGCAGATGTGATTCCCCTTCACAAAAGTGGGAGCAGGGCAGAAGCAGAAAACTACAGACCTGTTAGTTTAACCTCAGTGATAGGGAAAATGATGGAATCACTTCTGAAGGAAAGAATTGTTGAGTACCTAGAGGCCAGAGGGGCACAGGACCCAAGGCAGCATGGATTCACAGCGGGAAGGTCATGCCAGACGAATATAATAGATTTCTTTGCCTGGGTGACCAAAGTAGTAGATATGGGAGGGGCTGTGGACATGGCCTACCTAGAATTTAGCAAGGCATTTGACTCAGTCCCACACAAAAGATTAATATACAAGTTAGCCAGCCTGGGAGTGGGTCCCAAGATGATAGCCTGGGTAAAGAATTGGCTGGAGAATAGGACACAGAGGGTAATAGTAAATGGAATCCACTCTGAAGAAAGGGGGGTTACTGGTGGGGTGCCACAGGGTTCAGTATTAGGACTGGTCCTCTTCAATGTCTTTATAAGTGACATTGCAGATGGAATGGAAGGAAAAGTATGTCTCTTTGCAGATGACACAAAGATCTGCAACAGAGTTGATGCACAAGGTGGGGTGGAAAGGATGAGAAGGGACTTGGCAAGGTTAGAGGAATGGTCAAATGTATGGCAGCTTAGATTTAATGCTAAGAAGTGCAAGGTAATGCACATGGGAAACAAAAACCCAGGGGAAGAGTACACAATGGGGGGTGAGATACTAACAACAACAAAAATGGAAAGGGACCTGGGGTAGTCATATCAGATGACTTAAAGGTGGGCAAGAAATGTGAGAGGGCAGTAAGGAGGGCTGGAGGATACTGGGATGCATAGGGAGAGGCATCACCAGTAGAAAACAGAAAGTTGTTATCCCGCTGTACAGACAGCTGGTGAGACCCCATCTGGAGTACTGCGTGCAGTTCTGGAGACCCAATCTACGCAAGGACATAGACAAGATGGAAGCTGTCCAGAGGAGGGCAACTAAAATGGTGCAGGGTCTGCACCAGAAGACAAATGAAGAGAAACTAAAGGAGCTTAATATGTATAGCCTCGAGGAAAGGAGGAGAGGGTGGACATGATAGAAAACTTTCAAGTACCTCAAGGAATCAACAAAGTCCAAGAGGTAGCATCTTTAAAGGGTGTGTAAGAACAAAGGCCCACAGTTTGAAGATGGGGGCTGCTCAGAGGTAATGTAAGGAAGTATTTTTCACAGAGAGGGTTGTGGATGCATGGAACAACCTTCCTGAGAGATTGTGGAGTCAAAAACAGTGGCTGAATTCAAGCATGCATAGGACAGTCATAAGGCAATTCTAGGGGGTGGGGGTAGAAAGAAGTAGGCTGCTGGTTAACTAGGATCTGCAGCTTATCCATTAGGTAGGGAAATGGGCAGACTTGGTGGGCCAAGCGGTCCTTATCTGCCATCAAATTCTATGTTTCTATGTTTATGTTTATTACTAGAGGAAGTGGTAGGAGAAGCCCCCATAGGAATTGGCAGATTGCTTGGCTTAGGAAGGGATACAGAAGAGAGATGTGATGCCAGGTATGGACCCCATTACCTGTTGAAAATCCTCAACCTGCCAAGTGCTGAAAATGAGAGCCTTTTGAACAGAGCTAGCTTTGAGAGTGAGGTGTGCCAGCTGAGCAAGGAAGGAGCACTTGCTTGCCACCATCGCATCAAAATAAGACATTTGGCCTCCATAATGGCAGCAAGGAGCCAACTCTGAAGCGGCTTTGCAATATTCCCTATCAGAGAAGTCATGTCCAGCAGAACTAGCTCAGGTGAGTGCAGGATGGCATGTCTCAGAATTCTGGTGCAATCCCTTAGGACTCCCTTCCAGTAGGAATCAAGCCGGGGCATCCCCAGAGGACATGAAGGAAGTCTGCATCAGGCTGACAGCACCCCCAGCATTTGGACTGGGGGAGTGTGCCCATGGTTTGCAGAGCTTTGGGAGTCCTGTTCCATCTATGGAGGATTTCGGACTGGATAAGCCAACCTTTAGTGCCTCTGCATGTGTGGTGGGCCTTGCTGATGCATGCTGACAGATTTTGTGTTTCTGCGTAACTACATCTTTTTGCATAGCCAATTCTCAATATACTGTATCATTCATTTTAACTCAAAAAGAAATTTATCTTGGCTACAAACAGGTGAGCAGGCAGCTAGATGGGATGTGAAACATGCAACAGTTCCAGAGCTCAATTAGCCAGACAGGAATATTTTGATAACTGAAGGGACCTACTTGTAACCCCTAAAATCTCATAAAGACATAACAAGGGGCATATAGAAAAGCCCAATTCAGTGAAGTGCATGTATTTATTTAGAATAGATTTCCAAGAAGAACATGACCGTAGTCTAGGTAAAAACTCTCCGAAATGGTGGTTTTGATGGAAGAGGGATGCCTGGATATCATGGCAGTCACAAAAATATGGTGCACAGAGAACCATGACTGGGATGTCAACATACCAGGGTACACAATTTACAGGAGGTACAGGGAGGGAAGAAGAGGAGGAGGAGGAGTAGCTCACTATGTAAGAGAAGGGATCAAAGCAACAGCACTAAAGCGTAAACAGGGAGGAGAGGAGGCACTGTGGGTCACCCTGGAGACTGGAAATAGCTCCAAAATCCTCACAGGGGTTGTATACAGACCCCCATCTCAGGGGGAGGAAATGGACAAGAAAATTATAGAAGGCATCCTTGGGATGGCAGAGAAAGGGGAGATATTGCTGATGGGGGACCTGAATATGCCAGATGTTAACTGGAGCACCTTTGCTGCAGCCACATCCAAGAACAGGGCCATTCTCGATGCCCTACAGGGGGCATGCCTCAGACAGCTTTTGGAACCCATTCGAGAGGGAGCAATCTTAGACCTGGTACTCTCAAATGGGGAAGGAGAGAGAGGATCTCTGATCTTGAAGTGGGTAGCCATCTGGGTACAGAAGACCACCTAACAAGGTTGTTTCATGATAAACTTAGCTGTAGAGTCAAGCCACACAAAAGTAAAGGTACTGGACTTCAGGAGGGTTGATTTTGTCAAAATGGGAGAGTGCTTCAGAAAAGCAGTAGCAAACAGGCAAGAAGGTGGGGTGGAGCAACAATGGGGAAACATCATAACTGCCATCACAGAAGCAACAAGCCTTTGTGTGAAGCAAATAAATCAAAATGAAAGAAAAAAACACTATGGATCTCAAAAGAAGTGGTGGGGAAGGTAAGGGAGAAACAGATAGCATTCAGGAAGTATAAGGAAACACACAAGGAGCAGGACAGAGAACTGTACCAGTTAAAGCAGAAGGAAGCGGGGAAGGCAGTCAGAATAGCAAAGGCCCAAACTGAGGAAAAGATACAGTAGCCAACTTGGTTAAGAAGGGGGATAAAACCTTTTATACAGTAGGTACATTAGGGAGCAAAGACAGACGAAGGCAGGGATACTGAGGCTGAATAAAGAGGAAGGTGGTTAGGCAGAGAGCAACAGTGAAAAAGCAGGGATGCTGAACAGATATTCCTGCTCAGTATTCACAGTGGAAAAGCAGGGAGAGAGACCTAATTCAGTCAATAGAAGCACTCTGGATAGGGGGGGTTGATATTAGTCCTTACACAGAAGAAAGGGCTCTGAAAGAACTCTTAAAACTGAAGGTGGATAAAGCAATGGGGCCTGATGGGATTCACCCCAGAATTCTAAAAGAATTAAGGGAAGAAATAGTAACACCACTGACTACCTTTTTTAATAAATCATGGGAGGATGGTTTGGTACAGTCAGCACTCAGATATCTGTCTCCCTTGGTTCCCAGGCATGGTGACGGATATGTGAGAGAAACGGTTAAATGCATCTTTTTCTGTCTGATTGTCAGAACTCATGGAAACCATTTAGAAATGCAAGAAAATAGTTTCTGGTGAGCCTGCAATACTTTAATGACTCTAGATATTAAGTAAAGCACTAATAAAATACGGCTTAAAATGTAAACTGGTCTTTATTTCTTATTTTTTCTTGTTTTAGCACTGTTTTTCACTGTGCAGTTCTGAACCCGTAGTGCTACAGTACAGTATATTTTTTTACAGTACAGTACTGTACATTTTCCACTTTTTAAAACAATTAACCTTGTTACAGTACAGTAATCAAAACAGTACCCTGTACTCCATCACAAGAAATCATGGCATTTTCAGTTTCATGAAAACATTCCACCACACCATCACAAAGAATGGCACCCCCTCCACCAATACAGTACCTATACTGTACAGTACAAAAAACATGGCAATTTTTTTCAGCCTCATGGAAAAACAGTTCTCCACGTCACCAGAAACAAAGACTTGCAATGAAAACAGTCTCGACAAGCGAGAATAAAGCATGGCATTTGTTTAACTTTCAACACCTGACCATCACAAAACCATGGCATTTCCCCCCTCTCACCCATAACATGGCATTCTGTTTTTCATTTAAGAGACAACAGTCCCCCATATACTGTACTGTACAGTACATACTGTACCCAGAGTAAAGCATGGCACCTTTTTAACTTTCAGGGACAACATTCCACCGCACTATCACAAACCATGGCATTTTTCCCCATCCCACTAATACTGTAGCATGGCATTTTTTTTGTCACTTAAGAAACCACAGTCCCCACATGCCCAGAGTAAAACATGGCACCTACTTTCAGGAAAACATTCCACCATGCACCATCACAAGTCATGGCATCCCCCCCCAGCATGGCATTCTTTTTGTAATTTAAGAAACCACAGACCCCCACATGCCTAGAATAAAGCATGGCATCTGTATAACTTTGAGGAAAAACATTCCGCCACACCATCACAAAACCATGGCATCCCCCCATACCCATAGCATGGCATTCTTTCTTTTTCATTTAAGAGACAACATTCCCCCATATGCCCAGAGTAAAACATGACACCTTTTTAACTTTCAGGAAAACATTCCACCATTCACCATCACAAATCATGACATCCCCCCCTCCCCACAGCATGGCATTCTTTTTGTAATTTAAGAAACCACAGTCCCCCACATGCCCAGAATAAAGCATGGCATCTGTATAACTTTGAGGAAAAACATTCCACCACACCATCACAAAACCATGACATCCTCCCACACCCGTAGCATGGCATTTTTTTCTTTTTCATTTAAGAGACAACAGTCCCCCACATGCCCAGAGTAAGCATGGCATATGTGTAACCTCACCATCACAAAACCATAGCATCCCCCCACCCATAGCATTCTTTTTTTTTAATTTAAGAGACAACAGTCCCCCACATGCCCAGAGTAAAACATGGCACCTTCTTAACTTTCAGGAAAACATTCCACCACACCATTACAAAACCATGGCATCCCCCCACACCTATAGCATGGCATTTTTTTTTCATTTGAGACAACAGTCCCCCACATGCCCAGAGTAAAACATGGCACCTTTTTAACTTTCAGGAAAACATTTTGCCACACCATCACAAACCATGCCCCCCCACACAGCATTGCATTCTTTTTGTCACTTAAGAAACCACTGTCCCCCACATGCCCAGAATACGCATGGCATATGTGTAACCACACCATCACAAAACCATAGCATTCCCCCCTCCCACCCATAGCATGGCATTCCTTTTTTTCATTTAAGAGACAACAGTCCCCCACATGCCCAGAGTAAAACATAGCACCTTTTTAACTTTCAGGAAAACATTCCACCACACCATTACAAAACCATGGCATCCCCCACGCCCATAGCATGGCATTTTTTTTTCATTTAAGAGATAACAGTCCCCCACATGCACAGAGTAAAACATGGCACATTTTTAACTTTCAGAAGAACATTTCACCACACCATCACAAAACCATGGCATTTCCCCCCTCCCACCCATAGCATGGCATTCTTTTTTTTTCATTTAAGAGATGACAATCCCCGCATGCTCAGAGTAAAACATGGCATCTTTTTAACTTTCAAGAAAACATTCTGCCACACCATCACAAATCATGGCATCCGCCCTCCCACCTAGAAACCATGGCTCCCCCCCGCAGCATTGCATTATTTTTGTCGCTTAAGAAACCACAGTCCACCACATGCTGAGAATAAGCATGGCATATGGTAACTTTGAGGAAAAAAATTCCACCACACGATCACAAAACCATGGCAACCCCCACCCCCACCCATAGCATGGCATTCTTTTCATTTAAGAGATGACATTCCCCCACATGTTCTTGGACTTACCAACAGTGCCATAACATCACAATTGAAATGAAATGCACTGACTCACAGTTTGAAGTCCCTCACAGTTCACTGCTTTCATGATCTTTTTTAAAGAATTGCTCAATCACAGTCTGACGTGACTTTTTCTGACCCACCACAAAAGTCTTTGCAATCAGGGCCTGGTTGCAGTCAATATCCTTTATGTCGAAGAAATCCATATTCTGTTCGGCATATCCCAAGGCAACTTCCAATCCACTAGAGACATCCACTACTGTCTGGGTGACAGGTGTTTCTGTGTCATCGATGCTGTCAGTGTCTTCCGGAATTTTCTGCTTCATTGGATGGTTTCACCATCTGAACAATTTCCTCTTCATCTAGTGCTGCACAGGTTTCAACATTCTCATCAGCCCACAGGATATCTACCGCATTGACATTTGTGGTGTCAGGCAGTTGGTCAAGAATGGAGGAGATGGATTGCACCACAGAGTCAGTGGAGTTGTTAGATTGTTCTTGGGTGGCACTGTTGTCAGTAGACGCTGAGCAACAGCGTACAGAATTTCCGTATGTTTCCAATTGATGTGACTGTTGTTGTGCTACATCGCGTGCCAACTGTTCCAGTGTGAAATACAGAGCCTCCTGATGTTAACATCTGCTGGTTTGCCATCATCCAGGCAGTTGACATAGTGCTGCAGTTGCTGTCATCGGTACAGAGCCTTAAAGTCCTGGATTATGCCAGCATCCAATGGCTGGATTTTAGAGGTGTGTTTGGAGGAGGAAATGAAGGGTGACATTACGGTGGTGAACTGTGTTGGAGTGCGAGGAAGCATTGTCAAGCAGCAGAATCACACGATGTCTCTGCAGACACATAGATCGGTCAAACTCCTTTAGCCATTCTTCAAAAATTGCAGCTGTCATCCAGGCTTTTCTGTTAGTGTACCAGTAGCAGAAACTGTTGGGATCAAAGTCCTTTCCAAAGCACCGAGGGCGGTTAAATTTCGAGATGACCACTGGCTTACGTTTGTCTGTGCCACTTGCATTGACACATAGTGCCACTGTCAATCTATCTTTATTTTCTTTTTCCAGACACTGGCCCTGTTGAAAGTGTAGCATTGGGTTCCATCCGAAAGAATAGACCAGATTCATCCATGTTGTAAATGTCATTAGGGTCATACTCTTTCAAAACAAGTTGCAGCTGCAGACGCCCATCAGACACAACTCCTTCATCCACACTTGCAGCCTCACCATGCAGTTTGTAATGCCTAATGTTGTGATGCTGTTTAAATCTTTGCAGCCATCCCACTGAACAGGAAAAGGAGTCTGGCACACCCAGATGCTGGCCAAGTGATTTTGCTTTGGTTAACAGGACATCATCACTTATGGTTACTTTTTGCATCCTGGCATTTGTGAACCATAAAAACAGAGCATCCTCTAGTTGTTTATGCTGAGGCTTTCTTACTTTGGTTGAGGCATCAGAGGACAAACAGGCTAACCACTTGTCCTTCTCTCTCAAAATGTCTGAAACTGTGGATTTTCCTATTGACAGTTTATGCTCCTTTAAAACATAGGCTACTATGTCAGACCTTGAGCATTTTGGATTCTGGGTATGGAAAACACAAATGCTATGTTTCACATTTGCAGCAATGGCTGTCCTGGCCCTTTTGTTTGCAGGCTCCATCTTACAGTACTGTACGTACTGTGCTGTGCAGATTACAGTCTACAGTAAGCACCTTCAATCTGTAAAAAAAAGGTTGCTGTTTACTGTACTGCACAGCTGTACCCACCTCCTCTGCCTTCTCCCCCCCATGAAACAACAGGTGGTACAGTATCCAACATTTAGTTTATGGCTGCTTGACTGGTGGCAGAAAAAGTCACTGTACCCCACTCCTCTGCCTTCTGTCCCCCTCACCCCCATGAAACAGCAGGTGGTGCTCCAACATTAAGTTTATGGCTGCTTGACTGATGGCAGAAAAAGTCACTGTATCCCCCTGCCTTCTGTCCCCCTCACCCCCATGAAACAGCAGGTGGTGCTCCAACATTTAGTTTGTGGCTGCTTGACTGGTGGCAGAAAAAGTCACTGTACCCCCCTCCTCCACCTTCTGTCCCCCTCACCCCCATGAAACAGCAGGTAGTGCTCCAACATTTAGTTTATGGCTGCTTGGCTGGTGGCAGAAAAAGTCACTGTACCCCCTCCTCTGCCTCTGCCCCCAATGAAACAGCTGGTGGTGCTCCAACATTTAGTTTATGGCTGCTTGACTGGTGGCAGGAAAAGTAATTCCCCCTCCTCTGCCTTCTGTCCCCTCACCCCCATGAAACAGCAGGTGGTGCTCCAACATTTAGTTTATGGCTGCTTGACTTGTGGCAAAAAAATTGCTGTACCCCCTCCTCTGCCTTCTGTCCCCCACCCCCATGAAACAGCAGGTGGTGCTCCAACATTTAGTTTATGGCTGCTTGACTGGTGGCAGAAAAGTCACTGTACCCCTCCTCTGCTTTCTGCCCTTCCCCATAAAACAACATGTGATGCTCCAACATTTAGTTCATGGCTGCTTGACTTGTGGCAAAAAAAATTGCTGTAACCCCTTCTCTGTCTTCTGTCCCCCACCCACATTTAACAAGAAGTGGTGCTCTAACACTTACTTTATGGCTGCTTGATTGGTGGCTGCTTTGCCTGCTTCAGTTTGCCTGCACAAAAAGTTTGAAGTGCAAATTACATTACACAGGTTCTGTACTGTACAGGTTTTACTGTACAGTACTACTGTACCTGTACTGTTTTCTATTTCATTTAGGTACTGTACAATACTGTAATGTACACTACAGTGGAGTAGTGATGGCGCATTTACAGAGCTCTCCCGACGTGGCTGGATCCTCCTCGATGTACTGCTTCTTCCTATTGGTCTGCTTGGAGCGCCTAGAAGTCGTGCTAAAAAAACGCAATGTTTCCACAGCATAGTCTCGCAGAAGGTCGGTTATCTGAGAGTGGAGACTGTGAGCTGCATAGGAGACAACATGCAGGATCAGTGACGGAAACGGATAACGCGAGTGACGGTTATGGGGGTGATAACACAATGGGGTGGAAAAAAATAACTGGTTAATGACAGATATGTGCGTGTGCGGGTAAAATGCGAGTCGGATAAACGAGTGCTGACTGTAGCCAACTCGGTTAAGAAGGGGGATAAAACCTTTTATACAGTAGGTACATTAGGGAGCAAAGACAGACGAAGGCAGGGATACTGAGGCTGAATAAAGAGGAAGGTGGTTAGGCAGAGAATGACAGTGAAAAAGCAGGGATGCTGAACAGATCTTTCTGCTCAGTATTCACAGTGGAAAAGCAGGGAGAGAGACCTAATCCAGTCAACAGAAGCACTCTGGATGGGGGGGGTTGATATTAGTCCTTTCACAGAAGAAAGGGTTCTGAAAGAACTCTTAAAACTGAAGGTGGATAAAGCAATGGGGCCTGATGGGATTCACCCCAGAATTCTAAAAGAATTAAGGGAAGAACTAGTAACACCACTGATTACCCTTTTTAATAAATCATGGGAGGATGGTTTGGTACCTGAGGACTGGAGAAGGGCGGATGTGATTCCCCTTCACAAAAGTGGGAGCAAGACAGAGGCAGGAAACTACAGACCTGTCAGTTTAACCTCAGTGGAAGGGAAAATGATGGAATCACTTCTGAAGGAAAGAATTGTTGAGTACCTAGAGGCCAGTGGGGCACAGGACCCAAAGCAGCATGGATTCACAGCAGAAAGGTCATGTCAAACAAATCTAATTGATTTCTTTGACTGTGTGACCAAGTAGTAGACCAGGGAGAGGCTGTGGACATGGCCTACCTAGACTTTAACAAGGCATTTGACACAGTCCCACACAAAAGATTAATAAACAAATTAGCCAGCCTGGGAGTGGGTCCCAGGGTGGTAGCATGTGTAAAACACTGGCTGGATAACAGGACACAGCTGATAATAGTAAATGGAGTCCACAGTGAAGAAAGGGGGGTTACTAGTGGGGAACCACAGGGTTCAGTACTGGGGCCGGTCCTTTTTAATGTCTTTATAAGTGACATTGCGGAGGGACTGGAGGGGAAGGTATGTCTCTTTGCAGATGAAACAAAGATCTGCAACAGGGTTGATATGCAAGGTAGGGTGAAAAGGATAAAAATGGACTTGGCAAGGTTGGAGGAATGGTCAAATGTATGGCAGTTTAAATTCAACGCAAAGAAGTGCAAAGTAATGCACCTGGGAAACAAAAACCAAGGGCAAGAGTACACAATGGGGGTGAGATACTGACAACAACAAAAATGGAAAGGGACCTGGGGGTAGTCATAACAGATGACCTAAAGGTGGGCCAGCAATGTGAGAAGGCAGTAAGGAGGGCTGGGGTGATATTGGGATGCATAGGGAGAGGTATCACCAGTAGAAAACAGGAAGTTGTTGGCCCTCTGTACAGACCATTGGTAAGACCACATCTGGAGTACTGTGTACAGTTCTGGAGACCCCATCTCCGCAAAGACATAGACAGGGTGGAGGCTGTCCAGAGGAGGGCAACCAAAATGGTACAGGGTCTGCACCAGAAGACATATGAAGAAAGACTAAAGGAGTTTAAGATGTATAGCCTCGAGGAAAAGAGGGAGAGGGGGGACATGATAGAAACTTTCAAGTACCTCAAGGGAATCAATAAAGTCCAAGAGGGTAGCATCTTTCAAAAAAAGAGATGTGCAAGAACAAAGTGGCACAATTTGAAGATAGAGGGGGGATGGCTCAGAGGTAATGAGAGGAAGTATTTCTTCACAGAGAGGGTTGAAGATGTATGAAACAGACTTCCCGAGGAGGTCATAGAGTCAAAAACAGTGGGGGAATTCAAGAATGCATGGGACAGACATACGGCAGTTCTAGTGGGAGGTAGGAGGAAGTAAGCTGTTGGTTAACTAGGATCTGCAGCTTATCTGTTAGGTAGGAAAATGGGCAGACTAGTTGGGCCAAGCGGTCCTTATCTGCTGTCAAATTCTATGTTTCTATATTTCTATTTTGCTATGACCTCTTCCAGCCTTTTTAGCGACAAGTCAGCCTGCTCTATGCTCAGTGGTAGATATGGAAGAACGTTGTAAGGCAGTGGTCAGTGTTGATTCCACCATCATCTCACAGCCACCCCTATCCCAATCTCTTAAGGCCAAGAGAACACTCTGGTAGCCCAGACAAGTCTTCCAAGTACTGTAAGCAAACTGGGATTTTGACAAAATTGAAAGCCAGTGTCACCACTTTATCTTTTTTTTTTGGCCAGTGTGCATAAATGTAAGTAAGTAAAAATTTATTTAGTTAGGCACCCTATCCCTGGGGCTCTGGGCGCCATATAGGATAGACAATTTAACAGGGACACATTTTAAATAATCAACAAAATAAAATATAAAAGATATTAAATACATCAGGCATGTTTTAAAATACATCTGCAGGGTAAACTAAATTGAAATGGTGGATCTTTAGGCTCCTCCTGAACACCTCCACCATAAGGACCTCCCTCAGAAATCTTGGGAGTGAGTTCCGGAGGACTGGGCCAGCCGCCCCGAATGAACGATCACCTGAGGTTTTGAACCCAGTCCTTTGAACCACCAGGAGTCCCTGGGTGGAGGAACAGAGGGGAACGAGCAGGGATGGCAGGGGCAAGGAGGTCTGACAGGTAGCCAGGGCCTGATCCATATAGGGCCTTATAGGTAAGTAAGCCCACCTTGAAGAGAACCTGCCACCTGACCAGCAGCCAGTGCAACCCTGCAGGACTGTGGCCATGTGACAGGACCTTGGTAATCCTGCCAGCTGCTGGGCCACTGTATTCTTCACTAGCTGCAACTGGCGGAGGTTTCCTCCACTGACCCTGAGGTATACAGCATTACAGTAAAGTCTTGATGTCACAAAGGCGTGCACCAGTGATGGCAGATCCTCAGGCAGAATTAGAAGTTTAATCTGGCAATATTCCTCAGATGGTTAAAAACTATTTTTGATGACAGCCGACACCTGAGCCTCAAATTTCAGCTTGTCATCGAGGATCACGGGCAGATTTCTCACCCTAGAGGACACCATCAATGGTGTCGATCCCAGGACCAAGCCTGTTGTCATCCCAGAGGTGTCCCCATCATGCCTGTGGTCAGGCTTGATCACTAGAACCTCCATCTTGTCTGGTTTAAGTCTCTGCCAGTTAGAATTCATCCCATCCTGGATCTTGTCAAGGCATTTATTCAGTACTTCAACAGCACCACTTGTCCCTGGTGCAAAAGACATGTACAGCTGAGTATCATCTATGTAGCAGTGAAAACTCAAGCTGTACTGTCTGATGATCCTCTCCAAAGGTGGCATGTATAACGAGAACAGCAACTGGTGATATGATCTAGCCCTGAGGAACTCCACAGGTCAGAGGCAGAGGGGAAGCAGAGGAGAAATTCCCCATTACCACCCTCTGTCTCCTGCCTGACAGAAAGGACTCAAACCAGTTGAAGACAACACCGGTGAATCCACAATACTCTCTAAGGCAATCCAACAACACGATGTGGTCCACAGTATCATATGCTGATGACAGATTGAGGAGAATGAGAATTGACCGCTCTCCTCAATCTCTTGCCATGAGGAGGTCAATATGCACCCAGACTAATGCCAACTCTATGCTGTGCCTCACCCTAAACCCAGACTGAAATAGCTCATAGATGTCACTGGTCTCCAGGTGTTCCTCAAATTGCAGAGCCACTGTCTTCTCAACAACCCTTCCTAAAAATGGAAGGTTGGAGATTGGTGTATAATTCACTAGGATGTCAGGGAAGAGAGATACTTTTTTCAGATGGGGCTTCACAAGCACCTTCTTCAAAGCGTTGGGGAAAGCCCCCTTCAAAAGCAAGCACCCGACTATCCAAGCAAACACTGGAACAATGACCTCAACTCATCCCACTTAGTGATGCTTTGGGCCACAGTCCAGTTCACGATAAGTGGGCCGCAGCTTCAAAATCACCTTGGAGACCTCAGCCACCCCCACTGATCAAAACTCTGCCCAGACAGTAGAAGTGCCCTTGCTCCATCCAGACCCCACCCTGCAGGTCTGGTCAAAACCCACTGGCTAGATCCTGGCCCGAATGTAGGATACCCTGTCTGAGAAGAACAGAACAAACTCTTTGCAAAGTGCTACTGAAAATGCTTTTTTCGGCTGTAGACAGACAGGATGGAGAAGCCTATCCACAGTCTGAAAGAGCTGAGCTGGTCTGTTCCTCCCTGCTGCAGTCTCTCTGGACAGGAACTCTGCCTTCTTAAGGTTGATTGCCCTTTGATAGTCACCATAATGATTTCTCAAAGCCAGTCTATCCTACTTTAGCCAGGTTCTATGCCAACAACACTCCAAACTCTGACTCTTGATCTTCATCGCCCTGAGAGCCCCATCAAACCACGGGGGTCTCGGTTGAGAAGACCTGGGTTGTATACAGACCAGTGCAATGGCATTGAGCACCTCAGAAACAGCCTTATTGTAGGCCACAACTGACCCTCTCATACCTACTGCACTAACAGCACTAACACCAGAAAAATCAACTACCGCCATAAGTCCCTCCAGGGACAGTCCCCTCAAAGGGCGATAGCTGATCATCTCAACAGGGGAGGGACCATGAGGGGGAGCCCTGAATAAGAACTTCACCATACAATGATCGGACCAAGCAACTTGATCAATCTTGGGATCACTGACCTCAAGATCCAGTGAGAATACCAGGTCCAAGGTATGGTCATGGTGATGGGTTGCAGAGACAACTGCCTGTGCTAGGCCCAGTGATGTCATCAGCTGCAGGAGGTCAGAATCAAGTTGCGGGGATTCATCGTCGATGCAGGCATTGAAGTCCCCCAGAATAAGCCATCTTGGTGACTCCAACACCCTGTCAGTGATGAAGTCTGCCACCTCCTGCAGAAAGTCTCCACCCGCCCCTGGAGGGCAGTAAACCAGGAGAATTCTGCAACCTGCACCTGGACCCCCACACACTACCACACATTCAAATGACCTGGTAGAGCCCACTGAATGCACAGAGAAGTTCAAGTCAGATCTAAAATAAATGGCTACGCCCCCACCCCTGCAATCCCTCTTCAGGCATTGTACTACGGAGTACCCAGCTGGGATCAATGCCTCTAAAACTGGCCCCACATCATCCCCAAGCCAGGTCTCTGTGATTTTCAGTGTGCTTCTCCATTTAGTTTGGGCAAGATTGAGATATTCTAGCTAGTCAGTTTGTGACTGTGTGTTTGTAATTGGCTGTGTCTGAACATTAAGTGCAGGCATCATATTACAGGAATTAGTATAGTTTGAATTTAAAGTCTTTTTTTAACTACTATTTCAGTGTTCTTCTCCATTTATTTTGGGCAGGATTGAGGGATTCTAGATGGTAAGTTGGTGACTGTGCATCTGTAATTGACTGTCTGAACCTTAAGTGCAGGCGTTATATTACAGGGATTAGTGTAGTTTGAATTTGAAGTATTTTCTTAACTACCATTTCAGTGTGCTTCTCCATTTAGCTCAGGCAGGACTGGGGAGTCTAGCTGGTAAGTTTGTGACTGTGTGTTTGTAATTGGCTGTGCCTGGACTGCAGTGAGTGGAGTGAGGAGCCACTGCCTTATGACTCTATGGCTGATTGTTTTTGGACACAACCTGAGGTGTAATCCCACCCCAGGGTCACCCTACAGTTAAAGGGTAGGTCCCATAGAGCCTTACAACATCCTGCACCCATACAGGAAGTAGCAAAGACAGAAAAAAAAAACTTTGGGAGATAACGAATAGGTGTCTTAAGCAGGCAGTAGATTGAGGAGGGAAACAGACAGGATGGGAGTGGTGCAGTGCAGTGGCTGTGGAGAAGCAGTCTTCAGGGAGATGTTCTGGAGGCTGCGATGCTGCCCTATCTGCAGGCATCTCTCTGGGCTGAAGGAGGAGGTTGCCTGTCTCTGAACAGAGTTGGCCAGGCTGCAGGTGGCATCCACCCCCACCCATAGACCGCTGGGTTCACAGCCTGAACCTCAAAGGATGCCCGGGAAGAAGAGTGATTGGACCACAGTGGGCTTGGGGAGGGTGGTGGTGGAGGGTGGTCAAAAACACATCCCCAACCAGTCCTGCTTAGTAACTCTTACACTGTTTTGGAGGAATGGGAAAGCCCCACTCAGGAACCTGAGGCTGGGACCAGGGGGGATGGGTGGGTCCCCCAGGAAGGATCCCCAGGGAAGGGAGGTAGGGGATCTGGGAGGAGGTGGAAGCTTCTTCTATTGGGGTACTCTGTTGTCCAGGGAGTGGAGTTGGGGACATCTAGCAGGGGAGAGAGGGAGGTCAAGTGCATCCTGGGAAGTGCTGCATGGAGGGATGGGGAGCGGATCCATAGGATTGCTAGGAAAATAGCTAGGAGGGAGCAGCTAAATGTCATTGTCCACCTGGGGACCAATGACCTGGCAGGGAGAAGGGTGGAGTTAGCCAGAGTCCAGAAGGATTTCAGGAAGCCTGGAGGAAACCTTTGACAGATAGAACACTCCATCTCATTCTCAGAGGTGCTACCTGTCCAGGGCACAGGGGAGAATAGGGCACTAGACATCCATACCTTCTACTCCTGGTTGAAGGATTGATATGGAAGGGAAGGTTTGGGCTTCATAGCGGACTGGGGCCCAACCTGGACAGATGTGAGCTTATATAAGGCGGATGGCCTATATCTGTCTGAGAAGGGTATCTTGACCCTTATTGAGAAGTTGAAATGCTTGAGCTGCAAGCATTTAAACTGGCCAAGGGGGGAAAGCCTGAAGGGGCAGGAGGCTTAGGAACCCCCCCATGGGAACATGCAGGGACATAAGCTGCCAACAGATGCAGCTGAATCAGGCATGGAGGGGCAGGTAGGCAAAGAGTGTACAACAAGTGATACAAGGGGAGCATATAGGAAAGGAAACTGAGGTGGGGGAAGACGCTGGAGAGGAAGAGGAGCAGAGGGAGGGCAGACTGTAAAACATGGAAGGTCATGTTATCTCATTGCCTCTACATGCTCCCTCTGAGATTACACCACTTGTCTCCTGAATCTCCTGTATACTTTTAACAGTGAATCTTGGGCCTTTCTAAGCAAATCAAGCCATAGTCAGCATGTCGGAAACAAATGCTAATAGCTCAATAACCGTACATGCTAGACAGAAAGTATGAGTGGCAGAGTTATTCAGCACAAAATTGCCTTTCCAATGGTGGTATGCATGTAATAATAAGTAATTTAGTTTTTTTCTATGCTGATCGAAACCGGAAAAAAAATATTTTTTTCACTCAAAAAAGGCAACATAAGCCATTTTTTATTGGAAAATATGTCAAATATCAACACCAAATTAAGCATACAGACATTAGATGGTGTTTTACTATTATGTTTGTTAAAAAAAAGATATATTTTTACTATGAAACATCATTTTTCCCCATTTTAGTCAAGGTGCTTTGATGAGTTTTGAGGGATGAATCTCAACCACGCACACCATATCATAAACAAATGCATATAACTCCAAAAGTATACATGATACACACAAAGTATCAGCATGAAAGATGATCAGCACACAATTGCCTTTCCAATGATGCCATGCGATCAATTGTAATCAATACAGTTTTTTTTTTTATGCCTGCTGAAGTGTCAAAAAAGTGCATTTTATTCAAACTGCTTAGGTGAGTCTTGATGGAAAAAATGTCAACCATTCACACCGTACCATAAACAAATGTAAATAGCTCCTAAGGTCTACATGATACACACAAAGTATCAGCATGAAAGTTGTTTAGCACAAAATTGCCTTTCCAATGGTGCCATGCAATCAATTGTAATCTATACGTTTTTTTTTTATACCCGCTGAAGTGGCAAAAAAGTGCATTTTATTCAAGCTGCTTAGGTGACTCTTGCCAGACAACTGTCAGACACGCACACACACACTCTCGCGCACACACACACCACCGCAAACAAATGTGCATAACTTTTAATTTATAAGCGAAAGACAAAGTATCATCAGATAACTTCTTCAGCACAAATAACCTTGCTAACGGGTCCAAGCATTCAGTTATAATCAATATTTTTTCGTACTACCTGAAAAACAAATTCAGTGTTCTGAAACTAAAAGCAGTTATTATACAATAGGAGTGAGCAGAAAAAGTATTCTCACTGCAGTATGAAAACTCCAGATGTCACAATGTCTCCAGATATCTCCACATATCACACTGTAATTCTCCATATATTACTGATCACTGCAAACAACCAAAACCCAGCACAAAACAGTCCTATTGTATAAAAGCACTGTAATGGCCAGGTGTATGATACAGACTAGATCTGAACTCGTCGCAAGTGAACTCAGGCAACTCACGCAACCATCATTCGTGTCATCGCTACGCTCCATCATTCGTTCATGATATTCCACCAGCTCACTTGCCAATCATTCAGATACTGTATATTCTGCATCACACCCCTAGCCATCATGTACCCCTTTAGTCCTTTGGTACAAAAGACCAATCTTTCATGTCTTTCTATCGCACCAACATATGCAATGACATTCAACACAGGGTAGTCCCAAATATCAGAAGGTGCACGGCGGCACACTCTTTCATACACCTACATGTAAGAATGAGCATTAAGGGCATGACATCACAACACATACAAGCATGTGCACGGTGGCACCCATGGTATTTGGTACAATGCCCACAAGTCGCAACACAGAAAACAGAATGTCAACAAATGTCATAAATGTCTACAAAATTATTACAATCACCACAATTACATTTTTCTTACCTTTTCAGATGGCATCCCATGATGATGTCACTGCACTGAAGCGATTTCAACATCCTTACCTGGTGTCATTCCAACTTCTCCTCTGTTGTCTGTCATCTTTCTGTAAATCAAGTAGTTCCATCCTCTCATCTGTGTCATCCTTCTGTAAATAAAGTAGTTCCATCCTCTCCACTGTTGTCTGTGGCATTTTTATAAAAGGAAAAAGAAAACAAAAGGTCCTACCTCTACCCTGCTGTCTTTGGCATCCTGTGATGAGAAAATAAAAAATTAGTTCCAACCGATTGTCTGTGTCAGATATTTGCCTTTACAAAGTCCTCTAGCTGTGCTCCTGTAGTTCTCCGTGGCAAATTTGTCCTCTTCTGTGGTCCTCTGCTGTTCATTCGTTGTGTTCCAGTCAACTGCCACCTTCACATAAATGCAGGACCACCACCTCTGCATGTCTCTCCACTCCATGCACTGCAGCAGCTGCAGCTGAAGGTGATACTCCATCTTGCATGTCTTCGTATTTTCTTCCATTCTTCTTTCTTCCCCGGGTAGGGTAGGACTTGGCTTCAACCAATGTGCAGTGCAAAGGACAGTGCAAAACACAGAACAGTGAATGTGGCATCCAAATAAAACTAAATACTGAGCTAAAACCTCTACTACACATAAATTATACTGAAAGAGGTACTAGAGACAAAAAACAGGCACACTGGTATAGTCACTTGTCACTCTTTATTTCTGAAGTTTTTTTTGTATTCCTTTTGATCCTTTGAGTCATAACAATTCTCAGTCTGCCAACCGACACATCAGTCCCTATGGCACCACACCACCACATCATCATTGCGACCGCTCAATGAAAACAATGTCAGTACACTAAGAGATGATGTGGTGGGTTGCCATTACAGATATGTCCCCTATCAGGCAGAGAGCTGCTATGCTCATCACACATAATGGTCGGTGACAGCAGTTCCGGACTGACCGAAAGGAAAAAGAAAGTACTTCAGTTATAACAAGTTGATGGCTGACTCCCAAAGTAATGCAAGTTTCAACCCTCCATCAGCACTTTCAGTTGGCCTCCTTGGCCTGGTGAGTGAAATAAGCCTCACACTGTCATCTGCTGGGTGAAGCCACACTTGCAATTCTTTCAGAACACTCCCACTTTTCTCTCACCAACCGGCAACTCCAAAGTAACGTTTCCGTCACTTTTACCCTTTACTTTCACTCACCAGACCAGTATTTTGCATTTTCATTTGGCGCAGCCCATTCAATGACTGGCATGTCACTACACTGCATCTGAAACACCAACGGGCCTAACCTACTTTCACCAACAACGCACGCAAATCTGTTTCCCGCCTATGACACTGCATCTTAGTGACTTTCTTTTGTGCATTTCACAAAGTTTATTCCACAAATAAGTGCCAATACCTATATCAGCAACTTTTAGATTACACATGCTGTGTTTTCACGGCCACCTCCATTCCTACAAAACCATTTTATCTAATTTCTCGCTTCCACCATGGTGTCCATCAAGTCAAGTGCTCTTTCTCCTCTGCAGTTTCCCTGTCCTGCTCCACTATGCACCTACCACCACATCTGTGTGCATTTCCACTCCATCCATGGCAGCTGCTGTAGCCATAGGTGATTAGAAACATGTTCTATTTGGTGCCTTCCGGTTTTCATCCTCCCCGGGCAGGACTTTGCTTCAACCAAATATTCAGCGCCACGCACAAAGAAAGAAGAATCAGCATTTATATAGTGCTTTTCGTACACAGTGTATCCCAACGTGCTTTACAAGCAATGTTAGACTGGTAGTGAAGTGACTGAATGTGTAGTGGCGGCCATATGGCACATTACCCATCCACAGCCTGGACAATTGCATGAACCAGTTTTATGGGAAAGGGAATGTTGGCCATGACACCGGGAATCTTCCCTACTCTTTGCGAAGAGTGCCCTGGGTTCTTTTACTTCCACCTGGACACCCACCAGGATGGGTAGAAGGGACCTCAGTTTAACGTCTCATCTGAAGGAGAGCACACCTCAGCAGCACAGCACCCCACCCTCAATACTGCATGCTTGTTCACTCTCCTGGTCTTGGATCATTGAACATGATGCACACTCTCTCGAAACAAAGTAAAAGCATTTGCCAATGCCATGTCCCACAAAAACTAGAAAAGATATATCTACCACTTCTTAGATTTTCTGCTACTGTGGTACTGGCCCTGAAGCTGGTCAGCGACATCCATGCCATTCATGTGCATGTTATACTGCTTCAGCACTTCAGGACAGGGAACAGATACTTCAGTGCCATTTCTTTGCCATCTGGTCACAGATGTTGCTGGTAAGGTCGGGTCATGATGAGTTGAGAGAAGGAAAACAGAATTGTTGTTGTTCCAAGCTGTGGTGACGAGTGATCCATCCTGTAGCTGTTCACCATGACCACGGACTTTCTTCTTCATTGCTACTTTGTTAAGTTCTCCAGGCCATCCAACCCTGTTGGTACCCATTGTGTCATTTGCATACAAGCCAACATTCAAAAGTTCTTTTGCCAGGTGAACCGATGTGAAACAATTATCATAATATACATGGTGTCTTTTGCTACGCAGATCTTTAGTCAGGTCTGTCACCACCCTCTCTCCAAGGCCCACTTCCACAGTGCAGCAATCTTTCTTGTGTAGACTTGGAAGTCTGACACATAACCATTGTGAGGATCTGCAAGAACCCACACCTTTATTCCATACCATTGCGGCTTGCTTTGCATGTCCTGCTTGAATGACAGCCATCCTCTGAATCCTACCATGGCCTCATTGATTGAAACTTTTCGGTGTAGGTGGTACTCCATCTTGCAGGCCATCCGAATACACTCCAGGATGGCATGCACATGATGAAGTTTGTCATGATTTTCTGATCCTCTGGGTGGATTTAGTGTGCTATCATTGGCATGTAGATACTGTGTAATCTTCTCATAACGCTCACGGGTCATTACCTTTGAAATCGGACAACGCCAACGAGATGGTGCTTCCCCCAGTACATATGGTAGAGCGGCGCCTTCATAATAGACATGTATAGCCGTATTCCAAAAAAAACATTTTATGTTGCACGCCGTCACCGGAGTCCATTGGGGGTCCACTTTATTTGCTTCTGCAAGCTTACAGGCACTGTACCGGTTTGTCTCCTCAGCTATCAGTTCATAGAGTATCGGTGGAAATGTAAGGTTCATGAAATCCATGGGAGCCTTCTCTGCACCCATCACTGTGGCTGGACCCACAGGCTCCTTGAAGTCTTCAACATGCACTGGCTGGAG
Source organism: Neoceratodus forsteri (assembly GCA_016271365.2). NCBI lineage: Eukaryota > Metazoa > Chordata > Ceratodontiformes > Ceratodontidae > Neoceratodus > Neoceratodus forsteri. The sequence goes on from CM057452.1 coordinate 464,309,779, forward strand.
CAGATGAGTCCAACCATCATTGTGAACTGCATCCAGATGTGTTGAAAGTTGCTTATGTTGTTCAGCAGCATCCACTTCAACAAGGTTACATGCACGCTGCAGTCCAGCCAAAGGGAGATCATCTTCACTGTCTGTGTAGTTGCTCTGCCGCTGTAGCTTGGCAAGTCGAACATCATCCTCTTCGCTCTCCGAGGAGTGCCTCTTCTGGCACAACGTGGACAGGGGCAGATCATCTTCTTCTCTGAATTCACTATCTGGAGTACTCAAAGGCATCATGCACATCAAGTCCACCTGGATGTTGGAATCATCAGAACTGCCAAAACCCAGAAAGTCCTCTGCCTCGTTGTCACTAGCGCTATCAAACAAGCACAGCAGGTCGTTATTGTAGACATTCTCCATATTCTCCAGTTTGATTGCTCTGCACTCTTTATAACATTCTGAGACTGTCTCAGGATGGTCTCTCTAGAGATTATAATGATCTTGAGGTTCTAATGATCTCCAGTGGTTGTAACGATCTCTGGCAGTTCTAACAATCTCTGGAATGTTCACGCGCAGTCTCTACAATAGAAAAATAAAGCCATATCTTTGCACTGCGAGCCACACAAACTTGCTGCATCCAACACATGTTCCGCCTACGATGCTCCATTACTCGGTACAATAAAAGACAAACCGCAGGGTGTTTAACAGTTTGGGGGGGGGCCGGTGATCCCACAGGCCATGGAATCCATTTTATGTAATGTTGCTGTGTGTTTGAAGGTGGAGGTCAGGACACTCGCACCAGGGAATCCATCCTGTGCAATGCATTCCCTGGTGTCAGGGACCTCCCTCCAACTAGCAAACACCCAGCATCATCACAAGACAAGGATTCCCAGGTGTCTGGGTTCTCCCTCTCCAATGTAAAACCCCTGTCACCATGCCACAAAATGGTTTTCTGGTATACAGTGGTTCTCCACACTCTCCATTATTGGGCACGAAGACAAACCTTCACAGCTCTATTGTAAACAGCTAGCTGCAGGTCGGAGACCACCAGACTCCAAGGGAATCCATTTTGTGTAAAGGAGCCTGGTGTTTGAAGGTGGGATGGAAGACTCTGACAGCATGGCAACCACTGTGCATGATGGCGTCAGGTCTCGGAGGGAGGAGAGTCACCCAGACAACAGGTACTGCTCTTTGTTGGATGGTGCCGGGCCTTACGTCACCCACCACCATCCCACAAACAGCAATGCCTGTTACTTGGGTGCCCCCCCCGAGACCTGACGCCAGCACACAAAATGGTTGCCATGCTGTCATGGGCCTTCAATCCAACTTTTAAACATACGACACCATCACACAAAATGGATTCCCTGGTGGCCAGTGTTCTCCACACCCTACGGTATCCACCAAAAAACATGACAGCACTCCCCATGGTGTTCAGTAGTCCCTTCCCCACCCCCCGAAAGCAGGCAACAACACAAAATGGCATTCTCTGTATATCACATAGATACATAGATACATAGACAGTGTCAGCAGATAAGGGCCTATGGCCCACCCAGTCTGCCCATTTGAGCTTGTAAGTTCAGTTTGTTTTCCTAGAAGTCTGTTGCACCTTACCCCTGACCTCCAGAGTTCCTTTATGTCTATCCCATGCATTCTTAAATCCCGTGATTGTTTCAGCCCCCACCACTTCCTCTGGCAGGGTGTTCCACTTGTCCACCACCCGTTCTGTGAAGAAATTCTTTCTCATGTTTCCTCTGAATCGGCCCTCCCTCCAACTTCATCCCATGCCCTCTAGTTCTGGAACATCTTTTGCTTAAAATAGTGTTTTCCTGCACCCTGTTCCTCCCTGTAAGAATGCACTGTCTCTATCATATCCCTCTCCCGCCTCTCCTCCAGGGAGTACATGTTCAGTTCCTTCAACCTGTCTTCATAGGACTTGTGATGCAATCCATGCACCATCTTGTTGCCCTCCTCTGAACCTTCTCTACCCTGTCTATGTCCTTACGTAGGTATGGTCTCCAGAACTGTACACTGTACTCCAGGTGGGGCCTCACCTAGTGTCTTGTATAAGCGAATTATGACCTCCCTTTTCCTGCTGGTAATGCCCCTGCCTATACATCCCAGCATCCTACTTGCTTTACCTGCTGTCTTGTCACTGTTTCCCTACCTTGAGGTCATCAGAGATGATAACCCCAAGATCCCTTTCCTGCTTGGTGCATGCTATATCCTCACCCCCAACTGATATATTGTGCCAGGATTTTTGTGCCCATATGCATTATCTTGCACTTCTTTGCATTGAATTTCAACTGCCAAACCCTGACCATTCTTCAAGTTTCTGCAGGCCGCTTCTCATTCTGTCTACACCCTCTGGTGTGTCTACTCTGTTACAGAGCTTTGTGTCATCAGCGAACAGTGAAATTCTGCCTTCTAGGTCCTCGCCATGTCACTGATGAAGATGTTGAATAGGACTGGTCCCAGCACTGATCCCTGTGGTACCCCACTGGTCACTCTTCCCTCTGTGGAGTGACAGCCATTTACCACCACCCTCTGTGTCCTGCCACCCAGCCAGTTACCTACCCACCACACTACTGTCCTGCCCACACCCATATTCCCCAGTTTGTGTAATAGTCTTCTATGTGGCACAGTGCCAAAGGCCTTGCTAAAGTCCAGATAGGCCATGTCCACTGCCCTCCCCTGATCCACCTCCCTAGTCACCCAGTCAAAAAATTCAATGAGGTTGGTCTGACATGACCTCCCCCTGGTGAAACCATGCTGCCTTGGGTCTTGTAGTCCATTGACAACCAGATGTTCCACCAATCTCTCCGTCAGTAGTGCTTCCATGATCTTCCCCACTACCGAGGTGAGGCTGACTGGTCTGTAGTTCCCTGCTTCCTCTTTGTTCCCACTTTGTATAAGGGACTACATCTGCTGTCCTCCAGTCTTTGGGTACCTCCCCTGTTTCTAGTGATCAGCTAAACAGGATAGCCAGAGGTTCAGCCATCTCTCTTGTAAACATCTATCCGCAGGTCAGAGGCAATGAGACTCCGGGGAATCCATTTTGTGGGATGGTTTCATATGTTTGGAGGTGGGGTGGAGGACCCTGACAGCATGGGAACCATTTTGTGAGCAGGCATCGGGTCTCGGAGGGAGAGGGATCACCCAGGCAGTAGGTGCTGCTCTTTGTTGGATGGTGCTGGGCCTTGCGTCACCCGCCACTATCCCACATGCAGCATTGCCTATTGTCTGAGTGACCCTCCTCCCTCTGAGATGCAACACCAGGTCACACAAAATGGTTGCCATGCTGTCAGGGACCTGCCTCCCACCGTCAAACACATGCCACCATCCCACAACATGGATTCCCTGGTGTCCACACCCTGTGGTATCCACCAACAATTGAGACTGCATTCCCGACAGTGTTCAGCATTCCCTCCCCCCCACCCCAAATGCAAGAAAACAACTGAACCAAAAAGCTCACAGGATGTCATAGAATTCACAGTGATAGTCCCTGGCACCCCACCTCAATGGATCCCACCCAGCACATCCTTCAGAAGCATAGCAAACACATGTCAGGGGAGCACAGATGCCAAAATATGCCTAGCCAAACAAAAAACAAAATAAACACAATTACCGGGCTGAGGACAGGGTGATGTTACAAACACCCCACCCTGAACCCATTCCTCCATCCCCATCAAGCATAGCAAGCGCATGTGAGGGGAACCCAGATGCCAAAACCCCAACACGCCTAGCCAAACAAAACAAAAAAAAACACAGAATGCCATACAGTCCCCAGTGATGGGACCTGGCCCATCATCCTCCGTGGGTCCCACCCAGCACATAGCACAATTGGTAGAAAGAAAACATGCAATGTTACAAACAACCCCCCACCCAGAACCCCATCCCCCAACCACATCAAGCATAGCAACATGTCAAGCCAAACACAAAAAAAAATTAAAACACACAGAATGCCATACAGTCCCCCAGTGATGGCCCTGGCCCCCCCACCCAATTGGGGAAAAGGTACCGTTACCTGGCTGAGGACAGGGCGATGGGACCGGAGCCCAGGCATGCACAACACACCACGATCACAATCAGAGCTACAGATGCCACGAAAAGAAACCAGCCCCCTCCACCCCGAACGCCCTACCCCAACCACATCAAGCATAGAAAACGCATGCTTGAGGGCAGTACATATGCCAAAATGCCAAACACACAAAAACACCCTCCAGCACAATAGGAGGAAAAGTACCGTTACCTGTCTGAGGACAGGGCGATGGGACCGGAGAACAGACGCCAATACGCTGACACCCTACCCACGATGCTCAATTTGAGCTATGGATGCCAAGCAAGGAAATCCGCCACCCTGCCCCCAGCCTCTGTGGGTCCTGCTCAGCACACATCACAATTGTGGAAACAGAATTATCTGGCTGAAGACACACGGGACCGAAGCCCAGACGCCAAACGCCGACATGCATTGCCGTGATCCACAAGTCAAGCAAAACGCCGACATGTCTTGCCATGATCCACATTTTTAAGAAATAAAGCTGCAGATGCCACAAAACAAGTAAACAAATAATAGCAGTTTTGTGTCAATATGAGTGTTTTCGAGGGCTTTCCTCTGAGAAATCAGAAACCGGAAGTAGGGTTTCTCTCGGAAGACGGCTAACAGAAAGACCCTGAAAACACTCAAATTGACACAAAAGTAAAATAAAACTTTGCAAAATCAAATACCTGAAAGCGTGAAGTTTGTGAGGCAAAGATCTCAGGTAGCTCAGCGGCTGGAACAAGCAGCAAAATGAGAGCAAAGGCAGCAGTGCTGTAATCGACCTCCATGCAGTAGAAAAATGAGGACGCACAGTTTAAAATGCTTGTTTCTTATAATTTTTCAATGGGACCCCTACACTTCCCAGCCAATTAGAAGAGGATAACAACGTGAGGTATCACCCCAAGAGGATTAATAAGCCATACTACCATCTGACAAGGACTGGCAGAAAAAGTTACTGACGACTCCAGACATAGCAGAGGCAGACAGGGACTATACAGCTGACGTCTGTATTCGTCCTCGGACACACTGGGGAAACTGATCTGCCGACTCCAAGTGGTGGCTAGGACACAATGAGTTAACAAATGCCCATAGCCTAGAAAATAAGGTTCCAGACTTGGAAGCCTTGTTGGCAGATGCAGACCTTGACATAGTAGCAATAACAGAGACGTGGTACATAGAAACTTAGAAGCTGACGGCAGATAAGGACCGCAAGGCTCATCCAGTCTGCCCATTTCTTTTTCTACCTTATGACTATGCCATCAGCATTTGCTCTGTCAATGGCCTATCCATGCATGGAACGGCCTTCTGGAGGAGGTTGTGGAGTCAAAAACAGTGGTTGAATTCAAGCATGCATGGGACAGCCATAAGGCAATTCTAGGGGGTGGGGGGTAGAAAGAAGTAGGCTGCTGGTTAACTAGGATCTGCAGCTTATCCATTAGGTAGGGAAATGGGCAGACTGGGTGGGCCAAGCGGTCCTTATCTGCCATCAAATTCTATGTTTCTATGTATGTTTCTATCTATTCATACTTATATTTATTGCTCCCTTATGCCTATCCCATGCCCGTTTGAAGCACTGCACTGTATTCGTATCCACCACTTCCTGAGGTAGGCCATTCCATGCATCCACCATCCATTTCTGAGAAAAATAAATTCTTCACATTACCCCTTAATCAGCCTATCTCTAATCTCATGCTGTGTCCTCTTGTCCTGCTATATTTCTTATACTGAAACATGTTAGACTCTTTCACCTTGTTAATGCCCTTAAGGTGTTTGAATGTTTCAGTCATATCACCTCTCTCCTTCCTTTGCTCTAGGGTATACATATTGAGTTTCATTAATCTGTCCTCATATGTTTTCTGATCCAGTCCCTGCACCGTTTTGGTTGCCCTTCTCTGGACTGCCTCAATTTGGTTAATGTCCTTGTGAAGGTGTGGCCTCCAGTACTACACGCAGTACTCCAGATGGGGTCTAACCAGTGTCTTGTAAAGAGGAATTATTACCTCCCTCTTTCGAATTGTGATAGCCCTACTAATACACCTCAACATCCCCCTAGCCTTCCCTACTGCTTTAGTGGTCTGCTTGGATGATTTTAGGTCATCTGTGATGATGATGCCCAAGTCTCTTTCTTCCCTTGTGACTGCCAGCAACTCCCCTCCCAACCTATAGGTGGCTTCAGGGTTTCTCTTCCTTACGTGCATGATCTTGCACTTCTTTGCATTAAACCCCAGTTGCCACTCTTCTGACCATTTTGCCAGTTTGTCCAGATCTCTTCTCATTCTATCCACCCCATCTGGATCATCTACTCTGTTGCAGATCTTGGTGTCATCTGCAAATAGACAAACCTTAGCCTCCAGTCCATCTGCAATGTCACTGATGAAGATATTCTTCTTGTATGCTGCCCCTTCCTTATGGAACCACCTACCGTTGGAGGTGTGTGAAACCCCTTCAGTGCCGTGCTTCCGCACCAGACTCAAAACCCATCTCCTATCAAAAAGTGTATGCCAGTGCCACTACACCTGACACTACCTAAACTACCACTATGAACTAAAAAGTCACCCCCCCCCAATCAAGGTAGCACTAATTTTTCTCCTCATTGAACCATCCTAATGCACTCAAAGTATGTCACCCAAGGAATCCATAATGCTGTCTCACTTACATGCAGGACAAATGTTCGAATGCTATGAACTACAACTTACCAATATGATATATAATACCCTAATAACTACTGCTATGTGTAAACAGCTGAATACTGTATGCCCATAACTTCCTGTATTATGTAACTGCACAAAGTTCATAATGTCTGTACTGTTATTCCCGGGTCGCCCCTGAAAAAGGGACCTTCGGGGCCCAGTGGGCCTACCCAGTCATCAAAATTCAATAAATAAAATAAATAAATATTGAAGAGGACTGGCCCCAGGACTGACCCCTGAGGTACCCCACTTGTGACTTGCATCTCTTCTGACTGTATACCATTTACCACCACTTTCTTTTTTCTGCCTGTCAACCAGTTTGCCACCCAGTTGACCAACTTCTGACCCACCCCGAGCCTACCCAGCTTATTTATCAATCTTCTATGTGGAACAGTATCAAAAGCTTTGCTGAAGTCAAGGTAGGTGACTTCAACTGCTCCCCCTTGGTCCACCACTTTGGTTACCCAGTCAAAGAAATCTATGAGATTAGTTTGACAGGACCTTCCTGTTGTAAACCCCATGCTTTTTTGGATCTTGCGCTCCTATGGATTCTAGGTGTTGCACTATCCTTTCCTTAAGGAGTGCCTCCATAATCTTGCCCACTACTGAGGTGAGACTGACTGGCCTGTAGTTCCCTGCCTCCTCCCTGCTTCCACTCTTGTGGAATGGGATTACATGAGCCCTTCTCCAGTCTTCTGGGACCTCTCCTGTGCTCAGAGACTCACTAAACAGTTCTGCTAATATTTCTGCTAGTTCCACCCTTAGCTCCCTTAGTACCCTGGGATGTATGCTACCAGGTCCCATTACCTTGTCCACCCTGAGCTTATCGAGCTCTTGTAGGACCCTTTCTTTTGTGCAGGGACTGGTGCACACCTCCCTTCCCCCGTATCCAATGTGCTGAGCTGTGGGTCCTGCCCTACCTTCTCCTCAGTAAATACTGAGCAGAAGTATCTATTTAGGATAGATGCTTTTACACGGCCCTCCTCCTCACATGCCCCCTTATCCCCTTTGATCTTAGCAATGCCCCCTCCGGACTTTTTCCTTTCACTAATGTATCTATAGAAAGTCTTGTCACCTTCTTTTGCTGTTCATGCTAGTGTTTCCTCGGTACTCTGCTGATCATGGCTGGGAAGTCAATGTACCAGCTTATGCATTGTTCAGGAGGGACAGGGAGGGTAAAGAGGGTGGTGGGTGGCCCTGTACATCAGAGATGGTATAAAGGCTACAGAAGTGCAGGAAAGACGTGGAGGCTGAGGCAATGTGGGTCACCCTGGAGCAAGAGAATGGAACAGCAATATGCACAGGGGTGATCTACAGACCTCCAACACAGAGGAAGGAAGCTGACAGGGAACTAGTGGAGGACATACACAACATGGCAGCTAAAGGCAAAATCCTGCTACTGCAGGATTTCTTTTTTTTTATATGGTATTTCTCTCCTGTCCTGGCCAGCACTCATAGTACCATTGGCTGTCCCCTCAGGCACCGTTCCCCAAGGATCAGACACCCTTCCTTATGCTCCCACAACTTACCCTTCATGGCAGGGTGGTGGGGAGCATCTCAACCCGCCTGAAATGGATCCATCCAGGGAAGTGTCTTCTCAGGGGTGGCACCTGCATGGGACAGTGTCCTGCTCAGAGAAGAGAAAATAGGGCAACTTGGTCGCTGAAAAAAAGACCACAGGCCTTGGTCTCGTTTACATTTATACAAACTGCAGCACCCATCTCCCATGTTCACAGCCAACATTTCACGTCACTCTGACACTTTTTCCAAGCGTGGCTTGTGTGCTTATAGTCCACATATTTAAAGTGCTCCCTTAAAGGGCTAGATACCAATTCATCTAAAGTGCAAAGCACACCACATTATTAAAGTGACACCAATACATATTTAAACAATGTATACAAATATATCAAAATTCATGTGAGCAACTCACAAGAATCATAAATACCCTAATCTACCTGACTATTACACATCACTAATAAGAGATATACACATACAAAGTGTTTACTTATATTTCAAAAAAGGCACAAAACTAAAACTCGCATTTAGTCCTTTGTCTTCATGGGCATGAAGTATATATTGCCATCTGCTCTGAATCTGTAAAAGTTTATTGTCCAGTCCCCCCCAACGAGTGCTGGCTGTCACCTTCTCCAAGGCCTGAAATTTAAACTTATGTCCTGGCACTGCATGCATAACATGTAATGCTAATGCATTCATCTTGTCTCTGTTATTTACATTTCAAAGGTGTTCTGGTATTCTGTTTTTGAGGAATCTTTTTGTTTTTCCGACATAAACATTTAAACAGGTACAAGTAGCCCTATATACAATGTACTCCGAAGAACTGTTGACAAAATGTTTATTGTAATATGTCCTACCTGTTGTCAGATGTTTAAAGCTAGTACCTGTGTTTAACTGTCCACAGAACAAACAACTTCCAAAACAAAAAGTACCTACTGGAAGTTTAGGCAAGCATTTTCCACTGGTGCTACATACAAACTTCGGGTAACCAGATCAGCAACATTCTGTCTACATTTATACATCATTCTGGGGGGGTCCTTCACCATTTTTTTCAGCTTTGGCTCCAATTTCAAAATGTCCCAGTTTTTTAAAAGAATCTCCCTGATCACATGGCTTTGGATTGCTTATAGTGTCATGCTGCACGGCAGGACCTTTTCTGTTTTTCTTCCCCTGAAGTGAGGTGTGCAATGACGCCCGCGGAGAGTGTGCCCGCACACCCACATGCACGCCTCCAAGCATCTGCCCCATCTCCTCCCCTTTCTGTAGCATCGGCACACCACCCCCCAGCAGCCGCTGGGGGACAGTATAACGCTGATCGCTGGTGACCCCCCTTCCCAGAGAAGGAAGGCAGTCCATCAGATGCTGAATCCTTCTCCTCCCCTGCTGACCCCCGGTGGCTTGTGCTCATTCCTGAACATGGGTCACTGGCATAGCGCGAGGTAAGGCATCCAGCACCTCAGCCCTCAGTGGCACTGTGCCAGCGCTACTGGAGGATTTCAATATACTGGATGTGGATTGGACCACCCAGGTGACTGCTTCAGCCAGAAGCACAGCCATCCTAGAATCCCTGCAGGAGGTTGGACTTAGGCAGCTGGTGCATGAAACAACCAGGGACAAGTTGATTCTGGACCTGGTATGGATCAGTGGGAACAGAGTCAAAGAAATACAGGTTGAAGGGCAGCTGGAGTCCGGTGACCACCGCATGGTGTGGTTCAGCATGACAACATGGACTCAGATATGCCACGCAAGGGCAAAAGTATTAGATTTTAGGAGGGCGGATTTCACTAAAATGGGTAGATGTATATAAGCTGTCCTGGGGAAAGGAGAGGTAATAGAGGGGGTGGAGGAACAATGGGAGAAACTGAAAGAAGTCATAGTGGGGATAACAAACCAATGCATTGGGATAGTGGCCAAAGGTAAAAGAAGAAGAAGAAAACTACTATAGTTCTCTAAGGAGGCTGGGGACAACGTCAGGGCTAAAAGACCACGTTTCAGGAAATATAAGGGGACCCAAAGGGAGGAGAACAGGGAGGTGTACCTCGAATGTCTAAGAGAAGCAGGGAAGGCTGTTAGGAGAGCTAAGGTGCAGACAAAGGAGGGTTTAGCATGGTCTGGGAAAAGAAGGGAACAAGGCATTTTATAGGTACATCAATGAAAGAAGAAAAAACTGGGGTGGATTGTGGGGCTCAAAGGGGAGGAGGGAGAGTGTAAGGAGGGGGGGTCTGGACAAGGCAGAAATACTGAACAAATACTTCTGCTCAGTATTCATTAGATTCACTAGGGAGGGGGAAGGTCAAGGACCACAGATCGGTAGCAGAGGCAATGAGGGGGAGAAGTGGACACCAGTCCATTCACAGTGGAGATTGTTCTGGAAGAACTCACGAAGCTGAAGCTAGACAAGGCCATGGGGCCAGATGGAATCCACCTGAGGATATTAAGGGAGCTACGAAGGGAACTGGCAGCACCTCTTGCAGCCCTGTTCATGGAGTAACTCAACACAGGTGTGGTTCCAGAGGACTGGAGGAGGGCACATGTGGTCCCACTGCACAAAAGCGGCAGTAGGGAGGAGGTGGGGAACTACAGGCCAGTCAGCTTCACTTCAGTGGTGGGAAAGATCATGGAGACACTGTTGAAAGAAAGGATAGCGGCACACCTGGAATCCAGGGGTGCCCACTATCTGAGGCAACACAGATTCAAAGCAGGAATGTCATGTCAAACAAACCTGATAGATTTTTTTTTTATTAGGTGACTAGAGAAGTATATCAGAGAGGGGCAGTAGATGTCACCTACCTAGATTTTAGTAAAGTCTTCGATACCATCCCACATAGAAGGCTGGTTAACAAGATGGGTAGTCGGGGTATGGGAGACAAGGTGGTGAACTGGGTTAGGAACTGGCTAACAGACAGGAGACAGAGGGTGGTGATAAATGGGCTACAATCTGGCATGAGAGGGGTGACCAGTGGGGTACCACAGGGATCAGTATTGGGACCAGTCCTTTTCAATGTCTTCATTAGTGACATTACAGAGGGGCAGGAAGGAAAGGTCTGCTTGTTTGCAGATGATACCAAGATCTGCAACAGGGTGGATACTCCAGAAGGGGTTCAGAAAATGAAGATGGACTTGGAGAAGCTTGAAAGATAGTTGGAGATGTGGCAACTAAGGTTCAATGCAAAAAAGTGCAAAATAATGCACCTGGGTAGATGGAACCCCGGGGAGAGCTACAGGTTGGGGGGTGAGGAGCTGACTGTCATCAAGGAGGAAAGGGACCTAGGGATTATCATCTCTGATGACCTTAAGATATCAAAGCAGTGAGCAAAGTTGGCGGGGAGGGCCAGTGGCATGCTGGGGTGAATAGGCAGGGGTATCACTAGCCGGAGGAGGGCGGTGGTAATTCCAGTTATAAAACATTGGTATGGCCTCACCTGGAGTACTGTGTGCAGTTCTGGAGACCACACCTGAGCAAGGACATAAACAAGGTAGAGACTATCCAGAGAAGGGTGACAAAGATGGTGCAAGGCTTGCACCACAAAACATATGAGGAGAGACTAAGGGACTGCAATATGTCTGTACTGGAGGAGAGGAAAGAGTGGAAGGACATGATTGAAACTTTCAAGTACCTCAAGGGCATAAACATGGTGCAGGTGGGGGACCTTTTCCAGTGTAGAAAAGTATTAGAACAAGAGAGCACGATATGAAATTGGAGGGGGGGGGGTAGATTCAGAGGTAATGTAAGGATGTTTTTCTACAGAGAAAGGGTAGTTGATGCTTGGAATAGTCTGCCACAGGAGGTAGTGGGGGCAAGCACAGTGGAGGAGTTTAAGCATGCCTGAGACAGGCACAAGGGAACCTTGAGAGGGGAGGGAGTGATGAAAAGCCTTTGATCACATAGGGTCAGTGGCCACATACAATGTATAGGGCCTACAGGCAGACTGGATGAGCCTGGTGGTCCTTATCTGCTGACAGTTTCTATGTTTCTATGCACTCCAGGTTGACCGAGAAAATCAAGTCCAACATAGTCACAATCTTGTTCCTCATCAACTTGGCGTTACACAACACAGCCTGGTGGGGATCAATGAAAGCTGTAGGCCCTCTAGCTGCCTGCCCATGCAGTCTGGTGGGAACCCTAGGAACGGAGACCAAACACGTCAGGCCTCTCTCAAGGCTTTGTTTCCTCCAAGTGTGCCTCCTGCTCTGTACCACCCCATCCCCCTCACCTCTGTTAAGCTCCCGGCACCCCACCACCAGTGTTTTTTCCCCAGACATTTGTGATTACTAGTTTTTTATCACTAAAGCTACTCTGTGCTGACATTTTGTGACCAACCATGTCCATTTATGAGTTTTTGTATCTGGGTGGAAGATTTGTAGTACCTGTCATTACGGTCAGAATTATGGCCTGTGTAGCAGAGACAGTGCACCCTCTCCTGGCAATTGAACATGAGCTGTGCCAAAAATGAGACTCCGAAATTAGTTATTTTAAAATATAGTAGGGATGAAGGCAATGAACAGCAAGGCCTGCCAGCACTATTTATGGACATGTATTCTCAGACAGAGCCATAGTGTCTAGGAAGCCATGATATCAGCTTATACTGGCAGATTGGCGGGTTGTAAGACTCTGATGAACAATGAAAACCCCCCAAATATATGACTTGTGTAAAACCACAAACAGTTGAGAATACTTCCTGTAGTGTTAGAATTCAAACTCATGCCCAGTTGGATTCAGAGTCAATTAAGAAATGTTTTAAATTTCTTTCCATTTTATTCTCAAAGAAGTGGTACAACCTGATTTATGGCACCACAACAGTAGGCCAGAATTCACAGACATGTCAAGAACTTAGCACACAATTGAACAAGGAAAGTAGAGTGGTGCACATAAACTGCCAGAGGTTTCCAGGAATAAATGCACAGCATATTTACATATCCCCGCTCAAGAAGTGTGGGGAAGGGGGAGGAGGCATGGGGACCCTAGAGTCCCTTACATCCTTAAATTACTATGACTCTGCTTTCCATATTCTAAGGATATGCACATAAAAACATATTGTAGCCCCTTTCACAGTGTCTAGGGGTATGATGGATGTAATATGCAGGAGGGCAACCTACAAACAAGAGTTATGCACTTACTTAACCTCTAGGACTGAGATGACCTATGGAACAGGGACGCATGCCAGGGGCCTCTGGGCTACAAGAAAAAGGGTTAACAACAGGGAAAACATCCACCAACACATTAAATGCCTAGAAAGGCATTAACAGTTTAGATAGGATCCTTTTTAGTTACTTCGAGCTCATGAGCAGTGTGACTCCCCAATGGGGCAGGCCGCAGTTCACTCACTGGGCTCGATTCTCACAGCTCCCAGCATGACACAAGGGGCTTGTGCCACAAAAAATGTCGCAAAATGCTTCTTGAACCAAAATATGCACTGGGAATGATTCTCTAAGGTAGCCTGCATCAACCACAGGCTGCTTGCACCAAATGGGGCTTGCGCCACCCATGCGCCACAAAATGGGCTGCAGCACAGTGCTAAGGGGCATGCAGCAGATCCAAGCTACCCCATTCCTGAATGTGGAATTCTCTAAACTCACCCAGAGGGCAAATGTCTTCAGACAAGCCAGGGCTGGTCTAAGGATATGTAGAACAGTATCCTCTGGAGGAGTTTAGGTCCCCCCCACACAGTGCCGATGTGCTTGTGTTGGAAAATGGTATTACCAATATACCCTGGTGGTCTAACGATCCTTCCCCCTGCCTCAATATGCCCATTATTGACACTGGTAATATTATCCACCCCCGATATGCCCATTTCTGAAATTGTTAATATTACGGTACCCTAGTGGTCTAGTGGTCCCTCTCCCCCATATGCCCGTTATTGAAATTGTTAATATTACTATACCCTGTTGGTCTAGTGGTCCCTCCCCTCACCCCCATATGCCCATTATTGACATTTTTAATATTACTTTACCCTGGTGGTCTAGTCATCCCCCCCAATATGCCCATTTCTGAAATTGTTACTATTACTGTACCCTGGTGTTCTAGCGGTCCCTCCCCCTCTGCCCCAATATGACTGTTTTTGAAATTGTTAATATTACTATACCCTGGTGGTCTGGTGGTCCCTACCCCCTCACCCCGATATGCCTGTTATTGACATTGTTAATATTACTTTACCCTAGTGGTCTAGTGGTCCCTCCCCCCCATTCTTCCAGGTAGTGCCCACCACCTGCTCCCTCCAACCCAAACCCCGAGCCAGTGACTGGCACAGCCCTCCTTACATCACCTTGACCAGCCGCTGACTGAACTGTCACTGGGCTTGTCCTGTATAATCCAGTTATACAGTACCTACTCGGTGACCGTTCAGTTAGTGACCAGTCGAAGTGGTTTGAGAAAGGCTATGCCAGTTGCTGGCTTGGGGTTTGAGTTGGGAGGAGCAGGGTGGTGAGCACTACCTGCCAGGGTTGGGAGAGGAACTGTTAGACCACCAGGGTGAAGTAATATTAAAAATTTCAGAAATGGGCATATCTGAGGTGGGGGTGTGGAGGGACTGCTAGACCACCAGGATAAATTAAGTTTTACATTTTCTTAAATGGCCATATCAGTGCTGGGTGGTGGTGGGTTGCTAGCCAACAAGGCCATACTGGTCTGGTGCACAGCTGCCTCACAGCTTGTGGCAAGCCCTCCTGATGTGCCATCTGTGTGGTGCATGGACAGGGTTGCCGCAAGCCTAGGAACTTTGCCGCCAGGACCCTGCCAGTTAGACAATCTGGCACAGGGTCCTTGGCACACCGGGCCTTGATGCAGCTGCCTTTTGGGTCAGTCTAAGGGTCCTTTGAGAATTAAGCCCATGTCTCTAATCTTTCAGTGTCTATATGGCAGTCTCTGAACCCTAATCACCAGGCAGTGAAGTAAAAGTTATTTCTTTAACTTGTACTCCTCACTCCTTAAAGTGGCAGGGGTTGTGGCAATAAGATCTGCTGCATCTCAACTTGTACCTTTTGTACTGCTCTTAGTTGTTACATGTGTTATTCTGTTGTGTACATACTGTACAGAACTATACCTTACATGACCTGTAAGCTGTTTTAATCTGTATCATGTTGTCCTATGTATTTAAATCTGTCATTTCTGTACTCTCCCGGGTCATACCTGAAAATAGGCAATTGTCTCGTCTAGTGTACTTACCTGGTCAACAAAAGCTAAGTAAATAAAATAATAAACCCAGTGGGGTACACACAGTTAGTTTAGCATTATTTCCTTTCTATTGTCAAAACACATTTTAACTCCCGAAGGTGCTTACTCTGGACTGCCTGATAATTCAAGGGCCCCTGTAGCCTGGACCCACAAAGATGATCTTCATATTTTCATTTTTTTTCATTTTTATTTTGTTAACTGGGATAAGGCACTGGAACTAGTCCATTGTCAGGCCTGGCCTGAACATAAATTACAAACATAGACATAAGATGAAAACATTGCTAGACAGTAACAGGAACTATGTAATTACAAGAAACAATTGCAATTATCCACACTTATTAAATGTTATTTAAGATTTGTTTTAAAATTCAACAATGACGTGGCTGAATGAACGTTAACAGGTAAAGCATTCCAAAACATAGGAGCAGCCACAGAAAATGATCTAGAACCAGCTTTGGTCTTATATGCTAGTTTGTAAGAGTGTACTATGGGAAGTAGGCAGTGAAACTTGAGAAAAACTACGAACAGACACTAAATCAGTTAAGGGGAATTTTGAAATTGGAAAAATAGATTTGTAAATTTGGCAACCAAAAAATATAAAAGTTTTGCTCTAGAAGATAGCCATTGCAACTGTGACTATAACCTACAGTGATGTGTGCGTAATGGAGAACTTAAAAAAAGCAACAGATGTTATTATAAGCTACCGTCAGAGTATTAAGGTCCTTCTGTCCAAGATTAATATACAAACTCGCACAGTAATCAAATTGTGGCATCAATGACCCAAGAGCAATACACTTTTGAATAATGGGAAAAAAATAACGTTGAACCTTGTAAAGTAAGCCCAGTTTTTGATTCATGGTGCGAGAGGCAGACCTTACTTGTAAAGAAAAAGATAAAGAAGGATCTAGTATAAAACCCAAATATTTAAAATAAAAAACCCGGTCTAATGGAACACCTGATGCATTATGAACCACAATCTCAGGATTAGCTTTTAACATCTGAGATGTGCCAAAAAGCATTGACTTAGTTTTTTTTCACATTCAGAATCAAGCCATTCTCAACAGAGCAATTACTGACCAAAGAAAATTCTCTTCCTACAATTGATGACAATTCCAAAATGGAATTAGACTGATAAAACAAGATTAAATCATCTGCGTGCAATAAACATTCACATTGTTTACAAATAGTAGGCAATTGATTAACAAATAAACTAAACAATAAAGGGCCCAACATTGAGCCCTGGGGACTTCATATTTAACTGGAGAAATAGAAGAAATTGTAGAACTAATGACAACAAATTGCGAACGTCCTGAAAAGTAATCTCTACACCACTCAACCACCAGTGGGGAAAACCCTAAGTAAACCAATTTCTCCAATATCAGGATACATTGCTTGTGTCTTGTGTCATCAATGACTTTATTAGTAACATTGTGGAAGGGCTGGAGGGGAAAGTGTGCCAGTTTGCGAATGACACAAAAATCTGCAACAGAGTGGACACAACGGGGGTGGTGGTGGGTGGTGGTGGAAAGAATTAGGGATGATCTGAAAAAGCTGGAAGAATGGTCAAGGGAATGGCAGCTGGGTTTCGAAGCAAAAAAGTGCAAAATCATGAATCTGCAGCAGAGAATCCCAGGGTCAACAGAGGGGAGGTATTACCAATCACAAAACAGGAAATGGACCTGAGGTAATCATTTCTGATGACCTGAAGGTAGTCAAGCAGTGTGATAAGGCAGTGGCAAAGGCTAGCAGGATGCTCAGGTGCATAGGGAGGGGCATCACCAGCAGAAAGAGGAAGGTAGTACTACCCCTGTATAGATCACTGGTAAGCCCCACCTTGAGTACTGTATCCTGTTCTGGAGGACTCACCTCCGGAAGGACATAGGGAGGAGGCCATACAAAGGAGGGCTACAAAAATGTTGCAGGGCCTGCATCAAAAGCCCTACAAGGAAAGGTTCAAGGAACTAAATATGTACTCTCTAGAGGAAAGGAGGGAAAAGGGGTATATGACAAAAATGTTCAAATACCTCACAGATATTAATAAGGTACAGGGAGGTAACATTTTCCATAGAAAAAAGATGCTCCAGGACAAGGGGTTACACTACAAAGTTGGAGGGGAGTCTCAGAGGAGATGTGAGGAAATTTCTCTTCACCTAAAGGGTGGTGGATACCTGGAACAGCCTCCCAGCAGAAGTGATGGGTGCTAAAACCATAACAGGATTCAGGCATGCATGGGATAGACAAAAGGGGAGCTTAGAAGTAAAGCAAGGGGGGGAGAAGACTGGAGATCGAGTAGGGTCTGTGGTGGCACAGTAGGTAGGGAATATAGGGCAGACTAGGTGGGTCAAGAGGTCCTTATGTGTCAACAACTTTTATGTGTCTATGTTTTGTCTATATTTTGTACCACAGGTACATTGTAACTGGTACGACAGTTTCCCAGAAAGGCACTAGTCCCCTGGTGAGAAAACACAGTGAAGTCAAATGGGCTTCCACCCTGGGCGAAATTGAATGAGAAATGTATTTTTTAAAATTTTTCAGGTGGCCCTAGAAACCACCCCTTTGGACTTTACAGGTAGAAAAGATGATAAAGATGAGATAAAAGATGCTTTATGAAACATTTCAGCAACCTGCTGGTGGTGATGGAGAGGGGGCTTTTTCTTTCATTGCAGAAGATCTTGTAGGGAAACAGATACCCCCAAGGGGATCAGAACTAATAACAAGGGTCAGGTTTTGTGCAGGAAGCCTTATAAGAGTCATGTGACTCCTCAAAATACCTTGTTCTCCGACTGTCCAAATCCTGGAGAAGTGCATAATGCTTAGTGAGGGTGAGACCCTCATATACAGTATAGTGCTCAGCACTGACTGAGTCCCCGCTGAGCTTTCTTGAGTTGGGAGGGTTCATTCAGA
The DNA here is from genome assembly GCA_016271365.2 of Neoceratodus forsteri. Classification (NCBI taxonomy): domain Eukaryota; kingdom Metazoa; phylum Chordata; order Ceratodontiformes; family Ceratodontidae; genus Neoceratodus; species Neoceratodus forsteri. The sequence goes on from CM057452.1 coordinate 464,328,077, forward strand.
TGATTTAAGTCAAGCTTGAAATAGATCTTCTCCAGTGCTGTCATGTATAACCAGTCCTCCCTTTTTCTTTTAATGATGTTGCAGTGCCACTCTGGGACATAAGGTTATGAGTATGTTGGATAGACCCATGTAAGGTGATACTTGACCATACATTCTGCTTGGGACCAGCATGGAACCTCATGGAGTCTTTTCAGGAGGTAGCAACACACACTCTGCTGATACTCCACCAGCTGGGCCAGAGTTCATTCCTCAGAATGGCTGCAGATCCACTAACATTTTGGCATCGTAGGGGCTTCAGGTGCCAGGCCCTTATCTTTTTTTCACAGCTTCAGACTGGCGTGGATAACCTTCAGCCTCCCTGGTCTGCATGGGGGGGGCCCCCCAGTAGGCCACACCACTCAGGCAGCCCTTGCAGCCAGGGGGTGATCAACCCCTACAGGAGCTTAAGGGGGAGCCAGGGTTGCTGAACACTGGATGCTAGCAGCTGGCTTTTCAAGGAATTTCTCTAAGGTGCTCTTGATGGGTGGAGATACTGATCCAAAGTCCCGTGGGGTCATGAGGCATACTTTACTTGGAGCTAAGCACTTTTATGTGGCTGGTACGGGGTAGGCCCTTCTCCCACTCTACAGGCTCGATATACTGGCATCATTTCCATGTCCACCCCCTTATGGTGGCATAATCTGCACTGGGGGGTGGTCCTGGCAGTATGAAGGACCCATGGGCTGTCAGTCATTTCAGTAAATGCAAGTCCATTCACTTTTAGGTATTTGGGGTATGCTGCCATATTCACTATAAAAGGGGTGTGGACTCACTCACTTGATTTCTGCAATTAAGTACAACATTTTCTTTAAACCACAGAGTGTCTCTTTCTACTAGACTGTCACTGATTTCCTTATTTATTCCCGGCCTGCCCTGAGCCCTGACCCCCCCCCCCCAACAACCAAATTCATTGATTTCTAAGCCTACTACTTATTTTATTCCTTGCTGCACTGACTAGCAGAAGTGGTAACTTTGAAAGGGGAACAGTACTCACAGTGTTTCTTCGCTTGCAAGAAGATCACTGCTACACAGACCAACCAGTTGCATACACTCAGACCCCAACGGAGCTCACACTTACCCCCAATGGGTATTTTGATTAAGTGAGACACTTCTGTTTTTTTAGCTATTTTAACTAACAAGGGCTTCAGCTATGATCCCAAGCTCTTCACTCCTCAGGGGTTTCACCCAGACAACTCGAATGACACGAGACAGCACAGGCATTGGTGAGACCACACCCTCTTTGAATCCTTTGGCCAATGGCTTATACTTGGAGTTTGTTCATTAGCATATGCATTAGAAGGAACATGGACAGTTTCACAGGCAGTTACACACCATATTGATGGTTCCATAATACCAGACCCAGGCTTCACGCATTACTCAAGGCGCCATGTCACAGATTCATAGGTTTGCTCTGTAAGGCACAAATTTGCAGTGCTGATGGCTGCATGCAGTAACATTATCTACACAGCTCCAACTTTTTTCAAACTGGTGCCGAAGCCTCCAATCATGCCCCAGGCCAGGGGGGACCCTGAAATCCCAGTCGAGCCTCCAATGTAGCCCCCTACCACGATCTAGGAGTATAATGGATGTAAACTGTGGGAGGGGATCTTACAAACATCAATGATGCTCTAACCTGACCTCCAGAACTGAGATGACCTTCAGGTACATGGAGGTATATCAAGGGACTCTAGTCTGCAATGAAAGGGGTTAACAAAAGGGAAGAAGTCCATCAACAGATTCAGTGACAACCTGGTCTTGGCAACCAGAGGCAAATCTGTCTCTGATCTAACTAGATCACTTCAGGATAATTAAAAAAAAATTCAGGAGTGGTTCAAAAGATGTAAATTAGTTATAAGCATAAAAAGACCAAAACAATGGTGTATTGCAGTAATAACAAGCATTTGTCAATGCCGAATGTTTGCTTGCTGGCATTGGCATTGATAGTGTAGGAGTTACAGAGTTGCATAATAGGAATGGCAGTGAAGTATTGAACTGAAGCCAACCCACCACCACCCTGCAGATACTGACAGGCATTGGGGTGTGCCTTTGGGTTGTCAGGCATAATGGCCACGCCATTTCACCACACCCTACCCTGCAGACACTGACAAGTGTCACGGTGTATGAGTCCTTGGCCTTATGTTCACCCCATTCCGGCCAGGAAATATGGTGAGATGGGTGCTGTATAGGAGAATGGGTAAACTTTGGGGCCAAAGAGTCCAAGGCACACCTCAATGCCTCTCACTGGCTGCAGGGTGTGGGTGGGGGTGGAATAGTATGAGCATTACAGGTGACAGTCCCAAGTCACACCCTGATGCCTGTCAGCCTCTAAGGGTAGGCATTATGGTCAGAAACCCTAATGCCTCAGGCGTTCATTAGTATTTTCCTCCAAATTTTCAACATGTTTTTGTGACCCCCATGAACAGTGGCAATATCAGTTAGATAGGCGAAAGCTGATTTTGCACAGTGACTACGCCATTTGGCACCACAGGTGCGAAAACACATTTCGAACAGGATGTGAAAAATGACAGCTGTACTGTTCATGGGGAGGTGTAAAAAATGGCAATGTTGAAAATCTGCAGTAAAAATATTAAAAAAAACTGGTGAAGTCACGAGCGTGCGTAGAAACTGTGCAACGCACACCTGTAATGTAATTAGTTTAGGGATTTTTTACAGCAGATTGTCAACACAGGCATTTTGGGACCTCCGCTCATGAACAGTGTCACTGTGATTTTCTTAATCTGTCCCGAACAGTGATTTCCCACAGCAACCACGCATTTCTGTGCTGGAAGTGCGAAAACACATTTTGGCCATGGTGTGAAAAATGACAGCTGTACTGTTCATAAGGAAATGTGGAAAAATGCCAGTGGTGAAAATCTGGACTGAAAATATTACAAATTCATGAACTTACGAGGGTGCATGGAAACTGCGCAATGCTTGCTTGTAACAGTCATTTTATGGACTTTTGTCACCAAATTTTTAATGTAGCCATTTTAAGACCTCTGCTCATGAACAGTGTCACTGTGATTTTCTTAATCTGTCCCGAACATTGAGTTCACACACCGACTGCGCCATTGTGCGCTACAGGCGCGGAAACACATTTTGGGTGAGATGTGAAAAATGACAGCTATACTGCTCATAAGGAGGTGTGGTAAAATGGCAATGTTGAAAATCTGGAATGAAAATATTAAAAATTCCCGAACTTACGAGCATGCGTAGGAACTGTGCAACGCACACTCGCAAATCAGTCACTTTTGGGAATTTTTTCACCAAATTTTCAACATAGGGTTTTTGGGGACCTATCTCATAAACTGTGACACTGTCATTTTGTAAATCCATCCTGAAAGGTGGTTCCGCACAGTGACCGCGAAATCACCTTTCAGGGCCAATTAACGCCATGACAGTGCCAGAATTCATGATGAGGGGTCCCAAAACCCCATGTTGAAAATGTGGTGCCAAAATTCCAAAAACTACCTGAGATATGCATCAAAGTTGAAAAACCCCTATTTATTCCATTATACAGCTTACCGGCATTTCTTCAGTTCGCGGTTGGCTTTGAAGAGTGCAGACGTGTTCCCGGTCCACCAAAGATTGTCACGCCAGCCTCCGGAGGTAAGTATGGGGTGAGGTAGGGGTGTGGGCAGGTGGATGCACAGAGGGTGGGCGCTGGTTGGGGGGCAAGACAATCAAGAGGGACCTTGTTTTCTTTTTAGGAAGATGACTCGGGACTTGTGCCACACTGGGGTAGGCTCCCAGAATGGCAGCTGGAAGATTATTTTGGGGGGGGTCAGTGGAGCCGATGGGGGATTGGGCACCCCTGTTGGCCATACAGATGTGTGCTGTGCTGGGGTGGGCTCCCAGCATGGCAACTGGAAGTCTATTTCTTTTGGAGGGGTTTAATTGAGCCGGCAGTTGGGCATCCCGTCGCCATTCTCACTTATGTTACGCTGGGTGGGCTCCCAGGCGTGGCACCTAGAACTCTGGGAGGGGAGGGAGCATGGAGCCGATGGGGATTGGGCACCCCGTCCAGCCATACTGTGTGTGTCTGGTGGGGGGGGAGCGCTATTCAGAGACACTCAGGGTTGGGAAATATTATTACAATACTGATCAGGTGTGCCAACAGACGAAAACTGCATCTACTTTTTCAGTCTCTTTGGGGTTCTGTTTTCCTGCTTTTGTCAATGCCGCTTCTACCCTGAACTCTGACTCAACATTCCAAGGATGGCAATTAGATATTTTTTTGGAAACATTCCAAGGATGTCATTTTAGTCACTTGCCTTCTCCCGGAAAGATAGTCCTAGGAAAAGTTCACTTCAAACTGAATTTATGTTCCAGGAAGAGAAAGCAACGATGTATACAAGCAGGATTGCCGGCAATATGCTAATCAACACTATCTTATCACTGCTTACTGAAGTGGTCTCTCCCTTTCAACTGTATGCCACTGCATTTTCAACTGCTGTCATAGACAGCTGCAGCATTCATTGGTGAACTGTGGCCGCACCTGCAAGCACACTGACTGAATTGGAAGACAGGGTGTCACACCTACAAAAACTCGGATGATGGCACTATGTTTCTTGCACATGCATGCGAGCAAACATAAAAAAGGTGCAAAATTGTGGTTATTTGAAAATAAAAGCCATTGCTGGTGAGGAACTGGAACAAGTACCTTTTTTCATATATGTAGGTGTATATTTGAATACTACTGTACAATGTCCTTTACCTAGCATATTGATCAGACCCATAAAGAAAATCAATATTAGTGTGGGACTGTTATATAGACATAAAAATAATTTTAATCAGGAAAAGTCTGTAAGTTAGTGGCACAAAGTCTGTTACTTTCTTTGATAGATTATGGTCTACCCATTTATGTGCTGGAACGTACAGTGTAATGGATAGAATGAGAGTCCCGTACAATAACATTTATTGATTTGCGTTAGATGCAAATAGAGAATGTCATCATTGTGACCTCTGTTTGAAATTGGACTGGTTTCCATTGAATTTTAGAAATGTCTGCTTTGATAGTATCTGGAGTTGGAAAATTGTCATCAGCCAAAGCACCAGTGATCTAGATATGCTGCTGTCTAAATGTTTTAACTCCTATAGCATTAGAATGACAAAAAACTTGCAGTTAGAAATACCAAACTGTAAAACTTTCCTGAAACAAAGAATTTTTAAAAATAGATCTGTGAAAACTTGGAATACTCTGCAATTAAATGCAGTGCAGTGTAAGCTCCTAGGGCAATTCAAAAATGTCTTAAGATTGCATTTAAATGACCTTAAGATGTGCAAATGCTTTAAATATATAGTGTTAGCCATTTTATTGTGACATGGTATTTTATATACTGAATAATTGTTATTGTATTATGTGTAAAATTGTTGTATTGTAATTTGACTGTGTCACCTTTGGAAATAGGCATTTGTACCTAAAGTTTTTTTCTCTATTAAAAAAATTCAAATTCAAATGTCCATACTGTCATTAACAGTTCAAACCTGATCCTTTTTATTTACTCAAAGCTAATGAGCAGTGTGACTCCCCATTGGGACAGGCTGAAGTTCACTCACTGCTGAGTTGGGGTTGGAACAAGGATACTTACTTACTAAGGTTCTCTTAAAGAGCAGCTGATGCCTTTGGGAAAACTTTGGGAAATACAATATTTAGACAGAAGTCAGTTTGTATTTCATATACCTTGTACATATTTCTCCTCTACATTATTTATTACTGAAGAAATTCACACAAAAACAAGATATAAAAGATATTCATCCCTTAGAGTTCATCTGTCTCTATAGCTTATTCTCTACTTGAAATCATAGTGCCCTGTTGTGACATCACATTCTTTTGCCATTGGAATAACTGTGATGTCACAAGCAGAGTATTATGACATCAGGTTGGGAAGAAGCACTAGGAGCTGATGAAACCTCAGGGAAAAACTTATCTGTTCTCATGCATCTGACCTCAGTAATAAATAATGGAAATAAGAAATACTGAGCTAATGAGAAATATAAGCTGCTTTGTGTCCAGACATTATGTTTTTGAAAGTTCTTCTTGAAACATTGGTGGTTCTTTAAAGACAGGCTCCAGTCACCTGTCTGTCAGTGCAGCAGTAGGGCTACTGCTTACAACACTAGCGACCCTTTAATTTGGGAATGTACTTAAATCATCAAAGAAACGGCTGGGGTAGGATGGTCGAGCATTCTACAGGACACTCCTTTCATCCATGGTAAGAGGATGCTGCATCCCACTGCCACACTGCCCCCAGGTGATCACAGGTACAGCTCTCCACAGCTGGGACTGCAAGATGGGAAGTGGAGGGCACCACTGACATCGATAAACATAAGTGCACCTTGTGCGCAAACATGTCTGATGATGTGCTTGGCGGCATCCTTAGGGAAGGAGAACCAAAAAGTGGTAAATCCCCATTTATGCAGTAAGAAGGACTTCCACCTGCCTACAGATTTTGCACCAGGCACCTCAGGCACTGTCTCCCCCATCAGCTGCTGGATTTAGAATCCTGAGAGGCTTGGGGAACCCCAGTGACAGCCCCACCATTGGGGGTTAGCCACAGTAGTCCAACAGGGCACAAACGGGTAAACCCTGGGAGGAGGTGGGGTGACATGGCTGAGGTGGTGGGTTGAGGAGTCCTGATGAGGAAGAGTTTTTCAAAAGAGCTGAACAGAGTCAGGAGTAAAAGCAGAGTTGAAAAAAGGAGAGTGACTCCAGTCAAAATGTCTGTAGCCCAATGTCTACTAAAAGATTTATAGTCCAATCCACCTTTTCTGGCTGCCTGTCAGAAGCCATTTGCCATATCTACTAGTACAAGTGCCCCCTCTTAATTTAACTTAATCTAATTTAATACAACTTAATTTCATTTAATTTTTCCTTTCATTACAAGTGTACTTAAATTACAATCAAATAAAACAATTCTACCTAAAAACTCCCTATCGTGGCAGTGGGGTGGGAGGGAAGTGGGTGTTGGGAGGGTGGAGATGGGGAGGCTTGGGAGGGAGAGGGAGGGGGAATGCAGGTATCAAAATATAATTTTCTGGCTGGCAACTGCTATACTGTTATGATGTTAGTACTTGTGTTTTATATGTATACACTTGGCAATGTACGCCTGGTCTGTTTGGGATGCCTGTATGTTAAGCACGGAAACTTAATAAAATATATTTAATTAAAAAAAAAAAGTAGCCATTTGCCAGAGATAAAGAAAATTATTTCTCTCAAGTTTAAAAAAAATGGTAAATACAGTAAGCAGAAACAGAAAAGCTGGCACTGAGTTGTGTGTGGTGTGTGCATTTCTAGAATGTGCAGACGCTTAGTACTTTAGAATGTGGTGGGTGAGGTGGTGTTTGAATGCAGCTGGGGACGTGGCTTTGGACTGCCAAGTTTGTGCTTGATTTTGGAATACTGCAGGGATGAGATAACAGAATGTGTCAGGGCTGCAGTTTCTGAATTTATTGAACTTGAGAGAAATCTCATATAATGCTGCTGGCAAACAGAACTGAGTAACGAATACTGGAGCTGACATACAGTAATTAGTGGCTCATCACTGAAACCACCTTTTATGAATAGGCTGTGAAAGCAGTCTTACAGAGAGACCTGTAAGGTTTAAACAAGGACAGTCAGAGATATATTTGACCTGATGCTTATTGAGAATCTGCTGCTCCAGATTCTGAATTTTGTTCTTTTGCTTGGACCCCTTAATAATGCATGCTGTGATTTTATTTGCCTTTCTACAGCACCTGTAACTGCTGCCTCACACTATTGCTCCCATGTAAAGCTGCTAATGATCAGTATTCCCAAGTCTTCATCCTGATTGGTTTCAGTAATCTCCATAATATTCAGGTAATAGTTTGCAATCATGTTATTTTTTTCCTTGCATTCCTCAATGCTGATGTTCACCTGCTATTTTGCCACCCACTTCCAAAACTTTTTTTTATCATATAAGATTTTATTGAGTTTTATCTTTTCTTTTCAATACAGCCAAGGTGAAAGCAACAGATTATCAAACATACAAATAAATCCAACCACCGGTACAATGACTGTCAGAGGAGAACTAATTAGCAGGATATCCCGTCACAGGCTAGTGGACAACAACCATGGATATGTTATATATCTGGTATCTAGTCATCATTCAAATTCAGATTATAACCATTAATACTGTATCTGACCGAGAAAGATGTATAGGCTCTGAATTAGCTCAAAATAAGGTGCTGAGGTAGAGCAACTTTATTTTCAGCAAAGCACCCTCTGTGTGTCCAACAGTAGATACAGTAATTCTTAAAGCAAACATATAAGGATAGGTTAGAAGGAAAAGGTAGGTAGAGTGCAGATATATTTATGAGGAAGTGAGGTGATGACTCCAATTCTAGCAGGGGTGACAAAGGTGGGGGGGTCACCGCATTGGGGCGTTGCCTGGAGAGGGGGGTGGGACTGCACAAATGTGCAAATGCAGATATGCATCCCATTTTTTATGATATCTAGGGAGATGACCCTTCCCTACCACGGTGAGCCTCTCAAAAATAGCTAGCCTAGTCAAGGCTGCTCGCCAAGCGAGGACCGAGGGGGCGGAGGGTTGTCTCCATCTCATTAGGATAGCCCTTTTAGTTTCCAATATAGCAGCATGAGTCCATACTTTTAGAGGACCAGATAGAGGGTCCAATGTGGAATCATCTCCTAACAGGAGGGAGTCATGGGAGTGAAGGATCCTTTTGCCCACAATTTTTGAGCAGTCCTTCAACACTATAGACCAGAATTCGTGAAGGGCAGGGCATGTCCAAAGGATATGAAGTAGGTGAGCTGGAGAGGACTGGCACCTCCAGCATCTATCATGATTCAACACTTTGAGTTTAGAGAGCAAGGCAGGCATCCTATACCATCTAAGAAGGATTTTCAGCTGTATCAGCTGACTCTTAGGCCCAGATATTCAAACTGCACCAGGCTGTGGCGCAAGCCTGGGCGCAGCGCAACTTGGCTGCGCAGGGGTGTTGACAGGGCGATATTCAACGGAGCTGCACCATGGCTCAGCATCATTGAATGTCACTCCCTGGCCACCCACAGTGCACATGGCACAGTGGCATTATGCCAGCACAAGTGGCCAGAGTGAAGCAGGGGGATGCGCTAGCACAAGTTCCATTGCGCTAGGTGCAACAACCGCGATATTCAAAAGTGCACATGCAAATGGGGCTATAATGTATGCAAGGTGCAAATGGAGCCATTTGCATGTCATTATGGCCCCATTTGCATGCAGGTGCACCGATCCCCTGTGACTTGCACCTGGCACCCTGCCAGGCAGCAACCGTCGTGAACCGACGCCCCCTGCAGTGCGGCAATGTGCCCACAGCCCGATCGTGGGGATTTGAAAAATAATAAAGTATCCAATATCCCTGGTGGTCCAGTGGACCGCTGTCAGCCTGATCGCGGGCTTAAGTAAAATAATAATGATTCCTATAACCCTGGTGGTCCAGTGGACCGCTGTCAGCCCGATCGCGGGCTTAAGTAAAATAATAATGATTCCTTTTTCCCTGGTGGTCCAGTGGACCACTGTCAGCCCGATTGTGGGCTTAAGTAAAATTATAAAGATTCCTATATCCCTGGTGGTCCAGCGAATCCCCCCCCCATCCATCCACTGATCCCCACCGACCCTCTCCCCCACCCGTCAGCAGTGGGCGGCAGCACCCTACCCACCTGCTGCCCCGCCGCCCGCAGACTGACATCATCGGTAGAGCTGCACGCCCATTGATCCACAGCGTAAGCCAATGGGCGTGCAGCCCATACCGTACTACACATTTTAGATAGCCAGACAATCAGATCTCCATTTGAAAGAGTACTAAGTCAGTTAAATTGAAACATTAAGGAGCATCAAAAATTTGAAATAATAGCAGCTGATCGGGCATTTGAACATTGGAGCTTCATTCAAAGAAATAGTACATACATTCATTAAGCTCCGCAGTAAATAAGGACTAGCAAGATATGGAAGCAGTTTAAAACTTATAAAAAAAGAAAAAAAAGATGGACGCTTACCCGATTTACTGATTGAAGTCAATTATACTTAAAGATTGAATTCCATTTATTTGGGAACAGGTTGTAAGTTTTCAAGGAAGCACAAATTCAAAATAAAGCTTTACAGAAGGTATGAACACTGTCAGATATGAATGGCCTGAGGAAGTGACGTTTTCAGCCACAAAACTGTTGCCTACAGTATATTGGTGTGAAGTGAAGAAAAAATAAACGTATTAACTTTGATGGACAATTTGGACAAGATCTTACAGTTATTTTATATTTTGAAGTTTTATTAGCCATAGTAAGATAGTCCAGACTTACAGATTTATGTGAGGGCATCCTGTATCAGCAGTTCTAGTTGTACAGTGTGAGGCTTTAAATTGCCTCTCCAGGGTTGCGAGTTCGGCTTGCAATTGACGCAGTGTCTCCGCATGGGCCTTATTCTTGGCTGCTGTGTAGGAGATAATTCTCCCCCTAATGACCGCTTTAAAGGCTTCCCATACCATGGAGGCAGAGACCTCATCTGAAGTGTTAAGAGAAAAGTAGGAATGAGCCTCTTCTGTTATAAAGGTTTGGAAAGCTTTGTCTTGCAACAATAATGGATTGCACCTCCACCTAATGGCGGGAGATCCCTGCCCTGGGGGGGAACATAACAGACACAGGGGCATGGTCAGATATTATAATATCCATGGCATCCATGATCCCAGGTGCAGCTACATAATTGGCCAGCCAAAAATCTAACCTACTTTAAGTAAGATGGACCACAGAATAAAAGAGTAATCTTGTCCTTTTTGGTTATTCCTCCTTCAAGGGTCACATAGACCCCATTCAAGCATACGTTCAGTCAGGCCGCCAGGTCCTTGGGGTGGGTTTGTGGGGTGGAGAGGGATTTATCAAGAAAAATATTGAGGACCAGATTGTGGTCTCCACCAAGCAATATTGGGGTGTCCAAGAACCCATCTGTTAAATCAGTAAGGGCTTGGCTTATGTCAGGATAAAATTCTCCAGAGTTGTTATTGTGGCCGTATACATTGGCTAGCAATACGCTGCCCCCTGGATAGGAGAGTCTGACCATGACCCACCTTCCCCGAGAGTCTGTATGTTTATTCTCTACCACCCATAGCGAGGCTTTGCTTAGTAATATAGCTACTCCCCTAGACTTAGTAGTGGTGCAGCTTGCAACTACTGAGCCTACCCACAATTTTTTAAGCCAGTGCACAGTTCTGTTAGTTAGGTGTGTCTCCTGGAGCAGGGCTATGTCCGTACCCATAGAATTCAAAAACTGTAGCACTTTTGTACATTTAGCAGGATGATTGAGGTCTTTGACATTCCAGAAGATGCATTTCCAACCCTGGGCTGCTGGGGAATTGCTAGCCATTGTTATCCACTAATCAGGAAACCAGCAAAAGGAGTACTCACCTGATAGGAGAAAGAGAAACTGACAGCAGACAGAGCGAAAGAAGTCACCTGGTTAGTGGCTCAGTCAGAAGGGCCTCTAGCCTGGTATACAAAAGGAGGAGCAGGTGCGTGGAGCAAGCTATGAAAGAAACTGCAGCAGTGTTTACCAAGTGGATGGAGCATGGCCAGATAGAGAGAAAATGATTGTACACTATATTATTTCAAAGTAACAGTAAACAGTGCACACAACAAGGTAAATATAACAACAATAAACACACAGAACCGTGTAAAAACAGTTAATGATGCTGAGGTGAACATGTGAAGGAGCGTCACTGTGTTCTGAGCCACACTGCTTCAAGCACCAAAAAAGGGAGAGAGGTCACAACCAAAGTGGGTGATCTGTCCCAACCTGGCCTTGTAGAACTACTTAAAACTAGGTCCGGAGGGTCCAGGTAATCCTAATGGCCACAGGCCAATAGGCAGTGAGTAGAACTAGTAGCAACTGGAAGGTACAGGGCTGGGAGGGAGGAGGGCCTCCCCATGTTAAGTGAGTGCAATGTGGGAGGAGGAAGACCTCTATATGCCGCCTAGAAAATCTAAATTGTACGTCTGGAAAGCAAGAGAAAAAGGGGGAGTGAGAGGTACACCCAGCTCTATTTAGCTGTCCAATAGCCTTGCTTTTGGTGCACGGCTAATTAAGCATCCCCAGAGCGGCCCTCGGGTACAATCACCCGTAAAAGGGAAAAGGAGAATTGGGCTGGAAAAAGTATCTAACCACTCCTGCAAGGGGAGCATGTGGTGAAGTTAGTGGACATCCAACTTGGGGGAAGGGAGTTCAGATTCCTGTCTGGGTGCAGTAAGCATCTACAGTCAGCCAGCAGGAACTTGCTGATGGGCCGATAAGGGGGAAGGGGTGCCACAGCGGAGATAGCCAGGTCCGCGTGCTACCCAGTATCAGCAGGGAATGCTCCAACCAGGAAAAAACATTGTTAACAAGCATTAAGTTTAGAAAATCAAAAAGTCTTAGCCATTCTTTAAATGTCCTGCAAGTCAGCCACCTTTTCCAGAAACTCAACAGTCTTCCATCTGACTTTTTTCAGTTCTGCTAGGCTGCTAGGCCGCAGAGGGGTGACCAGGGCTTCTGCAAAGGTTTTAGTTCCAGGTTTGAGTAGGCCAGCCACCAGTGCCAGTTCTTCCTCATCCTCCTCCTCTGTAGTGGCCCAGTCCAGCGGGGTAGTATTGTCCATGTGCTTGCAGGATTCAACATCTGGGAGGTCATGCTTTTCAAATCCTGTTGGTGATACTGTTTCCGCCCTTGGAAGCTTGGCAGTGGGGAGGCTGACAGTTTACCAGCATTTAGTTGTGCTGGACTTCTGGAACGTTGGCGTTGCCAGTTGGTAGTGGGATATTTAGGCCGTTCCTGTTTACCTGCTATTTCCAGTTCTGCAAAGGAATGTCTGGCAGCAGAAGGTAGGTTGTCAGCAGGTCGGTTTTCTAGGTCTCTCGATTGATGGGAGTCTTGTAAGGGAGACGTGGGAAGTGTTTTTGCAGCGACACCAGTCCAGTTGCAGTTGTCTTTCCCCAGAGACTGTCTCTCCTTTTTGTCTGTTCCCCTACCCATACGATCCCCTGGGACCCAGAGGCATCTGGGAGATGCAGACCGGGATATGAGGCCTGGCCAATGGATATTGATCCACGTTTCAACTTCTCTTGGAGACTCCACTGGGAAGGCCTTCCCATCCCTGGATATATGCAGTGCAGTAAGTTTTTTAAAATGGTATTGGAAAGAATTAGCCAGCAAGATTTTCTTTAGGGGACCATATGCTCTTCTTCTAGCAGCTACCTCCTGAGAAAAATCCTGATAAAAGGAGATGGTAGCACTCCTCCATGTAAGCTCTCCTATGTCTCAGGTAACTCGGAGCAGCCTCTCCTTCACTGGGTACCTTAACAGGTATGCTATTATAGTTCTAGGGGGCATTGGAGCTGTCTGGTCTGCCAGTCCCCCTATGAGCTCTTTCCACGCCGATCGGTTCTCCCCATCTATCCCCCCAACAGTTGAGGCAGACAGTCATTAAGAAAACATTCCATGTTTGGGCCTTCAGCCCCTTCTGGAATCCCCAAGATTCTAATATTATTCCTCTGGCTCCTATTCTCCTGGTCTTCTGCCCTGTACCAGAGTCTAGAAAGCTTGGCTTCATGTTCCCTGAGACGTTGCAGTACTGTGAAATGCTGCCTCTCAAGTTCCTCTGTTCTCTGCTCCAGGACATTTTGTTTGTCCTCCAGCCGGCGTATGTCAGCCACATTCCCCGCCAAGGATGCCCCAATGTTGTCCACCCTCATCAGAAGGGCTTCTAACATTTTTGTAATGTTAGAGAGGGTGTTCCCTAGTTGGGCCTGGTCGTGGGGAGGTTGAGCGTCTTGCCCACAGGGCCCCTGCACATTGTTCTTTGAAGCATCCCTCACCCCCACTGTCTCAATATTTAGTTTGGGCATATGAAGGAACTGCAGTTTGCCCTCCACTGTCAGATGCCCGTGACTGACTGAAAACTGCAACCTGTTAGGCTGTGGTCGGGCGCTAAAGCAATGGTGAACATAACCACAGGTGATCTAGTAACCCTGCGCTCAGGCTTACGCAGTCTGCACCGACTGTGTGGCTCCTAGCTATTAGCACTGAAAAATTACATATAGAGCATGGCTCCAACAATGAAAAGCATCAGGATGGTGGTGGCAGAGGTAGGGAGGGATTTTCCAGTTGCTGCAAAGGTAGCTCAGTCTGGCACTGTGGTGGATTATATGTGATTATGTGCCAGGCTGAGGCAAAGCAAAAGTTCTAAGCTGCCATTGCTGTTGGGTCCAAGCCATGCCCCCTCACCCACTTCCCAAACTGACAAGATCTTTCTGCGTGTTTCATTTATCTTCTGTTGTGATGCAACTTCTCTTCCCATCTTGCTGTCATCAGTCTTGGGGATCCAGCTACTGGCACCCACCTCCTGGTCACTTTTAAATATACTGAACAATATAGGTCCCAGAAACACTTATAAATGCATAGAGATGCCCTAAACTAGGTGGAACATGTTTAAAGCAAAAGAATAAATGACCTAAATACAACTGCTACTAACACTAAATTGTTTTGGGACATCCTGTGCCATCTTACGGTACCTAAGAAGCTGGAATCCTATTGTTTTGTATAGGAATACACAGTGCCACCTGTCAGCAAGAAGCACAGTAGCACAGTTTTAGACAGTATAGACAGTTTAGACTGTAGGCTGGCAGTATAGCCTAGAGGTTAGAGGAACGAGGTGTGAATGAGCGTGGTACAGCCAGCAGCCCAGACCTGAGTTTGATTCTCACAACCTCCACTTGCATACTGTGTGACACTAAGCAAATCACTTAACAGCCCAGTGCCCCTGAAAATAGGCACTTGTGCCTGATGGGCCTTACCCGGTTACCAAAGACTAAAATAAAAAAAATAAAACAAGTAATATTTTGTATGATATGACAGGATTACCAGTGTAATCCAATGGTAATTATTACTCCAATTTGTTATGTAGAAAACTGAACTCTAATTACAGAGTGCTTCATTTAGCAGTGTGACACTGTAGTAAGATAAGAATTAGGAGACAAAAAGACCAAATGTTCCAACTAGTCAGTCCCTCTGCCATCTCACCAGATGTACCAAGCAAGAGATTTGATGTGTGTGCCATTTTACTTTGCTGACTTGCTGGATTGCTTCCTTGCCTTGATTTAGGGCCCAGTCCAGAAAAGGTCCAGATGGGCTTTGTGGCTGCCTAGTGAAGATGCATAGTCACTTGCATGAAAAAAAGATCCACAGTGCACAATATGCATGGTGCAAAAGTGCCGTGCATACTGTCTGTACATCGGTATTGAGAAATGGCAACCATGGACATGTCCGAACATAGTCATAATTTATGCATGAGAATGCCAGCCTACAGCACCAGACATGCATTTGCATGTGTGGATCATGGGCCTTAAAACTGTTGTATGTGACCCTAGGTTCTGCAGTAGCAAAGTCACTGCTCTTTAAAAACAATGAGTTACACACAAGAGTGGTGACAATCACACTATACAAGAAGGTATGCAAATAACAGTGAAATAACCACAGACACAGTAAAATAGTAACAAAAATCTAAATATATACTGTTCAATTTTGAATAACATGGCCCTATAGTGTGTATCCCAGTAACTGGGATGCCGTACATCTGGGAAACATTGTTGCCTTCATGGTACCCAATGTGAGGTCAATGGTGTCAGAGTTTGTCCCTGGGTTGAGGGAAGAGGTTACTAGACTCTGGGCTAAGCTGACCAGATTCAGATGGCATTGTCCCTCACCTGGGGCCACTGAATCCACTGCTGCTGCCCCAGAGGATGCCCAGGAGAAGGAGGGCCTGCTGGACAGTGGTGGACTCCAAGATGGTGGTGTGGTAGGGCAGGGGCACATTTCTGCATTGGTTTGGAAAGACAAGACTTTATGGTTAAGTGGGACAAAATCCTCTTAGAGGCATCTGAGAAATTAGACTTTTTATTGAAAATGCTGTCATTATTCAAAATGAGGTTGCACAAGAACCTAAAGCAAAAGAATAGGCATTTAATGTTTTTAAACAGAGTGATGATTTTCTTGCACAGCTGAAGAAATTAGAAAATGCAATAGCTGAACATTGCATACAGAAAAATTAAAGAAGAAAACGTTTGTCTGTGATGAACAGGGTTTTGCAAATAATAGATTTTAAGTTGGAGCAGATTTGAAGCAACTGAAAGTCCAAAGTCACTATTAAAAAAGAGTGGGAGTGGGAGTAATTTATACTAGAGTTCAGGTCCAGATACCAATGGTGAGGGCTCCAGCTCTAGTTTTTTAGTGAAAGACAGAGAAACCAACTGGAAGGACAAAAGGAGGTGGTATGAGCTGAGAAGCAATACTAAAACCACTCAGTTCAATTCAGAAAATTACATTGGATAAGGGGGGAAGGCAAGATGAAATGGAGGCAGAGACAGAAACTTAGGGAACCAAGGGTGGAATCAGAGGAGGTGGAGGTAATGTAGAACAATGTTATAGTGTATGGTCCTGGGTTGTTGTGAATGGAATTCCATCCATTGTAAAAAAAGTCATTCTGCGTCAGTAGTGGTGTAGCTACTGCAGCAGAATGACTTTTCATTCTGCTGCAGTAGCTACGTCACAGTATGACTCTTCCAATCAGTGCGGTTAATTAGAGAAACAAGGCAGCTGAACTGTTGCATGGGAGAGATGCCACTGCTCGCACATCTCTGAAGAGCCACGCTTGGACCACAGAAGCTGACTGTGCTGTCAAGAGAAAGTAAGTCCTTCTTCATTTTGGGGAACCATACATTAAGTGTATGGCGACCTGTACACTTCTTGGCTACTCTTCCCACTCATCTTTTCCATGGCGGCAGAAGGACTTCTCAAGCTTCGCTCTCGAGGTCATTAGCCATCAGAGAAAACACTCGGGGGAAGAATAACCTTGTTGCGAATGGGACACCATACACTATCCTATATACCAATCTGTCAGGTCATGTTTTAACCCCTGTGAACTAAATGTATTAAACAGAGGGCTCTCTTTTGTGCTGACAGTTGGCTTCAGATTGCTTGATAGCATAACTGATTTACACCGGATATACAAGCAACTCAGCTTATGTTCCTTTTTTAATAAACAAAACAGAACAATGATATGACTAATCCTGTTGAAACTGTGAGCATTGTTAGAAACCCTCTGAAACCAGCTAATTGGTGAAAAAGATGACACTACCTTGTCTTTAATAGTAGGCACACAACTGGAAATTAATCTGGTACCCCCACCCTGACATGGACATGTAATTGGGGATTTTACAATCTGATGGAAAAATACATGTCCATGTACCAATCAAAAAATCTTTGAACACCTTGTGGTCAGTGCACCACCATGTGGAACAAAACAATGTGGTAAATGTAAGTTTTGTCCCTATATAAAAGAAACAAAAACATTTACCAATCCATTTTCTGGCAAAAAACATGAAATTAAGCATCTGATTTTGTGCCACACTACTGGGGCTGTGTACATCCTAGGATACTCTTGTGGTTCTTATTATATTGGTAGGACCACGAGGGAGTTTAGTGTCAGAATGGGAGAACATGTTCGGGCTTTAGAGTATAATGACATGTCTTGTGCTATAGTCCAACACGTTAAAAGTAATAGCAACACATTCCATTCTATCAAATTTCTGGGTCTTGAAATGGTCTCTGTGGGACCATGAGATGGTGATTTAGAATGAAAGATTAGACAATGGGAGAGTTTTGGGATATTTTAGTTAAAAGCAAGGGAAGGGTTTAAATGACAGCGTTGATTATCAGCTCTCTCATAATATTTGTGTTTTCTATGCTGTGCTTTTGCACAATGAATTATGGTATATATGTGTATTCATTGGCATGTATAATATTTATGACCGTGTCTTTAAATAAGTGTGCTCCTGGGCTAATTTAGTCCTTTGTATTGAGGAATATTTCAATTAACAGGTGATTTCATTTTATCTGCACAAGATTAATTGTATGGTGTATATAAAGAAGTACAGTGTGTTTACTTGCCATCTCTGATGAAGCTCAGTAGCTTGCTGTGCGAAACGTAAGAGGTATTTTTGTGGTTTTACCTGTTACGCTCCATAATGGTATTTTGAGCCAGCATTGTAGCACTTGCACTTTGTTAATACATTTTTGATATCAATATTGGTCCTTGGTTTGGGTGCTCACTTATTTTCTCCGTGAGAAATTTGAACAGTACGTCATTTTAAAAAGGCACAGATTGTAGGGTCAATTTGAACAGTACTTTATTTTGAAAAGGCACAGATCGTAGGGGCAATTTGAATGGTACTTTATTTTGAAAAGGCATGGATCATAATACTGTATTGCTGGCTAACAGCAGTCACCCAAGGCATGTAATTTCAAATGTGCCTAAGGGGCAATTCTTACATGCCCGGTGCAATTGCATTACTAATGCAAGTTTCAGAAGCAATGCAAAGCTCTAACAAAGCATTTTAAACAATGTGAGTATTGTGATAACATTATTCAAAATGCTGAAAGGTTTGCAAGTCGGCAGTCTAGGAATGAACTGTTGTATACTCAGGACAATATAGGAAGAACTGTGAATGTTGTTCAATATCATAACAGTGGCAACATTTATAACAAGGTATTCTTCATTAGTTTCAAGTGTAAAAAAAATGTAACATGGGAGAACTGGAACATCTTACAGGGTGATCCATGCCTTAGGGGACTTGAAAAAACAAAGGTTATTTACAAATAAGTACAGTATAAAAGGGAGTTTAGTGCATAACACTCAGCTGATGTGTAACCCACAGAGATTGTTATCAGAAGCCTTCAGGGGATCAGCACCATGTGGGAGGTGCAAGGCATGTCCCAAAGTAAAATAACTCATCAAGCCATGTGCAATACAAAAACTTAAACTTGGGAATTTAATTACCTGTGTCAGTAGGAGAGTAATTTATGCTGCTCTTTGTGAATGTGTTTTTTTTTATATTGGGAAAACCATCTGCCAGTTCTGAGTATGGGTGGGGGAGCACTTACGAGCCATAAGGAACAAGCTCAAAGAGTATGCAACTGTAGCCTATTGTATGGCTCCTGTGGTCAGTTGAGGCAGTCATGTATTTCAGTTTGTGGAATTAGAAAAAGCGAGTTCAGATGTGAGAGGAGGAGATTTTAACATAAACGTTTTAAGAAGAGAGAGCTGCTGGATTTACAATACAGGAGCCTGTTACTGGCCATGATTTAATAATGATCTGGAAATGTTACTGTTTCTCCAAAAATCAATACTGATTGGGTAAAATATGAGTGCAATACTAATTATGACTTCACTGTTATGCAAGAATCTGCTCATGTTTTAACTGATGATTTTATGTTTTTGATATGCTGTGATAAACTGTTTTATGTGATTACATGTTATGTAAAAATGTGTTAAATTATGAAGGTTCTCCTCTGTGTACCAGCTGCTGTTTTTACCATTAGCATTTAAAGGTAATTGTGCCTTTATGTTGTACCAGTAAAAAAATAAGATTGGGATAAGCCAGTACCTTGACAAAGCATGCATTGTAACACATGAAACTTTGGTGGGAGGAGCCATTCTGTATGTCTGCGTGTCCAGCATTCCTTGTTTTAATAAATGCAATTTTAAATTCATATCAAAAGTTTAAAAGTCATTTTTTTGCAAAAGACTGCTTCAACAGTGGAGTAGTATTGTGTACAATTTTTCCTGCTCTTCAAGAGGTTTAAAAGCCGGTTTTGTATTTGTAAAGGTGCACAGTCAATGAGAGCAAGAACCTCCTCTAAGATTACTAGGGAGCTGAATTGCACTGCACAAAAGTTTAAAAGTCATTTTTTGAGGGGTAAAAAGCACATGACTGAGAACTCCTACCCTAGTCATCTGACACTTTAATGGCTGAAATTCAAAGAGACTGATCCAGTGTTCATGTGAGTCAATTTAAATGCATGAATATTCAGTCCTCTAATGGATAGTCATGCACTACAGTTCAAAAGTAAATGTAAAAAAAAGTTAAAATGCAGAAAAATGCCTCTTTACTTAAATAGTATTTAACATAATAATATTCATAAGAAGGCACACAGTTTAACTATTGTTAGGAGATCTAAACCTCACTTTCAGGTTCTTGGGAATGCAAGTAATCACAGACACATAGCAAGAGTAATAAACAAGTTTATTACTACCAAAAGGATAAAATCACAGTTGCCCTAAGCAGTTCTTACCAATATGAACCAGGAGCCAGTGCTAAGCGTTCCCTATACCTTGAGGTTTCTCTGTGTCTCCTGGGATCTCCGATGTACAAGACTAGTGTATTACATTCTATACCTATGATAATTACTATGGTTACTGTAAGATAGAAACATTTCTAGTTACAGAGATGAGCCCTATTGGCTAAATTAGAGGTGGCTCCAGGGTCCAAGATAACATTATAGAATTTTGTATAGTCATCAGTTTGTGAACAAAAGAGTTCTTCTACAGAGTCTTACATAACTCAGTGTAGTAGTACAAATCACCAAAAGGTGGCAATGCCGACTTACATATCATAATTACTCCAAGTACACAGGTGCCTTGGCATCTTACAAGTAAGAAATATACAGAAAATACATAGAATATATGTATTAGCAAGCAAAGTATATTACAACAATATGCATTCATATCCTGACATCTACTCTTGTACGGTAGATGCCCTTAGCCCTATATGTTAGTATAACATATACGTAAGTGCTAGCTGTCTACGGTGTACCTCTGAGGGTACCAATTAAGGTGCAGGGACCTCGTGTAACATTCCCCCCCTTGTTGCCTCCAAGGGAAACACAGCAAATCTAGGGAAAGGCCAGAGAGAAGTGGTCGTTTACAAACCTGACGTGCAAGCTTTGTAAAGGAACTCGAGTTGCTCACGGTGTTGGTGCAGTGTGCACCGTAGGCAGCAAAGCATAATAATCAAAATAAAGATTACAAATGCTTGTATAATAACAAAACCTTGAAAAGTAATCTCTAACCAGGTGTTAGTCAATGCATCATTCATGTCACCATCATTAATCAATGAGAGGATAGCTTCATTGGCCTTGGTCATATTATTGCTGATGTGGATGAGGTGTGTGTCTTTCCTGTCTAAAAGTGATTTTAATGTAAGTGTCAGTGGGTCCATGTATACATTAAAATATGGTAAATATTCAGACAGTGTGAGCAGATAATTAGGATTACCATCAATGATGTCTGCATCTAGCAAGGGTACAGGGGTTATGACGGTATGTCCAATGACAGTCTTCTGGTGGGGGACAAAACAGAAATTGGGGTAATCAATAAGACATGTCACAGATCCATAAGTATAGCTTTTAAAGTTAGTTACCACACAGTACTCCTCATCAGAATTATACTGAGAGTGAACAGTAGGGAGTCTCCACTTTTGCAACTGGACAGGGCAGGTGTAGGCCATCTTCAATATCCGTGTTGACAGGCGAAGAACCTCCTCACGATATGATTGGTAGAGCTTATCTGGAGCCAGAGTCGAATCCAAGGGATCAGTGCCATTCTTGGTGATGTCATCATCCATGGCAAAAGTCCAATCAATGCTATCTGGAGAATAACCACAAACAGGTTTAATAACATCAAATACATCACAGCGGCATAAGTAAATGTATTGCTTCTTCACACAGCAGTCCATATGCAGAGCCACCCAGGCATCCAGGAAAGGATGGAAAACCAGTAGAGGTGGTAGATCCAGGCATTCTCTGTAGATATCTTCATCCAAGTGCCCTATCGAATTAACCAGTGCAAGCTTGTTGAACAAAGCTGTAGTGGGATCAAAATGTTGTAAAGAAACAGTGAAAGAAACAAACATGGTATCTGTTATGGAACACTTCTTAGCAGCAACACAAGGACCAGTATTAGGGTGTCTGGTCACAAACCCCAAATTCCTAGTTGTAGAAAACGGAATGGTTAAAGCTTGTTGCATACACATAGCAATACAGTCAGGGTTTTACATCGTGGACAATACCATTTGGAGATGCATCTGTTATGTATGATATCAGGGATTTTTCCAGATTCTAGATCACGGAAGAGATTGTTGATGGTAGTGATGATGTATGAGCCATAGGCAGAGCAAAGTATTTCTCTAGCAATGTATTGTTTATCTGCTTCTTTATTGTTTTGTTGTATGAGCGCATTTATCTTATCTCTTGAATCAGTAAATGCCTTAGCAATGTCATGCATGTTGCATACAGTGTATCTTTCTTCCTGACTAAGGCCATCCACACCATTCAATAATGGAGGTAGTATATCGTTAACCAAACCAGTGGAGAACTTGGCAGAATGAGCTTAGATAGCAGCAATGTCTGCTTTATTCCAAATAGACATAGCCGTACCAAAAAGGCCTGTGACAGTACCTGTTGCACCTGTAACATCAGAACTGTCAACTTCACGTGTCTTAGGTTTATGAGTTAGATCATCCGGAGTGGGTTTTCTTCTGAAGTTGCCTCTATGTTCAGTAGAGTGGACCCTGGCAATAGGGTCTTGAGTATGAATCTGAAATGCAGCTAAACTATCAAGCAATAATGAACTATAAAATGCTGAAGTGTTAGTATTGTGACACATATCAAATTCTTTCATATTCCAGTAAGTAAGAGTAATCAAAACAGGTATATGCATAAACTGTAAGTTAATCAATGAACCGGGGAAGGCAGTGGCTGTTAGAGCACTACGGGAGCCAGGGGTATGCTTTGGACATTCCAAAAGCTGTTTATCAGTGGGTGGTAACAAAGAGAGGTACATGGCTGCAGAAGCCATGTGGTGTATAGCACAAAATTTCCGAGCAGAATCCCTAGGCAAAGAATTACAGTACAAAGGATCAATTAAGGCAGTAATGTTGTACAAACCAGAATTTCTTAATGTAGTTTGTAACAAGGACAGAGAACCATTTGGGGATAATTTAGCATTGGGCCAACCCTGGAAAGTTTCTTTGGAGAGTTTGGCCACAGTGAGAATTTGTCCTTGTGATGTGGTTTGCCACTCAATTTGTAGGGTTGATTTATCAGGAGCAACAACCGAGGCAGTGAGGTAAGCATCGGAACCTTCCTGGACAGTAATCAGACTATTTGGTATATTGATGGATACTCCCTCTGGAGGAGGTGCTGGAGGATTGAGGTGTCGTAGAAGGTTCGGTACTGTGCCTTGGATGCAGGGGATAACTTCTGAGATGAGGAGATAATGGAACAAGATAGCCATCTTGTCAGTGTATCTGAAAAGGAAGATCAAAGATTAGTATGTTAGTACTATTCTGCCCAATGGGGTGAGGAAAAGTAGTTAAGCTCCTTCATACAGTTTCAGCTGGTTTGCAAGTAACCATTTGTCAGTCAACTTATTGTTATGCAGGAGTCTAACCTGATAGACTGCTGAACTGAGCTTGTTGACAATGGAGTATGGGATTTCCCACTTGTTGGAGAAGAAGTGAGTGGGATGTGCAAATCGGAGTACCATTACCTGATCTCCAACCTGCCAATCCACTTTTTGTGTGTGTTTGTGAAACTGTATTTTGGATTGTTGCTGGGCTTTGCTCATGCAGTTGGCAGCATACAAGTGTGTGTGTGTGTATGAGGTCTTTTCTGAGTTTTTACACATATTAGTCTACAGACACACAGTCTGCAGTGGGGGTGTGCAGGTCAAACAACAGGTGTTCAGGTAATCTCATCTGTCTTCCAGTTATCACCTCAAAGGATGTAAGCTGGGTAGTGGCTGAGGGTGTACACTTAATTGCCATAAGGAGTAACGGCAGTAGGGAATCCCAGGTTTTGGGATTGTCCTCAATGAATTTGGAAAACATTTGCTTAATCCATCTGTTGGCTCTTTCTACTTGACCTGAGGATTGGGGGTGGCAGGGTATGTGGAACTTCTGCTGAACTCCAAGGAGTTCAAGGGATTCTTTCATCAACTCACCTGTAAAACTGGTTCCTTTGTCAGAGTCTACCTTAAGAGGTAGGCCCCACCTGGAGAAAATCTGTTCCACCAGGATTTTGGCAGTGGTCTTTGCCGTGCATGTCTAGTGGGGAAAGCTTCAACCCACTTGGAGAAGAGATCAGTTACCACAAGAGCATACTTATTATTTCTGCTGGTGTTGGTCAGAGGGCCAATAAAATCAATCTGTATGGCATGCCAAGGGCCAGAGTGTCATTGTGGTAAGAGTTTGGCATTTCATTTGGTAGGGATGGGGTTGTTTTGTGCACAAACGAGACAGTTGTCTATGTACTGTTTAACTTCTTTGGTGACATCAGGCCACCAGGTGGTTGTCTTAAGCATTTGGAGGGTATTTTCCACTCCCTGGTGTCCACCAGTGGGTGTATCATGCACTTGGTGCAAGAATTCAGATCTTAGGTGTCTGGGGACCACCTACAACTTGGTGGTGGAGTCATCAGATGAGCTTGTCATCTGGTGACAAGCATAACTTACCTTCATGCCTTCGGTAGGGGTTGTATGTGGGAAATTTCTCTTCGGTACTCTTGTCAAGGAATCTGAACACTTCTTTGAGTTCAGTATCAACATGTTGGGCTGCTGAGAGGTCCAAGGGGGAGAAGGGTTCAGGTTTCTTCCTGAGTGCTGCAATCTGTACGGCCGCATTGGCCTCTGGATGGTCCATCATCCAGGTGTCCCCCCCTCGGGTCCCTTCCTTGACAAGGGTGTCTGCTGTGTCATTAAAGGCATGGTAGGAGTCATGGAGAGAATGAGCTTTAACTTTGTGTACATAGAGTTTGTGTTCAAATTTCTGTGCCAGTGAATGTATGTATATTACCAATTCCTTGTACTTCACTGGGCTGCCATCAGAGGAGAGAAAGGAGTTCTTCTGCCAGAAAGGAACAAATTCTGTAAGAGAACAACAAACCCAGTTAGAGTCTGTAAAAATGATGGCATCCTCAGTCCCATGCTGGATGAACTCGAGGGCACAGGCCACCGCTGCCATCTCTGCATATTGTGATGATGCTATACTACAGCGCTTAGATATTTTGACAGTGTTCCCATAAGGGTAGATCACTAGAATGCCAATCCCTGCAATTTGTTCTCCCTGATAGTAGGATGCTGAACCATCAGTAAAGATGTGACACAAAGAGGTGTTATCAAGTATGTGTGGCGTGGCAGGGAGGAAAAGACCTGGATCCAGAAGATCAGGTGACTGCAGTGTACAGTCATGGGGTTCTCTTTGGAAAAGGAGTCCATGAGCCAGCATAGATGGAATTTTTGTTGGTTGTACCTGTATGTCTCTATCCTGGAGAAGAAGTGACCAGTGTGTCAGTCTGGTATTAGAGACTGACCCATCCTTCACTCTGTCTGAGAGCAGAAAGGTAGTTGGGGTGTGGTTGGTGTTGATGATCAGTGGGGAGTACCCAATGATATACAGGAAGTGCTTGACAGCCCAGTAGGTGGCCAGAAGGTTCCTTTCACAAAGGCAGTACTTCTGTTCCACTGGGGTCAAGAGCTGTGATGCATATACAATGGGTCTCGGGGTACCATGAACCTTCTGGACCAGCACTGCTGACATGGCAGTGTCAGAGGTCGCACATTCCAGATGGAATGGTAGTGCTGGATTGGGGTTGACCAGAGCTACGGTGGAGGCCAAGGCCTGCTTCAGTGATGTCACAGCCTGGGGGTGTGTATGGGGCCCCAAGTCCATGGGATGTCCTTCTTGAGTAGCTCATACAGAGGAGCAACTTTCTGAGCAAAATCACAAATAAAATCTCTTGAATAATTTACCATACCTAGAAACCTTCGAAGAGTTGCCACACTGGTGGGCAATGGCAAGTCCTGCAATCCCTGTACCTTCTTCCAGGTAGGGCTTCGACCTTGGTCAGTTATTTTCAGACCTAGAAAGAGTACTTCTTTCTGACATAGTTGTGCTTTTGCTGGATTGCATTTCAAGCCTGCTCTCTGAATGAGAGTCAGTAGTTCGTCCAAGAGATCCAGATGTTGTTCCTGTGTGGCTGTTGCCAGCAACAGGTTGTCCACATATTGCAAGAGACATTGGGGAGTAGAGAAACTTTTGAGGGCATCCATCATGTGCAGATGGGACAGGAATAGACTATTATGGAATCCTTGTGGCAAGCAAGTCCACGTGTACTGTCTTCCTTCAAAGATGAAGGCAAACTTATATTGACTCTTAAGGGCCAATGGTAATGACCAAAAACCATTGGAGATGTCCAGGGCACTGAACCATTTCAGGTCAGGTGTCAAAAGTCGTAGCACATCAGGTGCTGAAGCCACAGTTGGGGAGCAACTGGGGGTGACCTGATTCAGTTTCCTGTAGTCAACAGTAAGTTTCCAGGCACCTGTGGTTTTTTTCACGGGCCACACTGGGGAGTTGGCAGTGGAAATGCAAGTTCTGATTACTCCTTGCTTAAGGAGTGACTTGATTGTTTCTCTAAGAGAAGGCAAGACCTCAGTTGGGAAAGGATATTGCCTTTGCCTATCGTGTGCTGGGCCTGGCACTTCGATGACAGTGTGCATTCTGCTACAGTCATGTTTGTTAATTGCAAATGCTTCCAAATGTCATTGCAAAATTGGGAGAAGCTTTGGGAAAAGTTCATGAGCCTTGAACTCCTTGTCATTGGCAGAGATTGTTGCCACGACGTGAGAATCAGGACTCAAAATGGTATGATATTGACCCTGAATCTGTATCAGTAGCATGCTAGCTAGGTCCACCACACAGCCGTGTGGCGCAAGGAAGTCAATCCCTATGATACTAGGATGATCATGCAATACCATTAGCTGGAAAGTGTGTGAGGCCTTTAGATGGACTAGCTCTACCGGTAGGGGTAGAGAAAGGTATGCAGATAGCCTAGTACCATCAACTCCTGACACATTGGTCCTCAGTCTGGTGGACCAAGGGGATGTGTCTGGGTGTTCATCATGTAACACAGATACAGCTGCACCTGTATCTAGCAAGACTACTAGTAGGTGGCCCCCGACCTCGGCCTCGGTGCAGGGCCTTCCATTTGTATCCAAGACTAGCTTGTTTACAATCTGGACTGGGGCCTGTAATTGTCAATCTGTACTGCTGGGAGCATGGAGAGGTTGGGCCTGACTCTTGTGAATCACTTCACCATGCTGCACTGATGCTATATAGGGAGGAGCTTCTGGGTTCAGGCCTGTATGAGCCTGAGGGCCAGCACCACCAGTTTCCCCATGACCTGTTGGGGTCTGGGTTGCCGGTTGGACCGCCGCAAGGGCCTGTGTGGGAACAGCATCTGCTACAGAGTGCACTTGTCCCAGGAGCTCTAGGAATTTCTGATTCTCTTCTGCTATCTCCCTATATGAAGGGCCTGTTCTTTGTTGTGGTTTACCTTTACCCTTATGCTTTTTGTACTTATGCCAATTCTGGTTCCCACCCCAATTGTTGTTGCTGTTGCGGTTGTTGTTGATGGGCCTGTTGGGGGTGTTGGTTATCAGCTGGAGGGGCCTGTTGGTGTTGGGCCTGCCCTTCCACAGTGTAGTACATCGTGGCCTCTGGAGAGGGCTCCATGGTGGCTACTTTCTTGGAACCGGAGCCCAGATCACGGATGTAGAGTTGGTAAACTCTCTCGGTTTTCCGAAGGATGTCAGCAAAACTATCCATATTGGGGTAGGTGGTTGGCTCTACCTTTTCTCGTACTGCAGGAATCATGTTCCTAAGGAACAGGGTCTTATATTCAATAAGATCTACATCCGCAGCTTCTTGCGCAAAAGGCTTTCCTGCTCAGTAGGCCATCCATAGTCTCTGATGGTAAGTTGCTGGACTTTCCTTTGCATTCTGTTTTACAGGGTATACAAGCACCACTCCTACTACACCTGGGCTGTGAGCAGAAATCAGCTCAGCTGCAACCTCATCAAAGGTGGCATTCCCATTTTGGCAGATGGCATCAGGGAGTTTGGCTCACAAACTAGGATCGATGGTGTGACGTAGTATTTGGACCTGGTATTCTGCAGTGAGGCTAAGCATCTCGCATTTAGAATGCACCTTTGCCAAGTGACAGCTGAGGTTGTCGGACGGGTTCATCTGACTGATACTGTCAGCTATTTGCTGAGCAAAGTAGGCCATTTGTAGGGGATTACTGGGTCGATCAGGCAGAGGTAGATTGTCTCGAGTGCCATCCAGGGCGGCCAGAGCTGCAACCTCGGCCGCAGTGTGGACAATATCCTCCTGAGTGCCAGCCTCCTGCAGAAGCTGCCTAATCTGGGTTTTAATGGCCTGTTTACTTCTCTCAGGAAGAGGCACATTGCCTATCACAGTTTCAATCATCATTTCTGTCTCATGCCTATCTTCCACATTAATAACGGCCATTGGTGGTGCCATTGGGACCAGGCCTGGGCCTGCTCCCCCCTATCATGGGGGCCACCATGTTGGCATCTCCCATGATGGGCATCACGACGTCGATGACGTATGACATGGTGAGGGTGGAGTGGGGACCCGCCATGTTATGGACGGCTAGGTGGGGTCTCTGGGCCATAGTAGGTGTGTGACTGGGCATTGTATTGAGAGATGTCATCATCTGACAACTCCCCTTCAGATGACGTATGTAAGGCAGGGGCTACGCCTCCCATCGCCTTAACATGACCAGTCAGAACCTCCTACTGATGGTGCAGTTTCGCCATCTTGGTTTGACATTCAGTATGACTCACACTTGCAACATCCATATCAACCTCATCTTGCTTTTGCTTTTGCAACACTCTATATGCGGCGCTCAGTTCGCGATTGTCCCTAACAGCTGTTTTTAAGTCATTACGTACCTGGTTTATCTCGTCCTGTAGCTCACCCATCTCCTCACTCAACTGAGCATTTGCAGCACTTAGCAAATCATTCATTTGCAATGCCTGTCCCTTATCCTGTCTCAAACTTTCGCACTCCTGCTTCAACATACACAGTTCCTGTTCTCCAGCTTCAGCTGAATGATGCAATAGTGAATCCTTTTCATTCCTCAGAGTTTGGAGTTCAGACTCCAAGTTCTGCTGCAGTCTAACACATTCCATTTCCTGCAAACCCATCTGTTGCTTAAGAGATGAAATTTGCAGATCAAGGGTTCGAAACCTCACTTTGGAGGCTTCCAGAGCAGCATATAGAGCCGTGACCATCAACCCTTTAGCTTGATGCTTATTGGCTGATTGTCTCATCTCCGTGTACTGGGTTGAAATCCCCAGTATAGGGTTTTCAGATTGACTTGCGTCCCGCACGAAGTCAGCCCATCCTCCATGGGAGGTAAGGAAGTTCGAGACATCGAGTCTCAGTTCTGTACAGATATTTGATACGGTGGCCATTCTGTGGGAGGAAACGAAAAATCAAACTGTGAAAAAGGCGCTGTGCTGTGTATCAGTCCACAGCAGGAGCACTTTATACACAGCTGGGCTACTGTAAAAAGTTGTAGACTTACAAATCAAAGCTGTTACAGAGTGAGTGGAGTCGGCATCGCCCACACCTGAAAGGATGACAGCCAGATTTTGCAAGTGACTACAAACTGGTTTTAAAATTGGAGAGGTGATACGGGAATATACACCTACTGTCCCTGTGGGAGAGGGAAAAGTTCTAGAAACAAGTGAAAACTTACAAACACCAAATATTGCCTGTACATGGTCACCAATTTGTTAGGAGGTCTAAACCTCACTTTCAGGTTCTTGGCAATATTGGGAATGCAAGTAATCACAGACACATTGCATAAGAGTAATAAACAAGTTTATTACTACCAAAAGGATAAAATCACAGTTGCCCTAAGCAGTTGATACCAATACAAACCAGGAGCCAGTGCTAAGCGTTCACTATACCTCGAGGTTTCTCTGTGTCTCCTGGAATCTCCGATGTAATACTTCTGAAGGAAAGAATAGTTGAATACCTAGAGGCCAGTGGAGCACAGGACCCAAGGCAGCATGAGTTCACAGTGGGAAGGTCATGTCAGACGAATCTAATAGATTTCTTTGACTGGGTGACCAAAGTAGTAGACCAGGGAGGGGCTGTGGACATGGCCTACCAGACTTTAGCAAGACATTTGACACAGTCCCACACAAAAGATTAATAGTCAAATTAACCAGCCTGGGAGTGGGACCCAGGGTGGTAGCCTGGGTAAAACATTGGCTGGACAACAGGACACAGAAGGTAATTGCAAATGGAGTCCACTCTGAAGAAAGGGGGGTTACTAGTGGGGTACCGCTGGGTTCAGTATTGGGTCCAGTCCTTTTTAATGTCTTCATCAGTGACATTGCAGAGGGACTGGAAGGAAAAGTATGTCTTTTGCAGATGACACAAAGATCTGCAACAGGGTTGATACACAAGGAGGCATGGAAAGGATGAAAAGGGACTTGACAAGGTTGGAGGAATGGTCAAGTATGGCAGCTAGGATTCAATGCAAAGAAGTGAAAATAATGCACCTGGGAAACAAGAACCCAGGGAAGAATACACAATGGGTGGGGAGGTAGTAACAACAATAAAAGGAAGGGGACCTGGGGTAATCATATCAGATGACCTTAAGGTTAGCAAGCAATGTGAGAAGGCAGTAGGGAGGGCTGGGGGTATACTGGGATGTATAGGAGAGGCATCATCAGCAGAAAACAGGAAGTTGTTATCCCTCTGTACAGACAGTTGGTGAGACCCCATCTGGAGTACTGTGTCCAGTTCTGGAGACCCCATCTCCGCAAGGACATAGACAGGATAGAGGCAGTCCAGAGGAGGGCAACTAAAATGGTGCAGGGTCTGCAAGAGAAGCCATACGAGGAGAGACTAAAGGAGCTTAATATGTATACCCTTGAGGAAAGAAGGGAGAGGGGGACATGATAGAAACTTTTAAGTACCTCAGTGGAATCAACAAAGTCCAAGAGGGTAGCATCTTTCAGAAAAAGAGACTTGCAAGAACAAGGGGACACAATTTAAAGATAGAAGGGGGGCGGTTCAGGGGCAATGTGAGGAAGTATTATTTCACAGAGAGGGTAGTGGATGCATGGAACAGCCTTCCTGAGGAAGTTGTGGGTCTAAAAAACTGTGGGAGAATTCAAGAATGCATGGGACAGACATAAGGCAATTCTTGTGGGGGGTAGGAAGAAATAGGCTGTTGGTTAACTAGGATCTGTGGCTTATCCTGTAGGTAGGGAAATGGGCAGACTAGATGGGCCTAGCGGTCCTTATCTGCCATCAAAGTCTATGTTTCTATGTTTCTATGTACAAGACTAGTGTATTACATTATATACCTATGATAATTACCATGGTTACTGTAAGATAGAAACATTTCTAGTTACTGAGATGAGCCCTATTGGCTAAATTAGAGGTGGCTCCAGGGTCCAAGATAACATTATAGAATTTTGTATAGTCATCAGTTTGTGAACAAAAGAGTTCTTCTACAGAGTCTTACATAACTCAGTGTAGTAGTACAAATCACCAAAAGGTGGCAATGCCGACTTACATATCATAATTACTCCAAGGACACAGGTGCCTTGGCATCTTACAAGTAAGAAATATACAGAAAATACATAGAAGAATATATGTATTAGCAAATAAAGTGTATTACAACAATATGCATTCATATCCTGACATCTACTCTTGTACAGTAGATGCCCTTAGGCCTATATGTTAGTATAACATATACGTAAGTGCTAGCTGTCTACGGTGTACCTCTGAGGGTACCAATTAGGGTGCAGGGACCTCGTGTAACACTATCCATGCTTTAAGTTTTAGTACTAAGAAAAGCAAAACCATAAAATCAGTGGGGTATAGTGGGGATTCAGGAAAGTCAAATCACAGAATCACTTTATAAAGTATTGTAATCAAGGGAATAAACCAAGACTCAGGAGCTGTGGTATTTAAGTAGCTGTCAAACGTCCTTAAGTTTATGTTTCTGTTTTTTTATGCGAAATTGAAGAGGGATCTGGGAGAGTAGTGCTAGTATCAGTTTCTGTGACCTAAGATTGAGACCGGCAGCCCATGACCGAATGGCTTCCACATCTTCTGCAGCCTTCATGGCTGAACCAGACCTCAAAGATTTAAAATGGGCATCCTCAGAGTTGGAAAGTGAAACAAAACTGAAGTTTTCAGTACATGAATCAATCCATTCTCAGTGTCAGCTTTAGATTAGGGAAAAAATCATATTTGTTTAAACAGTAAAACAAGGTCAAGGCAATGTTCTAAAGATGGCTTGGAAATTCAGTCCCAAGTTCACAGAACAGCTCTTTGACTGCGCACAAATACATTAAATAGACTCAAGACTTGGTAGTCTCATATCTAATAGGTTTTCATGATAAGTAACTCTTAACAATTACAGTTCTTTGGAGCAAGTATTTTCCCAATTGATAATAGAATTGTGTAAACATTTTATGACAAATGTCAGCCATGCTGAATTAAACATTTTCTGTAAATATACTTTTCATCTAGACAATGTCTTTGTAGCCTCTCTTTAATGATATTAAATTTTTCTGAGCTAAGCAAGTTATCTTCAGTTTACCTATTTCTGTTCTCATGTATTCAGAAGGGGTCAATTTTGAAGCAAACAAGAGAACCTTGTAATAGTTCATTATTATTTTTTCTAACCCTTCTGGGAAACAAAAACCCCAGGGGCCAGATATTGGAAAATGGGCAAAGTGAAACACAAAGCTTTGTGCTGTGCTTGCCCATTGCCCATGACCCTGAGGATGCTATATTCAGTCAGATAGCGTACCAGCACTATCTGACTGAGCATAGGTGCATGTTGACACAGTGCTAAGCTGAGTAGCACTGCCCTGACATGGATCCCAGCAGTGCAGGGAACAGCACCTCCAGATCTGAAAGCACCAGCAGCTCCCGAAGTGATATTCAGATGGTCCGATGCAAATGAGCCCATTGGACATGCAAGGTGCTAAGGGGCCATTTGCATGCCCATTATGGACACATTTGCATGGGAATTGGCTGCAGGTTTGTGTCCCTGTGACCAGCCCCACCCCCATCCCTATTTCCAGGTCCTGTGAAAGTGGACATATTCCCTGGTGTCCAGTGGACCCCCTGTCCTCCAATTACCATCCCTGTATTACAAAAAATAGTCCCTGGTGTCCAGTGGTTCCTTCATCCTCTGATTGACAGCCCTTTTTTAAAAAA
This sequence comes from Neoceratodus forsteri, assembly GCA_016271365.2. Lineage (NCBI taxonomy): Eukaryota > Metazoa > Chordata > Ceratodontiformes > Ceratodontidae > Neoceratodus > Neoceratodus forsteri. The sequence continues at coordinate 464,361,123 of CM057452.1, forward strand.
AGTAGTCCCTGGCGTCCAGTGATCCCCTCATCCTCTGATCGCTGGCCCAATATTAAACAAGTATTTGCCAATGCCACATGTTTGCTAATTGTATTGCTGTTCTGCTGAGTCTTTCCTGTATACATTTTTACTATATATTTACCCAGGATACCACATATGAGTTGCAATATCTCGTTTTCAGTGGTGTCCTGATTTAACACATTGTTAGATTGTAAATACCGAGGATAGGCCAGCTGAGAGGCAATATCTACTTTTAAGTGGGCTCCCACATTTTGACCCCAAATGTCCAACAATCTTTTCATGACTTGACATTATGATCAAGACAGATGGAATTTTTTAAATTCTGACAGGTGATTTTGCTGTGTGACTATGGAAACAAGTTTCAGAGGTGATCTGAAAAAATGACACCTGCCTTGTTCAGGAGGTGGGGTAACACAAGGGATATTTTGAACATTAGGGGCCAGAATCTGCAAAAATAAAGTTATAAGTAAATGTTGGAACAATTTGTTTCCTCATAAATTAATTGGTTTTTAACATTTTTACCCCAAATTTTCAACATATAATCTTTTTATGACCTCTTCTTTTCAGCTTGATAGGTGTCATTTATAAAACAATGGCTGAAATGTCGTTTTGTGCCACAAGTGATAAAACACATTTTGGGTAGGATCTGAGAAATGACAGCTGTCACATTCATGAGGTGGTGTCAAAAAATGGCTATGTTTAACCGTTGGAGTCAAAACATTGAAAGTTACCAGTTATGGACATGCATTGAAAACTGCAAAGTAGACTCATAACTCTGTTGTTTTCTCATATTTTTACACAGAATTTTCAACTTAGCCTTCTTATGACCCCACATAGCCTTCTTGTGAGCCCAACTTCATGAACAAGGGCAGATAACATTTTCAAATCCAGCCCAAAAGGTGATTTTGTGCCACAAGTCAAAAACACATTTTGACCAGGATTTAAACAAGCATTTGTCAATGCCGAATGTTGCTTGCTTGTATGTGCTGCATAGGTATTTGGAAGTCAGTGGAGTGCAAATATTGAAAATTTGCAAACTTACGAGCGTTCGTAGGAACTGCGTAATGCACGCTCATGAAACAGTCATTTTTAGGAAGTTTGTGACCAACTTTTCAACATAGCCATTGTAAGACCTCTGCTCATGAACAGTGTCACTGTGATTTTCTTAATGTGCCCCATACATTGATTTCGACAATCGATCATGCCACTGTAGCGCTTAGATGGCGGAACACATTGGGGCGAGATGTGAAAAATGACAGCTGTACTGCTCATAAGGAGATGTGGTAAAATGGCAATGTTGAAAATCTGGAGTGAAAATATTGAAAATTCGCGAACTTACGAGAGTGCATAGGAAGTGCACAATGCAGGCTCGTAAAACAGTCATTTTTTGGAATTTTGTCACCAAATTTTCAACATAGCAATTTTAAGACCTCTGCTCATGAACAGTATCACTGTGATTTTCTTAATGTGTCACATACAGTGATTTCACACACCAACTGTGCCATTGAGCGCTACATGGGTGGAAACACGTTTTGGGCAAGATGAAAAATGACAGCTATACTGCTCATAAGGAGGTGTGGTAAAATGACAATGTTGACAATCTGGAGTGAAAATATTGAAAATTTGTGAACTTATGAGCGTGCGTAGGAACTGCGCAACACATGCTCGTAAAACAGTCATTTTTATGAATTTTTCCACCAAATTTTCAGCATAGGCTTTTTGAGAGCCCACCTTATGAACAATGGCAGTGTCATTTCATTAATTGGTGCTGAAAGGTGATTTTGCGCAGTGACTGCGAAGTCACCCTTTGGGCCCGATTAATGCCATGACAGTGAGAGAATTCAAGAGAGGGGTCCCAAAAACCCCATGTTGAAAATTTGAAAATTCCAAAAATGCCTGAGATATGCAGCAAAGTTGAAAAAACCCTATTTATTACATTATACAGCTTACGACATTTCCTCAGTTTGCGGTTGGCTTTGAAGAGTGCAGACGTGTTCCTGGTCCACGAATATAGTCGCGCGAGGTCCGGAGGTAAGTAGGGGGTGGGGGTGTGTGGGAGGCAGGTGCACAGTGGGTGGGTGCGGGTGGGGGCCCAGACAGCGAGGGCCCATTTTGTGTGCAGGTTTTTGTTTTAAAAACAGGAGGACGACATGGGATGTTTGCCACGCTGGGGTGGGCTCCCAGCATGGCACAAGGATGCTGTTTGGCAGGGGCCGTGGAGCCGACGGGGGATTGGGCACCCCCATCGGCGATAGCATCTGTTGCCATGCTGGGGTGGGCTCCCAGCGTGGCACCGTGTACTTCCAGGGGGGGACAGTGGAGCCGACGGGGATTGGGCACCCCATCAGCGATACCATGTGTTGCCACGCTGGGGTGGGCACCCAGCGTGGCATGTAACTCAGTCTTTTGGGAGGGTGCAGCACAGCCGATGGGATTGGGCACCCCGTCTGTCTCTGGCAGTGTGTGTGGGGGGGCCGAGCATGCAGTATGCGTGTGTGTGTGTGTGTGTGTGTAGGGGGAGCGCGCATGAGCAGGTGATATCTTATCGCTGCTCACTGAAGCATAGCTCCCCCTTTCAACTGTACATCACTGCATTTTAGACTGCTGTCATAGGCAGCTCCAGCAGCGACTGGAGAACTGCAGCCGCGCCTGCAAACACACTGACTGAATTGGAAGAGGGCTGCCACACCTCCGAAAACTCCGATCATGGCACTATGTTTCTTGCACATGCGTGCAAGCAACATAAAAATGACAGCTGTTACATTCATGAGGTACAGTACATGAAGAAATGGCTTTGTTAAAAATTTGGGGTCAAAATATTAAAAATTACCAATGTTATGAGTCTGCATTCATAAATTTCAAAGTAGGTTTATAGCTTTGTTGTTTTTTAATATTTTACCCTAAATTTTAAATGTAGCCTTATTAGGACCCCACCTCATGAACAACTGCAGAGAAAATATTTAACTCCTGCCTGAAAAGTGATTTTGTGCAGGGACTGCGAAATCACCTTTTGGGACACAAAAACACATTTGGCCAGGATTTGAAATATTACAGCTGTCACATTCTTGAAGTGCTGTGAAGACATGGCTATATTGAAAAGTTTGGGTCAAAATATTGAAAATTATCAAAGTTACAAGCCTGTGTTCACAAATTCAATGTAGGCTCATAATGTTGTTTTTTTTAATATTTGTATGCCGAATTTTCAACATAGCCTTCTCATGACCCCACCTCAGGAACAAGAGCAGAGAAAAGTTTCAACTCCTGCCCAAAAGATGATTTTGTGCAGTGGCCATGAAATTACCTTTCGGGACTGATTTGCCTCATTTCACTGCAATTGTTCATGTGGTGGGGTCCCAAAAAGGTATGTTGAAAATTAGTTGCAAAAATATTCACAAATGGCCAAATTAATCCACTAAATTCAAAACCCCATTGATATACATTGAACTGCATACCTGATTTTCTCAGATCGTGCTCTGGCTTTGAAGAGTGAAAATGTGTCTGTAGTCCACAGAGGATTACAGCATTGGACCCCTGGTGGGTAAGCAAGGGCTTGAGGGGCGTGGGGTGGTGGATGCTGTGTGGGACGGTCGGGTGGGGGGACTAACAGCGCAACAGACATTGATGGAAGGTTTTCTTTTTTATATGGTTAAAAAAACCAATGAAGGACACTCTTCTTTATTTCAGATGGTGACAGTGACACTGGGGGATTGGGCACCCCCACTGTCAATGTTATGTTTGTGGGGGTGGGTGGAGGTTGACTGCTGAGAGAGGGGGTCATGTATGGGGCAGTTACAGGGGTGGCAGCAACAGACAAAGTGGTGACACTGTGGGACTGGGCACCTCCCGTGTCAGTGTTATGTTTCTGTGTGTGTATGGGGTGGTGGGTGCTGAGATGGAGTGTTGGGTGGTGGGGCAGTTACAGGGGTGCCAGCAACAGACATCAGTGGACAGTTTTCTTTGTTATAGCTGGCATCTTGAAGAGCACATGCTTTTCCTGGATGTTTGAAATTCCTCAGCAGGCTGGTCATGACAGATCAGCTATGCTTGCTGTGTGGCATAGACCAAAGGAAAGAACCGACTCATGATTGGGTCAGCTTTTTCTTTTCAAATACATGTACTTTCCTCCCAGCAAGTCAAAATTGTGTCATGATCAGCCTGGCTTATGATTAATGTGGCACTGATGCACCCCTTGCAGACCACTCTGAATCAGACTGACAGTGTCACACCCCTCAACAGGCACTCCCATAGCAAGATGTTTGCTTGCATGTGCACACATGATGAACATAAAAGGGTAGTCCCTGGTACCTAGTGGTCCCCCATCCTCCAATCGCCAGCCCCGGTACAGCAAAAGAAGTCCCTAGTGCCTGGTGGTCCACACGTCCGATCACCAGCACTGGCAGAAGAAAAGAAAAGAAGTCCCTGGCACCTAATGTTCCTCCTGCTCTCCAATCACTGGCCCTGTTAGAAGAAAAGAAGTTCATGGTGTCCAGTTGTCCCTCCTCACTCTCCAGTCACCAATCCCATATCATATTACATATTGCCTGGCATCTGCTGGCACCCCCACTCACCCACTGATCCCCGTCTCTGCACTAGTGTAAGTATTCATTGGTGTTTAGTGGCCCCCTGTACCTCATACACCATGAAACCCACTCTGCTACCCCTGCCTTACCGGTTTTGCCAGCAGCATGGTAGCCCAGTGACTGGTACAGCCCTCGTCTCACCTCCTCAGCAGGCCATCATATGTGATGACAGGAGTGTGCATCCCCTGTACTGTAATGGGAGCATGCACAATGTCTACAGTGGACATGCACCCCCTGTCATCGTATACAGTGGCTGGTCAAGGTGGTGACAGGAGGGCTGTGCCAGTCACCATATGGGCTCTGGCAGCACTGTGAAACTGGTAAGGTGGTGTATGGCAGGTGCCTGCAATGTGGGGGCTGCTAGATGCCAGGGAATGCATATGCTAGTACAGGGATGGGGATCAGTGGGAGGGGGGTGCCACTAGACACCAGGGTATATGTGATATGATATGGGGCTGGCAATCAGAGGGTGGGGGAGCACTGGACACCAGGGACTTCTTTTCTGCTACCAATGCCAGTGATCAGAAGGTGTGAGGGACCACAAGACATTGCTGTTATTTGCTGTCATGTGGTGTTGGGAAGCTACAGTAGTATGAGGTTTTTTGGATTGGCTCTCCGATTGTGGCACTTCTTTGTGTAATTTAGATAGAGGGAGACCCACTTGCACTCTGGAAAAGTCAATTTTATGCACAGCCTAGCTCGGGGCAATTCCTGTTTCATTTGTTGATATCAAGGAGTCCCTTCTACTGGCACAGTTGTGGGTGACCATGTCAACTAAAGCCAAACAGGGAAGAGGAGGCAAATTTCCTTTCTGTGATCTGGTCATGTGTTACATATGCTGGAACTCCCCTCTTGATGTAGTGCTGGTATAATAATACGGCAAAGCAGCAGATGACCAATCACAGGACAAAGATTTTTTTGACATTTCATATAAAAATAAATTTGAAAGGGCTCTTGATCTCAAAGGTCATCAGAACACAAATACAATAAATATAATGTGAGCAACACCCAAGAAGGACTAGATCCTTGAAGTACTCTGTAACATATGGAAGAAGTTGAGGTTGCACTTTATTTTAAGTGTTAGTTTCAATGTAACTGCGGGGTAGGTAATAATTAATTATATGCAACAGGGGTAATTACATTGTTGCAATGTGTAGTTATACTGTAACTACAGTATAGTTAAGGAAGAAGTTGCCACAAATACATTTCCTACAGTAACTGTAGACTCTGTATTGATGAGGAAAGACTGGAACCAAGGCAATACTGTCCCTTACAGTATCACATAGTACTACAGACTACCTATCAAAACATGACAGCATCAATAGCTACAGAGAAAGAGCAAGGAGGAACATGAAAAATGACGTATTCACCCTTTACCCTGGCTAGGAAAAGATCCTTAGTCACCCTAACCAGAGCTGTTTTTGGCTTTGTATCCCAGTTCCCCATGATTCTTCCCTTGTCTTTTCTAGATGCAACTTGTCACATCCTCAGAAGACATGACAGGAGGTTTGGATCCACTGACTGAAATTTGTTGCTCTACAGTAGAAGCTTGTAACCCACTTCACAGCAGAAAATGTATTCCACTTATTGTTATGACTCTTCTTTGTATAATTTAGATAGAGGGAGACCCACTTGCAGTCCAGAAAAATCAGTTCCTTCCCTATGCTTTTTATAAATGCAGCTTCCAAGTTAAGGAATATATGAGGTTCAATAGTACTGTATCACAGTTGATACCTGTGTTTCAGTGCTTTACAGTAGATAATGAGTGATGTTCAGTCTCCATGCAACTGTGCCCAAGTTAAAAACTCTCAGCAGTATAGGGTTCTATTCTAGAAAAGGGTTATTCAGCAGTACCCCCATCCCAGAACATTACATAATTTACTAATCCCCTTCACAGGTTAACTGGCTAGGCTTTATGCAGAAGGTAGGTTCTGGACCATCGCCAAACCATCTTGCACAATGTTTTATCCTGAAGGATGCAAAGTATTTTATTAGATCAGTAGACAGAAATGTGTATGTTACTCAGTGGGTAAATAAAAAAAGGCCAGATGGCTTTTAGCTGTCTTGTACCAAATTACTGAAATTCCTCCAACTTCTAAATTAAATTGCATTCTAATACAATTCTATATCAGTTTTAAATACAGCTGTAGTATTTAATTTCATGAAACCCATGAGTGTGTCTGAATCAATACTTCACATTTGTAATGTACAGTGATTGTTACATTGATTTGCAAGCATTGAATGCATACGTTATAGTTAGTGTGGCTGTCTAATAGGGTAAAATTAACTGTATAACATAGGACCCAAAGCAGGAAGTGATTCTGGCCCTACATGTCGTGATATGTGGTGAATAGAGCCATGATGCACACATCTCAGGTGTCTGGCAGACACCCACAGATTCACAAACAGTGTGTCCCCTCTCCTCGTCCCTATTTATGGTCATCTGCAAAGGATCCTGTGCAATTGCAAGGCTAGTCTGGACAGAGGTACAGAGTGGGTGTGCTCCCAGAGGGTCCACAGAGTGCAGCATGCACAATGCGCAATATGCTGCACCGAGCCAGTGTTGGGGGGACTTTCTGTTATGGCTGCTGGAGGACTGACATAATGGTTGTGTGCCTCCCTGACTGGCATCAAGACTGATGCACAGCATTTCACTGGGGGTGGCTTATGGCTGCAGGGCACAGTTGTTCACCACTAGAAAAAACAAGGAGGGCAGTAGGGGACATGGCATTCCTTATGCAAGCCGCTAAATCCCAAAATCCCCTGCTCCCATGGAGCAGGGATCCACTCTAGTGCTTGTTGTTGCTTCTGATTGGAAGCCTCTGGTTCAGCCCACATCTGCCCACTCCCCAGCTGGCCCCATCTCTTGCACATGGGTTGGCCAGTGGTCATGCATACCGGCCCTGTGCATCCCTCAGAGTAGGCTACGTGGTGTGCAATTACGTGTCCCGGTACATGCCTCTACTGGCATGTATCAAGCATTAGTGCATAGGGCCCTCACAGAATAATGCATGGGTAACCATTCATAGTAAGGCTGTGTTTTCACTGATGGGTTGAGATGACAGTCTATGAACCACAAGAGCAATATTTGAGAGGTCCATGCTGTCATCTCTTCCCAAGATGGAAACACATGCCAAGTTGTGCATGGTTACCCATAGTTAATTCTATAATTTTTTTATATATAGGAGTCAAAGAAGTGCCCCCCCAGAGTAAAAAAAAAAAATTGCCATTTCCTTGTTTATTAAAAAAACTCACCCTGCACACAACTGCTTACTACCCTCTCCATGTCCAGAATTGTACCGTTTAACTTGTAGAAGTTTATAAACGTAATTTCTATTGTTGAAAATCTCAGTGTCAGGCATCAGTTATGTAATATAACCCAATTCCATTTCAATAACATTGATTAAAATGGAAGCATGTAATATGCTAGGATCATTCCCCATTACTGAAGTGTTCTACAATTGAAATTCAATTTGCAGACTTTTACAAGTGAAATGGTACAGCTCTGAGTATCATATGGCATGTAAGCAGCTCGTTGTGGAGTGAATGAGGCATTTAATGTGCACAACATATAGAATAATGTATGGGCATCCATACACAACATGGCTGTGCTTTCATTGAGGGGTGAGATTACATCACAGACCTTGAGAGTGAAGTGCAAGAGCTCTCCATGATGTCATCTCAGCCCAATAAGGAAACATCAGCCTTGTTGTCTATGGTTGCCCATGCATTATTTTTTATATTTTATGTTTATTTTAATTCATTTACCATCTTTCTAACTCTGTCCTGAACTGTGGTCAAATAAACAGACTACAGAACACACATTTATTATGATTTAAGTAAATTGAAATGATTATTTTTTTTGATTGAGTCTTATATACTTAATAAAAATTTTATTGCTGAAAAATAGCTACAGAATAGGCAACATTTATAGTGCTTCATGTTCTAAAAAACAGCTCAATTAAGGTGTTTTTAGTTTTGCTAATATACTATAGTAAGTAAGTAAAATTCTATTTGTAAATTGCACCATTCCCAGAGGCTGTGTGTGCTGTACAAAGATACAATATACAATAAAATATATAATCCAAAATTAAGACAAAATAGAATATAAAATATGGCATATGACCCAATTTTACAATAGACTAATGAAACTTAATCTCATTAATGAAAATTCAACCACCAGTAATCCAAGGAAAATACCTCCTTAAATAGATGGGACTTTAGACCCTTTTTTGAAAGCTTTCACCGAGGGGGCCTCTCTCAAACACCTTAGAAGTGAGTTCCACAGTGTCAAACCAGTGACAGAAAATGTACGCTCACCAGATGATTTTAGTCAGGGCCTGGGAACTGCCAGGAGGCCCACCTCAGAGGAACGGAGAGGGCGGGGGCTGGTAGGGAGACAGTAGGTCCTGCAGGTAGTTAGACCTCAGAATGTGCAGGGCTTTATAGGCCTTGAAGGCAATCTGCCACCTCACCAGCAGCCAGGGAAGACCAGGTAAGACCTGTATTATTTGGCACTACCTGGGAAAGCCCACCACTCGCCTTGCCACCCGCGTTCTGCACCAGCTGCAGGAGACACAGGGTGCCTTCTGTTAGCCCCAGGTATAAGGCATTGCAGTAATCTAGCCTGGATGTCACAAACCATGTGTTAGTGAGGGCAGGTCATCAGGAGGAATAAAAGGTTTAATCCAGGGGTGACATTCCTTAAGTGGTGAAAAACCCTTTGGACAATGGCTGACACCTGAGACTATAGTGTCAGATCGCTGCTGAGGATAACACCCAGGTTTTTCACCTTAGCTGGGAGTCACCAAGTATTAAACCAGAAACATAGAAGTTGACAGCAGATAAGGACCACAAGACCCTTCCAGTCTATCCATTTTTTCTACCTTATGAATGTGCCATTGGCCTTTATTCTGTCAATGGTCTATTTATTCATACTCACCTGTATTGCTCCCTTATGCCTATCCCATGCTGTTTGAAGCCCAGCACTATATTCATATCCACCACTTCCTGAGGTAGGCCGTTCCATGCATCCACCATCCTTTCTGTGAAAAAGAACTTCCTCACATTACCCCTTAATCGGCCTCCCTCTAATCTCATGCTGTGTCCTCTAGTCCTGCTATTTTTCTTATATTGAAACATGTTAAACTCTTTCACCTTGTTAATGCCCTTAAGATGTTTGAATGTTTTGATCATGTCACCTCTCTCCCTCCTTTGCTCTAGGGTATACATATTGAGCTCCGTTAATCTGTCCTCATATGTTTTCTGATGCAGTCCCTGCACCATTTTGGTTGCCCTTCTCTGGACTGCCTCCATTTTGTTAATATCCTTGTGCAGGTGCAGCCTCCAGTACTGCACGTAGTACTCCAGATGAGGCCTAACCAGTGTCTTGTAAAGAGGGATTATTACCTCCCTCTTCCAACTTGTGATACCCCTACTAATACACCCCAACATCCCTCTAGCCTTACCTACTGCTTTAGTGGTCTGCTTGGATGATTTCAGGTCCTCTGTGATGATGACGCCCAAATCTCTTTCTTCCCTTGTGATTGCCAGCAACTTGACTCCCAACCTATTGGTGGCTTCAGCGTTTCTCTTCCCTATGTGCATCATCCATCTTGCACTTCTTTATGTTAAACCCCTATTGCCACCCTTCAGACCATTTTGCCAGTTCTTCCAGATCTCTTCTCATTCTGCCCACCCCATCTGGATCATCTACTCACCCCGAGCCTACCCAGCTTATTAATCACTCTTCTATGTGGAACAGTATCAAAAGATTTGCTGAAGTTAAGGTAGGCGACATCAGCTGCACCCCCTTGGTCCACCACTCTGGTTACCCAGTCAAAGAAATCTATGAGATTAGTTTGACAGGACCTTCCTTTTGTAAACCCATGCTGTCTTGAATCCTGCGCTCCTATGGATTCCAGGTGTTGCACAATCCTTTCCTGAAGGAGTGCCTCCATAATCTTGCCCATTACTGAGGTAAGACTGACTGGTCTGTAGTTCCCTGCCTCCTCCCTGCTGCCACACTTGTGGAGCGGGATCACATGAGCCCTTCTCTAGTCTTCTGGGACCTCTCCTGTACTCAGAGATTCACTAAATAGTTCTGCTAATGGCTCTGCTAGTTCCGCCCTTAGTTCCTTTAGTACCCTGGGATGTATGCCATCAGGTTCTATTGCCTTGTCCACCCTGAGCTTAGCAAGCTCTTGTAGGACCCTTTCTTTTGTGAAGGGACTAGTGCACACCTTCCTTCCCCCGTGTCCATGGTGCTGAGCTGTGGGCCCTGCCCTACCTTCTCTTCAGTAAATACTGAGCAGAATTATCTATTTAGGATAGATGCTTTTCTTTGGTCCTCCTCCACACACTCCCCCTTATCCCCTTTGATCTTAGCAATACCCCTCTGGACTGTCTCCTTTCACTAATGTATCTATGGAAAGTCTTGTCCCCTTCTTTTACTGTTCATGCTAGTGTTTCCTTGGTTTGGGCCTTTGCCTGCCTTACTGCCTTTCTTGCTTTACTTAGGGAAGTTTGGTATGCCTCACTATCTTCATCCCGCTGTGTTCCCTTGTATTTCCTGAAGGTCAACTTTTTGGCTCTGATCTTTTCTGCTACTGTTTTTGAGAACCAAAGTGGTTTCCTCCTTCTTGTGCTCTTGTTTTTCTCCCTAACACAATGGGATGTTGCTTCAAGTATTGCATCTTTAATGCTTGCCTACTTTGCCTGTACCCCCTCACCTGTATTTCTTCTTTCCAGGGCTAGCTTAACTCTGTTGGCCATCTTATCAAAGTCAGCTCCTCTGAAATCCCATATTTTTCCTTGGAATGGGATGATTTAGCTCTAGTGGCTAAATTGAACCATACCATGTGATGGTCACTGGCCCACAGGTGATCTTCTACCTGAAGATCTGTGATCCTTTCCCTGTTAGTCAGCACTAGAGCCAGGATAGCTTTATCTCTTGTGGGCTGTTGTACCAATTGTTTGAGGCCCTCCCCCTGCAGGGAATCCACTATGTGTCTAGTTCTGGCGGATGTTCCTGCTGGTATTAACCAATCTGTATCTGGCATGTTGAAGCCTCCCATTATCAGAACCTCCCCTTTAGCTGTCATGTTTTGTACATCTTCTAACAGTAATGTGTTTATGTCCTCCCCCTGGTCTGGAGCCTGTGGACAACCCAGTTTGTATGGCTGTCCATTTCCTGTTTCAGGGTGACCCACAGCTCTTCTGGCTCCTTATGTGTATTCTGAATTTCTGTAGCTTTGATATTTTCATTGACATAAAGGACCACTCCCCATTTTCACTCGGTCTCTTCTGAACAGTGCATAGCCAGGTACTGAAGTCTTTCAAGTGTGGTTACTGGTGAATCATGTCTCGCTAATGGCTACTATGTCCAGTTTAGCCTCTGTCATTGTTGCCTCCAGATCTCGGATCTTGTTTCCCAGACTGCAGGCATTTGTGTACATGATTTTCCATTTGCCAGATTTCAGTGTGTTAGTTGTGGGGTGAGGTCCAGCTTTTCCCCTGCGCATCGTATGGGGAGCTGGACCTTTTTCCTTACCTGGTGATGCAAATGAACTACAAACATGCTGAACTCCTGTTTGATCACTAGCTTTGGGGGGAGGGGTGTTCTTCCCATTCAATGTGTCGGGTAGTGTACCCCTCTCCCCATATGCTAGTTTAAATATTCTGCAAAGACATCAAACTTCTGCCCCAAGGCATTGACTCCATCCTTAGACAGATGTAGTCCATTGAATTTAAAGAACTTTCGCTCCCAAAACTGTTGTCGATTACCTAGAGATTTGTGTCCTTTTTCCTGGCACCAGCCCTTGATCCAAATGTTTAGCTCCCCTATCTCCCCTTCTCTGATCTTCTGTCCATCTGAGCCCCCTCTCTCAGACTGGCAGGATCTCAGAGAAGGAGATGCCAGATGAAATGGATGACAGTTTGTTTCCCAACTTGGTCAGGTGTTCCTTGGTCTCCACAACTGACCGGCAAGTGAGATCGTTAGTCTCTGACCAGAGTTCTGCCTGACCTGCCTAGCATCCCTCCGTGACCAGGCTCAATCACCAATAACTCCGTCTTATCTGGGTTGAGCTTTAGCCAGTTGGAGGACATCAAGCCCTGGACCTTGGTCAGGCAAGAATTAAATAGAGACTGCATCCTGTTGCCAGGGAGCAAAAGACATGTACAACTGGGTGTCATTGTCATAGCAGTGAAAACTCATGCTGTATCATCTAATAATGTCTCCCATGGGCAGCATATACACCACGAAGGGTATAGGTGACAGGATCAAGCCCTGCTGGATGCCACAGGACAGGGGCATTGGGCAGGAAGAGAAAATCCCTATCACCAATTTTTGCATCCTGCCTGTGAGGCAGGACTTGAACCAGTTGATGACTGTACTGGCCAGTCCACGATGATCTTGAAGGCAATCCAGTAATATCTCATGATCGACTGTGTCAAATGCAGCAGAGAGATCGAGGAGGACAAGAATAGATCATTCACTCCTATCTCTCACCCTAAAGAGATCATTTTGCACCTTGACAAGGGCAGTCTCTGTACTATGCCAAGACCAGAATCCAGACTGAAGCAGTTTGAAGCTATCATAGGTAGCACAATGTGCCTCAAGCTGTACAGCCACCACCTTTTCAATAACCTTCCCCAAAAAGGGATGGTTAGAGATGGGTCTGTAATTTGCCAGGTAGTCTGGGTCCAAAGGAGTTTTTTTCAAGAGGAGTTTCATAACGGTCTCCTTCAGAGGCTCGGGAAAGACCCGACTTGAAAGGAAACACTGAACTATCTCAGCAAATACCAGCCCAATGGACCCAACACATCCCACTAGGAGGCGCTGGGTCTGGGTCCAGGTCACAGTATGTTGGCCTTAGCTTCGAGAGAAGCCTACTAACTTCTTCCACCTCCACTGGGTCAAAATTACTCCAGATGAGGGGATGGCCTCTGTGAGTCCAGGACCGACACCGCACACCAACTGAGACGCCCCAGGGTAGGTACCGGATCAGATATAGGACACTTTGTCGGCAAACAATTGAGCAAACTCTTCACATCTAGTGGAAGACAAGGCTCTCACCTACTGGAAACAGGAAGGATGGAGAAGCCTGTCTACCATCTGGAAGAGCTGAGCTGGTCTATTTTTTGCTGCAGCAATCTCCCTGGTCAGGAAATCTCCATTCTTATGGGAGGTTGTCTTTTGATAATCCTTGCAGTGAAACTTCAAAACCAACTTGTCCTCCTCATCCTGGGATCTTCGCCAATGGCACTCCAACCTCTGACCTTTAGTCTTCAACTCCCTGAGCTCCCATCAAACCATGGAGATCTCAGATGTGAGGTCAAGGGTCGTACATGAACTGGTGCAACCAAAGCGAGGGCTGAGACAATGGCCCTATTATAGGCCACCACTGCTTCCCTCAGTTCTGATTCACAAGCAATCCACACACCCAATAGGGCCAATACTGCTTGAAATCCTAATAGATTCAAACCCCTCAAAGGGTGGTACTGGCCCATCTCCACAGGTGGAGGATTCTCAGGGGGGCCCCAAACAAGAACTTCACCATGCAATGATCTGAGCAGATGACCGGATCAACTTTGAGATTATCAATCTCAAGACCCAGTGAGAAAACCAGGTCCAGGGAGTGACTGTGCGAGTGGGTTGCAGAAGTAATTATCTGTGACAGGCACAGTGATTCCATGGACTGGAGGAAGTCTTGATCAAAAGACAAGAGTTCATCATCGACTCAGGCATTGAAGTCACCCAGTATTAGCCATCCGGGTGACTCCAGCACCAGGTTGGCCATGAAGTCCATGACTTCCTGTGAAATTCCTTCTTGTGGCTCAGAGATTGGGACACAAGAAAGATCCTGCAGCCTGCACCTGGACTCCCATGCATGGCCACACACTCAAATGGCCTGGTAGATCCCACACTCAAATGGCCTGGTGGATCCCACCAGGAGCAAAGAGAAGTTCAGGCTAGCTCTAAAACAAATGGCCACACCCCCACCCCTGCAATCCTTCCTCTGGCAGTGTACAACAGAAACCCTGCTGGGATCGCCACCTCCAGGGCTGGACTGGACTGGCATTGTCATCTAGCCAGGTCTCTGTGAGGCAGGCCAGGTTGACAGAGGAAATCAGATCTGCCATAATAGCAGTTTTATTCCTCATCGACCTGGAATTGTACAACACTGCCAAGCAGGATGAGTGGAGACTGTAGGCCCATTTGCTCCTTGCCCACTTGAATTAGTGGAACCCATGAGTATGGGAACTAGACAGGAAGGACCCCTTTCTAATACCTATTTCACTCCAGAGTGCCTCCTGAATCTCATTGCCTTAATATGTTTCTTATGAAGAATCTGCCATGTAGATAAGCATGAGGAATCATAATAGACACAAGACTCTATGCTGTTGTAGCACAGTAGTGACACAGCTACTGTAGTACTACAGCATTCTTTTTCTTTCTTTCTTTTTTTTTGTTTAACTTTTTTATTAAATTTTCAGGTAAATAAACATGTACACAAAATTCAATTAACTATGTACAGGGGTCCAAAGAAAAACTTAAATACACAAATATGATCACAGCAAAAGTAACTTATACAATTCTACTCATTTTGATAAGACATTATTTGTAGGCAAGCAACATATTCCCTATCCTTCGGGAGAGGTTAATCATTGTAGGCCTTCATGGGGAATACTAGTAGTTTGTAGTTACAGAAAATGCCAGCCTGCAAGTTGACAAAAATCAGCCTGATACAATCTACTATACTGTAGTACACAGTAAGTAAAAAATGTATTTGTACACAAAGTGCAAATTGGGACCAGACCCACACTGGAGTGTGGGGCTCTTAATGCTGGCTGTTTCCCTTTAACTGAAATTCACCTCAAACAGATGGAAGGATGGCCTTATAAGTTAGTCTGTCCCCATTTTTGTTGTGGTCACTTGGTACAGAAGGGTATGCAAAACACATTATTTATAGTGCATTACAGTATTATACTCAAGCTACCTAACCTTTGTTTGTACCATAAGGATACTTACTGCAAAGCAAGTTATTTACAGTATAAAAGCTTCTGGCAATAGTGGAAAATGATTATTCATGCAACAAGCAGAGGCTGATAGCCACTGGCGTTGATAAAAACGCTCCTTTAGTTGATACACACAGGCACTACTGAGAGTTGAAAGGGAGGTGGGTGCTAGTATTTCCTACAAGTCAATAGATACCGGGGGATGAATAAGCAGGGGTTTCAGGTAGGACGCTGTCTACAGTACATGGATCTGTAAGCTGCTCAAGAATCAGCCTTTGGGAACTGGAAAGGTTAAGAGGTTGTCAAAGGAGCAATAGGCTGCTCCACTCTGCTGGGCTTGGGAAGGGAAAGCCCATCTCCTGCAACCTTTTCAGAATCACAGTCCACCATTATATGTGTCTTGGGAGATATGGACATAACAGTCATCTTTTGTTTATAGGGTAATGCAGACTGTTTTGTTACATTAGTTGGATTCATCATGCGCTAAACTATTTCTATATAATTACATCACCCATGTGTAGTTAGGTGGCAGTATAGTACAGTGGTTTTAAGGGTCTGAGCTACAAATCTGGAGATCTGGGTTTGAATCCCACAGCCCCCACTTGCATACTGTGTGACCCTGAGCAAGTCACTTAACTTCCCTGTGCTTCCAGGTTGCATCTATAAACAAGCTTTCAGCTTAGTGTGTCTTACCTGGTTAAACTATTGGAAAAAAAAAAAAGAATCTATAATAGTTTGTTTTGAGGGTCACACTTCCCTATCACTCCTCTCCCTGCCTCTGTCCCACTTCATAACAGCCAAGGAGAGGGCAGCAGTTTCTGATCCCAGAGCTGGGTGTTGCAACAATATTTTTTGTGTGGGCAAATAAAAGATACCACACTACTATCCACTGTGCCTATCAATCATACTATTAAATAATCTTCCGCACGTCTCCCTAACTCATGACAAACAAGTAGATAATTTTCAGCATGCACAAAAATGCCATGGGAGTAACTGAGCCCAAGTATGTGCACCTCAGATTCTTCTGTTTAAGTGTGACTTACGTTAGTAATAATAAAACGTTCAGCCATCTAGAACTTATGGAAATTCATATAATAGGAATCTGCAGTAATGTTGATCAGACTCCCAAGTGTTTCCCTTCCTTTACTGAGCCACTGCCTGAAGGTACTGTATAAAACATGAGGTCATTGTTTTTCTTGGCTACAATCATTTATTTTTTTTACAAAAGCTGGCTTTTCAGACAGTTGCCTACAACACAGATGTGATTAGTGCCTTTATTCTTCAAACACTAGGACATTAGAGTCAGAGTACTGATGAATGATTCTTCAAGTCACAATGATTTGTGGGACTATGGACCGAAAAAGAAAAACGTTTTCATTCAGCAATACTTTCATCCCTCTGTTACAAGCTATTAAGGTTTTAATGTTTCCTTTATACCTTGTTTTCATTATTGTCTTGTGGTGAGATAAAACAGGGCTGTCCTCTCCAGGCTAACTTGGATTAATCAGTTATCCTCCTAAAGGTTTTTTGGTAATGATAGCATCTGTTTTAGTGAACAATGTTTTATTAAACTTACATGTTCTGTAAAAAAAGGGGTTATAAAAATTCTTAAAGATTTTCAAGAGCAAGTAAACCCAGGAAGATATGTAATTTGATTGTGTTTTCTTTCATTAGGGAAGCAATGGTTTCCAGGGGAAAAAAGTGTACATTTTCTTTTGTTCATGACATGTAATGTGATAATAACAAAAACTTTACATTCTGGTAGAAAACAAAGTTATTAGTGATGGAAGATTTTAATGAGAAGGGAAACAGCCACTGGCCAGTTGTAACCAGTTACAATGTCTTCATAGGAGTTCTGCACATCCTTTTTTTTTTATTAGCTCTTTTCTGTCTCCCTTAGCTTGCCTTGGCCTGGTTATCATTCAGTCCTGTCACCTTACCTGGACCCCAGAGAGCCCTGCTTACCTGTCTATGAGGTAACTCTCCAATGACCGGGCTGGGGGGGGGGCCTCCCTGCTCGGAGTCAATGAATCCGGTGGCAGCTGGGCTTTATTGAGCTGGGCAGGCAGTGCAGGGTCCACCAGTACCAGCACCATCCTACCATGCAGGGAATGCTTTTCTCCCCAACAATGATCCTCCCAGAGATGCTGGGCCATGATTGTATGGCTAGAGATGCAACAGGTGTGTGCACTGCAAGGCCTCTTGTGTCCCCCCCCACTGTTGTACCCCTTGAACTAGCACTGTTGTGCATTATTGCTTAATTCTTCTTTTTCTCTAAGTGTGGTAATGGTCAGGTTAGCTGTCTAAATGTTTTAGAAGGTTACATATACATAAAAATATTTTATTTTTAAGACATTTGGTTGGATCACAGATAGCACAAAAGTGGCAATGAGTTGAAACTGAAACTTACAGGTTCCTTAGCATTAGGTCCAAGGATAATTCTTAGATAGGTGGCTTTACTGAAAATGTGAAGATTTTATATTGTTAAGAAAATAAAATGCCATTTTTGCAAATTATTTTTAGCAGGTAGGATTAGCGAGTTAGTGCTCCTTGCACCACTTAGACTGTTAGATAAAACTGCTTTGTTCCAGGACAGACCTTGGTAGTTCTCAACAAGATTTTGACTGCATTTGTCAGAAGATCCTTAAGAATACTCTACACTGCAAAGCCACCAGCCACTGAAACATACCAAGCAGAACCTGCAGTCCTGAGTTACACTCTGCAGTCAGCCCTGAATTCTATGGTTGGCTGCAAATTCTGTGATTAATTCCATGGTCAGCCGCGGCTGCCGGACCGCGTAAAACTCGGGGCCTTGTATAAGGGGGTAGGTGTCAGCATGCAGATGGTTAGGATGTGCGAAGAACAAGGTGTCTTCATGTGGTGGGTTAGGGTCTGCAAGGGTGGAGATCTCAGCATGTAGTGGTAATGATGTGTAAGGGGTGAATGTAAGCATTTGAGGGTCAGAGTTTGGTAAGTACCATGGGGTTAGGGTGTATGAGGGTATGTTAGCACCTAGATGAGTAAAGGTGTATAAAGGAGGGGAAACCAGTATGTGGGGATAAAGTTGGCATCAGTAGCTGGTTGGAGGGGTTGAGGGTTGTACAGACTGAATGTAAGTGACACCAGCTGGGTGGAAGTAGTGATGTGCAGATGGGGGGTGAGTTGGCAGATGGATACAAGTAGGGTGTGCAACTTGTGTATGGCAGTAGCTTAGCCTGTTGATGGGCAGACCATTCATAAAAAGCAAATATTATCATCTATCACAGTGCAAACTGGGTATTTAGCTATCTTACCATATTGCTAAAGAGATCACTGTCTGGGAAAACATTTTAACTCATTTAGGCACAATTCAGCTTTTATTTCTGTAATTCCCTCCTCAGTGGCTTACCTGGACTACTCTGTACCTGCAGGCGTCCCTCAGAACTGCGAAAGTCATCCCTCTTTTCTGCTGCAGAACTGCTGCTGTAGCTGTCTTGCTCAACTGCATATGTGGCGCAGTGAAAGACAGCTGCACTGCCACTAATCTTCAGTGCCTCCTGCACCCTTTGCTCCAGTGGCTGTGGACACAAATTTCCACCCTGATCCCCCAATCCTGGTAGTGGGGACTGGGAGCAAATAAAGGGTGCCTTCTACTTGGGTGTCTCAAGCACCTTTCAGACAGACTGCTGCTGCCATCTTCTGAGCGGGAGTGCATGCTACCCAGAGGGTCCTCCCCAGCACTTCACACACACCCAACTCCGACCAGCTGCATGACCCCTTCAGCTGCACCCTCAACACCAATGGACTGACCAAATGAAAGCCCTGGTGATCTGCAATAAACCCCTTGTGGTCAGCACTCAGTTTGAGGGGAATAAAGCAATAAAAAATAGACTTTGGAACACGAACATCACAGAACTTTAAAAAGAAGACTAGAATGCCAATGCCCCCTCTGGAGATTTGTAAAGCACATCACCATATTGTGAATGGCAAGACATGTTGCCTCCAGGGATGTTACAGCTAGTGTACATTAAATAATGACAGCATCAGTTATAGAGATGTCTAGCACAGAAGTAGAAAAAGTTCTTTTTTGGGTTCTGTGCTGCCTTTCCCCTGAAACTGGTGCCACCCATCTTCCTATTCTCCCACCCCCTTCAAACTGCAGATCAGGGCCAGGGAGAAGAATACCATAACAGTTCTCTGTAGCTGAAAGTTGCATATATCTGTTGCTCTGCTGGCTCTATTCTGAACTGCAGATTGGGGCCAGGTAGCCCAAAGGCAGACCATTCTCCCTTGTAACCATAGCAGCAGACACCAGTGTAACTCCATTCTCCTGGCCCCATGAAAACTGCAAACAGGCGGGGAACACAGCAGGCAGTTTTCTTCCATGCCTCAAGCAGCAACATAGCATCAGGGTTACATACTAAGTTGCAGGTTTCACACCTGGGCCTGTTGGTGCACAGCTCAGCATCCCCCCAATGGTGGTCTTCTGGGAGGGAGAAAGGCTGGTTCGGATTCCGAAGGTGATCAGCTGAGGGGGATTGGCTGGTGCATTATGGGAGGAATCCAGAAGCGAGGTGGGGGCTGGCTGTGGAAAGAGGTTGGTCCAGAGGATAATCGGTAGTCCAGCTCCAGGGAAGGTGTGCAGATAGGGGATGCTCCATTGGCGTGAAGGGTAGTCAAGCTGCCAGGTGGGTGGTCAACTGGGATGAGGATGGTGATGGTGGTCCATGGCTCTAAAGGGTCATCCTGTGGTATGGAGTGTGGTTGATTGAAGCACAGCTCAGCATTCCCCCCCTTCCCAGCTGCAGAGAGGTTGCCCGGGGGTAAGAGGAGGCTGGTATGGGGATACTGGTTGGTCCAACTCCATGGAGGATGTTCAGCTTCCGCCAGGCTGGTCCAAAGACTAGAAGGGTGGTCAGTCAGTGTGGGGATGTTCCAGCTGCAGGGGCATGGGAGACTAGTTCATGGGTAGAAGGGGTGGTCTGGGAGAGGGGGCCAGCCTACTGGGTGGGTGGTTGGCTGGAGGGGGAGAGGTTAGTCCGAGAGGGGTCACATCTGCATCTTTTGGTGTAAACCTCAGCATCCCCCTCATGGATGGTCACCTGGCAGGACAGGAGGCTGGTATGGGAAGGAGGAGTGGTCAACACCATCAAGTCAAACCACACTCAAGAAGGAAGCCAGGAGCTCACACAGGGTGGCTAGCTCTTACAAAAACATAGGAAACATGAAGCTCACTAGTACAGCACAAGAACAAGCCCAGGGCGCAGTATTCAGTGCTCTGTTACTATTTAATTGAAGTTTCCTGTAGAGTGACATACAACAGCATAACAAAAAACTTGTATAGCAGCAAAAAGTAGCAGCAATCAGTTCTTTAACAGCAGTAGTTGCAAAGTGCAATGGTGCAGGACATTATTTTTCTTTTTTCAAAAAATGGTTACTGCTAAGTGCAGAAGTGTACAAAAACAGGAGTGAGTTCTTGGGGGATTAGGTAACCATTTTATAGTCAACTTTCTTGAAAACACTAGGCCCCACATTCAAAGGTTAGCGTGGCTGCTAATGAGTTGGGGCCTGTGCTAACCTGGGTTTACAACAGCGTGCTGGGTGGGGCTATATTCAGAGGCCTCCACTGTGCTGCACAAACCCAGCAGTGCAATCGTGCTAACCATACCACTGCATCTATGCAAGTGAGGGAGACCCTCATACATAACAATGCAGCAGTATATTGGAACTGCTTTGATGGTGTTAAACAGCCCGTAGACTTACACTAGTTACTGCTGCCAGAAACTGAGTCTTACTGCAGTGCTGTGGCCGCTTCCCAGATCCTGAAAGCTGGGCAGCTGTACTGTAGCCACCTGCCCCTGTGTCCAGAAGACTCCCTTTCCCACCAGATTGCCCTCTATCATAAATAAGATAAGATCCCTAGTAGGGTAGTAGGCCCCCCTTGCTCTGACTGACCCGTATTACTCTAGCAGTAGTAGTAGTAAATTTTATTTTTATAGAGGTAAAACATGTTGGTACAAAATAACACCATTAGGGCTAAAAAGCCCTATTTACAACGTGGTCCTGTGTTGCATTCAGTTTCAAGATTATACGAAAAGTTTGACATACTACACAAACAAAATATCAATACAAGAGTACAATACAATAATAAGATATGCAATTAAGTAACTTTTGATACTCTTCTCTTTATATATTGATCCCTGGTAATCTAGTGGAGTCCACTCCTTTTGATCATCCCACATCCCCTATATAATTGCAATCCCTGGTGGACTAGGACCACCCACACCAAGCACCAAATCCACCACCCATGTGTGTGCCACCCCCAACCGCCCACTGTCTGAGGAACCCCTGCCTCACACCCCCCACACCCCAGTCACCACTAATAATGTGGCAGATTAGCAACCTGAATAGCCCTCTGCTCATCTCTCTGGCTGGCTGCAAGTTGCCATCTAACAGTCACAGAGAATGAGTACTATACGTACTTGTTGGCCAAGAAGGTGAATGTAGGGCTGTGACAGACCCTGATCTTCCACGTTACTTGAAGTGAGAGGTGATACAGGTGAGGGGAAAAGAGGGTCCTCCTCAAATGAGGTGGGTGTCGAGTGGCACATGTACAGGTGGGGACTTTGGCGCTCAGTGTGGTGGGACCCTAGCCCACCAGGGATTGTAATTATACAGGGGACCTGGGGCAATCGTGGGGTCCTCTAGATCAGCAGGGACCTTATGTTATGTATGATACAGAGCAATCAGGGGGTGGCAGATCCACTAGATACCAGAGATGTCGATCTACGGCTATGACATGGGCACTAAGGGGCTGCTGCATGGCATACAAATGAGCCCATAATATTCATGCAAATGGATCCTTAATGCCTTGTATATCCAAAGGGCTCATTTGCATGCTCAGGCTGAATGTGGCCCACAGGAGCCCTGGCGCTATCTCATTTTGGGGAGCACTATCTTCTGTGTGCCATATGAGCCTCCATCCATGTTGGTGTAGTGCATATCCACATAGTGCTGAGCCAACATTGCCATATATTCAGCCAGTCAGTGCACTCCATCAGTGTGCACTAACTAGGTGAATATTGTTCAGAGCCGGTCATGCTCTATTTTGCATATAACAGGCTGTGCTTACAGTCCGGTCTAAATATATAGAATAAAGTATGGGGCAGTGTATGATATGAGAATTTAATGCACACCTGAGGTGTGAGATGCTACATAAACCCCAAAGGCGAAGCCCAAGGGGTTTATTAAAGCATCCCACACCAAGGGTATGCATTAAATTCAAGTCTGAGACACTTCCCCATACTTTATTTTATATAATACCTGGGGACCAATTTTTTCCAGCCCAAGTCCTCACAAAGCAGTTCAGACACACACACACACACACACACACACACATACACACACACACAGTCTCTTGGTCTACTTTCCTGCTTTTTTTATTTCCTTTTTCTGTTTTCTATTTTTTTTTTCCCAGTTATAGTTGAAATTGGGATTGAGCGTGCTTACCTGCATGGATCTGTTGCCATTGATAGCCTGCATAGATGACCAAAAAGAGTTTTCAGAAGGCAAGGGGAGTTGTTGTAAGAGCTCCTCACTAACAGATGTTTGGAGCCAACACGTTTGAAGATGTGTTCTGCCCGCCAACACAGATGAGAAAAGCCAATGAAGGAGGGCTCAGTTTTGATAGACAGAGCATGTGTTGGCCATAATAACCCGTAGGTTATTAGGTGAATATCAACTTACAAATCTTTAGAAAAAAATGCTCCCCAGTTATTATAATCAATCATGCTGCAGCTGATCAAACATGTGCTTTACAGTGCAGTGACATACAATCTACAATACATCTAACAAAAATGTTATTTAAAATCAAGACAGTTGTGCACTACAAGTAATCGGTTGTACAAAAAATATATATATATATACAGTATACATACTGAACATTTGTAATCCTCAAAATTAGTGCACTGGTGAGTGTACTTCTGAGGGGAAGGGAGGAGGCTGGTCCAAGGATGGAATGGTGGTTGGCTGGGGGTGGTGGCTGCTACATGGTGGTGGAGGGCATCCAGCTGCAGGGTGGATGATCAGCTAGGGGAAGAGGTTGGTCCAGTGGATGGTAGGTGGTGCACCTCCAGTAAGGGTGTGCAGCTTAGGGGCCTGATTCATGGGTGTGAGGAGTGGTCAAGCTGTATGGAGGGTGGTCAACTGGGGTGGGGATGGTGTTACTGGTCCATGGCACTAGAGGGTTTTGCTGTGACATGGAGTGTGGTTGATGGGGGTGGGTCACACCTAGGTCTGTCGGTACCCAACACAGCGCAGCACAGCATCCTCCCTCCAGCTGCAGGAAGGTTGGCTGGCTTTTGGGGGTTGAAGCTGGTAAGAGGATGCTGCATGGTCTAGCTCCAGAAAGGATGCTCAGCTTGGGGGAGGCTAGTCCAGGGGCTGGAAGAGTGATCAGCTGGGAGGGTTGTTCAAACTACAGTGGGCATGGGCAAGTGGTCCATAGATGGAAAGAGTATTCTGGGGGGGTGTCCAGCTGCAGAGTAGGTAGTCATATGGGGAGAGGTTGGTCCGCGGGATGGTGAGTGATCCAGCCCTAGCGAGGGTGTGCAGGGGGGGACTTATCCATGGGCATCAAGAAAGGTCAAGCTGCAGGGAGGATGGTCAATTGAGGTTAGGGTAGTAATGCTGGTTTGTGGTACTGTAGGGTTGCCCTATATCATTGTGTGTGGTAGACTGGGGAGAGAGGCTAGCATTGGTGCTGGAAGGGTGGTCCAGTAATAGGAAGTGTGGCTGTCTGGGGAGGGAGGCTAGTCCAGATGGTTGGTCCCTTATTATAGGGTAACAGAAATCTGCTGATGCCTGATGGTGGTTCCAGCAGACATAAATCCCATAGCACACTGCAAAAAAGGTAGTGGATAACATCTGTATCTTGGACAAAGTCAGCTAATTAGACTGTAGGTATCTTAATGCTTAATTTTGATTCATAATTAGTCAGAAAGAAAAAATAGTTCATTTTATTTGACTCTGTTGTATCATGAGGGGGGCTTATTTATTTATTTATTAGTTTTTGTTAACCGGGTAGGTGCACTAGACAATAAATTGTCTATTTTCAGGCATGTCCTGGGAGATTACAAGACAGCAGACATTCAAAGCAACAGAAGAACATTACAGTGTACAGGAAGGATGGGGTACTGAAACATGAGAATACTGAACACAGTCTGACTTTATGATTTCAAATAACTATTTGTGGCAATCCAGGGTTGCACTCCAAGCCCAGTATGACAGGAGTAGGGGCAGAAGAAGGAATGAAGGAACAACTGTGAAGATGTTATCCATCCAAGGAGAGTGAAGTACCTTATCACCCAGAGTGGCTCTATGTGATGAAATCTTAGGCAACCACACACCACTCTGCATCCCCACATGATAACAATGATCCATCCCAGTCAATGTCTCTCCAGACACCAAGCACTTCTTTTCTGACTTTAAGTGGGGAGGTGGAAAGGATACTTGGAGCCTGGATTATCAAGGACCTGAAAATCACAAGTGGCAGTGGGAGGTGAGTTCTGTGGGCTATTTTCTGCCTTGACTTAGCTGGTGCATCCTGCTGTAATCTGATAGAGTTCTTTGATTGGATCACCAAGGAAACAGATCACGGTGGGGTGGTAGACGTGGCCTACATAGATTTTAATAAGGCAATCAACACCAAACCACATAGGAGACTTGTAAGGAAGCTGGGCAGCTTAGGGGTGAGTCTTAAGGTAGTAAACTTGGTATGAAATTGGTTAATGGACAGGCAACAGAGGGTGGTGGTAAATGAAGATCACTCTGAGGAAGGGAGGGTGACCAGCGGGATGACTCAGGGCTCAGTACTCGGAATTGAAATCTTAATTTAGGGGCCTGTGTAAGTAAGTAGAAGTCAGTGTTTTGGTTTTCTGATTTTGGGATTGACTTTACTTAGTGTAACTTTTATTTGCCAGGGAGAAAATCTAGCTGGGAGAATATTTGCAGCCATTTGTGACTAGACCTGTTATTTAAACTCTGTGAAATAGGTGTCTGAAAGGAAAGAAGGCACTCACTGGGGTGGTGCGTCAGAGTTGTAGTTGATTATTTCTGGAGGACACGGACTAATGGAGCATGGTTCCTCTATGGAGACACCTGCAGTGGAGACAAAAGAGGATGCTGGGAACCTCCACAAAGGAGACCCACAGGAGGGTGGCACAGGATCCCACAGGAGAAGGAAACAACTCCTGGTGGGGGACTCAGTCGTTAGGAGGGTAAAGCTGGGGGAAGGAGGAAGGGGAGAGGGAGGTAAGGTGCCTGCCTGGCGCCATGGCTTGGAGGGACAGGAAGAAAATTCTCAGGATCATGAGAGCAGCTGCATGGGGGAGGGAGCTGGATGTCATTGTCCACCTAGGGACAAATGGCCTGGCTGGGAATGGGATCAGAGCAGTGCAGCAGGAATTTGTGGAGTTGGGGAGGGGCCTTAGACAAATAGCATGCATGGTAACTTTCTCAGAAATGCTACCTGTCTATGGCATAGGTGAGGCTAGGGTACTCTGCACAATGGGATTCAATGACTGGTTGAAAAACTGGTGTGCAGCTCAGGGGTTTGGCTTCATTGGGAACTGGGGGTCCACCTGGAGGGATGCAGGCCTATACTGGTGTGATGGTCTGCATCTGTCTGGGAGGGAAACCAGGATCCTAGGTGATAGGTTTAAATCCTTCATTGGCAAGCATTTAAACTAGCAAAGGGGGAGATGCTGAAGAGAAGCAGGGAAATCCCAGCCCCCTCCAACAAAACGGGGTAGTTAGTGAAGTAGACACAAAGGTAGAAAAGTCAATAGGGAGCAGGACAGGGTTAATCCAGAAAAAGGCAAAGGCAGTAAGGACAGGAATAGGCCTAAAAGGGGTAAGGCCATCACAAAATGGAGGGCAATGAGTACCAATGCCCATAGTGTGTGTAGTAAGCTCCCTGAACTAGTTACCATGATGGAAGAGGGACATCTGGATATTGTGGCAGACATAGAAACATGGTACACAGAGAACCATGACTGAGATGTCAACACACTAGGGTATACACTCTATAGGAGGGACAGGGAGGGTAAAAGAAGAGGAGGAGTAGCTCTCTACATAAGTGAAGGAATCAAAGGAACAGAACTAAAGGGTAAACAGGGAAGGGAGGAGGCACCGTGGGTAACCCTGGAGACAGGAAAAGGCACCACAATCTGCACAGGGGTTGTTTACAGACCCCCGTCTCATGGGGAGGCAATGGACAAGGAAATGATAGAAGGAATCCTTAGAATGGCAGTAAAAGGAGAGATATTGTTGATGGGGGACCTGAATATGCCAGATGTTAACTGGAGCACCTTTACTGCTGCCACATCCAAGAGCAAGGTAATTCCAGATGCCCTACAGGGGGCATGCCTCAGACAGCTAATGTTGGAACCCACTTGGGAGGGAACAGTCTTAGACCTGGTACTGTCAAATGGGAATGGAGAGAGGATCTCAGATTTAGAAGAGGGTAGCCATCTGGGAACAAGTGACCACCAAACAGTGTGGTTCACAATAAACACAGCTGTAGAGTCAAGCCATACAAAAGCAAGGGTGTTGGACTTTAGGAGGGCTGACTTTGTCAAAATGGGAGAGTGCCTCAGAAAAGCATGAGCAAACGGGCAAGAAGAAAGGGTGGAAGAACAATGGGGAAAAATCAAAATTGCAATCACAGAGGCAACAAGCCTTTGTGTAAAGCAAATCAACAAAACAAAACAAAGGAAAAAGCCACTATGATTCTCAAAAGAGGTGGCAGGGAAGGGTAAGATGAAAGGGATAGCATTCAGGAAATATAAGGAAACACAGAAGGAGCAGGGCAAAGAACTATATCAGTTAAAGAAGAAGGAGGCAGGGAAGGCAGTCAGAATAGCAAAGGTCCAAACTGAGGAAAAGATAGCCAACTCTGTTAAGAAGGGGGATGAAACCTTTTATAGATACATTAGGGAGTGTAGAAAGACCAAGGAAGGGATACTGAGGCTTAATAAAGCGGAGAGAATGTGGGAAGAGGGTGACAGTGAAAAAACAGGGATACTGAATGAATACTTCTGCTCAGTGTTCACAAAAAAAAAGGAGGGGGAAGTACCTAAACCAAACAATAGAAATACTCTGGATAGGGGAGTTGATACCAGTCCATTCACAAAAGAAAGGGTTCTGAAAAAACTCTTAAAACTGTAGGTGGGCAAAGCAATGGGGCCCCGTCAGGATTCACCCCAGAATTCTAAAAGAACTAAGGGGAGAACTAGTGACACCACTGACTACCCTCTTTAACAAATCATGGGAGGATGGGGTGGTACCTGAGGACTGGACAAGGGTAGATGTGATTCCACTTCACAAAAGTGGGAGCAAGGCAGAGGCAGGAAACTGCAGACCTGTTAGTTTGGCTTGAGTGGTAGGTAAAATTATGGAATCACTTCTGAAGGAAAGAACTGTTGAGTACCTAGAGGCCAGCGGGGCACATGACCCAAGGCAGCATGGGTTCACAGCGAGAAGGTCATGTCAGACGAATCTAATAGATTTCTTACATTGGGCAACCAAAGTAGTAGACCAGGGAGAGGCTGTGGACATGTCCTACTTAGACTTTAGTAAGGCATTTGACACAGTCCCACACAAAGGATTAATAAACAAGTTAGCCAGCCTTGGGTGAGTCCCAAGGTGGTAGCCTGGGTAAAATATTGGCTGGACAACAGGACGCAGAGGGTAATAGTAAACGGCATCCACTCTGAAGAAAGGGGGGTACCGGTGGGGTACCGCAGGGTTCAGTGCTGGGACTGATCCTCTTTAATGTCTATATAAGTGACATTGCAGAGGGACTGGAAGTAAAAGTATGCCTCTTTGCAGACAACACAAAGATCTGCAACAGGATTGATACACAAGAGGGTGGAAAGGATGAGAAAGGACTTGGCAAGGTTGGAGGAATGGTCCAATGTGTGCAGCTTAGATTCAATGCAAGAAGTGCAAAGTAATGCACCTGGGAAACAAAACCCAGGAAAAAGTACACAATGGGTGTGAGATACTAACAACAACAAAATGGAAAGGGCCCTGGGGTAGTCACTATCAGATGACCTAAAGATGGGCAAGCAATGTGAGAAGGCAGTAAGGAGGGCTGGGGGATACTGGGATGCATAGGGAGAGGCATCACCAGTAGAAAACAGGAAGTTGTTATCCCTCTGTACAGATAGTTGGTGAGACCCTATCTGAAGTACTGTGTGCAGTTCTGGAGACCCCATCTCCACAAGGACATAGAGAGGATGGAGGCTGTCCAGAGGAGGGCAACTAAAATGGTGCAGGATCTGCACCAGAAGCTATATGAAGAAAGACTAAAGGAGCTTAATACTGTACATATACCCTTGAGGAAAAGAGGGAGGGGGGGACATGATAGAAACTTTCAAGTACCTCAAGGGAAACAACAAAGTCCAAGAGGGTCACATCTTTCAGAAAAAGAGATGTGCAAGAACAAGGGGGCACAATTTGAAGATGGGGGGGCCGACTCAGAGGAAGCATTTTTTTCATGGAGAGAGCTGTGGATGCATTGAATGACCTCCCTGAGGAGATTGTGGAGTCAAAAACAATGGGAGAATTTAAGAATGCATTGGACAGACATAAGGCAATTCTAGTGGTGGGTAGGAGGAAGTAGGCTGTTGGTTGACTAGGATCTGCAGCTTATCCATTAGGTAGGAAAATGGGCAGACTAGGTGGGCCAAGCAGTCCTTATCTGCCATCAAATTCTATGTTTCTAATATTTTTTATAAAATACATTGAAGATGAACTGCAAGGGAAGTTATGCCTCTTTGCAGATGACACTAAAATATGTAATAGAGTAGATACCCCAGAGAGGGTGGAAAGAATATACAGAGATCTGAGAAAACTCAAGAAGTGGTCAAGGGCATGGCAGCTGGGTTTCAATGTGGAAAAGTGCAAAATCATGGACCTAGGGCACAGACACCCAGAAACAGAGTATAAAATGGGAGAAGAGGTATTGACAGACACCAAAACAGGAAAGGGACCTGGGGTTAATCATATCTGATGACCTCAGGGTGGTGAGACAGTGTGACAAGGCAGTGAGTAGGTTCAGTGGATTGCTAGGGTGCATAGGGAGTGGAATCGCCAGCAGAAAGAGGGAGTTGGTGTTGCCACTATATAAATCTCTGGTGAGACCACCACCTGACATACTGTGTCTAGTTCTGAAGACCACATCTCCAGAAGAACATAGGGTGGAGGCTGTCTAGAAGAGGGCAACTAAAATGGTGCAGGGGATGCATCAGAAGCCCTATGAAGAGAGACTAAAGGACCTGAATATGTTCACTCTGGAATGGAGAAGGCAGAGAAGGGACATGATAGAGACCTATAAATACCTTAAAGGAATAAATAACATACAAGAGGGGACTATTTCACGGAGGAAAAGATGCACAAAAACAAGGGGACATGCAATGAAACTGGAAGAGAGAAATTTAGAAGACATGTGAGGAAGTACTTTACTGAAAAAGGGGTCGATGCCAGGAACAGTCTTCCAGCAAAGGTGGTGGGGGGCGAAAACAGTGATGGGCTTCAAGCATGCATGAGAAAGGCACAAGAGAATCTTAGTTGGGAAGCAAGGGGGGAGGGAGCAGTAGATCAAGTAGGGTCTGTGGTGACAGGTTAGGATAGGATAGGTAGGGAAAAATGGGCAGACTGGGTGGGCCAAGTTGTCCTTATCTGCTGTCAAATTATATGTTTCTGTGTTTGCAGGGGAAAACCCTTTAACCAATGATATGCCGTGCTGTTTGAAAATGTTTTAACATGCTGGCTGTTTCAGAATGTTTTAATTCCCCTTCTCATACCATTCTCCCTAACCTTGTTAACCTTATACCTGAAATGCTTGTTATTGCTCTGTGTATTTTTTTTTCTATTTCTGTATAATTATGTCTATTTATTATCTGTATTTAAAAGTGTTCTTCTTGACCTTGTGTAACGCAGGTCCACCTTGTAAATGAGACTGCTCAATGGTGATCGCCTGGATAAATAAAGACTTGATTGATTGATTGAAGTCCTGAACTGAGGAAAAACATTCCTCTAAAATGGGCCAGTGGTAAAATAATGTATTTAGGGGTCCAAATAGCCACAAATTTGGGTGATCTGCAAATGTTCCCCCTTGGTGGCACAAGTTACAGCAGACATTAACAGATGGGTAATCCTTCCAGTTTACCCCTTTGTGAAATTTGAATGGTGAGGATGAACGTGTTGCCACTGTTCTACTTTCTGTTTACTAATCTCCCCATTGCAGTTCCAAACGTTATGTGGGAAGACATGAGGAAGACTCTATCAAAATTCTTCAAGGAGTGGAAACCCAGACAAAAATGAAAGGTGGTGAGGGCATGAAACAGGAATGGTGAAGTGGATCTCCCTGATCTCAAACAATTTTATGTAGCAGCCCAGCTGTAAGCACTTACGACGTGCATAAGAGGAGAGGATAGGAGGAAATGGAATGGAGTGAAATGGAAAAAGATGTCTCACTGTGATGCCAACACTCTTGTAACAAATCACCTCGCCCATAAAGAAATTAAATCAATTAACGAACCCACGAGTTAAAAAAATAAACTTCAAATCTGGCTAGATTTACTAACCAAGTATAAATCAGGAAATGGGATTAGCATGTCTACTTTGATTACTGGTTGTGTAGGATTTCTGCCAGATCAGATGGGTCCTGCCTATAGAAAGAAAGAAACCTCACAATTTTCATGAATTAAAGCAAGCATTTTGACTGCCTAAGAATGATATGTTCTTAGTAATCAAAATCAAAAGTTTATTTTCATCAGGAAAGATAACAAATAAAAAATAAACTATTGCATGAGCCGACCCAATCTTCTCCTGAGGCTATTACACCAACAAAAACCATAATCCCCACTCCCAGTAAACTACCAAAACCTTTGTGCAAGCTGTGGTAGAACTATAATCGGTGGAAAGACTGAAGAGGGCCTAGAAATATTGGGAGGAAAACCTGCATCTTCAGGACTCCCTGGAGAAGTGGAAGGGGGCTTGGGAAGAAACACATAAAACCACATCCAGCCTATCTTGAAGGGACTTTAGATGGAAAGTGATGAATGGTTACTTCCCAACACCAGATGTCACTGGATACTTCCACCCTACTTACTCAGATAGATGCGAATGAGGTTGTGGCAAGAAGGCACATTACTGCCATATACCGTGGGACTGTCACAAAGCCTCTCCTTTTAGGGCCAACATAGAGAGGGAGATTTAGAAAATACTGACAGTTACCTCAGAACTTCTGGTGGAACATCTGATTCTAAGACCCCCATTGAGAGAATGCAAGAGCCTTTGACTTGGTCAGTCATAAGCTCCTTCTCTACAAACTCCATGACCTAGGGCAGTCACAAGACACAATCGCCTGGTTCCAGAGTTATCACACTAATAACACTCTCCTCCTGTGTCCCTTCGATAAAGCCAGGAGCAAAACCAGTCAGGGGCATTTGTGCACCACTTTTTTTTTATATTTGTACTAATAAAAGTTTTGCTCTGTGATCCAGAAACTCAGTGCCAATAATCCTTCAGTAGTTCACTTGATTCATTGTTTACCAGGCATGGGTTGCTGAAGTGGAGCAGCTTTCTTGTGCACAAAACGCCAGGAGAATGGTTGACTGGTTAAATGAGCTGCCTGATACCTTGCTCACACCACTAAAGTTTGGCCAGTTAAAGAGTGCATTACGGGCAGCTAAAACAGTTAAATGCAATGCTAATCTTCCTAACTAAAGTCCCTTGTGGCATACACAACCAGCAACAAGTACAACACTAGTAAAATAAAGCCAAATAAAGCAACAGTGTTACTAAACTAGGAATTACATACTGCACTTGCAAAGCCACAGTAATAGATTTTTTAATATATGTGTTTATGAGAAAAACCCTAGCATACCCAGCTGCGAGCCATATTTAGGCAAAGAATATCACAAATCCGAATTGCACCACAATTGTACTGTCTCTTGCAGCAAGCAGTAATAAGTCAGGACATAAAGAAAGGAACCCTTTGATAGAACAGGAAATTTGCTTTAATGAGAGTAGTGTGCAGCTCCAGGACCAAGTTAAGAGTTCTGCAAGACATGTTACCAATGCTGCTTGAATCTGGATAAAGCTTTTGTTCTCCCAAAAGGTTCTGTGCTCACTCCTTGTGTTGCAGAGACTCCTGAGGTGATTTTACTTAATTTGCCAGAGTGTGGTCTGTTTTCAATTAACAGTTGGATAGCGGCTGGGCTTTTCTTCTTCCCCCGAGCATTCCCTCTGTTCCCTTTATTTTTGATTTAAATGGGAGAGTCCGGAATTTTACTTCAGGCTCCCAATGTGATCTGTGTTTGAGTCTTTACCATGTTGACTCTGGATTTTGTGCAGATGAGTGTTCCCTAAGCTATCTGTATTGCTAAGTATTTTCCCACATCTTGTTTCAGTTGGCATTTCTAAATTACTGTAAGTAGTTTAAAACCAGGCTAAAAAAAACTATAAACTTCCTTACAAGCACTTTGGTAATTGCGTGATAAATCAGTTGTGGAAAACTTCACTCTCGTTTTCTACCCTGCCTGTAATTATCTGGAATTCAGTCAAATTCTATCACAGCAGGACAATCCCACAAGCAAGTGTATGGATAGGTGTATAGGTATAACAAATGATCTGCCAAAAGCTTTTTGTAGAACCAAAGAGATTTTAAAAATGTTTTCTGTTCAGTGAGACTTTTTGTTTTGGTTAAACACAACCAGGCACTTACACAACAGAAGGGTTACGGGTACCATATGTATTAGATGTGGTAGTGGGACTAGCCAACTGTCCAGTAAACAGAAAAGTAGTGCCAGTGCAAAAGTAAAAAAAAAAAGTAACCATGCACATGCACAACAGTCGATGGGGGGGTTGATGAATTCATCATCGGGTCACTGGGAGATCAGCACCCCCAGTGTCACTATTGTGTTTCTTGGGTTGGGGAGTGGGGTGGTGAGTGCTGAGGGGTGGGTTGGATGTGGGTTTTGTATGCGTGTTCTACAAAAGAAATTGGGGGTCATGGCAGACTGCTGAAAATAAAAAAAAGTGCAGTGCAGAGTGCTTCTGGTTCTCAGGCCCAGAGGCCACTTTTGACAACTTATCAAGTTGTATGGTCGTAAGGAATGCCATAGTCATGTTCTCAGTGCAACAGGTCTGCAGAGCTATGCCCATTGCAGCCCTAAAAATGAATGCGGTTTCAATTGTCAACATTCTAAGGGGTTCATTGATATTCTAAGTGTACTGTCCACTGGCTGGTGGGACTTGTTTTACACATGCCCTGTGCTTCCACAACATGGCTCTCAGCCAATCAGGAGGAAGTATTTAACCTACCTATTTTATAGAAGCAAAATGAAACACTCCAGGGCCATGGAGTGTGTTTTCCTAAACAACTTGGGCTATTAAATCCATTCAGCTTCACCTTGTGGTGCCAACCAACCTATCTCTATGGTGTGTTAGAGCATAAATCGTACCCTGCCATGTTCTATTTCTTGTGCTGTATGATATTTAGTGAAAAAAAGATTATAAATCGACCTTGGCTAACTACAGAAGCAACTAAACCCTGCCTGCCAGATACCTCTATTACATTATAGAGTGGTATATGACACATTAGATTCACCAGAATCGAGTTCAGCTTGTAAAATATGAATAACCTAATTTCTAACTCATTCTATTTGATGACTAGCATTTATATATTTGAATTCAGAAAAAAGATATTAGTGTGGGAACTCAGACAGAATAATGGTGTTGGAAAAGTGTCTTGACTTACCTGAGTATTTGGAACAGACCATAAAATGATATCCTGGTGCCAGGTGGCCTACTATTTGATTATCTAGATTTTCATTATTGAGAATAATCCGGGATGGGACAATGCCCCAGTTACCTGTCAGAGCTCATAGGATGCCCAATGCCTCCAACCACCCAAGAAGTGAACTTAGCCAGAAAAACAAAGCCCTGACGTGTCTTATTGCGATTATAAAATGGATTCCGTAGAATTAAGGAAAGACTTTTTTATGTAGTTGTTCTTAGTTTCAGACCATGATGTACTGTAGAAATGATTCTGAAGCAGAAGATGGGGGGGAAGGTGCTGAATAAATATGTCTGCAGACAGTCTTTTTTGTTTCCAAATACTCTATATTTATTTTTGAATATGGCAAACCTCAACGTTTCACCTAATATATAGGCTTTTTCAAGAGATGCCTTTCTAAATAAATACATAAATATACATAATTAAAAACACTGTCCACAACCAAACTCAATTTCCACATTAGATATTAAATATCGAACAATCACTGGTGCTACTTACTTGAAATATCTAATAAATATCTAAGATTTCTGTATCCAATACATAAGTTCTCAAAGTAGACAATTCTGTAAAATATGAAATATGATATAGTAGTCTCAAATTACCAACATAATATCACAAAATAATCATACCAGAAATAGGGGAACCCGACACCAAACACCAAATGAAGTGAATCAAAATACTTAGTATGACCACTTTGTTATACTTGCATCTTCTGATGTGTGTAGCATCTAGTAATTAATTGCTTCTAATAGTCTATCTCTTTCTTTAATACATTTATTGTTCTTTTATTTTCACAGGTTTAAAGCTAAAAATAAAACAAAGAAGCATTTTGAAAATCAGCAGAACCATATAGAACAGTTTCATGTTAAGTTCTTATTTTACATGTAAATTTTACCCTCTTTAACAAATCATGGGAGGATGGGGTGGTACCTGAGGACTGGAGGAGGGCAGATGTGATTCCCCTTCACAAACGTGGGAGCAGGGCAGAAGCAGGAAACTACAGACCTGTTACTTTAACCTCAGTGATAGGGAAAATGATGGAATCTCTTCTGAAGGAAAGAATTGTAGAGTACCTAGAGGCCAGAGGGGCACAGGACCAAAGGCAGCATTTATTCACAGCAGGAAGGTCATGCCAGACGAATCTAATAGATTTCTTTGACTGGGTGACCAAAGTAGTAGATCAGGGAGGGGCTGTGGACATGGCCTACCTAGACTTTAGCAAGACATTTGACTCAGTCCCACACAAAAGATTAATATACAAGTTAGCCAGCCTGGGAGTGGGTCCCAAGATGATAGCCTGGGTAAAGAATTGGCTGAAGAATAGGACACAGAGAGTAATAGTAAATGGAGTCCACTCTGAAGAAAGGGGGGTTACTAGTGGGGTGCCGCATGGTTCAGTATTAGGACCGGTCCTCTTCAATGTCTTTGTAAGCGACATTGCAGAGGGACTGGAAGGAAAAGTATGTCTCTTTGCAGATGACACAAAGATCTGCAACAGAGTTGATGCACAAGGTGGGGTGGAAAGATTGAAAAGGGACTTGACAAGGTTAGAGGAATGGTCAAATGTATGGCAGCTAAGATTTAATGCTAAGAAGTGCAAGGTAATGCACCTGGGAAACAAAAACCTAGGGGAAGAATACACAATGGGGGGTGAGATACTAACAACAACAAAAAGGGAAAGGGACCTGGGGGTAGTCATATCAGATGACTTAAAGGTGGGAAAGCAAAGTGAGAGGGTAGTAAGGAGGGCTGGGGGGATACTGGGATGCATAGGGAAAGGCATCACCAGTAGAAAACAGGAAGTTGTTATCCCTCCATACAGACAGCTGGTGATACCCCATCTGGAGTACTGTGTGCAGTTCTGGAGACGCAGTCTCTGCAAGGACATAGACAAGATGGAAGCTGTCCAGACGAGGGCAACTAAAATGGTGCAGGGTCTGCACTAGGAGACATATGAAGAGAGACTAAAGGAGCTTAATATGTATAGCCTCGAGGAAAGGAGGGAGAGGGGGTGACATGATAGAAACTTTCAAGTACCTCAAGGGAATCAACAAAGTCCAAGAGGTAGCATCTTTAAAAAAAGGTGTGCAAGAACAAGGGCACAAATTGAAGATGGGGGCAGCTCAGAGGTAATATAAGGAAGTATTTTTTCAAAGAGAGGGTTGTGGATGCATGGAACGGCCTTCTGGAGGAGGTTGTGGAGTCAAAAACAGTGGTTGAATTCAAGCATGCATGGGACAGCCATGAGGCAATTCTAGGGGGTGGGGGTAGAAAGAATTAGGCTGCTGGTTAACTAGGATCTGCAGCTTATCCATTAGGTAGAGAAATGGGCAGACTGGGTGGGCCAAGCGGTCCTTATCTGCCATCAAATTCTATGTTTCTATGTTTTCATTGTTCCAGTCTGAGGAAAGATACCCAGAATAAAACGTTTTACCTTAAATCTTCCACAACAAACATTTAAATGCCAGTATTTTAACACAGACTTTGAATTTCTCGTGATATTCCACCATAACAGTCTGAGACTAGGCCAAAACAAAATATTTCACTTTAGATTCTCCACCATAAAAATATTACTCAACATTTATATAAACTTTTTAAATAATCATTATTCACAGTCAATTTCTGTGTTAAAGTTCCCTCATGAAACTCGAAAAGTGCCTTCTGTCATAGTGCCCTTTACAGACTGAAGTTATCATCCATTAGCACTGGCTTTTAAAATTCTCTTTATATCAGACTATGCTGCAAATATTTTTAACTTGTCAAACTCATTTTTGTCCAAAAAAAAAAAAACATTTAATGAGGAAACTTTTAAAGTTTTTTACCCATTCATGCGGTCTTGCCATTCTGCGTAAGACGACGACTTATTCTCCTCATGGATGTGTATGAGTTGTCGCTTTCTAAGCCTTAAAGGCTCTGTGTTAGCTACGTCATCTACCTTAATTTAAAGCTACAGGTCTCGTTCTCTAAGCCCTGAACATCATTTTCCTTAGTTTAAAGCGACAGGTCCAATTATTTATGTTATGTTTACATTTCGTGCCTTTACCCTTTCCTCATATGAATAGAGAATACAATATGCACGTATGCAAAAAGGGGGGGATATGTCCTAATTTCCAAACATGATGTCTATTCATGACGCATCTCATTCAGTGCTCAAAAAAGTATTTTTAGTCAGACCAGAATGTGAGTACGATCCATTAATAAATTACAAAGTTCATAACCCTCTAGAAAGAAATGATTAAATCAGACTGAGACAAGATAAATTAGTGGGAATACTAGTTCTCTAGTTCTAATAGGATTCTCATATATCTGCTAACTCTAAACTCAAATTGCATCTCAATTACTGCATAGTCCCTAATGGGCTATACTATATTTCCGGACTATTGTCGGAATTTTATTGACAATCTACTCTAATAATCCAATATTATGTTCACATAATGACCATCTGTCCTTTTGAAATTCGTATAAGCATTTCATTACTTGAAATAATATGCAACGGTTTG
This sequence comes from Neoceratodus forsteri, assembly GCA_016271365.2. Classification (NCBI taxonomy): domain Eukaryota; kingdom Metazoa; phylum Chordata; order Ceratodontiformes; family Ceratodontidae; genus Neoceratodus; species Neoceratodus forsteri. The sequence goes on from CM057452.1 coordinate 464,399,096, forward strand.
AAAGCAAACTCCACGAAATCTCTTAGGATATGTGCATACTGTATTCTCTTTTCACGGCATGGAAAATTTCTGATTGTGTGGGACTTTTGTGGAGTTTGCTTTCAAACTTGAATCTCTGTAAATGTCAATCTTTGAAATGTCTACTTTGAGAACTATGTATTGGTTACAGAAATCTTAGATATTTATTACATATTTCAAGTAAGTAGCACCAGTGATTGTTTGATATTTAATATCTAATGTGGAAACTGAGTTTGGCTGTGGACAGTGTTTTTAATTATGTATATTTATGTATTTATTTAGAAAGGCATCTCTTGAAAAAGCCTATATATTAGGTGAAACATTGAGGTTTGACATATTCAAAAATAAATAGAGTATTTGGAAATGAAAAAGACTGTCTGCAGACATATTTATTCAGCACCCCCATCTTCTGCTTCAGAATCATTTCTACTATAACTACACATTGGGAGTGGCAGCTTTAAAGTATAAATGAAGTTTGTTCATTTCCTGTGGATTTCCCTTTTTCCCCTTTTTTCCACTTCATATACAAACATTGTTGGATGACAGAGATGTGCTGCATCTGAACCACAGAAGTTGGACTATACAAAGACAATCAAGTGCAAATGCACAATGTATTGAAAAGCCTGTAAGGCAATTTGAAATATTAAAGAAAATTGGTTTGTTTTTGAATTCTTTCTAAGTAGTTATAATTTCACTGGTGCCTTTTTATTGTTATATGCTTTATGGTTTGAATTTATTTGAATAATTACTTAAGTTTAATCCTGTAATATATGAAATGTATATCTTTAATGAAATAGGGGCTGGAGCCAATGCCAAATATCATTTCACAACTTTTTTGGATGCTGAGAAAGAAAAATTGTTAGAACAAATTAGAGGAGATAGAAACCTTTCCACTAATGCATCAGATAATGCTAAATAGGCTACACACAGAATAGAGAGCCAACAATTTAGAGATTTCCACCTTGATTGGCATGCCATCACGTTAGGACAATATTTAGCTCATAACCTAATACTGAGAGGTCTTAGAGTATATGTAGAGCACAATATAGGCATCAAATCAACTAAGTTAGATATGAAATGGGATGGGATTAGAACAAGATGCTCTATTGACTTTATATATGCACTAATTGAAGCCATTATAGAGGAAAGGGGCAAATTGGCTGAACAGATTAATATGGATAAGGAAGCTTTAAAACTGAAAGTACAGTTAGATGAGTTTAATAGGACTATAGAATAAATTAAACAAAAAATAGATACATATGAAGGAAATTTGAGGCAACAGAAAATCAAGAAATTTAACCGTGATACTAATGATTATAAAGAGAACAATATATATACACATACAAAAAATATCTTTAAATCAAATTGGAACTATAGAAACAGAAATGAAGAAAGTGGTTCAGAAAGTGAAGGCAGCTATACAAGGGCGAGCAATGATGTACATTCCATTTTAAATATGCGACAAGAGAAACCAAGTAGGATGACAGATAGGGCAGACACAGGAATTAGACAGAATCCAGATACAAATACAAAAGGAAATTTTTTTCAGACAGGACACAGAGAACAGAGAACCACCAGATCAATTGAGAATAAACAAACAAAGGGAACCCAAGTATACTATGAGAACCAGAAGTGGGATAGAAGAGGACATAGAGCAAGGAAGAACAGGTGTAGGAGGTGGACATGGAATAGGCAGAGGACGAGGAGACACTCTCCTCAAACAGAGATATTACCACAAGTAATTCCGATATTTAATTTAAGTAAGAGACAATTAACTGAGTTAGAGACTGGTATTTTGGCAAGGGGTTTGTCATTTGCACCTACTACAGCACTGAGCATGTTTGAAATTGAGTGTGATTTACAATTATTTTTTCAATCTTTGCATTTAAAGGCACAATTTAGCAGTCAATAACAAGTTGATGCTTATAGACAGAATCTGAGGGGGGGCGCTGAAGGTAAAATCTACATATAATCCTTCAGTTGGATTATTTCCTGCCATAAAAACCTATGCAGAGATAGTGAGAAAGGAGATTTATGAGCTATTCAAGGTAGAAACAGAAAGACAACCATCAAATGATAATTTGACACAAATGGAGAGACATGCATTGAATGTTTTAAAAAATGATCAAAGCATTATAATAAAACCAGCAGATAAAGGTGGTGGTATAGTGATCTTAGATTATGAACATTACAAAAATGTCTGTGTTAAATTACTTGATAATGAAGACAATTACCTGGAACTTAGATTGGATCCCTTGTACAATCCCAAAAGGAAATGTTCAGCACTAATAGAGGATAGAGTACTTTCAAATCTTCTAAGGGAATGGGAAGAAGAATTGTTGGTGCAGAAATTTCCCACAACTCCTGTTTTTTATACCGTGCCTAAGATAAATAAAAATCTTAGGGATCCCCCTGGATGCCCCATAGTATCAGGTATTTCAGGTATTTTTGAGCCTCTTTCAGATTATGTCAATTATCATTTACAACCTTTAGTTGAAAAAATGCCAACTTATGTAAAGAATACTTACCATTTCATAAATATTTTAAAACAGGTAAATTTAACACAGAAAGAAAAGGAAACTGTACTTTTAGTTACACTTGATGTACCAGATTTATATACCTCAATTCTCCATCAGGAAGGTATTATAGCTATGGGAAAACTCCTAGATCTCAGAGAATTAGGTGCACATCTGAAGATGAGAACATTATAGATGTTAGCAGAATTTATCTTAACAAATAGCTATTTTAGGTTTGAAAAAAATTTCTAGAAACAAATAAAAGGGACAGCTACGGTACCACCATGGCACCAGGATATGCAAATGATTATAAGTCGGAGTTTGAAAATACTTTGCTACTAAATGAACAATGTAATCTTTTTTTTCAATACACTAGACTATATAAACGATACATAGATGATTTATTCATGCTGTGGATAGGTTCGAGTGAGGACTTGATTGCATTTCAGGAATATATCAACAGGTGTGATTCTAACTTGAAATTTACTATGGACTTCAGTGCAGTCTCAACACCTTACTTAGATGTAAGGGTTGTAATGGGAGATTGCGGTCTCAACACAACATTATATAGGAAAGAGACTGCTCAAAATACTATTTTACATGCCCGTAGCTTCCATGCAGAATGTTTGGTAGACAGCATTCCATTTTCACAGGTTTTGCGCATACGCAGAAACTGCGGAGATAAGCAAAATTTTGAAGGGGAACTCATGGCAGCATCTGACAGATTTAAAGAACCTGGATACAGTAAAAAAAAAAAGTATATCAAGCCATGGGATGTGTACAGAATATTACACAGATAGAGGCATTAGAGGGAAAGAAGGAAAGGGAGACAGTTAGACTGATAGTTTTTAGTATTAAACACAATCACAAAATGAAGGGAAATAAGGCAGATTATACATAAACATTGGTCTATCCTAAGAGATTTCCCTATGGAAAATGGTATTTTTCAAATATCACCAAGGATAGCAGAAAGGAAGGTTGCAACCTTAAAAGATAGATTAGTGCATACTGATCATGCACAAGGAAAAAGAGACATCAATAAACAGTTGCTTTTGGGACCTTTACAACCTGGTATGGTACCATGTGGAAGATGCTCTGCCTGTGGGCATACTAGTAAGAAACAGAAGTATAAACACTCTTATACTAACAAGGAATATGACATAAAACAATTCATCACCTGTGACACGGCTGGGGTCATTTATGTCCTACAGTGTCCATTGACTAAAATTTATATTGGAAAAACTACCAGACCACTTAAACACTGCATTCAGGAACACAAATCAAACATTCAAAACAAAAAATCAACCCCAGCTGGAGATCACGTTTTAGAAGCAGGACATACAGGGGCGTCCCTAAGATTTTGGGGATTAGAAACCATTAGTCCACCTGACAGAGGAGGTGACTCCAACAAAATAGTTGAAAGAACAGAAACTAGATGGATTTTCAAAATGAGAGTGCTGGATTTGAGGATTGGCTCGAATAAGGATATTAATTGGAATTGTTGTCAGAGATAGATAGACCATCTAAATCCTAGGAACGTGGAATGAAAATGTCATATGACTGTATAAATATGTTGAAAATCAGGGGCAACAATAAGCTTGAGATGAAACAGCCTAAGATATTTTCATTTTTTTCGGTAACAATCTGGAGCTAATTGTGAGATTCTGGCTAAATACATGAAGTTTCCATGGCATGGAATGTTTCTGATTGCGGGATTTTCGCAGAGTTTGCTTTCAAACTGTTGTATATTATTTTAAGTAATGAAATGCTTATACTAATTTCAAAAGTACAGATGGTCATTATGTGAACATACCATTGGACTATTAGAGTAGATTGTCAATAAAATTCCGACAATAGTCCTGAAATATAATATAGCCCATTAGGGACTACGCAGTAATGGAGATGCAATTTGAGTTTAGAGATAGCAGATATAAGGGAATCCTATTAGAACTAGGGAACTAGTATTCCCACTAATATCCATTGTATCTGGCTATCTGGTCTCTGTCTGATTTAATCATTTCTTTCTAGAGGGTTTTGAACTTTGTATTTTATTAACGGATCGTACTCACAATCTGGTCTGACTAAAAATACTTTTTTGAGCACTGAATGAGATGCGACATGAATAGGCATCATGTTTGGGAATTAGAACATATCCCCCTTTTTGCATATGTGCATATTGTATTCTCTATTCATATGAGGAAAGGGTAAAGGCACGAAATGTAAACATAACATAAATAATTGGACCTGTCGCTTTAAACTAAGGAAGATGATGTTCAGGGCTTAGAGAACGAGACCGGTAGCTTTAAATTAAGGTAGATGACATAGGTAATAGAGCGCCTTTAAGGCTTAGAGAGTGACAGTTCATAAACATCCATGAGGAGAATAAGTTTGGCGTCTTACACATAATGGCAGGACCGCACGAATGGGGTAAAGAACTTTAAAAATTTCCCCTTTAAATGTGTTTTTTTGGACAAAAATGAGTTTGATAAGTTAAAAATATTGGCAGCATAGTCTGATATAAAGAGAATTTTAAAAGCCAGTGCTAATAGATGATAACTTTGGTCTGTAAAGGGCGCTTTGACAGAAGGCACTTTTCGAGTTTCATGAGGGAACTTTAACACAGAAACTGACTGTGAATAATGATTATTTAAAAAGTTTATATAAATAAATTTTGAGTAATATTTTTATGGTGGAGGATCTAAAGTGAAATATTTGGTTTTGGCCTAGTCTCAGACTGTTATGGTGGAATATCATGAGAAATTCAAAGTCTGTGTTAAAATAGTGGCATTTAAATGTTTGTTGTGGAAGATTTAAGGTAAAATGCTTTATTCTGGGTATCTTTCCTCAGATTGGAGCAATGAAAAGCTAGTATGGAATTTTGGTAGCTGACAATGAAAAGATTGAAAACATCATAGCCTATCTAAATGGTAGCACGTTTATGATTGTTTTATCTGATGGAAATAGTAATTTGATGTTTATACAATGAGAAGACATGACTGTACAAAATAAGAATTAGATATGAAACTGTTTTATATAATTTAGCTGCTTTTCAAAAGGATTTTTTGTCTTTTTTTCAGCCATGAACCTGTGAAAATATAAAACAAAATGTGTTACAGAAAGAGCCAGAATATTATATAGAGAATAATGGATAGGCAAGTGTGTGTTATGGATTTTTATTACACACCCGAGGTGTGTGATGACCCGTAAACCTCGAGACCGAAGCTCGAGAGGTTTACACAGTCATCATACACTGAGGGTGTATAAAAAAAAATCCTTAACACACATTGCCTATCTTTTATTTTTTATAGTCACTGGTGTTTTGCACTGTTTGCGCGACTTAGCGCGACTTAGTGCGACATTGCGCAGCTTAGCGCGGCATTGCATGGCTTTGCGCGGCTTAGCATGGCATTGCACAGCTTTTCATATCAACCAGCCGGTTGATATGACTTTTTAAACCGGTTGATATTGGGGCTCACCAGTAATTATAATCATATAAATCTTAGATGTGCTCTACATCAAGAGCAGAAGGTATACAAAAATGGTCACAGTAAGAACCTGATTCACTATATTTGGTGACTGGTGTTGGGGTTTTGTATTTTTGATATGAATATCTGTAAGTGAGTAATTTACATGTAAAATAAGTACTTAACATGAAACTGTTCTATATGGTTCTGCTGATTTTCAAAATGCTTCTGTTTTATTTTTAGCTTTAAACCTGTGAAAATAAAAAAAAAATAAATATAATAAAGAAAGAGACAGACTATTAGAAGCAAATTATTACTAGATGCTACACACATCAGAAGATGCAGGTATAACAAAGTGGTCATACTAAGTATTATGATTCACTTTGTTTGGTGTTTGGTGTCGGGTTCCCCTATTTCTGGTATGAATTTTTTATGATATTATGTTAGTACTTTGAGAGTACTATATCATATTTCATATTATACAGAATTGTCTACTTTGAGAACATATGTATTGGTTACAGAAATCTTAGATATTTATTAGATATTTCAAGTAAGTAGCACCAGTGATTGTTCAATATTTAATATCTAATGTGGAAATTGAGTTTGGTGGTGGACAGTGTTTTTAATTATGTATATTTATGTATTTATTTAGAAAGGCATCTCTTGAAAAAGCCTATATATTAGGTGAAACATTGAGGTTCGCCATATTCAAAAATAAATAGAGTATTTGGAAATGAAAACGACTGTCTGCAGACATATTTAATCAGCGCCCCTCATCTTCTGCTTCAGAATCATTTCTACTATAACTACACATCGGGAGTGGCAGCTTTAAAGTATAAATGAAGATTGTTCCTTTCCTGTGGATTTCCCTTTTTCCCCTTCATATACAAACATTGTTGGATGACAGAGATGTGCTGCATCTGAACCACAGAAGTTGGGCTATACAAAGATCATCAGGTGCAAATGAACATTGTGTTGAAAAGCCTGTAAAGCAATTTGAAATATTAAAGAATATTGGTTTGTTTTTGAATTCTTTCTAAGTGGTTATAATTTCACTGGTGCTTTTATAGTTATAAGCTTTATGGTTTGAATTTATTTGAATAATTACTTATCTTTAATTCTGTAATATATGAAATGGACATCTTTAATGAAATAGGGGCTGGAGTCAATGCCAAATATAATTTCACAACTTTTTCAGATGCTGAGAAAGAAAAATTGTTAGAACAAATTAGAGGAGATAGAGACCTTTCCACTAATGCATCAGATAATGCTAAATAGGCTACACACAGAATAGAGAGCCAACAATTTAGAGATTGCCACCTTGATTGGCATGCCATCACATTAGGACAATATTTAGCTCATAACCTAATACTGAGAGGTCTTAGGGTATATGTAGAGCACAATATAGGCATCAAATCAACTAAGTTAGATATGAAATGGGATGGGATTAGAACAAGATGCTCTATTGACTTTATATATGCACTAATTGAAGCCATTATAGAGGAAAGGGGCAATTGGCTGAACAAATTAACATGGGTAAGGAAGCTTTAAAACTGAAAGTACAGTTAGATGAGTTTAATAGGACTATAGAATCAATTAAACAAAAAATAGATGCATATGAAAGAAATTTGAGGCAACAGAAAATCAAGAAATTTAACCGTGATACTAATGATTATAAAGAGAACAAACTATTTATTCATTTATTATTTATTTTATTTAGTTTTTGTTGACCGGGTAAGTGCACTAGACAAATTCTGTCTATTTTCCTGCACGACCAGGGGGAGGGGGATACAGATGAATGCCAACTGACCTTGAACCAGATTAAGCTGTTGGTGGTATTTTTTTAGTGAACGAGAGAAATTTGGCCAGGACACCAGGGAAATTCCCCTACTCTTTTTGATTAGTGCCATGGGATCTTTAACATCCACCTGAACTACCACAAATCCAAGCAGATGGGACCTCGGTTTAATGCCTCATCCAAAAGACGGCACCTCAGAAGTGCAGCACCCCTCTCATGCTGCACTACAGTGTCAGTACTGGGTTATTAACCCAAGTGCCAGATGTGGGAACTGAACCCACAGCCCTCTGATCTCCTGGCATCAGAGGCGAGTGTGCTACCTACTGAGCCACTGACACTCTTACTATAACTCTAAATATATACACAAAAAAAAAATCTTTAAACCAAATTGGAACTATAGAAACAGAAGTGAAGAAAGTGGTTCAGAAAGTGATGGCAGCTATACAATGGTGAGCAGTGATGTATGTTCTAATTTAAATATGCAACAAGAGAAACCAAGTAGGACACCAGATAGGACAGACACAGGAATTAGACAGAATCCAGATACATATACAAAAGACATTTTTTTCAGACAGGACACAGAGAACAGAGAACCACCAGATCAACTGAGAATAAACAAACAAAGGGAACCCAAGTATACTATGAGAACCAGAAGTGGGATAGAAGAGGACATAGAGCAGGGAAGAACAGGTGTAGGAGGTGGACAAGGAACAGGCAGAGGACGAGGAGACACTCGCCCCAAACAAATATTACCACAAGTAATTCCCATATTTAATTTAAGTAAGAGACAATTAACTGAGTTAGAGACTGGTATATTGGCAAAGGGTTTGTCATTTGCACCTACTACAGCACTGAGCATGTTTGAAATTGAGTGTGATTTACAATTATTTTTTGATCTTTGCATTTAAAGGCACAATTTAGCAGTCAACAACAAGTTGATGCTTATAGACAGAGTCTGAGGGGGGCGTTGAAGGTAAACTCTACATATAATCCTCCAGTTGGATTATTTCCAGCCATAGAAACCTATGCAGAGATAGTGAGAAAGGAGATATATGAGCTATTCAAGGTAGAAACAGAAAGACAACCATCAAATGATAGTTTGGCACAAATGGAGAGACATGCACTGAATGTTTTAAAAAATGATCAAAGCATTATAATAAAACGAGCAGATGAAAGCTGTGGTATAGTGATCTTGGAGTATGAACATTACAAAAACATCTGTATTAAATTACTTGATAATGAAGACAATTACCTGGAATTTAGATTGGATCCCTTGGACAATCTCAAAAGGGAATGTTCAGCACTAATAGAGGATTTAGTACTTTCAAATGTTCTAAGGGAATGGGAAAGAGAATTGTTGGTGCAGAAATTTCCCACAACTCCTGTTTTTTATACCTTGCCTAAGATACATGAAAATCTTAGTAATCCCCCTTGACGCCCCATAGTATCAGGTATTTTTAGTATTTTTGAGCCTCTATCAGATTATGTCAATTATCATTTACAACCTTTGTTTGAAAAAATGCCAACTTATGTAAAGGATACTCCCCATTTCATAAATATTTTAAAACAGGTAAATTTAACACAGAAAGAAAAGGAAACTGTACTTTTAGTTACACTTGATGTATCAGATTTATATACCTCAATTCCCCATCAGGAAGGTATTATAGCTATGGGGAAAAGTCCTAGATCTCAGAGAATTAGGTGCACATCCAAAGATGAGAACATTACAGATGTTAGCAGAATTTATCTTAACAAATAGCTATTTTAGAGTTGAAAAAAATTTCTATAAACAAATAAAAGAGACTGCCATGGGTACCACCATGGCACCAGGATACGCAAATGCTTATATGTCGGAGTTTGAAAATACTTTTATACTAAATGAACAATATAATCATTTTTTTCAATACATTAGGCTATATAAATGATGCATAGATGACTTGTTCATGCTGTGGATAGGTTCGAGTGAGGACCAGATTGCATTTCAGGAATATATCAACAGGTGTGATTCAAACTTGAAATTTACTATGGACTTCAGTGCAGTCTCAATACCTTACTTAGATGTAAGGGTTGTAATGGGAGATTGTGGTCTCAACACAACATTATATAGGAAAGAGATTGCACAAAGTACTATTTTACATGCCCGTAGCTTCTATGCAGAACGTTTGGTAGAGAGCATTCCATTTTCACAGTTTTTGCGCATATACAGAAACTGTGGAGATGAGCAAAATTTTGAAGGGGAACTCATGACAGCATCTGACAGATTTAAAGAACGTAGAATACAGTAAAAAATACTTATATCAAGCCATGGGACGTGTACAGAATATTACACAGATAGAGGCATTAAAGGGAAAGAAGGAAAGGGAGACAGTTAGACCGATAGTTTTTAGTATTAAACACAATCACAAAATGAAGGGAAATAAGGCAGATTATACATAAACATTGGTCTATCCTAAGAGATTTCCCTATGGAAAATGGTATTTTTCAAATATCACCAAGGATAGCAGAAAGGAAGGTTGCAACCTTAAAAGATAGATTATTGCATACAGATCATACACAAGGAAAAACTGACATCAATAAACAGTTGCTTTTGGGACCTTTACAACCTGGTATGGTACCATGTGGAAAATGCTCTTTCTATGGGCATACTAGTAAGAAAGAGAAGTTTAAACACCCTTATACTAACAAGGAAATAGAGAATAAAGGATGGGGAAGTGTGTGTTATGAGAATTTAATGCTCACCCAAGGTGTGGGATGCTACATAAACCTGAGGGGGGCGAAGCCGGGGTTTATCAAGCATCCCACACCCGGTCGAATATGACACACTTCACCATCTTTTATTTTTTATAATAAAAGGGCAGCAATTTTTCTCCTGCTTGAGTTCAGTGTTCACACACACACACATATACACTCTCACACACACACTCTCACTCTGTCTCTCTTACAAACACAGACACACACACACACACACACACACACACACAATCTCTGACTTTATCTGTCTTCTGCCCTCTACCTCCCTTAACATAGTTCTTTTTTGTTTCCATTTTGTTTACACTTTACAGCTAGTCTCTGACCTGATCGCATCTACCACGCTTCCCTGGCACGGTCCCTTGTAGCTCTAGACATTTTGTCCCGAAATGGACAAACGGCAGGATCAACCAGATATTTTGCTGGGGAAAAGGCTGGATCAACCAGATACATGAAACAAATAGAAAAAAAGGATGGACGCGTCTTGTTTTGGAGGCTCCATGGATGCGAGAGACGAGCCGCATGTTTGTAAGACAGCTTAGCCTGCCCCCACGATTTAACATTATTCAATGAGCGAAAGGCCATCAAATGAGTGACTGGGCGCGTGAATGTCGTAATAACCAGCTGGTTATTACAGCAAATAGCAACTGGTTCAGCCCATAGGAAAAATTGCTGACCAGTAATTATTATGACATAAAACAATTCATCACCTGTGACACGACTGGGGTCATTTATGTCCTGCAGTGTCCATGTGATAAAAGTTATATTAGAAAAACTACCAGACCACTTAAACAATGCATTCAGGAACACAAATCAAACATTCAAAACAAAAAATCAACCCCAGTTTGAGATCACTTTTTAGAAGCAGGACATACAGGGATGTCCCTAAGATTTTGGGGATTAGAAGCCATTAGTCTTCCTGACAGAGGAAGTGACTTCAACAAAATAGTTGAAAGAACAGAAACTAGATGGATTTTCGAAATGAGAGTGCTGGATTCGAGGATTGGCTTGAATAAAGATATTAATTGGAATTGTTGTTGGAGACAGACAGACCATCTAAATCTTAGGAACATGGTTCTTAGGAATGAAAATGTCACATGATTGTATAAATATGTTGAAAATCACGGACAACAATAAGCTTGAGATGTGACAGTCTAAGATATTTTCATTTTATTCTGTAACAATCTGGAGCTAATTGTAAGATTCTGGCTAAATACATGAAGTTTCCATGGCATGGAAAGTTTCTGATTGTGGGATTTTCGCAGAGTTTTCTTTCAAACCGTTGTATATTATTGTAAGTAATGAAATGTTTATACAAATTTCAAAAGGACAGGTGGTCATTATGTGAACATACCATTGGACTATTAGAGTAGATTGTCAATATAATTCTGACAATAATCTTGAAATAAGGTATAGCCCATTAGGGACAATGCAGTAATTGAGATGCAATTTGAGTTTAGAGATAACCTATATATGGGAATTCTACTACAGCTAGGGAACTAGTATTCTGATTAATATCTATTGTATTTTGTTATTTGGTCTCTGTCTGATTTAATCATTTCTTTCTAGAGTGTTATGAACTTTGTATTTTATTAACGGACCATACCTACTATTTAGTCTGACTAAAAATAGTTTTTTGAGCACTGAATGACATGAGACATGAATGGGTATTATGTCTGGGGAACTAGAACATATCCCCTTTTTGCATGCATGCATACTGTATTCTCTATTCATAATAGGAAAGAGTAAAGGAACCAAATGCAAACATAACATAAATAATTGGACCTGTAGCTTTAAACTATGGAAGTTGATGTAGCTAACAGAGCTAACTATGAGATTCTGGCTAGGTACATGAAGTTTCCATGGCATGGAAAATTTCTGATTGTGGGACTTTTGCAGAGTTTGCTTTCAAACCGTTGCATATTATTTTAAGTAATGAAATGCTTACACGAATTTCAAAAGGACAGATGGTCATTATGTGAACATAATATTGGATTATTAGAGTGGATTGTCAATAAAATTCCAACAATAGTCCTGAAATATAACATAGCCCATCAGGGACAATGCAGTAATTGAGATGCAATTTGAATTTAGAGATAGCAGATATATGGGAATCCTATTAGAACTAGGGAACTAGTATCCCCACTAATATCCATTGTATTTTATTATCTGGTCTCTGTCTGATTTAATAATTTCTTTCTAGAGGGTTAGGAACTTTGTATTTTATTAACAGATCGTACTCACAATCTGGTCTGACTTAAAATACTTTTTTGAGCACTGAATGAGATACAACATGAATAGGCATCATGTTTGGGAATTAGAACATATCCCCCTTTTTCCATACGTGCATATTGAATTCTCTATTCATATGAGGAAAGGGTAAAGGCACGAAATGTAAACATAATATAAATAAGTGGACCTGTCGCTTTAAACTAAGGAAGATGATGTTTAGAGCTTAGAGAACGAGACCTGTAGCTTTAAATTAAGGTAGATGATGTAGCTAATAGAGCACCTTTAAGGCTTAGAGAGCGCGGCAGCTCATACACATCCATGAGAATAAGTCTGCGTCTTACGCAGAATGGCAGGACTGCACTAATGGGGTAAAGAACTTTAAAAGTTTCCTCTTTAAATGTTTTTTTTTGGACAAAAATGAGTTCGATAAGTTAAAAATATTTGCAGCATAGTCTGATATAAAGAGAATTTTAAAAGCTAGTGCTAATGGATGATAACTTTGGTCTGTAAAGGGTGCTATGACAGAAGGCACATTTCAAGTTTCATGAGGGAACTTTAACACAGAAATTGACTGTGAATAATGATCATTTAAAAAGTTTATATAAATGTTGAGTAATATTTTTATGGTGGAGAATCTAAAGTGAAATACTTGGTTTTGGCCTAGTCTCAGACTGTTATGATAGAATATCACGAGAAATTCAAAGTCTGTGTTCAAATTCTGGCGTTTAAATGTTTGTGGTGGAAGATTTAAGGTGAAATGCTTTATTCTGAGTATCTTTCCTCAGACTGGAACAATGAAAAGCTAGTATGGAATTTTGGTAGCTGACAATGAAAAGATTGAAAACATCATAGCCTATCTAAATGGTAGCACATTTATGATTGTTTTATCTGATGGAAATAGTAATTTGATGTTTATACAATGAGAAGACATGACTGTACAAAATAGGAATTAGATATGAAACTGTTTTATGTAGTTTAGTTGCTTTTCAAAATGATTTGTTGTCTTATTTCAGCCATGGACCTGTGAAAATATAAAACAAAATGTATTACAGAAATAGCCAGAATATTAGAAGCATATAAATCTTAGATGTGTTATACATCAAGAGCAGAAGGTATAAAAAATGGTCACATTTAGAACCTGATTCACTATATTTGGTGACTGGTGTTGGGTTTTTGTATTTTTTATATGAATCTCTTTAAATGAGTAATTTACATGTAACATAAGAACTTAACATGAAACTGTTCTACATGGTTCTGCTGATTTTCAAAATGCTTTGTTTTATTTTTAGCTTTAAACCTGTGAAAATAAAAGAACAATAAATGTATTAAAGAAAGAGATAGACTATTAGAAGCAATTAATTACTAGATGCTACACACATCAGAAGATGCAGGTATAACGTGGTCATACTAAGTATTTTGATTCAATTTGTTTGGTGTTTGGTGTCGGGTCCCCTATTTCTGGTATGATTATTTTATGATATTATGTTAGTAATTTGAGACTACTATATCATATTTCATATTTTACAGAATTGTCTACTTTGAGAACTTATGTATTGTTTACAGAAATCTTAGATATTTATTAGATATTTCAAGTAAGTAGCCCCAGTGATTGTTCGATATTTAATATCTAATGTGGAAATTGAGTTTGGTTGTGGACAGTGTTTTTAATTATGTATATTTATGTATTTATTTAGAAAGGCATCTCTTGAAAAAGTCTATATATTAGGTGAAATGTTGGGGTTTGTCATATTTTTTTAAATAAATAGAGTATTTGGAAATGAAAAAGACTGTCTGCAGACATATTTATTCAGCGCCCCTCATCTTCTGCTTCAGAATCTTTTCTACTATAACTACACAATGGGAGTGGCAGCTTTAAAGTATAAACGAAGACTGTTCATTTCCTGTGGATTTCCCTTTTTCCCCTTCATATACAAACATGATGTACTGTAATCAGGGTAGAGAAACTTCTCTAGACTAACCAGCTTTCAGGATTTTAACTATCCATAGTTGTAAGTGTAGCACTCAGTACTGCTGTATTCCTTGCCTCCATGTGGACCTCTTGACTATAGGGATACATCTAAGTGAGGCTATGCCACTGTTGGCAGTCTATCTATCTATCTATCTATCTATCTATCTATCTATCTATCTATCTATCTGTCTGTCTGTCTGTCTGTCTGTCTGTCTGTCTGTTTATCTGTCTGTCTATCTGTCATTTATTTATTTGAAAAGTTTCACCAGGAAAAGCATACTGAGTTAATAATAGCATGTTTCCAGATGTGTCCCAGGGGAAGGGAAAGGGAAGTACAATTGAAATCTCAACAGTATAAGATACAGCAAGACATAAACTATATAGAGCAGTTACATAATTTTGTAAAACTATTTACAGTGATTGGGTATATGCAGGAAATAAATAAATAACTGGGTAAAAAGTGAGAGACACACCCATTTGCCATTCCCAACAGCAGATAATAAAATGTTGATATATATGTACATATACACACAACAGGTCTATTCATCGGCACTAGGCTGGTTGATGTGGGGGAAGGGATAGGGTTAAATAGGTGGGGAGGCGGAGGGGAGGCAGAAGGAGGAAGGATAGGGAGAAGGGGATGGATGGTGTGGGGGGTAGAGGACAGAGGTAGGGGAGATTCAGTTACAGTTAGTAGGTGTGCAAGTTTTCCAAAGCCGCCCCAGCCCAAGACTGGTCCTTCACTGAAAACATTTCTGACATCTGCAAAGTGCTTTAGCTTTAGCTATAAGTTCCTTGCCCTCTGTGACTGTTTCATCCCACTAAAAAAATCTAGGTTAAGGGTTCTAGCCAAGAATGGGTCACCCCCAACCTTTGCAAACTAATGAGGGATAGGGGCCGAGCCTGGAAGTTGTACAGAAAACACAAAACCCCCCAACTCCTCCAAGACTTCAAAACCCTCAGGAACAGGTGGAAAACTTCCACAAGATCTGCTAAATCCTCCTTCATCCTGGAAAAACAACGTGCTGTCCAGGGGAACCCTAGGAGGATATGGAACACTCTTAACAACCTTACTGGTAGGGGAATTTCCGAAGATTGTATTTGTCTTACCTCCAAAGGAACAACCACCACCGAGCCAAGTGAAATAGCCTTCCTTTTCAATAAATACTTCAGTGACCTCGACCAGTACAAGCCCAGCTGCACTCCTACCTCGTTTACCCCCGCACACCTCTCAGTCTCTCTCTCTAAGTTCCATTTCAGGTACCTAACCCCTGGTGAAGTGGTCAAGTTAATCAAAACAAATGACCCATGACCATCCAAGGGCACTGACAACATTGACTTCGGAGTTCTTCATCTTGTCTGTGACTCCCTGGCCATCCCTCTTACTAACATCCTCAATCACTCCCTCTGCATGGGATCCTTCCCGAAAGCTTGGAAGTGCGTCATTATTAAACCTCTTCACAAATCTGGTTCCAAGGATCTAGTCTCCAACTACCATCCCATCTCACTCCTTGTCCCTCTCTCCAAAATTTTAGAGAAAGTGGTCCACAGGTAAACCCTGGAATTCCTCTCCAAATACAATCTGCTCACAGAGGCCCAGCATGGGTTCCATGCTCGATGCAATACCAAAGCTGCCATCATCAGGTTTACCCACTCCATAGACAAAACTAACAACAAAGGCTTCTACACTGGTGCTGCATTCATAGACCTCACCAAAGCCTTCAACCTCATTGATCATGAAGTCCTCCTCCATACCCTAGCTGGCCTCCATTTCTTACCTGAGGTCTGCCTCTGGTTCAAGGATTACCTAACGGGCAGATCCCATTGCACCATTATTGGCTGTGTCATTTCTGAATCCTGCCCCATCAAATACAGCATCCCCCAATGGTCCATCCTGAGCCCTCTTCTCTTCTCTCTGGTTGTTAACTCTCTGCCTGACATTTTCACCACCTCAGAACTCATTCTCTATGCTGATGATGCAGCCCTTTTCTGTTAGGACAAAAAACCAACACTCTCATTAACAAACTCCAATTTGATTTTAGCAGACTTCATGCCTGGTTCACATCCAAAGGTCTTGTACTCAGCTCCAAAAAAACTAAGTTCATGGTTTTCTCCAGCCCCCGAAAACCCCTTGGCTTTGACCTCTCCCTCTATGATAACCTTGGTAACTCCATTGAAAGAGTCAGTGAATTCAAATATCTTGGCTTACTCCTGAATAGCCACCTCAATTTTGATGCTCACACTAGCCTCACAATCAAAAAAGCCCACCAACAACTAAGTATCCTCCACAGAACCAAGCATTACCTTAACAGGGAATCTAAATTTCTTTTAGTCTCCAGCTTCATCCTTCCTGTCTTTGACTATGGTTCACTTGTCTCCCTCCCCCGCCTCTCCATCAAACATTTCTCCAGACTTCGAAGCTCCTACCACAACACTATTTGCTTTACCTCTGGTCTCCCTAAACTCACACACCACTGTGACCTTTATAAGCTCACCAGTCAGTCCTCCCTTGAGGCCTGTCTCAACTGCAAGATGGCCATCTTCTTCTTCAAACTCTCCCATGGACTGCTCCCTGATTGCTTCACTGATTGCTTCACTTCTCTCTTCCAGGCAGCTGCCACCACCACCAGGACCACTAGACTGTTCTCCACTCTCTCTTTCACTGTTCCTTTCTGCTGGACCACTCAAGGCCAGAAAACATTCTCTTTTATGGGACCCCAGCTCTTCAACTCTCTCCCTCCGGAACTAAAACTCTGTCCCTCCACAAATGCCTTCAAGCACAATATCAGGAGACATTTCTCTCCCACCTGCACCCGCTCACAGCCCTAATCTGGCTCCCATTCTGCACTTTTTTCCCCTCATTCTCTGGTTATCCATTTCAGGCACTTTATTTATTTATTTATTGAAATTTGTTGACCGGGTGAGCCCACTGAGACAACAGGGTATCTTTTTCAGGGGCGACCCAGAATTAATTACAGATGAACGAAATATTAGCATACAAGAGACAAAGGTAGGACAATTAATCATTTAGGTTCATAAATAAGGAGCATACAGTAGACAAAAGAAAACAGATAGCAGTGGAGGAAGCCAGATGTCAGGGTAGGTGTACAGGTGGCCTGCCACTAGTCAATGTAATGGCACCCTCTCTTTCTAGCACTTGTAGTATTGTTAATCCTCCTAGGCTAGGTTTTAGATTGCACTTACATTTTTTGTTTCTCACTGTTATATTGTATTATTGTTAAAGATCAAATGCACATATTCCATAAAAACTTGAATCCCCTTGAATACACATTTCCAGTGTCATGATTAATGTTTCCTGAAAATATAATTCTGTTTGGTCTTGTGGTTTTCTTCAAATCAGAATCTGTTAATGTGCTCTGCAGTAACTGAAAACAGTGAAGAAACAGTGAAGATGTTTCTGCCCCTGTCTGTGAGCAATTACGTCATACCTGTCCTGCCTGCTGCTTCTGCAGTTAAGTCCCTTATTGACTAAATAAGCTGTTGCAGTCACTACTTACAGCAGTCTATAGAGCTAATTGTTTTCAATCAGAGTTTGTTACTAACCCATCTTTTTTGTGTTTAGAGAGATATGCTTAAAATCTATATTTCTGTTCTCAAAGAAAGTTGATCACTTGGGGTTCAGTGCTGAATCAAAGTGATATGAATGAATCTGTGAGAAATAAGTTTCTATATCACAGCTTTCAGTTCTCTGTCATCAAAACTCTGCATTCTATTCTGGCTGTATAATGGATATAGAATAAACTACAATGCATTAATTCATAGAAGCAGCATGTATTTAATGTAGCCTCAATAAATATGTTAATGTGATAATTTTGTTTTAATGTCAGATTGACAAATGTGTGTTTACCACACTCTGCTATTTCAGGAACATGTACTGTATGAACTCATAAAATTCAGTTCTTCAAGGGTTTCTGTGTGAAAATACATCATGTACAGTACGTGTATAACTAGAAATACTATATGGCATCCTGATGCTCCTGTCTCCTGCCCAACAGTTTAGGCAGCAGCTTTCTGATTTCCCATGTCCCCTGTCCCAAAAGCCTCCTGTCTCCTGTCCCATTTGAGGCTGCTGCAACCCACTGCCCACTGCCTTTTCCATACAGTCAGGTTAGTTAAGAGGCAGTATAGTGTAGTTGTTTAAGGTTCTGAGCTGCAAATCTGGAGACCTGGGTTTTGAATCTCACAGCCCCCACTTGCATATTGTGTGACACTGAGCATGTCACTTAACATCCTTGTTCTCCCAGGTCGCACCTGTAAACAAGTTTTCAGCTTAGTGTGTCTCTCCTGGTTAAAAAAAAAAGGGCTGCTGCACCCTGTTGCCTCCTGCACAAACAGTTGAGGCTGATGCACCCTGATTCCCTCTGTCCCCCACTCTATAACACAAGATGAAAATATTTTTTGTTTTTTCTTTTGAGTAGTTTCAGCAGTAAGCCAGAGGATCTGACTCTGGTGGCAGGGAGAAACATGGTGCAACAACTCTAACTGTGGAGGCAAGAGGCTGTACGGTGCAGCAGGGGACAATGGTGTCAGGGAACAGAGGACAGCAGGATGCAGAAGCCTTAACTGTGGTGCAGGACATAGTGGGGCATCAGGGTACTGCAGCCCTGACTGTGTGATAGGGTGCACGTGGTGCAGCGGCCCTGCCCATTTGGAGCAATGGAAGTGGATAGCAGGGTGCAGCAAACGCCCCACCTTTGGTGGCCTTGGGCAGCATGGTGCAGAAGCCCAAACTGTGGAGTCAGAGGCCCTGGGACTCTAGGGCTTAGCAGAGAATATCAGCCCTGTCTGTGGAGACAGGAAAAGGGAGCAGCAGAGGCAGAAGACAGAGGCACCAGAATGCCATATAATATTTTTAGTTATACACATGCATTTATATGTATTTGTATTTCCACACAGCAACCCTCAAAGAACTGAATTTTATGAGTTCATACAGTATATGTTCCTGAAATAGCAGAATGTGGCAGATGCATGTTTGTCAATCTGACATGGAAACAAAATTATCACATGAACATGAACATATTTATTGAGGCTACATTAAATACACGCTGCTTCTATGAATTAATGGAAAGTAATTTATTTTATATTCATTAAACAAGCCTGTGTTATATAGCCAGAATAGAATGCAGAGTTGTGATGGCAGAGAACTGAGAGTTGTGATATAGAAAATGTTATTTCTCACAGATTCATTCATAGCACTTCAATTCAGCACTGAACCCCAAATGATCAACTTTTTATGAGAACAGAAAGATAGATTTTAAGCATATCTCTGTAAACACAAACCAGATGGGTTAGTAATAAACTCTGGTTGAAAACAATTTGCTCAACAGACTGCTCTAACTAGGGACTACAACAGCTTATTTAGTAAGTCAGAGACTTAATTGCAGAAGCAGCAGGCAGGACAGTATGATGTCATCACTCACTGACAGGGACAGAGCACATTAACAGATGTGGATTTAAAGAAAACCACAAAATCAAACAGCATGATATTTTCAGGAAACACTACTCATGACACAGGGATGTGAATGCAAGTGAATTCAAGCATTTTATGAAATATGTGCACATTTGATCTTTAAACCCTCACTGAATGCTTAATGTCACCTTGTATTTGTTAATTCACCAAGGCTACTTCATGGTTTGCTCTTTAGTCTATATTATCCTAAATTTATGTACCATTTTATTAATCCACGCTGTTAGTTAAATGTTTAAGCCTATGTCATGTCTCATGATTGTTGTATGTAACTGGACACTTATGTAAACGAGCAGCAATGTTCGCGTGTCTTGCCAGTATAACCAATAAAAATGAAATAAAATGAGGAGAAGCTGCATAGTAGGGAGGATAAAGAGAAGAAGGAGGAGGCAGAGAGGATTGGGAGAGGAAGGGAGTCTCTGTCTGTCTCTTTATATCTTTCTATCTATCCATCCATGTATCTATATATGTATGTATGTATGTAAGTATGTATGTATGTATGTATGTATCTATCTCTGTCTCTCTGTCTCGCTCTCTCTCTCTCTCCAGGGCTTCCATAGATTCAGCAATTCCTGTAGTTTACAGGGAAACGGAGTACTCTAGAGTGGAAGTGTTCCCGCAGACTTTTGTTGGTTATACAGAAAAACATGACAATTCCATTTCATAGATCTACAGAAAAATTTAGAAAGATTACACTGGTATTAAAGGGAGAATAACTGGGATTTGAAGGGGTGTGTGTGTGTGTGTGTGTGTCTGTGTAACTCAGCTGGCATTCACCTGGATGACTTTCAGTGGGATTCAGATCCCAATATTTAATGTTTTCTTCCCCACTACAGGTAATTTTGTTGTCTTGTGATGCAGCTTCACAAAGTGAGACATTTTCAATGACAGCATTTGTAAAGGCAGTATTATGTGCTTGCTGGAGGCTGTAGATTAAGTCGACATCAATTGATTGTAGATTAAAAAGGAATATCCTCAATTGCATGGATGATGAAACATAATTCTAATTGTGTTTTAAAGAAGATATGGTGATATGTATAGTATTGAACTTCATTTTGATTGTGTCTGGCATAGCCACTGCCATTCTTCTTAATGTGTGCTTCATCAGAATTATGATTCCACTTACTGTGATGTCATTAAAAAGTAGGCCCATGAATGTTAACTCCTGCTCATTGATCAGCTGTGATATCAACAATGGTAGGATCCTAATGATGATAACGAGGAATGAAGTGGAATATTAGTGTGGGCAGTAGCCAGTTTCTGAGGAACGTGGTCTTGTACATATTAGGTGCTGTGCTGTCAGGCAGAACATCAAACTTGCCCAAAACAAGGAAAAACATCTGTGTATATTAACAGTAATCATCATACAAAATATTTGATATTAAGGCTGCTACAGTATAATCACTAGGACAGACTACCGAGGAGTAACAGCGGTTGTCTAGTAAGCTAGAGCACACATTTGGGAGGGAGGTGACCCAGAAGGAATGGGTTCAAATCACAGAAGGGTTACAGGTACCATGTTTTAGATGTGGTAGCTAGCCGATTGTCCGGTAAATAGAAAAGCAGTGCCAGTGCAAAAGTAAAAAAAAAGTAATTGTGCATGTGTGTCAGTCAATGGGGGTGAAAATTCATCATCGGACACTGGGGTATCAGCACCCCAGTGTCACTATTGTGTATTTTGGGTGGGGAGTTGGGTGGTGAGTGCTGAGGGTGGGTTGGATGTGGGTTTTGTATGAGTTTTCTACAAAAGAAATCAGTGGTCACGGCGGACCGCTGAAAATAAAAAAAAAGTGCTGCGCGGAGTGCTTCTGGTTCTCAGGCTCGGAGGCCACTACTGACAACTTATCAAACTGTACAGTCACAAGGAATGATGTAGTCATTTTCTCAATGCAATAAGCCTACAGGGCTACACCCACTGTAGCCCTAAAAGGAAGGTAATCTGAAACGCAGTCTCCTTCAAGCACCATCCACTACTATATAGAAACCAATGGCTAAGAAGGGCAGAGGGGAGACCGATATGACACAACAGCAAAAACAAAATTTTGGGGGACTTATCAAGCAAGATCATTCTGAGAGCAGCTCCACCTTGTGGTGGAAGAAATATTGTGGACTGTTTTTAAAACATATACCTACACCCACACAACAAATCAAAGAAACTATGGCTAAAATTTTTTTTTTCTTTGTTCTTTTTTAATTAGCAAACAAGTCATTGGATAATAGCAATAAGGCACTCCAGGGATGTGTTATCTGGTTGAGTTGTGAGATTGTATTTGGGGGCATCACAAGTAAGCAATAACCCATGACATGGTAAGGATTATTTTCAACACCACAGGTGCCATGAGGCCACTTGGCCTGCTGCACTGCAGCTTCATCCCTCACAACACACCCAGGGTGTTGATTATTCCCCAATAACCTCATACCTTGTTGTGTTTTTGCTTACTTGTGATACCTCCATATAGAGTCTCACAGTTCAACCAATTTATTTACCAGCTTTGCACCTATGTGTTACTTGCATCATGGAATATATTTGCTAAGCCTTGCTTTTAATGTTGTAATGACCAAAAGACAGTAATGTTAGTGTTTAAAATGTAGGCAAGCAGAGTAACACAGCTTCTTACCTAACGTGATAATTGAATGTATAAATATGTTAGAACATCTGTTTTTTTTTGCTTTTCAGGGTTTTATTTAACTCCAAAAATTGATTAGCATTTTTCTCATAAAACTGCTAAAACATTGTAAAAATGCATAGCACTTGCCTCACTGTGTTTAACAAACATAACACTTCTAGAAAACCTATATAAATACTTTCTGTAGAGTTAGCATTGTCCCAAGAAAAAAACTGCTAATCAATTATTTAAAACCCTGCTTTTTACCATGTATGAGAGCACATTATTTCCCATGATTTGTAAGCACCGCATCGTGGATATGCAAATGATATGGGATGTGCAGCATCTCTGCCATTCCCTAAGAAATGAACCTCTAAACGGTAGCCATATGAAAGTACTACACAGTAGCATATGTGAAACAAAAGGGTGAGGTAACATTTCAAACAGGAATTAGGAGTTGCACAACAAAAACTTCTACCTTACATTTTTTAGCCTTATGACTGGGCAAGTGCTTCAGAAAGGAAAAGGAAGAGAAAGGCTGAGAGTGGGTGGAATCAAAGAATTAATAGGAGTAGAATGAAGTCTGGCCACTGGGTACTCTCACAGCTGTGGCTTACACTGCCCTGGCACACATACAGTACTGTAGTTATTAACTGTTTATAAGACAGTAAAATCAGATATACATCTACCAGGATATTCAGACATCCAGCATACATGCATCTCAGCTCATCAAAGTAATAGAAGGCTTCCATTCTACTCTTCTATTAATCCTATGGGTGGAATTAGGGAATAAATTAAGCATTCGGGATCTGTGATAGGTAGATTAGCCCCCAAGCCCTCTATTGGTTCACACTGATACCAATTTATTCATATGCTTTACAAACAAACACATACATCTGGGTGATGGAGTATATATGTTAAGCCTTGTTTATTTATTTTCCAATGACCACAATGCTTTACTTTTTAGTGTTCAAAACACAGGTAAGCAGAGTAACACAACTCCTTACCTAAAATGATGACTGAGAGTAGGAATATAATAGAACAACTGTTTTATGTGCTTTTTACCACATTTGAGAATGCATTAATGCCATGAGTTGTGCCCTCCATCATTAGTGCATAGTATGGTTTATGCAATATCTTTGCCATTCCCAGAGGAAAAAAAATTATCAACAGAAGCCCATATGAAAGTACAGTAGTTAATGTTAGCATATATGGAACATGCCCACTTTCCAACTTCATTTTTTCCTAGCACCCTGATAAAGGACAGTTTTCCATGTGGGCAATACACCTGCTGTGGGAATACGTACAAAACAAAAGGTATCAGGTATCCATTAAAGAATGAGAACATCACACTGAAATGCCCATGTGACCAGATATACTGTATATGGATAAGACAATATGCCCACTTCTCGTTAGTGTAGGGGAATGCAAGTCCTGCATCAGAAAGGCAGATGACACGTCACCAGTGTCAAGACATTTTATGAAACAGAAACACAATATTTGGCCTTGAACATGTACTCATGCCCAAGATGGGTGGGGAATGGGGAAAGCACCAATTACACTGAGAGCCATATTGGATCAACTGCTTCAACGCAACAAACTGAAAATTCAGAATAAACAAAGAAATGGACTGGTCTTCATGAATGTTAATGGATTTTCATTCAGTATGCTTGTAATATTTTTTCCTCTTTTTCTGGGTGTCTTTGAAGAAACATTGTCAAATGATTCTTCTGTTCTCCTGCTCATAAAATATATTGCTACAGTACATAGTCATAATTACAAAATGGCAAGAAAAAAATCTAGAAATGTCATTGACCTAGAGACATTACCTGATCATGCATTAAATCTCTATAAAGCCATACTCAGGTGTAGAATCTCATTTTCCTCCCCCAAAACACTACTTTGAGCCATTTTATAAGTGTGATAAGTCCCTCCAGGGTGTGCATCACAGGCTTTTAATGCACTTTGTCAGAAATAAGAATACTAGCCTTCAGCCTCACACCTTTCTACACCTCTAGGGTGTGCATTAAAAACCTATAATGCACACCCTGTCATGGCTTATTTAAGTAATAAACCACAAGGGGGTGTGGGTTATCGGGGGATTTCTCATGGCTGTAGTGGTTTGCCCACGAGTTGCAGCAGAGTGGGTAAATCCACGTCAGCCATGGTAAATTCCCCAATAACCCAGATCCCCTGGGTTGCTTATTGTGATTATACCAAGTACTGCTTTTTTTTGTTCTTTTTAAAAAAGCTGTACTTGGTATAAGGCTTAAATAAGCCACTCAGTAGTACAGCAGTGTTTTTGTTTTGTTTTGTTTCCCTGATGTACAGAGCTGCTGTTTTACAGTCTCCGCTTAGCGGGGAAACAAGATGGTGGTCGCAGTTCCGTGATTTTTGCCATCAGATTGTTTTTTTTCAAGTTGCGGCTGGCTGGCATTTTTTGCAGTGATTATCAGAGGATTTACGATGGCGGTAAGGTGCCAGCCTGCTGTTCTCATTTGTCGGTGTCCGAGGTCCATGGTATAATACTTACTTATCCCATTTGTCCAACGTAACAAGTATACATTTACTGTAGTTACCACTTTTTACTTTTTATCAGTTTTCCAGTTTTCTGCATTGTGAAACCCCCACATTGGATACGTAAGGCCAACCCCAGGCAATCATGTTACGTATGGGGCCCTCCCACCCTGGGGTTGGGCTGGTCATTGTCCCTAGTGCCAAGGAGACCATAAAGGTGAACACACCATGTGTGGTCCTGAGGGCCATTGAAGGATGGTGTCAGAACACAAAGTCAGTAATCATGATGGCCACACCTTTCAATAAAGTTCTTTAGAAGAGCATTTATTCAGTACTGACAAGATCGTTTTCCTTCTTTTATAACCTCCCAATAGTTCCCCACAAATACTGGAATCAGTAATCTCAGGCTTCTTTGCTACCTCCCTGGACACAGGATGTGTACCACAGGACTGGAGAATGGTCTATATGGTACCCATCCACAAAAGTGGAACAAAGGATGAACCAGGAAACTATAGGCCAGTGAGCCTCACAACAATCATGGGAAAGATCGTGGAGACCATCCTAAAAGAGAGGCTAGTGAGGTTCTTGGAGGAAAACGGTCTCCAGGATGGTCAACAGCACAGATTTGTTGTGGGCAGATCCTGCCAGACAAACCTTGCAGAGTACTACGGCTGGATGATGTGGGAACTGGACAAGGGCCATGCAGTGGATGTCCTGCATTTACACTTCAGCAAGGCCTTTGATTCAATGCCGCATGGAAGATCGGGGGTGGAGAACTGGAATATGTGGGGGTGGGACCAAAAATGGTGAAATGGATCACAAACTGGCTAAAGGGAAGGCAGCAAAGGGTGGTGGTGGTGGTGGGGGACCTCTCGTCACCGAGAGTGGTGACGAGCGGGGTTCCACAAGGATTGGTACTGGGACCAGTGCTGTTTGGGATTTTTATTGCAGATATCTCACACGGGATCTGGAGCAGGATCAGTCTGTTCGCAGATGATACCAAGATAGGAGCTGTGGTTGATGATGGGGGTGGAAGAGGTTGCAGGAAGACCTGACTAAGCTGCAGGAGCGGACGGAAACATGGCACTTGGAGTTCAACGCCAAGAATTGCAAGGTTCTGCACTTTGGAGCCAGGAACCAGGGGAGGGACTATCACTTGAATGGGGTACAGTTAGGGAGCTCCACAGAGGAGAAGGACCTAGGAGTGATCATTACGGGGAGCATGAACAACTCTGCTCAGTGCAAGAAGGCGGCAGCAAAAGCCAACAAAATGGTGGGGTGTATTGCAAGGGGGATCTCCTCCAGAAGGAGGGAGGTTATTCTACCTCTGTATAGGTCGCTGATCAAGTCCCACCTGGAGTACTGCATGCAATACTGGTGCCCATTCCTGAAGAAGGACTTCAGATTGTTGGAGGGGGTGCAGCAAAGAGCCACAAAGATGATCCAGGGATTAGAAAGCAAGCCCTATGAGGACAGGCTGGGAGACTGAATATGTATTCACTGGAGGAGAGGAGGGATGGGGGGATATGATCTAGACCTTTAAGTATCCGAAGGGGATAAACAAGACCAACATGCAAGGGATTTTCCAGATGAGAAGGGGGAGGAACACAAAAGGGCATGGACTGAGATTGGGGGAAGGGAAGATTCAGAAGGGAGATGAGGAGATATTTTTTCACTGAAAGAGTGGTGGACAAATGGAACACCTTACCAGATGAGATAGTGTTCTGTAAGATGGTGGGCAGTTTCAAGAGGGGTTGGGACAGTGTAAGGGGAAGGGATACTGGGAAGAGGGGGACGGGGGTGCAGCTGTGAGATGAGGTGCTAGCTGAACACTTGAGCAGACTCGATAGATTGTGAGGCCTGTTTCTGATGGCAATTTTGTATTTTCATATGTACTCCTTCCTACCTCCAACAAGTAGATCAAGACATGAAGTCTCAGTAGACAATGTCTAATCTAAGCCCTACAGGTATCACACCATCGCCGATTGCATTTAGAGTCAGAGGCATGCTACAGATAGGTTTTAGTTTTTATTTCTTTCCCATTGCAGCAGATTGTCACCAAGGGACACAGGGGTTCCTAAAGAACACTGGGGTACCAAACAAAGTGTTGCAGTTTGCTACAACAGGGGAAGCAGGGACTGGCCAGGATCCCTGGCTCTGGCGTTCTGTTCTAACAGGGACAAATCAGCATCTGGCAGAGACTGCCGCTAGACAGTTTGGGCCATTGTTTCTTCCACCCGGCTGCTAACTACTTCACAGAGGGGCACTGTGGGCTAGCATCAGGAGCACCTGTCAGCACACAGGGGGACAGGGACAGGACTGCAGCCAATCAGAGTGTTGGAAAAAAGGCTCCAATATTCAAATTTGCAGGTGAGCTTTAAGTACAGCCACAGCTCACTTGCTCTACACACTGCTGCTGATCACATTTAGAGTCAGAGGCATGCTACAGATAGGTTTTATTTTTTCTTTCTTTCCCTTGGCAGCAGATTGTCACCGAGGGACACGGGGGTTCCTAAAGGACATCAGGGTACCAGACAGAGTGTTGTAGTTTGCAGCAACAGGGGAAACAGTCAGGGACTGACTGGGCTCCAGTGTTCTGTTCTAACAGGGACAGATCAGTGTCTGGCAGAGATTGCTGCTAGATGGTTTGAGCTGTTGTTTCTTCTGCCTGATTGGCCTGGCTTCTAACTACTCCACCGAGGGAAGCCATGGTCTAGCAGTAGGAACACTTCTTCACACACAGGGGGACAGGGACAGGACTTATCCGCCCACCCAGGCTTTACCCAATACATAAGTACTACAGTTGATTGGCAGCAGGTATTTCCTGTTGAAAAAGGAAGTAAAGGAAACCTCCGGGGCACTTGGTTTTGTCTACTATAGGAGGAGTTGAAAGCCCTCCCACCATCCACCAGGACCAATCAGTTTGTCATGAAAATGGCAGCTGAGTGAGGGGCAAAGTCTTCCTGAACAAGCATAAAAAACACAGAGTGGTTGTAGCCCCAGGAAATCTATAAGTGACAGTGTGCACCTGCTTCAAGCCTAGGGCAAGCAGGGATATCCAGCAATCCAGTATGGATATTAAAGTTGTCATGGATGTGCAGCACTCATCCCCAGAAGACATCTCTGGAGGGTGGGGCACTATCTCACATGTCAGACTCTTACCGAACTCAGAGCACAGCTGAATACAGCATGGAAGGAAATATCTTTTTTTTTTTTTCAGTTGTTTAACCAGGAGTGGCCCACTAAGCTGAAAGCTTGTTTACAGGTGCAACCTGGGAGCACAGGGAAGTTAAGTGACCTGCTCAGGGCCACACAGTATGCAAGTGGGGGCTGTGGGATTCAACCTCAGGTCTCCAGATTTGCAGCTCAGAGCCTGATGTCATGGTGGGTGACCACCTGGGGTTCAGTCACCACCTTACAGTATGGTTCAATATGAGAACAGGGGCAGATCAGATCTTGGCTGCAACACCTGTTGAACTGGATTTTATACCCTCCAATTCCACTTCCTTAAAGCCCCCCTCCAATTCCACTCCCTCAGAGACCCTTCGGTTGAGGGAGATGGCAAGTGGTAGGGAAGGGGGAGGTAAAAGTGGAAGAAAAGACTGGATGAACCCAGCCCACGCCAAGGTCATCCCAATTGCTAACTGCTTTACACACCTGTCATTTGTACAGGATCATGGACACATGAAGGGGGACAGCAAGTCAAGTGAGGGGCCAAAGCAGGACATAGTAATGGCAAGCAGCAGCAAAACAAAATGCAATAAGACAAAGAGTAAGCAAATACTTTGTGGAAGACTCCAAGATAAGAGGAGTTGAGACCCAAGTAAGTGTGCACAGGCAAATATGACAGTCAAATGTCTCCCTGGTGCCTCAGCAAAGCATGACACTGAACACATAGGGAGGATAGCAGAAAGAGTGGGGGGATGACCTCAGAATATTGGTACATCCTGGAACAAATAACCTGGTCAATCAGTTGGTGGAGGAAGCTGAGCAGAACCTGGTAAAACTAGGTGAACTACTGGCCACTAAGTGGCCCTCACTGGACTTTTCGGAGGTTCTTCCAGTGTGGGGCAAGGGTGGAAGTACTGTCAAAGTCAGGAGCAGGGAGCTTGAGGACTTTAATGCATGGTAGAGGAACTGGTGCAAGAAGGAAGAGTATCAGTTCATAGGTGCCCGGGGAGACTTCTGGGAGAGGACATTCTTCAGATACGATGGACTGCACCTGACCAGGGAAGGGGTGAGAGCACTTGCGCAGAAGCTATTTCTTTTTTTAAATATATTTTTATTGTTTCCATTTTTCCAGGAGAGGTACATGTGAGAGCACTTGATACAATTCTTATGTAGCATTTCATCACTTTTAGTTTCATCATACATATTGGTCTTTTACATTTAATCTCATTATGTCAATGCTCCATATGCCAGTTATGTATTTCATATGTCTTTTATCCCTTGTGGTAGTCCCTGTCTTGTCAATGGAATTATTCCTATTATGGAATCAAATCTGGTCTCTGATCTGAAATCCAGAGCCACCATTTGGTCCACAAACCAATGGCTTTCTGAGTTTTTGAGCAGAGCTGGGTGGTCATTAATTCCATTCTGTATATTTGATATATTAGGTCCTCCCATTCCCTAAGAGTAGGCAAGTCACTTTGTAACCACTTCCTGGTGATTGCTTTATTAGCTGCCAAGAGTAATGTAGCTAGTAAATACTTGGTATTGCCTCTTCTCAGTTCCTTTGTGAATTTTAATATAAGTGCTATTTCTGGAGTTAAAGTTCCTATTTCTGGGAACAATTTTCCCAGTACTTCTCCTACCTTTCTCCAGAATAAATGCAGTACTGGACAACTCCA
The DNA here is from genome assembly GCA_016271365.2 of Neoceratodus forsteri. Classification (NCBI taxonomy): domain Eukaryota; kingdom Metazoa; phylum Chordata; order Ceratodontiformes; family Ceratodontidae; genus Neoceratodus; species Neoceratodus forsteri. The sequence continues at coordinate 464,429,302 of CM057452.1, forward strand.
AAATATGTGGATATGATTAGCTATTTGTCCCCCACATCCTCTCCAACCTGTCTAACCTAGTTGCGGATTGTATTTTCCCACTATCTGTGGGGTTCTAAAAAATCTTATCAGACATTTCCAACCAAATTCTCTCCAGGTTAGTGATCTCGTGATTTTATGTACTGTAGTGTATATCTCTTCCCTTCCCTCTTCTTCTATATTAATACCTAATTCTTCCTGCCAGCGTTGCTGAGAGTTTACCTTGGGCTTTTTCTGATTATTTATTATAGCCTGGTAAGCTTTTGATATTATATAGTCTGGTATTGCTGTCTCTATTGTGTTTATTATTATCCTTGTGAGTGGATATATCTCACTTTGGTTCCATTCCTTGACTAATTCACTTGTGCAATAATGTCTTATCTGGAGGAATCTAAAGAAGTCCTGAGTTCTCAACTGGAATTTTTCTTGTAATGTTCTGAACTGGCTAAATATTCCTTGGTCATATAATTGACAAAATCTGGTCAGGCCTTGCTGGTGCCATCTAATAAAATTATTGTCCTGTCTGGTTGGTTCAAATCTAAGATCTACTATTATTTTTTGGATTAAATTAATTTTAGAATCATTAATTTGTTTAAGTAATGATCTCCTCGCTTTCAAGAATTGTCTGGTTTGTTGTAATTTGATTTCTTGTTCCATTATTTTTCTTGGTATAGAGTGACCAAATAAGTACTTCTCTATCTCCTCCGGCTGGGGTCCTCTTTCTATTTCTTTCCAATGTGGATCTGCCCTATCATCTAACCATTGTAATATATGTGAGGTTATGGCTGCCTGTGCATATTGTTCTAGGTTTGGGAGGGCAAGGCCTCCCTTGCTTTTTGGTAACTGAAGAATTTTATATTTTATTCTTGGTTTCTTCCCCTGCCATATAAATTTAGATATCCTGTTGTTCCATTTTTTAGAATCTGACTGTTGTGGATATATTGGTAAGGTCTGGAAGAGGTATAAGTACCTTGGAAGTATAATCATTCTAATTACCTCTATTCTTTGATTTAGGGAGAGGAGTAGAGGGTCCCACCTCAGGAAATCTTCCTTAATAGATTGTATTAGTGGACCATAATTAGCTTCATATAGGGCTTGGGTGTCTTTTGTTAATCTTATTCTTAGATATCTGAATTTATTACTTGTCCACTTCAGTGGGAATCTTGCCTGTGTGGATTCACTTGGTTGATAATTAATAGTTAAAACTTCCATTTTTCCTGTGTTTAATTTATATCCTGAGATAGCCTCCATCTCCCCTAAAAGGGTAAACAGTTCTGGTATTGAGGTTTCTGGTTCTGTTAGGTAAATCAGTAGGTCATCTGCAAAGAATGCTATTTTATGATTAGTATTAAGGTATTTAATCCCTGTAATGCTTTCATTATCCCTAATAGCCTGTGCTAGTGGTTCTGCATATATAGCAAATAATGTGAGGGATAGGGGACAGCCTTGTCTGGTTCCTCAGTTTAATGGGAATCAAGTTGAAAAGGAGCCATTTACATTTATCATAGCTTGTGGGGATGTATATATGTTTTGTATAGTTTTTAGGAAGTCTATTGGGAAGTTGAATTTTTCCATTGTATATCTTAAGAATCTTCAGGAAACTCTGTCAAATGCTTTTCGTGCATCCATACTCGAAAGTATGAAAGTTTTTTTCTCTTTTGTATTTCTTCTAGTAAATATATTGTTATTTTAACGTTATCTGCTGTCTGGCATTTTATTATAAAACCTGCTTGGTCTTTATTTATAATATGGGGGAGTATACCTTCTAATCTTTTGGCCATTATGGCTGTAAAGAGTTTATAATCGTGATTTAAATCCAAAATTGGTCTATAGGATTCACAATTCAATGGGTCTTTTTCTGGTTTAAGTATTGTTGAAATATTAGCATATTGCCAACTGTTAGGGATGGGGGATTCATTGCTTTGTATTGCTATGAATAATTTAATTAATGGTGGGAGTAAACATTTTTTAAATGTTTTATAGAATTCTGCTGTGTAGCCATCTGGGCCCAGGCTCTTATTTGGTTTGGAGTTTTTTAATATATTATTTATTTCTTGGGATGTAATTGAACCTGTCAAAAATTTCCCTTGTTTCTCTGTAATTTGGGGTAGTTTCATTTTTGTAAAGAATTTTTTATATTCTTCCTCTTCTGGTTCCTGTGGTTGATGATATAGTTTGGAATGAAATATTTTGAAGCCTTCTAATATGTATTTTGTTTTGTTTAATATATTTCCTTGTGTTGGGTGTTTTAATTTAGAGATTGTTGCTAATGCCTGTTTTCTCAATCTATAGGCTAATAATTTAGCTGCTCTGCTTCCTCCCTCGTAGTACTTTTGCTTTACGTACATCAAAGCTTGTTTGTATTTTTGGTTTAATATGTCCTGTAGTTTTGCCTTTACCTGATTAATCTGGTTAGTCTGTTTAATCTTATCTGTTTTCCCTGTCACATGATCTTGTTGCAATCTTTCTAATTCCTTTTACAACTCTTTTTTATTTTTATCTTTCTTTTTCTTTTGATGTGTTGCATATGCTATAATCTCCCCCCTTAGTACTACCTTTAATGTATCCCAGAGTGTTCCCTCTGTTATTTCTTCTATAGTGTTTTCTTGTATTATTCTAGGGATCTATTGCTGTATTTTTTCTTTAAATTGTTTGTCTCTTATTAGCATGTTATTAAATCTCCATTGTCTTATCTGTGTTCCCTGCTCTGCTTCTAGTTCTATAGTGATAATTTCATGATCTGATAGGAAGATTGGATGAATCTTGGTCTTATATATTATATCAAGTGATTCTGCTTCAACTAAGAAGTAGTCAATCCTAGAGTAAGTGTTATATACCCCTGAAAAATGTGTGTATCCCCAAATTGCTGGGTGACAATTCCTCCATATATCTATTAGGGGTAGGTTTTTTTTTATTAACCTCTTGCCATGTTTCTGGCCCTTTGTGGCCTTAGCGGTGCTAGGACTTGAGCTGTCCTTTGTTGGATTCATTAATAGATTTAAGTCTCCCCCCAAAATTAGTTTCCCTTGCTTAAAAGCTGCTATTTTATCGAAGATTGCCTAGTATACTGTACTCTCTGATCCTGGTGGTACATATAGGCTTCCTACTGTGTATGTTTGTCCCTCCCAAGTTCCCCTTTATTAAAGATAACCTGCCCTCCCATCCTGATATGTATCTGTTATCTGAAATGTTGACATTCATAGGATAAGGATTGCTATGCCTCTCCTGCATCCTCTTGTATATGTACTAGCCACTACTCCTATCATTCCATATTTGAGTAACTTCTGGTGTTCTTCTTTTGATAGGTGGGTCTCTTGTAAGAGAATAATTTGAGGGTGCATTTTTTTTAAGTGTGAAATTATTTTAGTTCTCTTTATAGGATTACTTAGTCCGTTGCCATTCTGGGACACCACTTTTAGGGTTTTCTTAATCTGTGACACTGACTATCCATTCTGACAGTATTCCTTCTACATTCTCTTATATCTGTTGCCTTGTATAACTTCTAATATGTTTATGCTTCTGGGTTTCTTTATTTCTGACCTGCGTCTCCCTGACCCACTTTTCAATTCTCTTTGCTCTGCTTTAGTTTTGTAATTACTCCTTTGTTTCTGCCCTCTCCCTATCTGATAATCTTCTTCCCTCTGCTTATTAACTATATACGTAGTGACTTCCAATGTCAGATTCGTCCCTGACAAGGACGGAATATTCCGTCTAGTTTGGGCTATTTGCCTTACCCTGTAGGCTTGCCCTGGGGGTTGTACATATCCCCAAAAATTTAAGTGAAAATCGACTCGGGTCTTTTCCAGATTCCCTTTCTGGTCTACCGGTCCCTTTAACTGAATAACTAAATAATGTCTATAGTTATCAATGTAAAATTTAAAGAAAACAAGAAGAAATAAACAGGTGCTTAGTTCTGGTCACATCTTCGCTCTTCCTCTCCCCCCCCCCCACTATCAGCTTAAATGCTGGGATATAAAACAATTTATTGTTCATAAGTCTGTAATTTAATGTTCAGTTCACTTGGTCTCCAGTTTCCATTTTCTTCTTCAGTTCTATTATCTCGTTGTGGACTTTCACATTATATTTTTTATCTTTGCTTTTCTTAGAGTTATTCTGTAAAGAGCTTCCCCCAGTCCCCAGTCCAAGAGTGCAGCATGCTCCCTGGTGAATTTACAAGGTGATCATCCTCTTCTCATGCTGAGAGGACCTCAATCTCCTTTTTCCAACCCTTCACTCGAATCTCGGGCAGTCCCCCCCAAGGTCGCTTGGGCCCCGTGGAGTTCACCTGGCCCAGTCTCGGTATTTCCCTGGGATTTTTCCACCCTATGAGACCCTATATAGCTGTTCATGGTCTCCCAAGTCCTCTTTCCTGAGTTCGCCTCCTCTAAGACACCTTTCCTGTGTTTGTCACCTCAGGTGTACCCGCCCCTACATCACCATTCTTTTTATAGGGCTTTCTGTATTGCTTATCTGCAAGCTGTGGAGAATGTGACTGGCTTCCTGATCTTCTTTCCCCAGCTATTAAGCATTCCCTATTCTGGATCTCAGGGCCCATCAGTACCTTCTCCGAGCATAATCTCTCACTTTGGGTCTCTTTGGCTATCTCCGGTAAGAGGATATCAATTAGAAAGCTCATAACCCACTTCTCAGGATCTCCTCTCCACTTAAGGAAATATTTGTGTACTTCTTCCCACAGGAATATCTTTCCCCTACCTAGCACAGAATCACCCCTCTCAGGCTTCTGTTGCGATCCTCGCCCAGGGCCTACCCCCTCAAGTGTTGGCTGTCCCCTTCACCCCAGAGCCACACTCCTGCTCCCCAACCAGCCTCTTGTGGGTAGCTCGAATCCTCTTTCTCTTAAGTCTTCCATGGCGTCTTCCACCGCATCGTATGTCATCCGGCCATTGGGATATTGAATAAGGAGTCTGGATGGATAAAGTGTCCAAAATATAAGCTGCAACTGTCTTAAAATTGGAAATAAAGGTGCATATTCTCTTCTCCTTTGCATTGTGATTCTCGTGTAGTCGTTGTCAAAAAAAAAGTCTGTTTTTCTCTGAATATTTTCCCTTTTGTCCATGCTTTTTGTAATATCCTCTCTTTGGTTTGGTAACTTAAAAATCAAACTATTATTGAGCGAGGCCTCTGTTCTGGATCTCGTGGTTAAGGGCCAAGTGCTTTGTGGGCTCTCTCTGTGTCTAACAAACAATCCTGTTTAAGATTTAATTCTTCCTTTAGTAGTTTTTCAATGTACCCTCTCATATCTCTGCCCTCATTTTCTTCTAGAATTCCATATATTCTTATATTTTGGTGTCTCTGTCAGTTTTTAGCATCTTATTGTCTCTCCCCTAGTGCCTTAGTTATCTCCAAGATTTGAGTTATAGTTGATTGTATATTCTTAATCTCTGCAGCCTGATCTGTTTCTTTTTGTTCCAGAGTCTTTACTTGCTTCTGTAGGTTTGATACATACATTTTTAGCAAACCATGTTCTGATCGAAGGTCTTGGTAATCTTGTTTGATGTCCTGTAGATCAGTTATTATTCTATCTAATTTGTCGTTAAGGATTAAGTCCTTATTTTTAAGTTTTCTACATTTGGGTTTCTTGCCTGAAGTCGACAACTGGGCCTGTGATATTTCAGAAGTCTCTGAGTCCGATATTTCAGCTCCCAATTTTTCTTCTATTGGTAATACTTTAAATCTGTTCATATTTCCCTTTTGTGTGTTCAATGCCATCTGCAAAAATTTCTCCATTTACTTATTTCTCTCATTCAATTTTGGCTTTTTAATGTTTTTGGGAGGGAGGTCTAAGCGGCGCTCCGATTTGAAGCTGCCATTTGGTTCAGAGCTGCACCGGAAGTCTCCACTTGGGCAGAAGTTAGATGTCTACATTGGATGTTTAAACTGGGGGGGGTATGAGGCTAACAGCTTAATCTGGTTCACAGTCAGTTGGCATTCATCTGTATCCCCCTCCTCCGGGTCGTGCCTGAAAATAGGCAGGATTTGTCTAGTGCACTTACCCGGTCAACAAAAGCTAAATAAATAAATAAATAAATAAATAAGAAACCTATCAGTAACAGAATAAAAGATGGGAACTTAGCTGATGCTCCCCCACAAACAGGGAACACACACACAGAGTCTGATTGGGGATCCACAAGGGCAGCATGGAAGGTAAGTTAAATGTCAACTGTGAAATGGCATTGAAGAGGAGGAATGGGATTAAAGGCAGGAGGGCTATGGAGGGAAGGCAGGAGGAAATAAGGGGGATGACAGGAGGGAAGGTGGCAGGATTTGGAGGGCCATGTGAGCAAATGCTTGCAGCCTGAGAAATAAAATCCCGGACCTGGTGGCCCTGATGACAGAGGCTAATCTGGACATTGTCACTGTAATTGAAACATAGTACAACAGGAACCATGAATGGGATAAAGCCATACCAGGTTATACTCTGTTTAGGAAGGACAGGGAGGGAAAAAAGGGGGGAGGCTGTGTACATCAGGGAGGGCATAAGGGCAACAGTGGTGCAGGGGATACATAGAGGGGTGGAGGGCCTGTGGGTCACCCTGGAGACAAGTAATGGCACTGTGGTACACACTGGGGTAATCTACAGTCCTCCAGCACAGGGGGAAGAGTTGGACCAGGTTCTAGTAAAAGCCATACATAGGATGGCAACTAAAGGGGAGGTGCTGCTGGTGGGTGACTTCAATGTACCAGATGTTGATTGGAGCATCCCAGCTGCAGCCACAACCAGGAACATAAATATCCTGGACTCCCTGCAGGGGGCAAACCTTAGGCAGCTAGTGGTAGAGCCTATCCATGAGGGGGTGATATTGGACCTGGTACTCACCAATGGGGACAGAGTTTCAGATGTCATGGAGTGTGACCACCTGGGATCCAGTGACCACTGTACAGTATGGTTCAATATGAGAACAAGGGCAAATCAAATGCCACTGAAAGGCAATGGTCCTGGAATTCAGGAGGGCAGACTTTGCAGGGATGGGGGAATGTCTCAGGAAAGCTCTTGCAGGAGGGGAAGACTAGGGAGGAGTTGAAGAACAGTGGGAGAGTCTAAAGGGAGTCATAAGAGAGACTACTACCCTCTGTGTTAAGCAGACAAAAGCAAGAGGAAAAGAAAACCACGATGGTACTCTAAGAAAGTGGCAGGGAAAGTTAGAGCAAAAAAGGGTGGCATTCAGGAAGTATAAAGAAACACAGAGAGTGGAGGGCAGGGTAGTGTACCTGGAAAAGCAGAGGGAGGTAGAGAAAGTGGTAAGGAGTGCAAAGGCACACACAGAGGAAAAAATAGCCTATACAGTAAAGAAAGGGGACAAGACATTTTATAGGCATGTTAGTGAAAGCAGAAAGACCAGAGATGCGATCGTAGGGCTAAAGAAGGAAAATGGGGAGTTTGTGGAGGGGGACCTGGAGAAAGAAGTAATCCTGAACAAGTACTTTTGTTCAGTGTTCAAAGAAGAAGGCGAAGGTAAGGGACCACAGTTAAGAGACAGGAGCATTAAAGGAAGGGAGATGGATACTGGTCCTATTGTGGAAGAGAGAGTCCAAGTGGAACTCGCAAAACTGAAAGTGGATAAGGCAATGGAGTCAGATGATATACATCTGAGAATATGAAAGGAACTTATAGAAGTGCTAGCAGCACCACTGATGGTGCTGTTCAACAGATTGTTGGAAATGGGAGTGGTTCCTAAGGACTGGCAGAGGGCAGATGTAGTCTGTCTACACAAAAGTGGAAGCAGGGAAGAGGCGGGCAACTACAGTTCTAGTTTAAAAAAGACCGGTGCTGCAATCAAGTCCAGGGGGTGCCACAATTAAGGTTGCAAGCTTTTGTTGATACAAAGTTTAGGAAAACAGTAGCACACACCAACAAACAAGGCAAAAATGGCAGAATTTGCAAGTAAAAAAATTTTGTATAATTTATTTTGCCAAAGAATAGCCGGACTCTGTCGTCTACAACAGAAACTCCTTCACTTCAACCGTTAGGTCTTCCTAAGGAGGCGAGCAACTACAATCTGGTCAGCCTGACCTTAGTGGTTGGTAAATTGATGGAATCACTATTAAAAGAAAGAACTGTGGAGCATCTTGAATCCAGTGGATCTCAAGATCTGAGGCACCATGGATTCACAGTGGAAAGGTCATGTCAAGCAAATCTGATTGATTTCTTTGACTGGGTGACCAGGGAACTGGATCAGGGGGAGTGGTGGATGTGGCCTACCTGGATTTCAGCAAAGCCTTTGAAAATGTTCCACATAGGAGGCTTGTGAACAATCTGGGCAGCGCTAGGGTGGGTCATAAGGTGGTTAACTGGGTTAGAAATTGGTTAAGGGATGGAACGCAGAGAGTGATGGTAAATGGAGTTCAGTCTGAGGAAAGGAGGGTGACCAGCCGGGTGCCACAGGGATCAATTCTAGGGCCAGTCCTCTTCAATGTCTTCATAAGCGACATTGCAGAGGGGCTGGAAGGAAAGGTATGCCTCTTTGCAGGTGACACCAAGATCTGAAACAAGGTGGACACACCAGGAGGAGTGAAACAAATGAAAAGGGGCCTACGTAAACTTGAAGAGTGGTCAATGGTGTGGCAGCTAAGGTTCAATACAAAGAAGTGCAAAATCATGCACCTGGGACATAGAAACCCTGGAGAAGAATACATGATGGGGGGAGGTACTGACTGCCACCAAAGAGGGAAAGGACCTGGGGGTAATCATATCTGATGATCTAAAAGCGTTCAAAAAGTGTGGAATGCTGTACAGAGAGCCAGTGGGATGCTGGGGTGTATAGGGAGAGGTATCACCAGCAGAAAAAAGGAGGTGGTGATACAACTGTACAAGACATTGGTGAGATCTCATCTGGAGTACTGTGTCCAGTTCTGGAGGCCACATCTCCGGAAAGACATATACAGAGTGGAGGAGGTTCAGAGGAGGGCAACAAAGATTGTGCAGGGGCTGCAACAAAAGTCTTATGGGGAGAGACTTATGGATCTCAATATGTATACCCTGGAGGAGATGAGGGATATGATAGAGACCTTCAAATACCTAAAGGGCATACATAACGTACAGATGGGTGGCATCCTTCAGAATAAGAGATGTTCAAGAACAAGGGGACATGATATTAAGCTGGAAGGGGGAGACTCAGAGATAACGTGAGGAAGGATTTCTTTCACAGAAAGGGTGGTGGATGCATGTAACAGCCTTCAGATGGAGATGGTGGGGGCCAAAATGATAGGGAAATACAAGAGGGAATGGGATAAGCATAAGGGAACCCTAGTAGCAGGAAAGAGAGGGTAAAAATAGAGGTAGGGAATATGGGCAGACTGGGTAGGCCAAGCGGTCCTTATCTGCTGTCAATTTCTATATTTCTACAGTGGCCATGCACATCATTCAAACACATGCTGAATAAATCACAGCCACGGCCATGCCAGACACATCATTCAGTTCAGCTCTGTTGAGGTCAATTCAACACCTGATCGTAGAACAATAGTCCTGATCCCATGTTTCCTCTTCAGAGTTCAAGTGACAGCAGACTCTGTGAAGCAACATCCTAGTCTGGAAAGACACTATATATCCACTGTTCTAGACTTGAAGGACCCATGCCAGAAGGCAATATTCTGATTCTAGCCTATCCCTTACTTCATTCAGTTCCCAATGAGTCAGTCTCTAAGTTACATATTCTCCGCTCTTGACTTCTGTCCTAGAGGGACAACAAGGTGTTGACAGCCTCCACCACTTCAGTCTGTTGTTCAGTACTCTACTACTATCAGAAGACTGGCTCTAGAATTGGGATGGACACCACAAGGTGTCCACTTAGGAGTCTAGCTCTGAATAGCTCTCTCCACATGCCTCCTCCTTGTTCCTTCTCCTTGTGTCAAAACGCAACTCACCTTTTAATCACTTCCACCTATCAATTAGTCCCCACCGGGTGTGGCTGGCATGGAAAGTCCGGTCCCAGAGACAACTTCTGTAGAGTTCAGGAATTCCACCTACAGTAGGAACCTTTGGGGGTCCTAGGGTTACAAATAAATCTGGACCTTTTTTAACCATTTGCAGTTACCCTCCACTAGCTGAGCACTTTCTCTGTTCCCACTTTCTACCTGTTTAAGTTATTTAGCTTTACTTAAAAAGGGCGTTGAATAACACAGCACCCCTTCATGTCATGCTTTCTCATATATATATATGTCCTGCAGAGTACTTAGGTTATCTATTTGAGGAAACATGGTAGTTTTAGAGATGAAAAGTGAAAAGGAAGCTGCACAGATTGCCCTGCTTGCATACAAGTCAATAACAATGGTCACTGGAAAATTGCATAAACATTTACCCCCAAATGCAGTGCTTTTTGCAAACATTGCATGGAAATTTTGAGAATTCTTCTATACATCCCTTGAGTGCCACAATAAATATTTTATTGTTTTTCTGCAGCATACTGTATATTGGCCAGCATAAATTGTTAATTGAACAAAATAAATTGCCAGTGGTATACGCTTTCAATGTAAAAAAAGGTTTATGTTCTTAAAATAATTATCTTCATTGATATGTAGCACATCTTCTAAAATCTAAAACATCTGCCTCTTGCAGTGCTATCTAGATTGTATTTAGTGATCCACAGCCAAACAATATTAAAATATTTAATAGAATATTGGACTACAAATGAAAAGAACTAGCAGGGCACACACAAAGGACTTGGTATCAAACTACAAATAATGTATTAAAGCAGCAGTACTAGTTAATAATTTAAATAACTTGGTGGGCAGTTAGAACAAACCAAAACATCAATATATCTGCTTTTCATTTTGTTTATTTCATTCCCAAGGCAAGAAAAAGAATGTTGATGTTCTTAAAAGTTGTTGGCTTTTGCCATGTCAACAATCATGGATGTAAGTAAATCAGGGTGGTGTTGAGCTGCTAGACATCAGCACCATGTGCCAGCAACACCCTGATATATTTACATTATAAATACAGTGAGTGCTGTTAGTGTGTGCTTTCTGGGGAAAAGATTTTTGAAAGTTACCGGTGGTTGCAGCCTTTATTGTAGAGTCATAGAAATTACAAAAGTTGCAATTAAACACAGTCTTAAAAATAGCTGATTGAATTTAAAATACCCCAATGAAGAATCTGAGATTATCAGGAATACATTACTGCTAAAACAGCCGCTGGTCAGAGCCAATATGGCTGTGGCAAGCTTTTACGAACACCGCCTGTAAATGCTGTGTAATGAGTGCCGCTGAATGCCATATGCAAGATGGTGGCACCAAGAGAACTGCACATACGCAGCACTCACACATGTGTAGGACTGTCAAATGGCATAATATGCCATTCCCAAGATTGTGTCAATGGTAGAATAGCAGATGTGCGACACGTGCACATGCGCAGTTCTGAAATGAAATGCATAAGTCCCTCTGTAAAGTAGTGCACCCGCGGAGGTGGGGTGATCATGCCACAGAGCGGAACTTTGTCCACAGAGGGCAGAAGAAGTGCCAGCACAGAAAAGCTATGGAGTTGGTGCTGTGTATCAGTCACTGCATCACTGTGGTAGCACACAGGGATGCGTTCTGCTCACGGTCCCTGTTCTCCTACAGTGATGGCAAAATGTCTGCAGAGCCGTAAAAAAGGTAGGATGGCATTTTTTGCTGGATAACTAGTACTGCTGCTTTAAGTGCATCAGTACATTTTTAAAAAAGGAGCAGCAACATTACAACAGTCGGTGTAAACTATCAAAAACCTCCAATGGGCTACTTATATTGGAATGCTTAGGCAACATGGGGGATAATTCATAAGGTTTGGTGATGATAGTGGGAAGCAACTGATTGTTAGGGGAATGCAGGGGTGTAGCCTGGAAATTAAAACATGTACTCAAGTTGACAGCTCTGTTGCCTCCATCCAAGTTAACACAAACCAAAAAATGTGCTACCTCACCACACAAACAAGCCCCCCATTTCAGACAAATATGCAGTAAGCCAATTATCCCAATAGATTTACATTTTATTTTATTTAACGCACACACACACACTAAGGTTCATAATAATATTAAGGTGTAAGACACAAAGGAGGTAGTGAGTCCATATGTGCTCCTGCCACGTTACCCATAATAGGACAGTTTGTTTCCATTTAGGATACTCTTGTCTAGCTTTCTTTTAAATTCTTTCCTATCTTTACTGATTATAATTTCAAGTGGTAGTCTGTTCCAGGGGTTCACCACCCTCTGCACGAAGAAAGCCTTCCTTTTATCTGTATTGAATTTTTTGGGCCTCAACTGTAGTGGGTGTCTCCTGGTGTCTGTGTTATCTTTCTTGAATGTCAAATCTAGTTTGTTTAAAAGATAGTTATCCTGCATTATATCGTAACACACAGTAACAGCCAAAGACATGGTCAGATACTTCCTGAAATTTCTGTGATATTTCTAGAGAAATTTGCTGCTTTCTGCATTTCCACAGTAGGGGCAACAGAGAGAAACTCTTTAGAAATTTAATGAAATATCTGGAAATATCTGACCATGTCTGTGGCTACTACTGCTGTAGAAGGTTGCCCCTAATTCTTCGAGTTTGAAGGGACATCAGGTTTAACCTATGGAGCTTATCTTCATAAAACAGGCTTTTACAGTTATAATTTTTTCAGCTCTGTCCAAGGCTCCCTTCATTACTGGTCCCCATGTAGGGCTTCTGTAGTCCAGCAGAGGTCTCAAATATGATATGTATAGCAGCATCACCACCCCCTCATCTCTACTTCTAAAATTTATTTTTATACTTCGGAGGACCTTTTGCCACTTGGGCAGTGCTATGTGTGTCATGTTCAAGTTTATTTGGAGACTGGAGAAGGGCTCATGTGATACTGCTCCACAAGAGCGGTAGCAGGGAGGAGGCAGAGAACTACAGACCCGTCAGTCTTACCTCAGTAGTGGGCAAGATTATGGAGGCACTCCTTAAGGAAAGGATAGTGCAACACCTGGAATCCATAGGAGCACAGGATCCAAGACAGCATGGGTTTACAAAAGGAGGGTCCTGTCAAACTAAACTCATAGATTTCTTTGACTGGGTAAACAGAGTGGTGGACCAAGGGGGTGCAGTTGATGTCACCTACCTTGACTTTAGCAAAGCTTTCGATACTGTTCCACATAGAAGATTGATTAATAAGCTGGGTAGGCTCAGGGTGGGTCAGAAGTTGGTCAACTGGGTGGCAAACTGGTTGTTGGGCAGAAAACAGAGAGTGGGGGTAAGCGGTACACAGTCAGAAGAGATGCAAGTCACAAGTGGGGTACCTCAGGGATCAGTCCTGGGGCCAGTCCTCTTCAATATCTTCATCAGTGACATTGCAGATGGACTGGAGGGCAAGGTTTGTCCGTTTGTAGATGACACCAAGATCTGCAGCACAGTAGATGATCCAGATGGGGTGGGCAGAATTAGAAGAGATCTGGATAAACTAGCAAAATGGTCAGAAGAGTGGCAACTGGGGTTTAATGCAAAGAAGTGCAAGATCATGCACATAGGGAAGAGAAACACTGAAGCCAACAATAGGCTGGGAGGAGAGTTGCTGGCAGTCACAAGGGAAGAAAGAGACATGGGCATCATCATCACCGATGACCTGAAATCATCCAAGTAGACCACTAAAGCAGTAAGTAAGGCTATGGGGGTGTTAGGGTGTATTAGTAGGGGTATCACAAGTCGTAAGAGGGAGGTAATAATCCCTCTTTACAAGACACTGGTAAGGCCCCATCTGGAGTACTGCATGCAGTGCTGGAGGCCACACCTTCACAAGGACATTAACCAAATTGAGACAGTCCAGAGAAGGGAAACCAAAATGGTGCAGGGACTGCATCAGAAAACATATGAGGACAGATTAACAGAGCTCAATATGTATACCCTAGAGCAAAGGAGAGAGTGAGTTGATATGATCGAAACATTCCAACACCTTAACGGCATTAACAAAGTGAAAGAGTCTAACATGTTTCAATATAAGAAGAATAGCAGGACAAGAGGACACAGCATGAGATTAGAGGGAGGCCAATTAAGGGGTAATGTGAGGAAGTTTATTTTCACAGAAAGGGTGGTGGATGCATGGAACGGCTTACCTCAGGAAGTGGTGGATATGAATGCAGTGCTGGGCTTTAAACAGACATGGGATAGGCATAAGGGAACAATACAGATGAGTATGAATAGATAGGCCATTGACAGAGCAAAGGCCAATGGCACATTTATAAGGTAGGAAAAGGAATGGGCAAACTGGATGGGCCTTGCGGTCCTTATCTGCCGTCAAGTTCTATGTTTCTATGTTTCTATTTGTTATTGTATTTCCCAGATCTCTTTCCTCATGTGATTTGCTCAGATGTATTCCATTTATGTAATATGCTCCTTCATAATTTTGGCATTCCAAATGCATCACACAGCACTTATAACCATTGAAACTCATCCCCATAGAGTTTGCCCAAGTAACCAAACTATCCAAATCTGTCTGCAGTCTGGCTCTGTCATCCTCATTTGTTACTATATTTGGTAGTTTAGTTTCATCTGCATATTTACTAAGCCAACTAGTTGTATTATGTCCCATTTTCAATATGAATATCTGGAAAGCAAGGGGCCCATAACCAAGCCCTGTGGCACCCCATTGGTCACTGCACCATGCTGGAGTAGTAACCACTGATGCATGCCCTCTGTGTTCTACCACTCTGCTAACTACTTATCCATTTATCTCGTGCCTCTCTATATGGCTGTGGACTGAGTCCTTAATTATTGATTCCACAATTTTACCTGGGACTGATGTCAGACTAATAGTGATATAATTTGCATGATTAGGCTTGCTTCCCTTTTTATGGCTCTGGGCAGAGCCTACAGCTGTTTTGCTTTGTGTAGCGCAAAATGACCGATTGTGGCACCTTCCATTGGACTTTTGGAAATATCCTTCTGAAAGTCCAATGGAGCTTGTAACACTCCACCATGATCCGCCACTATGGAGTAACAGCCACACTATTTTTATTTATTTATTTCATTTATTTATCAAGTCTAGGATTACAAATACCTTTGAGTCATGGCTCTTTTACAAAGGTTCCACGTCAGAGAAATACAAATTATGGGGAACATCAAGACAGGCATCACAACAATGTGGACATTGCAAACAGAGTACAGATTAATACAGTTCAAGGGTAGCATTGTAACAAGGCAGCCAGTGGCATTTGTCAGAGAAAATAGACAACAGATAAGAAGTGCTAGAGTCATAGGGAGAGGGAAGAGGGTAGGGGGGGAGAAGGAATGTAGGAAGGGTGGCGAGAGGGTGAAAAGTGCAGCATTGGGTATACCAAGATGTGAGGGTAGAATCCAGTGAGGGGGGGGGACAACTAGAGCAGAAAGGGAAGTGGAGAAACAAGGTTAAGTTGGGCAGTCACAGGAGCTGTTGGTAGTGAGATAGGCCTGGAGCCTAGTTTTAAACATACCAATAGTTGGGGCAGAGGAGATGGTTGGGCTGAGGCCATTGAACCAGAGTGGTGCTCGATAAGTAAAAAAAGCGCGTTGTCCCTGTGAAGTGTGACAGTGGGGAACTTTCAGTAGCTGTAGCGTGGATCTCCTAAGACACCATTTGTTAATTCAGTGTTGTAACAGAGTTGAGACCCCAGAAGGTGCAAGGCCAAGGTAGATTTTTTTTGACCATGGAGCAGGTGAGAAACTTTATGCGGTTTGATAGTTGGAGCCAGCCGGTCTGAGTGTACAGGTCACATTTGTGGGTGAGACGGTGAGCACCAGTGATGAGCCAACATGCTTTATTTAAGGCAGTTGAGAGGTGACTAAGGGTTGTGGTTGTGGCTGAGCCATAAATGATGAGACCATAGTCTATTACAGAGATCACAGAGCTCAGGACTGCAACCTTCAAAGCTTCTGGTGTGAGGTGTGGTCTGTGTTTGTAGAGGAGACCAAGCCGTGTATTAGCAGCTCTAGCTACATTATCTACATGAAGTCTATAGGAGAGATTAGGGTCAAGCTGTATCCCTAAGTATTTGAAGGACACCACCTGATCTAGAGTGTTCCCTGGGTGGTGGAGATAGCCAAGTGGTGTAGCTTGTGTGGGTTATGAGAGCTGCAGAAGAGCATAGATTTGGTTTTCTTGTCATTGAGGATCAGTTTATGATTAAGAAACCATGTCTCTACAGAACTGAAACCAAGCTGAAGGTTGTGTTGAAGAGTTGCAGGATCTTTGGGAGTGGAGAATACAACAGCATCATCGGCATATAGTATGATCTGCTCAGAGCAGTGGTAAGGGAGGGAGTTTAAGAAAAGGCTAAAAAGGAGGGGTCCCAGTATGGATCCCTGTGGAACACCCGAGCGAACAGGCAGGGTGTTAGAAAGAGTGTCTGCAATTTTTACTCTCTGTGATCGGTTTTCAAGTAGCTTTTAAACCAGAGAGAAGAGTCAGGTGATAGCCCAGCATTCAGTAGTTGGTGTATTAGTAGTCCATGGTGTACTGTATCGAAGGCCTTGGAGAGGTTGACGAAAACGGCCCCTGTGAGAAGGCCGTTGTCAAGGGATTTGTGCAAAGCTCCAGTGAACATAACATATACCTTACTCCATAGTTAGTATTCTGCTCTACTTCTCTGGTCCACACTGGACACACAAGACATGCACTTAGATACGCGTGTCTTTGAGCAAGGTGTATGTGCGCTTGCCCACATACTCTTGCCCTACTGCTTCACCATCAAAAGGTGAATAACTTTTAGTGACAATGTTTAGGATACATTCTGATAAGCCTCTGTACCACATCAAGACAGTCAGCTTCACAAAAGTCCATTACCACCAGCACTCATGCATGCATACATACTTGAGTGGGTCAGTCTAGCCTCTAAAGTACACACACACACACACTGTAGCCAGGAATTTTAACTAAGCTTTTAACAAAAGAAAGAAAAGAAAAGAAAAAGAAATTAAAGCACTAAATGGGCGAAAAAAATTACATTTTTTCAGAAGCCATTTGATTATTCCCCTCTAAAGGAATGCCTTTATTTTTCTTACCCTTTCATGAGGCTATCCAGGTGAACATCATTTTTCATAAATAATACTGTGTCATCATTTGTCTGACACAGCAATTAAACAAATCACTGAGCACACTATACTGTTTTCCTATTGTGGCACTTCAAAACCAGAGTAGCAGACTTGACAACCAGTAATACTTTTTTAAAATGCATTTCAAAATGTTGTCATGATTGTTGTATTGCTTGCTTGATTCTCCCCCACAGGATTCTGCCTGCTTGATCACAGTTACCGATACAAACTGATTGCAAAGAGTTGCAAAGTCCAGTTATTATATCAGTGGAGTTACAAGTAAGCGCTAAGACATGACAGGGTGTTGGTTGTTCTGTGATAACTGCTCTCCTAGGTGCATGGCAAGGCACGAAGCCACAGGTTGAGTGTTCTTCTGCACCTAGGCATGTGGTTATCACAGAACAATCAACACCCTAGAGTGTCTTATTGCACATATAAAATAGGCCTTAACTACTGAAAGATGACACTGACAAGAGGTTTTAATTTTATTTATTTGTTGAATTTTGTTGACCAAGTAGGCCCACTTAGAATAAAAGTCCCTTTTTCAGGGGGGAGCCTGGGGGGGACAGATGGTAACCAATTGAAACTGAACCAGATAAGCTGTTAGTGGTATTTTTAGCAAAGGGGGAAATTTGGCCAGGACACTGGGGAAACTCCCTTACCTGTCCTGTAGGGGGAGCTGTTAAGTGTGTGAATGGCCAGTTCTCTGAGGAATGCAAGCTGTGAGGAAGCAGGAGAGGCTGGGGAGCAGGTCTCCTCCCTGTCTCTAACTTAATGGAGACCAAAGTCCCAGCAACTAGTGGACTGGAGGACATGGAAGTTACTGTGGAGGTACCTGATGGTGGAATAGCTTCAGTTATAGAGTCCGTGGGGCTCATTGGCACTGACACTGCTATCAGTTCTGCTATGGAGGTAGAATTGCAGCATTTACTACAGACGAGGAGCATCGCTATTTGGCATGACACACACAGCTTGAGTCTGTATACCAGAGTGATACTCAGGTGGAAACAGATTGACCGGGAGACAGAATGGAGGAGGAGCCGCTACTGGTGGCCATGGGCAGCATCAGTACTGAGAATGTAATGGCAACACAAGGGATTGTTTCAGGGCAGAAGGATGCCCCTGAAACACAAGGTATTTAATAGGATAAAGAAACTGCTGGAGCAGCAGTGCAGATTGCATTCCTTCAGAATAAGACTGGGACACCCCAGAACTGGTTGGGCCTTTAGAGACTCAGGAGGCTTGCCCCATTCCTGGAGATTGCCTAAATAGGAAGGGTGAAAATGCTGTTGGGCCTTCCCAGGCCAAATTTACTGTTGGTCTGGAAGGAGGGGGGATAGTTAGGAAAACTCCAAAGAAATTAGCTGGTGGGGACCGTGCTGCAAAAAACAGTGGGAGTGCTGCAAAAGTGCATCATCTAGACACAAGACAAGGCAATACAGCTGACACTGGTGCTGATCTCACAACCAGTTCTACACCCTTGTAGATTGATGAAGCCTTGGAAGAAGTGAGATGGTCGAAATCCCCTGATGGAAAAGGTTGGGATGTTAACTACTCAGGTCCCTTAGCTGGCTCTGAACAGGCCATAATTGACACAGCACTGCCTGAACAGGCTAAAATTTCTAGGGGAGTTACTGCCTCTCAAATCATGCCTGGCCAGGGAGCAGAGTCAGAGGGCAATATCACTATTGATAAAAATGTCCCAAATGATTTATTTCACACCATAAGGGCAACAGAGGAGCCTGGGGTTGATACTCCTGTGCAAGGTCCCCCAGAACTTATAGATCTTGAGAATACTGATGAAATCAATTTGAATGAAGCCCCTATTAAGGGTAACAGGATGAGAGAGGCTGCTGCTGCTCCAGCATCACCAGGAAATGTATGGGCCACAAAAGTCAGGGAGAGACTGTCCCTGAGTCAATAAAACTTGCCTCTGAACCAGCTAAATGGCAGAATGCTGTATGGCTAAAATACAGGGGCTGCTTGTCTGAACAGCCTGATCACCATTATGTGGGGCATACACTGATCAAAGAAAGTATGAACATTTTTTGCATATGAGGTATATGCACTTATACACATGCCAGGAGACACCCTGTTTGATATCAGGGCTAGAGCAGTTCTAGAAGCAATATCAGCTATTGAAAAACAAGCCCCATTGGCAACCTTTCATGGCCATACCCCTGACAAAACCTGCTTTAAAATGGGTTACTGCACTGTTTCAAAATGAGGGGGTCAACGTTGCCGACATTACCTTCTGGCTTAAGCAGAAAAGTAATGTAATTGGATACCCTGAGCCAATTTAGATGATGAACACATTTGGACTGGAGGTTGGAGGTTTAAGGTCACCTTAAAGCAAATAAACAATGAGATCCAACATCTTTCTAATTGTTTTTTTCTGGGTTGAGACAGGGGGATGGTCTTTTATCCTGATCAACCCCGGGCATGTTATCGCTGTGGGGATACAGGACACTTGAGTAATGCCTGTGAAAAACAAAAGTGTGGTCTTTGTGGGGTTATAGGACATGTTAGTGCACAGTGCCCCAACCCCGTGAGGTGTAACTTGTGTGAAGAGCAAGGCCACACATTCCGCACTTGCTCTTGAGCATCTCACAACAGCCTTGATCAGGCCCTGCAAGCTGAGCAGGACTTATATGTTACAGTTGCCCAAAAAGAAAGGTTGAAACTGATCGGAGAATCTGTGCACAGCAGCCCAAGTGGACAAAATACTGCAGCACTTCAGATGGAGTCCTCTAGAAATGTACATCAGGCACCCCTTCCTGCCTCCTGACTTTATGGTGCCTTCCCATACTGTAGAACTGGGTACTGCTGATGACACCCCAGTGAGGCCTGCTATGGAGGAAGTAGCACAGGAGGAGTCTGAGGTATCACAACAACCCAGAGAAGAAACCCCTGCTGTGCCAACAGAGTCCACAACAGACTCAGCAGCACAAGCTATGCCCCTCCCAACAGGATCAGTGGGGATGGGCTTTAAAATGTTTACCAGATCTAAATCTATAGCAAGTACATCTGTACCACAGCAAACTCCTGCTGAACCTGACCCACTGGAGGTACAAAACCAGTATGCAATACTGCAAGACCAAGACTGGGCCGCTTCTGAAGGGGAATCCGATGTTTCATCTGTGGCCTCTTCCCTAATGGAACAGCCCATGGAACTTACCAAACAAGGGAAGCCTAAACAGAAAAACTGAAAGAAAAAGAAGTAGCATTAGAGGTAACCTGATTATATGCTATTATGGTGGTTTCCCCCTTTTTCTTTTTATGGCTGCTGTTAATTTTCTCACTTGCAATGTGAATAGTATAAAGGTTGCTACCAGACAACATGTTACCTTTTTGATTATGCAAGGTTTAGGATGTGATGTGGTGTTTTTACAATACACCAGGCTGCACACCATTCCTGAGATAGGCCAAGCATGGAAGGAATGGAGATGGGGCCAATCCTTGTGATCAGTGGGGGAAGAGCTTTGTTCGGGCTTGGGTATTTTATTCTTTGAGTAAGAGATTATGGTGACAAAGCTAGTGGATGTATGCCCAGGACGAACTATGGTAGTAAATATTACCTTAAACCAAAAATCTTTATGGTTGATTAATATATATATCTCTCAACTTAAGGCAGACAGGACAAAACTATTGCATTAATTGGAGCCTTTTTTGCATAGTTCCAAACTGACACTATGGGGAGTAGATTTTAGCTGTGGCTTGGCTAAAAGGGACTGGGGGAGACAATCTGGTAAGGTATATTGTGCCACAAATTTGCTGACCACAGTTTTGTCCCGATCAGGATATAAAGATGTATATGATATAGTAAGGGAACAGCTGAGTCACACCTTTTACAAAGGGTCCCATTCTTCACATGTAGATTTTTGATTTGTACCTGATAAAATCCCTATTTCTGTTGCCAAAATTATCCCTCTGGAAACTACAGATCACACCATGGTGTGGGTTTCTAGTGTAGTGGATAGTCATGTACAGGTTGGTAGAGTTATTGGCAAATTAATGTTTCTCTTTTGCAAGATGAGCAAGTTCAGCTGGAAATAAAGGAATTCTTTAATACTAGAAATTCAGTTAAATGCTTGTATGATGACCTTCTCGATTGGTGGGAAGATACAAAATGAGATCTTGAATAACTTATGGTACAGGTTTCTAGTACTGTAGCAACAGCAAATTATTATCATTTCCTCAAATGGACAGCTCATTTTCTACAGCTCCTTACTCAAATTAGAGAAACAGGGGCAAACCTGACTACTAGGTTAAAAGATGTGAAGGAAAAAATGTTTTCCTTTCAATATAATAGGGAGCATTCTTTACAAATGGAGCAAAAATTTGGGACACAAGGGATTAAGCTTCAGGTTAATCCTCTTGACAGTCATTTTGACAGGATAAAACATAGAGTAATGACAGCTTTAAAAAAACAACCCAGATGGTGAAATGGTTACTGACTTGTATTCTTTATGAACTATTGTTCAAAAACATGTGGAACACAAATTTAAGGGGGGGGGGCAAATGTTTTCTCCTATGCTGGACAATGTACACCCTAGTTTAACTGAAGAGGAACTGCAGGTTTTGGATGAGCCTATTACTGAGCAAGAAATTAGGCAAGCAATCAAATCTCTGTCTACTAACACAGCACCAGGCCTGGACGGGATTCCAAATAAGTTTTATAAACAATATTTGGATAACCTTGCCCCAGTGCTGTGTGACGTTTTTGTAGAAATTACAGGAACGAATACATTAACTGCACAAATGAGTGAGGAGGTAATGTTTTTCATCTATAAAGGGGGAGATTACACAGACTTAAAAAATTGGAGACCATTAAGCCTTCTTAATTCTGATTATAAGGTTTTGGCAAAAATAATTACCGCTCAACTGGCACAGGTCGCACAGACATTAATTGAAGAAACTCAAACTTGTGCAATTCCAGCACAGAACATTATGCATACTTTAATGTTTATAAGGGAAATAATAGCACAAGGGCTAGACAAGCACTTAGATGGCTACCTTCTTTCTATTGACCAAGAGTCTGCATGTGCCTCTGTCAGGCATGAATATTTATGGCAGGTACTTAAACGTATGGGATCCCGGACAAGTTTCTTTCTTTGATTAAAGCCCTGCATGTGGAGGCTCAGGTATGACTATTAGTTAATGGACACTTAGAGCCAGCTATGTATTTAACTAAAGGGGTATGTCAGGACTGCCCTCTGAGCCCATTATTGTATGTTTTTAGTTTAGATCCTTTGTTAAGGGCTACAGGCATAGATCCACAGGTCAAACAAATTACCAGTTGGGCAGGTACCAGCTTTGGAAAGGTATCTGCATATGCTGATGATTGTGTTTTTATGGTGGCTGATTTGCAGTCAGGGACCAAGGCCTTGGAGTTTCTGAAACAACAGTCACCTATGGCAGAGATGGGTATAAATAGGACTAAAAGTATGGCAGTAGTAGTGGGAAATGCAACAATTCCACCTGACTGTGTTATCCCGATTAAGCAAGGAGCAATTAAGCATTTAGGTGCATATTTTGGCATAGATGATACAGCAGCCTTAAATTGGGAAAGGAAAATGGTTATGGCACAGCAAAAAGTGCAACAATGGAAAGACTGGAATATGACAAAACAGAAACAGATTTTTTTTATTGAAAACCTTTACAGTGCTCATATTTTTGCATGTAGCTCATGTTTTTCCCTTGCCTTTCAATGTGCATACAAAAATATTGAGTATTTTTTCCAACTAGTATGGGGGAGTAGGCTGAACCCAGTAAAACAAAGTCATACATACAGACCTTGACAGGAAGGAAGCCTGAATATGAGTCACCCTTTGGTGTTCTTTTTATGTTTGCTTGCATGCATACACAAGAAACATTATGTGACAGCTTAGGAGAGAAGCGGGTTGTGGAGGCGCAGCAGGGTTACAGCCAAGGGAGACACCGCATTTGGGGGCTTGGCACTGGTGGAAATAAGATCCCAGACCTGCAGGCAATAATGTCAGAGGCTAAACTGGACATAGTAGCAATTAGTGAGACGTGGTTTACCAGTAACCACACTTGGGAGACTTCAGTACCTGGCTATGTATTGTTCAGAAGAGACCGAGGTGCAAAAAGGGGGGGAGGAGTGGCCCTGTATGTTAATGAAAATATCAAAGCTGCAAAATTCAGAATAACACATAAGAGCCAGAAGAACTGTGGGTCACCCTGGAAACAGGAAATGGGACAGCCATAAGAACTGGGGTTGTCTACAGGCCCCCAGACCAGAGGAGGACATAGACACATTACTGTTAGAAGATATACAAAACATGACAGCTAAAGGGAGGTTCTGATAATGGGAGACTTCAACATGCCAGATATAGATTGGTCAATACCAGCAGGAACATCTGCAGAACTAGACTCATAGTGGATTCCCTGCAGGGGAGGGCCTCAAACAACTGGTACAGCAACCCACAAGAGACAGGGCTATCCTAGATCTAGTACTGACTAACAAAGAAGGATCACAGATCTCAGGTAGAAGGTCACCTGGGGCAGTGACCATCACATGGTATGGTTCAATTTGGCTACTACATCTAAATCATCCCATTCCAAGGCAAAAATATGGGACTTCAGAGGAACTGACTTTGATAAGATGGCCAACAGAGTTAAGCTAGCCCTGGCAAAAAGAAACACAGGTGAGGAGGTACAGGCAAAGTGGGCAAGCATTAAGGATACAATACTTGAAGCAACATCCCATTGTGTTAGACAGAAAAGGAAGTGCAAAAGAAGAAGGAAACCACTTTGGTTCTCAAATACAGTAGCAGAAAGGTCAGAGCCAAAGGCTGGCCTTCAGGAAATATAAGGGAACACAGCGGGATGAAGATAGGGAGGCATACCAAACTGCCCTAAGGGAAGCAGGTAAGGCAGTAAGGCAGGCAAAGTCCCAAACTTAGGAAACACTAGCACGAACAGTAAAAGAAGGTGACAAGACTTTCTATAGATACATTAGTGAAAGGAGAAAGTCCAGAGGGGGTATTGCTAAGCTTAATGGAGAAAAGGGATCATGTGAGGAGGAGGACCCTGTAAAGGCATCTATCCTAAATAGATACTTTTGCTCAGTATTTACTGAAGAGAAGGTAGGGCAGGGCCCACAGCTCAGCATCATGGACACAGGGGGGGAGGTGAGCACTACTCCCTTCACAAAGAAAGGGTCCTACAAGAGCTTGCTAAGCTCAGGGTGGATAAGGCAATGGGACCTGATGGCATACATCCCAGGGTACTTAAGGAGCTAAAGGAGGAACTAGCAGAGCCATTAGCAAAATTGTTTAGTGAGTCTCTGAGCACAGGAGAGGTCCCAGAAGACTGGAGAAGGGCTCATGTGATCCCGCCCCCAAGAGTGGTAGCAGGGAGGAGGCGGGAACTACAGACCAGTCAGTCTTACCTCAGTAGTGGGCAAGATTATGGAGGCACTCCTTAAGGAAAGGATAATTGCAACACCTGGAATCCATAGGGCACAGGATCCAAGACAGCATGGGTTTACAAAGGAAGGTCCTGTCAAACTAATCTCAAGATTTCTTTGACTGGGTAACCAGAGTGGTGGACCAAGGGGAGCAGTTGATGTCGCCTACCTTGACTTCAGCAAAGCTTTTTGACACTGTTCCACATAGAAGATTGATAAATAAGCTAGGTAGGCTCGGGTGGGTCAGAAGTTGGTCAACTGGGTGGCAAACTGGTTGACTGGCAGAAAACAGAGGTGGTGGTAAATGGTATACAGTCAGAAGAGATGCAAGTCACAAGTGGGGTACCTCAGGGATCAGTCCTGGGGCCAGTCCTATTCAACATCTTCATTAGTGACCTCGAGATGGACTAGAGGGTAAGGCTTGTCTGTTTGCAGATGACACCAAGATCTGCAACAGAGTAGATGATCCAGATGGGGTGGGCAGAATGAGAAGAGATCTGGATAAACTAGCAAAATGGTCAGAAGAGTGGCAACTGGGATTTAATGCAAAGAAGTGCAAAATCATGCACATAGGGAAGAGAAACCCTGAAGCCACTTATAGGCTGGGAGGGGAGTTGCTAGCAGTCACAAAGGAAGAAAGAGACTTGGGCATCATCATCACTGATGACCTAAAATCATCAAGCAGACCTCTAAAGCAGTAGGTAAGGCTGGGGGGTGTTAGGGTGTATTAGTAGGGGTATCACAAGTCGTAAGAGGAGGTAATAATCCCTCTGTACAAGACATTGGTTAGGCCCCATCTGGAGTACTCGTGCAGTATTGGAGGCCACACCTTCACAAGGACATTAACCAAATTGAGGCAGTCAGAGAAGGGCAGCAAAATGGTGCAGGGACTGCATCAGAAGACATATGAGGACAGATTAGCGGGCTCAATATGTATACCCTTGAGCAAAGGAGGGAGAGAGGTGATATGATCGAGACATTTAAACACCTTAAGGGCATAAACAAGGTGAAAGAGTCTAACATGTTTAAATATAAGAAAAATAGCAGGACAAGAGGACACAGCATGAGATTAGAGGAGGCCAATTAAGGGGATGTGAGAAATTCTTTTTCACAGAAAGGTGGTAGATGCATGGAATAGCTTACCACAAGAAGTGGTGGCTATGAATACAGTGCAGGGCTTCAAACAGGCATGGGATAGGCATAAGGGAGCAATACAAATGACTATGAATAGATAGGTCACTGACAGAGAAAAGGCCGATGGCACATTTATAAGGTAGAAAAAGAAATGGGCAGACTGGATGGGCCTTGCGGTCCTTATCTGCCGTCAACTTCTATGTTTCTATGTTTCTAATGGAGGTACAGTGTGCCGATGACACTGGTCTCCAAAAGTGCACCAAGTTGTAACGTTTTTGCTGCAGCAATCAGGGGCCACCTCATCATTGCAGGATCAGTCATTGTACTGCAATGAGGGAGTGACCCGTCATTGCAGGGTGGAACATTAGCTAGCCTAATACTGCTTGTGAACATGGCGGGTGGCTTGCTGCCTTGTTCACAAACAATATTATGAAGCCTCCCATGCCAAGGGGGTGCCCAATCCCCCTCGGCAGCATGTGCCCCCCAAACAGTGTTTGTTTGCTGATGGGGGCCCCAATCTCCGCTAGCTTCAGTGCCAATGATTATTTTGCCAATGGGGGAGCCCACTCCCCATCAGCATGATGTAACTCCCCACCCACTTTCATTGTCTGCCGACAGGGGAGCCCACGCCCCATCGGCATGAGGTAACCCCCCCGGTTTTGTTGTCTGCTGATGGGGTGCCCAATCCCCGTCGGCATGATGTCCAGCCCATTTTCTTGTTTGCCGATGGGGGTGCCCAATCCCAATCAGCTACAGCTGCCCCCTTAAAGAGTCCCTTGGCACACTGGGAGCCCACCCCAGCATGCCAAATGCCCCTGTGAAATGGGAAACCATCCCGTGTTGTCTTTTTATTTTCCTGTAAAGGACAAATGGTCACTCATGGTCTCCCAGACCCCCCTCCTGCAACCCATGCCCACCCACTGTGCACCCTGTCTCCCCACACCCCCTTCTGGAGTCTGGTGTGACAATCTTCGGTGGACCAGGAACAAGTCTGCACTCTTAAAAGCTGACCACAAACTGAGGAAATGCTGGTAAGCTGTATCATGGAATAAATAGGTTTTTTTCAACTTTGCTGCATATCTCAGGCATTTTTTTGAAATTTTGGCACCAAATTTTCAACATGGGGTTTTTGGGACCCCTCCTCATGAATTTTGTCACTGTCATGGCGTTAATCGGGCCGAAGGGTGATTTCAAGGTCACTGTGTGAAATCACCTTTAGGGACTGATTAATGAAATGACAGTGCCAGTGTTCATAAGGTGGGATCTCAAAAAGCCTATGTTGAAAATTTGGTGAAAAAATTTCTAAAGATGACTGTTTTATGAGTGTGCATTGCACAGTTCCTAAGCACGCTCATAAGTTTGTGAATTTGTAACATTTGCACTCCAGATCTTCAACATTACCATTTTATCACACCTACTTATGAGCAGTTCAGCTGTAATTTTTCACATCTCACCCAAAATGTGTTTCCGCACATGTAGCGCACAATGTCTCAGTCTCTGTGTGAAATCAATGTTTGGGCCAGATTAAGAAAATCACAGTGACACTGTTCATGAGCAGAGGTCTTACAATGACTATGTTAAAAATTTGATAAAAAAATTTCTAAAAATGACTGTTTCACGAGTGTGCATTGTGCAGTTCCTACGCACGTTCATAAGTTCATGAATTTGTAACATTTGCACTCCAGACTTTCAACATTGCCATTGTATCACACCTACTTATGAGCAGTACAGCTGTCATTTTTCACATCTCGCCCAAAATGTGTTTCCGCACATGTAGCACACAATGGTGCAGTTGGTGTGCGAAATCAATGTTTGGGACAGATTAAGAAAATCACAGTGACACTGTTCATTAGCAGAGGTCCTAAAATGTCTATGTTGAAAATTTAGTGAGAAAGGTTCATAAAATTACACAATATTCTGGCGTGCATTGCGCGGTTTATGCATGCTGATATACGCACATTTGCAATATTTTCACTCCAGATTGCCAACACTGCCATTTGCCCACACCTCCTTATGAACAGGACAGCTGTCATTTTTCACATCCTGGCCCAAATCTGTTTTTGCACTTCTGGTGCAAACAAGTGCTGTCATTGTGGGAAATCCATGTTCTGTACACATTAGGAAAATCACACTGACACTGTTCATTAGCAGAGCTCCTAAAATGGCTATGTTGAAAATTTGGTGACAAAAGTCCATAAAATGACTGTGTTACAAGCGTGCATTGTGCAGTTTCCATGCACGCTTGTAACTTCGCACATTTACAATATTTTATCGCCATATTTTCAACATTGCCATTTTTCCGCACCTGCTTATAAACAGTACAGCTATCATTTTTCACATCCTGGCCGAAATGTGTTTTTGCGCTTCTGGCACAGAATAACGCAGTCACTGTGGGAAATCACTGTTTGGGACACATTACAAAAATCACAGTGACACTGTTCATTAGCAGAGGTCCTAAAATGCCTATGTTGAACATTTGGTGATAAAAGTCCATAAAATGACTGTGTTAAGAGTGTGCGTTGTGCAGTTTCCACGCACGCTTATAACTTTGCACATTTGTAATATTTTCGCTCCAGATTTTCAACATTGCCATTTTTCCACACCTCCTTATGAACAGTACAGCTGTCATTTTTCTCAACCTGGTTGAAATGTGTTTTTGCAGTTCCGGCGTAGAATACCATGGTTGCTGTGGGAAATCAGTGTTCAGGACACAGTAACAAAATCACAGTGACACTGTTCATGACCACAGGTCGTTAAATGCTTATGTTGAAAATCTGGTGATGAAACTCCATAAAATGACTGTGTTATGCACATGCATTGCACGGTTTCCACGTATGCTCAGAAGTGCAAGCATTTTTGATATTCCCACTACACATTTTCAACATTGTCATCTCTTCATACCTCCATATGGATGATACAGCTGTCATTCTTCACATCTTTCCCGATCTGTGTTTTCTAACATGCAGTGCAGAATGGCACCATCAGTGTTGGAAGTTAGTTTTCAGGACACACTGACAAAATCACACTGCCACTGTTCATGACAAGAGGTCCCAAATGCTTTCATGAGGTGGTGTCACAAAAAGGCAATGCTCAAAATTTGTACTGTGAATACCAACAAATGTCCCAGGCATTACAGTTTCTAACCATAATGTCCTACCCTGTACAGATAGACAGGCATCGGGGTGTGCCTTTGGATTGCCAACGGTACTGCTCATGCCATCCCACCCCCAACCCCCAGCCACTGACAGGCATCGAGGTGTACCTTGGACTCTTCATCCCAAGACTTCACCCCATTCTCCTATGCTGCACCTATTTCAATGTATGTCCTTATGGAATGGGGTGACTGTAAAGCCAAACACCCTAAGGCACAGCTCAACACGTGTCGGTGTCTGCAGAATAGGGTGAGGTGACATGGCTTGACCATCATGGGTGACGACCCAAAAACTTACCCCAAATCATGTCTGTCTCTACAGGATGGAGGCAGGGTTCATGTGAAGTTCAGTACTTCACTACCATTCCTATTCTGCATCTGTGTAACTCCTGCATTTCTAATGTTAATACCAGCAAGCAAACATTCGGCATTGACAAATGCTTGTTTAGTATATATTTTTATACTAATATCAGACCACTTTTTCCAGGGGAAGAATAACTTTTTGTCTAAAACTGTACAGATATGGCAAGCACGCTTTTTCTCAGCATGGGGGGTTGGGAAGTGGTTAGTGGGAGAGAAAAAATTACCCATGTATATTCAAAGTACTTTAAAATACTGTATATCCAGCTTTGGAAAGTGGACTTACGATGGTTTCAAACTATTGGAAGGAAACAGTTTTATGCTGATAGTCTTGTGAAATGTTATTTTGAAGACCCAGTGTTTGTGGTAGACCCTTTGGTAAATGTAAAATATATATTAGCTGCCATGTTAGAAAAAAGGATTCCATGTTAAATGAAGGATGCTATGTGGCTTAGTGGACATGATAAATTAAACGTGAAAGTCAATCATAAGCACAAAGGAATGGAAGACCGGATGTGTTTACATGTAAGTTGCAATGATGAACTGGAAACTATGCAGCATCTGTTGTTTGATTGTGCTTTTATTCATCCGCTGTGGCACATGCTTGATGCTATGTGGAACATGACTTGTTTTCGGTCTATGACCTATGACTTGCTTGTAGTGGGTCAGCTCACTGCCTTTTGGTTGAAATGGGATAGAAGAACGGTCTATGTTATTTTTGCATGTTTAAAGTGGGTAATATGGCACACCTGATGCCAATCCTATGTATGGGATACTGACATCTCTTTAAATGATGTTATTTTTAAAGTATAAGCTGAATTGGATTTGATTTTCCAGAAGGCAGTCAAGCAAATGGGAATGGGTATATGTCATAAGCTATAGAGAGGTATTGATTGGGTAGGGTAAATCTGAGGATTTTTTTTTCATGTATAGGATATTAGTCAAACACTGCTTTACAAATCATGGGGCTTATAAGTGTTTTTTTGTTAAGTAAACTGGGTTTTCAACTTTTCATTTATGAGCCCAGATATTCAAACTGCACCCAAAATGTGTACAATAGCAGGAGCAAGTGCAAGTCTATTGTGCCCATGCGCAAGAGGCACGATATTCAAACACGGAGCAGGCCAAACTGCATCTACAGCCAATGACTGAATATCGCACCACCTGTGCCATAGTGCAAATAGGGAGGGGAAGCTGAGCAGATCTGATGCACCATAGCTCAACAAGGGATGTGCTGCTGAGCAGTCCAGAGGCGCCATAGCTCAACCAGGGACTCCCCCCAGCAGTAGAGCAATGCAACTGCACAACCAGGGAGGTAGAGGCCCGCCACCCATGCCACATATGGGCATAGGAACACACAGCAGAACAGACATCGTCCCCCCACACCCCATGCACTGCACAACTGGGGGAGGGCTGGAATAACCACCGGCCCATGGAGACCAGCAACCAACCCACAGCTGGCCCATGGTGCCCCATCACACCCCCCAGCAAGCTGTGACTGGCACACAAGGAGGGCTGACCACCCCATGCCACACCATACCCCCAATGCAGAGCATACCCTGCAGCATGACCCCTAGACACCCTGCCAAGGAGCAGTGACCACCACTGCAGGAAACGCCATGCATGCCACCACCCCCACTGTGACACTGCAACCCTGTGCACCACAGAACCATGCAAGGCAGCCCCACCACGCGCACCCATCAGCGGGTGGCAGCACACAGCGATGCAACAACGACATACACAGTGCCACCACGCACAGTCCCCCCGAGGTACTGCTGAGAAACCAACCATGCTTCGGCACATGAGACACCCCACATGGGACACGGCATGCCCCAGACACCATCACCAGTGATACAGCACCCTGCACACTCTCCTAATGACACACTCTGACCCAGCACTGGCCACAACAGCCAGCACAGACACCCACAGTGGTGTGTGGAAGCATGCACCACGCCAGATGCCACACAGTGCATGGACAGACACCCACCCATACCCAAAGGCACAACAACACAGGGATGCAGTGGCAGGGCAACCAAGCCCCCAGTGTGGGCCCATGTAAACTGTGTACACAAAACCCGCAGTCCTCCATGGCACTGGAGTGCCAGCCACCCTGTGCAGGCACTGTGGACCTGTACGCCACCAGCATTTCCCAGAGCACAAGTCACAGACAGTGGTGCACATCCCCTGCAACACACACAAGGCACTGCATGGAGGTGGGACAATAACTGTGGAGGCCACAGTGTCACCCGAGGCAGACATGCACCACACCAGTGCCAGGAGGCAACCCAGCAGTGTGAAGGGTACAGTGGCTGCCCTGCAGGGACTGCCACCACTGACATGCCAGTGGACCATGCAGGTCACAGACATGCAAGTGGGTCAGCTACAAAGGACATGGACAGGCTGATAGGGGCACCATGGACACAGAGCACACACCATGGACCACTGCACATAGTCATCCAGTGTACAGGGAACAACACTCACACCACAGACACTGACTGATAGCTACCCCCCACACCATAGTCACCTCCACACAGACACACACACACATACCTATGACCGTACCACCCTGACGCCATGCACGCCACTGCAGTTGAGCACCTATAGCCTGCTGCAAATCAGAGACCACCACAGTATTCATATCAAAATAACTGTATTGAAAAAACATAAAAGTTAACTATTTACAAAACTTTTTACAAAATATATACCAGGTGTGGGTGAGGGCCACAAACAAGGTGGGGGTGGGTAAGGGGCAGGGGTGGACAAATGGGACAGGAAAGGAGGGGTGTGAGGGTGGATCCAGGGGGGTAGAGGACTTCAGGGGCTGAGGGACTCCTAGCGGGAGCACCACTCCCCACTCTGGCTCCATCTCTGTCGGCACCTCCGCAGGACCCCGGTGTCATCAATCCTGCGGAAGATGTCCAGTGATGCCTGTGCCACCTGCAGGATCTCCCAAAGTGCCTCCCTGATCTTGAGATAGCTTGTACCTAGGACAAGGGAGCACAGTCAATAGGTGTGAATGCACAGCCCCATACACTCCACCCACTGTGCATGGCATACGGCCGTGGGACATACCTCTGTGATGGTGTGTGACCACCCACAGTGATCACGTCCAAATAACCTGCCCACCCAGACACATACAGCCATGCGGAATGCTGCACACACACACCCACTGGCTAAGTTATGCACAGCACCACCGTGGTCATTTAGTGACATGGCTATGTGGTGCAAAGGCAGTGGCACAGCCATGTACCCGGTGCACGCATAGACCACCATCGATGCACTCCCAGACATGCATTGCCACTGGACAGTGTTGACTGTAAAAAGTTGCGTGCATTGCAGTGGTGTCGATGGATGGTGACCATGCCCCACTGCCCACCCTGTCACACAGCATGCAATAGTAATCATGGAGTTATGGCACTAACCATCATTGGGCCAGTCCATTGGGCGGTGTGGGCCCTCGCCCTGCCTGGCTTCCCTCTGTTCCTCCTGCCACTGAAGATCACGGGCAAGGCAATGTTCCTCCGGGCCTGTGGTGCAAACATGGAGAGAGGAACATCAGTACAATCCCATAGCAAAGCCCCCCTGCCCCCAGGTGTGTGCCCTCCCACCCAGCCAGACCCACCCACCCTACACCCTGATAACACCACCACAGCCAACCCCGGACAGTCTCTCCCCCATGTGCTGGACACATACAACTGTGATACCCATATGGAAGATAAAAGTGTGCTACGTAACACCTACCTGGCCGTGGCACCGTTCCCCTCCTGGCACGTGCCCACAGGTGGGCTGGCAGCTCCAGTTCCCTCCGCTGCAGGTCCCCATACCTGTGGCAGCACTGCTCTGCACATCTCCCCCATCCTGTGGCCTCCTTGAGTGCAGTGGCCACCTCCTCCCACACCTGGGTCCTGGACCTGTCCAAGGGTGCTTCACTGAACAGTGGCCCGTAGTGTGGCTCCACAATGGCCACTAGGTTGGCCAGCTCTATTTGCGACCACTGAGCAGCCCTCCTGCGTGCCATACTTACTGCTCGATCTGCAGATATGGTGCTCTGCAACGTGGCTCCCCACATGCAGATGCTGCGCAGTACAGCGCTGCCATTCCCTATCGCGCTGTCACCAAACAGCACGATAGAGGTGCACCCATGCCTGATGCATGGCGCCTAGGGGGCAAAGGTCGGGCACAGGGTCAAGGGTCACTGGTGCACGGACACGCACAGTGCCATTGGAACCCAATGCATGTAGCGCAATTGGCTGCCTGTGTGTGACCATCAGTAGTGGCCTGCCACACAGTTGCCCCAGTGCGCCTATGATGGCCCAGTGCTACAGCACCATGTAGATGACCATCGCTATAGCGCCACTGGCACAATGGTGGCCATGCCCTGTAATGCTTACCGTGAACAGCATGTCAGCAGCATGGCAGATCCCTGCGTCAGCATCCCGGGCATGCACAGTGAGGTGTGTATTATGCATGTCACAGAACTGCGCCATTGGCTCAGCACGTTCAACACAATAGTGCAAAGCGCAAAAGCACAATATTCAGCCGTCATATGCAAATCATCTTATCAGCCATTCAATGGCACAGCACTGCAATTTGCATCCACTTAAAGTTGTGCCTCACCTCATTTGCATGGGTTGCGCTATAAAAGTGTGACATTGGGCTGCAGTGGCCATAGTCGGTTACTGCAGTCTATTGGTGAGTTGCATGCTGTTTGGGAGTGTGGACTATGGATTTAGGGACCTGCATGGGACTGCACAGTCACAGGTAACAACTGCCATTCTTACAGGCTAAATAATGACTGAGCAAGTTGTGGGAGAGGAGGAACACAGTGGTGGGAGGAGAAGGAGGCCTAACTTTACCAAGGTCGAGACCAAAGCCCTGTTTGAGGCCAAGCTGGATCAGGAGCCGCTTCTCAGTGGATGGCAGGGAACACCTCAAGCCTGTGCTGCTGCATGGAAGGAGGTGGTACGTGCTGTGAACCTGCATGGCAGCCACCAGTGCTCTGTGCAGGAGTGCAAGAAAAAGATGGGCATGGATAGGAGGAGGATAAAGGAGAAGGTGGCTGCCATCAGGGCAGCATGAGCTGCAACAAGTGGGAGACAGCCAGAGGTGGTACACCTGACTCCACAGGAGGAGAGGATTGCTGGAAGCATGCAGCGTAGTGCCATTGAGGGTGTTCCGGGTGGTGGCTTTCAGATGAGTGGTGGCCCATCACTGCATGGTAAGTCATGGTCTGTCTATGGGGGGGCAGGGTAGGTCACATGAAGTAACACGACTTTGCTTTCCCTTACAGAGCCTGAGCATCTGCATGGGTCAGCAGTGGTGGGCCTGTTCACTGAGGACAGTCAGCTGGAGATGGAGGAGGGCCCATCCACCTCTACAGGCATACATGGCTCAGTGCGACAGTGGGGCTGTCTGGCTGTCCACACTGATGTTGTTGCAACAGGTATGGAGGAAGCCCTGCCTGTGTCTCAGCGTGCCGGTGTCCACGGATGCCAGCATGCTGTGCCTGGGGCTGGTGCCGAGTCCATCACCGATGATGATGTCACTAGCATCATGGGCAGTGACGTGTGTGCCACAGGATGGCCACACAGCAGGACACATCGCGGCCATGGCTGTGGGTGGTGCTGCCATGGAGGCCTGCATGTCAGCACAGTCCCAGCCTGTGCCTGTCAGCACCAGTGGGGCAGCACTGGGTTTGTTCAGGACAGTGGGACTGTTGCGGCCACTGCGGCAACACCACTGAGCCCTGGGGTGCGGGCAGCCTAAGGGGCAGCATCAGCAGTCGGCCAATGGGCTATGGGGGTATAGGGTTCAGCGGCGGCATCTGTGCACCACCTGTGGACATGCCCAGACCTGGTCCTGGTGTGCAGCACCCACCATCAAGGGGTGCTGAGCATCAGGGCCGTGCACACCTTGAGGGACAGGATGCCGAGGAGGCAGATGATCTCTTTGAAGAGCACACCTGCCTACTGCAAGCATCAGTCCAGCAGCTGATGCAGCTTGAGAACGGATGCACTGTGTGCGGCTCTGGAGTGGGCAGAAGAGCGTCGCAGCAGGGACACCACTCTGATCCTGGCAGGGATGGACCGGTTGCGGGAGGATGTGATGCTGCCATTGACAGGCATGCACAGTCATTCAGTGCTGTCATGGCCACAATGGGCACACAGTCATGTGCTTATGTGTCGCGGTCACCACAGAGTGCACTGTCCACCCCCCATTCCCGATGTCATGCGACACCCTTCCTGTCAACACGGGTTCAGTTGTGGGCATCCTGAGCACACCTGGTGCAGGCATGTTCGGTGTGCTGCAGACCCCTGTGCGAGCATGGTTGCGATCATGCAGTGGAACCACTGGGGGACCATCGGTGCCACCCCATTAGGCCAGTAGTCAGCCTTTCAGTGCTGGTGGGTCTTGGCAGGGCCTCCCATGCATCTGTAGTGGCTGGGGCACTGTGTCACGTGACTGACCTGTCTCCCAATGCAGCTACTGTCTGGTGCTGCCCTGTGTGCACTGTGTCTTTCAGTGGGCAGTGCACGGGTGGGTATCTGGCCCTGCACGCGGACACACAGTCCACCTGCATACCCTCCTGGCTGCTGTCCACAGTTGTGTGTGCATGATGATGCCTGCATTGTGCTGTACACCAATGTGCAATGGTGCTCAGCATCTGACACATGCACATGGACAGGCAGTGGGTGTGGTGGTCTGTGGACATGTGTGTGGCTAGGGTTGGCGTTCCGGGTCAGTGTGCCTTCTGCCCTTTGTGCAAGTTTGGTGTGTTGTGTGTGTGTGTGTGTGTGTCCGTCCATGTGGCAGGTTAGTCCTCACCCATTCCTGGTTGTGTGTGTGTGTGTGTGGTTCCATGCCCTGCCACGTCCCTTGATGGCATGCACCCTTGGTGTGTGTCCATGCATGTTTGTGGGTGGTGCCTTAGCCACTGTTGGCTGCATATGGCCACATTACTTACCTGGGTTGGCTGAAGTGCTCCTCCATGATGGTGTCCCAGTGCAGCTGTGCCAGCCGGATCAGTCGGGGGTCCCGTCACCCAAGGGGGGGCTTCCCATCACTATCATCACCGGTGTCCTCATCGTCCCCATCGTTGTCCCCCTCTTTGACCTGTACAGCTATCCCACATTCATTGGCCATGTTGTGCAGGATACAACAGGCCAAGAATAGCCCACAGACCTTTGAGGGGCTGTACTGTAGGGCACTGACAGAGGTGTCCAGGCAACAGAAACATTTCTTCAGCATCCCGAACACCCGCTCGATGCCATTACGTGTGGTGGCGTGTGCCTCATTGTATCGTTGCTGAGATGGGGTCACGGGCCACCAGTAGGATACGAGCAGCCAGGGATGGAGTGGGTATCCACTGTCACCTGTGTGTAGAGGGTGGAGGTTAGTTTGGTGATCAGCATCGCCCTGCCCCAGGCCATGTAGGCTACTACCCATGTCACCTCTGGCCATGCCTCCCCAGGCCCTATGATTGTCCATGTGGTTTGCATACCAGTAGGTGTCCAGTGGGGATCTCCTCACTTTTGAATCTGTGGCACAGTGCCGACTGGTGCCAGATGAAGGCATCATGTGCTCCCCCAGGGTGCGTGGCACAGACATTGATTATGTACCCCCTGGCATCGCACACCACCTGACAGTTGATGCTGGCATAGCCCTTGCGATTTATGTATGCAGCCTCCTCAGGGCCAGGTGGTGTGTGTATGGCCACATGGGTGCAATCTATTGCCCCTAGCATGATAGGCATACGTGCTACCCTGTGGAACTCCTGTATGTTTGCTGTGCGCTCTGCCAGTGTGCTGGGAAAATGGATCTACTCCTCAGCATGTGGCAGCAGTGCACTGAGGAATTGGGTGAGGTGGTGTGACGTGGCCGACTGGGTTATGCCTGTGGTGTCCCCAGTTGGTCTCTGGAAGGTACCCGTGGTGAGCAAGCACATGCAAGCTGTCACTTTTGTCTCCCCTGACAGGGCATGGCTCTGTTGTGTGGGTGCCTGCATCACATCACTGCACAGCTCACAGAGCCGCCTCAGAATTGCTCTATTCAGGCGGTACCAGCCCACAATCTCAGTATCACTGTACAGCTCAAAGCTGGTGCGGGCTCAGTACTGCCTGTTGGGGGCATACCGCCGACGGGCCTTTCCATGGCCACGCCCCCCCTGCTGCCTGCCTTTTCACCCCTCATTATGGCCTCCATCTGGAAGGTGGCACTGGCCATGTCCTAGCTTGTGTTCACCCCCCCAGCAGCTGTTACTTTATTCCCCCCGCTGTCCTCACTGCTACTTCCCCTGCACCGGGAACACCTGCCTATGGTGGCCTCTGTGCTGTGTGGCACTTCCCCCTTCTGCACTAGGTGTGGCTCCGGACACCTTCCCTGGGCCTCTGTGTTCAGGGTGCCCTTTCCCTGACCTGCCCTGTGTGTCCCTCCTGCCCTGTCTGTGTGGCTATAGTTCTGCCTCATGTGCCTTCCCTGTAGTGTTCTTGCACCTCTCCCTCGCTCCTTTTTATTTTGGCTCATTTACGCTATGGCACAACTTCCTGCTTGCTCCCCTATTGTGCATGGCGCAAGTTGTTGAATATCGCACTGTGCCATTTATGCATGGTTCCTCCCCCTTCAGTTGCACATGCCTTCATTATCATTGCGCTGTTGCTCAGTGTGATTTAGGGGGCGCAACTGCCTCCTGCTGAATATCGCAGAATGGCGCAATTTTGGACTTGCGCAGATGCAACCCTATTGTGCATGGCTCAACTCTTTAGAGTATCTGGGCCATGGTTTTTATTTTTTTAACAAGTATTGATTCAAGGCATGAACTGTTTTTTTTTTGTTTTGTGCTTTTCAGTTTTTGTCTTCATGTTGTTACATTCATACATATGTATCCTGTTTATTATTATGAAACTGAACCTGCTTGTATCTTTCATTTTTGTTGCATTAAAATATTCCCCATTTCTGCTGTAGGGAGCGTACTGCTTCCTGTTTGCAGGACGGAGGACTCCAGTCCTGAGCTGGTCTCTGACAAAGGTGAAGGTGCAATGTTTGTAGATTGAGGTGCTGTAAACATCAATATTGATCTTCAAAATTCTCAGAACACAGGAGTCCAGGTGTTGAAGGAGTCAGTATGTGTGGAAGCCACTGTGGCAGAGTGCGGTTTAATGGAGGAGGAAGAAAAACTTTCAGAGAGAGACCAGCTACAACAACAGTTATTGCTGTAAAACAAATGGCTAATAGAAACATAGAAACATAGAATTTGATGGCATATAAGGACCGCTTGGCCCACCCAGTCTGCCCATTTCTCTACCTACTGGATAAGCTGCAGATCCTAGTTAACCAGCAGCCTACTTCTTCTTACCCCCACCCCCCAGAATTGCCTTATGACTGTCCCATGCATGCTTGAATTCCACCACTGATTTTGACTCCACAACCTCCTCCGGAAGGCCGTTCCATGCATCCACAACCTCTCTGTGAAAAATACTTCCTTAAATTACCTCTGAGCTGCCCCCATCTTCAAATTGTGCCCTCTTGTTCTTGCACACCTCTTTTTTGAAAGATGCTACCCTCTTGGACTTTGTTGATTCCTTGAGGTACTTGAAAGTTTCTATCATGTCCCCCCTCTCCTCCTTTCCTCGAGGCTATACATATTAAGCTCCTAAGTCTCTCTTCATATGTCTTCCGTGCAGACCCTGCACCATTTTAGTTGCCCTCCTCTGGACAGCTTCCATCCTGTCTATGTCTTTGCAGAGATTGGGTCTCCAGAACTGCACACAGTACTCCAGATGGGGTCTGACCAGCTGTCTGTACAGAGGGATAACTTCCTGTTTTCTACTGGTGATGCCTCTCCCTATGCATCCCAGCAACCCCCCAGCCCTCCTTGCTGCCCTCTCACATTGCTTGCCCACCTTTAGGTTATCTGACATGACTAGCCCCAGGTCTCTTTCCATTTTTGTTGTTGTTAGTATCTCACCCCAGATTGTGTACTCTTCTCCTGAGTTTTTGTTTCCCAGGTGCATTACCTTGCACTTCTTAGCATTGAATCTAAGTTGCCATACATTTGACCATTCCTCTAACCTTGCCAAGTCCCTTCTCATCCTTTCCACCCCACCCTGTGCATCAACTCTGTTGCAGATCTTAGTGTCA
Organism: Neoceratodus forsteri; assembly: GCA_016271365.2. Classification (NCBI taxonomy): domain Eukaryota; kingdom Metazoa; phylum Chordata; order Ceratodontiformes; family Ceratodontidae; genus Neoceratodus; species Neoceratodus forsteri. The sequence goes on from CM057452.1 coordinate 464,468,550, forward strand.
TCTGCAAAGAGACATACTTTTCCTTCCAGTCCTTCCTAATGTCACTTATAAAGACATTGAAGAGGACAGTCCTATACTGAACCCTCATGTACCCCACTAGTAACCCTCCTTTCTTCTGAGTGGACTCCATTTACTATTACTCTCTGTGTCCTATTCTCCAGCCAATTTTTTACCCAGGCTGTCATCTTGGGACCCACTCCCAGGCTGGCTAACTTGTATATTAATCATATTAATGAAAACAAAAACAAAATAGGAGGAAGAAAAGAAAAGGAAGCAGTCATTAGATATCTCCCCAGGAACTCAAGGAGTGGTTTCGGCCAAAGTTTTCATTCTTGGTGCGGGGTCTAAAACCCCAGAACACACAAACACAACAACACCACCAGAAACAGCTGCATTACAGCAGGATGAACCAGGGAAGTGGTCACTGGAAGTGGCCCTGCGAGGATCAGGTTGGATACAGTCAGACACAAGGAAATGAATTCCAGACCCCAGTGTGGAGATACCAGGCACAGTGAAGGGAATAGCAGCTTCTGCAAATCCCAGATGGTCGGAAGACTCACTCCCAGTACACCATATGGCAGAGGACCTTTCAGGGTCAAGTACAATTTCTTATTCCCCTTTTGAACAGGTCCCAGAAGTTTTTTTTTATGATGCCCAACAAAGTACTGCAACCAATCAGTCTGACCCCACAGAGTCTGATCAGAACTAGGAAGGTGCTAGGCAGTCAGGTGCACAATATAAAGACTGTTCTGATAATACAGATACCCCACCATATTCAAGCCTCTTCCACAAGCTTGCAGAATTGGTGAAACGAAGAAATGCAGTTTGCCTGCGATATCTGGGGAAGGGGGAATGGAAACACCACCCTACATTTTAAATGTGGGGAAATGCCTTACAAAACAATCTCTAGGGTTTTCCTCTGCAGATGTTTATGCATTCATCCATGCTGCTGGGGAATCAACTTTTGAAATAAGCTTCTGCACCCCAGAACTCCTATAGCATTTCTGAAGCAAGCATATGATTCTGAAGACAAACCAACTTTGGACCCTGTTTGAAGTTATTCCTCTGACTAAACAAACCTTCAGAGTAACAACCATTTTCTTTGAGAATTAAGGGGTAAATATCATTGATATTCTCTACTGGTTGGAGAAAAGATGTATGATTCAGGACACCTCAGAACCAATTCTAGATCTGGAGGGTTTCTGTAACAGAAGGTGGAGAATAAAAATCAAACTGCACCAAGTGGCAAATGAGCTGCAACATTTGCCAAACTGCCTATACACAGGCAGTGACAAGGGTTTATTTTCTATCTGGGGCAACCACGCAGATGTTTTAAGTATGGCTCAGCCAGACATATCAGTCCTAACTGCAATATACTAAAATGTGCACAAGGTGGGGAAGTGGGCCACATGGCTTTCGCTGTACAAATTGACAAAAATGTAATCTGTGTGATGAGGAGGGACACTCATTCACAGACCGCCCATGGCCCTCACACAACACAGAGAATGCTGACTATGGGGTTCAAGATTTTTATATTAACAGAGCAGCTAAAACTGTGCCACAGGTGTTGCTTGCCAGACAACCACAGGAGCAAAAAGCAAGGAGTGCTCCTGCACCCTCTGAAGAATCCCCTCCTCCTCAACAAGAGAATGTAAGGGTGGAAGTTTCCCAAGAGCCACATCCCAAAGGAGACCCAGAACCAGAGGTGCTGGATATGCCTCCCCCACCTGATGGGGGAGTTAGAATTCAAAGTGGTACAAGGGAAAGGAAGAGGGAAACATGTACAAGGAGAATCTTCTTCCTCTTCAGAACAGCTTACTACCCACAACCCATTTTCAGTTCTGCAAGGAGAAGACTCTGAAGTGGAACAAAATTCAGACAGTGCTTCACTATCTTCTTCACAGGTGGACATACTGTCTGATACCGAGAATCAGAAGGAAACAAAAAATAAACCCGAGAAATGAAGAATGGGCACATGGGCAAGTGCCACAAAAGTTCCTTGAGAGGACTAAAATGAAATGACCCAGGCACAATCTCTTGACCTGGTGGTAGCCTCACTGAATGCTAATAGTATTCAGTCAGAATGCAAGAGACTAGCAACCTTTGCTTTGTTTGCTGATGTAGCTTTTGATAATTTTTTTTCAGGATACTAGGTTGACTTCACCACAGGAATTAATGCAGCAAGTACTGCCTGGGTATGGAGCCCTAGTTTTTGGTCCCTGGTAGAAGACACCTGTAGTGGGATTGGCATTTGTTTTATGGAACAGCAAATCAAAATTATACACATTGTAGATCTAGAGCCAGAAGAGCATTATTAATAGATCCCTATGGAATGTGGCATTAGTCACATGGTGCATAACGGTGGACTCCAGGAGCCAGTAGAAATTTACCGGCCCATTTCCATCCTTCTGACGCTCGACAAAATCCTAGAGAGGTTCATTTATAACCAATTACAGGACTATCTAGAGAGGTACAATGTTCTGGCCCCTGAACAGCATAGCTTTAGGAAGCATCATGGGATGGACACTGCCCTTGTCAGCCTGACCAGCTCCATCCAGATCTCCATGAACCAAGGATTCCTAGTCAGTGCAGTCTTTATAGACCTCATCGAAGCTTTCAATTTGGTAAACCACCAACTGCTAAGTGGTAAGCTGGAATTGCTGGGTCTAGATAACTGTTCCTGAAAGTGGTTTACAAGCTATCTCGAGGCCAGATCTCAAATAGTAAGGTGTAGAAGTGCACTCTCTGATCAGCAGCCCATCCTAGATGGAGTCCCACGAGGCTCCATTCTGGGGCCATTGTTATTTTAATTATTCATAAACGACCTCCCCCAACATTCCAGAGGGGCCAACATCTCTCTATATGCCGATGATGCAGCAGTTTATAGAAATGCCCCAAACTCTGCTAACCTGACTGAGCAACTAGGCAAAGACCTCTGGTCACTTGAGAGCTGGCTCCACTCAAATAAACTCATTCTCAATGGGAAAAAAACTAAAGCTATGTTGTTTGGGCCAAGGAATCTTGGCTTGGACAACTCTACAATGATTTCACTCTGCCTCTCTGATCAAACAAAGATGAAAGTGGTCAACTCCACTAAGTACCTAGGGGTCCACCTTGACCAAGATGACTCCTTTAAAACTCACATTAGATACCTAACTAAAACTATTAATCAGAAGGTAGACCTAATGTACTGGCTCAGTCCCTTACTCACCATAGAATCCCAGGCTAGAATTACTCAAAGTACCCTTCTCCCCATCCTTCTCCATGGGGCCACCATGCTGCACTTGCTCAGGAGCATGGAACTACAGATGATCAGGTCCCTCTATAACAGAATAGCCAGGTTTTCCAGCTCAGCCCAGTCCCATGACCACCATTGTCTAGTCCTTAGGTCCCTTGTGTGGCTGTCACTAGAAGGGAAACTGAACTACCCCTCCCCATGCCTGGCCTTCAAAATAATGCAGTTTTGTACCCCCTAGCCTCAAAAATATGCTGCAACCAAAGCTGTGCAGCTGATCCCTGAGGTTCTCAGAACACAATCTGCTCCTGGTGCCAAGAGATAGGACCTCTGGTGGAGCATGATCTTTCTCCACATATATCTCCTCCCTGTAGAACTAACTCCCTTCCTGTATCCAGTCTGCTACTTCCCTGTGAAGCTTCAAAATGCAGCTCAAGTCACACCTACTGAGTTCAAGCCAATGTTACTGTTACAAATGATAAGGTCTTTATCCTTAGGACAGGAACCTGGTTGTACTCAAATTGCAATGTGTCTCTTTAATTACAATGTAAAGCATTTCTCTGACTCACTGTAACTGTTTGAGCATAAGCTACTGTATGTGTTGCAAATGACTAATATTTTGTATCTTTCCTGCTGTATGACCTGTCTCATGCACTTGTGATATGTATAATATATAAATGTATTGCTTTATATTACCTGTAAATAACTCCGGGTCGCCCCTGAAAAAGGGACCTCTGGTCTCATTGGGCTTACCCCGTTACCAAAATTAAATAAATAAATATGTGTGTTTACAAGGCTTGGATTTCTGTTTAATTAATATTTATGCACCGTAGTCCAAAGCTGGTAGATTTACTTTATTGGAGAAAATTCAGCCTTACCTGTATACAGCAAAGAATGTGCTTTTTGGGGGTGACTTCAATTGCATCTGGTTTTTAGCTGATTGAGGTTTACAAATCACTAAAATCTGTGATGCCTCATTTTTAAATCAGTTAATACTACAAACAGGGTTACATGATGCCTTTGCTCATACTCATAAGAAGGTTTCACACTTAATTTAGGGGTCCCATTTCAAACCACATAGATTATTGGTTTATAATACCAACATTACCTATACGATCTTCATAAGTAATCCCAGTGGCAACTTCAGATCATGGGCTCCTTAGTATAATAATTGCTAACTATGCAGAAACTACAAAAGGGTCAGGTTGCTGTAGATTAAATGAAAGCTTACTAGATAACCCCATAATAGCAGAAGATTTTCATCACATTCTGGCAGCTAGAAAATCTGTTTTTTTTTTCATGTATGAGTCATTAGATGAATGGTGGGAGGACAGTAAACAGCATCTTAGGGAGTATTTCAAAGTCATGGGAAAAATAAATGGGAAATTAAAAAAAGGAAAGGTACTGTATTTGGAGCTCAGAACCCCTTTATACTTTCTCTAAACATTACAGGTAGAAGGTATTACATCACATACAGACCAAATACAAAAAATAAAAGAAGAAATGGCACACATCCAATACGACAGAATGAAAACCCTAGAGACAGAACAGAGGTTCGGCAAAACAGGTAAACAGTCAAATTAACCCTTTTGAAAGTTGCACTACACAAAGGAATAGGAAAGTATTTAACGGAGTTACAAAAGCTTTTGGTCAAACAGCCACATCAAATAAGGACATCTTAGCAGAAATTTTTTTGTAGACAATTTTTCTCTCCTTCCAGACCAGGGTTTCTCTCAGGCTGCACTCACTCGACTTCTGCCCCTAACCGCCCACCTGAACCACTACTTCCAATGGATATATCAGTGTCATGATCTCCACTTTTCCCTGGCCCCCACAGGAGAAGGCCAAGGATCCCCAGGGGGTAGAGTTGGAGTATTGGCCGGTGATGGGCGTGTGGAGCTTCAGCCCCGGGGGACTGCCATCGCCTCACCTGGCTGGCAGGGGTTTTTCCATTCTTTTCCCCCTAGGAGTGCAGCATGTAATGATGCTTGTGCACTGGCTGCCCGGCTGGTGTTTTGCAACACTCCTCTCCTTTCATCAGCTGGTGTGCCTGCATTGCCCCCGATCTCCATCGAGGGGCTGCTAGGACACCGAGCAACCCCAGATCTCTCCCCAGGGAAAGAAGAGCTGTCCTCTGGATACTCAGTCCTCTCCCTCTCCTGCTGACCCCTGGCCACCCGGGTCCATCACCGAACCCGGGTTACTGGTGTGGCACAAAGTGTAGAATCCAGCAACTCAACCCTCAGCGCAACCGGGCTGGTGATCTTAGCAGAAATTGATGACTGTATATCTCATATGTTTCAAAAGGAAGGTTTGGTAGAACCTGACATGGAGGATTGATTAGATACTTGCGCAGTCCCACAAATACCATAATTAAAATATGTTTTAGATACTCTCACTACGGGTATACATTAACAAGAATTTTCTATGGTAGTTAGCAATCTGAAGAATGAAACAGTACCTGGGCTGGATGGCCTTCCAAACAAATTTTATGAAGTTCTGCTCCCACACTTGGAGTCTGAAATGGTACAGGTTTTTAATTACTTTTTACAGAATGAGGTTTTACCCAAAGGCATATATGATGGTTTACTTATCTTATTGTACAAGTCTGGGGATAAAACCTTTCTAAATAATTGGAGGCCTAGTTCGTTACTTAATGCAGATTGTAAGATTCTTACTAAAATTTTAAGTAACAGGATGGCAATGGTTTTAAACAGTGTCATACACCCATCATAGTTCTGTGCTGTCCCTGGCAAGAATTATGGTAAATAACTCCTTAACACCAGGGGATCACTGCTCTGACAGCAAATAGATTACCGACTTCTGTAAAATGGAGCTTTACTTCTAGACACGAAGCATGCATTCTTCCACTTTACAATACGTATATAAGATCACACCTAGATTATGCTGGTTCCTTCTGAGCACCATACTTAACCAAGGACAAAATCTTGATTGAAAGTATCCAGAGAAAAATAACTAAAATCATACCCAGATTATGTGATCTTTGTATCAAGATCAACTGAAGGAACTAAATCTTTATGAAGAAGACACAGGGGTGATCTGTTAATGCTTTACACTATTCTACAGGACTCTAACTATATGTCAGATGGTAATATTAAATATGCTATAAAACCAATTTTGAGATGTCACAATAAACAACTGATAGTACCTAAGGCTAATACCAAGAAAAGTAAATATGTTTTCACTATTAGAGCCATACAACTATGTAATAAACTCGCCCAATACATAGTAGACTCATTTAGGGCCACGTCTTTCAAAAATAAACTGGATAAATGCTATTTTGGACTAACTTAAACTTGTTCATGAGGTGTGGGAAGGTAGTCTCGATGGGCTTTGAGCCTTCTTCTACCTTATACAACTGAGTATGTGATGGTTTACAGTACTTAGGGGAAATTGTGGAATGAGGTAATGCAGAAGAATTACAGGGTTTCATGAAAGCTTAGACCAGTAAAAGGCATTTGAAAGGGTGGATCATGCATATTTGTGGTCTTGTATGAAAGCCTATGGTTTCCCACAGAGATTCATTTCATGGATCCAGCTATGTTATAAAAATGCTTATGTAACACCATTTATTAATGGATGGGTTGGAAAACAATGTGTGATAAAAAGAGGAGTACGACAAGGGTGCCCCTTGAGTCCCCTTCTCTATATATTAACTGTAGACCTCCTATTACATAAAATAAACAATCATGACTCAGGTACGAGGGATGTCAGTACATAGTGAGAACCTGGAAATTAAATCAGTGGCATATGCTGATGATGTTTGCTTGACAGTAAACCCTTAAACATTAAAACATTAAACAGCAAATTACCTCATTAAACATTAAACAGCATTACCTCGCCTATCGATTTTGCTCAGGCCACAGGTCTCAAAATGATGATGGTCAACATTTTAAGCCTGCCTAAAAAACTTGTACAGCTGCAAGCCTGGGCTGCAGACGTTAACCCAGACCTTATCATAATTACTGAGTCGTGGTTAAAAAGATGCAGACACTGATCAACAAATATCACTGCAGGGCTACAATTTATTTAGAGCAGATAGAGAGTCTAGGCGGGGTGTGGTTATCTATGCCAAATCTAAGTACTTGGTCACCAATATTAGTTGCAAATCTCTAGCCAAGAATTTGAGTTAGTTTAGCTGAGCCTTCATCTCCCTCCTCAGAATGTATCACTATCCTAGGTGGCTATAGACCCCGTCTGGTGGTGATGAAGTCCTTAATCTTTTGAAATCCATGTTCGCAGATGCAAAAACTGAACAATATTTCTAGGAGATCTAAATATGGACTGGCTGTCACCTAAATCACATGGCCTCAAATCCCTTTGTGACGAGCTAGGTCTTGGGCAATTAGTCAGAGAACCTACTAGAACAACACTCTAAATACTGCCAATAGTTCCATTCTAGATGTGGTACTAACCACCCATCCACACAAAATATCTCATTTGGCAGTGTTTCACAATGACATAAGCGATCATGGAATTGTTGCTGCATAAGATCTCAAATTAAGGCCGGCCGCAACCATCTTTATAACAAAAGATCCTTTTGCAAATTCAGTGCAGTAAACTTTTTATCTGACCTGAGCATGATCAGATGACAAGATCTTTACCTAGCCAAAGATGTCAACAAGGCAGCTTGCATCCATAATGACAAACTCACTACAATAATAAATAAGCATGCCCTTTCATCAAAGTAAAATGCGGAACAATTCCAATCCCTGGTTCACCTCGGATCTCAAGGCAGCCTTATAGCTCGAGATAAGCTCTGGGCTAAAGCTAGACATTCAAGAATCTTCGGATTGGCAGGCCTTTAGAACAGACAGGAATAACTGTGTGAAAAACTTCGCTCTGCTAAAGCTAACTATTATATTTCTACTCTCGAACAAGCTAAAGGTAACCCTCATAAAATATGGAAGACTATCAAAGCTATAGAAGGAGCCATGGCCCCTCTGTCCCAACAAAGATAATGCATAGTGGCAAGATTTTGGAAAACAAGTCCCTAATCCTGGAGGAACTTAACTCCCACTTTGCAGCAGCTGGATTAGCTTTTGACTCGTCACCTTATGCTGGTGCTGCGTGAGCCAGCATACCCCTTCCACCACATCTAGTCCTGGACTCAGTCCCTTCCAACTCTTGCGAGATAACTTATAAAGTAGAAGATTCTCTTCTTAACTTAGACACCAAAAAAAGTGCAGGGGACGATGGCTTGGAACCCTTTTTCCTAAGGTCAGGCTATGCCCATCTCACTGCCCCAATTCTCCACATCTTCAATCTTTCTATTACATCTGCTGCTGTGCCGTCCTGCTGGAAATCAGCACATATCCTCCCTCTATTTAAATCTGGTGACCCATGTGATGTAAACAACTATAGGCCTATCTCCATATTGCCTATCCTTTCTAAAGTTCTCAAAAAACTGATCCATATTCAGTTAAAATCTCACTTGAAACCTTCTCTCTTAACCCAGCTCAATCTGGCTTCCGGGCTAATCATAGCATAATCACTGCACTAGCAAAAGTAACCAATGATTGGATCTCTGCTATAGATGCTAAGAAGGTAACTGGTGCAGTCTTTTGGACCTCAGCAAAGCTTTTGATACTGTTGATCACAAACTATTAGTCAATTGCCTTGCAAAGTTGGGTGCCACATACCATACCACCCAGTGGTTCTCTAGCTACCTAACTGGAAGATTCCAAAAGTAAAGGTGGAAGGCTTTTTCTGCTGCCTTGCCAGTTGCAAGAGAAGTCCCCAAGGATCCATCTTAGGCCCTATCTTGTTTTCTCTGTACATCAATGACTTAGATGCTAACATATCTACGTCCAATCTGCACTTTTTTGCAGATGATACTGTGTTGTATACTTCTGGCTCCTCGTTATCTGAAGTCAAGGGAGTGCTTCAAGCGGACTTCGCACAACTTGAGCATAATTTAATAAAGGCAAAGCTTCTGCTCAATGCCAAGAAAACTAAAGCGATGATATTCTCCCTTAGTGCTGTCTCAGGCCCCCCCAATACTCTTGCCCAAGACTTCATTGTCACCACGCTAAACGAGCCTCTGGAAGTTGTAACCAAATTTAAATATCTAGGTATCTGGATCGACAATAAATTATCTTTCAGTGACCACATCGAAGATGTCTCTAGAAGAGTTAAAATCAAGGTTAGGTTTCTTCTACAGAAATAGGCCCTTCCTTGAAACTGAAACTCGAAACAAGCTTGTACAGGCCACTTTTCTCCCCTACTCGACTATGGCGATGTAATCTATTCCTCCACCACTCTTGCAAATCTAAGTAAACTGGACATCCCTTTATCACCGTGCGTTACGGTTCATTACCAACTCCTTACCGTTCGCACCACTGTGACTTATATGCAGCTGTTGGTTGGACATCCTTACTACTAGATGCCTGCTCCATGCTGGGCTATGGACTCTTAAACTGCTCCTGCAGAAATTGCCAAGCTATCTCTCTTCCCTTATTAGTATCTCACATAGTGCATACTCGTTAAGAAAATCTGACTTTATTATGCTTGACATACCAAGGGCGGACTTCCTTTGGTAAGCGTGCTATTGCATATGCCCTTCCCTCCATTTGGAACCAATTACAAACCGTACTGAAACTAACTAGCACAGTTTCAATAAACTTCTACAAATCGCTAAGTTCAGCCAAAATAAAGACACCTGTAACTGTCATTAAGTCTCTTCCTCCCCATGTGTGCCATATTTATCCACTGGTATGGTATAATTGATTTGTCATATTAACTGCTTTCCCTTCCCCTTCTACTCCTGGCTTTATCTTTGCTTACGCTCCACTGCTACTTTATCAAATCTCTCCTCCCTCTCATATCAGTTGTAGACTGTTGTTTGTTCTAGCTGCCAAAATACTGTATATTTGATTTGATTAAATCAAATCACACCAGTCATCATGTTTCATTTATCAGTATGCGACCTATAAGTCGCTTCCCTGTCTCATATCAATGTTTACCACCTGCGGTCACCCTGTGTGGTACCCTTGTATGTATATCCAGCCTGCATCATGTAACGTGTATTTCATGTATATACTGTTATTACCTATCTGTGTTTGTACTTTAAGTGTTTATGTCACAGGACCTCCTTGTGAATGAGCTTGCTCAATGGAGTTTTCCTGCAATAAACTTGAACTTGAACTTGAACATTAACTGACAAAACGTCAGGTAACATTGTATCACAAATATTGGAGGAATACTCAAAGGTCACAGGGTCAACTGTAAATTTTGCAAAAAAGCAAGTGTCTTCAAATTGGGGCTACAGAAATGATACCACAGGAGTTCATGCAGATTCCCATTCAGAACAGGGGTAGTTCAAAATCCTGGGGATATCCTTTGGAGAAGGTGTTATGAGCTTTTATAATTGGGAGATACTATTGAAAGAAGCACAAACCAAAATCAAATGGTGGAGCGACTTCCGGTGATGTCACACGATAGATGGTGGTCTAAGACTGGGCTCCAGCACCTCAGGCAAGTAAATTAGCTGAACTGGTCACCATCGTGAGTACCATTCCACTCCAACCAAGCAACTATAATCAGAGCAAGAGCATGGAACATGGGGTGCACTAAAAAAAACACCTCCTGTGGCAGATAGAAGCAGATAGAAGCAGATCGCTAGAGAGAGAGAGAGAGATTCTCAGAGGCCTACAAGTCGAACACTTTCCCAATCCTCTGCAATTATGGCCTCAGGGGATGAGTAGGATGGCTCGGGCTTATTTCAATTTGTATTTTTGCAGCGGTTCGTTGAGAAAATTTATAAAGATACCTTTTGGGTCTGGAAGAATGCAGCTTTGAATGCAGAAGATGATCCTTTATGTTGAAAAGGCCCATGGTTTCTACAGGTGAAGGTTCCAGGAGGAGCTGTTTTGAGGGAACACATTTATCCTGGTCCGGCCACATTTGTCTTCCCCTGAAACCTACAGTACCCCTCGACTATCACCGAATGGGACAAGAGATAAGCCCCTTTCTATTTATTTTCATGTTATTTTATCTTATTGACTCGTAACTCTGAAGTATTAAAATCAATACTAACAAGACACGCTTGGAACTGGTTAAGACAGAATGAACTGTGATGATGCGGAAGATTAATGGGGGCTTCCCTTTTTGTTATTCAGATACTCCAACTTCATGGTCTTTTTTTTTACTTTGCTATATAGGGGCACTTAATCAGAACCTCCGGGGTACTCTGGGGACTTCAAGCATTGTGTTAAATCAGGGGCTGGGAATCCTGTGTTACATAGAGCTTAAGTGCTGATGTTCCTTAATACTGTTCATGTATTTTTAGCTGGTTGAATGTCTGTGAACACTTCAACTCTTCCCTCTCATTTGTTTTTTGAGGAGTGAAATGTCTTCCCCCTCTCCTTTTCCCAAAGCATGGTCATGTTTAGTGACCAGTTTTATCGAGGCTGATACATTTTTGGCTTTAGGCAAGAAGGCATAATTGTTATTTGCCAACACTCCCACTTTGTTTCTTAAAGCCCACCACAACCCTTCATAGGGGAAAGGGAGACTTGTATAATTTTTATTCCTTGCCTAAGGGGCAGAACCCAAGGGAATATGGGGACCGGGTTCAGGGTAACCCCCCCATTGTCCCTTCACATAATGCATCAGTGACCCCTCTTACTTTTTTTTTATTCTGCATATATGCCCGAAGTGTACCATCTTGACTGCTGGTCTAACCGGCAGATAAGAAATAGGAGAGGATCTGTGTTCCTGGACTGACTGGGTGCTCATCCCCTAGTGTGTTTCAATGCTTGTCTCCTATCTCTATGGCACTTTGTGCTTCTAGGTTCCTGAGGCTCCTACCATCCTAGCCTCAGAGTTTAAGCTCTGTTTGAGCTGTAAGGTACTTAGTGATGCAACTAGTACTTTTGTTTAAATTTTTGGACCTATGCTTAGGGTCATGTTGGGTAGGTTTAACCCAATATACGGTTTATGTCCTTTTTGTTATTGTGTCATTTTCCATTATGAAATTATATGTGTGTATATTTTGGTGCTTTACATTGCATGCATTTGCATACTCCCAACAAGAGCTGCTTACTATAAGTCTAATCATGAGTGTGGAGGACGGAAGGAGAACCCGAGTATTTGGCTCTTTGGATTTTCCAGAATGACATCCATCAGAGTTAATTCTATCAATGTCAAGGGTGTCAACGTGGTGGTTAAGAGAGCCAGAGTCCTTCAGGAGCTAGGCAGACTGAAATATGACCTGGCATGTCTACAAAAGATGAAGCTTTCCTAAGTGGAGCATGCTAAACTAAGAAGGATGTGGGTAGGTGTGGTATACTCTGATTCTCATCTGGGTGCTTCTAGGTCCCGGGTGGCTATCCTGATTAGAAGGGGTCTTCTTCTTAAGGTAAACAAAGTACAAGTGGAAGGTTCTAGTCATTTTGTAGTAATATCTGGGTAGTATTTGGGTCACCCTCTTCATGTTACCTCTGTTTATGCCCCTACCCCACCAACAGGGGCATTTTTCCACCTTCTACTTGTGCTGGTGGCCTCTCTCCCAGCCAAAGCATCCTTGCAGGTGTTTGGAATAGTGTAGAAAACCTTATGTTGGATAAGAGCTTGGCTAGAAGGGGAGGTGGGGTGGCCAACTCTAGGCTCCTTAGAACCCTGATCTCCAAAGGGGGCTTGGTAGACACATGAAGACTCCAAAATCCAGAAACTCAAGGCTTCACTTTTTACTCTGAGTCCTCCAGCTCCTACTCCAGGCTCAACAGATTTCATACACAAATGGTGAATGGCCATTATTTGGTCAACATGATAATCCACCAGGTCACCTTTTCAGACAATGCAATGATTGGTGTGATGGTAATGTGGTTGGGTGAAAAATGTAAGGGGGCTGGAGTTTTGATCTGGGGTTGTTAAATGACAAACTATTTGTGGACCAAATAAGGGAAACCATTTAGAATTACATAAATGAGAACCGAGAGGAGGATACACACATCAGATTTATCTGGGATGGGTTGAAGGCAGTCCTCAGGGGCCAAATTATTACTTATGCTTCTTATAACAAGCATTTGTCAATGCTGAATGTTGTCTTGCTGGTGTTAGCATTAGCAGTGCAGGAGTTAGAGAGATGCGTAATAGGAATAACAGTGAAGTATAGAACCAACATCAACCCCACCCCACCCTGCAGAGAGTGACAGGCATTGGGATGTGTGTTTGGGTCACTGGCCATAACGTTCATGCTATTTCACCTCACCCTACCCTGCAGAGTCTGACAAGTGTTGAGTTGTGCCTTGGGATCATCTGGCCTTATGTTCACCCCATTTTATAAGGAAGTATGTTGAGATGGGTGCAACATAGGAGAATAGGTTGAACTTTGGGGCTGAAGAGTCCAAGGCACACCTTGATGCCTGTCAGTGGCTGCAGGGTGGGGGTGGATGACCAGTGGCGTGAGCAGTACCGCAGACAATTCAAAGACACACCCCTGATGCCTGTTAGTCTGTACAGGGTAGCACATAATGGTTAGAAACTCTTACGCCCTGGGCGTGTGTTGGTATTTACACTCCAAATTTTAAAACATGGCCTTTTCGTGACCCCACCTCATGAAAGCATTTGGGACCTCTACTCACGAACAGTGTCCCTGTGATTTTGTTAATCTGTGTTGAACATTGATTTCCCATAGTGACCGTGCCATTCTGCACCACATTAAAATGTCAGCTGTACCATTGATAAGGAGGTGTGAAGAGATAGCAATGTTGAAAATCTGGAGTGAAAATATTAAACATTCTCGAAGTTACAAGCATGTGTGAAAACTGTGCATCACACGCTCGTAGCACAGTCATTTAGTGGAATTATTTCACCAAATTTTTAACATAGCCATTTGGGACCTCTGCTCATGAACAATGGCAGTATGATTATCTTAATGTGCCTCAAACGTTGATTTCCCACAGCGACCGCGTGATTGTGCACCAGAAACTACATTTCAGGCAGGATGTGACAAACGACAGCTGTACTGTTCATAAGAAGGTGTGCAAAAATGACAATGTTGAAAATCTGGAGTGAAAATATTACAAATTCTCGAAGTTACGACTGTGCATGGACACTGCACAATGCACGCTTGTAACAAAGTAATTTTATGGAATTTCTTCACCAAATTTTCAACATAGGTATTTTGTGACCTCTGCTCATGAACAGTGTTACTGTGATTTTCTACTCTGTTCTGAACATTGTTTTCCTACAGCGACTGCACCACTGCATGCCAGATGTGAGAAAACACAGTTTGGGTAGGATGTGGAAAATGAAAGCTGTACTGTTCATAAGGAGGTGTGAAAAAATGGCAGTGGTGACAATCTGGAGTAAAAATGTTAAAATTGATTGAAGTTACGAGCGTACATGGAAACTGCACAATGCACACTTGTAACACAGTCATTTTATGGACGTTTGTCACCTAATTTTCAACATAGACATTTTAGGACCTCTGCTCGTGAACAGAGTCACTGTGATTTTCTTAATCTGTCCCAAACACTGATTTATCACAGCGACCGAGCTATTCTGAGCAGGAAGTGCAAAAACACAATTTAGCCAGGATGTCAAAAATGACAGCTGTACTGTTTATAAGGATATCTGAAAAAAATGCCAATGTTGAAAATCTGGAGTGAAAATATTACAAATTTGTCTAGTTACGAGAGTGAGTAGAAACTGTGCAATGCACGCTCATAGCACAGTCATGTAATGGACTTTTGTCACCAACTTTTCAACATAGGCATTTTAGGACCTCTGCTTATGAACAGTGGCACTGTGATTTTCTTAATCTGTCCCAAACACTGATTTCCCACAGCGACCACACTAGTCTGTGCCGGAAGTGTGAAAACACATTTCAGACAGGGTACGAAAAATGACAGCTGTACTGTTCAAAAGGAGGTGTGGAAAAATGCCAATGTTGAAAATCTGGAGTGAAATATTACAGATTCATGAAGTTACAAGTGTGCATGGAAACTGCGCAATGCACGCTGGTAAAACAGTCTTTTTTTCACAAAATTTGCAATATAGGCTTTTTGAGAGCTCACCTCTTGAACATGGCACTGTCGTTTTGTTAATCAGTCTCAAAAGGTGATTTTGCCCAGTGACTGCAAAATCACCTTTCGGGACCAAATAATGCCATGACAATGACTGAATTCATGAGGAGGGGTCCCAATAACACGGTGTTGAAAATTTGGTGCCAAAATTCTCCAAAATGCCCGGGACATGCACCAAAGTTGAAAAAAACCTATTTATGCCATTATACAGCTTACCAGCATTTTTTCAGTTCACGGTCGGCTTTGAAGAGTGCAGACATAGAAACATAGACTTTGACGGCAGATAAGGACCACTTGGCCCACCCAGTCTGTCCATTTCCCTACCTACTGGTTAAGCTGCAGATTCTAGTTAACCAACAGCCTACTTCCTGCAACCCCCAACTATAATTGCCTTGTGTCTGTCCCATGCATGTTTGAATTCCCCCACTGTTTTAGACCCAACGACCTCCTCAGGAAGGCTGTTCCATATATCCACCACTCTCTCCATGAAAAACATTTCCTTACATTACCCCTGAGCTGTCCCCCCTCTATCTTTAAATTCTGCCCCCTTGTTCTTACACATCTCTTTTTCTGAAAGATGCTACCCTCCTGGACTTTGCTGATTACCTTGAGGTACTTGAACATTTCTATCATGTCCCCCCCGTCCCTCCTTTCATCAAGAGTATACATATTAAGCTCTCTCAGTCTCTCTTCATATGGCTTCTGCTGAAGACCCTGCACCATTTTAGTTGCCCTCCTCTGGACTGCTTCCATCCTGTCTATGTCCTTGCATAGATGAGGTCTCCAAAACTGCATGCAGTACTCCAGATGGGGTCTCACCAACTGTCTGTACAGAGGGATAACAACTTCCCTTTTTCTACTTGTGATGCCCCTTCCTACGCATCCCAGTATCCCCCTGGCTCTCCTTACCGACTTTTCACATTGCTTACCCACCTTTAGGTCATCTGATATGACTACCCCCAGGTCCCTTTCCATTTTTGTTGTTGTTAGTACCTCCCCTGCTATTGTGTACTCTTCTTCTGGGTTTTTGTTTCCCAGGTGCATTACTTTGCACTTCTTTGTATTGAATCTAAGCTGCCACATGTCTGACCATTCCTCCAACCTTGCCAAGTCCCTTCTCATCTTTTCTACCCCCTTGTGTATCAACTCTGTTACAGATCTTTGTGTCATCTGCAAAGAGGCATACCTTTCCCTTCAGACCCTCTGCAATGTCACCTATAAAGATGTTAAAGAGGACTGGATCCAGTACTGAGCCCTGAGGCACTCCACTAGCAACCCCCCTTTCTTCAGAATGTGTTCCATTCACTATTACCTTCTGTGTCCTGTTGTGCAGCCAGTTTGCTACCCAGGCTACCACCCTGGGACCCACTCCCAGGCTGGCTAACTTGATTATTAATCTTTTGTGCTGGACTGTGTCAAATGCCTTGCTAAAGTCTAGGTAGGCCATATCCACAGCCCCTCCCTGGTCTTATACTTGGTCACCCAGTCGAAGAAAATTAGATTCATCTGACATGACATTCCTGCTGTAAATCCATGCTGCTTTGGGTCCTGTGCCCCACTGGCCTCTATGTACTCAACAATTCTTTCTTTCAGAAGTGATTCCATCATTTTCCCTACCACTGAGGTCAAACTTACAGGTCTGTAGTTTCCCGCTTCTGCCTTGCTCCCACTTTTGTGAAGGGGAATCACATCTGCCCTCCTCCAGTCCTCAGGTACCACCCCATCCTGCCATGATCTGTTAAAAGCATGGTCAGTGATGTCACTAGGTCCTCCCTTAGTTCTTTTTAGGATTCTGGGTTGAATCCGTCAGGCCCCATTGCTTTGTCCACCTTGAGTTTAGGAGTTCTTTCAGGACTCTTTCTTCTGTGAATGGACTGGTGTCAACTCTCACCAGAGTGCTTCTATTGTCTGGTTTAGGTAACTCCTCCTCATCTTCTTTTGTGACTACTGAGCAAAAGTATTCATTCAGAATCTCTGCCTTTTCACTGTCCCCCTCTGCCCACCTCCCCTCTCCTTTATTAGTCTTCACTATCCCTCCCTTAACCTTTTTATGCTCCCTAATGTACCTATAAAAGGTTTTATCCTCTTTCTTAACTGAGTTGGCTATTTTTTCTTCGGTTTGGGCCTTTACTAGTCTGACTGCCTTCCCCACTTCTTTCTGCTTTACTTGATACAGTTCCCTGTCATGCTCCTTCTGTGATTCCTTATACTTTATGAATGCAGCCTTTTTCTCCTTAACCTTCCCTGCCACCTCGTTTGAAAACCATAGTGGTTTTACTCCGCTGTTTTTCTTTATTTGCTTCACACAAGGCTTGTTGCCTCTATGATGGCAGTTTTGATTTTCTCTATTGTTCTTCCACCCTCCTTTTTGGTCATTTGCTGGTGCATTTTCAATTATTCACCCATTTTGCCAAAGTCAGCTCTTCTAAGTCAGTATCCTTGTTTTTGTAAGGCTTATCTCCATGGTTGTGCTCATTGTGAAGCACACTGTGCAGTAGTAACATTCCCAGATGTCTACTGACTTCTAAATTTGTGATCCTCTCTCCATTTGAGAATACCAGGTCTAGTATTGCTCCCTCCCGAGTGGGTTCCAACACTAGCTGTCTAAGGCCTGCCCCCTGCAGGGCATCGAGAATGACCCTGCTCTTGGATGTGGCTGCAGTACCTGTTATCCAGTTAACATCTGGCATATTCAGGTCCCCCATCAACAGTATCTCCCCTTTTTCAGCCATTTTGAGAATGTCCTCTATCATTTTGTTGTCCATTTCCTCCCCTTGAGACGGGGGTCTGTATACAACCCCTGTGCGGATTGTGATGCCATTCCCTGTCTCCAAGGTGACCCAGAGTGCCTCTTGTCCTCCCCCTTACTTTTTAGTTCTGTAGCTTTGATCCCTTCCCTTATGTATAGAGCTACTCCACCTCCTCTTTTACCTTCCCTGTCCCTTCTGTAGATTGTGTACCCTGGTATGTTGACATCCCAGTCATAGTTCTCGGTGTACCATGTTTCCGTGACTGCCACAATATCCAACTGTTCATCTTCCATCAGGGCTACTAGCTCATGAAGCTTGTTTCCCAGACTACGGGCATTGGTACTCATTGCCCTCCATTTAATGTTAGCTTTATCCTTTTTCCCCATCCCTGCTCTTACTGTCCTTGTCTATTTTCTATTTACCACTGTTCTGCCCTGTGTTGAGCTTTGTACCTCAGTGTTTACCTTCGACCTGCCATATTTTGTGGGAGGCTTGAACTTCCTGCCTTTTATCAGCGCCTCCCCCCTTGGCTAGTTTAAAAGCTTGCCAAGGAAGCATTTAAACCTATCACCTAGGAGCTTGGTTCCCTTCATGGACAGATGCAGACCATCATGCCAGAATAGACCTTTATCTCTCCAGGTGCCCCCAGTCCCCAATGAAGCCAAAGCCCTGTGCTCTGCACCAGTTTTGCAACCATTCATTAAACTGCATGGTGTGCAGTACCCTAGCCTCACTCCTGCCATGGACTGGTAGCACCTCTGAGAAGGTTACCGTGCTTGCTACCCATCGAGGCCCCTCCCAACTCCACAAATTCATTCTGCACTGCACTGATCCCATGCCTAGCTAGGTCATTTGTCCCAAGGTGGACTATGATATCTAGTTCCCTCTCCTGTGATACTGCTTCTGCAATCCTGAGGATTCGCTTCCTGTCCCTCCAAGCCATGGCACCAGGCAGGCACCTTACTTCCTTCTCCTCTCCCTTTCTCAGGTTTACCCTAACAATAGAGTCCCCTATCAGAAGCTGTTTCCTTCCCCTGTGGTGTCCCTTGCCACCCTTTTGTGGGTCTCCCTTGTGGACATCCTCAGCTTTCTTCTGGGTCTCAACTGAGGGTGCCATCATAGAGGAACCTTGCTCTTCCAGAATGGCAAATGATTTGTGTAGAGGTACAACTAGGGGGCTTCACCTCTGGTCCACCACCCGCACCCTCCCAGAACCCACTGTGGTCCAACTGGTCTTCATACTTGGCAACCTCTGAGGCAGTGGTTGTGGCAGTGGTGCTCTTTGGAAGGAGGCCTCCTTAGTCCTTGTTAGTTCAGCCTGGAGGTGGGCAACCTCCTCCCTCAGAGCTGACAGTTGCCTGCAAATAGGACAGCAATGCAGTTTCCAGAATGTCTCCTGGAAAACTGCTGCCCCACAGTCAGTGCATTGCACCACTCCCCCATGTCCCTCTCCTTATAATATACTATATATATATATATCTTTTATTATTATTTGTGGTGTGTACCTACCCTTTTTGCACTGTGCTGGGTTATTAAGGATATGACAGTTCTGCCAAGACCTGTTGAGGAAATGATGTCAGAACTGTGGCTATAAAGGAAATACCACGCCTGGGGGGTGGGTGTGGAGTAGGGTGGGTGTGTAGTCCACAGCCACTGGTGACTGACAGAAACAATCAAATACACAACTGCTCCACCACCCTGGTGGTACTGCCCTTTATAGTACTTCAACTAACACCACAATTTACTAGACCACGTCTCCTGCACAAATCACTCTACTGAGTCCAGGGATAAAAATTAACTCACTCCTCAGCCAGCAGGACACTTTTAAAATGTTGCAAAAATATCCTTCCAAACCCTAGGTCTCAACCCCGACAATCAAGCAAATTCAGTTGTATCTCACTCCCTCTGGTTATAAAATTACTACACTTTTAATGGAATCCTGCAATTCTCTGCTCAATGCCAATAAGGAAAAAAAAATGAAACTTTTTGTAGAAAGCATAGCTCCCTTTCTGTACAAGTATTATGCCTCATCAGGTTTCCAGGTCCTAAATGGAGTTATAGTTTGTTCTTTGCAGTGTAGCAAGGTTTTCAGCTTCCACAGACAATTCAAAGTCAGACTGACTGACTTCTAACTGTGAAGGATGCCTAGGACAGCAGTGATGAAACCCCACCCAGAGCCAATTGATTGACTAGTGACACCTGCGATGTAAGCAGGCCTTTCAATGTAGGCAGTCTGCTATGTCTGATTTCAATACACAAAATCTGTCAGTGAAACCAGGGATGAAAACTTAACTTATCAGCCAGCAGGACACTTTTAAAATGTTGCAAAAATATCCTTCCAAATCCTAGGCCTCAACCCCAACAATCAAGCAAATTTAGTTGTATCTCACTCCCTCTGGTTATAAAATTACTGCACTTTTAATGGAATCCTGCAAGTCTCTGCGTAATGCCAATAAGGAAAAACAAAAATAAACTTTTTGTAGAAAGTGTAGCTCCCTTTCTGTACAAGTATTTTGCCTCACCAGGTTTCCAGGTCCTAAATGGAGTTATAGTTTGTTCTTTGCAGTGTAGCAAGGTTTTCAGCTTCCACAGAGTTCCCGGTCCACCGATGATTGTCGTGCCAGGCTCCAGAGGTAAGTATGCAGTGAGGGGAGTGTGGGGAGATGGAGTACACAGTGGGTGGGTGTGGGTTGGGGATGGGTCTACAGACAGCAAAGGACCATTTTCTACTTTAAAGGGTTAAAAAAATGAAACCTCACAGGAAGTTTTTTTTTTACAGGTATATTTGACACACTGGGGTGGGCTCCCAGCATGTCACCTGTGTGTTTTGGGGTGGGGGGGACTGAAGCCGATGGGGATTGGGCACCCCATTGGCAAATAAAAGGTGTTTGCATGGGGGGGATGATGCCAAGGGGGATTGGGCACCCCTCTCGGCAAACAACTGGCACGGGACATGATGCTGGCAGGGACTGGGCTCCCCATCAGCAAATGAACTCAGGAGAGGGCATGATGATGCCAACAGGGGGATTGGGCACCCCCATCATCGTCTTTTCTTGGGACTGTGCGAGGCGGATGGCACAGCCACCATGTCTGATTGAAATGCTACACCAGGAAAGGCACTGCCCTGCAATGAGGTGTACAGCCCTCATTGCAGCAGCTAAAACATTTCAAGTTGGTGGCATGCTTTTGCACTGCTGTCATAGACAGCATGAAATCTAATTTGTGCCACGGAGCCTAGCCCCAAAAAGCAGTGACGTCACTGGCCACAACATGACCGCGCCTTCAAAACCTGCTAATCCAAAGTTACTGCAACATGTTTCTTGTACACATGCAAGACAACATAAAAATAAGAGCCACCAGGCCAAAACAGAGAGATTATAGGTTCATAGGTATATGCGAGTTTGAGGGCAATCCGAACAAGAAACTCGCCACCTTTTTATTAATGGCAGAAACAAAACTTTTTCTCTCCCATGTACTGATCCAACCTATATTTAAATTGTTCTATAGAATTACTGGTTAAACAATAGGTGGGAATGAATTACAAACAGACAATAATCTTTGAGTAAAGAAATTGTTACGTTTTGTTGTTTTATTAGTTATAGTGTGGAGTTTGGAGGAATATGACCTAGTGTTGACAGCGGGTACCTGTTTTACTAGACAAATGGTTTCAAGTAAAACTTGATCTTGAAAGGCTTTAAAGGCCTAACATAGGTCTCCCTTCAGTGCTCTATATTTGAGTGAGTATAAGTTTAGATTTTTAAGCCTATCAGAGTATGAATTATTTGCTTGGCTCTTTATATTCCTGGTGATCTTCCTCTGAATACTCTCTATACCTGCTTTGCCCCTATGGTGGTCAGTGAGCAAAATGGGGCATAGAAGTCAATGTGTGATCTAACTAGGCTTGTGTGAAGTGGAACAATGACCTCTGCTTCTGTATTCTTAACATGTTTTAAAATGCAATGTATTATACCATAACATTTTTTAATTACTTTATTGTTGTGCGTGTGTTAAATTTCAAGTAATTTATTATACTGATACCAAGGTCATTTTCAGGTGTGGTTTCTTCTAACTGGAGTCCATCAAGTGTATAATTATACATCCTATAGTTTTTGCCAAAGTGCATCACGGTGTTAAATGTAATTTTATTTTCAACATCCCACTTGGCTAATGAGTCAAGATTGCTCTGTTAGGACAGAATAGAGTGTGGGTTGTTGACAACACATCCCAGTTTACTGTCATCAGCGTATTTGTGAATCCATACGCCGTTCATGGTTTGTATATTAGCAATCATTATATTGAACAGTATGGGTCCCAGAACTGAGCCCTGAGGGATGCCACTTGTGACAGTACCCCAGTTTGAGCAATGACCTCTGCTATTGACCCTTTGTGTTCTGTTTGATATCCGAGAGTATATCCATTTTATGATGTTCTGATTGAGTCCTATGTTAATAATAATAATATAATAATAATCTTTCTTTGTAAGCGCCTTTCAAGTACCAAGGCACTTTACAATAATAAAACATGATTCCATAAAAACTATTACATTAATATATAAAACAACAATTACAAATGGTAACAGTTCACTGGTAGGCCTGACTCCACAAAAAAGTTTTAAGTGCCTGTGAATCAGCCGCCAGTGCAGATTGCATAGCACAGGAGTAATTTGCGACCTCAGAGACACCCCAGTCAACAGTCAAGTAGTGTTCTGCACTAGCTGTAAGTGGCAGATATCAACCTCAGGAAGCCCTAAGTAAAGGGAGTTGCAATAGTCAAGGCATGAGGTCACAAAGGTGTGGACCAACACAGGCAGATCACAGGACAGAACAAGGTGTTTGACCCTGGCAATGTTCCTAAGATGGTAAAAGGCAGACTTGATGATTGCTGAAACCTGATAGCGAAATGTCAGCCCGTCATCAAGTACCACTCCCAGGTCATGCACTCGTTTGGAGGTAAGGATCTGAGAGCCCCCAGAAATAATCCAGAGGGCTGATCAGTCCTCAACCCCTCTATCCTGCAACCTGGGTCCACGACCATAACCTCATTCTTTCCTGTGTTCATCTTTAGCCAGTTCAAATTCATCCAGTCCTGGATTTCAGCAAGGCAGTCATTAAATACTGAGAGAGCACTAACTTGGTCAGGGGCCAAAGACAGATACTGTAGAGCTGGGTATCATCAGCATAGCAGTGAAACTTCAGCCCATACTATCTTACAATGTCTCCGAAGGGTAGCATATATGCTGTAAACAGCATGGGGAAACAAAACTGAGCCCTGAGGGATCCCACAGGACAGAGGGAGTGAGTCAGAAGAAAAAATCCCCAACACAACACTCTGTGTTCTGCCCATTAGGAAAGATGTAAACCACCTGAGGACTGTACTTGTCAGGCCACAGATGGACCTCAGGCACTCAAGTAGCACTCCATGGTCTACAGTGTCAAAAGGTGAGGAGAGATCAAGGAGTACCAGAATGGAACTGTTTCTCTGATCTCTTACCAGCCAGAGCAGTCTCAGTACTATGCCTCTTTCGGAAACCAGACTGGAGAGGTTCATAAACATTATGGATGGTCAGGTGGTTCTCCAGTTGAGTTGCCACTACTTTCTCAATAACCTTTCCTATAAAGGGAAGGTTTGAGATAGGTCTGTAGTTAGCTAGAGTGTCTGGGTCCAACAAATCTTTCTTCAGAAGGGGTGTCACCATCACTTCCTTCAGGTAGCTTGGAAACTCACCCAATTCCAAGGAGCACCAGACAGTCTGAGCCAGAACTGGGCCAATGATATCGCAACAACCCAAAATCAGGGAAGCTGGGCCAGGATCTAAACCACAGCATGTAGAGTGCATCCCCTGGATAATTCACATAATATCTCTGAACTCCGGCAGGTCAACAGAACTCCAGGAAGTACGAGGTGTAGTGACCGAGCACCAACCAACAGTGTCCCCCATGGAATGAGTCAAGAGGATTTCTGACCTGATGTCGGCCACTTTATTCACAAAGAATCGAGCAAGCTCATCATACTCCATTTGTGAAAAGGCTCGATGGAGCTGCAGACAGGCTAGGCTGCACAACCTGTCCACAGTTTGGAAGAGTTGAGCTGGTCAATTCTGAGTGACAGCAATCTTCCTGGACAGGAACTCTGCCTTCTTATGGGAGATCACTGATTGGTAGGTCTGATAATGCTCTACCAAACTAAGATGGTCAAACTCCAGGGTGGATTTCCACCAATGACGTTCTAACCTTCATTCTAAATGCTGCAACTCCCTCAAGGACCAATCAAACCAAGGGGCCCGAGGGCAAAGTGGGAGAGGACAAACACGGACAGGAGCAATCAGGTCAAGGGCTGAGGAGATGGTCTTATTGTAGACCAGGACCAATGACTCTGGACCTGAGCTGGCATCAGGGAACTCTGAGAGATCAATCACCACCACCAGGTCTTCAGGGCTCACATCCCGTAAAGGGTGGTAACTGACCATCTCCACAAGGGTAGACCAACAAAGAGGGGCTCAAAAATTTAACCTCATGGTGTAATGATTGGACCAACCGACAGGTTCTACAGCCAAATCAGAGGCCTCAATCCCCAGGAGGAAAGCAAGATCCAAAAAATAACCATGATTATGGGTAACTGAGGAAACAATCTGTGTGAAGCCCAGTGAAGTCATCGGCTGGAGGAAGTGCTGTCCAAAAGGTGAGAGTTTGTTGTCGACCCAAGCACTGAAGTTGCCCAGAACCATTAGTCTGGGCGACTCCAATGCTATGTCGATGGTGAAGTCCACCACTTCCTGCAGGTGTCGCTTTTCATCCCTGGGTGGACAGTAGATAAGAGCTATCTTGCAGCCCACACCAACTACCACAGTACATTCAAAGGATTCAGTTTCCTCTACTGGTACACCAGTGAGGCCCAACTTAGTCTTGAAACAGATCGTTACCCACCCCCCATGGTCCAGTCTCGGGTGGTGTATCACTGAGTACCTAACTGGAATTGCCACTTCCAAAGTGGGGCTGGCATTTTCATCCAGCCAGGTCTTGGTGATGCAAGCCAGATCATCTATTCCAACAAAATCCACAATAATTGCAGTTTTGTTCTTAATAGATCTGGCATTGCATAACACCACCCAAGTTGAACAGGGCTCACGAGCCGTCCCAGCTACTTGCCCATCAGTAAAGATGGTGCACTTGGGTATGGAGAATTAAGTGATCTATTAATATTTTGTGAGATACAGTGTCAAACACCTTCTCGTAGTCCAACTAGAAGACATCAACTGGAAAGCCTATATCCAGTGCTTTACTCACTGTCTCAAAGAAACTAATTAAGTTACTTTGGCATGATCTTCCCGAGGTAAAGCCATGCTGTGAAATATCCTCTAATCCATTACTTTGTAAATGTTGTAAAACTAAATTTTGTAATAATCTTTCATCGGTTTTCCTATATATGATATCAGACCTGATAACAGACCTGGGAACAATAGTATTATAAGCAAGTGTTTTATAGCAAACTCATCAGAACAGCTAATATTTTTTAAGGCAAGCTACCTCTTACTGGGAGCTACAAGACTGAACACAGGATTTGCAAGAAAGCGAGTTGTGCTCACAACAGAGGGAGGTGAACCTTGCAATTGTCTTTGGTTTGTAGCAGATATTCTACAGGTGGAGGCTACTTCTAACTGAAAGGTGAAATAAGAAACTTAATCAGGAAAAGACAGTCTTGTTACAATTCTTAAGATTTTCAGTGCAGGAAGAGTTTAAAAGCACAGCTGACTTATTTTGGGACTGACTGCTTTCAGAAGCACAAACCACCAGGCTGTTTTGGGGCTGGGGAGGTTTACCTGTGTCTGACTTGGATCTTTGGATTTTTCTCTGTTTGATTAGCAGGGGATTTGCTCTGTCAAATTGTTGTGTATGATATCTTGCTGACAGGAAGGCACTCATTGCAGTGGTGGGTCAGAGCTCTTAGCTGATTGTTTTGTGAGGGCACAGTTTAGGCCCAACCCCTTCCCACCCCTCACCCCACCCATCCCTGGAAATAGTTCTTTTATACCTGGGGTTCTGACATCATTTCCTCAAGAGTGCAAGGTGCATATCAATGTCATATCCTCTCTAGCACACAGCACTGAAAATATAAGCATACACATTGTATAATATATATTGCTATATAACAAACCAATCACACACACACACAAAAAAAGTACATAATCATGTGGGGAGTAGTGCAATGTAATGGCTGTGGGGCAGCGGTCTTCCGGGAGACTTTCTGGAGGCTGAGATGCTGCCCTATTTGCAGACAACTCTCTGCCCTGAGGAGAATTCACCGTCTTCAGGCCACACTGGACAGCAGTAAGGGAACCTTCCCCAGGCCAGACTGGATGGTAGAAGGAACCTCCCCATCCAGGGAGCACCAGAGCCACCACCACTGCCTCAGAGGTTGCAAAGCACAGCAGTTGGACCACAGTGGGCTCAGGGAGGGTGAGGATGGTGGAACAGAGGCACACCCAGTCAGTTGTTCCACTCCACAATCCATACACCATTCTGGGGAGCACAGCTCCCCTATGGAAACTACCCACAGAGGAGATTAAGGAGGCTGAGGACACCTGTCACAAGGGAGGCCCACAGGAAGGAGGCAGAGGACACCACAAGGAAAGGCAGCGCTCCCAGTGGGGACTCAGTGTGGGGATAGAACTGGGGAGCAGGAAAACTGAAGTAAGGTGCCTGCCTGGTGCCATGGCTTGGAGGGACAGGAAGCGCATCCTCAGGATCACGAGAACAGCTGCACGGGAGTCTGAGCTGGATGTCATTGTCCACCTAGGGACAAATGAATTGGCTCAACATGAGATTAGAGCAGTGCAGAAGGACTTTGTAGAACTGGGGAGGGGCCTAAGACAAGTAGCACACACAGTATCCTTCTCAGAGGTGCTGCCTGTCAATGGCATGAGTGAGACGAGGGTACTTTGCACCATGCAGTTTAATGAATGGTTGAAAAAATGGTGTGAAATGCAGGGGTTTGGCTTCATTGGCAACTGGGGTTCCACCTGGAGAGACACCAGCCTATACTGGCAGGATGGTCTGCATCTGTCCCGGAAGGGAACAAGTCTTTTGAGCAATCGGTTTAAATGCTTCATTGGCAAGCTTTTAAACTAGTCAAGGGGGGAGGCACTGATAAGCAGCAGGAAAATCCCAGCCTCTCCCTACAAAACAGGGTACTAAATGAGAAAAAGACCAAGGTAGAAATGTCAGTGGGGGATGCTGCAACTGAAGGTAAAGCCATTCAAAAATGGAAAGCAATGAGTACCAATGCCCGTAGTCTGAGTAACAAGCTTCCTGAATTAGTGGCCTTGATGGAGGAGGAACAACTGGATATCGTGGCAGTCACAGAAACATGGTTCACACAAAACCATGACTGGGACGTAAACATACCAGGATACACTATCTACAGGAGGGACAGAGAGGTAATAGAGGAGGAGAAGGATAGCTCTTTACATAAGGGAAGGAATCAAAGCAGCAGAACAAAAGGGAAAACAGGGAGGAGAAGAAGCACTGTGGGTAAATTTGGAGACCGGCAATGGCACCACAATCCGCACAGGGGTTGTATACAGACCCCCTTCTCAGGGGGAGGAAATGGACAAGGAAATGATAGAAAGTATAGTTAGTAAGGCAGAAAAAGGGGAGATATTGCTGTTGGCGATTTGAATATGCCAGATGTTAACTGGAGTGCAGTTGCAGCAGCCACTTGAAGAGTGGGGTTATTCTAGATGCCCTACAGGGGCATGCTTAGACAACTAGTATTGGAGCCCACTCGAGAGGAGCAATCTTAGACCTGGTTCTCTCAAATGGAGATGAAGAGGATCACAGATGTAAGTGGTAGCCATCTGAGACTAGTGACCATCGAACAGTATGGTTCACAATAAACACAGCAATAAGGGTCCAAGCCATACAAAGGCAAAGGTACTGGACTTTAGGAGGCTGACTTTGCCAAAATGGGTGAGTGCCTAAGGAATGCACTAGCAAATGGGCAGGAAGGAGGTGGAAGAACAATGGGAGTAATAAAACTGCCATCACAGAGGTAACTAGCTTTTGTGTGAAGCAAATAAACAAAACTAAACGATGTAGAAACCACTATGGTTCTCAAAGGAAGTGGCAGTGAAGGTTCAAGAAAAAAAGCTTCCAGGAAGTACAAGGAATCACAGAAGGAGCAGGACAGAGAACTGTATCAGTTAAAAGCAAAGGAGGCTGGGAAGGCAGTCAGAACAGCAAAGGCCCAAACTGAGGAAAGATTGCCAACTCAGTTAGAAGGGGATAAAACCTTTTATAGGTACATCAGGAGCGAAGGAAGACCAAGGGAGGGATAGTGAGGCTTAATAAAGGGGAGGGTGGGCAGAGGTGACTGTGAAAAGGCAGATACTAAACAAATATTTTTGCTCTGTATTTACAAAGGAAGAGGGGGAGGTACTGAAAACAAACAGTAGAAACACTCTGGATACAGAAGTTGATACCAGCCCATTTACAGAAGAAAGGGTTCTGAAAGAACTCTTAAAACGGAAGGTGGACAAAGCAATGGGGCCTGATGGGATTCATCCCAGAATTCTAAAAGAACTAAGGGTGGAATTAGTGACACCACTGACTACACTGTTTAACAAATCATGGGAGGATGGGGTGGTACCCAAGGACTGGAGGAAGGCAGATGTGATTCCCCTTCACAAAAGTGGGAGCAAGGCAGAAGCAGGAAACTACAGACCTGTTAGTTTAACCTCAGTGGTAGGGAAAATGATGGAATCACTTCTGAAGGAAAGAATTGTCAGTATCTAGAGGCCAGAGGGCACAGGACCCAAGGCAGCATGGATTCACAGCAGGAAGGTCATGCCAGACAAATCTGATAGATTTCTTTGACTGGGTGACCAAAGTAGTAGATCAGGGAGGGGCTGTGGACATGGCCTACCTAGACTTTAGCAAGGCATTTGACACAGTCCCACACAAAAGATTAATATACAAGTTAGCTAGCCTGGGAGTGGGTCCCAAGATAACAGCCTGGGTAAAAAATTGGCTGGAGAATAGGACACAGAGAGTAATAGTAAATGGAGTACACTCTGAAGAAAGGGGGGTTACTTGTGGGGTACCACAGGGTTCAGTATTAGGACCGGGCCTCTTCAATGTCTTTATAAGCAACATTGCAGAGGGACTGGAAGGAAAAGTATGTCTCTTTGCAGATGACACAAAGATCTGCAACAGAGTTGATGCACAAGGTGGGGTGGAAAGGATGAAAAGGGACTTGACAAGGTTAGAGGAATGGTCAAATGTATGGCAGCTTAGATTCAATGCTAAGAAGTGCAAGGTAATGCACCTGGGAAACAAAATCCCAAGGGAAGAGTACACAATGGGGGGTGAGATACTAACAACAACAAAAATAGAAAGGGACCTGGGGGTAGTCATATCAGGTGACCTAAAGGTGGGCAAGCAATGTGAGATGGCAGCAAGGAGGGCTGGGGGGATACTGGGATGCATAGGGAGAGGCATCACCAGTAGAAAACAGGAAGTTATTATCCCTCTGTAAGGACAGCTGGTCAGACCCTATCTGGAGTGCTGTGTGCAGTTCTGGAGACCCAGTCTTCGCAAAGACATAGACAGGATGGAAGCTGTCAGAGGGCGCAACTAAAATGGTGCAGGGTCTGCACGAGAGTATATGAAGAGAGACTAAAGGAGCTTAATATGTATAGCCTTGAGGAAAGGAGGGAGAGGGGCATGATAGAAACTTTCAAGTACCTCAAGGGAATCAACAAAGTCCAAGAGGGTAGCATCTTTCAAAAAAAGAGGTGTGCAAGAACAAGGGGCACAATTTGAAGATGGGGGGGGCGGCTCAGAGGTAATTTAAGGAAGTATTTTTTTGCAGAGAGGGTTGTGGATGCATGGAACGGCCTTCCGGAGGAGGTTGTGGAGTCAAAAACAGTGGTGGAATTCAAGCATGCATGGGACAGTCATAAGGCAATTCTAGGGGGTGGGGGTAGAAAGAAGTAGGCTGCTGGTTAACTAGGATCTGCTGCTTATCCAGTAGGCAGGGAAATGAGCAGACTGGGTGGGCCAAGCGGTCCTTATCTGCTGTCAAATTCTATGTTTCTATGTTTCTATCAGGCTTATAGGTCTGTAGTTCACAACATTCTGCTTGGAGCCACCTTTGTGTATATGAGTAATTGTGGCTTATTTCCAGTCTGAAACTACAGTTCCCCTCTTTTATTGAAGTGTTGAATAATAAGGTTAATATACCTGATATTTCTTCTGATTGGTTTTAAATGAAACAAGAAGGTATGTTATCAGGGCCTGCTGATGAGTTGGACCTAGTTTTATTTATAGTAGTTTTAACTTCAGATTGTGTAAACTGAGGAAAATCAGTTATCCCACTATTTAGTTTTTGTCTGTCTGGTTCTTTTTGTTTATAGAAACTCAAAAAGTATGAATTTAACTCTTCAGATATTTGTTGTTCATTGGTAACTGGTTTTAGGTTGACCATTAAGGGGCCAACATCCGTGGGTTTACCTTTAAGAGATCCAATGTATTTGTAAATTATTGGAGGATATTGTGTCATTAGAGGGAGAACATAAGAAGAACAGAGAACCCTCTGTATTGTTGAAGCTGAGAGAGGCCAGAGAACAGTATAATGCAGAAATGAGAAGGAGAACAAAGAACTGCCTTAGATATACAAGGCAAAGATACTATGAGATGGGGAGAGCGAGCTGCATTCTGGCCCTTCGTTTGAGAAAGTAAGAGTCTGAACGATATATTCTCACTATTAAAGGACCTAGATCACACCTGATCCAGTCTAATCCCACTCAGATAGCTGACGAATTCTGTACTTACTATACCAAGCTATACACCCAAGAAAGAGATCCTGATCATATTAATATAGTGGAGGACTTTCTACGGAAGATTTGTATTCCAAATCAGGGGGAGTCGTAGAGAATACAACTAGAGGCAAATACTACAGAGGCAGAGGTGAGAAAGGTCATCAAAACTCTTAGTAGAGGGAAGGCCTCTGGGCCAGATGGAGTCACAGCAGTTTTACCAACACTTTCTCACTGATCTGGTCCCCCTACTGACCAGGGTCTGTAATGTTGCTCATGAAGATGGTGCAACTCCTGCCTCATGGGGGGAAGTGGTGGTCATTCTCTTGCCCAAGCCTGACAAAGACTTGACGGAATGTGGGAGTTACCACCCCATCTCGTTAATGAATCAGGATGCGAAGATTTTCACAAAGATTGTCAAATCTTGCCTCTGAGACTTTATTCCAGATCTAGTCCATGAGGACCACCAAATGGGCTTCATACTTGTAAGGCATATCCAGGATAATGATAAAATCTTGCTTAATGCCTTGTCTGCCTCCAGGGTGTTCCTGCCTGGGACCTTACGGGTGGTGATATCTCTGGACGCGAAGAAGGCATTTGATCACTTGGATTGGGTCTTTCTGGATCATACCCTGCAGAAATTTGGGTTTGGAGAACAATTCAGAAATTGGATAGCTAACCTTTACAGGGATCCCTGGGTAAGGGTAAAGGTGAACGGGGTTATGTCAAATAAAGTTAAGACTGAAAGAGGAACCAGACAGGGGTGCCCGCTCTCCCTCCTGTTATTCACTCTCTACACGGAACCTGTGGCAGCTCTCATTAGACAATCGGAGGAGTATAGAGGCATAAGGGTGCAAGGAGTCAAAATTAGAGTCTCTCTCTCTACATGGATGATACCTTTCTATATGTTACAGACCCAGTAAATCAAATCTTCCTGATTAACTTCATGCTGGGGGATTTTGGCAGGCCTCCGACTTCAAAATCAACGACTCTAAAACTGAATTGCTACTCTTGAGTTGGATCCTGAAGGGAAATCTTCCTGTTCTAGGAATTATAAATGGTCGAGGGAAGGCATTGCATATTTAGGCATATGTATTCCCAGGGATATGCAAAAAATATACACTTCTAACCATTTAAAGCTCCTCTGGAAAGTTCTGGTGGATCTGGGATGATGGGAAGAACTCCCACTTTCCTTGATGGGAAGAATTGAAAGCGTGAGGATGAATGTGCTTCCTCACTTTTTGTTTCTGTTTCAATCCCTCCCACTTAAACCCCTGCACATCTTTTAGAAATCCCTTAAGTCTTCACTTTCTAAATTTATCTGGGCTGGCAGATACCCCAGAGTGAGGTGGAGGATCTTGATATGGGCCAAGGAGCAAGATGGATTAGGTCTCCCTGACTTTAGAAAATAATTGGACAGCCCAGATTCACCCACTGGCCTCCTCAATATCATCAAAAGAACCTCCCTGTGGGTTGAAATAGAGAGACCTAGGTCCTCACAGGGAGCTATTGGAGATTTGGTCTTTATGGATAAACAGGGAGCATGTCACCTCCACCTAAGCAACCCCTGGACTGGTATCATTAAACTTGCTTGGTTGGAGATGAATAGGCGATTGGGGTTGGAAATAGAGTTAAGCTGTAGTACTCCCATTAGGGCCTGCCTGGATTTTGCACCCCTTAGATGGGATCTAGGTTTCGTGAAGTGAGCCAGGAAGGGCCTGGTAAAAGTAGGTCAGATTTACACAGGAGGAAATATCAAATCTTTTCTGCCGCTATCAGTAGAGTTTGAGACCCCCCCCAAGATTTGTTTAGATACTTACAGCTTAGGCACTTCCTGCAGAAAAAAAGATAAGGGGAGGAAAGTAAGTGGTTCACTCAGTATCAATTCCATCGCTGATTTGATACTCCAAGAGGCCTCCCACCATGTGCCCCGGGGCAGGATCTTAAGACTTGTTTCTCAGTTTTCAGCCCTTGAACGAGACCCCTTAGATAGTACCAAACACACTTGGAGTGTGGAATTAGGGAGGGAGCTGGGGGATTTGGATTGGGAAAATGTATGGAAAGCCATTCACTCCACTATGGCGTCTAACTTTTGGAGGGAATTCAGATGGAAGATTGTCATATGCTACTTCCTCACCCAAGTAATCAGCAAGCACTATGGCCACTCTTCTGATCTTTGTTGGCGGGGTTGTGGAGACAGAGGTACCCACACACATATATTTTGTACCTGCCCCAAGCTCCAAACTTTCTGGCAACAGGGGGTTGGGGCAGCTGCAAACTAGGGGTGTTGGCTGCACACTCGAGCAGACTTAGCTAGACCGGGTGGTCTGTTTCTGCTGGCACATTCGTATGTTCATAACAGATTTTAATCAATTTGACAAAGATCTTTGGTGAAGATCTCCCAGAGGACCCAGTGAATTGGATCTTGGAGGTGTACCCCTTAAAGATTAAAACTAAGGCCCAACAGTATTTGTACAATATTTTATTAGCTCTGGCCCTTAAAGCCATTGCTCATCGATGGCTGACCCCTGACATCCCCACTATAAAGGCCTGGTACAAAATATGCATGGCAGTTTTGGACATGGAGGAGCTTACTGCTAGACTCTGGCTACTCAAGGATAAATTTAAGGCCTGCTGGCTGCCTTTCTTCCATTATCAGGCTGAGAAAGAACATATGAATGACCTGGAGGTATTTGCCAGACATGCCTAGTAGCTCCCTATTTTGCTATTCATTTGGGTGAAAATGGATCATTGTGCAGGTGGGGCTTGAGGATGTGGAGTGAGTGACCTAACCCCCCATTCTGACTTTCTGAATGAGGCTAAGAAGTAGTATATAGGTTTCCTCATCTCAGGATGGACTTAAATGAGCAGGTGGGGGGATTGAATATAAAATGGGGTTCTCCCTCAACCAATAAATTAATAGAGCATAAGGGATTAGAGTCAATGGAATTAAAATGTATGCAATTACAAGAATTTTAATAATATGCATTTTTCTACTTATTTACTTACATGTTAAGTATTTTTCCTCATTTTCTTTATTGTCTTCTTGTTTTCTTTGTACTAAGATTTGGTCATAGTACCCTGTAATTTTATTTACCTTCTTTGTAAATGCATTGTTTTATTGTGAATGTCCTGTTTATATTTCATGTTATTGAAAAATTCAATAAAAGCATCATTTCAAAACCAAAAAAATCAAATGGTGAAACACCTGGCATGTGTCAAAACTTAAATGTATATATATATATATATATATATATATATATATATATATATCTATAAAACATTTTTATTAACTATGTTTCTATACTTGGTGCAATTTTCCCTCCACTCAAACAACTAGAAGCCACATTGTATAGCTGTTTTTTCCAGTGTGTATGGGATGTCGTCTGAACCCAATCAAAAGAGGAATAATCTATTTATCCATCAATCAGGGTGGACTTAATATGATCAACCCTTTAGTTTTCTTTTTCTGTATATTTTTTCTGTCAATCTTAAACCAATATTACACAAATCAGAAAAACTATGGATAACGTGAGTAGCGGATCAGATTTCACCATGGTTAACCAGGTGAGATCTGGATTCAGAAATTCTTAAACAAAAATCACTAACGGGCCTACCTGTTATGCAGAACTATTTGGAAAACTTAAGTAATGGTACATTCAGAAACAAACACTGCTTACACTGCTGAGGAAAGAGTCATACGTGCGCATCTTGAAGAACTTTTATTCTGAGTCTCCCCACTATGGGAACCGTGAATCAAAAGAGGTAACCCAGGTTGGGGAAATGCTGGCTAATCACAGATTGGATGTGTACACACAACAAACTAAATGTTAAGAACAATCTGAAACATAAGGAGACTAGTGAAAGGTACTGTCCCACTGTAGAATGATGTGCACAAAACATTTGGAAACTATGGAACGCTTATATTTCCAGTGCCCCTACATTCTACAGTTCTGGTCATTTTTGTATGGAGAATGGAAACACTAATTGATTTTAAAGCTCAGTGGAGGCATACTATTCTTAGGGATTTTACCACAACCATGGCACTCATAAGATAGGGGTACAAAATACATCATGTTATTATTATTGAAATATTACATTTGGCAAGCAAGGTGCCAATCGATGTTATAAAAAAGGAGATATCAGTGGAACAACTATTTTGGACCATTCATACGGCAATTACAGGACTAAAAAGATATTATAAAATACATTGCCCTGAAAAAATTCCAGACAAGGTAGAGAAATATGCATTGGGTAGAGTCTGTGTAAGTGAAAGGGGGTATTGTATTGTGTCACATCTTTGCTATAAGGGCCATATCATATGACACATAAGGATATGTTAGGAATTAGAATGTACACACAGTACATTTCATATGACTATGACAAGGTTATGGGGGTCTACTTGTTAATTTACTAGACTTTACCATTTGGCATAGAAAAAGGGATGTTTGAGGTTACATAGATATTTGACTTGATAGAGGAATGAAAGTACAATCAGAATACTTAAGATGTTTGGCTGTCTTTGCCTTTTAATGTACTCCATTGGGAAAAACTGTAAGGTGTATTATTTCAGATTGAAGTTTATTATTCCTTTCTTCTAAAGTCAGTGATGGGGGGGACGGTAATACCTAACCATTTTATTCTGTTGGTTTGTATCTTCATTTTGATGTGCATCTAACACATTCCATATGATTTTTTTCCCTATACAACATGTATATAACTTTCCTATATAACAGTGGTTATAATGTCTATAAATAGAAGGAAGGTTTTATGATAGGATTCTCTACAGAGACAATGGGGGGGGGGACAAAACAGGAGTATGTTGTAATACTCTTATTTGTTTTTGTTTACCTTTCAGCTTCATCCTATGTATGAGTTTTTGATGTGCTTTGAACAAGGTTATATTATTTAGTGCAAACTGCTTAATTAACATTTTCCTCACTTTAAAAGTAATGGGTGAGTGGATAGGGGGCATGATTACACACTTTCTTGCTTTCTTCATTTTATCTGATTTGTATATTATTTTTTTATGTGAATGTAACATGTTTGTATGCCTATTTACTGTTGGTGTATTAATAAAAATTCCCTTACTCTTTTTGAGAATTGCCATGGAATCTTTTTTTTTTTAATTTAATATATTTTATTATAGCATTAGAGTCGCAATACATTCATCTTATAATATACAAATCGCCTTGTACAGACTGTTAAGCAAACAACCATAGTATATAACTAGACACTGTAAATCTCCATTAGTATATAAGGTATAGGTTATAGTGTCTTCCAACATTAGTAACCAGAACTTACTAATTGAGAAAATATTAGATTTGTCTAACAAGAATATCTAACTCTTATGACATAATGTAGTATAATAAAACTAATAAAACTAATAAAACCTTTTGTTCCCCCTCCCAGCCCTCCCACATCACCACTACAATATATAACTAGGGAGCAGTTTCCTTCTGAGACAATGGAAGGAGTAGTCAGACAACCAAATGAGGAAGAATAGAAAGAGTGTGATCATTAACCTGCACAGAACTATATCAGGTCCAAGTCTGGACTAGGGCTCTCCTAAATGGATAATAGAGTAGGTAGGGGTGCCCATACTTTTTGGTATTTATTGCCATGCTTAGATATATTGGCTATAAAGTATTCTGCTGCAAGAGCAAAGAGAATTTCTTTGTGCCATTCTGTATACGTGGGAGTTTGTTGATCTAACCAGTGGCGTAGTATAATTTTCTTAGCACACAGAGATATCAAGGACATATGTTTCCTTTGGTTACCTATTAGAGTTTCTCCTGAGTCACCCAAAATACAAATTTCTGGTTGGGAAGCGTTCTGTAGTCCCAGTACGGGATCCAGTTTGGATCGAATGGCGGCCCAAAATGGGGTAACTTTGTCACATTCCCAGAGAATATGAAGAAGTGTACCTCTCTGGGATCCGCATCTGGTACACAATTCTGTTGGGTAATGCCCCATTTTATTGAGTTTTATAGGTGTATAGTATAGGTCATGCAGTACATAAAATTGGAGCAGCCTATACCGGTCCCACCTAACATCTTTATACAGTCTTTTCCAGATTTGTTGCCATTGGTGGGGTACCTGAGAGGTAGGGGGAAGGGACCTGTCCCACGTGTAATGCTGGGCACCTTCTAGTTCACTACTTCGTGCCTGAAGCTCCTTATAGTAAAAGGTAACATAGTGGGACGATGGTCTCCTAGGAAGTGAGCTAAGTATAGGGCTGAGCATGAACTGGTCCCAAAGGCCACTACCTAAATGCTGTGTTAGGGCATGGGAAATTTGAAGATATTTAAAACAGAAGGAAGCTGGTAATTTGTATTTTGTCCTAATGGCTGAAAAAGCGAGTAACTTATGATTTTCATTTAGATCAGCCACCGTATCTCCACAGCCCACCGGCCAAATAGATGTAGTGATAACTTTGCCCCTATTTTAAAATTGGGGTTTTTAAGGAAGGGCTGGGATAAGTCCTTCGTTAGTAAATACCCAAAGGTTTTGTTCATCTGCATATGTATCCGAATAGAGGCCATGATAGGCATGAATTTACACTGCCTAGAGACTTTACTGGCAATGAGATTGAGAAGACTCTTAATATCTACTCCTGCTGAGCTACATATTGACTTTTCTATTTGTGACCACAATGGGGGGTCTTCTGTGGGCTTTAGCAATCGTGAAACTATGGCACAGTTAATAGCCAGGTAGTAGTGGTAGATATTGAGAACCTGTAGTCCACCTCGTTCTTTGGGTCTCTGTAATTTAATAATTGCTCTTCGAGGTGACTTATTTTTCCAAATGAATTTTGAAATAATGCTGTGCACTTGGAGAAACCAGGATTGAGGAAGGAAATGATTTAACAATTGAAGGGGTTATAGCAAGCGGGGCAAAACTTTCATTTTTATAATATTGATGTGTCCCCAGAGGGAGAGCCATGGGATCTTTAATGTCCACCTGAACAACCACCAGAATGGGCAGACAGGACCTCTGTTTAATGTCTCATCCAGAAGACAGCACCTCAGAAGTACAGCATCCTCCTCTTGGTGCACTACAGTGTCAGTATTGAGATTTTACCCCAAGTGCCTGGTGTGGGGCTAGAATCCACAACCTTCTGATCTTCCGGTCTCAGAGGTGAGTGTGCAACTTGCTGAACCACAGACACTGCTTTTAATAATATTGTAACATTTCTTTAAAATAAGAATAGAGAATGTCTTTAAAAAGGGAGAAAAAATAGTCCTTTACTAAACTATTTGGGACAGCCAAAATAATAGAACACTTAGAGTCACTTACTGCACTGCTTTTTTTGGGGAGATCAAAATAACAACAGAAAAAAACAAACTCCCCACAATGTAAACTATTACACGTTTACTTGTTGTAACTGATGAACTGCATCTTGCCATGGAATACAGGGTTTATTAACTTGAAAGGCATATTTTCCAGCACTGTATTTTCTTTTGAAGGTGTTCAGGCACATCGTCAGTGAACTCATTTTCAGGCTCTGGCTTTTGTTTCTTGCTTGTAGGCTCCATTTCTTCATTCTTGCTGGAAGATTCCATCTGTTTATTGTCTTTCTTACTGGGAGCTAGGATTCCGTTCCACTTTTTCCTGTCTTCAGAGGAGGCACTCCAATAGCTTTGCAAGCCAGCTTCTGATCTGTGCACAGTCACTGCCATAATTTCCCGTGCTTGTAATCCAGCAGTAGATAGTAGATGCACAGCTGTGACTCTAATTGCGTGGTTTGTGTACCTTCAGTGGAGGTCACACTCCTTGTCTACCTGGCATCATACCTGAAGGGTAGTTCATACCCATCGGTTCCTTGGAGTACTATACTGGACTGTTGTTGAGGTTCACAGGGTAGAGTGGGTCATCTGGTGTGGCATATATGAACCCTCTGTACTGGTCTCATTTTCAGTCATTGTAGCTTTTGTGGTTCTTTGTTGCTTCATTATATCATAGGCTGACATAATCAATACCATTTTTGTGTTGCTTGCAAGCATGTGCAAGAAACACATTGTGTCAGCAGTTAGGGAGCATGCCACAATGCATCAAGAAATTTGGCCACATTACCACACAATCAGCTGTTTTGGTACATTACAAGCCACCAAAACAGCTGATTGCATGGTTTCCCCATGGCGATGACTTCTCCGTCGGCCTCTCACTGTCCCCAGGAAGCCGATAGATAGCTGCTGCCCACCGTTCAGTGTGCCTTCCTGGTGAAACATTTCAATAAATAAAAAAAAAAAGCCAATGGGGTGCCCAGTCCCCCTGTTAGCATGACTCCCTCCTCAGTTCATTTGACAACGGGATAGCCCAATCCCCTATGGCATAATGCACCCTTGCAGCATACTGTATGGCTGACGGGGTTGCCCAATCCCCTGTTGGCTCCACTGCCCCCCAAAACAAACTTCCTGGTGCCTCACTGGGAGTCCACCCCAGCATGGCAAAAGTCCCCCCATCATCTTTAAAAAAAAAATAGAAGAAAAAAAAGTCCCTCATTGATTCTCTTGCCCCTCCCCCCAACATGCGCCCACCCTGTGTACCCCATCTCTCCACACCACCACCTCACACCATACTTGCCTCCTGAGCCCAGCGCAACTATCTTCAGTGGACCGGGAACATGTCTCAACTCTTCAAAGTCGACCGCTAACTGAAGAAATGCCAGTAAGCTGTATAATGGCATAAATGGATTTTTTTCAACTTTGGTGCATATCACGGCCATTTGGGAATTTTTCACCATTTTCAACATGGGGTTCTTGGGACCCACCTCATAATTTGATCACTGTAATTTGTTATTCGGTCCCAAAAGGTGATTTCCAGGTCACTGCGTGGAACCACCTTTAGGGACTCAGTAAAGAAATAACAGTGTCACAGTTCATGAGGTAGGACCCCAAAATCCCTATGTTGAAAATTTGGTGAAAAAATTCCCAAAATGAATTTTACGAGCATGCATTGTGCAGTTCCTATGCACACTCATAACTTCAAGCATTTTTAATATTTTCACTCCAGATTTTCAACATTGCCTTTTACCACACCTTCTTATGAACAGTACAGCTGCCATTTTTCACCTCTCACCTGAAATGCATTTTCGCACATGTAGTGCCCAATGGCATGGTGGGTGTGCAAAATCAATGTTCAGGACAGATTAAGAATATCACAGTGACACTGTTCATGAGGTAGGCCCCCAAAAACCCTATGTTGAACATTTGGTGAAAAATTTCCCCAAAATGGCTGTTTTGTGAGCGTGCATTGTGCAGTTCTTATGCATGCTCGTAACTTTGAGCATTTTTAATATTTTCACTCCAGATTTTCAGCATTGCTATTTTACCACACCTTCTTATGAACAGTACAACTGTCATTTTTCACATCTCACTCAAAATGTGTTTTCGCACATGTAGCACACAGCGGCATTGTTGGTGTGCAAAATTAATGTTTGGGACAGATTAAGAAAATCACAGTGACACTGATCATGAGCAGAGGTCTTAAACTGGCTATGTTGAAAATTTGGTAACAAAAGTCCATAAAATGACTGTGTTACGAGCGTGCATTATACAATTTCCACTCACCCTCGTACAGTAAGTTCATGAATTCGTAATCTTTTCAGTACAGATTTTCAACATTGGCATTTTTCCACACTTCCTTATGAACAGTACAGCTGTCATTTTTCACACCCTGGCCGAAACGTGTTTTTGCATTTCCGGCGCAGAAGAGCATGGTCGCTTTAGGAAATCAGTGTTCAGGACAGATTAAGAAAATCACAGTGACACTGCTCATGGCGGAGGTCTAAAATGCCTATGTTGAAATATGCTAAAAAATCTCAAACAAATTACATTACAGGTGCGCATTGCGCAGTTTCTACGCACACTCGTGACTTCACCAGTTTTTTTATATTTTTACTCCAGATTTTCAACATTGCCATTTTTTTACACCTCCTCATGAACAGTACAGCTGTCATTTTTCACATCCTATTCGAAATGTGTTTTCGCACCTGTGGCACCAAATGGCACAGTTGCTGTGCAAAATCACCTTTCGGCTAACAAACTGATAGTGTCACTGTTCATGCAGTGGGATCACAAAAAGCTCATGTTGAAAACTTGGAGTAAAAATACCAAGAAACACCCAGGGTGTTAGGGTTTTTGACTATAATGCCCTACCCTGTAGGGACCGACAGGCGTCAGGGGTGTGACATGGAATTGTCGACAGCAATGCTCATGCCATTCTACCCCCACCCTGCAGCCGGTGGCAGACATCGAGGTGTGCCTTGGAACCTTTTGCCCCAGAGTTCACCCCATTCTCCTATACTGCACCCATTTCAGTGTATTTCCTCATGGAATGAGTGTGAGTATAAAGCCCAAACACTTCAAAGCACACCTCGACACTTGTAAGTGTCTGCAGGGTAGGGTGAGGTAAAATGTCATGACCGTTACTGGCGATGACCCAAAGGCACACCCCAATGCCTGTCCATCTCTGCAGGGTGGGGTGGGGTGGAGTTGGTGTCAGTTCAATACTTCACTGCCATTCCTATACTGCATCTGTCTAACTCATCAGTCTCTATCTTAAACGAGTCTGGACGTAGGTCTCTCTGCCCCTCTCTTCCTCTGTGAGCTATATAGAGCTGCACATCAATCCATACCTTGCACACAAGCCCTGATGCCGGTGATAGTGATGTTATTGATGATATCTTCAGTTTATGCAGGTCAGCAGCTCTTAGTGGCTGGTGGTGCGCAGAGATGTCTTTTTCCCCTATCTGTATTGCTTCACTACTGAAAGAAACACATTGTTTGTAGTTGTGAAATTGTCATCTGATATTATGCTTAAACAATGACCAATGTCAGGACTGTTAAGCAATCTATTTAGTCTGGTGTGGCGCCCAAGGTAACTGGAAATAGAGCACTGCTCCCCATCCTACTGCAAACCTCGGCATAAAATTTGTGAAGCACAAAATTTAACATTTCAAGAGAAATTGTATTTATATATCCATGTTGCATTTAGCCACACAACTAAGGAAAATCTGATGAGCCCAAGTGGTTGTTTTAACAATGCATCACTCATCCTTCATTTTTTTTTATGTCTGTTACTTCAACATCTCTTAGGATAAGGTGTCTACTTACAGTTACACATTTTTCCCCTTCTTGGATGTCTCATTAGCAGTTGCGGTGGTGGGGGTGTCCTCAGTTTTTATGATGCATTTCTGTCACAGTGCTGTCACTTGAGGAAGTTATTGTCGCTTCTACTTCATTTATTATTTCTGTTGCTGAGGTGGCATCTGATGTGGTTTCTGCCACTATAGATTTTTGTGGGATTTCTCGGATTCTGGGATGACTGAATAATGAAAAGGATACTTCTGGCAGATGAAACATGGCTCTTTACTGTAACAGAACATGAAAAAAATCTGGGGAATCTTAAATATAGTCTCTCAGGGTATTAAGATGCTTGTGGGGAGAAATAAAAATATTTTACTGACTGTTTCATTAGCAACTGACATACCATCCTGATGTTCTATGCCAGTGTTCCATCTCTCCATGTGCCAGGCTTTCTGCACTGTCACTGTGTTTGCACAACATTTTTACTGAATATGCCTGATTCTGCCTGCTTAATTTAACCAAACTGTTTATTTCTCAGTGTGTTTCTGTTCATCTTCCAGTGCTGTATCTTATTTTTTTTTCATTGGTGTGAAGCGGAGCTGCAGGAATGATCAAGCTGACAAGTTTACAGAAAGCCCAGATCATGCCACCAATGTGAAGTAACCGATGCTGACAGATCATACAATCATGTAGCTCCTTTCAGCTTGCTTTACTGTGCTAGCTGTCCGCTATTACCATCCAGTGACTCTCTTCAGCTTGTGGTGGGACATACTGGAGGAAGGCAGTGGGTAAACAATTACATTTTTGTGCTCTGAATACCCCCCATTTCATTACGGTGCAGTGCCGTCTTCCTTTCTGGTGTGCAAGTAATTTCAAGCGGACACCATCTCAGGTTTTTTAGAACATCCTACTAGGACTACTTGTGGACTGCTCTTGCATCTTCTTTATTACAAAAACTTATCTGTTGAGATTGTATCCTCACCTCCCTCCCTGAGTTCCCGGACTGTTTTTGTTGCATGTTATGGGACACAGTTGGGGAGTACTCCTGTATCCTATATGGTTGTTGTAAAGAGTGGGGCCAGTTCTGGTACACAATGAAGGTACTGTTCTCTTTCTGCAGCCAGAGCACCACACAGTATTACAGCTGAAGTGTTACTGCACATTTAAAAAAAAAAAAATCT
This sequence comes from Neoceratodus forsteri, assembly GCA_016271365.2. Classification (NCBI taxonomy): domain Eukaryota; kingdom Metazoa; phylum Chordata; order Ceratodontiformes; family Ceratodontidae; genus Neoceratodus; species Neoceratodus forsteri. The sequence goes on from CM057452.1 coordinate 464,511,673, forward strand.
CTGAGGTTGGTGAGGGTGATGACCCGATCAAAGGCGGGTCTCACTACATTCCTGTTCTCCACTCATAATACTATGTTTTTCTCCATTGCAGAGCAGGCGGGAGAGCACTTACTGGACTGTCGTTTCAGACTACTTAAGACCGGGGATCTGCAGTCTTGGATTTTAACACACTTTGAGGAAAATGTACAACAAGTTAGTGGCAACAAGAAAGGAGCACTCATATGCTAACATTGTATGGAATTCAATTATGTACTGTTTCATATGAAAACTACTACATTTGGGGGGAATTTATGGTTTCTGGCACTTTAAGGACCATTTTTGTGGATCCTACAGTAAGATGTCTGCCTGACATCCTTATGTAGAACACAAGTAAACATTAATATCTGATTTACCTGCTTACAGGTGGCTGAAAGGGTTCCTAATCCAGTGGTTGTCACCCCTTAAACCACTGGGTTCCGAACCCTTTTGGCCAATCAGAATACATAAAATTACAAGCCTATTTTATAATGCCCAGTTATCTTATATCTGTAGAGTTACAAAGTCCAGTTATTTCATATCAAGAGATGCTTCTCTTAACATTAAATCAAAGGTAGAACAGAGGAGGAATATTAAAGGCACACATAAATTGCACTTATTTAATTCCTCCTGGAAAAAACAGCAACCTCTGATTTTAAGCACAGGAGAGTTCAGTCATCTGCACAAACCCACAATAAGCACAAGTACAGTCACCAATAACAAAAATACAAACATTTTACAGAATGAAGAGGCCCCTGAAAAAAGGCAAGGAATGGTCAGGGGTATGGCAGCTGGACTGCAATGCAAAAAGTGCAAAATCATGTACCTTAGGCTCAAGAATCGAGAGGCAGAGTATAGAATTGGTTGAGTGGTCACACTGGCGTTATCAAATGAGAAAGGGACCTGAGGGTGATCATAACAGATGACCTTAAGGTGGCAAGGCACTGTGACAAAGCAGTAAGGAAAGCCAGTGGGATGTTGGGGTGCATCAGGATGGGTTTCACCAGTAGAAGAAGGGAGGTGGTGTTGCCACTTTACCAGTCATTCAGGAAACCACATCTGGAGTATTGCTTAAAGTTCTGGAGACTGCACCTCATAAAGGACATAGACAGGCTAGAGACCATTCAAAGAAGGTCAACAAAAATGGAGCAGGGGCTGCACCAAATATCCTATGAGGTGAGACTGAGAGATCTGACTATGTATACCCTGGAATAGAAGTGAAAGAGGGGGGACATGCTAGAAACCTTTAAATACCTCACAGGGGTGAATAAGGTACAGGAAGGGAACATTTGTTTAGAAAAAGTGTGCAAGAACTAGGGACATGAAAGGAAGCTAGAGAATGGAAGTTTAAGAGGGATATGAGGAAGTATTTCTTCACTGAGAAGGTGGTAGATGCCTGCTACAATCTGCAAGTGAGGGGTGTGTGCTGCCAGCCATGCCACCAGAAGCTGTCTCTACCTATATCTTCCCCTCCTAGGGGTCTATTTTCACTCCAGTGTTCATTTAGTATTTAGGGCTGAGTTCCAGCTTGGGTACCTCCAAGGATGGAGTCTCTGTGGCTGGGGATCCTTTTAGTTGCATGGCCAAAACCTGTAGCACCTTCATGAGGGTGGAAGTCTCAAATCCCTATCCTCAAAGCAGTGTGTTATATTATATGTGGATTTTAATCTTTAATTACTAATAGTATTGAATTTGGCCTGCATGGCATATTTTGCCATAGAAGTGTTTATTTATTATGGCAGGACCAGGCAGCTTATTCAGCCCTGTCCCTGTAATCTGCAGCCATCCCAGCCTCCTCCACTACAGGGAAATGTATACTGTTTGGATTGCCTCTGTGCAGCAGGGTCAGGGAAGGAGGCCACCCTCCTGGAGCACTCATCCAGATTATTCTGGGTTCCAGAGAGATCAAGCGGGTTTGCAGTGTGATGGGCAGGATTTCATGGAACCAGTCCTCCATGTTTTACCTTTTCATTATGTCCCCAGATGGCACAGATGTGCAATGAGCATGTGTGTGAGCTTGGCCGCTGTGGAGATACCCCCGGTGCTCTGAACGTGGGTCTACCCACGAGGTGACTCACATATACCACTGCTTGAATTCCTTCATGTGGCAGTCAAGTGGCAAGTCCACACTATCCCCACTCCCTGAGGAAGGAGAGCAATCCCACGGATGCTCAATCCTTCCTCTCCTAGCTGACCCCCGAGTGAGCTGTGTCCATTCCCGAACCCAGGTCGCTGGCATGGGAAAAAGTAATGTGCCTAAAATGCCTTAACCCTCTTCGTAACGGGTCGGTGTTCCAGATGGCAGCTTAAGGCCTTGGAACCCCATATATTCCCTCCACAGGTTTCTCTTCCTCTCCTCCATGCTGAAGGTCAAAAAATCCCACCATGAATTGGGCCTGGATAGTGTTTTTTCCCTTTCCTAGTACACTTCTGTTGTAAGACCTCTATTCTCTTTCTCCTTGTTTATTTATTTGTTTGTGTTACTAGGAGCATGGACTGGGATATATTGTTTCTTTTCAGCCATGCCTAGCAGGAAGAGCATAAAAAGGGTAAACTCTCATATGTAGTTAAGACACATATAGTAATTCAGTAGACATTAGGTTATTATTTACAAGCATTGAGGCCAATAATAGTTTGCAGCTGGATTTGTTTGATAAATAAACAGTGTTTTTTTTAACACACCTTGTTCAAATTCAAACTAATTTGTGTTGGAAGAGAATTCAGTAATGTGGGCCCAAAATAAGAATAAGATATTTCAGCCACTTTAGTCTTGCAACATTTGCCTTGACATTTCCTTAAGGCTAATGTCCTCTGAAAATTAAAGGATTGGGATGGTATTGATTTTTTTTTATTTACTGAACTCATTTGAGGGTTGCTAGGAGTAAATACCATTGGATAGTATGTAGTACAAATTACATTAATTTCTAAATAAGGAAGCTTAGAAGTTCCAAATCATTGTACAAATAATATCTGTTGGTCCTCAAAAGGCTGAAAGGGCAAATCTACATGCATTATTAAAAGTGCTTTCATATTTACCCGAAACATTAGGGACAATATCTCAGAAGAGAAATGAGCTGTAGTCTAATGTTCACAGAACTTATTTAGTTAAGGTCCTTTTAGCTTCATTAGTAGGCAGAAGTACATTACAGTACAAAAAACTGTTTTCTGGTTTACTTATTTTGTAGTCATGTCTATATGCATAGAAAACATTAACTGCGGGTTAAGCAAGGGGAAGAGAAAGAAGAGACCATTATGATTTTCTAGGGAGGTGGCAAAAAAGGTCAAAGCAAAATAAATGGCGTTTAGGCAATACAAAAGAACATAGGATGAAAGGGATAGGGAGCGGTATTAAGAAAAACAAAGGGAGGCAGATAAGGCATTTTGGGTAGCCAAAGTTCAAACAGAGGAACACATAGCAAACTCGGCGGTAAAGGGGGATAAAACCTTTTACATGTACATCAGTGAAAAAAGGAAGGTAAGGGGAGGGATTGTGCAGGTGAAGGGGAAGGATGGGGGCAGTATAGAGGATGACCAACAAAACACAGATATGCTAAACAAGTGCTTCTGTTCAGTTTTTATGGAAGAGGGGGGCAGGAACTCAGTCAGCAGTTAAAGATAAAGGCATGAAGGGCACAGGGATGGACACAGGTCCCTTTTCAAGGGAAAGGGTGCTTAGGGAATTAGCCGATATAGGAGTTGATAAGGCAATTGGACCAGATGGAGTACACCCTAGGTTAATAAAGGAGCTAAGAGACAAGTTGGCAGAACTTCTGACTAATCTGTTTAACCAGTCATTGGAAACAGGGGAGGCATCCAAGTACTGGAGGAGGGCTGATGTAGTCCTTCTATACAAAAGTGGGAACAAAGAGGAAGTAGGAAACTATAGACCAGTCAGTCTGACCTTGGTAGTAGGAAATGTTATGGAAACACTGCTAAATGAAAGAATAGTGGAACACCTGGCTGTCAATAGACTACAGGACCAAAGGCAGCATGGTTTTACAGGATGAAGGTCAAGCCAGATGAACCTCATTGATTTCTTCAACTGGGTAACCAGGGAACTTGATTGGGGGAAGGGGACAGTGGATGTGTCCTATGTGGATTTCAACAAGGCCTTTGACACCGTGCTGCCTAGAAGGCTGTTAAGCAAGCTGGAGAACATGAGGTGAGAAAGACAGTAGTAAAGTGGGTGGGGAATTAGCTGGATAATAGGATGCAGAGGGTGGTGGTAAAAGGCATCCACTCTGCAGAGGGTAAAGTGACTAGTGGGGTGCCACATGGTTCAGTTTTTTGGTCCAGTCCTCTTCAATGTCTTCATCAGCGACATTGTAGGAAAAATATATCTATTCGCTGATGACACCAAGCTCTGGAACAGGGTGGACATGTCAGAGGGAGTGGACAGAATGAGGGGAGTTCTAAAGAAGCTGGAGGATTGATCAAGGGGTTGGCAACTGGGGTTTAATGCAAAACAGTGCAAGGTAATGCAAATGGGGCACAAAGTCCCAGGGGCAATATATCATCTTGGGGGGGGACTTCAATGCTCCAAATACAAAAGATACCTAGGGGTGATCATCTCTGATGACCTCAAGGTTGATAGGCAATGTAACAAGGCAGCAGGCAAGGCTAGCAGGATGCTGGAATGAATAGGCAGATGTATCACCAGCAGAAAAGGAGGTGATGATTCCACTATATAGATCATTGATGAGGCCACACCTAGAGTACTGTGTCCAGTTCTGGAGGTCTAATCTATGAAAGAACATTGATAGGCTAGAGGCAGTTCAGAGGAGGGCAACCAAAATGGTGCAGGGACTGCATAACATACCCTTCAGGGATAGGCTGAGGGAATTAAATATGTATTCTCTGGAGGAGAGAAGGAAGAGGGGGGATATGATTAAGACATTTAAATACCTCATATGGATAAATAAAGTGCAGGAGAATACAATTTTTCAAAGAAAAAAATGCTTAAGGACAAGGGGGCACAAGATGAAACTGGAAGAAGGGAGGTTCAGGTGGAAATGAGAAAGTACTTCTTCACAGAGAGGGTGGTGGACAAATGGAACAGCTTGCTAACAGAGGTCATGGAGGCAGAAATGATTACAGCTTTAAAAAAAACTTGGGATAGCCATAGTGGGCTGCTGGTAGACAGGGGAGGGGGACAACCTATTACCAGCAGAATTTGAAAAAGCACATTTCTTAGGGATGATAGGGCAGACCCAATGGGCTGAAGGCCCTTATCTGCCAACAACATCTATGTTTTTATGTTTCAGCAGAACACCCATATATTTGAATGAATGAGCTATATCCAAAGGTTCTCCACTTATGTTTGTTACAGTGAAAATATCAGGTAATACAGTATATTTAACTTCTGCTACGTACCAAATAGAAAAAAAAATGTTGTGCCACAAGAAATCACCACTAGAGTAATTCTTTTGCTGAGGAGCTGCCCCCAATGGATGTGTAGAATCAAAAAATGAGAGGGGGGTGCTCTCAAACCTTTAAAGAAAGTCCCAAACACATGCATCTTTTGCAAACTAATATATTTGGTACATGCTTGTCATGATGTTTTGCCAGTCAAAAACTTCCTCTGGGGACTCTAAAATAAATTATATACATAACCATGAATTTATGTCTGTTTGTACATGGCTGATTTTATGTTTTAAATTAAGTGTATTAGCTGATTTGGACCCTTGAGACCCATTGCCATACCTATGTAACTCTTTAAACTTTTTAGTATGGTTAATGGTGTGCTAAACTAAATGCTGGCTACCTGCATGTACTCTATACAAAGAAACACTCTTTATACTGCAAAAATGGTTTACAGCATAAGTCAAAATCCACATTAGTTAAATTTTTTTTTAAACTTTTTCTTTTATTAATGAAAAAATCAGCAGGTCAACCATTCATTACAGATAAAATTTGTTATGAAATAACTTCATAATATTCAATATTTTATAAATGTGGGGCATACAAATTAAACATATAGCAATGTTGTAAAAACACATGACAAAAAGAAAATACAGATAATTGGTATACATCATATTTACAATACCGACCAGTCATGGTAAATTTAAATTGAGCCTTAGTTCTCTAGATCTAATATATTATTAAAGTTGGACCACATTTTGTCAAACTGATCTGGTTGTTTTTGAAGTATATAATGAACTTGTTCAATTTTATATAGAGAGAATAATGGATGGGGAAGGGTTTGATATGAGAATTTAATGCACACCCGAGTTGTGGGATGCTACATAAACCCCCGAGGGTGAAGCCCGAGGGATTTATCAAAGCATCCCACAATGAGGGTGTGCATTAAATTCTCATATGAAACACCCTCCCCATCTTTTATTTTTTATAATAACAGGCCAGCAATTTTTCTCCAGCAGTTTGTGAGACAGTTTGGCCCTGCCCACATACAGAATGTTGGCCAATGAGGCAGCAGCGTAGTTTGACTGGCATGGCTCATGAATGTCATAACAACCAGCTGGTTGTTATGGAAAATATCATCCTGGTCAGTACATTGAGAAAGATTGCTGACCAGTTATTATATATATTTATCATTAAATTTAGCCACATATTACAATCAGTTGATTTTATCTCTTTCCTGTTTTTAAGAATAAATTTATGTGCATTTATTATACCAATACAAATTCATTTTTGTTGGTCCACATTATGTTGTTGATTTAAACATCCATAGGTTAAGAGAAGAGTTTGATTATCCCTTTTGATGCTGATTTTTGTAATTTGTGACAGTGTATTCAAAATTTTGTGCCAAAATATTTCTAGTGATCTGCATCCCACCATCATATGTTCTAATGTAACGTTTTGTGTTTTACACCTTGGACATAGATTGGAGTAATTAGCATTCACCAAATTCAATCTATGGGGGGTGTAATAGGTACGATGTAAAATATTGTAATAGATTTGTTGTAATTTTGAAGAAATTATGCCTAGGTTAGACAAACTGATCATTTGTGTCTACTGATATTCTATGATGTGCTGTTGAGTTTTTGTTTGCCATTTCTGTTTTAGTGGTTGTAAGTTAAAGCCTTTATTGGACTGTATGAGGGTATATCATTTTGATGTTAATTTAGCATTGTTACCTTGACATAGATGTTGTTCCACTGTGTACTTAGAGGTTTATCCAGTGTGTTCCCATTATTACTGATGTAGTCGCAACTTTGGAGGTATCTAAAGAAATGAGTATTGTTTAATTTATACTTTTTTTAATAGTATCAAAATCTAATAATCCTTTGTAATCACAGAGATCTGAAATTTCCTTGATTCCATTCATATGCCACATTTTATAGCCAATATCAGATATACTGTAGATGACAGGAAATTACTATTCTGGAAGGGCAGCAACAAAGTCTCCAATGTTGGGATTCTACAACAACCCCCCAGAGGAGAACTGCCAACATAAGTTACACCAGCATTTAAGTGGCGTAAATGTAGTTGCACCCTCTGGGGGTTGTGTAGACCTGCCAGTAGACAAGCATCTGATTCATGTGTCCTCCCCCCGTACCGTGACCACCACAGTAGGCGCCCCACAGGGCATCTCTCACTCCCCCAGACCCCGATCCCCCACACAGTATGTGCCCAGCAGGGCATCTCACCCCCCTGTCCCCCAATCCCTCAACCTGTCCATGCCCCATAGGGCTGCCCACACACCACCCTGAACCCCACCACATAGGAGCCTGCAGAGCAGCTGTGGTACCCCAGGACCAGTTTCCCAAACCCAGGACCCTGCAATGCCACCAAATGTACATACCCCCTTATTCCCTGTTAGTCTAGTGGCCCACACCCCCCACCCAGCTGTGCCAGTCCACCCCACACCTCCCGGCCCATCCCCAGCCAGCAACTGGCACAGCCTGCCTCTCACCTCCACAGCCACCTGCCGACTGAGCTCTGTAGGAGCACTTCTTGTATAATCGTGCTCAATGCATAAATGTACATTACTACATTGAGCACGATTCTACAGTAGCGCTCCTACTTAGCTCAGTCGATGGCTGGCCATGGAGGTGAGAGGTGAAAATGTAGTCAGACAGCTGGTGGTGGGCCACTGGACTACCAAGGGAAGGCTGAGGTATGTACATGGTAAGGCATTGCTTTGGGGTTCAAGAAACAGGTCCTGGGGTATAACACAGCTGTCCTGCTGGGCATATCCATGTTTGGGGGATAGGGTGCTGGGGGGCTTTGGGGGGCACATGCACTCGCCAGTGGGGGAGATGTGACTTGCGACATGCCCTCAGTTACGCCCTTTGTTTGGTGTAGTCATCTGCATGTCGCAAGTACGAGACTTAGCTGTGGGGACCCTGCACTTTCTAGAACTGAGTGCAGGGTCCGTGTTACAACTGAGTTTGGCGCAAGTCACCTTTGGCAGCGACCTGCGCCATTCTTCTAGAATCGCGCCCAATGTTTTATGCTATAAACACATTTAGCTAACCTGCTTTGTTCCCTGATATATAGGGGCTACATGATGGGCAGGAGTGTGATATGGAAAATATATTCACTCCTGTAGAGTGAGCTCTGGATACTCACGAGTGCCGAGGCTGCTGGGAAATATCAGGAGCTCACGTCTGAAGTGAAATATTTCCATATCACTCCTACCATCTGTGTTCGATTTATACAATAGGGGTACGAGTTTCAGAAGTATTGTTATGATTTTTTGTGTTCTGTTTCTGTGTTTGCTGTTTCTGTGTGAGATTTTCTGAATAGGCTAGCAGTGTTACAAACTATGGGAAAAGCTGAGTGTGTTTTGCAGTGCTAAGTAAGTTAGCTTCAGGCAGCAGTGAGAAAGAAAATGTTTTGTGAAGGTGTCTGTTTTAGAATTCTGGTTGCTGTCAAGCTGAGAGGATCACAGCAATGGGTTGGGAGTGAGTCAGAGTATAGGAAACACCTGAGAATGTTTTGCCATGGTAACTGAGTCTGAGTTGGGTGCAGGCAGCAGTGAGAAAGAAATTGCTTTGTGAAGCTGTCTGTTTTAGAATTCTGGTTGTAGTCAAGTTGAGAGGATCATAGCAATGGGTTGGGAGTGAGTCAGAGTATAGGAAACACCTGAGAATGTTTTGCCATGGTAACTGAGTGGGCTGCCAGCAGCAGTGAAATGTCACTCACAGTGGTGATGTCACGACATGATTTATTTCAAGCCGTGATGTCACAACATGAAATATCTCATGTGGTTATGTCACCACAGTGAAGATACATGTTTTTATCACACTCATTTATCCTTCACCCTATTGTATAAATATATATATGCATATATATATATATATATATATATATATATATATACAGTATATATATATATATATATATAGAGAGAAGAGAGAGATAATACATATATATGTTCTCCAACTGGTTAATGGGTTTGGTAATTAGTTTGTATGATACCTAAAACAAAATAAAATATTTTGCTGTGTTTTACATTGTTTCTTATAAAGCAATGTGGAGAGAAAAGACTTTCTAGTTGCTAAGCAAGAAACCACATACAGTTAGCCCCAGCACTGTTGTGAGTTGTTCCAAGTGCTAAACTATGGGTTATGCTGTGGGCACATACCTGAACCTGGCTAATAGGTTATACCTGTCAAACTGTGCTAATTCTAAGATCTAAATGCTTCAGTAAGTTATATAACTACATCCTATAGAGACACAGAAGCATATACAATATAAAGACTACTGGTTCATCCAGTCTGTCCAGTGCCTACCTCAGTAGAGGAGCCAGTCTACTGTATTAGTGGCCAGATCACATCTGATTTCCCAGTCCCTTCCCTGGTTGGGCTCTTGCCACCTTCACTATCCCCCCTCTCTTGAGTTCTCCCCTCCCAGAATCATATGTCTGTCCCAACCATGTCTGTTCCAGCCATGCTTGAATGCATGTATCATGTGTATATTAACCAGCCCACGTGGCAGTTGGTTCCATTTGTCCACCACATATTCTGTAAAAAAAGTACTTCCTCTTGTTCCTTCTGAATTTACTCCACCACAGCTTTAGACTGTGCCTGCTCATGATGTTTCCCTCCTTGAACCTGAATATCCCTGCCAGTCCACTCTATTGTTGCCTTTGAGATACTTGAAGGTTTTGATCATGTCCCCCTTATCTCTTCTAGTCTCCAGAGAGTACATTTTATTTATTTATTTGAAAATTGATAACTGGGAGAGGCACACTGAGCCAAGGCATATTTCCAGGTGCAGCCTAGGGTGAGTGAAGTATAATAAAGAACAGCAGCACATTACATATAAGCAAAACATTTGAAACAGCACACAGTACAAATTTGTACAAAATAGACTAAATATTAAATAGTTGTGTATGCAGACAGCAAAGTGCAGAGCAGCACAGTAAGAAGCACCTAGCAAGTGCATTTTCAGAAGTGGTAGTAATACTTGGTGAGAGAACAATCACAGCTAGCAGTGGAACCAGTGAACCAGAGGAGTGGCTATCTCTGCAAAGCAGATAGATATTATAGTGAAACCAGCCCACGTGGCAGTTGGATCCATCTGTCCACCACATATTCTGTAAAAAAGTACTTCCTCTTGTTCCTTCTGAATTTACTCCGCCACAGCTTTAGACTGTGCCTGCTCATGATGTTTCCCTCCTTGAACCTGAATATCCCTGCCAGTCCACTCTATTGTTGCCTTTGAGATACTTGAAGGTTTTTATCATGTCCCCCTTATCTCTTCCAGTCTCCAGAGAGTTTTTGAAGGTTTGCAGATAGATAGATAAAGTAGATCACTGGAAACAGGGGAGGTACTCAAAGACTGGAGGACAGCAGATGTAGTCCCCTTATACAAAAGTGGGAACGAAGAGGAAGCAGGGAACTACAGACCAGTCAGCCTCACCTCGGTAGTGGGGAAGATCATGGAAGCACTACTGAAGGAGAGATTGGTGGAACATCTGGTTGTCAATGGACTACAGGACCCAAGGCAGCATGGTTTCACCAGGGGAGGTCATGTCAGACCAACCTCATTGAATTTTTGACTGGGTGACTAGGGAGGTGGATCAGGGAGGACAGTGGACATGCCTATCTGGACTTCAGCAAGGCCTTTGACACTGTGCCACATAGAAGACTATTACACAAACTGGGGAATATGGGTGTGGGCAGAACAGTAGTGTGGTGGGTAGGTAACTGGCTGGGTGGCAGGACACAGAGGGTGGTGGTAAATGGCTGTCACTCCACAGAGGAAGAGTGACCAGTGGGGTACCACAGGGATCAGTGCTGGGACCGGTCCTATTCAACATCTTCATCAGTGACATGGCAGGGACCTAGAAGGCAGAATTTCACTGTTCACTGATGACACAAAGCTCTGTAACAGAGTAGACACACCAGAGGGTGTAGACAGAATGAGAAGTGACCTGCAGAATCTTGAAGAATGGTCAGGGTTTGGCAGTTGAAATTCAATGCAAAAAGTGCAAGATAATGCATATGGGGCACAATAACTTAGGCACAATATATCAGTTGGGGGTGAGGATACGCATGCACAAAGCAGGAAAGGGATCTTGGGGTTATCATCTCTGATGACCTCAAGGTAGGGAAACAGTGTGACAAGGTAGCAGGTAAAGCAAATAGGATGCTGGGATGTATAGGCAGGGGCATTACCAGCAGGAAAAGGGAGGTCATAATTCCGCTATACAAGACACTAGTGAGGCCCCACCTGGAGTACAGTGTACAGTTCTGGAGACCATACCTACATAAGGACATAGACAGGGTAGAGAAGGTTCAGAGGAGGGCAACAAAGATGGTGCATGGATTGCATCACAAGTCCTATGAAGACAGGTTGAAGGAATTGAACATGTACTCCCTGGAGAGAAGGAGGAGAGGGATATGATAGAGACATACAAGTATCTTACAGGGAGGAACAGGGTGCAGGAAAACACTATTTTTAAGCGAAAAAGATGTTCCAGGACTAGAGGGCATGGGATGAAGTTGGAGGGAGGACGATTCAGAGGAAACATGAGAAAGAATTTCTTCACAGAATGGGTGGTGGACAAGTGGAACACCCTGCCAGAGGAAGTGGTGGGGGCTGAAACAATCATGGGATTTAAGAATGCATGGGGTAGACATAAAGGAATTCTGGAGGTCAGGGGTAAGGTACAACAGACTTCTAGGAAAACAAACTGAACTTACAATCTCAAATGGGCAGACTGGGTGGGCCATAGGCCCTTATCTGCTGACACTGTCTATGTATCTATGTAACAATATAGAACAATCACTGATTGCCTGGGGGGTGAAATAACTGCTCATCCTCATAATGGACGAAGAGAACTCTAATGGTGTTGGGGTTTAATCAAGGCAGGAGCGGCAATTCAGCTGGCTGTTTACTCTGATGGTAATGGCTCAACCATGATTGTGTCATGAATAATGATAACAGGAACAGGTGGGGAAGGGTTGAAGTGTCATCTGGTGACTGTGGGATCCAGGAGATGGAAAGAGGTGGAGGGAGGAGGGGAGTTGGTTCCAAAGTGGAGGAAGTGGATAGAAAGCAGACTGCCCAGCAGAGGATCGGGGATGTGGAGTAGCAAAAGTGAGATGGTCCTACATGGAGCAGAGAAAACAGGAAGCAGGGGTAGTTGGGAGAGGAGAGATGAAAGGTAAGAGGGAAGGGAACCAAACCAGTATTTGGATACGAAGGAGATGCAGTGAGTCTGATGAAGAGAGGGCAGAGGTAGGATGGATATGGGTGAGTACAGTGAGCAATGTTGAGGTCTAACATTTTATCACTGGATCTCCCCCTGCTGATCATGGATCATCTTAGTCACTATTTGAACGGCCTGCAGGCAGTCCCTGTTCTTTTTTCAGATGTGGACCACAGAAGTGGATGCAGAACTCCAAGTGAAGCATGACTACTGAATGATGTTGTGGTAGGATTTCTTTCTGTCATCTGCTCAAAAAGGTGCTGCCTATACATCTGAACATCCTGTTTGCCTTGTTGTACATCTTGTTACATTGTACTGAGTTCTTCCAGTTGTCCTTGATTATGATTCACAGGTCTCTCTCCTCTGTTGTTTGTTCCAAGTGCACTCCTGCCATCCAGTATTTAATCCTAAGGATTTTTTCTTCCCAAGTGCATGACCTTATACTTTTTTAACATTGAATCTTAGCTGACAGACTCCAGACCATCTCTGCAACATGGCAAGACTCTCCTTTCACTACCGGATGCCTTACTTACTGTCCTGCATGCTGCATTTTTTGGTACCATCTGCAAACAGTGACATTGTGCCCTGTATGTCTTCCCTGATGTCACATATGAACTCAGTAAAAAGCACCGGGCCTAGGACCAACCACTACAGCACACTGTACTGGGTCATAATGTCATACGCTTAATAACATACTGCATTATAGTGCACCCCAGACCTGTACACTCTCGGAGTTGGATCCCCCCGGAGTTTTCTTTCCTAAATGGGTGGTACAAGAACTGGAACCTGAGTAGTGGGAGGCAGCATTAGCTTTTTCTTTGGAATAAGATCCACCTCCGCCTCCACCCCAAACTTTTTTCTGATTCATGTGGGAGGGGTATGAGATAGCTGTAGCATGCTGTAACATGATACACTAGTTTGGGACCTTATCAACCAACAGACATGCCTGTGCAGTGGAGAACAGGACAGAATAGAAGATATTTAATGCCTTAAAACTGACTTAAAAATCCTTTGGAACAAATGACTATCAGAGCCACCTGGGGCCTCAGAAGGAGACCTGGACACACGTTTTTCTTAAACATTATATACTGTATATGTATAGTTTATATACAATTTGTCTTTAGTAGTTTCAAAACTTTGAAAGCATTCACACACACACACACACACACACACACACACACACACATATACACACACACACACACATATGCACACCCCTCCCCAAGCAGAACACTGCTGGATAAGGTATTTAGGAAGCTTGTCATACTTACCAAAAGTCTAGCAATGTGAATCCTGGCAACTAGTACTGGAACCCACTCGAGAGGGAGCAATATTAGACTTGATACTCTCAAATGGAGATGGAGAGAGGATCACAGATGTAGAAGTGGGTAGCCATCTGGGAACTAGCGACCATCGAACAGTATGGCTCACAATAAACACAGTAATAGAGTCAAGCCATACAAAGACAAAAGTACTGGACTTTAGAAGGGCTGATTTTGCCATAATGGGTGAGTGCCTAAGGAATGCACTAGCAAATGGGCAGGAAGGAGGGGTGGAAGAACAATGGGGAATAATAAAAACTGCCATCACAGAGGTAACAAGCCTTTGTGTGAAGCAAATAAACAAAACAAGATGATGTAAGAAACCACTATGGTTCTCAAAGGAAGTGGCAGTGAAGGTTCAGGAGAAAAAGAAAGCATTCAAAGTGCACAAGGAATCGTATAAGGAGCAGGACAGAGAACTATCAGTTAAAGCAAAAGGAGGCCGGAAGGCAGTCAGAACAGCAAAGGCCCAAACCGAGGAAAAGATAGCCAACTCAGTTAAGAAGGGGATAAAACCTTTATAGGTACATCAGGGAGCGAAGGAAGACCAAGGGAGGGATAGTGAGGCTTAATAAAGGGAGGGAGGGTGGGCAGAGGGAGACTGTGAAAAGGCAGAGATACTAAACAAATATTTTTGCTCAGTATTTACAAAGGAAGAGGGAGGTACCTAAAACAAACAGTAGAAACACTCTGGATATAGAAGTTGATACTGGCCCATTTACAGAAGAAAGGGTTCTGAAAGAACTCTTAAAACTGAAGGTGGACAAAACAAGGGGCCTGATGGTATTCATCCCAGAATTCTAAAAGAACTAAGGGTAGAACTAGTGACACCACTGACTACCCTTTTAACAAATCATGGAGGATGGGTGGTACCCGAGGACTGGAGGAGGGCAGATGTGATTCCCTTCACAAAAGTGGGAGCAAGGCAGAAGCAGGAAACTATAGACCTGTTAGTTTAACCTCAGTGATAGGAAATAATGGAATCACTTCTAAAGGAAAGAATTGTCGAGTATCTAGAGGCCAGAGGGCACAGGACCCTAGGCAGCATGGATTCTCAGCGGAAGGTCATGCCAGATGAATCTGATAGATTTCTTTGACTGGGTGACCAAAGTAGTAGATCAGGGAGGGCTGTGGAGATGGCCTACCTAGACTTTAGCAAGGCATTTGACACAGTCCCACACAAAAGATTAATATGCAAGTTAGCCAGCCTGGGAGTGGGTCCCAAGATGACAGCCTGGGTAAAGAATTGGCTGGAGAATAGGACACAGAGAGTTATAGTAAATGGAGTCCACTCAGAAGAAAGGAGGTTACTGGTGGGTACCGCGGTTCAGTATTAGGACAGGGCCTCTTCAATGTCTTTATAAGTGACATTGCAGAAGGACTGGAAGGAAAAGTATGTCTCTTTGCAGATGACACTAAGATCTGCAACAGAGTTGATGCACAGGGTGGGGTGGAAAGGATGAGAAGGGCTTGGCAAGGTTAGAGGAATGGTCAAATGTATGGCAGCTTAGATTCAATGCTAAGAAGTGCAAGGTAATGCACCTGGGAAACAAAACCCAGGGAAGAGTACACAATAGGGGTGAGATACTAACAACAACAAGAATGGAAAAGGACTGGGGTAGTCATATCAGATGACCCAAAGATGGGCAAGCAATGTGAGAGGGCAGCAAGGAGGGTTAGGGGGATACTGGGATGCATGGGAGGCATCACCAGTAGAAAACAGGAAGTTATTAGCCCTCTGTACAGACAGATGGTGAGACCCCATCTGGAGTACTGTGTGCAGTTCTGGAGACCCAATCTCCGCAAGACATAGACAGGATGGAAGCTGTCCAGAGGAGGGCAACTAAATGGTGCAGGGTCTGCACCGGAGTCGTATGAAGAGAGGACTTAAGGAGCTAATATGTATAGCCTGGAGGAAAGGAGGGAGGGGGACATGATAGAAACTTTCAAGTACCTCAAGGGAATCAACAAAGTCCAAGAGGGTAGCATCTTTCAAAAAAGAGGTGTGCAAGAACAAGAGGCACAATTTGAAGATGGGGCGGCTCAGAGGTAATTTAAGGAGTATTTTTTCTCAGACAGGGTTGTGGATGCATGGAGCGGCCTTCCGGAGGAGGTTGTGGAGTCAAAATCAGTGGGGGAATTCAAGCATGCATGGGATAGTAATAAGGCAATTCTGGAGGGTGGGGGTAGGAAGAAGTAGGCTGCTGGTTAACTAGGATCTGCAGCTTATCCGGTAGGTAGGGAAATGGGCAGACTGGGTGGGCCAAGCGGTCCTTATCTGCCGTCAAATTCTATGTTTCTATGTTTCTATGTTTCTGGCTGTGACTAAAGGTGTTTACAACTGAATGATAATAAGCACATTTGCTTCACTTGCAAATAGGTAGGCATTTGTGTCTAATTTATGTTTGTCTTACTGTAGGTTGCACATATAATCTTTGATTTCAAGTATTTGCTAAATTGTAAATGTAGGTATCAGCATTCTGTTATTAGTTAGTGCTGATTGTGGTATGTGACAAGATCATTTTTTTTTTTTACAAATGAAGTGCGTGGTAGGAATCTGAAAACAGACTTTGATGATAAAGTGTGTTTTTTCTTCTAAGTTTGAGATGTATTAGAAAACACTGAACAAGAAATCAATTGGTGATTTTAAAAGCTATTCTGATCAGAGCTGACATAAAAAAAAAAAACAATCTTAATTTTTTTTTGTCATGGACACTAGAAATAGGATGTCAGCATTCACTCCATTAAACCTGTTTTTCAGGTTTTTTATAGCATCTTGCCAAGGCAATCTTCCCAGAATGCAATCTGTCACGAGGGGAAGAGGTTGAGATTGTTTTAATCATGAAGCATTGGTGCTGAGTTTATATGTGGTAAGTAGGTAGGGTAAGATGTTTTGAATGTGGCAGTAGGATTTAGCATGTGCACTGCTTTAAAATCATTTCACAGTATTTTATACTTTCTTAAAAAGATACTCCACATTTGTGTGGGGGCTGTGGTATTCAAACCTAGATCTCCAGATTTTCAGAGAAGAGCCTTAAACCACTGTGCTATACTGCCTCCCTAGTTATGGCAGTCATCTGTTTTATGATTTAGCATTCACTCCATTAAACCTATTTTTCAGATTTGTTATAGCATCTTGCCAAGGCAATCTTCCCAGAATGCAATCTGTCATAGGTACATCAGGGAGTGAAGGAAGACCAAGGAAGGGATAGTGAGGCTTAATAAAGGGGAGGGAGGGTGGGCAGAGGGTGACTGTGAAAAGGCAGAGATACTAAACAAATATTTTGCTCAGTATTTACAAAGGAAGAGGAGGTACCTAAAACAAACAGTAGAAACACTCTGGATACAGAAGTTGATACCAGCCCATTACAGAAGAAAGGGTTCTGAAAGAACTCTTAAAACTGAAGGTGGACAAAGCAATGGGACCTGATGGGATTCATCCCAGAATTCTAAAAGAACTAAGGGTAGAACTAGTGACACCACTGACTACCCTGTTTAACAAATCATGGGAGGATGGGTGGTACCGAGGACTGGAGGAGGGCAGATGTGATTCCCCTTCACAAAGTGGGAGCAAGGCAGAAGCAGGAAACTACAGACCTGTTAGTTTAACCTCAGTGGTAGGGAAAATGATGGAATCACTTCTGAAGGAAAGAATTGCCAAGTATCTAGAGGCCAGAGGGGCACAGGACCCTAGGCAGCATGGATTCACAGCGGGAAGGTTATGCCAGACAAATCTGATAGATTTCTTTGACTGGGTGACCAAAGTAGTAGATCAGGGAGGGGCTGTGGACATGGCCTACCTAGACTTTAGCAAGGCATTTGACACAGTCCCACATAAAAGATTAATATACAAGTTAGCCAGCCTGGGGTGGGTCCCAAGATGACAGCCTGGGTAAAGAATTGGCTGGAGAATAGGGACACAGAGGTAATAGTAATGGAGTCCACTTTGAAGAAAAGTGGGGTTACTAGTGTGGGTGCCGCGGGAGTTCAGTGGGACGGTCCTCTTCAATGTCTTTATAAGCGACATTGCAGAGGGACTGGAAGGAAAGTAAGTCTCTTTGCAGATGACACAAAGATCTGCAACAAAGTTGATGCACAAGGTGGGGTGGAAAGGATGAGAAGGGGCTTGGCAAGGTTAGAGGAATGGTCAAATGTATGGCAGCTTAGATTCAATGCTAAGAAGTGCAAGGTAATGCACCTAGGAAACAAAAACCCAGGGGAAGAGTACACAATGGGGGGTGAGACACTAACAACAACAAAAATGGAAAGGGACCTGGGGGTAGTCATATCAGATGACCTAAAGGTGGGCAAGCAATGTGAGAGGGCAGCAAGGAGGGCTGGGGGGATACCGGGATGCACAGGGAGAGGCATCACCAGTAGAAAACAGGAAGTTGTTATCCCTCTGTACAGACAGCTGGTGAGACCCCATCTGGAGTACTGCGTGCAGTTCTGGAGACCCAATCTCCGCAAAGATATAGACAGGATGGAAGCTGTCCAGAGGAGGGCAACTAAAATGGTGCAGGGTCTGCACCGGAAGACATATGAAGAGAGACTTAAGGAGCTTAATATGTATAGCCTCGAGGAAAGGAGGGAGAGGGGGGACATGATAGAAACTTTCAAGTACCTCAAGGGAATCAACAAAGTCCAAGAGGTTAGCATCTTTCAAAAAAAGAGGTGTGCAAGAACAAGGGGCACAATTTGAAGATAGAGAGGGGCTGCTCAGAGGTAATTTAAGGAAGTATTTTTTCACAGAGAGGGTTATGGATGCATGGAACGGCCTTCCAGAGGAGATTGTGGAGTCAAAAACAGTGGTGGAATTCAAGCATGCATGGGACAGTCATAAGGCAATTCTAGGGGGTGGGGGTAGGAAGAAGTAGGCTGCTGGTTAACTAGGATCTGCAGCTTATCCACTAGGTAAGAAAATGGGCAGACTGGGTGGGTCAAGCAGTCCTTATCTGCCGTCAAATTCTATGTTTCTATGTTTCTATGGGAGGGGTTGAAATTGTTTTAATCATGAAGCATTAGTGTTATTCTTAAGCTTATTCTGAATGTTTCTGATTTTATGGGTATTTATTGAATTTTCCGAATTTTATTTATTTGTGCAGCACCTTGATATTTGAAAGGCGATATATTAAATAAAGCTTATTATTATTACTAGTAGAAGTAGTAGTAATGTATTTAGAAATACAATTTTTAATTGTCTTTACAGTTAAACATGCAGTTTCATGTCAGGGCACTTTTTTTGGGGGGGGGGGGTTCAAATTATTTTAAACATGGGTACAGTACTTGGTAAATTTATTTATTTTATTTATTTGGATTTTGGTAACCGGGTAAGCCCGCTGAGACCAGAAGTCCCTTTTTCAGGGGTGACCCAGAATTAGTTACATAAAGATACATTTAAAGGCAATATTTACAGTAATTACATATTATACACAAATATACATTGCGACAGCATACAGGGATAGGACAATCAGGCTCACAATTAGACTTCAGTCATGATTTACAGCTATTACATTAGTTTCATAGATAAACATTAGTAAACAGCATCCAGTAGTAGACATCGGGTTCACATTCAGACACCTGGTTACCCACCAGTTAGGAGGGTAGTTAGCCAGCACAGAGGAATTAATGTCGTAGTCTAGGTAGTATAAAGACAGGATGGAGGGAGGTTCAGAGCAGTTCAACAGGCATACAAACTTTGATGATAAAGTGTATTTGTTCTTTCAAGTTTGAGAAGTATGTATTATATATAAGTATAACCGTGTTGTAAATGGTTAAGTAGGCAGTGGTTTAAGGCTCTGAGCTACAAACCAGGAGACCTGGGTTTGACTCCCACAGCCTTCACTTGCATACTGTGTGACTCTGTGCAAATCACTTAACTTTCTTGTGCTCCCAGGTCACACCTGTAAACAAGCTTTCAGCTTAGTGTGTCTCTTCTGGTAAAAAAAAAAGTGCCTAGAATTATTTTTTTAATATAGTTGAGTTTATATGTGGTAAGTAGGTAGGGTATGATGTTTTGAAAAGTGGGAGTAGAATTTGGCATGCACACTGCTTTAAAATAATTTCACAGTATTTTATACTTTCTTAAAAAGATACTCCACATTTGTGTTGGGGCTGTGGGATTCAAACCTAGATCACCAGATTTGCAGAGAAGAGCCTTAAGCCACTGTGCTATACTGCCTCCCCAGTTATGGCAGTCATCTGGTTTATGGTTCATGGTGTTGGTGTAGTAAGCATGCTAACATACAAAAATGCCAGCAGAATAGGCCTAGTGGGCTTTCATGTCTGTTCTTTTGGTCAGTCCCCACCCTGGGAGCTGACCTTGCTGCCCCACCGCTCTCTCAGGCTTCTCCCTTCCCAGTCCAGGGGAGAGCTAGCTAACTGGGGTTTCTGTAAGACAACAGCTACTAAATAGCTGTTCTTGATGTGGTGCCTGTGTGCCTACACTATGTAATCTGTTTATCTACTGTTACTCATGTATCTCCAGTGAATGATTGTTATAACTGTCCCCTTGGAGCAAAGGAATGCAGGGTTCTACTTTCAGTACTTCCTAGTTCCAAAATGGGCAGGAGACCTGAGACCTATTCTAGATCTGAACTTTTTTATAGAATACAAGATGTTCAGAATGGTCACACTGCAAGGCCTTCTTCCACTGCTGCAAACCAGGGACTGGATTTGCTCCCTAGATAAGCTGGATGCTTACCTGCACATCAAGCTCTGCAACTCACACAGGAAATATCTAAGATTCCTGTTTCAGGTAGAATGCTACCAGTTTAGAGTATTGCCCTTTGACTTGTCATCTGCACTATGGCTGTTTACCGAATATTTAGCAGTGGTGGTAGGGATGGTCTATTTATCTTCCCATATCTGGATGACTGGCTTCTCAAAGCTTGCTCCAAGGAGCAGCTTTCCCACACCCTAGACCATACCAGACACCTGTTCAACACTCTAGGGATTACAGTGCATTATCTTCTTTGAGACAATCTCTTGCACCAGATTATAACACATGGGATATCAGCCACAGGCTTCATTTCTTCCAGATGACTTTTCAGCAGTTGACCCTAGGACCTCCCTTTAATGTTACCATGTGGTGTCTGTATGGCAGGTATAAAAGGGGGAGGTGCCAGCTACTCCTCAGTTCTTTTCAACCATGGCCTGCATGCAACAATTCCTCCTTTGGAGCTCTGTTTACCAGTTGCCGATGAAGAGTTCTGCTGACCAAATGTTCATTCTAAACGGGTTCATCTAATGATGTCTTTGGATCCCTTATTCTGCAAGTGTGCCTGTGGCCACAGAATCACTACAGAGGACCTCCATAATGTCTATGTTCGGTGTCTTGGTCCTGAACATGACACCCAGGACTGTATCCTCTGTAAGTGGTTGAACAAGGCCATCAACTGTCGAGCAGCTTTGTGAGTTCCTCATGGTGCAAAAGGTTGCCCTTCTGAAGCAGCAGCAATGCTCCAAGTCAAACAGGAAGTCTTCAACATCCTCTTCAAGGTCTCACTGCTCTGCAGGTGGGTCCTCCTCATCGATGGGACAGAGTCCTGATAAGAAACATGGCGGCAGAATGAAGCACGTTTCTACCACGCCCTCATCATCGTCGACAAGTACTCCGATTACTACCAGAAAGGTAAGTATTAAGAGGGTTGCCACTGTAATATTGTCTTCTGCATCATCGATGACTGTTGGCTCCTCTCTTCCCTTGTCAGTGGCTCCTCCATCGATGGTGGGTTCTGGTGTGAAATTGCAGCTTCCATCACTGCAGCACCCCCCAAGGTTTCTAGCCATCGTCCATTGACGATGGTTTCTGGCCCGTCGACAATCCTCTCATCGACGACCAGCCTTACTACAAAGGGCTCTATGTTAGCACCCTTGTTGATGATCCTGGGGTCCTATACACACCCCTCATCGATGGCTATTCACTTGGTTTCATTGCCGTCTTCAATAATGTCATTGGTCCCTATTCACTTAATCCAGTCTACTCCAGCTACTTCCACTGGGCAGATGGCCAAAATTGATGTCCAGGCTCTAGTAAATACTATCCTGGACCTTACACAGACTCCTCGCCACCCTAGTGAAGGGTTGGCTCAGTTTTTTTCCCCCTCTTGACCTTCCTCAACTCAGAGAATGGCCAGTTCTTCCCCTGTCTCCACAGGTTTTCACACTCAGGAAGTAGACATGGATGACCCTTTCCTGCAGGACTGGGATTTGGCTGACCTGGAGGATGAGGACGGTATGGACCAGGAAGACTCCCCTCAGTCCTTCTCAGCCACCTCATCAGTTCAGGGTGAACCTACTCCTGAACTCCCATGTTCTCCGCCAGATGATCCCACATTTTTGAACATTATAATATACCTCCAGAAAATGTTTGGGTTCCAGAGCACTGAGCAGGATGTTTCAAGAAAGAAGTTGGCACAGTATTTAGGGGTACCAGAATGCTCCACTCTGGTTGTCTCTCCTTTGGTGGACACCTTTGAAGAGGCTATTTGGACTGCTTGGAAGCAACCTTTCAAAATTCCCTCCAATCCTCATAAGGCTGATAGGATTTATCAGGCCCCGGTGGACCATCCCTACTTCATGTCTCCACCTCAGGTGGACACTGTGGTGATCAGTGCCACTCATGATAGGTCCTCTAGACCTCAGCATGTGAGTGTTCAACCCCCTGTTAAGGAATCCAAGAAACTGAATGTAATAGGGAAAAGGGTTTATGCCTCGGCTACTACGTCTTTCCGTATACTTAATTACATAGGACACCTCCTGAAATATCTAGAGAAAATCCTAAAAGCCTCCCAAGCAATGGTCCTGTCCCTCCCTATGGGTTCTACCCAGAAGGATCTGACTGCCAAGATGTCTATGGCGGTGGCTGTTTGCTGCCATCTGCTCAGGGCCACCTATGATGCCGTTGAAACTGCAGCCTGTACGTCCTTGGCAGGTGTATGTCTCAGACGTCATGCTTGGCTCAGAGTGTCAGGACTTTCACAGGACATGCAACAATCTATCCTTAATGTTTCCTTTAAGGGTGATCAGCTATTTGGTCCACAGACTCAAGAAATGTTGAAGGACTTACAGGATTCAGGTCATACCCTTCAATCGACCTGAACTCTGTGCTATCCAAAAGTAAAACTGGTCTTCAGGGAATCCTCCAGGGGCCACCCCTACAGGGCGAGTCCCAATGCTCAAAGACAACCTACCAATAAGCAAAAGCCTCAATTGACATTGAAAATGTCCCGTTATGCCCCTGCTATTCCACAGCAGGGTCAGCCTTCTTCCTGAAGGTCTTCTTCCAGTCATGGGACCAGAGACCCTTCCCTCAGCCATCTGGAGCAGGTTTTCCCTGCACCTACAAGGGTGGCAAGCCATTTCTTCTGACCTGTGGCTCCTGCAATTAACTGAGTCAGGACACACACTGGTGTTCACAGAGTTTCCACTTACTTTGCCACCAAGGGTCTCTCATTATCCCCAGACCAAGCAGTGGTATTATGGAATGAAACTGATGCTTTGCTTACAAAAGGTGGCATTGAACCAGTTCTCCTTCCACAGAAGGGTATGGGATTTTACTCCCATTTTTTTCTGGTTCCCAATTGGAAGGGGGACTTATGCTCCATTTTAGATCTAAGGTGTCTCAACCTTCATATCAAATACCAAAAGTTCAGGATAGTGTCTCTCCTGACACTTCTCCCCTTGCTGAACAAGGGAGATTGGCTCTGCTCTCTTGATATGAAGGACGCCTACCTCTATATCCAGGTGCACCCTGTTCACAGATGGTTTATCCGTTTTTTGTTTCAGGGTCATCATTATCAGTTCAGGGCCCTTCCATTAGGCCATTCCTCAGCCCCGAGGGTATTCACAAAATGCCTAGAGGCATTCTCAGTGTCTCTCCTCAGGGAAGGCCTGTATGTCTTTCCCTACCTGGGGATAGCTGTAAACTATCCAAAGTCCAAAATGGACCCAGCGTAATGCCTCTTCTATATTGGAGCCATGTTAGATACCTCCTTGGGGATGGCATATTTGCCAATGGTTCTTGCAGATGCCCTGATTGCTTTGGTGCACAGCCTAGAGTCCAACAGACTGGTCTCAGAACAAGATTACCTGTGCCTCCTAGGACTTTTGGCAGCCTCAATTCTGATGGCTCCCAATGCTAGGTTGAATATGAGGGTCCTTCAGTGGTCCCTGAGAGTCCACTGGGACCAGAAGGAGGAGGATTTAGATGCCCCAGTCCTGATGTCTTTCCTGTCTCTTTGAGCTTCACAATGGTGGAATTTTAGTGACAACTTATTGCGAGGCATGCCATTTCATTCTCCTGTCCCATGTCTCATTCTGACTACAGATGCCTCCTTGACAGGGTGGGTGCTCATCTCTTGCACATCCAGTTCCAAGGATCCTGGATGCCAGTAGAGACCTGTCTCCACATCAGTGTCTTGGAGATGAGGGCAGTCCTCTACACCTTACAGATGTTCGAGATTCTCTTTCTCCCTGGTTGCCTTCAGTTGCAATCAGACAATTCTGCTGTAGTTCACTACCTAAACAAGCAAGGAAGCACTCATCTATACCCTCTCTGCATAGAATCGATGAGGGTCTGGTACTGGGCGATTCAGAGAAATATCTATCTTCTGGCAGTCCACATCTCTGGGGTGTCCAACACCCTGGCAGATGCTATGAGCAGATCCACTGCATGGACCCACGAGTGGGAAATCCTACCAGATGTTCTAAATGATGTCTTCCTCCAATGGGCTGACTGGAGTTGGACCTATTTGCCTCACCACAAAACACAAAACTACCTCTTTACTGCTCTCTCGAGGGAGGTCCTGGAACTGTGTGGTGGGATGTATTATCTCTTTCCTGGACAGAAAGATTTCTTTACGCCTTACCGCCATTTCCTCTCATTCAGAGAGTACTACTCAAACTGGTCCGAGACGAGGTGTCTATGATTCTCATAGCACCATTCTGGCCAAGACAGATTTGGTTCCCTCTGCTTCTACAGCTTTCAGAACTGGATCCCCTACCTCTGTTAATTTGCCGGGCTCTGTTGTCCCAGGTGCAAGGTTCCCCGCTACACCCAGACCTTCACTCCCTCCATCTGCATGACTGGCTCCTGAGGAAATAGTTCTCTTGTGCTTCAGGGTGTCCCCAAAGGTGGCAGAAGTCCTCCAGGCTGCCAGGAAACAGTCTACATGGTCTTTCTATTCTACAAAGTGGAAACTCTTCTCCTTTTGGGTGTCTACTCAGGACTTAGACCCTCATGAGTGTTCCTCTCACAGCATCTTAGACTATTTGCTCTTCTTGTTGGAGGGTGGACTAAAATATTCCTCTGTAAAAGTCCACCTTTCGGCCATTGCCACATTCCATTTACCTGTGGGAAACAAACCATTGTCACAGTTACCTTTGATCAGAACCTTTTTAAAAGGCATTCTGTACCTTCATCCCCCTATCCAGGATCCAGTCTCTGTGTGGGATTTAAATTTTGTGCTTGAAAATTGACTATGCATCCTTTTGAGCCCACTGAATCCAGTGAGCTCCATTATCTTTCTTGGAAAACTATATCCTTAGTTGTCATTATATTGGGTAGACGTATTTCAGAGTTACAGGCACTAATGTGCAAACCTCCCTACCTGCAATTTCATAATGATAGGGTGACTTTATGCACCAATCCATTGTTTTTGCCGAAGGTTGTTTCTGAATTTACTTTAAGTCGGGTTATCCACTCACCAGTGTACTATGCAGAGCCGGTGAATCCAAGGGAATCCCTGCTTCATACTCTCAATGTGCGTAGAACATTGAGTCTTTATCTTCTCCGCACCTCACAGTTGTGAAAAACTGAGCAAATTTTTGTTTCCTTTGCCCCTGGAAATCAGGGCATTCAGATTTTGAGGCAGTGCTTGTCCACATGGTTGGCCAACTGCATTTTGTTTATCTATAAAAAATACAAAAAACCTCTCACGGGGTTGTAAAACCCCATTCCACCAGAGGCAAGGCTGCCTCCATAGCATGTTTCTGAGGCATCTCTGCCTTAGAAATCTGCAAAGCCACCATGTGGTCTACTGTACATCCATTCACAAAACATTGCAGTCTAGACATCGCTTCCAAGAAGCAAACTGCTTTTGAATGGGCAATTTTATGAGGCCTCCTGTCTTAAGTCCTGATAGTTCACTTTCTCCTCCCCTTGGCATAATAACTGCTTGGGAACCTTCCCATGTGATATGACCTGATGCTAGAGATTGTCTCGAGGAAGATAGTACAGTTGCATAAGAACTTACCGTAACAGTAGATCATCAAGAGTATCTCTTGCAGCAGGTTATGCAGCCCCACCCACCTTCCCCCTTGCTATTACTTCAGAAGGGTTCCTTGCTTCTTTCCTTTCATGACTCCACAAGTTGCTGCCTTATTTCCCTCCTCGGTTCTCATTGGAGGCCTGAGAAATGGTTTCTCATTCAGTCGCTAGGATGGAAAAGAACTGAGGAGTAGCTGGGACCTCCTGCTTTTCTCCTTTCTCGCTCCAGGGCCTGGAGTTTTTGGTGAGACTCGTTGTCCAGTTCTTGGAAAGGGAGGTTTCTGTATGCTTTTCTTCCTTTCCCTCTAATCCATAGAGTACTAATCAAGCTTCAAATGGAGGGGGCAACTCTGATACTCGTTGCCCCACTGTGACTTTGTCAGATTTAGTTCTCCTTACTGCAACAGCTGGCAGTGGAACCTTCAGTACTCCTGCCATTATGCCAGGGTCTTCTGTCACAGGAGCAGGGAACACTGGTCCATCCAAACCTCAAATCACTCCACCTTCATACATGGCTCCTGAAGACATGGCCATTGCCAGGTTTGTAGTGTTCCAAAAGGTGGCTGATGTCTTGGTGGCTGCTATAAAGCCCTCCACCAGAGCCACTTACTCCATGAAGTGGAAGCGATTTGCTTTGTGGGTTGCTTCTCACCAACTGGACCCCTTTAGCTGTCCAGTGCACCAGGTTCTAGAGTATTTGCTGTCCTTATCTGATGCAGGCCTACAATGCTGTTCTATTAAGGTGCACTTGACTGCCATTTCAGCCTTCCACATGCCTATTTGTGGTAGTACAGTTGCACAGCTGGAGGTGGACTGTACATTTTTGAGAGGCATTCTGCACTTGAAGCCTCCTATCCGCAATCCTGTCCCAGTTTGGGACCTGAATTTTGAGTAAGCAAAGATTACTTTGTCTCCTTTAGAGCCAGCTGAGACTTGTGGCCTACACTTTCTGTCACGGAAAGCATTATTTTTGCTTGCTATTACTTTAGCTTGAAGAATTTCAGAGCTTCAAGCTCTAATGTGTGTCTTCTTATTTGATTTTTCACAAAGACAGGGTGTCTTTACGTACCAGTCCTAAGTTTCTACCAAAAGTGGTGTCTGAGGTACTCTGAATCAAATCATCCACCTTCCAGTTTATTTTCCTGAGCATGCCAATCCAGGTGAATCATTGCTCCAACTTTAGATGTACATAGAATACTCAGGTACTATATACACCATACAAAGGACTATAAGAAGTTTTCACAGCTTTTTGTTTCCTTCGCCCCCAGGAAAGAAGATGTTCCTGTTTCTAAACAGTGCTTGTCCAAATGGTTGGCCATCTGTATTACTTTTTGTTATAGGAAGTAGGGTAAGGAACATCCTGGGGTTGTTTGTGGCCATTTGATTTAAGGCACGGCTACTTCTGTTGCCTGTTTCAGGAATGTGTCTGCTGCTGAGATATGAGCAGCTGCCACCTGGAGTACTGTCCACACCTTCACTAATCATTATAGGCTGAACATTGCCTCAAAAAAAGGGCAGACTTTGGCCTTGCTGTACTTTAATGCCTACTTTCTTAGGCTTGTAGGCTCCTGTCAGCCATACTGTTTCTTTGTCAGTACTGTTTGATACTCATTCCTTAAGTGTGGCCTGATGAAAGATATCCTTGGAGAAGATAGAAAAATTAGATACTATACTTACCCTAACAGTAGATCTTCGAGAAAATCTCTTTTTTTTTTTTTTGAAACAGAAATTTATTGGAGAACTTTTTTCCATAGAAGTACACATATTAACAGACACATAAAGAGTACATTATTACTCTCTTACACAATATTACAACCGATAACATGGAAAAGAAAGAGAGAAAGGACAGAGAAGCAAAGCAGGAGATATAGAAAAGGGGGAGATAAGATTAATAAGAGGGAGAGTACCTTCAGAAATATAAAAAAAACAGAAGAAGAGAAGGGAGAGAAACACTTTAACAATATGAGTGCTAACAACAACTTATTACCTTTAACAAATATCGAGGTTATTTCAGTTGTAGCTAAAGGCTCTCACTTACAAAATCACCCTATTAATATGGTTATATAATACATGCCTAATAAAAAAGACATGTCCAGCAATTAATAATAGAGCAAGTCTGATACACAGGAGTGAGGAGACCCCCTGAAGGCTAGACCAGGAGAATCCTCTCAAACATATCTGGCAAGCAATTCTAATACTGGTTTACCCTCACGGGAGGCCATGAAGTGCAAAAATGGTAGCCATCTCCCTTTAAATTTATCTAAAGATAGCCTCAACTTGGCCATCAGATACTCCATGTCTAGGATCCTGGTGCAGATGTCATACCAAGTAGAGATAGAGGGCTTATCCGGTGTGAGCCATGACAAGTTAATAGCCTTGAGGGCTGCTGCCACCAGGGTTCCAAATAAGAGACGAGAGGATCTGGAGACCAAAAGAAGGGGAGGCAATCCCAATAACCAGTATTGAGGGGACTCTGGCAGTACTAGCTCAAAAATATTATCAAAGATATCTTTTACTTCCCTCCAGTACTCTTGTATAACTTTGCATTCCCAGAATATATGGAAATATGTACCAACCAACTGACAGTTTCTCCAACAAAGATCGGAGTGATGTAACCCGTAATGTTTTGTCACCACAGAGACTCTAAAAAATCTAACAGCTAGCTTCCAATGAAATTCTCACCAAAAAAGGGACGAAGTAGTGTTTTGAATAGCCTCCCAAATGGAAGTCCAGTCAGATTCTGAGAGGGCCATACCCAGGTCCCCATACCACTTATCCTTAACCAGCAGTAAGAAGTCACCCTCAGCACAGTTCATCCCCTGTACTAATCTAGAGATCAATTTTTTTTGATTCAGAGATCTGATCAGGGAGGAAAGAATAAGTTGCACTGGGTTATTTAGAGATTCTGTACCCAACTCAAGCTCCTTTTCGTTTATGTGAACATTATGTCTTAACTGGAGATAACGGAAAAAATCTGTACATTGGAGATTGAATTCGGCCTTTAGCTGCTGGAATGGTTTTACTAGATTCTGGTCAAAAAGCTGACCCAAGTTAACCAGCCCAGCTCTTGCCCATTGCTGAAAACCCATATCCCACCTGTGTGGGCCAAAATCTAAGCAACTCAGAATAGTCGTGTGTTGGTTAAGCTTTAGAGTGATGCCTAATTTTGAGTTCATGTCCCTCCAGACCTGGGAAATCACCCTTGTGAAAGGATTCCTGAAATCAATCTGGCATAGCCTGGGAGTGTCCAAGAAAATAAGATCTGAAATATTTCCCAGATGAGAGTCAGCCCCTCAATCCAAACCCATTTTGGTGGGGACTCCTGGGCCATGGTCACCAAAGGTTGCAGCTGAGATGCCCAGAAATATTTCTGGATGTCAGGTACCCCAAAGCGCCCCTATCTTTAGGGGCCACCATAGTCTTCCACCTCACTCGGGGCCTCCTCCCAGACCATAGGAATTTGGAGAGGGTAGAGTTCAGATCTCGCCAAAAATTCCTCGGGGGTCTTAAAGGGATGGCACCCAATGTGAACAACAGGCGAGGGAGAATGTTCACGTGAATGGATTCACCCCTACCTGAGATGGAAAGGGGGAGCTCTCTCCATCTGTTGCAGTCCTCCCTAATATCCTGAAGTACCCTTAAGTGGTTCATAGAGTATAGGACCTTGAAATCCCTAGGGACCCATACCCCTAAGTATCTGAACCCTGACTTGCACCACTTAATTTGCTGCACCCTTGGTAAAGGCTGATCCCAGAGCCCCCCCCCAGAGGGAATAGCTCAGATTTGTCCGGATTAACCTTATAGTCAGAAAGAGCTCTGAATTGAGAGAGAAAGCTGAAAATCCTGGGAACAGCCCTTACAGGATCTGATATATATATATATAACAGGGTGTCATCCGGATAAAGTGAGATCTTGACCTCCACCCCCCTAACCCGAAGGCCCTGGAAAAAATCTGTTTGCCGAATATATGCTGCCAGAGGTTCCAAGCTGAGGGCAAACAGGAGAGGGGAGAGAGGACAGCTCTGCCTGGTACCTCGCTCAATCCCAAATTGAGTGAAAATCATCCCATTCACCCAGACCTTTGCTCTAGGCTTAGAGTATAAATTGGATATCCAAGCCCGAAATTTCTCTCCGAACCCAAAGCCCTCCAGGACCAAATCCAGATATTGCCAATTTAGACGATCAAAGGCTTTCTCAGCATCTAAAGATAGTATTGCTGAAAGTGGGGAATCAATAGGGAGCTGGGCTGAGGAAATAACATTTAACAGCAATCTGATGTTGTCCTGGATGTGCCTCCCAGGTATAAACCCAGTTTGGTCCGGGTGAACTAAGACCAGGACCACATTCTTTAAATGTTCTCTAATGATCTTGGCGAAAATTTTAGCATCCTGGTTGAGCAGCGAAATAGGACAGTACCCAGCACATGAAGTGTGATCTTTCCCCGGTTTGGACAATACTGAGATAAGGGCCTCACCCCAAGTATCCAGCAAGGCCCCCGGCTCCTGTGCCACATTGCAAACTCTAGTGAGCAGCGGAGTCAGCACATCCTGGAACTCTTTGTAAAATTCCAAGGTGAACCCATCAGGTCCAGGAGCCCTGCCAGAGACGAGAGTCTTGATAGCTGTACCCACCTCTCCCTCAGCGAAGGGAGCCTACAAGAAATCCCTCTGAGTACCTGACAAGGCAGGGAGCTCTAGACATTGTAAAAAATGTGAAATTATTTTGCCATGCTCTTGAGTTTCTTCCTTCGCATACAGTTGTCTATAGAATTCTGCAAACTCTTCTGCAATTTCCCCAGGAAGAATCTTATAAGGGAGATTAGGTGGGTCCAAACTGACCTTAACCACATACCTGTCAGCTGCCTGCCTACGGAGCCTTACGGCCAGCAGTTTGTCTGCCCTCTCTCCCCTCTCATAGTAATGCTGCCCAGCGTATCTAAGGGAATTCTCTACCCATCTCTGTAGTAATGAATTATAGGAATCCCTGGCCTCCCTTAACTTTTTGAGTATATGCTTAGACCCCATATGTTTGTGTGATGCTTCCAGGTCTGCAATAGATTCAAGAGCTTCCTGCATGCGAGCCTGATGCTGCTTATGCTTATGGGAGGAGAAAGCTATCATATGCCCTCTCACCACCGCCTTTAAGGCATCCCACAAAAACTTGGGCCTGGAGAGCGCCTCTGTATTTTCTTTCAAGTAACACTGAATAACCTTTTTAGTAGATTCAATATACTGTTTATCATTGAGTAGCCCCAGATCAAATCTCCAAAGACCGCCCCCCTCCACAGAGTCCCAACAAAGTTATGCCTTGATCATAGCATGGTCAGAGATCGTGATTGGGAGGATATCCTAAATGAATGCAAAGCATTTCTCTGAGTGTAAAATCTGTCCAATCTTGAATACATATTGGAAGCGGAGAAAAAAGGTGAAATTTTTCACGGGATTAAACTGCTCCATGGGTCAATTAGTCCGGCTTCAAAAGCAAGTTCAGTAACCGGAGCAGGACCTTGAACCTGGGATTTTGGTAGAGCTTCTATCCAAACTAGCATCCTAAACACAGTTCCAGTCCCCATTAAAATAACTTGTCCAGGAGGTAAACTGGCTACTGAATTAAAAAGGAGCTAAAACCCTCCAGTGGGTGGGGGGTAGATTCCTAGCAAGTGAATTGTCCGACCTTTATAAATGCCAGAAACCATCAGTTGGTGTCCCTAACCTGATTTAATTACAGATTGAATCTGAAACGGAAGAACCCTACGAAATAGGATAGCTGCTCCCCCCTTTTTTGATTGTGAGTGCTCGTCAGAGCATACCGTATTCACCCAGCCCCTGTGCAATTTCATATGCTCTCCCAGGGTCAACCTAGTCTCCTGTAACCAGGCAATGTCACACCTTTCCCTTTTAAATTCGGCTAGTATCTTAGCACGTTTAACAGCATTGTTAATTCCTTTAACATTAAGTGAACAGATTGTCAGATCAGCCATGTTTTATATCCAAGAAAACTCCGGACATAATTGTACATCCTATATCCAATTGCACAATCATAACACCTAATCGTGCAAAAAGGTACTCTCCCCAACGCAAGAAAAGACAGGAAAGAAAGAGGAAATAGAGGAAAAACAGAGCAACAAGTAATACAAACACCATATCACACCCTAAATCTAAAGAAGTTGCAAGCCCTGCGCTAAAAGCACTGGGCCTGCCTCCCTTGAGGGAGTGCAGCGACAAAGGGCCGTTGCTCAAATGTGACTTAACAACCAAAGCGTCCATCCGTGCTGGTAATGCCCAGCTCGGCAGGTGCTTCCGTGTGTCGTAGGGGGAAAAAAGACTTATACCCCCTAGAGGGAACAGCACTCCACTAGGAGTGAGAAGGTTGGAGGGCTCCCCCTAACCTGGGGAGTCACCAGCCTGTGCCCTCTGTTGGTTTCTTTAGAGAAATGCTTCCGGGAAGGGCTGGGAAAAGAAAACCCATCAGGTCTCCAATGTTAACCCAATCACAGACACACCTCCTTGATAGAGAATCCAGTGCAGCTCAGCCTGCAAAAGAAGAGAAAAGAAAAAACCAAAAACCCCTGTGAGGCCTCACCCATGGGACATCATAATGAAAATGGAGAGTTATGTACTCATTCCCCCTTAATGACGCAAACCATACCGCGGGGGCCTAGCGAGGTCTGCAATTGGGTAGGCCAGATTGAACTCCACGCCTGTTAGTAGTCCACAACGATTGTCTAAGTCACAGAGGAGTAACACTCTCTCACTTCTTTCTCTGGAGGGAGAGCAGCAAGGAAAAACCACAGGGCCTGATCCACCCCACCTCCCCCCCTCCTACCCCTGCCCCCCCCAAAGCCGGTAATAATTAGGACCAATTATAACTCTTCATATTCATATCGGGGGGGTGAGTAATCAAGGAGCCCAAAATCCACTAGGAATAGTATCTTGTCTTACTGTAAGTTAGATGAGCTGCCCTTCTTGACAGTATCCATATTATGGCCATTGCGATATCTCATCCTACTGAGGTAGCTCCCCCTGTGAGCAGCATCCCGCACAAAGGGGGGAAGGGAGAAGGAACAGAAAAAACCCCGTGGGGACAGGGGGACCGAAACCTGAAATGAACCCCGGGAAGGCGCCACCCTGAAAGAAGGTCCCACCCGCCATAGAATCCAAAACGAATGGTCTGCCCTCCCACTCCTCTGTGGCGCAAGTAATAACCGGCTTTCATCCGAAGGCGAGGAGGGGCCCCCCCATCTCAGCCCAGCCCAGGACCAGAACAACTGCTGGAAAAAGAAAACAAAGAAAAGGGCAACCAGGTAAATCCCTAAACAGCACCTTTTCTATACTCTAAAGGAGCTTTGTTTAAATGGCAATTGAGACACTACAGGGTCAAAAGAGGTGTAGGTTTAACAATCGATCCCCTGGTAAAACAGAGGAAAGCATTAAATGATCAGTTACTGCAGTTCAACCAATCTTCTCAGAAGGCTTCCTCTTGGTAATCCATTTAAATAAGTCAGCATGTAAGGGCAGAACTGAGTCCACTCTGAAATGGGTTCGGTTAATGTTCTTCGAGCCTGGAGCCACTGCCCAGAGAAGTTGCTCAATCTCCTTCTCTGCAATCTCTTCTTTTATGTCCGGAACCTGAATGTCCTTCGAGACCAGAAAATCACAAGCCATTAATAACGAATCATAGATTTTAGGACCCTCAGGTGAATCTATCCACAGTCTAGCAGGGTAACGCAGCTGGGCCCTCAAGCCCTTCTCTCTTAGCTGTTTCACCACACCGAGCACCTTTCTCCGACGCTGGGCCAAGGCGGGGGGGAAAATCTTGGTCCACAAACACCTTCGTTCCATTGAAATTCAAATCCTTCTTCGCCCATGCCAGACGCAGGACCCTGTCCTTAGTCGGATATCTCAGGAATTTGATTATAATGGCTCTGGGAGGGGTGCCCGGCTCAGGCTTAGGGGCAAGGGCCCTATGTGTCCTTTCAATCTCCAGGGGGGTATCTTCCTCTATCTGCAGCTCCATTTTTAACCAACAGTCCGTAAAGGCCACCATATCTGCCTGTCAGCCCCCTCTGGTATTCCGACCACCCTTATGCTGTTTCGCCTTGAGCGCGCCTCTGCGTCGTCAGCCTTCACTGTTAAAGCCTTCTCCCTGCCATATAGGAATGCCAGTGATCTTCCATAGGCCATATGCTCGGCCTGCAGCCCCTCTAGATGTTGTTCCACTGCGGTAGTTCTGGACTCCAGTTTCTTAAAATCCCTCTGGATATCTGATACTTTTGCGTCAATCTTATGTAGAAACTTGATAATTTTTCTTGATTCTGCTTTGGTGCTGGTTGAACCGGAGTCAGAGCATGAATCCTTGGCCCCCGACGCTGATAGCACTGATGAGCGCGAGGGAGCTGGACTGAGGCCTGCCATCTGTCTGCCCTGCAGGTTTTCTGAAGCAATTTTAGTGATCGAAGAGCCTCTTTTTTTTGTGCGGACCATTGCGGGTCACTTATTGTGACTGTGACACAGTGTAAAAACACAGGATACCTCCACAAAGTACTGGATTCTCTTCTTTATTTTGCGTTGGAGAACCGGATCAAGGAGTTAAGCGGCCATTTCCACCAACTACGTCACCGGAAGTCCCTAGAAAATCTCTTTCATCAGGCCTTGCCATCCTACCCTCCATTCCCCTACTTCCTGAGGGGTTCATTCTCCACAGGCCTTTGCCAGCGGTTTTCTATCTCACTTGGTCTGCAGAGCCGTAGCTCCCCTCCTGGTTCCCTATATGGAGGCCCTCCAAGCGTATCTCCAGTGGAGAACTGAGGAGGGACGAGGTCATCCACATTTATATAGGAAGAGCCAACGTAGGAAGTCATCATGGGCGGCCCCTAGTGGACTTCTTGCGAAAAGTTCCCCTGTGCTCCTAGTGCCTGATGTCTATAGTTCCATAGGTGTGGCCTGATGAAAGAGATTCTCTCGAAGATCTACTGTTACAGTAAGTACGTATCTGTTCTTTACTCTGTCTTTTATAAACTCCCACTCATTTCTACCTCCTCTAACTTCTGATACCCAAGAATGTGTTATCTAAGATCTTCCATCTTCCTGAAGTCAGCCTTCCAGAAGTCTAGCACCATTTTCCTGGTGTTTTACCTCTGTGCTCTTAAGCCCCATTCACATGGCCAAATCTGTGGCATTGCTAGTGGTGCACAGCAGCAAGATGCCACTGTACATGCCTGAATGCCCCAGCTTTGCCTTCTGCAACTTGCATTTTGTTTCAACTACTTTTTCTCTTCTCCTGGGATTGCGATAGTGGTGCGGACGTTCTGCGCTGTTTTCTCGGCTATCCGAACAGTCTGACATCACCCACAATGTCATGACAGGCTTTTGCCAGCCTACATATGGGTTTGTTTTGACAGCCTGTCAATTGGATTTTTACCACCCTAGTTCAGCAAAAGGTTGTTTTTGGCAATAGATACACAGCTGAACTCGGGTAAGAGGTTCTTTTAGCTGACCAAGGGCTATAACTTGGGACAAACAGGGTCTCAAGATTTGAGCCGTGGAGCCGTGACACTGGGCATGTGTATATGCATATGTGCATGCCCACTGTCATGGATCCATGGCTCGACTCTTAAGACCGTATTTTTCCCAAGTTATAGCCCTCGGTCTGCTAAAAGAACCTCTTACCTGAGTTCAGCTGTGTATTTATTGCCAAAAACAACCGTTTTCTGAACTCGGGTGGTAAAAAAAAAATGGACTGTCTTCTGGCACTGCAGTGTCATTCAGTCGCACCCCTCTACTGGGACCCCCTCCCAAACAGAGGAACTTCTCTCTGAGCATTCACAGTGCTGCGGAGCTATGCAGTGTGAACACTGCCCTGCAGCATTTCAGATACAGTGGCAATCAGAACCTCTCGCCATGTGAACGAGGTGTAAGTCTGAGGTCAAACTAAACCACGGAGTGGTTGCTCTGTCCAAGTGGCTTCTCTACTGAAAATATCCCACAAAATCACCACTGGTCTGGGACAAGCCCAGTATGCTCCTCTCCCTAGTGTTTTCATCTATGTGCTGGGTCAGGAAACTTTCCAGCAGGAGTTCCATCATCACTTGGCTCCTGGCACTCCATGTTACTGGGATGCTCCAGCCAACATCAGGTAAGCTGAAGTCCCCCACCAGGACCAATCCCCCCCCCCCGTTTGGCATCTGTATTTCTGCCTCTAATTCCTTATCTGTTTTTCCTACCTGAGTGGGGAATGTATATACTTTAACGATCTTCCCACAGCCAGCTTATCCCCTTCTATCCACGTATGCTGATGATACTGTTTTGTACAGTTCTGGCAAAAACCCTGCTGCTGTGCAAACCAGCTTACAGCATGACTTCAGCCAAGTTCAGCTCTGGTTTACTTCTCACCAGCTTTTTCTAAATGCCAAGAAGACAGTCTCAATGACCTTTGGCACCAGGCAGAGACTCTCTAGGCTCCCGGCCCTACCCACCTTCCACACCCTTGATAGGACCATCTTGGAGAACACCTCCTCATTTCGATATCTGGGAGTTTGGCTGGGCCAGCACCTCTGTGCATATCGATGCTATCCTGAAGAAACTGCACCGCAAGCTTGGTGCTCTGTACATGAATCACAGTTGCATACTGCTGACTGCGAGGCGCAAAATTGTCCAGAAGATGATATTCCCCATCTTTGACTACTGTGACGTTGTCTATAGTGCTGCTCCCAAATCTTCCCTGACCAAGTTGGACACTCTCTTTAACTCCTTCTGCCACTTTGCTATCGACTCCCCTTCCTGCTTCCACCACTGTGAACTCTATTGCTCTCTAACCTTCCTTCCACTATCTCACAGATGCATCTCTCACTGTGCCAAACTAACCTCCAAATTCTGGTTCAGGGGGCTCCCCTCCTATCTCTCATCCTCTCTCTACACTCCACCTCCCCCCATCCACTATCTCAGATCAAATGACGCCCGCACCGTTATAGTCCCTCGTCGTTCCACCCTAATTGGTCAGACTAGTTTTGCCCATCGTTTCCCTAAAATCTGGAATTCCCTCCCCCCCGAAATATGTCACTCCTCCTGCTCCAACTACTCCCTTACCTCTGCCCTACACAATTACCTTTCCCTCAGCTGTTCCTGCTTTAACCCACCTTAATACCTATCCCCAGTTTCTGCCTTCCTACCATGACCCCTCCTGGCAGGATTCTCAACATCCTGAAGGGGGAAATCAGGAAATGGCTACCTCTTCTCCTCATATTCAGTTCTTGCCTCTCCCCCCCCTTCTCCTCCTGCCCTTCTGAGTCACCAGTGTGCACAGCCTAACCCCATCCTTTTTACTCCAACAGCACTTGCATACTATCTCGAGCCTGCTCCTGGTACACTCACGCACTATAAATGGTTCTATCTCATTATTACTGTTTTGTACGTTCATATGTTCTTTTGTATGATTTTGGACATGTAATTTACCCAATGTTCCACTACTGTTTATTGTACAATATCTTGTGTTCCAACTGTTGCACAATCTTACAATGTTGTATTGTTTGTACTACCCACATACTATTGTAACTGATCATCCTTCACAACCCTATGTAACCCCTCCCCCCAGGTCGCACTGTGAGGCGAGTAACTTGTTGTTCAGTGTACCCTCCTGGTGAAACATTTCAATAAATAAATAAATAAATAAAATATACCACCCCATCTGGATCTGTTTTCCTTTCTCTGGGGTCAGTTTGACCCACAGTGTTTCAGCTTATCCCCCCCCCCCCATTTCCCTATCTTCTGTAGCCCTGATACTGTCCCTGACATACAGGGCAACCCCCTTGCTTCCCTCTGTCCTGAACAGGACATGGTCTTAAATCCAGTGGGTTACAAGACATGAGGCAGCATGGTTTCATGGGGAGAGAATCTGATAGATTTCTTTGACTGGGTGATAAAGGATTTAGATCAGGGTGGAGCAGTGGACATGTCCTATCTAGGTTTCAGTAAGGCCTTTAACACTGTTCCACATGGGAGACTAGTAAGCAAGCTGGATAGCTTAGGTGTGGGTCCAAAGGCGGTTAGGGGATAGGTGACAAGGGTGGGGTGCTAAACGGAGTTCACTCCGAGGAAGGGAGGGTGATCAGTGAGGTGCCCTAGGTGTTTCAGGGATCTGTGCTGGGACAGGTCCTCTTTAATGTTTTTATAAGTGACATTGTAGAGGAGCTGGAAGCGAAGGTCTGTCTCTATGTGGATGACACCAAAATCTGCAATATAATGGAAACTCCAGGGGTGGGGGTGGTGGAAAGGATGAGCAGAGACCTGAGAAAACTAGATGAGAAGAATATAGTCATAAGAAGGACAGGGCTAGGGATCTGTGCAAGGGGCAAGAAGGGGAGGGCTGTCATATTTCTCCCTGAATAACAGCTGAAAGAGTGAGGAGCAGAATTGGGGCTGTAGTCAGAGACCTAGGGGGGATGTCAGACATTGTGATCCATATGGAGAATGATTGACCTGGTGCGAAAGACCATGGTGGAGGTTAAAGATGACTTAAAGGTCCTAGGGAAAAACTCAAGAGTATGGGTTGGTCAGTGACCTCCTCAGAAATGCTTACTGTACATGGAAGAGGTGAGAGGAGGAAACTCAAAGCACCACATTTAATGAGTGATTAAAGGGCTGGTGCACAGCAGAAGGTTTTTTTATTACATGGGAGGTGGGGTAACTTCTGGGAGGACATGAGGCTGTGCAAGACAGATGGCCTGTATCCAAACAGGGATAGGACTAGAGTCTTAGGGCAAAAATGTGGCAAATCCATCAGCCACCATTTAAACTAGTAATGGGGCAGGTTTGTGGCAAGGAGAACATAAGGGCTAGTTTACATATGGGTATCTAGCAAGTACTTCCCAAGAGGCTGGCAGTATAGCCTAGAGGTTAAAGTAATGAGCTGTGAATGAGCTTGGTACAGCCACCAGACCTGGGGTTGTTTCTCACAACCTCCACTTGCATACTGTGTGACTCTGAGCAAGTCACGTAACCACCTAGTGCTCCCAGGTCACCCCTGAAAACAGGCACTTGCGCCTAGTGGGCCTTACCCGATTACCAAAGAATAAAAAAAAAAAAAAAAAGAGAGGGCAGGCAAGGTTATGGGAAAGGGTCAGTATAAGCCTAAGAGCAAAAGAAAGAGGAGGGGCACAGAGCAAAGGGGGAGAAGATACAGGGGACACAGGGCTGGGACTAGAAAACGCCAGTGAAGAGGGTAGGAACATGAAGGAGGGGAAGGGAGACAAGAGTGAGTTCTGAAGAACAGTGAGCATGAGTGCTGGGAGTCTTTGAAACAAGATTGGTGATCTCCTGCCTCTAATGTCAGCGTGGCTCAGTTGGTAGTACCTCTGCCTCTGGGCTAGAAGGATGTGGGTTCTAGTCTCACACTGGGATTGGGTTTGTACCTAAACTCTGGCACCCAAGTGCAGTATTAGGGGTGCTGTACTATTGGGGTGTGCTGCCCTTTGGATGAAACATTAAAAACAGGTTGCTTCTACCCATCTGTGGTGCTGTCCAGGTGAAAATAAAAGAACCCTATGATTCCCTTGTGCTTATCCCATGCATTCTTGAACCCCACTACATCCGCTGGAAGGCTGTTCCAGGAACCCACTACTGTGTGAAGAAATGTTTTCTCACATCTCTGTAGAATCTACTCTCTCCAGCTTCATAGCATGTCCCCTTATTCTTGAGCACCCTTTCTTCTGAAAAATATTTCCCTCCTGTACCTTATTTACACCGTCAGGTATTTAAAGGTATCATATCACCCCTCTTCCTCTGTTTTTAGGGTGCACATATTGAGGTCCTTTAGTCTCTCCTCATAGGGCTTTTTTTGTATTATTTATTTATTAATTTTGTAAGCATAACTCACAAATGAATCCACACACTGGTGGATAGCAGTATCATATACAGCTTAAACAATTACAGATCAAGGAACCATGTAGGACACCTCCCCTCGAGTAACATCATTGGGGGGAACCAATAAGATGCACCCTGTTACTCCCCATGCCTGCAGCTAAAGGAAGAACAAATGAGATTCATATATTAAATAAATTAAATCCCTAAATGGAGCACAATGTCCATTATGCCAATATGGTCAAAAAGAATCCCCCAACAGCTTGCAATAGAATATAAACCATAATAGAGCTCCCAATCCCAAGTAAATAATGAAATAAACAGTAAACCAGATACTGCAAATATTGGAGTCACAAGAATTCAAAATAGTCCATTAAGTGATGCGGCAGAGAACTGATGAGTCAATGCTGGGGCCAGGACAGTCCCTTAACAAGGCCCATAATGTCCATAATCTGAAGTATGCAATGCACCGTGGTTGTGTCTACAATGTGGCTAGCTTTAGAATACCAGGCAATATTGAAAAGAAACAGTCCCACCAACATAGCAGTGCCACATATTGAATTTCCCAGCTAAAGCAATCGTGCAAATGGACTCACATGGGCCACCCACAGAAACAGGAGCTACAAAACCCTCAACTAGTTCACAACAGCCCCAAGCTTAGAAGCCCAAACTTAGTTTATAAAGAGTCCTGCACAAGGTCAACCCTGGACCAAAAAAGCTGCCTCCTCCTCCTTCGCCTCCATCTCCTGCTCAATATATCTGAGCATTTTCTCAGCATCTTTGGGATCATTAAACTGATATTACCACTCCTTTCATGACAAATGGAGCCTAGCAGGAAGAAGGAGCTGGTGCTGGATCTTCAGTTGCTGGAGTCGACTCCAGATGCCATTAAAGGCCTTTCACAGCTGTCTAGTACCGAATGATAAGTCAGGGAATAGCTGCAGATTATCACCTCCATAATTAAGCGAGCGTCTTCTCCTGGCCAAAGCCAGCACCCCGTCCCGATCCCTGATGCTGGTGCACACCACCATTAAGGTACAGGGAACCACCAAGTCCTGAGCAGCTCACTGTGATGTGATGCAGTAGACCTTCTTGATCAATTGGGGGGGCTCTTCAGATAAACCCAAGATGGTGGGCAGAAACGAGCAGACAAAATTAACACAATCTTCTCCTTCTGCATTTTCAGACAGCCCAATCACTCTGATGTTCTGCTTTCTGGCTTGATTTTCTACTGCCTCTAGCCTCTAGTGCAGCAGCGTATTCTCTTTCATTAACTTCATTGTTGCATCACAGGCCTTCAGCACCGAGGTTTCAGACCTCTGAATGATTTGTTCACAGTGATACATTCTGGTCTCTAATGCAGTGACTGTTGGAGTCAGAGTGCCCAGCTTTTTATCAATGTCCTGGACCATCTTAACAAGCTGGTGTAACGTGGCTTATATGGAGAGCAAAGACTCACCCCTGGAAAGTGGGTTCACAGGCGGTGTAGCCTCAGCAGAAGGTGCAGGCCTCTCATTGCGTTGTTGTTGTTGTGGTTTCTTAGGTGCGAAAAAGTCTGTAGATGAAGCAGCTGCACCTCAAGTTTTACCCATACTGTCACTCTTCAGCCTGTGATCCACCAAATCTTGTGCTTGAAGTTCAGAAAACTCAGTTTAAACATATGTATTTCTAAAAAATCCCAGGAGCTGATAAATTTTGCTGCTTCCTATAGAACTGCTCAGCAGCGCCCCCTCCCGGGCTTTTGATGCAGATTCTGCACTATTTTTGTTGCCATTCTCTTGATCACCTCCACTTTGTCTATGTCCTTCTGGAAATGTGGTCTCCAGAACTGTCCAGAGTACTCTAGGTTGGATTTTACCAGCAATCTATACAGAGGCAACACCTCCTCCCTCTTTCTGCTGGTGATACCCCTCCCTATGCATCCCAGCATCCAACTAGCCCACCCTACTGCCTTGTTGCACTGCCTAGACACCTTTAGGTCATCCTTCATGATGACCCCCTCATCTCTTTCCTACTTGGTGGCCGTCAATAACACTCCACCATTTTAAACTCTGTTCCTGTGTTTCTGTGCTCCAAGTGCATTATTTTGTACTTTTTCACATTGAAACCCAGCTGCTATAATCTTGACCACTCTTCACATTTTCTCACGTCTCTGCTCATCCTTTTACCCTTCCTGGATTGTCCACCCTATTACAGATTTTGATCTCATCTGCAAAGAGGCAGACCTTCCACTCCAACTCTTCTGAAATGTCACCTATAAAGACATTAAAGAGGACCAGGCCCAGCACTGATCCCTGAGGCACCCCACTGGTTACCCTCCCCTCCTTGGAGTGAACTCCGTTTACCACCTCCCTCTGTAGCCTGTCCTCTATCCAATTTCTCACTCAGTTTGCCACCTTTGGAACCACTCCTAAGCTACCCAACTGCTTAATACTCTCTTATGTGGAATGCTGTTGAATCCCTTACTGAAATCTTGGAAGGCCATATCCACTGCTCCACCTTGATCTAATTCCTTGGTAACCCTATCAAAGAAATCTGTCATTCATATGATAGGACCTCCCACCCATGAATCCTGCTGCCTTGGATCTTGTAACCATTTAGATTCAAGATATTCCACTATCCTCTCCTTCAGCTGTGATTCCATTAACTTTCCCAACAAAGATGTCAGGCTGACTAGCCTATAATAGCCAGCCTTCTCCCTGCTACCACTTCTGTGAAGTGGGGCTA
The DNA here is from genome assembly GCA_016271365.2 of Neoceratodus forsteri. Classification (NCBI taxonomy): domain Eukaryota; kingdom Metazoa; phylum Chordata; order Ceratodontiformes; family Ceratodontidae; genus Neoceratodus; species Neoceratodus forsteri. The sequence continues at coordinate 464,554,489 of CM057452.1, forward strand.
CATCTACACTCCTTCAGTCCTCTGGAACTTCCCCTGTTTCCAGTGCGGTATTAAATAGGACTGTCAGAAATGCAGCCAGTACCTTCCTGAGCTCCCTTTAATACTCTAGGATGCTCCCCGTCTGTCCCCATTGCTTTGTCTGCTTTCAGATTAGTGAGTCCTTTTAGGATTGTTGCCTATGAAAAAGGACTAGTATCTACCTCCATCACTTCAGAGCTCCTGTTACTTTTTTGTAGCCCCTCCCCTTCTTCCACTGTGAAGAAAAAGTGTTTGTTCAGGATATCTGTAATTTCCTGGTACCCCTATTACCTTTTTACAGCTGCAGTGGGCATAACCCTGAAAACATCTTGCGAGCACAGTAGACAAAAGGGAGCTTACTGGATACCAAACATATTTTTTAAATAGTGGAGGTGAATGGCAATCACTGTGCATTTACTGCACTGTTTTGTCCATCAGTACCTGTGGAACATGACACTGTCCGCCATGTCCAAGATGGCTGCTGGAGCCCATTGCACGTTGGCGAGACACCATGCATGCACAGAGAACTCCGGTGGCCATCTTGGACAGGGTGGACAGTGCCGTGTTCCTCTGTGACCTCGGCTGCAGCCATACTGGCTCTGGTCAAAATCCCCTTACTTGGTGCTCAGCTGTCCTTAATTAACAAACTCTCCCATTAGTGGTTTACATATGTTTTAAGTTCACAAATTTTTGCACCTTTGTGTCATTGTGAATGAAAGCTTACAGTACACACTGCAAGCCTATTGGTTGATAGTGTCTACCAATGGGCTTCCAATGCATACAGTAAGCTGTCATTCACTGACAGCTCAGTCGGCGGGTAGCCGTGGCGGTGTGGAGGGATGCGCTGCCCACTGGCTCCATGGGCAACTGGCCTTGCTGGGTTGGGAGAAGTGGGGTGGGATGTGGGTTTCTCAGTGGGTGGAAGGCTGGGAGTAAACTGGACCACCATTGATACTGGAATGAGTGTTATACCCATATGATCATGTTTGGGGATGGGAGGAGGGGGTTATACAAGACTATCTGGGGTGCGTGGGATGTAATGGATGTTTATTCATGAACAGGGATGGGAAGGGGGGGTTACACTAGACTGCCAGGGAAATGGACAGAGGAATGTTTTATGTTTGGAGATTCAGGGATGGGAGGGGGCCACTGGACTACCAGGGACATCTGGGGATGCTACCTTATTTTACAATCAGGGCTGGGGGGGTAGCCACCCAAAGGCTGGCAGCTGCTGTGTTGCACTGTGCAGTACAGCAGCCCACCTGTGGGTGGCAATGACTTATGCCTGATTTTCCAGGTGTAACTCTGTGTGGCACATCTCTGAGATGCACGGGCAGCTGTGCCGCACATCTCAGCTGAATATTGCGATGTGCCGCATATGCAGGGGAACGTCCCCTCTGGATGTGCTGCATGCATTGTCTTTGCACTGTGGCACATCTGGAATTGCGTGGTGCATCCCCACCTTTTGAATATGGCCCAGGGGTGCAATTTGGGGATACGTCAGCGCAACTCAGTTGCGCTGGGTGCATCCCCTTTGAATATCTAGGCTGTTATGTTTATGTTTTGAGTAAACTAATAGGAATCAAATAAAAATTCCTTTTCAAAAAGAAATTGGGGCAGGGCAGAGCCCCTCTATCTTACAAGAACCAACTGGTTTTCAGGTTACAGCTTGAAATGTTATACTGTATAATGGGACACTGTGACAGGACAAGTAACAGCTCTGGAGACCTCTATTTTCTGCTTCCCCAAGACTGTTGCAACAGCATCTTCTCTTTTTTCTTTTCTTGCCTTATCTTGTCTTTCTGTCTACAGGCAGGCAACCTGTATTTCATTCTGGTACTATCCCTTTGCCTTCTCTGGTCTCCAGGTATCCTTGCCCCCCCCCCCATTATAGTTAGCTGTAAAGTTAAAGCACCCTTTACAAAAAGGCTAGCTAATGTGCAAGCTAGCCTTGGTGTTTATCAATTTCCTATTCAGTTACTGAGCAGCCATTGGGAAAATAGTGAAGTGCTCATCTTGGTGGTTGCTGCAAGGCTAAAGAGAAAAAACACTTCTGCAAAGTTGCCCAGCATTGCTGAACCAAAAAGGGTGTTGCAGGATATATATTTTATTTTGTATTATGCCCCGAAGAGTTCTTGTAGTCTGTGCACCTTCTAGTTATGTTTATAGGGACACTTACTCTGGTGCAGAAGGTTCAAATTGCCCAAAATCCCATTACAGTCTTCTATGTTCCTTTCTAAGAGTTATATAAAAATGTGTAAACATTTGTGGTGCATAGCGTTGTGCTGTACCAAAGAAGCATGCTTGAAAGTTTATGTTTTATTTTTCTGTTAAGCATTCTGCTGTTAGTAGTTCATAATATTGGTTTTCAAACAATTGTTTTATCTGCACGAGTCATTTGGGGAGTGTCCTTGCTGCTCAGCCCTCTGCACTGTCTTCTATAGTGCTGGCCGTCCCTTTTCTTCTGTTTTAAATAGGTAGAAGACAGGTAGGAGTGGCCTGAGTAGCATGTTCCTCCCCATTTCAGATTTATTTCTTTATGTAGGCTTTAAGATAAGGCGCTTGCACTGTGTATAGCTACTTATTGTGATTTCTGATATCAGTGCTGTATGAACAAGAAAAATATGTGTGTTTTAGCTAAGTTTGGTTCTAAACCGGTATTAGGGCCGGAGACTTCCTTCATCACATGACCAGTACCTGTTATGTAAAGCACTGTGAGACTTAGAGTCAGTGGAGTGGTGAACTCTCAGCAGTCCAGACCCTAGGTTTTCCTAGTGGTCGATTATTGCTTTCTGTAAAAGAAATTGCCTGATTTGATTTGTTATTCCAAAACTTTATGCCCTCTTTATTGTTTGGTCATTCAGTTTGCTGCTTTAAGTTAAAGATTCCTGTCTTTATTTTATTTTTATGTTGAATAAAAGCTGTTTATGTTCCATGGATCCTGGTGTCTGCCTTCATCCATACCCACAGCCCACTACAGGCACTTCCCCCACACACCTCAGTGTAGAGAACACAAACACTGGGCCCTATGCACGATGTCAAGGCACCCGCATAAACTGGGCATGTTGGCATCGTGAGGGTGAATGCCATGGATCAGTGGCCATGCAGCATTCATAGCATGGTTGCAAAGGGGTAATGCACCCAATCCCCCAGCTATGCAGATGGCAATGCACTGAGGGTGGGCAGGGGGCAATCCAGGGATATGCCAGCACTACATGGTATACATGAATCCATGTAGTGCTGGTTGCATAGGTGCAGAGCGGGGCACAGGTTACAATAGTGGGGACCCTGCCATAAGTCACTGCATGCCCCCATGGACACAGGCCACCGGTCACTGGGGGACCAGGACAGGGCTCACCATGCTGCTCCTGACCACTGGGCAGCTGGAGATGACAGGGGCAGCTGGACAGTTAAGTGACCAGTAATGGACATGAGCGGCAGCACCAGAATGGGATGGTGCCGTGCTGGTCTAGGTGCCTGGAAACGGCATGCACAGTCCCGAACCTGTGCCTCCCTACATGAGGGATCTACTAGGGATCTCAGGGGGGCATCCCATTAGATGCTTACCCGGGACAGCAACTCCTTCCCTGGCCACCCTGCCAAGTCCTGTGCGCTGGGTGGGGGTGGAGCCACAGACAGGTGACCAGCTTTTGTGCATGCTGGTATGGGTGCACCTGTCCATGGGTGCACAGCTGTGTGGGTGGGATAAGTGCATTTTTCACATACCCATGCATGATTAGTGCATAGCACCCACTGTTATTAAAAAAAATCAAAACACCTTGCACCATGAGGTGAGGAATAGTGCTAGAAGAAGTACAGTTGCGTAGTCCTAGAAGTAGCTAGAGTAGCATTTATGCCACTTTATTTATGCTACTGTGGTATTCACAAAATAACATGCATGGAGTTCCTTAGTGGTCCACCAATACCACTTTGAAATCCTAGATTTAATACCACTTTGAAATCCTAGATTTAATACCACTTTGAATTCCTAGATTTATAAGCGAATCATTTTACTTCCCAGCAATCATTTCTAGCCAGTCTATGAAATTACTCTTGATTCAACTTAAATGAAGCCATTATCCTACCTTTCCAGCCAAGGGATTGTAGAAATGGTGAAAGGGACTGAAAGATGAAGGAAATAAAAAAAAAGAAAAGAAAAAAGGAACCTTGAAATCAATTTGCACTTTGAGATCATTGTATTTATTTATTTATTTACAATATGTGGTGAAGAAGACACACTGAGCTGAGGATAGACCATTTTCTAGTGCATTCTTTAATGGGGATACATGGAATACACGCGATACAACAGAACAATATACAATGGTTTAGGCAATGTAATAAAAACAATGCATGAGAAATACAAGTGTTGAGATAAGACAAAATTACTTATGGCTGAGGAACAGCTGTTTTGCAATGGTGTAGAAGACACAGATCTCTGCAGGCCACCAAGGGGTTGGGCACTTTGTGGGAGCTGAGGCAGGTATAATGGTGGTACAGAGTGCAGAGACTTCAAAATCTAGAGGAAAGAGTAGAGGATTGGAAATTGAGAGGGGGTAAGGGTGCAGAGGGGGAAATAAATGGAAGGAGAGGTTAGAAATGGTGGGGTAGAGAATTAGTCAGGGAAGAAACTAAAGAGGGGTTATTTTGGAACTTTGTAGGGTTGGTACTTAGGCACAGGATCAGGTATAAGTGAAGTGTTTTTGGAGCAGGGGTTACAGGGCAAAGGTGGAGGGGAAGAAAAGAGAGCTAGGAGTAGGTCAGACAAGAGGTGGGGGAGTCCAGAAGATGAGGTTATTTGATTCACATACATATGAGGACTATGGGTGGGAGAAAAAGGGAAAAGTTGAGGATTAGTTATAAAAGTAAGAGGGGAGAGCATGGGTGACAGAAAAGCTAAGGTACTACTGCAGGGAAAGAAGCCAAACCTGAACATATAAATAAAACAGATAAAGCTGGAGAGGCACTAGGCCTCCAGGGAGAGGAGGGTAATGTCACAGTATAATATGCAGTGGTGGCTATGAAGGCAGCAGTTAAGATCAAAGCCCAGAATGACAGGAGAAGTGGGCCCTGTTGGCCAGGGTGGTTTTAAACGTAGCAATGTACCTCACATCACCATATTCGAATGCTAGGGATCCATCATGAAAAGAAAATCTGCCAATGACTAGGGAAGGGTAATTATGCCTTGTTGTTGTAAAGCATGCCACATATGGGGAGATTTCTTTGGAAGGCATCAATCTGACATGACAAGATGGCAATGCAACCAAACTGCTTTTTTTTATTGTTACAGTTTTTGACCAGAAAACACACACTACACTGAGGCTTGTGTTCCAGGTGTGTCCTGGGAACACAGGGAAGTTAAGTGACTTGCTCATGGCTACACAATATGCAAGTGGGGTTGTGAAATTCAAACCCAGTTCTCCACATTTGCAACTCAGTGCGCTTAACCACTATGCTATAATTCCTCTCGTTTGAAAGTGGGAGTATCTCTAGTTTTATGGTAGGAATTATACTCCCTGTTCAACTCTCCAGAAAAAAAGCTTTGCCTAATAACATTATTACAAAGCAAAGGTAAAATGCTAACCCACCAACTTGAATGTAACATATATAATTCTGCTGGTATTCTGTCATTCCCATCTGTGTCTCCATTTTTACGGCTGCAGTGAGCGTTGCCCTGCAGACGTCTTGTGATCACTGTAGAGATAAGGGAGCTTACTCGATAACAAATGGACTTTTAAAACAGTGGAGGGGAACAGCAATCCCTGTGCATCCACTGCATTATTTTGTCTGTCGGTACTGGTGGAACATGGTGCTGTCAAGATGGCCACTGGAGTGTTCTGTGCATACATGACGACTTGCGCATGGCACAGTTTGCCATATCCAAGATGGCCACTGCAGCCCAGTGTGCATGCGTGAGTTGCCACGCATGCGCAGAGAACTTCAGCAACCATCTTGGACATAGCAGACAGTGCCATGTTCTGCTGAATCTTGGCTGCAGCCATATGGGCTCTTGATAGATTTTGTTAACCTTACAGTCCCTCCCCTGGTCTTCCTCTTTTCACTGACATTCCCCAAAAATGTTTTGTCCCCTTTCATTATCACTTGGGCTATTCTCTCTTCAGTTTGTGCCTTCACTCTCCTTTTAAAAAAAATACTTTCTTTATTGACACAAAGAAAGTTAATTACGTATATCGAGAAGTACATACAAAAATTAACATTGAGCCTAAGCACATTTTTTGATATAAACAAACACATTTATAAATGTAACATTTGGAATAAATGGAATGGAAACAAAAAAACATATTAACTTATTACAAGGGTAGAGAAAAGAGGACCTCTCCGGTTGGGGGGGGGTAGAAAATGTGGAAATGGGAAAGAGAAGGGTGGGGAGGGGGGAGTGAGGAGGGTTTATTTCAACACTTTTCAAACCCACCAGAAAGTATCCCTTCCTTTACATATGTATAGTTCTCTATGAGAGAATTTAGGAAAGACACCCAATTTACCCAAACCAGGCTGAATTAGTTATTCCATTTGGGGGGGGGGGCTTTCTAAAACCCAATTTAATCAGGGTCCTCCTGTATTAATAACCAGTGTGTCCATCTAGACAGATATGCACAAATTCTATCTTGGACCTGGCAAGTAAGATGTTCCATGTCCGAAATTTGGGATATTAACTCCTTCCAGCCCTGACTCAGAGGGGGTGATTTCTGCAACCATTTTTGGGTGATAGTTTTGGCAGCTGCAACTATGCATATTGCAATAATTAGAATTATTGCATAAGGCACCTTACCAGATGCCCTCAGTGACCACCACATGGTCTTCTGTATACCTAAGGTTCACCGACCCAAAGCCCCGCCCATAATCCTACTAATTCAATCATTCCGATCCTTGGATCTGTCCTCCCTCCATGATGACCTAGCAGCTACTGATTGGTCTCTTATCTCTGCTGCCTGCTCCATTGACTTGGTCCTAAATTTCTTCACATCACACTTCCTGTCTACTTAGGATCACCATGCCTCCCTTAGGAAAACTGGGGTTCGAGGTTCTCATCTCCCCTGGGTCTCTGCTGAACTGCTAGTCTGCCTGCAAGCACATGATCTGACTTGGAAGGCCCACAAGACCTTGGGCTCCCCTGCTGACTTCCAGAAATATTGTACTATATATAATGCCTGCACTAGGGCTACCAAACATGCTAAGATACAGTACTTTTCCACCAGCCTCGAAAACCACATTAACCACCCCTCAAAGTTTTTGAACGTCATTCACTCCCTCTTCTCCCCACCCAACCCCTGTTCCAGTCCTCAAGATGAGAGATACCACCATCTCCAACTCTGCTAATGTTGCCACTGAATTTAATGTCTGCTTCATCTCTTGTGCCTCTTCCCTCCTATCCTCCTTGACCGCTCCCCCATCCACTAATCCCCCCTAGCTCTCCCTCCCCTCCCCGTTCTCCTTCTCCCCAGTCTCCACTATTGACACTCACAAGATCCTCCTAGCTCTACACCCCCTTAAGGGCAAGAGTCCAGATGGGTTGGACCCAAAACTCCTTCATCTCTCTGCCCCTGCCATCTGCCTCCCTCTTGCATCCCTTCTTAACCTTTTCTTCCTTGCTTCCATCCCTGTTTCATGGAAGCATGCCACAGTCATTCTTCTCCCTAAAGGCGGTGCCTCCTCTGATCCTGGGAACAACTGGCCTATCTCTCTACTTCCTACCCTCACTAAACTCCGAGAACATGTGGTTCTTTCACAACTGTCTCCTTTTCTTGACTTATCCTCCTTCCTCACCCCTTACCCATTTGTATTTCACAAGTTCCACTCCACCTCCACCTCCCTGCTCAGGCTGACTGACTCCATTCTGTCAGGCATGGATCAGGGCCTGATCACCTCTGCAATTTTTGTCAATCTGGCCAAAGCCTTTGACACCGTAGCCCACTCACTTCTCCTTGCAAAGCTCTCTGCTTCAGGACTTTCCTCCCAAGCCACAGGTTGGTTCCACTCATACCTTCTGGGCAGAACTCAAGTAAGTTAAAATTGGCCTCTCCCTGCCCCCCAGTACTGGTGTACAACATGGATCAGTGCTTGGTCCCACTCTCTTTCCACTTTTCTAAATAGCCTTCCCAATGCCTGTACATCTGCATCCCTTCATATGAATGCAGATGATACTGTCTTATTTGCCTCTGGCTCCAACCCATTGATCTGATAACCAGTCTTCAGCTTGACCTCGATAATATCCGGTGCTGGTTCCGCTCTAATCAGTGTCATTAAATACAAAAAAAAAACAATCTCTATGGCCTTCCGAACCAGTCAGAAGCTCTCTAGACTCCCAGTCCTACCCTCCTTCTACCCTGGATGGGTCCCTCCTAGATGATGTCCCTTCCTTCAAGTACCTTGGGGTGTGGCTTGATTGGCACCTGGATTTCTCTGTACATATGGACTCTATCCACAAAAAAGATCCACCCTAAACTAAGTGCCTTGAACCAGAACTGAGGCGGTATCTCCTTTCTGTTGTGCAGAGCCATTGAACAGAGAATGATTCTCCCCATTTTAGACAATGAAGACACCATCTATGGCAGTGTGCTAAAGTCCACCCTAGTCAGACTGGATACCCTCTATCACTCCTGCACATTTGCTCTTGACTGCCCACCTCTGACTCACCACTGCTTCCTCTACACCTCACTCTGTCTTCCCTCTCTCAAAGCCTGATGTCTTGCACATGGCACCTCCCTTATTGCTAAGTACTGGCTGAGCTCCCTCCCATCCTACCTCACATCTTTACTGTCCTCTCCTCCTCACTTTTCCTACTCCCTTCATAGCACTGACCATTGGACCCTAGCACTGCCAGCTAGGTCATCTTCTTCTGGCCAAGCTGTGTTCTCCTTCTGCCTGCCTTGTGTCTGGAATGCCCTCCACCTCCCGATCTGCACAGCCACCTTCATCCACTCCCTCTTATGTATTCTCCATGAATTCATCACTCCCTTCTGCACCTGTCCCTGAGCTCTCTGCCCCTACTCCTCCACTCTGCCTACTCCCCTCCTCCCTTTTCTCCACTATACCTACTCCCCTTCCTCACATTTCTCCCCACCTCTAATCCTCCTTTCTACCTACTCCCCTCCTCTCCCCTCCTTTCCCTCTCCTTTAACATTACCACTGCCACCTGGACACCTCCACATAAACACCTTCTTAATTCCTGACTACTCTTTTCCATTCCACTCCACTGCTTGTCTGAGCAGTGCCTCTGTGTAAATGGTTGGTTGTTGTATATACTGCACCTAAGTCTTCATACTGCAATACTGATGTTGTTTTGCTCTGCTTATTCAAATTGTATTTGCTATATACCATTTCAGTGTATAATTATCTGATTAAGTTCTGTAAATACTAGGTATTTATCTCCCTGTACCCCTTCCCCCAGGATGCATCTGGAAGCAAGCTGTTTCTCAGCTCAGTTTATCTTTCCTGGTGAAACTTTTGAAATAAATAAATATTCCTCAGAGATAATGGGCCTTCCTGCCTCATATACTATGTGGTGGTAGACCTAAAACTAAATGCTGAAAGTGAAGTAGGTCAGGAAGTATGAATGCTTGTAGTTGTTTTTTTTACCTCTCTCCAGAAGGGGCGTGAAACTGGGCAGTCCTAAAAGATATGGTAGTGAATAACTCTCATCTCCCCACAATGTCTCCAACATTATGCCCCAGAATGAGAGTCCCACTTGGACTGCAATACTGGTGTTATAAAATATCTGGTACGGACCTTCCATGCAAATAACCTCCATTGCGGGGATGAGGCTGTTCTGCTGGTCCCTTCCCAAATCCTATCTTAGACCTTGGGCATCAATTGGATCTGGGCCTCAGTTTGTCATTTGTCTATGATATACTGAACTTCTGTGTTTTTGGATTGCAATAAAGTTTGGTAAAGGACAGAAATAGCTACCTTCTGTTGAAATGAATGTAAAAGGGAAGATCGAGATATCGCTTTTCGAGATTCAGTTTGTTCTGTCTCTCCCTCTAAACCAAGTTGTGACATAATGTAATTCCTTATCTGGAAGTATCTAAAATGGTCCAGTGCCACCCACCCATAGAATATGTGACACTCATTAAAGGTAGAAATGATGGTGCCTAACATGATTGGATCTGGTTACTGAAGGCCACTAAGAGCCTGTCGCCTATACAAGAGATCTAATGCCACTGGGGGAAAAGAGGAATCCCATGCCAGCCACCTAAACTTCCACAGATATTTGGAAGTTTGAGAAGTTTTACAGAATTGTGCCCATGCTGTCCATGTGACCTGCATTGCTCTATAAGATGTCTGAGAGAGATTTTTACTTAGAAGTACACCAAGAATCATGGCCAGCAAAAGGAATTGTTCTATTATGTCCATTTCAAGAGTCTTTAAATGGGCCTTATATCTAGTGTCTAGCCACAATAGTGCATTTTTCACCTGAGCGGCTATCCAGTAAACTTCCTTATCTGGTAAGTCCCAACCACCCCCGAGTTTTCTTGCTGTACTCACTTCTCACTCAGGGCTTATTATCAGCCCAAACAAATTTAAAAAGTTGTTTTTGTGTTTGGTAAAACCATGCCCAGGACAGATGCACTGAGGCTCATTGAAAAATATATAAATATCTGGGGAGCATATTCATTCTAATGATTTGTATGTGAGTATGAAATGGAAGAGGATGTAGGGACCATCTCCAAATGTCAGCTTGAACAGAGTGTAGCAAAGGACCAAAATTATCATCATATAAATGAACAGTAGTGGCTGTCAAATAAATTTCCAAATATTTAAGTCTAGAAAGGGCCCACTGTTTTTGAAATTGGAGGGGTGGTGTAAATGTTAAGGTCAAAATTTCTGTCACCTCAGTATTTAAAGAGTATCCAGACAGGGTTGAAAATTTTCTGATCAGTTCCATCAGTTGGGGAAGGGATTTAGTAGGTTCTGTGAGGTACCGCAGGACATCATCAGCATGTAAACCTAATATATGTCCCTCATATGCAAGTTGCACACTTCTAATTATTGGATCCTTATGAATCATCTGTGCTAAAGGTTCAATATATAGGGCAAATAAGACCAGAGGCAGGGGGCATCCTTGTCGGGAGTTTACTGCGATAACCACGTAGATGGAACAGAGCAGCAAAAAACAGTGTGGACACAATAGAGGCTACAACATGTCCCGAAAAAACTAATTTTTTGTGCGGGAAAACACCTCCTATAACATAATCACCTCCAAAGGGGGACACATATGGGGGAATGAGCACAATCAGGGTGGGCAGTCAGTGGAGGAACCCTGCAGTGCACGTCACTTGGTGGGGGGTAGAAAGAGAACAGGGGGGACAAGCGGGAGGGAGGAAGACCCCATGGAAGTGGGGACATACTCTGGCAGGTGCAGGAGGGAAGGCATGTGGTGAGGCGGGTGCACAGCAATGAAGGAAAAAAACAAACCAAAAAGAAGACAAGGGTGGCAAGGTGGGAACTGAACCCCTGACAACCGTAGACCCCGTCACTATCCACAGCCTGTAGTAATATCCAGAGAGTCTGCACTCCAAAGTGTAGAAAAGCACAACTCAAAGTATAGTTTTAAATGCTCTAATAGCAAATAAGGGTGAGCGTGCAAACAGATCTCACCACTGCTACAATGCCCCAGCACTTCGGGTCAGAAACCCTTGTTACTGTAGCCGCAGTGTCACAGTGACAGCATGCTTCCAGGTACGTTATTTGGAAGGCGATAACAGCCACAGGGATAGCGCTGTTATGTATGTGCTATAGGTTCCCTGTGGCTGTTTTCATAGCTGCTGTTTTCACCATGTGGTTTTGTACCCCACAATAAAATCCACGCTCTCTTCACAGGATACCCCTGTCAGGTGCTATCATGAGCCCCAGCCCCAAGGCACAGTGGGACCTCCTGTTTGCAGAGAGGATACTCCTTTTAACAGAACTTGTGAGCAGTTGTAGGGTTCAGGAAGAATCATTAACCTTCCTTTTCCCAGTGGGAGGGTGGAAACTGTAGTTTTGAGTTCCCTTGACTCTGCACTATATTCAGTGTTTGAATCCCACCACTGCCACTGGCTACCTCTTGCTTAAGTAGTTTTGTAGAATAGCTGACCAGTCACTATCTTTGTTATAAAGGCACACAGTCTTTGCAAACCCCTTCTGTTAAAATGTTAGATCACACAATCAGACCCCAGGCAGAGCTGATAAGAAAATCATAAATGTTTACTTAAATAAAAGCAATACAGTAAATTCTACAATGTGGAAGAGCTTTGAACTGCAGACAATACCAAAAATAAAACTGAATGGTTTACAGAAAACACTAGATACTGTTGCCTTAAACTATACCTTATTCTGATGTTAAAACCCAGAAAGATTAAATGTCCTTGTGGGTGAAAGTTCATTTAAGCAATAGAGTTTGTAGCACGTTGTGATCATCCAAGTTAGTTCTCTGAAAAGTCCTTTTAAAAGATTCCAGGTGCTTCCTTGGTGAAAAGGTGTGGTTTCCAAAATTCTGACTTAAAATCCTAATGTTCTGTTCAATATGTGAAAAGTCTAATTTCCACACACTCAGGTCTGGTTTTAGAGATTTTTCCAGGCCTACACATCTACTTTCTGGTGTAAAAGTATATACCAGCTTGGTCAGGCTACCTGACTCCAAACTAAAAACTGTTCAACTGCCCTGAGTTCGAAATGTGTGCCTGATAAATACAAGTTGGTCATCTTTAAGACACACCCACCTTTTCCCTCTCCTCTGGGGTGGTAAACAAGTACAGATAGTGGGGTGCAACAGTTTACCTTTTCCTACAGGTGTCACTATAGTTCCATGTCAGGTTTCATGTAAACTCCAGTAACATCTGGTCCATGCATTTGGCTTAACCCTTGACTCCATGTCATTACATTACCTTTTTCCTGTCATTGGAACTTACATGCTCAGTTTTGTATGATGGTTTATGTCTTCCTGGGTCCTAAATCTGTCTCTCTTATCTGGAGAGGTACCAGACCCACAGTAGCCATTATAGAAATTCTAGCTATTTTGTATTTACTCCTAAAAGCCTTTTAAAGATACAGTGTCTTACTCTAAAGTGTATTATAGCACATACAGTAGGAACCCAAATAAAGGATATAGGCTGGTCATGCAACATCTGTCCCTCCTAAAACAAAACCTGGGAGGAACATGCCTCTATTGGAGACTATTCTTTCCAGTTCTGTTATTGCTTCAGTATGTGGGATAGGCTGTCTATGTTCCCATTCTTGGATCCAGGCCTATGTGAAATCTTCATGTCATAAACCTGCAAGGCAATACTTCATCTCAGAAGTTTTCCATTTGTCTTCCCCATTTGGTCCAACCATACTAATGGGTTGTGGTCTGTCTTGGACCTTAAAATGTCTCCCATAAAGGTACAGTTCAAGTTTAATGCCCAAACTAAGGCGAGATATTCCTTTTCTTCTGTTGCATAGTCTTGTTCATGGGGAATAAGCTTTTTGCTTAAGTATACAATTGGGTGTTCTCTTCCCTGATTGCATACTTAGCTGAGGACTGCCCCTATTCCCACATCTGAGGCATCTGTCTGCACCACAAATGGCCTGTTGTAGTCTGGGCTAGCCAGAACTGGGGCCCTACACAGTGAGGTTTTCAGCTGTGGAAGGCCTGCTCACAGTCTGCATCCCATTTTATTCTCCTAGGCTTATTCTTTGTCAGCAACCCAGATAAAGGAGCGGCCAGGGAGTTGTAGTTGGGAACAAATTTTCTATAATAACCTGCTGTCCCAAGAAAGTTCCTAACTTGTTTCTGGGTTTCAGGCATGGGCCATGATGCAATTGCCTCTATTTTTGCTTGGTTTGGGTGGAGTTGGCCTCCCCCCACCACATGTCCCAAATAAGCAACCTCTGCCATGGCCATGTGGTACTTTTCAGACTTAATAGTCAGACCAGTGGTCTGCATTTGGCCAAACACCTCCCTCAGGTGTATCAGGTATTTTTCCCAGCTATTGCTGAAGATATCAATATCATCCAGGTGGGAGACTGCAAAGTCCTCCATATCCTGTAACACCTGATTTACTAACCGGTGGAATGTAGCAGGGGCATTCTTCATCCCAAAAGGCATGACCTTGAACTTGAAGAGGCCGATTGGGGTGATGAATGCTGACCTGTCCTTAGCCCTGTCAGTCAGTTCCACGTGCCAGTACCCTTTGTAGGTCTACTGTAGTCAAGTATGTCACCCCTCCCAGTTTATTAAGCAGTTTGTTTGTGCATGGCATTGGGTGGGTGTCAGATTTTGTGATGGTGTTAAGCCCATGATAATCTATGCAGAACCATGTAGTCCCACCCGGTTTTGGTACAAGGACTACAGGTGAGGCCCAGGGGCTTTGGGATTTCTGGATCACTTCCAGATCCAGTGTCTCCACAACCTCCCTCCTAATGACCTTGAGGACTGTCTCTGACACCCAGTAAGCTGTCCTATGTATGGGTGCTTGGGTCCCTGTGTCTACATTATGCATTGCTAGTGGTGCCATTCTAGGCTTTGCTGTAAATAAAGGGGCAAAGTCTCGCAAAATGGTCCTGAATTCTTGGGCCTGTCCAGGTGTTAACTGATATGACAGCATGATGGTCTCCATAAATGATGCCTTCTTGCTCTCGGCTAACAAGTCGAGAAAGGGGTCTTCCCCACCTAGTTCCTCTCCAGGACTGCAAACTGCAAGTACCATGTCAGCCCTATTAAAATATGGCTTCATCATGTTCACATGATGCATTCTGTGAGTGTGTTTTTGGTCAGGTAACTCTACAACATAATTAACATCATTTACCTACTGGACTAACTTGTATGGCCCTGCCCACTCATCTTGCAGCTTGTCCTTCCAGACCGGGATCAGAACCATTACCTCCTGTTCTACCCCCATACGAGCAAGCTCTGGCTCCATGATTGTACCAGATCTTTTGGTTTTGCTGGGAGGCTGCCAGGTTGCTCTTTGCCATGCCCATAAACTCTTTCAGCGTCTCCCTGAATTTTAACACATTTTCCACTATGGGAGTCCCCTGGGTGGCATGCTTATCTTCCCAGTCCTCTCATATTAAATCTAGGGGCCCCCTCACCCTGCGTCGACTCATGTAGTACTTCCCTGTAGGCAAATAGCAGGTGGGGCAGGTATTTTTCCCAGTCCCACCCATGCTGTTCTGCAAATGCCATAAGCATAGCTTTTAGGGTCCCATTACATCTCTGTATGAGACCATTGGCTTGTGGGTGGTAAGGTATTGTGCACCTCTTTATGACACCACACTTCTCCCACAAACACTTCATTAGGTCCAACATGAGGTTACCCTCTCAATCAGAGATAACCTCCTGTGGAAACCCAACATGGGAGAAAAATCCCCAGCAAAGCATCCATAGTGGAGGACAGCGCGATGGCTTTGGGGTAGCAGGTAGCATAATCAACAACTGTCAATGTATACCTCTTCCATGAGGAACTTAGGGTATTTGAAGTACCCACAATATCCATTCCAACCTTCTGGAATGGCTCCTCCACAAGTTGTAAGGGAATTAGGGCAGTTTTGGCTTTGCTTCCAGACTTCCCTATTTCCTGACACTGGTGACAGGATTTGCAGTATTCTTTCACCTGCTTGGTAATATTGAGCAAACAGAAATTGTGGGCTAAGCTCTGCCTAGTGTGAGCAATGCCCAAATTTCTGGACATGGGAATATCATGACTCATGATATTCTTCATGATTCATGAGCCACCTTGAGCAGTAACCCCACAACAGGCACTTCGGTTAAATCCCAATACTGACACTGTAGTGCAGCATGAGGGGGTGCTGCACTCCTGAGGTGCCATCTTTCAGATGAGATATTAAACTGAGGTCCCATCTGCCTGTTCTGGTGGTAGTTCAGGTGGATGTTAAAGATCCCATGGCACTTCTCGAAAAGAATATGGGAATTTTTTATTAAAACAAAAACACATAGAAAGAAACACAACTTATACATACACACATTTCCATAATACATTTCATAATGTCATAATGACACTCCAGATTGTTACTGTACATAGTATGGAAACAGATCTGCCATTATCCCCATATACCCTTCACCAATACCCTTTACCCTACCTTTGTGTTCTTAGTCTATTTACATACTTATACAAAGAGGAAAGAAATATTTTTTCTTTTTTTTTTAACTTAGGTAATAAGTGCATCACTATTTGTAATCCACGGAAGACCTTTCCAAAATTCTAGCAATTGTCTTTTAGGCAAAGTTTTTCCCTCTTTCTGATATAAGATCAATAACTCTTGTGTGATTTTATTCAATAAGTCCACATGGCTACCTTCTTTCTGTTGTAAAACAAAGTTGCACCTCATTAACCATATATGCCATTTTAATATAGCCATTAATACCTGTAGTGTACCTTTATGCCAAGTTTTCCAATCACTATTAAATGTCCCATACATAATGTTCTCATAAGTTAATGTACTAAAAACCTTTGTTCCCCACTGTACATCTAAAAAAAGACCAAAATCCCTTAATAAAAGAACAGGAAAATAATAAATGGTCTATGGTTTCCTCTATTTGGATGCATTTCAATCTGGAGCAGATTCTTTCTTCCTGGGGTTTATGTTTCTGGTTGGATTTCACATTTTATCTTCTCGTGGCAAGCCAACCAGTGTGAGTCCCATAAATGGTCTGGAATACGTTTATTGTTCAATAATGTAGGTAAGTTTTCCCTATGTAGTACTGGACATTTTTCAAATACCATTTCCACCATGCAGGTTATTTCAAGTAGAAGAAAATACAAATTGCTTCCTAGTGCAGTCCAACATCTGTCTTTGTGTGATCCTCCACTGTTTAATTCTAAGACATGGACATCTAATGTACTCCAGTGTTTCCACTGATTTTCTAAAAATTTTAAATGATTGTAGTTCCCATGCTTGTAACCAAGAATTATGCTTAGATGATAGAAAGGTCTCCCATCCCATATTCATTTCCCTCAACAACGGTCTTATATTAGAATAAAGGAAAAAACTATTAAAGAAAAGTATCGGGTTAAGCATATTTAAACCCCCTGATTTGAAAGGCAAATAGCATACATTTCTCTTTACAGGATTCAGCCTACTCCCCCAACAGGCTTGAAAGAATATATTAAGAATTGATGTATCTAATGTTTTTGGAGGTGGAAAAATATAACTAATAAAAAGAAACACCGGCACTAAATATGTTTTTATTAGGTATATCCTTTTCTTTTTGCTCAATTTCTAGGTGTTCCATTTTGCTACTTTCTGTTTGCCCACATTCATTTTTTCTTCCCAGTTTACTAGGTCCATCTCTATATCCACAAGGATATCCCCAGAATTTTAATGGGTTCCAGAGTTATTTCTATTCTGCCAATATGCCCTTTTAGTTTCCGTGTGTAATCTAAACATTGTCCTATACATTTAGAATAATTCAGAGATGCTCCTGATGCCCTGCCAAAAGAGTCACTTATCTCCACTACTTTTAAAAGTGAGTCTGCATTTTGCTCTATAATTGTCATGCCATCCACGTATGCTAAGGCTCTGTATGGAAATATTTGTGTGCCTAAAGACACATTGTGTATTCCCACTGAGTTGTTGATTTTCCTTAACAGGATATGAATAAAAAACAAACATATAATATTGGACTAAGTGGGCATCCTTGTCTGATGCCCCTTTTTATTGGAATCATTGGGCTCTTCCATCCATAGACTAAAGGCCGTATTGTTGCAGTTTTATACAAACATTCCAGCCAGTTAATCATATCAGTTGGGATCCTGTAACAACCCAATACTTTCCATAAAAAATCATGGTTTATTTGATCAAACGCTTTATGTTGATCCAACGAGATTAAATAATCCTCCGCATTTCCTATCTTTCCTTGCTCAACAAGTTCTCTGAGTAAGATTATATGATTCTGTACTGTCCGTCCTGGTATTGCATATGACTGGGCTTTTGATATTAATTTTGCAGCTACCCTAATGAGTCTGTTAGCTAATATTTTTGTAAAAATTTTAAAGTCAGAATTTAACAATGAGATTGGTCTCCAATTGTTTAAGTCCAATCTATCCCCTTTTTTAAAAATATAGGTTACATTTCCCATATTCATGGACAGAGGTAAATGTTTAGTTTTTAACACTGCATTAAAGACAAGTACTAATTTTTCCATCCAACTTGGACCCATGATTTTATATACCTTATTGGGCAAACCATCTGGACCCGGAGATTTATCCCCTGCTAATATGGATATTGCTTGCTGTAATTTCTCCACTTGTATAGGCTTTACTAAATCCTGTTTTTCTACCTCCTCTAATAAGGGTATTTCTGAATTATCCAGAAAGTTTCCCTTTTTTTTCTTGTCTGGTAGGAAGCTGAGCATATAGAGTCCTGGTATATTCTGACACTATTTCTAGAATTTTATGTGGCTCCGTATGTTCCTTTCCCTGTTCATCTTTAATCTTCTGAATATTTTTTGCTTGTGCTTGTGATTGCCAATATTCGTATGGACAAATAATTTCCATTTTCCCTTTAGTACCAAACTTGTGTTGGTATTGTAAATTAGTTGCTTTTTTATTATGAAAATCTTTCATCTTCGCTTTTATTGTTGCATTCTGTGATGTTACATTTTGTCCCTTTGCATAAGAAATAGTAATTGCTGCAGAAGTTTCCTATGTTGTAGACACGCAAAATATGTTGTTCTGTTTCTATGTCTACAGATATGCTTACATAATTTTTGTAAGTCATTTTTTGTGTCTTCCCACCATAAAATGGGGTCCTCAAAAAGGATAATTACTGACTTTCTTGCCAGTATAAAACCTTTGAAGGTCTGCTGTAAATCTAAGTCAGATAGTACTGATGTATTCATCCTCCATTACCCTGGCCCTTTCTGCCATCTCTCTTTTGCCCCTATGGTTATTGAAACTACTTTATGGTCTGAAAATTCTGTGGCCAACATTGTAGCATTATTTATTCTTAATGAATTGGTCACAAAGATATAATCTATTCTAGACCCCAGCTTTCCTTTCTGAAATGTAGGTGTTTCTGTGTTGCTTTGTTGTCCTGCTGCATCCTTAAGTTTATTTCTGTTAATGATTTGTACAAGAAGGTTTGAATCCGAATATTGTTTGGTCGTTTTTGCTTTCAATGGACATTTGAAGTCACCTGGAAATATTACTGTATGTGTGGTTTGTAAATAAGGTTGAACTAAGTTAAAGAATTATTTGCATCTTAAAGCTTTTGATTGTGGTGCATAAATATTTATTAACCGGTAAGGGACGTTTTGTAATAGTACATCAATAATCAAAATTCTGCCTGACATTATGTCATATAGTTTCAAGTTTTGTACTTTTGGATATTTAAACAGGATTCCTAAATCTGGGCAAGTTTCTTGCCCTAAAGACCAGTAAGAGGGACCTAAGTACCAGGATTTTGTAGCTTCTCTTATCTCACCGAAGGAGTGTAATCTAGTATCTTGGAGAAATATTACCCCCAAATGTAAACCAGAGAGAAAGAAAAAAAACAATTTCCTCTTATCTAACCTTTTTATACTGTTTACGTTAACAGTATGAAAGGAAAAGGGTTCTAACAGTGGAACAGTTATTTAGCGTTGCCCTTCCTGCTATACTTATCCATGTTTTTCAATTTTACTCTCGCTTTCCATTTTTGTAGTCCCCTTGGTTTTTCATGCACTTCAGTGTCCGTAGTGCCTTCAGGCACTGAAGATCCTATGGAGGAAAGGTCTGAATCCTCTTCTGTTTGACCTGTTTGCAATACATCAGACATGTTCGATGTATGAACCGTGGCTTGTACTATTTGCACTTTCTCCATACTTTCTTTCTTTGATTGTCTAGTAGTTCTCCCTCTGATGTTGCTCACTGGCAGAGGGGGAGGGGCATCCCTTTATCTGAAGGCCCGGCTTCCTGAACTATCACTTCCTGCCTGGGGGACTAGGCACACTACCCTAATACCTATTTCCTGCTGCTCAACAGTCTGTACTTCAATTATCGTGAACTAGGGTAGGTGGGGAATCCTCAAATCCAGGGTGTCTGGCTTTTGTCTTCTGATGAAGGCTGCAAGTGTGTTTTCCAGATTTATTTTTTGTGCCATAGCCACCATCAATCTTTGCTCCTCCCCATCTGCTTGGTCAGGGATGTTATGTAATGCTTTTTTGCAGTTCTGAAAAGTGTGTCCATACTCCCTGCATTGGTTACACTGACTTTCATTCAGGCAATCAGTCCCTACATGTCCCAGTTCCCCACATACTGTGCATCTTAACCTGTCACAAACACTACTCAGGTGTTCCAAGGAGCCACATTTGTAGCACATCTTTGGCTGCCCGGCATAGAATAAGATTCCTCTGTCTCTCCCTAAATAAAAGGAATTTGGCAAGTGGTTAACCCCTGTATCTGATGTTTTTAACGTAATTTTAACTTTCCAGCCTCCCGTCCAAATGTTCTCTGCATCTAAAATCACCTCTGGATCATCAATTACTGTACATCGCTGTTTTAACCAAAACAATAGATCATGAACACTAACCCCCTCGTTTCTAAATAGTACAGTAATTACTTTGTGCGCTGGCCTGGTTAAAGGGGTTGCAATAAAGGGGAACCATAGAGAAGACTTTTTCAATGCATTATATTTTACTCAAAACCTTTCCAGACCATTTGCTGTTTTAAAACTAACATCAAATACTGTCTCTCCCGATATATGAATCAATGCATAAATTTCCGTCGAAAAGAATGTCATTGAGTCTTTTAGAAGTACTCTTGCAAAAAAAGTCTGTCTGGTTGTTCAGACATTCCTCCTATGTAAGTCAAATGCACTGCGTTGTGCCTTTTGGCAGGAAAAATTGGTGTTTTAAAAAGTGAAGCAAATGTTTTTTGGGTTTCCTTGTTAATTATATTCAAAGGCTTTTCTGGTACATTTTCAGTCACTGTGGGGCGTCCCCCTTGGGCTTGTTTATATGACACATTTCCTGAAAAGTGCAACTTTTGATTTTGCGTTAAAGTCAATTCTGGTGGCAGTTCTAGATCAATAGGTTCAGCATTTACATTATTATTTATCTGTGTAGCTGGTTCTGCAATTATTTTAATCGGTAAGCCTCCTGAAACCATTGACCTGTTGTGGAGTCCTGTTGCCAACCTGCATTCTCCAGAGCATTTTTAACTATCCAAGGTTGTTGTTTGCCTGATTCAGCTGGTTGTTTCTCAGAGCATCTTAGGCCAGATATATCTGTTTCTGTTTGTGCCATTCTGGACGCGATTTCTGATGAATTGTTCTCCAAAAGCACTGTCGACTTAGGCATGAAGTCTCCTGCATTCTCTGCCTGCTCTACAATAGAGGCCCAGCAAATTTGGTGACATCCAGCAGACCAGACCTGGGTTTGAATCCCACAGCTTCCACTTGCATATTGTGTGACCCTGAGCAAGTCACTTAACCTCCTTGTGCTCCCAGGTCGCTCCTGTAAAAAAGCTTTCAGCTTAGTGTGTTATACCTGGTTAAACAACTAAATAAATTTTAGGTTTCCCCTTTGATGCTACCGCACCATCAGTAGCCAGCTGAGTGTATTTGGCAGAAGGCCCCCTGCTGTCAGATCTTAAGGCTCTTATTTTAGTTTCTAGCTGTGCTTTTTTCTGGAAATAAGAGCGCTCCTCTGATTCAAATTACTGCCTTAAAACTTGTTCCTCCACTGAAATAATATCAGGTACATTTTCTGCATCTATATCTTTTTCTGTTTCACTTAGCAATGATTCACTATCACTCGGTAAATCAGGTATGTTGACTGTATTTATAAGTTCATCAGTATGAAATTCCATTGTACCTGTTTTCAGTATTTCTGTAGCATTCTTTCCAGTTTCCAACATCGTTTTTTGATTCTCTGCAGTAGCTTCCATGTCCATAAGTTCTTCCTCCACACCGACCAGCTCCCTGTCTGCCTTCTGTACATGTAAAGAGAATGTAGGCCTTGAAATTGGGCCTCCTCCTTGCAGCATAGCCTGCTGTCCTGCCACATCAATGCTTCCTCCTCCTCTTGTGTCCGGCTGTGAACTGGGTCCCTCCATCCCACTGGCAGGAAGTGACAGCACCCCTGCAGGCAGAGTAGGGGAATTTCCCCAGTGCCCTGGGCAAATTTCCCCCCATTCACTAAAAATGCCACCAACAGCTTAATCTGGTTCAAGATCATTTGGCACTCATCTGTATCCCCCTTCCCCAGGTCATGTCTCAAAATAGGCAGAATTTGTCTAGTGCACTTACCCGGTCAGCAAAAACGAAATAAATAAAAATAAAAATAAATAAGCCATGATACTCCTGAGGAACAATAAGCTGCTTGCCCATCATCCCTCCCTCTGTCCTGATGTCCTGTGTATATAACAGTCCTTTGTCTCAATATACCCTATGCTTTCCATCACCTCCCTGTGTCCCATCAGACTCTGCAATGGCTCTCAGCTTCTCTAAGCTAGGGTCTGTCCAATGTGCTGCTGCTGCTAAGTCTTCCCACTTAGCCAGAGCATGGGGCATGTCCCCATCAGTTCCCAGGCTGAGGTCCATAGCTGTGGCAGTAGGGGACTCAGTATCACAGCCTTCCCCCTCCCATGGGCTATGTGTCACCCCCCCCTCCCTGAGAGCAACCTTCAGTAGCAGTTGGGTTAACTGCCACTAGGGGAAGTTCCATCCCCCTGTTATCACCCTCTTTTACAAGGGTGGCTGGCCTGCCTCCCAACCTCTCCTGACTGAATTTCTGTGGGGTCCTGAAGATCACAGGAGCCTCTATTCTTTTGGCTCCTGGTCACAGCACAAACCACTCCCTGTGGAACCTCATTCCCTACAATAACATCCATAATGAGTTTTTCAGCTGCAGCCACCTTCCTTATCCCATCACCTGCATCTCTCCAATCCAGGGTAACACTGGCTAATGGGTAAGTTGTCTTTTCTCCCGTGCAATCCCTCACAGAGACAAACTGATTTGGCAGTATTTGTTCAGCCCCATCAAATACCCTTTCACCAGGGTAAGAGATGCTCCTCTATCCCTTAGCCCTCTAGTATGTACCCCATTCACCATGACTGGGCAAATGCCTACTGGGTCATAATGTCACATGCTTAATAGCATACGACATTATGGCTAACCCGGTACAGCGCAGTATGCTATCACTACTGGTGCAACACAGCATATACTGCTGTACGCAGTATTGCACTAGTAGCACTTTCCTAGGCAGAGGATAAGACCTCTGCTAGGAGCAGGTTCTGATGAGCAGCTGTCATGGCTCACAGGACTAAGCCACAGCAGTAGGAACCCAGACACTGCATCTGGGACCGGGTTTAATTCCCAGTCCCAAAAACATTTTATTTTTTTAACGACTTGTGAGCTCCCTGAGTTGGACCCCCTGAGTTCAAGTCTTCAGTGGGTGGTCCAGAAGCTCAGCATGTATAATGGTAGGTGTGGGGCAAAGCCCCCACAGAAAAAAAGACATGCCTCATGGTATAAATCATGCTGTATTGGCAGTGCAATTTTGACATGCAGCATAATGTCTTGCGACATTATGACCCCGTGCCAGGTGAATGTGCCCCCTCATATTGTCAGGAAGAGTGTCAGTGATACAGTGGGCAATTGTCTCCATTTGCACAGACCCTTTTGCCTTCTGGGCTTTCTTAGGACACTGCCTAGACAGATGGCCTGGCTGGTGACAATACCAGCATTCATCATTTTTCTTGTCCTCAACTTCCCTTTTGGGCACCTGGAGATTCCCTTCTTTTTGCAGGGGCCTTGTGGTTTTTGGTTGTCCAAAATGCCCACTTTTCCCTTTCACCCCTGAATTCCCCTTGGGAGCAGCCCTGCTTTGAGCATAGTGATCCACCAGCTCTGCAGCCTCTTTGGCAGTCTTCGGATCTCGGTCCTCTAACCAAAGCTTTAAGTCAGGTGAGCAAATCCAATAAAACTGTTCAAGCAATACCACCCCTTCAATAGCTTAAACAGAATCTGCGTTCACCCCCTGCCACCAATGCTTTAAATATTGATGCTGTTTAGTGGCAAATTTCTCAAAGCTCATTTCTGGCCCCTTTTGGAGTTTCCAGAACTTTGCTCTGTATGCATCAGGGTTCAGAATATTTTTTTAATAAGGCAGTTTTTAACTTGTCAAAATCATTACCTTCAACATTGTCCATCTGCCCCAATGCTTCCCTTCTCCAGCCTATAAGCAGTGGAGACAGGTGAAAACTCCAGGTCTCTTTGGGCAGATTGGCCTAGATACAGACCTTTTCAAATGATTTCAAAAACATGTCCATATCCTCCCCCTCTTTAAACTCAGCCATTAATTTTGAATTTAGCTTGTACCCCAGTCCTGGAGATTCAGACCCAACCCCACCACTTACCTGCTCGGGTGTTATTGGTTGGAGCATCAGCTTTTTAAGCTCAAACTCTCTCTATCGCTATCATTCCTCTGCCTCTGCCTTTCTCTGTCACTGCCGTTCCTCCACCTGGCGCTGTCATTCTTCAGCCTCTCTCTGTTGCCGTTGTTCCTTCATTTCCATCTCAAACCTTTTTTGCTCATTCTCAAGCTATCTCTCCTGCATCCACAACCTCCTCAGCTCCAGCTCTTTGTCTGTAGATGACTCCTTCTTCTCTGGGCTCTGGACCTCTGAAGTCACCACCTCTGGCTCTAATTGGGGTGGTGCATCCTGTGTCTCAGTTGTCAGAAGGACCTCCATGAGTTACCTTTTAATTTTGTTTTCACTAGGAATGCCTTTCTCCACACAGATCTTCCTCAGCTTTTCCAGATTCATAGTGTTGTACTGGAAAGACATTCTTCTATCTACACTACTCTGCTCAAAAAAAAAAAATTAAAACAGGATATGGTCTATTGTCTGCAACCAAATTTCTTTTTTCTTTTTTTCCAAATTCTGCCCTTGATTGTGTGATGGTTTTGCAAGACCATTCAAAATCCCAGTAGCCCCAGCCCCAAGGCATGGTAGGACTTCCTATTTGCAGAGAGGATCCCCTTTTTTAACAGAACTCATGAGCAGTTGTAGGGTTCAGGAAGAATCACCAACATTCCTTTCTCCAGTGGGAGGGTGTAAACTGTAGTTTTGAGTTCCTTTGACTTTGCACTACATTCAGTGTTTGAATCACACCATTATCACTGGCTACCTCTTGCCTAAGTAGTTTTGTAGGATAGCCGAGTGGTCACTATCTTTGTTATCAAGGCACACAATCTTTACAAAACCATTCTGTTAAAATGTTAGATCACACAATCAGACCCCAGGCACAGCTGATACGAAAATCATAAAAGTGTACTTAAATAAAAGCAATACAGTAAATTCTACAATGTGGAAGAGCTTTGAACTGCAGACAATACCAAAAATAAAATTGGATGGTTTACAGAAAACACCAGATACTGTTGCCCTAAACTATACCTTATTCTGATGTTAGAATCTGGAAAGATTAAATGTCCTTGTGGGTGAACATTCATTTAAGCAAATAGAGTTTGGTCTGGTTTTAGAGATTTTTCCAGGCCTACACATATACTTTCTGGTGTATAAGTATATACCAGCTTGGTCAGGCTACCTGATTCTGAACTAAAAACTTTTCAACTGCTTTGGGTTCAAAATGTGTGTCTGATAAATACAAGTTGGTCATCTTTAAGACATACCATTTTTCTCTCTCCTCTGGGGTGGTAAACAAGTACAGATAGTGGGGTACAACAGTTTACCTTTTCTTGCAGGTGTCACTATGGTTCCATGTCAGGTCTCATGTCAACCCCAGTAATATCTGGTCCATGCATTGGCTTAACCCCTGACCCCTGGATCATTACATTACCTTTTTCCTGTCACTGGAACTTACATGCTCAGTTTTCTATGATGGTTTATGTCTTCCTGGGTCCTAAACCTGTCACCCTTATCTGGGAGATGTACCAGACCCACACTGGCAATTATAGAAATTATATCTATTTTGTATTTACTCCTCCAAGCCTTTTAAAGAGACAGTGTCTTACTCTAAAGTATATTACAGCGCATACAATAGGAACCCAAATAAAGGATATAGGCCTATCATGTGACAGGTGCCACATCCAGGACAAAAGCCTTCTGATAGGTGTCCATTAACCCAACCATAAGCCTTCAGTGCTGAGTACAGGGTCTGTATGTATCTCTCAAATACTGGAGAAACACCAAACTCGACAAGAACCCTATATAAATAATATCCAGTCTACCTGATCGAATGCTTTTTCTGCGTCCATACTCATAAGAAGGGCTAGGATTTTTTTTTTTCATTAAGGTGATTTTTGATATGTAAGGTTCTTCATACACTATCCTGGGCCTGACACCCAGATATAAAACCTGTCTGATCTAGATGAAATAAGCCAGGAGCAATGGTTTCCAGCCCTCTAGTGAGGATAGCTGTGAAGAATTTATAATCTACATTCAGGATGGCAATTATAAGAGGGGCACAGAGTTCAGTCCTTCACAGGCTTGGGTATCACTGAAAGTATAACATAATTCCACAAGGGGGTGAGCTGACCATTTTCCAACTTAGCAGCTACATAAGCTCCCTATAGAAGGGGGTTGTCTCTTTGGAAAATTTCCTGTCAAATTCAGCCAGGAATCCATCAGATCATGGACATTTATGCATTTTGTTTCTCTGAATTTCATGAGATATCTCTGCGGAGTGGATTGGGGCACATAAGGCTGCATTTCGATCCTGTGTAACTTGAGGTAGGGCAAGGGAACGTAAAAAAGAATCTAAAAACTCAATGGATTGAGAGGGTTTTGCTGAGTATAGAGTTTTATAATAGTGTTGAAAAGCCACAGCTATTTCAAGGGTTTTCATAACTCCCTGAGCGTGTCCCGAATGGAGAAATACTAATATGCTCCTTACTTCTGTGTGCGCGAATATGGCATGCTAGTAACATAAAAGCTCTTTGGCACCCCTCTTAGTATCTCCACCTTAAGTATTTTAAAAACAGTTCTACCTTATAATCTAGTATCTTATTAAGCTCTTTTCTAAGCTAGACTAGTTCCTGACCTCTTTTTTTGTCTAATTTGACTTGCTGTAAAAGGTCATGGGTTTGAATTTTGTTCCTGCAGACAGGCTTTCTTTCAGATAGGTGCTATGGAGAGTAAATTGCCCCTAACCATGGCCTTTATTGTGCCCCAAAGGATACTTGGTTAAACACTGGATATTTGGTTGTCCTGGTCTGCATGTTCAGTATAGGTGTTAACCTGTTTCTGAACCTCCCCAACCTGTAAGAGAGAGACATTAAGCCCCCAAAAGTTTGACTTTTGTGACTTTGTAGATTAAGTTGTAAAAGGACTGGGTCATGGTCTGAAATACCCATTTGGCCTATCTGGCAAGTATGTATGCTATTGGAATGTTCCCTCATGATAAAAAAAAGATCCTGTCTAGAATACATCTTATGAGCAGTCGATCACAGTACAAGGTGTACCCCCTGACTGTCCATGGATACTCCTCCAGGCATCTATCAAACCCAATTCCACAATTAAGGATTTTACCTTTTTGACCACCAAATGTTCTCTTTGTGGGATCTGACAGGTGCTGTCAAGTTGTGGTGTCAGGGTCAGGTTGAGGTATCCCCCGTCTTCGCACTCCTTACTGTTTTTCCTGCTTCTTTCTGTTTTCCCTGATACAACTCTCTATTCTTCTTCCCCTGCATCTCCTTATATTTTCTGAAAGCTACCCTTTTATACCTTACTTTTTCAGCCACCTCTTTTTAGAACTATAGCTGTCTGTCCTCTTACTTCTACTCACTTGTTTGATGCTGAGGTTTGTTGCCTTCACCATGCCCCCTTTTAGCTTCACCCACTTTTCCTCCATCCCACCCAGATCATCCTCCCCTGCCAGGTCATCCCTCCCATCCAGGTCATCTCTGAGGCATGCACCCATATTTATAAAATCTGCCCTGCTGAAGTCCAGGAACTTCACCCTTGTGTGGTTCTATTCTGCAGCCATCCTTATAATGAACAACACCATACAGTGATCACTGGTCCCGAGGTAGCCTCCAATACTGATGTCTGCAACACTGTACTTGTTAGTAAATACCAGGTCAGTATTGCCCCATCATGAGTGGGTTTGCTGACTAGTTGCCTAAGGACCAATCCCTGCAGTGAGTCCAGGATGTCCCTGCTTCTATTTGAAGCTGTAAAAAGGAAAAAGTTTCCTGCACACACTAACCTGCAAGCAGAGACACCACAACGATTTCTTAATTAAAGATACATTTATTTAGATACAAACAGGCTACAGCCTGACATATTTCAAATGGTCGTCCTTTCTCAAAGGTCTGAAGCTGCAGCTGGGAGGCTCCAATCTACATTTGACAGATTGAAGTCCCACACCGGCAGCACTTCCCCTTTTCTGCCCTCTTGCCAATGGTTTCTACCAGTACCCTATCTACAGTGGCACTGGCCAGGATGCATGCAGTAATGTGGCAATATATCACAAAATGCTGCAGCCAGCTGCAGTAAATAGTGTAATTCAATGGCAGTTCCAGTTAAGCCCTTTTTACTGCAGTATTTTGTAACATGTAATTTACACGTAATTTTCTGCAAGTTGCTGTGTAGCATCATGGCTGACTCTACTGTAATTCCTCACCCTTTGCTGCAGGTTTTTTTAGATCACATCAGTGTGAATAGTAGGTGACCCACAATCCCTCTGCTCCCCAGTATTCCCTGTATCGCTTGTTGCTTTTATGTTTTCCATCACATGACTACACACTTGGCTGTTTCTTGGATGCCACACTTAGGTGTGGCAACACTTCCCCCTTTACACCCTCCTCAATACAAGAATCCCCACTAGGCACCTACAATCCTCCACCATCCCCACCCTCGAGGTACCTAGAACCACCACCAAAATGGGAGGGAAAGCACTCTCTGTGGTTGCCCCCTGTCTGTGGAACAGGCTATCCACCTCTCTGTGAACCACCACCCCTCATCTAATATTTAAATTTAACCTAAAATCCTGGCTCCTTGACAAATGTCTGTGCAACTGCCCAGATCGCTAACACTTTGCCCGCTCGATGACACTTCCCATTTCATTTCTGCAACTGTTCCTTGCCTTTCCTGCTATAGTTGAGTATGTGAGTGTCACAGAGTGACCCCTGTCTCCTGTTTAATCCCCAACTCCATGGTTAAGAAAGGTATACTGAAGGCTGAGATGTATGCCCTACAAATGTCAGATGATTACAAAAAGAGCATAGGTGCTTGTAATATCTGCAATATGGCTAACATGCCAGATTTATATGCTGGTTGTAATTCCTTACTGGGAAATGAAGTGGCACTTGGGCACTGGAGTAATGTCCATTAGGGAGGTGCCTGGTGGAATATACAAAATGGATGTGCTAAGAAAAGTGATGGGGAGAGTCCCTGCAATGATAGATGGACCACACCTTTCTCTAAAAAAACCTTACTGTTGCAACAGTTTTTTTCTTTGCTATGTACTGTCCTTTCTCCTACATGCTAGTCTGGAAGGTTGGCCACCTCCAGGTGAATCCCCCTCCCCCTCCTCTGTTCTATATCCCACTAATTTTCTTATTTTCTCTTTTCAACAAAGGTCCAGTATATGGAGGTCAATGTATAGTGACCCCGGGTCATGGTAGCAGGTTAGTCGAAAAAGATATCTCTGAATAAATATCTGTAGCACAGGTAGCGTTAGATGTTTAAAACACAAATGTTCCTTTATTGTATAAACATTTCTGCTGCCCCGCTTTTAAAAATAAAGAGAAAAAGCCCTGCAATGAGGGAGAGAGAGAGAGGTGGTGTTGAAATGGGATCATGTTTGCTCTTTAAAATCTCACTCTCGCTGTTCTGCCAGCTGGGCAGAGCAGGCAGCTGTCAGGATGCTGATGAACTGGGTCAGCCACCCAAGACAGAAGAAAGTAAATAAAGAAATTAATTATTGATAGGAGCAGGAGAGGCTCCGTTTGTGCTTTGGAGCCTGGGTGTCCTCCGTGGCACTTAGATACACTGCCTGTTGCAATTGGAAAAAGGGGGACAGACAGGCATCTTGTGGAGCGGGGGCCGAATCCTGTTTCGATTAAGGATTCCCACCTGGATCTCCTGTGCTAGAAAACAAGGTGCAGACTGTCATTAGGTAAAGACAGCTGCCCGCTTCTAAAATAAAAAAGAAAACAGCCACATTAGAAGAGAGAAGAGAGATAGCTGGTGCTAAAAGTAAAATAGGAGCATGTAGGCTCCTCTCTCTCTCTCTCTCTCTCTCTCTCTCTGGTACCCCTGAGTGCAGAATAGTCCCACAGCAAACGCAGTTTAGCACTGGATCCATTGCTGCAGAATGCAGCTGTTTTTAAAAAGTCCTGTTCCTCTAGTCGCAAGGTGCGACTCAGGAATGAAAGCATGATCGGAGCAGGATGCTCCATCATCTATAGAAGCGCTCCAGACTGCCGTGCAGGGCAGCACAAATTTAAAAAGTATTTATGGACTAGAGAGACACTAAGGGCATGAGGCAACAAGCCTCGTAGTGTCCCATAAATACAGAAAATAATATAAAGGTAATTTTGGCTGCCCAGAGATGTTGTAATCTGGGTCTGCCTTAAAAAAATTAAAAGGGCCAGAAATGGGCCCAAATAAAATATACCCTGATGGTTACAATTTCAGCCAGGGGCTGCTTGGCATTTTGCTGAGATTGGCAGGGGCTCAAATAAATACTGCAGGAGCCCCTGCACATAAACAAAGTGTACAGTTAAAGGAGGGCTAAAGATTTAAAAGCTGTTTTGGATGTTTCTTGAAAGCAATTTAAGAAAATACAGGAAAACAACAAAGTAATGGGATTCAGGTCTCATGAGCTGGCAGGAGAAGGGGGATAAGGAGTGCACCCTTAATCTACCCTTCCCCTTGCCAACTCAGAGATGCCTGAGGAACAAAACCATACAGAATAAAAGTTGTTGTACCTGTTACTGCGGAGCTGCAGAACAGAGACTACTATAGGGATGGCAGCCCACAATTAGAATGTTTTTATTCAAAATGGTGGCTGATGAGGTCAGCAAAGTAGGAGGGGCCTCACCCTTTAATGAGCTCTCTCATTATAAAAAGATGTTTAAGGGTGCTTAGCCACCTATTATGTATAATATGATATGCTGAATATAAAAGTCAGTCATTCTTGCTGTACTATGAATGCTATCTGATATCCAGAATGTTTAGTGAAGGTGATTATTAGGAAAAAAAGGTTTACTTGTCCAGTCACATGACATCTGATACCAGATAGACAAAGGTATAAAAGCTTCCACTAGGGACATAAATATTAGATAGGGAGTCAGTTGGAGACTGACTGTCAGAGGTGTAAGACTTGCTGAGAGAGTTGGCTTACACTACCACTTTGAGCAGGTTGAGCAAAACCTGGTGATCCTGCTGCTCCAGCAGTGATTTTGTTTATTTATTCATTGAAAAAAACTAACCTTCTTCATTTTTAAAAATATTTAATTTCTCATCTTTTATGCAAACAATAAAATGATGAATGCCATCCTGGCATTTTTTATGTACCAAATTATCTGCCTGTGTCAAATGATTTGAAAATCCCATACCCTACGATAGTGGGTCTGGGTCTATCCTCAGACAGAAGTCAGTCATCCAGATTTGGTCCACCTGTTAACTTAACATCTTGTACTCTGTTTCTACCTGCAAAGCCTTGTAGTGTGTATATTTTGTAGATATGTTATTGTACTTATTTGTATATACCAGTCAGTACTATCCCTAGGATTGGGCTTCTGTTAAGCTGATGCCATGCTACCCACCAGTGTGCACTCTTGTTATGTACTACACTTGTGTTTGTAACTTTGTAATTTGTTTTCTACTGCTAATACCTTCTTGTTGCCTTGTGGCCTGGGTCATGCCTGTAAACTGTCCTCTGGGACAGTGTTCCTATGCAGTTATCAAAGTCATAAATAAATAAAAAATAAAGCACCAACCCCCCTCCTTTTTCTTCCCACCCTGTCCTTCCTGAACAAAGTATAGCCTAGTATAGCTATGTCCCAGCCATGGCTGCCAGGGCACCATAACTCAGTAATGGCCACAATATCCAGGTCAGCCTCCGCCATGATGGCCTCTAGGTCTGGAATCTTATTTCCTAGACTTCCAGCATTAGCACACCTAGCCTTCCAGATTTTGTTATCACTCTGATTATTAGTGCTGTTATTTTTTCATTTCTGCCCTTCCCCACCTCTGTTTTTAAATTTAATAAATTTAATTTGAGTTAATACCTACAGTATATTTGGTTCAGTGGAGACCCTGAGCCCTCTGGGGATTCTGTTGCATTTAATGCATTAAGCTGGAGTGAGCCTGTACCACTTTAGTCTTGTATCCCTTGTTTTTACATTTTCTATTTTAGTGATGACATTTTTCATTGGTCATCTGAGGAAGAAAGATCTTGGATACCTTTTGTTTGTTGTATAATGAGTTTAAACTCTGCTTGACTAAACATAGTGAAAGTAGTGTCCACTCTGTTACCAACAGCAACAAATTCCATCTTGCACAGCTAAGGCACAGAGTTATAACTGAAATCATATACTACTGTTTGACAAAATGGGAATGAGTTCTTGAAGTTCTAAAGCAGAGTCTCTGTATGACCAAAGGTCACTAAAATGTTCTTGAAGGTTGAACTTCTGTGACCCTCAAGTGGGTCATCTCACTCAGTTCACAACACATGAACAAAAAAGAAAGTTGTACCACAAGATATAATCAGAGTTATTCTTTAGCTGGGGATCCCCCCAACGGGCTTGCAGAATCAAAAAATGGTGGGGGGGAGGGTAGGGGAGTGCTCTCTTAGACTTTTGAATAATGTCCAAAACACATGTTTCTCTGCAAACCAGTTTTCTTCACCAGATGGTTCTTCTGATGTTTCACAAGTCAATGGCTTCTTCTGGGGACTCTGAAAAAATATACATAAAAATGAATAAGCGTCTATTTGTACATGGCCGATTTTATAGTTAAAA
Organism: Neoceratodus forsteri; assembly: GCA_016271365.2. Taxonomy (NCBI): domain Eukaryota; kingdom Metazoa; phylum Chordata; order Ceratodontiformes; family Ceratodontidae; genus Neoceratodus; species Neoceratodus forsteri. Next base: position 464,587,428 of record CM057452.1, read on the forward strand.
TTAATTGGGTTGATATGGACCCTTGGGAGCCATTGCCATATGTGCTAAACTCTTTATAACTTTTTCTGTACAGTTAACAGTGTGTTAATTAACATACACATTGGCTACCTGCATACATATAAAGAAAAAGTGCCACTCTTTACACTACAAAAACCATTCCTAGCAAGTCCATTACCACATCAGTTACATTATTACATTATTCAACCGGCACACAATGCTGTATACTACAAACACATTTAGCTAATCTACTTTATTCGCTTATTTTTTTTGGAGTGGTTCTCCAACCTGGTGATTGATTTGATATTTGGTATCTACCATATGATATCTGAAATGAAACAAAATAAAAGATTTTGCTGTGTTTTAGATTGTTTCTTGTAAATCTACTGAAAATCTATTGAGAAAGTATGATAGCATTATAAGCTTCTGGTTTCAAAATTCCTGCAATTATGAGCTTGCAGTCTATGAGCTGATAAACATAGAAACATAGAATCTGACAGCAGCAGGAGACTGATGGCCCATCAAGTCTGGCCATAGTTGTTACTACCTTAATCCCCCCCCACCCAGGACCGCAGTGGATTATTCACCCCTCCCTCCCTTCCACTTCTTCCCCTTTCCTGGTTCCCCCAAGTGGGTTTATGAGTCTCCTGCCTCTGCCCCACTGGTGTTTCAATCCACTAATGATCCTTGCCCCCACAACCTCTGTTTTTACTCATTTCCAAGGCTCTACCACCCTTTCAGTGAAATAAAACTTCCTCACATCCTTCCTGAATTTACCTCCTACTAATCTCCAATCATGTCCTCTTGTGACTGCATCTCTGTTTCTAACAAACAGATCTTCATAATTTACACTGTTTATAACCCTTAGGACCTTATAAGTCTTTAGGCAAGGCAAGGCAAGGCACATTTTATTTAAGAAGACACCCATCCCGGAGGCTCTGGGCGCCGTACATTAATCAATAAATACAACACATCACAATAATAATCAGTTAAATACAATAATCTAAGCAGGTTAAAACAAAATTTGCTATATAATTAGCTACCCTCAACTACAGCTGCATTTAAAGTCTCTAGGACTAAATTAACATCAAATTTAACTTTCTTAAAAGACATGTAGAAAACTATAAAATATAGTCTGGGAAGGCCTGATTGAACAAAAAGGCCTTGAGGCAGGCCTTAAAAACCTCAACAGACGGGGCCTCCCTAACAGCTAGAGGAAGCGAATCCCACAGGACGGGGGCGGCAACACTAAATGCTCTGTCACCAGCAGTTCTTAACCTCGTCCTGGGAATCGCTAGGAGGCCCCTAGAGGAGGAGCGGAGGGAATGAACCGAGACAGCAGGTGCAAGAAGGTCCTTCAGGTAGTCAGGGCCCAGGCCATGTAGGGCCTTAAAGGTGAGAAAACCCACCTCAAAGAGGACCCTCCACCTAACCGGCAGCCAGTGCAGTTGACGCAGCACCGTGGTAATATGACAGTATTTAGACTGTCCTGTCAACAACCTTGCTGCTGCATTCTGCACCAGCTGCAGTCAGTGCAGGGCACTGCCAGAGATCCCGAGATACAGTGCATTACAGTAGTCAAGCTTGGACATTATGAAGACATGCACCAAAGTGGGGAGGTCCAGTGGCGGAACTAGGGGCTTGATCCTGGCGATATTCCTCAGATGATAAAAGCTGGTACGGACAACAGACACCACCTGAAACTCAAGTGTCAAGCCGCTGTCAAGAATAACACCAAGATCACGCACCCTAGAGGAGGCCTTCAATGGTACAGAGCCAAGACAAGTCCTGTCTCCGCGCCAGAGGCCAACCTATCATGCCCTCTGTTCGACTCCACCACCAGTACCTCTGTCTTACTGGGGTTCAGTCACAACCAGCTGGAGGCCGTCCAGTCATTGATTTCAGCTAGGCAGCTGTTAAGCACTTCTACTGCACAAGATGTTCCAGGGGCAAAAGGAGAGGTACAGCTGGGTATCAGCAGCATAGCAGTGAAAACCCAGACTGTACTTCCTAATGATCTCTCCCATGGGTAGCATGTACACGGCAAACAACATTGGTGACAGCACCGAATCCTGGGGAACACCGCACAACAGGTTGACAGAGGAGGAGGAGGAGAAATTCCCCATCACTATCCTCTGCCTCCTGTTAGATAAAAAAGACTCAAACCAGCAGATAATGGTGCCGGCAAGTCCACAGAATTCCCTTAGGCGGTCATATAACACTCGATGGTCCACCGTGTCAAATGCTGAAGAGAGATTGAGGAGAACAAGAATTATCCCCTCCCCCTCGATCTCTAGCCCTAAGGAGGTCATTATGCACCTGAACTAGTGCAGTTTCTGTGCTATGTCTCGCATAAAACCCAGACTGCAGTGGTTCATATAAATCATGGGCCACAAGATGCTCCTCAAGCTGAAGCGCCACCACCTTCTCAACAATCTTACCCAAAAATGGGAGATTGGAGATAAGACGGTAATTTGCCTTGATGTCAGGGTCCAACGATGTTTTTTTCAGAAGGGGTCTCACCAATGCCTCCTTCAAGACATCAGGAAAGACCCCCCTCTGACAGGGAACACCGGACAATCAAGGCAAACACTGGGCCAACAGAGTCAACACATCTCATTAAGAAACAAGTTGGCACCAGGTCCAGTTCACAAAAGGTGTGCCGCATCTTGGAAGCAATCTCACTGACCTCAGCAACCTCCAGCAGTCTAAACTCACCCCAATGAGGTGGAGTGCTCTCCAGTCGCCCATGGCGACCACTGTCGGCCAGATTCTGGTCCACTGCCGGAACGTCCGGCCTGATGGCAGACACCCTGTCTGAGAAGAATTGAGCAAACTCCTAGCATAACGCATTTGAAAAAGCTACCTTCGGCTGTAGACAGGAAGGATGAAGAAGCCTGTCCACAGTCTGAAAGAGCACAGTTGGTCGGTTCCTCCTGGTGGCAATCTCCCTGGACAGGAATTCTGCCTTCTTATGGTTGATTGCCCCCTGGTATGCACAATAGTGCGCAAACGGGGCCAGTTTGTCCACCTCCAGGCTGGACTTCCACCAGCAGCACTCTAATCTCTGACCCAAGATCTTCATTACCTTGAGGTCCCCATCATACCAAGGGGACCTCAAGTGAGAAGACCTAGGTCATACACGGACTGGTGCGAGGGAGTCGAGCGCACCAGAAAGTGCCATATTATAGGCATCCACTGCTGTGCACACTCCCCCAACGCATGCACTGTCCACACTAGATAGGTCAGTCACCACCAAAAAACCCTCAGGGGTCAACCCCCTCAAAGGACGATAGCTGACCATCTCTGCAGGGGGAGGGCTACCAGGGGGGCCTTGAACCGGAACTTCACCATGCAATGATTGGACCAAATGACCCGATCAATGCTGAGACTATTTATCTCAAGCACCAGTGAGAACATCAAATCCAACATGAGGCCACCCTGATGGGTCGCGGAGGAAACTTCCTGTGCAAAGCCCAGAGATTACATCATTTGAAGGAAGTTATAACCAAGCTGATGTCCCTTCTCTCCTATCTGGCAACTAGCGAGTTCAGGGCCTTTAGACATTCAGGGCCTTTAGACAGTGCAGGGCCTTTAGACATTCCTCATAAGAACTGCGCTGCTGCCTAAAAATCATTTTTTGACCCTTTGTTGCACTGACTCCAGCATATCAATGTCCTTTCTCAGGCGAGGCCTCAAAAATTGGGCACAGTATTCCAAGCGAGGCTTCACTAGTGATCTGTATTTGGGCAGTATCACCTCCTCCCCTCTTCACTGTCAAAACCCCTCCCTACACACCCCACATCCTAGATTCCTTGCTATAGGCCTTGTTGCACTGGCTAGTTTGTTTCACTGAAATGCGGATGAGGACTCCCAGAGCCCTTTCCTCTGCTGAAGTGGTCAGTTTAACCCCTCCCATCTAATATTCCATGCGTGCATTCTTATTTTCAAAGTGCATCATCTTGCACTTCTTGTCATTGAATCTCAACTACCAGACCTTTGATTATCTCTCAAGCCTTTATAGGTCTGTCTGAAGTTCCCTCACCCTTTCATTACTGTCCACCCTGCAACATAGCTTTGTGTCATCAGCAAATAGATGCCTTTTTTCCTGGATACCTTCCCCTATGTTGTTAATGAACATATTAACTAGGACAGGCCCCAAGGTGGATCCCTGTTGCACTCCATTTGTAATGCCCATGTACTCAGATTTGACCCCATTAACCACCACCCTCGGAAGGCTTTCACCTAACCAGTTTCCCACCCACTTGGCTAATTCCTTCTTTACTCCTAAGTTCATTGCCTTTGTCTCTCTTAAGGCACTTCTAGCTCTTAACCACCACAAGGGTACAAGTCTTGATGGCCTCGATGGCCTTGGACCCAAGCTTCTGCATCTCTCTTCACCAGTCATTGCCCTTCCTATTACCCTCCTGGAGTTTGGTTGAAGGGCTGGAGGAGGCACATGCTCTGAATGCTGAGGAGTAATGCCCAGAAGCAGGGCTGCTAGGCAAATTCTTTTCTTTTAACAGGTACACCACTTCGTCCTGAAATGCAGCCTTTCCAGTAAATCTTTCATCTTCACCAGCTTGTGGTCCACTCCTGTTGTCTTTTCCTTGTTTCCCTAGGGAGGAACGTCATCCATGGTGGAGTTTGGCTGGAACCTGGAGACCGACGTTGGGCCTTCAGAAAGCTGGGGCTGATAGCCCAAGACAGCCGGAGAGAAGACAGCTTTGGAAGGAATGAAGAAGGAGTGATGAGCGAGGAGTAAAGGAGCAAATGGGAACCAGAACAAGAGAGCGAGAGAACCAGGAGACAGCAGGCCATCTTTATTCAGCAGAGACTACACAGGATTTTCTGCATCGAGAAGAAAATATTAGCTTTATTATTTGAGTTGGAGCCGATTCTGTTTATTGGACTGCTATTGAACTGTGTAAAGGCGCCCCAACAGAGGAGAGAGTGGTGGGGATGAGACTGGAGACTGGAGACCTTGGGTGACTATCGGAACTGACACTGGTGATCAGCTTGCTGCGAGGTGGCTAACACTAACTCTGAGATTCTAGGACTTGAGGGATGAGAAAACTGAGTATTTTTATTGCTGGTTTATTTTAACTTGCTTTTAACTTTTACTACATTTTCAAAGCACTAAACTAACATAGAATTCTTAGGAATTGGGCTCCATGCTCAGAAATTTATACATCTGAGGAAGTAACAGAGGATTTAAAAATTAAGGCAAAGCACTTGATTTAATTTAATATCGTCTTTAAAAAAAAAATAGATTTCAAATGTTCACACGCACCCAAAATCTCAGGTCACGTTACACACTATAGACAGGTGCATGTGTGGTGTTCTGGGATACATATTCCACATTTTGTGCTGAGTAGAGTAGCAAACAGTGAGGCATTAAGTGTCAGTCATGGTTACACGAGCCTACACCACTTTTAGAAGGAGTTCCTGGAGATTTTTTGTTGAAGTAAGTCAACTTTTGGTAGCCTATATTTTAGTAAATATCTAAAACTGAACTTAGCCTACAAAAGTGAGTTGATTTCTACTCCTTCCCTATTTGATAGAACTATATAGTAAATCAATATCTTTCTATATCTTTCAGAGGCTAGCAATTGTTTGGAAGGAGAAGCACTAATTGGGGCCCTGAGCTATTTTTCTAAGAAGTGAAGCTAGAAACATACATAGAAACATAGAATTTGATGGCAGATAAGGACCGCTTGGCCCATCTAGTCTGCCCATTTCCCTACCTGATGGATAAGCTGCAGATCCTAGTTAACCAACAGCCTACTTCCTCCTACCCCCCACTAGAATTGCTTTATGTCTGTCCCGTGCATTCTTGAATTCCCCCACTGTTCTTAACTCCACGACCTAGAAACATAGAAACATAGACTTTGACGGCAGATAAGGACCACTAGGCCCACACAGTCTGCCCATTTCCTTTCCTATTGGATAAGCTGCAGATTCTAGTTAACCAACAGCCTACTTCCTGCAACCCCCCACTACAATTGCCTTATGTCTGTCCCATGCATGTTTGAATTCCCCCACTGTTTTAGACCCAACAACCTCCCCAGGAAGGCTGTTCCATACATCCACCACTTTTTCCGTGAAAAAAAATTTCCTTACATTACCCCTGAGCCGTCCCCCCTCTATCTTTAAATTGTGCCACCTTGTTTTTACACATCTCTTTTTCTGAAAGATGTTACCCTCCTGGACTTTGTTGATTCCCTTGAGGTACTTAAAAGTTTCTATCATGTCCCCCCGTCCCTCCTTTCATCAAGGGTATACGTATTAAGTTCCTTTAGTCTCTCTTCATATGTCTTCTGGTGCAGACCATGCACCATTTTGGTTGCCCTCCTCTGGACAGCCTCCACTCTATGTCTTTGTGGAGATGGGATCTCCAGAACTGCACGTAGTACTCCAGATGGGGTTTCACCAACTGTCTCTACAGAGGGATAACAACTTCCTGTTTTTTATTGTTGCTGCCACTCCCTATGCATCCCAATATCCCCCAGCCCACCTTATTGCCTTCTCACATTGCTTGCCCACCTTTAGGTCATCTGATATAATCACCCCAGGTCCCTTTCCATTTCTGTTGTTGTTAGTGTCTCACCCCCCCATTGTGTACTCTTCCTCTGGGTTTTTCTTTCCCAGTTGCATTACTTTGCACTTCTTTGCATTGAATCTGAGCTGCCATACATTTGACCATTCCTCCAACCTTGCCAAGTCCCTTCTCATCCTTTCCACTCCACCTTGTGTATCAACCCTGTTGCAGATCTTTGTGTTGTTTGCAAAGAGACATATTTTTCCTTCCAGTTCCTCTGCAATGTCACTTATAAAGACATTAAAGAGGACCGGTCCCAGCACTGAACCCTGCAGTACCCCACTAGTAACCCTCCTTTCTTCACTGTGGATTCTGTTTACTATTACCCTTTGCCTCCTGTTGTCCAGCCAATTTTTTATCCAGGCTACCACCTTGGGTCCCTCTCCAAGGCTGGCTAACTTGTATATTAATCTTTTGTATGTGACTGTGTCAAATGCCTTGCTAAAATCTAGGTAGGCCATGTCCACAGCCCCTCCCTGGTCTACTATTTTGGTCACCCAGTCAAAGAAATCTATTAGATTAATCTGACATGACCTTCCCACTGTGAATCCATGCTGCCTTGGGTCCTATGCCCTACTGGCCTCTAGGTACTCAACAGTTATTTCCTTCAGAAGTGATTCCATCATTTTCCCCACCACTGAGATCAAACTAACTGGTCTGTAGTTTCCTGCCTCTGTCCTCCTCCCACTTTTGTAAAGTGGAATCACATCCACCCTCCTCCAGTCCTCAAGTACCACTCCATCCTCCCATGATTTGTTAAAGAGAGTAGTCAGTGGTGTCACTAGTTCTACCTAATTCTTTTAGAATTCTAGGTGAATCCCATCAGGCTCTATTGCTTTGTCCACCTTCACTTTTAAGAGTTCTTTCAGAAGCCTTTCTTCTGTGAATGGACTGGTATCGACCCCCTTATCCAGAGTGCTTCTCTTGTTTGGTTTAGGTACCTCCCCTCCTCTTCCTTTGTGAATACTGAGCAGAAATATTTATTCAGTATCCCTGCTTTTTCATTGTCACCCTCTGCCCACATTCCCTTCCCTTTATTAAGCCTCGGTATCCCACCCTTGGTCTTTCTTCACTCCCTAATGTATCTATAAAAGGTTTATCCCTCTTGTTAACAGAGTTGGCTATCTTTTCCTTGGTTTGAGCCTTTGCTATTCTGACTGTCGTCCCCGCCTCCTTCTGCTTGAACTGATAAAGTTCTCTGTCCTGCTCCTTCTGTGTTTCCTTATATTTCCTGAATGCTGTCCTTTTCTCCTTAATCTTCCCTGCCACCTGTTTTGAGAACTATAGTGTTTTTTTCCTTCATTTTGTTTTGTTGCTTTGCTTTACACAAAGGCTAGTTGCCTCTGTGATGACTGTTTTGATTATTCCCCATTGTTCCTCCACCCCTCCTTCTTGCCCATTTTCTAGTGCTTTTCTGAGGCACTCTCTCATTTTCCCAAAGTTAGCCCTCCTAAAGTCCAATACTCTTGCTTTTGTATGGCTTGACTCTATGACTGTGTTTATCATGAACCACACTGTCTAGTGGTTGCTTGTTCCAAGATGGCTACTCACTTCTAAATCTGAAATCCTTTCTCCATCCCCATTTGAGAGTATCAGGCCTAAGAATGCTCCCCTTCTGAGTGGGTTCCAGTACTAGTTGTCTGAGGCATGCCCCTTGTAGGGCATCAAGAATGACCCTGCTCTTCGATGTGCCTGCAGCAAAGGTACTTCAGTTAACATCTGGCATATTCAGGTCCCCCATCAACAATATTTCCCCTTTTTCTGCAAGTCTAAGGATGCCTTCTACCATTTTCTTGTCCATTCCCTCCCCTTGAGATGAGGGTCTGTATACAACCTCCATGCAGATTGTGGTGCCAATTCCTGTCTCTAGGGTGATGCACAGTGCCTCATCTACTCCCTGTTTACTCTTTAGTTCTGGTGCTTTGATCCCTTCCCTTACATAGACAGCTACTCCTCCTCCTCCTCTTTTATCCTCCCTGTCCCTCCTGTAGATTGTGTATTTTGGTATGTTGACATCCCAGTCATGGTTCTCTGTGTACCATGTTTCTGTGACTGCCACAATATCCAGGCATCCCACTTACATCAAGGCCACTAGTTCAGGGAGCTTGTTACAGAGACTACAAGCATTGGTACTCATCACCCTCCACCAGGAGTGGTTTCCTTCCCCTGTGGGGTCCTGTGCCACCCTCCTGTGGGTCTCCTTTGTGGATGTTCACAGCATCCTCCTTGGTCTCCACTGCAGGTACCTCCATAGAGGAACAACTCTCTTCCAGAACAGCATATGAATTGTGGAGAGGTAAGGCTGGAGGGATGCACCTCTGTTCCACCATTCTTTCCCTCCTTAAGCCTACCTTGGTCCAACCACTCCTCTTTCTTGGCAACCTCTGATGTAGCAGCAGTGGCCCTGATGATCCCTGGGTGGAGGAGAAGGTTTCACAAATCCTAGCCAGGTCAGCCTGGAGACAGGCAACCTCCTCCCTCAGACCAGAGAGATGCCTGCTAATAGGGCAGCATCACAGCCTCCAGAATGTCTCCCAGAACACTGCTGCCCCACAGCCATTGCAATGCACCACTCCCATCATGTTTTATTTTGTGCCCCCCTCCTGTTATTTTGTATGCTTACTCTCTCCTCCCTCTATTTATTTTTACACCTACTTTCCTACTGCCTATGTGCCCTTACACCTCTTGCCCTTCCTGTTCTGGGACAGGAACTTCCTGTATTCTCCTGTATTCTTCTGTAGTCTCCTTCTTCCTTGCTCAGAGTCAGACCTCCAGCATCTGGGGGGAAGAGCTACTTTTTTCTTCAAGGTTGATGAAACAAATGTGTCTCAGTGATCCTTCCCTTCCTACTGCCAAACAGGAAGTTCCTGTTTTCAGTCACATCCAGTGGCTATAAAAGTAGAACTGGCTTAGTGTGGGATGGTGGAGGGGAGGGAGGAAGGGCAATTAGTAAGAAAAGTTGTAGCTTTTTTAGTCAGCTTCTTCTTGCTATGAAAGCAATATTCCTTTCTGCCAAAAGCTAGCAGCAGGAAGCTGTAATTGGAGACACCTGCTTTTCTACTGCCCAAGCCTAAGCTACAGCGATATCTGAAAATAAAAGCTCAGTGAAAGAGGAAAAGTAGGTTGAGATTTCCCAGATTCCCCCCCTTTTTTTCCTCATATTTTTAAAGAGATAAATAATGCTTTTTATTGAATTTTACCTAGAATAGGGTCTCAAAGCAGCATTTCTTCTATTTTTAGTGATGGTGTGGAATAGAAAGAGGACCTTGGGCTACCTTACAGGCAGACTGACTCACACAAAAATTTATATAAAAAAGACTGAAAAAGAGAACTTAGCCTCTGAATTTAAAACCAGAACAAAGATAAGAATGAGTTCTCTGTTAGGATTATCTAAAAAGCATCTCTTTTTATATTGTACATGCTTGTTAAATGTTTGCAGCTCTACTAGATTCTAGAAATGAAATGGGTATCTAGCGAATGAGAATGAATGAGCTTGAAGCTATTCGTGCAATAACTGTTGGTGCAATAGTCTACCCTTTTAGGAATTTAATGAATTTTATATAAGGGACTAATGATATCTAGTTTTAAATTACATAAGATTTATAGACTTTGAGATTGAACAAGTGAGCCTGATTTGGGGATAATTCACTATCACTCCTGCTGTTTAAAGCTGAATTACTCCTGCAGGGCATTATACTACCATTTTACTTTATATAGATTGTATTACTGCGAGAATGAAAGAAAACCTGCCAATGGTGTTAAGAAACAAAATAAAAAAAGGTTTTTGAACAAGAGAGAGGGAAAATCATAAACAAAGAACACAAAAAAGTCTACCATATTACCAGTAAATAACAAAAAGATTATGGAATACACAAGTTGCCTTAATAAGGAATCCCAGAGGATACAGCTAACCTCCTCACCTATAATGGAGGACAAAACAGGAGAGATGAGAGAGGATCACTTTCTGCTAAAAAAAAATCAAAGCAGTAGAATCTCCAATAGCAAAAACACTTAGCCAGTCAGTGCCTCCTAGAATCAACCTTAGTGATATTTGTAACAAGGGGAAAACTCTAATTCGATAAGTGAAGAAGGGGAAAACCACCCCGACCATAAGGATTATAAGGAATCATTAACCCTATGCTAGATAAAACACAGGAAGTTAGACCCCTCCTCTAGAATTCAAGAGGAGGCATGCCTCTGGTCAAAGCAAGAGCCTGAAACAAGATCTGAGGAAGAATCAACTGAGGGGATCTGCTCTCACTTTTCAGAATTAAAACACACCTTTGAGAAAGAACTTAAAGATGTAAAAATGGCTTTTATCCAGAACAATTTTCTTTTAAAAGAAATTCTACTAGTCCTAAGGGAAGTGAACAAAAGGGAACTAAGGGTGGATAAAATAGATGCTCATAAAGATATTATACAGAACAGAAAGCTGGATAAGGGCTTTCAGGATAACTCACAATTAGAACAACAAGTAGAGAAAGATAAAGACGTGCCAAATAAAAAGATGAATACAAGGCAAAAATAAACAAGAATCAAAAAGAAATTAAATCAACCACAATAGAGATACAAGAAAAAGAAACAGTGGAAATTAAAGAAGTAGTAGAGGGATTAAAAAAGAAAGGAGAGGTTGATAAAGGGATGATGATACTTACCAAATAGACAAAAAGAAATGCTCAGTCGCTAGTCAGACTGATAAAAGGAAGGAGGATGGGATTCTAAGAAATGAAAACATGCAAAAGAAAGAAATGGATAAACAACTGAAAGACAACTCTAGAAAAGTAATAAAGGATAAGAACAAAGAACTAAGGAATCATTCTGAGAGACAGGATGAAAGAAAATTAAATACAATTTTTATAAAAGGTAACCCAATGGCTAGACGTGAAACTCCCTTTCTTCTCAAAATTACAATATACAATATATTAAAGCCTCTAATGAAGGAAAATTTAAGATGGATAACATATCCTCAGTATACAGATACAAAGTTAAACCTGCTAAAGAGAAAATGTGCCTGGTGGTTAACTCTAGTAAAGTTAGAGACAAGATCCTAGACAGCTGTATATTACTGGTGGATAATGCTATCTACCTGAATGACACTTTATCAGATATTCATGTGTCCCCAGAAATAATTCAAGAAAATAGATAAGGAGAACAAAAACAGGATGGAAATAAAACTACAAAAGTATGACAAGTATTTGTTACTAAATATATATAAAGAGGAGAAACAGAAGAATATTCATTATAAGGTACACCAGAGAAAGAAACATATGTAAGAGGTAGAAAGGTTCAAGGTGACAGAATAAACAATTGTGTACTTGATACATGCTCTAACAGTCTGATAGAAATTGAAAATGATAACTTTGCTGCTTCTATGAGGTCTGAAGAAGCAGAGTCATTGGAAAGCTATTTTCATGAATGACAAATAGTCACAGAAAAGCACAAAAGGTTAACAATAAAAAATAACTCTTATACTGACCATGATCCAGTAAACAAGAGTACCAAAAGACCTTTCTCAATTGTTTCCTGGAATATTGCAGGAATTATGAACAAAATAGATGATAAATCTTGGATGGAGGAGATTAAGAATCATGATATCATACTCCCATACTAGGTCATAATGTCGTACTTTTAATAGTATATGACATTATAGCTAACCCAAAACAGCGCTGTCCATGACAGCGAATGGTGCAATACCACATATACTGCTGTGTGTGGTATTGCACCATTCACACAATCTCAGGCACAGGATAAGACCTCTACTGGGCCTGAGTTCTGCCGAGCAGTTGCCGTGGCTCACTGTACTGATCCACAGCAGCAGGAACCCAGGCACTGCATCTGGGACATGGTGTGATTCCTGGTCCCAAACATTTTATTTTTTCCCACATTGTGCGCTCTCTGAGGCAAACCCCCCCTTTGTAGTTGAGAATCCTTATTGATGGGGGGTTTGGTGGGTGCAGCTCCCCGTAACAGGGGGTGTGGGGGGCAGAGCCCTCCACAGAAAAAAGACTTATGCTGCATGGCAGAAAGCGCGCTGTATTGGCAGTGCGATTTTGCCATGCAGCATAATGGACCCCATACCTCATACTCCTGCAAGAGACCTGGATGAGGAGTGAACAGGAGATTGTAATAGAAGGATATACTAAATTTGAGATTAAAGACAAAAGCCTAAAAATAATTGTGGTCAGAATAAGGGTGGTATTATAACCCTGATATCTACAAATATAAAAATGTATAAAAATCCTTTTATACTGTACTGCAATTAATATGGGAAAGTGAAAGAAAGGAGAAACAACAAGTACAGGAAGATACATTTTTTGTTTATAATGATAAAAAAATTAAATGGAACTCAGTTCACGATAAAATACTAGATCTGCAAGATAGTGTAGTAGTGCAATCCCTGCTTACAGTAATAGAAGATGGGCAAGAAGAGATAGAAAAGTTTAGTGTACTCCTCGATTATATCAGCCAACAGTCTCAAAGCCAGAAAACAAATATACGAAAAATCTTTGACAGAGATAAGGCTCCCTGGTTTGATAAAGAGTGCAAGAAGATAAAGTCAGATATTTCTTATATTGTAATCTACCTCTGACATGCCATTTCTTTCACTAATTGCATTAACCTGTCATATTTTATCATGTTTGTATAAACCCTCTGTACCTAATAATGCAACTCTGTGTTATGTAACTGCTCTGTACATTGTACCCTTGTTTTATGATGCAACCCTGATGTATGTTTACTATGTTTTGAATTTTAATCTGTAATTTTGCTGCTGTTTGTCATCTCTGTAATTGCTCTGTAATTCTCCTGGGTCATGCCAGAAGAATAGCAATAAAAAAAACAGAATTGCTGTTATTTAAAAGAGTTGCAACAATGAAAAAGGAATACTGAAAAATAATAAAAGAAAAAAAAAAAGACAACATCATGTTCATATGTGGGTTAAACTCCAAGATGCAATAATGCAGAAAGACAATAAGCAATTCTGGACACTGATTGCTTATGGTGAAGCAAAAATGATTAGTAATATTGAGGCAGTAATTCCAGCAAACCGGTGGTGGAATTTTATGGCAAGTTATATGAAGAGCAATTATTCTCTCAAAATAAAGGTTACGAACCAGTAGTCACAGAAATAGAAGGCACAGCACAAAATATACAGTGGGATAATCTGTCATTAGAAGAAATAAAAAGACATATAATTAAACAAAAGAATAATAAAGCACCCGAAATTGACTGCCTTCCAGCTGAAACTTTTAAAGTAAATATTGAATGGTGGACCAATATTTTGCTTACTGTCTTACTGTATATAATAAAGAATAATACAATCCCCCAAGAATGGCTAATGTCAGGGACTGTGCCTATATTTAATAATAATAATAATAAAAATAATAAGCTTTATTTATAAAGCTCCTTTCAGGTATCAAGGTGCTGAACAATAAATAAACAAATAAAACAATAAAATACACAATAATCAGATAAAAGAATAAATAAAAGTAAAATAGTCAGTTTGGGTATGCTTTCAGCCATAGATGCATCTTCAGGGCCTTCTTAAAGCCCTCCACAGTTGTGCACTCATGTATCTGATGGGGTAGAGAATGCCACACGGCTGGGGCCACATATATAAATGCATGGGCCCCAGATGACTTAAGACTCACCCTGGGAATCTCTAGCAACCCGTCTGCTGAGTGGAGTGGTCGTCTGGGGCAGTAAGGAGACAGGAGCTCTTGCAGATAGTCTGGGCCCAGTCCGTGTAGGGCTTTGTAGGTCAGAAGCCCGACCTTGAAGGTGATCCACCACTGAATAAGCAGCCAATGCAGTTTGCACAGCACCAGTGTGATGTGACTCGCGCATGGGGTCCCCATCAACAACCGGGCCGCAGTATTCTGCACTAGCTGCAAGCGGCGGATATCAACCCCCGGAAGCCCTAGATAAAGGGAGTTGCAGTTGTCAAGGCGCAAGGTCACAAAGGCGTGGATCAACATTGGAAGGTCGCCAGATGGAGCAAGGTGCTTAACCCTGGCGATGTTCCTCAGATGGTAAAAAGAGGACTTGATGACTGCCGACACCTGCGAATGCAGTGTCAGCCCATTGTCAAAAATCACCCCTCAGGTTTTGCACCTGTTCAGAAGAAGGATGCTGGATACCCCCTAGACAAAGTCCAGTGGGTTGGCCATCCCCCAGCCCCTCTGTCCGATGACCAGGATCTACTACCATCACCTCAGTCTTGCCAGAGTTCAACTTCAACCAGCTGGAGCTCATCCAGTCCTGGATTTCAATGAGGTAGTTGTTAAATACCGAACATGCACTGTCCTGGTTGGGTGCAAAAGACAGGTAGAGCTGGGCATCATCAGCATAGCAGTGAAACCTCGGCCCATACCATCTTACAATGTCTCCGAGGGGCAGCATATATACTGCAAACAACATGGGGGACAATACCAAGCCCTGAGGAACCCCACATGGCAGAAAGAATGGTTCAGAGGAAAAAATCCCTGATGCCACCCTCTGAGTTCTGCCAGTGAGGTAGGACTTAAACCATCTGAGAACTGTACCAGACAGGCCACAGATGAATCTCAGGTGCTTGAGAAGCACCCCTTGGTCCACGGTGTCAAAAACTGAAGAGAGATCAAGAAGTACCAAGCTAGAACGGCACTTCTTATCTCTCACCATCAAGAGATCATTAAGCACCTGAACCAGAGCAGTTTTGATACTATGCCTCTTATGAAAACTGGATTGGAGAGGTTCGTAGATGTCATGGATGGTCAGGTGGTTCTCCAGTTGCAGCGCCACAACTTTCTCAATTACCTTCCCAACAAAGGGAAAGTTAGAGATTGGTCTGTAGTTTGCAAGGCAGCTTGGGTGCAGAGCAGCTTTCTTCAGGAGAGGTGTCACCACCGCCTCCTTCAGAGAGCTAGGAAACTCAGAGCACTAAACTATCCTTGCTAGGATTGGGCTGACGATGTCACAACAACCCATAATCAGGGAGTTTGGGCCCGGGTCCAAACTACAGCACATCGGGTGCATACCCTGGGCAATCCACACAACATCCAAGATTTCCAGCCAGTCAAAAGAACTCCAGGCAAACTAAAGAGGAGTGACCATACACCAACCACTATCAGCTCCCACAGAGTGTGCCAGTTGAATCTCCGCCCTGATGCTGGCCACCTTATCCGCAAAGAACTGAGCAAGCTCATCACACTCAATCTGTGAAAAAGTTCTTCAAACCTGAAGACAGGTTGGGTTGCACAACTTGTCCACAGTTTGAAAGAGCTGAGCCGGTCGATTCAGAGCAGCAGCAATCTCCCTGGATAGGAACTCTACCTTCTTACAGGTGATTGCTGATTGATAAACTTGATAGTATTCCAGCAATCTAAGGCAGTCAGCCTCCAGGGCAGATTTCTGCCAGCAATGCTCTAACCTTTGTCCAAGTCACTGCAGCTCCCGCAAGGTCCCATCAAACTATGGGGACCAAGGGTGAAGGGAGGGAGGACTAACACGGATGGGAGTAATAGAGTCCAGGGCCACAGTAACGGCCTTGTTATAGGCCTGAACCAGGCTCTCTGGACTCCCGCTTGCCTCTGGAATTACCGATAGGTCTAATACCACCGAAAGACCATCGAGACTCACGTCCCATAAAGGGTAGTATCTGACCATCTCCACAGAGGCAGGCCTATCCGGGGCATAAAAACTGAATCCCACAGTGTGATGATCTGACCATCCGACCGGTTTCACCACCAAGTCAGAGGTGTCGATCCCCAGGAGGAAGACCAAGTCAAGAGAGTGACTGAACTTACGAGTAGCAGAGGCAACTACCTGTGTAAAGCCCAGTGATGTCATCAACTGGAGGAAGTCCTGTCCAAATCACGTGACTTCATCGTTGACCCAGGCATTAAAGTCACCCAGGACCATCAACCTGGATGATTCAAATGCCATGTTGACCATGAAGTCTGTTACTTCCTGAAGGAACCGCTTCTCATCCCCAGATGGATGGTAGATGACAGCAATCCTACAGCCTACACCTGCAACCACGGTACACTGAAATGAGTCAGTTTCCTCAACTGGTACACTTGTAAGATCCAGTTCCATCTTGAAACAGATAGCTAGAAAAAGAGATAGATCAATGCCAGAAAATTATAGACCTTTCTCCCTGATTTGTATAGCTGCAAAAATCTTTTCAAGGGTACTATTAGAAAGACTCCTGGACTGGCTAGAAATAAGGGGTGTACTAACAGAGAACTAATTTGGGTTTAGAAAAAAAATAGAGGTACAATAGACAATGTATTCTTACTAGACTACCTGGCAAATAAACAAAAAAAATTGAGGAAATGGGGTCTATACAGATGTTTTCTCGATCTAAAGAAAGCATTCAATAACGTTAGTCATGAGACACTATGGAACACTTTAATAGCCTGGGGAATTGATCCTAAACTACTGGATTTATATATTATCTTACACAATAATACATTTACTAGTATTAGGTATATAAGGGATGGAAAACATACAGAAAAAATTCTGGTCAACAGAGGGGGTCAAACAAGGATGTTTATTGGTGCTAGCCCCTTTTTAGCACGTATATAGACCAAATTATAAGAGAATAAAATAATCACGAGGTAGATGCTCCAAACATAAATGGGTTAAAAGTTAGTATTTTAGCTTATGCAGACGATGCAGTGTTCATATCAAAATCAGCCAAAATTAGATCCCTGAATTACTGGAAAAAATGCCGACATTACCCTCAGATATGCTTGTTGGACAGAGGCAAAAGATACCATAGTGAAGGGATAAGTTATGACTCTTGGTTTAAAAAACTAGATGTTGAAGTAAGAAAATCTGGAATGGATTCACTTTTAACAATAGAGTAATAACAGATGTTGACTCCTATGTAGAACAAATAAAAATTAGATGGAAAGACAATGAAATCCAGAGGGATGAAGCAAAAATAAATTCTTCTTCTATATTCACACTGTATCAAACAATAAATCTATGACCCGGCAGCCAGGACTATTTATCCTGGTGTCAAAACTCTTTACATTGAAAAATCTTTGCTAGGATGAGATTTGATATTCATTTACATTATCGGGCACAAATGATACCATGGGAAAAAAATCAAAGAACAACAAAAGTGTAAGTGTAATGAATATTGCTATTTAACCACTGACCATCTATTGTCAGACTGTAATTGGTTAACTGATCTCAGAAAAAATGGACGAAGCCATTATTATGTAATATTTCTGGTAAGAGAAGGGAGGATACTGTACAAAAATTAATAGAGGGAAATGATATGTTATATTCTTATGCTGCTATTCACTTTTATCTGGGAATGTGCAATATTATGACGTTTTAAATCAACTGTGATAAAAGTAAAGTCTGAATTTGATTTTTCGCTGACTGATTGTATTTGTGTATTTTGTTAAATATCAAAAGTGTTTGTCCTTTGGAATATACACTTGTTTTCAATAAAAATGTGCTTACTTACTAAGTCCTCTGTCTTTTTTGGTCTGCCTCCTCTGCGGCACAGAATCAAAAGCCTTTGCTGAATTCAAAGTAGAGCAAATCCACCACCTGGTCTGTGTCCACCGCCCTGGTGACCCAGTCCAAAAACACAATCAGGTTGGTCTTGAACAATCTTCCTAACTCAAACCTGTGCTGCTTGCTGTTCTGGAGCCCATTATCCTCTAAGTATGCCACTAGGCTTTCCTTTAAAATGGTCTCCATCAGTTTGTTCCTGATGGAGGTAAGGCTTACTGTTCTGTAGTTGCCTGGATCCTTCTTGTCCCCCAAATTGTAGAGTAGGACTGTGTCCACAGTTCTCCAGTCCTCTTGCACTATCCCCAGCACAAGCGAGTTGGTAAATAGCTGGGATAAATGCCCTGTCAGATCAGAAGCAAGTTTCCTATGTATCTTCAGGTGCAGGCAATCCGGAACCGGGGTCTTGTCCACAGTAACGGCTGCTAACCCTCTCATTACTCTTTCAGCCGTGATTACCACCCTCCCCATTTCTTGCATCCCCCATATGACTGCCTTAATTCTGCCACCTCCCCCTCAAGCTAGCTTAACAACCCCCCAGTTTTCCTTTCCTCATGAATTTATCTAAAAAATGCATTTTCCCTTCCCTTCCCTTCACACAATAAGTGATCCACAGTTCTGCGTCTGCCTTCACCTTTTTTACCACTGTCTTTACCCCCTTTAATTTTGCTTGTAATTTCTCCTATTCCTTATTCGTTTTGAGCACCTTGTACCTTATGAAGGCCACCCTTTTTGCTCTCACAGCCTCCTTTACCTCCCTAGATAACCATATTGGTCTCATATGCTTATTCCCTTTTGTGACCTTTTTGGTGCAAGAGTTGGTCACCTGCAGAATTTCCCCCTTGATTATTCTCCACTTTTCCTATACCCCTTTGATTTGGTCTACCCCACCAAGTTTTTCATGACCTCTCATCAGTGTAAAATTCATTCATTTGAGATCCACTTCTGCTGCCTTCGAGGGGGGCCAAAGTTCCCCACAGTCATCATAAACCATACAGAATTATAATTGCTGGACCCCAGTGATTCCCTGACTGCCACCTTGCCCACCACCTCTGAGATGATGATTATCAAGTCGAGGATGGTGCCCTGATGTGTGGGTTCCCTAACTAGCTGCACCAGCAGACGGTTTTGCATCATGTCCAACAGTGTCTAACTCCTGGAGGTCTTGGCTGTTGGGGTATCCCAGTTGATATCCAGAAGATTCAAATAGCTTACCATCACTAACTCCTCTTTTGCTGTCCCCTCCTAATTGCCTCACCCAGTTCCCTATCTTCTTCCTTCTTTTGCCCTGGTGGTCTATAGACCACTTCCATCATAACCATTTTACCAGCAGCCATACGCAGCTGCACCCAAATTAACTCCACTCCCCCTCTTTCCTTCTTGATGATCCACTTCTTCCATAGCTTCAATACCCTGCCTAATATAGAGGGCTACTCTTCCCCTTTACCCCTGCCCCTGACTCTCCTGTACAGTGTATAACCTGGAACTGCCAAATCCCATTCAGTGTTCCATGTGCCCACATCTCCATGATGGTACCCCATCATTTGAGCGCTACCAGAATAGCACCGCACTATATGGCGCTAGTCTGGTAAGTGCTCACACAGACAGTGACTAGGGATTTACAGTGCATGCTGTAAGCACTCCCCTGGTCACTGTCCATGGACCTGTAGACAGGACAAAAGCACCAGGAGCCAGGAGACTGGTTGAGCTGCTCCCATGGTGTGGAGGCCTGGGGCATCAAGCAGCTCGGACAGCAGTGGTGGAGACTAGGGTTCTAATCCTGGTCATTGACCATTTTAGCACACCTCGGGACTTGCAATATTTTTTTTACATGGGGCTGTAATGGCCCCGTGATTTTTAACTTTCTCTGGGATCTGCTCCCCCTCAGAGTGAGAATCCATAAGACAGGGGTGTGTGGGGCGGGAGGAGCCCCCGCAAAAAAAGATTCAGCATTTAAATTTCAGTGTTATTGTTGTCAGTGCTATTGTTGTAGGTGCTTGTCAGACCTAGTGCCCTCCATGATGGCTACCAAATCTAACATAGCCTCAGCCACCATTGCCTGTATGACACCAGTCTTATTCTTCAGGCTCCTGGTGTTCAGACAGATCCCTTCCAACCTCCTCCCTTATTCTGCTTCCCATTACTTGTTCCCACATCTCTACCAACTGCAGCCTTCTTATTCTTCCCTTTTCTATTTCTACTATTGGGATTATTGTGACCCTTAACCCCCCCAAACTGTTTTGGTCCTGCCCTTGCCATCACTATCATCCACCAGTCACCTTCATAGTTCCAGAGATGACCTCGCTAGGGAGTCCCTCTCCTCCTCCCATCTAGAGAATTCCTAGACTCTACCTCCCCATTCTTTAGTTTGAATGGCAGTCCACAAAAACATCAAACTTCTGCCCTAGTGTGCTTGTTCCCTTCTGTGTGAGCTGAAGGGCCATCTCCCTTAAACAACCTTTTATCCCTAGACATTACTCCAATCTCCCACTTATACATTCCCCACCTCCTGACACCTCCTCTTCAACCAGGCATTGAATGCCTCAGTTTCTGCCTGCCTGCCTCACCCTACTCACCCTGCTGATGTTACGATTTCACTGTGCTAATGCGGTTTTGTAGTTATATTTAATGTACCTCATAAATAACAATGTTTATTTTTGTATAATTAAAGCTCAGTGAAGTTTCATCAGACAGCATTCTACATTTGAATTAATTTGTTCAATGGTGTGATGTACCAAATAAACACTAGTTTTGTCTTTTATTGGTGAAGGATCAATTTTTCATGGTCGCCCAATGGCCCAGTGTCAGTGAGTTGCACTGCCATCTAGATGACCCAAGTTTGGGAGCAAGCTCATAATGCCTTGCTGGGAGGCAGGCCAGGTGGCAGCAGCTGCTTGGCGTGTGCTGCTATTGGTGACGGTTGGTGCCAGGCTCCAGTGCTGCAGCAGCTGCTACAGTGGGCAAAGGAACTCTGTCCTTCCACAGGACATTTCTATGTAGCTGAGACCACCAGGATGACCTACCCACACCAGGGGAGAAGGAAGAAGCCAGCTAGAAACTGGGAAGAAAAAACCATGACCATCTTTATGGTGTCCTGAGCTCCAGGAACTCTCCTGGGTCCATGTGCCAGCCGACACTGTATCCTAGTCAATGTAGCAGATAGCTTCTGGGGATAGGACAGCCCTCCCCATGGAGCCCTTGCCATGAATGATAGAACTGTGGGGACATTGGGATTGATTAGGACCCAGGTAGGACAGGGTCCCATGTCAGAACAGTGACTGAAAAAAAACATGCAGAACAAAAGCAGCCACTAAAAAAAATTAAACACAAAAAACCCATAGCACTATAGCATGCTACAAAACAGTACTGTTATCTTTCTTGTTTCTTTGGAGGGCTTTGCCCCTCATACCCCCTGACTTAAAAATAATCAACACCAAGGGAAGGATGACACTGAGACATGGGGAAATCTTGGGAGGGGAACCACTCCCAAGAGCAGGGGGATGAGGTCGGGGCAACCTTTGGGTGGAGGGGAACAAACTCAGAAGGGAGGTGGAACAGGAGATAAAATAAAAAAAAAAAATGAAAGAAACACACACCTTAAAAAACACCTCCAACCAGTTCTGAACCCAGGTTCATCATCCTCACACGCAGTGACTCTAATCACTACATCAGACAGCCGACTCAAAACTGGCAGCACACACAACTCCCCATATACTGCACACCATCATTACTCCCTACAACACTGAAAATCACCCAAAAAGCCCTACCAAATGTGCTAACCTAACAATGTGCTAGTAAAACACAGAGTTTATAACACAGTTGCTGTTTTCAATACCCTTTTCACTCGCAATAAAAGACTCACTATATTCACAGGCAACTGGATGACAGGGGGTAATAGTTCTGAACAGGGTATATCCCTGATGAGTCTGGCCAGGAAGAATAAAGTTCTATGGAAAACAAATGTTTTTCAGGATGATGAACCAGTTATATAATGAGGTATAACATTTTTGAAGTTGTATTTAAAGTTCACAACGATTTAGACATGCAGTTTTCAAAACCGTATTGTCAGCAGTGGCATACATAATAAATCTAAAGCCCATGCATACTGCTGGAATTTCTTTAATGAATAAAAGAACAAAAGGAGTCCAAGAACTTGGCTGTGAGGGACACCTGTAGAATAGTTTTAGGACTAGGAACAGAGGACCCTATCTTCAGGTGGCTCCCACTCAGTCCCGTACCCAGCCTTCTCCAGCACTTACCTCCCATTCCAACCCCCTGGCTTACCCTCCCCCAAGATGGGGCTCACCTGGATCAAGGAGGAAAATTATCCAGGTGAGGTGTTGGCCCTCCAAGGATGACCTCCAGGGTAGGGAGGGAGTAGCTGGTTAGCTGGGCTAGGGCCCGCATGTGCCTCTTCATCTAGTTGCACTCCATGGTCTTTCCCATGTTCTTAGTTCTTGCAACTGCAGGATGTCAGCCACCAGAGGGATCAATGTGCAAGTGAACACAATGTATACACAGCACAGGTCTCTAGCTGGCATCTCCCACTCCCTCACATGGCCTTCTTGCATTGCCACCTGTGGTCACCCAGGTGGCAGGTTTGCAGTAAAGATGGCATCCACATGAGGATATCATCTGCTGGGATGCTTGATCCTTTTCTCCCTGTGGAGAAGTTGTGAAGTTTTAATCCACCGGTAAAGTTAAGGCAAATTCACCAAATGCATCTTCACAGATAAATTATAATTTTTTTCTTAGGAAATTTGCCTTGGCAACTTCACCTAGCAGTTTACATGTAACTTTGCCCTTGGGGTACACCAAGGTAAAGTTTGATCAAAATGAGGCTACTGGTAAACAGTGTCTCAAGGTCAGTAGCCCCCATTTCCCCAATTCACAGCATCCTGAAGCTCCTGTGCCCCCCATGGTACTAACACCACAGGCTGCATCCACTAATCAATCTCAGATAGGAGCAGTTCTAACATTTTCTAACCTGTGTGTCATCTAGTTACACTCTTTGCCAGCATGGCATGCTGGTGAATGCATGGATTGCTGCCACCTTGTAATTGAACTTACTGCAGTTTTTCCCCCAGTCAGAGTCAAATACTACCCCTGGTGCCTGTGTCCAATGTGCTGTAATGCACAGATAGGAGGTACCAGCTGTTTGGCTCCTGGTCCACATATCTATACTGAGATGTTTGTAAGGGGATGCTGAATGCTATAGGGCATGGATTACCATGTGTGACACAGTCCCATGAAGTTCAGGAATGGCACAGGTGAAGAAGTATGCTCATGAGGGAAGCTGCCATTTCAGACAGGCATGTGCTATGGACCTTTGAAATCCTACGTGCTCCACAAGAAAGAATGGCAGTAGATCAATTGCCAACATTTCAGCGGTTGCTGCATTCAAATCCTGTGCAATAGTATGATTGACGGGTATTTGGCATGATGTTAAACATGCTATACAGTGTAGGCTGGACCTTTCTGGGTGCTGGGCTACCAAACAGCTGGACTCAGTGTGACAGCATGGCTGTTGGGGTAACATTTAAATCAGGGATTCATGGATGCTGCTCTGAATGAAAGCAATGATTTCAGACATTTTCTGAGCTGAGCTTAATGTGCTTTGGTGCCTCTGGGTGTTAGCACTCAACCCACCACTGCTACTATTACCACTACTAGGCAGTCCCACAGACTCCACCTCATCTCTGTAGTATTCCTCTTCTGTCAACTTGGCTCCACTGGGGCTGTTTCTCTGCCACATTGAAAAGTCTTAGCAAATATGGGAGAGGCCTCCCCTTGCACTGGCTTCCTATTGGTGCAATGTAACAGATGCCTACACTTGAAGTGTGTATATGTTGACCACCAGTGCCTAGGTGGCTCCTTTTCCATGACTAACTTGTGCTTGACACAGCTGGCAGATAGCGACTGTTTGTCAGCTGGGTCCAGTATGTAAAAATCCCAAACTAGGAATTTTATGCCCCTTTATTTTTATATGGTAGTGGGACTGGGACGGGAAGGGGTCAATGGGTGTTTTGTGATGATTTCTGCATTGCAACATAATGACTCATGTGGTGTAATGGACTCAACGGTGGTAACAGGAGCAACAGTTGTAGTACTGGGGCTTTGGTAACTCTGTGACACAATTATGGTCTGTAGAGCACCACAGGTTCAGCAGCATCACCCTTGCTTTTTTTTCTTTTTCAGGTTTGGGGTCCCCTTAGGGGTCTAAATCTCATCCCCACCGAGGCTGAGAGCCTCCTCCTCCTCCTCCTCCTCCTGAGCTCTGTCCTCCTCATCTTCACTTTCTCTACACTCTCCATCTCATCATCTTTAGTGAGAGAAACATTTTTAAATGTAGTCTTTTCGAACTATGCAACAGTCAGATCTCCTTCCTTAGACTCTGACTCACGGTGAAGCTTAACACTCTCGTTTGGGAATGGGAACCTATCTGGGTGCCACCACCACCAGCAGCAGTGACAAGGACACCAGCAACCTCCTCCTTGACTACTGTTCCTGAGCCAAAGATTTTATTACCCTTTGACTGTTCCTCTTGTTGCTACTCTCCCACAGCACCCACCAGCATGGCTACTACAGTTGTGGCAGATAATTTGACAACACTAATGCCACCACCACTTCCACCAAGTACTCCTTTTGCTGCTACTACTAGTCCAAGAGGCCAGAGCCCATGGATGAAGCTACTGTGGAGGTAGTTTTTTTAGATGCAACAACCTTTCATGACACAGAATCTTCGTACTTATTAGCCACCTTACCGGAACCTCTCCCTTTTTCATTTTATATATTTCCATTTTTAATATTGCAAGAGAAAAAAATCAAATAAACCCTGAAGTAAAACAAAATACCAGCAGCAGCAGACAGCACCTCACCAGATGGATTAGCAGTGTGATCTGAATCAGAACAGTTTACAGAGCTAACAGTAGCTACTATAAAACCACTATAAAAAGTTTTTATTTGTATTTTTTTAACATGACGGGGATTAACAACACACACGATGGGTAATTCAAAACAAGTTACTGTAAGTAATACCATTACTTCAAGAACTAAACAAAAAAACTGCAATCAATATAGAAACAAACTAACGAAAGTAATTCACTTAACTACTCAAAACTGGACTACAGAAATATGATAAATCACAGACCACAAACAAAAATAATTAGAAAGAAAGACTGAGGAAAACGCATCAGACTCGTGTTCACATGGCTGCCTTTCTTGGTAGCTGAAAATTCTTCCCTCCCCCACACAGCAACGCTTTACTAAACAAAACAAAGCCACTACTTTCAACTAAATAAATCTGCAAAACTACAAAAAACATGGTGATCTAGCTGCACAAGTCAAGATATTTTTTGTGAGCAATTTGGTTCAAAATACTCCACTTTCAGAGCAGTTTCTAACATTTTTTTTTGCTCAGACAAGCAGGGACAGACTTCTCAAGCCCTCTCTTCATAAGACTGCACAGAACACTGCCTCCACATGGTATACAGCTCATTCAGTACCAAGTGACCTCAATCCCATAGTACATTGCAAACTTCACCTATGGGCCTCACTTCACCGGCAATGTTACCAAATTAGCCATTCACAAAGTTAGCCCTATATTGCAAAATGGAACTTCGCAGTGCAGATTCACTTGGTGAATTGTGGAGAATTTGTTTAATTAACCTGTGAAGAGAAGTCTGCCAACTTCACACACCAGTGCTCCCCTGCTGATATTGCAAAAGGGTGGTAGCCCAACCAAGGATAAAGAGACTGAATCTCCACAGCTGTATTACATAATTATGTCTGTGCTCTGATCTTCAAACTACATTTAAGCATTGCTACACATATCGTGTATTTGCAAGCTAACCCAGTGAACCATAACTGTGCTCAATTTTGGCGGTTTCTGTGACTAAAAATGATTCATGGAGAAGACCTATGATCACAACATCAATTCTATTTTTATACTTTATTTCATATTTTCAGTGTGCTTTTCTGGTATCCCATTCCTTCACGATCCTCAACATCCGTATGCCCACTGTATTCACTTCTCACATTCCCTGCCTCCCATTTATATACTCTCTGGTTTCTGTGTCACCCCTCAGTTTCTGACTTATTAATTTAATTTAAACATTTACTAAGATATCTTTCACAAGTTTCAAGGCAGCCTACAGTACTGTATACAACAATTATAAAACAGATGAAACTGAATTATTGACAAAATAAAAATGTTTCTAATCTTTCTTTAAATGTATTCAACAATTCAGCAGAGTGTATGTCCATAGTCAAGCTGTTCCACATTTTAAGAGCCAAATACTCGAATGTTTGTAATTTACCACACAGCTGACCATTGAAAGGAACTGACAGAAAATTACTTTCTGCAGATGGCAAAACACTGGAAGTAGTAGTAGCCTTTTTTATATGGCGCCCTTCCCCAAGAGGCTCAGGGCACCGCATAGAGTAACACAGCATAAAATACATAAAACAACCAAAAATAACTTTAAGTATAATGTTAAAATAAATACATAGTAGCAAAGGATGATAACAGTATATCCTCATTCCCTAAAGGCCTGAGTAAATAGAAAAGTTTTTAATCCCTGTGTAAAGACCTTGACCGAGGGAACCTTACTCAGTCCCCTAGGTTCCGAATTCTGAGCCAGAAGGTCAGTTGTTTCAAAGGTACAGTTTTCAGCTGATTTAAGGGGGCCCTTGGGACCGATAGGAGGCCTTCCTCAGAAGAGCAGAGGGGGCATGAGGACTAAACAGGGTGCAGGAGCTCCAACAGGTAGTCAAGACACAACCCATATACTGCTTTATAGGTTAGTAGGTTAGAAGACCAACCTTGAAGGTAACTCGCCACTTCACCGGCAGCCAGTGCAATAACATAAGGAGGCACATGGTCCTGTAAATATAATACAGCAGTGCTCATCAGGGCCTGACATGTAAATACCATCTTTTCAAAGTTACTCTATTTGATAGCCTCAATTAATGGAGCTGTTGAACAAAGGGATCACATGATTATAACCAGAGTGTCCATAGATCAGTCTAGCTGTCCAGTTTTCATCTGTTTTCTGGGGTGGGTCATGCATTTAGGTAGACCTGCTAACAGAAAATTGCTCTAGTCCCTATTATTTTTTGTTGTGCCTTGTGTCTGACTCTTCTAAACCTGGGTGATATTCAAAAGCTGAGAACCACAATTTTTTACAACTACTGCAACAAGGTTAGAAACAGGTTATTGAGAGTCAAATAATCTGCCTTTCAGCTGCCAGGCAGCCCCTCTGCTGCAACCAGGGAGAAGTTTCTTGGAATGATGGGGAAATGACAGGAGTTTGGTGGGATGGAATCAGCATGACAAGGTGACCGATGGTATGGGAGTGAGAATGTACTGGCCATCATATTGAATTCCACAGTGGGCAGTTTCCACTTTTCAATCACTTGCTACACCACATCCCACAGATGCATGCACATTGCAATATCTTGGGGGATGCGGCAGTGTGTGATCAGCCACACCACCAGGCACAGCTCACCTGGCCAGCACCAGCAGCTGCTCTAGGAATGGTGCATACCAACCCCTCCTCCTCTTTCACCCATCGTCAGCCTCAACTTCTGTTGTCCCAGGCTCAGGGTACAAACCTGGGTCCACAACATGCTGAACAGATGCCCCACTGCTCAATGCCACAGAGACGAATCAGTATACTTTTAATGGAACCTGTTTGTTTTATTTACAGCCCTCACTCTATGTAGTCCTCTATTCTTTTGTTCTATTCTATATGAAAGCATATTATATATGAAAAGTTATATATTTAGGGTTTTCATGCACCTATTGTTACGACGTTTTTATTGCTGTCTCACTTCCTGCTATATCCCTCCCTAGGTCTCACCAGGAAATAAGCCCAGGCTCAGTGTGCCAATCCTGATCACCAAATTTAAATAACTAAATCAATCAATCAATCAATCAATCAATAAATGCTTTCTCAAATTTGTCAAACTATTGTGGATCCTGCACAGAGTACACTTTCCAAATCCATTATCTAGGTGAAACAGGTTGAATACATTCCTGTAGTCTTACTCAAGCCTTTTTATTTATTTATTTATGCACACTGATCCAGAGCTTGTTTCCAGGTATGAATGCAAGAAAGTTACATGAGAGTAAAACCAATTTAGAGGCAACAAAGAAGTGCATGTACAGAGCAGTAAAAATGCGGAATCAAACTATTATTTGCAGAAATTCAATCAAACAGGAGTGAGCAAAGATAAATGTGACTATGAGTTAAGGATGATCCCTGTTGTTTCAGATGCACATTTTTCTTACTGTATGTTCGTGAAAAAACTTTTGTGGTTCTTACTGGCACAAAGACATTCAATATGTATGGCATCATAATAATAATTTCTTTTATTCATGAGAAGCGGATAAACAATTGAGTCAGCGACTCATTTACAATGGTTTCCAATTGATCATTTCCAGGTGTCTCCTGGGAGCACAGGCTGGTTAAGTGACTTGCTGAGGGTCACACAGCATACAGGCGGAGGTTGTGGGAATCAAACCCTGGTCTGCTGGATGCACCAAGCTCACTCTTCTAACTTCTAGGCTATACTGCCAGCAATTATTATATTTATGGTTTGCATAGTTATGGTATGTACGGCAAAGGATCTAAATAGGATGACAGTGGGGAAATCTGTCCCCACAATTATAGACATTGGCATCCTTCAAGATGCTCTATGCCCATGTCTGTCTGTTTTGGTTTTCTCTATTTCTTTTATACTAAAGTCTTTGTCTGTGTGTATATATTTGTGATATGTTTGAATACTTTTCTGGTAAGTTTTATTTTTTAATGTTTTTTATAGTTACTTTTGCCCCGCGTTGACCAGCTCTGCATTTGCCACTTTAAAAGGAGATACAAGATAAATCCAAAAACAGCATGGTAACCCCTGTATTTCTTTCTTTTGCTGTATTTGTAACCACGTTCTACATCTAATAAAACATTTATATGGTTGTAAACATAAAACACATTAGAGTTTAAACTTTATTGTTACATTGGTGGAAAAATAAAAGCACACATCATGACAAAAGCTGTACCCTTGTTTTTTTATGTAGTGCTCATGTTGACAGTTAAAACAACAATAATGTTGCTAATAAGAATAATCTGACCCCTTACAATTTTTTTCCATCAAGAGGCATTAGGTCTGACTATGCAACTTAAAGGCAAGCATTGAACCCAGTTGTTTATTTTGTATGTTCACATCGCCACTGTGAGCACTCTTAGAGCTGTAAGAGTTATCTCACGTGCATTCTTAAGGTTTGAGAACTGTGAACCGAAGGTGAGTAGTTCTGGTACCTTAAGAAAGTATGTGAGACCACAATTGTAAGGGTGGTCTCATTGATGGTATTAATATATTACTGATTGAGATTGATCAATAATATATTAAGATTTTTTTATTTAAGTTTATTTACGTAACTCCCCCTCGGGGGCTTACCTTTAATTGCCCCATGTCCTTGTTCTCTCCCATTTTCCTCCTGCTGCTGTCTGACATCCCGCCCTTCCTGCTGCAGTCCTTGTTCCCTCCAGGTGACCCTGGCTCCCATCAAGTCCTTTACTGCCACCATTTTAGTTATTTAAGCCCAGCTTGGGCTAAAACTCTTAAATGTGAGTCACCAGCATTCTTGCGGTGCCACTGGCAACTGCACATCTAGTGCATTGATGTACCACCCCATGATTTTGGGTGGAAAATGGGGAGTCTTTTGGTGGTTGCGGAGCCCTGATAAGCTGAATAGGGGCCAGTAACCTTGGCACTGTGGCTTAGAAGCTGCTTAAGTGTTTAAATATAAAGTTTGAATGGAGGCATTATTTGGAGGGACTCATTAATATTTATAGCCCTCATAAATATTCATAACTGCTGCCTGTCACCTAGGGGGACAGTATAATGGCAACAGCAACAGCAAGATGATGTAGAATAATTAAATAAAAGTTGGCTCAATTTAAAGAGAAGTGTTGGGACTATATATGTATGGGGGAGTCATAAAATAAATGTAAATATCCTGGCTGCACCAGACTTTGAAGTGTGTGGGACTGCATAACTGGGGCAGTATCTTTTACTGCAACCACCATTTTGGGAGTGCTTTAGCCAATCACAAACTGGGATTTTGTCGAGAGCCTCATAGGAGTGTAATATAGATTTGTGGGACATAATCTGGGACAAAGTTTGGGCACCTAAATTGCAACCAGTTGAAGGACTTAAACTGTGTTAGGCAGCCTAAACAGCCAATTGGAATCCAAGGATCTCTGCCTATATTTAAGAGGGTCAGTTTGAATTTCAGGCAGTCCTCAGTTCTAGGGCAGAGGCAGTCTTGAGAGAGTTTGCGTTCAGTTCCGAGTCTGCAGGGAGCAGCCTGCAGTGCTAGGCAGGCCTGGTTTGGACTCCAGCTCGAACTACCGAACAAAGCTCTGTGGAGATCAGGCCTGCAAGAGACCTAGTTTGCCCTGGTGTGCTTCTTGTGTTCTAAAAGTGACAAGTTATTGCCAGGAACTGCCTGCCTACAGATTGAAAGGTTTTGCTCAGTGAATAAACTGAAATTGCGACCTGGCCTGAATCCAAATTGCAAGTTAGAGAAGTAAATGCTTTTTCATTAAATGTGCTGAATGCTTATGGTGGATTGAAGCCTACTGTGCAGGGACTCCTAATTGCCAGAAAGGAGCCTCATTCACCAGTAATCAAACTGTCTGCCAGTTGGAAAGATCACCAGCAATTAAACTGAACTTTGCCAAAAGTATTGATCCAGCCTTGGGCCCCTGTCCAAACTGACTCATGCCATCTGTTCGTGTGTCAGCCTCAGTGTCATCAGTGAGAGACCAGCTTTGGGGATCTAGCCTCTGTGCAGAAAGCCATTGCAGGCTGTGGCCACCTTCAGGGAAAGGTCATGAAGTGGAGGTGAATAGTGACGGCCCAGTTTCCCCATGTGCATCAGCTTCCAGCCTCAGGTCTTCATTTTGCCTGGACATCATCTCCATTTGACTGTAGGGTTGCCACCTGTTAGGTTTTTTTCCTGGTGGTCAGGTTTTCAGGGTCCTTATCAGGTAATCCGGTTTTGCTCTGTGCTGGTCAGGTTTTTGAGTCATTTTGAGTGCTCACATACTTTTGAAACATTTTGTCATCTCATTCATTGTTTTAACTACATGTCCAGGTTATAAAAAGTTCTGTTGTCAGTATAGCCTTTTGTTTGTGAAAGCAGTCAACCTGGGAGGTGTAAAGTATGGCCATTAACACCATTAGCACTTACTTAACCTAATCTTTTCCACTGTATCTTAAAGTTGCATAGCAGCAAAGCTGTCCCCACCTTTTGTAACACCAACACAGCCAGTTGTCTTCCACTTTCATTTGCTGGTAAAAATTTTCATCTCTAACAGAATTTAGGCATTTTAAATGTTTTAAATTATGTTTTTCCTCAAGAAAAAAATGTGGCCACTTTTTTGACTTTGAAATATTACTGTGGACATGAAAAGGAAGTGGAGCCAGAAAAATATACAGTACACATTATAGAAAACAGTTTCTTTAATATGTATTATTATATACCAACTATACTGTTGTATGCTATTTAAAGTATTTCCCTTGTCTCCCCATATCATATCTGTAAATGAGATTTATTTTATCTCTGTAGGTTTATCTGGTAAACTAATGTTAATAAATCAATCAATACATACATAAGTAAATAAATAGGAAGAACCTAGGAAAGTAACTGTAACAGGTACAGTACAGTACAGTATCTTAAGATTTTTGTTGAACTGCTTTAAGTGTTGTATTTTATTGATATAACCGTTGGCTTTCTAGGAGGAGCAATGCATGATGAGTGATGAAAAGGGGTGGGGCTAGAGGCGGAGCTTAGGATCCATTTTTTGCCTCATCCAAAGGTGGCAACCCTATTTGACTGGTACAGTGAGTAAATCCAGGGTAGCTCCCTGCAACAAACATCTAAATCTTCATGTGGGATTATCTAATTGTTTTTTCTGCTTAAATTGAATAATTTCAACCAACCTGGGCCAACCAGCCACGATTACAAATAGCCAGGTCTTGTTTATGCATGCTAACCACCTGTCTTTCCACCGGGGGCCCCAACACAACTGCAGCGCTGGCCACCCTTGGGCAACATTTCAGGCCAGCCAGCATAGATCCTGAGTACCCAGCATTGCAGGACAGATTATTTGGGACTGAAGTGCGTGCACAGTAACTTGAAGTTAATCAGTAAAGTAATCATTCAGCCAGATTCACACACCCTCCTTGTTCACATCCCCTTAATAAAACTGATCTGTTGTTCCACATTGAAACTAGCTTGTGAGCATATTATTACTGGGCTTAAAGTGGTAGATGTGAAACTGAATGTGTTAAAAATGCATGTTATTTTGCCAAACTGTCTTTTACAGGAGGTCACAGGGCACACACACCAGGACCAGAGACCCTGCTGGTAAGTGGGACAATTGTGAGCATATTGTTAATGCCTATTGCAAACTGTTAATTGAATGCTGTTAAGAGTCATTGTTTGTATTTGGGCAATTGGCCATTAGGTGGGATTTTGGGTGGTTATAGCTTCCTAGAGGGTTATAACAGGCTAGTTGGATATCTCCACTACTGTTACTCTGGGTGGAGGCACCTTAATAATGAATCCAGGACCCTCAGCCTGTGGTCAGAAATACAGGCAGGGGTAGTAACCTTAGGGATAGCGCCACCTAGGGGTTACATTTATAATTATGCAAACAACAATTTTAACAAGAACAGAATAAGAATAGTATAACAGTGAGAACTATATAACAAATACGCCTCCCAAGAAAAAAAGGAACAGCAAACACCCCACCCAAAATACTTCAGTATCCCTCCCCACCCACGTTCCACATGGGATTGTGTACAATTATAGAAGAAAAAACTGCATGTCTGAAATTAAGAATCACTGACAAAGGTGAAAATATTGAACATACTAACAGCAGGAAAATACTGTTTACTATGTATAATAGAGTAAATAAAAATCAACCCAGTAAAGAAAAATACAAGAGTTAAACATAAAAATGCAGCAAGGTAGGTAGCAAGAAAAGTGAGAAAATAACAGAACAATAACAATAACCTTAATAATAATAATAACGATGCTCGCACCTAAGTGTCAGTGTGACAAAGACTCATGCAGCCTGCCCCATTTCTCAAAATATGAACGAATATCATTACGAAGACTGGCTATCATTTTTTCAGGACGCAAATTAAAAAAGAGTTCTTGGAGTTATTCCCGATAAGAAATTTCATGTTGCTGTAACCCTGGTGCCATTATATCAAGGGCCACTACCACTGCCTGTTTCTCTGACTGCAAGTTGAGGGGCTTGGGTTGAAAAGTAAAGGGGTACTGTGGTTTGCCTACCAACAGTAGAACTAAGATTTTGGTGCCTCCACCCAGAGTAATGGTTACATGGGTTACTTGCTAAACTGGTACAGCCCTCTGGGAAGCTATACTCACCCACACCCCTAACTAGTGACCTTATACCATAAACACAACAATTACCATATGTAGTAGTCAACATACAATTAGTGGCAAGCGCTCATAATATGCTCAGGGACACCACACTTACCAACAGGGTCCGGACTTCTGGCATATACCCTGTGCCCTCTGTAAGAAAACAGCTTCCTGCAACAACAATGCTTTTGCACAGTACCTTTGGAATGACTCAGTAACTGAACACTGGGTAATAACATGCTCACAGCCCAACTTAACATCAAACAGTAAATCAGATTTATTAAGGGGGACTTGAACAAGGAAGGGGTGTGAATTTAGGCTAACGATTGCTGCAATATTGTAATTAAGCAGATAATAAATAATGAACAGTTGCTCTGTCCCTGAATTAATCAGTCTAACCAGCTGCTGGGTACCCAGAGTGGAATTTAGGTGCAGGGCTGAAGCATTGCCACTGATAGGTCAGTGTTGCAGCTGGTTGGGGCCCTTGATAGAAAGAAGGGTGTTATTAAACAGATGAAAAACTTGCAGACAATAAGGTATTTCTAATGCCAGCCGGAGGGCTTGCAAAACAGTTAGAAACCAATGAAAACTGATAAAGCAAATCAGATGATACAGAAGAATTTATTTGGTGGTTGCAGGGCTACCCTGATTGTACTCACTGCACCCAGACAGATGGATGGAATGGCTGGTGACACCATGGACCGCTGACCTCTCAGGATTCCGGGGGGCACCGAGGCCGACATGACTCACCTTCTCTTCATGGCCTTTCCCTGTAGGTGGCCACAACCTGCAATTTGATTCTCTGCAGGGGCTGACTCCCCAAGGCTGGTCTCTCGCTGAGCAGTAGCTGGATCTGGTGCTGGAACAGTCTCTTAGGTCCGAAGCTGGCGTGGACCCAGTAGTTAAGGTTGACTCAAGAACAGATTGGCAAAGTCTTTTAACATGCAGCTTGCAGGCTGACTTAAGAAGCAAACAGAAACAACTGGCAACAGGTCTCCTTCCTTACCAACTGGGGTAAGAGACAAATGCCACATTTACTGGCTCCAATTAGTATTGGAGTCCTTAGACCAAGAAATCTTCTCATAGTTTTATCCAATGCCCTCTCTTTGGGTAAAACATTTGCTCTGGTGTCAAAGTCTCTGAACTTAGTCAAGGCAACAGGACTTACTTTTACAGTTCTACATTTCAGCAGTTTGAGGCCTTGCAAGGCAGCAGAGCAGGCTAAAGATCCCCACAATGGTTTCAGCGCAAACAGAAGTTTCTTCTTTCTCGATGGCTCAAGCTGAACTTCCAGCCCAACTGCTGCAAAAGTCTTTCTCTCTGCTTTATGTAGTCCGAGTTTCTTTCAGTTCTTGCAAGGAGGCAAATCAGGCCTTTTCCCTGCGATTTCTCTCAGCCTGCAAAGCAGATCCTTCTTGGTGGCTCGGGCTGCACTCAACTGCTCCTTTCCACTTGAGAGCTCGAGCTGGACTGACTTGTTCATACAGCACCAAGTTTGTATGCGCTCTTAGGTAGAAAAATCAATCAAAACAAAATTTCGCAACCAAGTAGTTGATTTATTCAGCACTTGTTCATACATAGTTCCAACTGAAGGACCAGGATCTCTGTATTCCGGTTGGCTGCCTGCACTGTCAATCATAGTCTGAGAGCTCTCATTGGTTAATTCAGCTGCCAATAAGGAAAGTTCGCAGTTTCCTTTACAAGGCACTGTAATAAGAGCCCATTGAGGACCCCTTGGTTCTGACTGGTCCAAATGCCAAGTCCAGGACCAAACTTGGCGGCATTTGACACAGTCCCGCACAAAAGATTAATAATCAAGTTAGCCATCCTGGGAGGGGGGCCCAGGGTGGTAGCCTGGGTAGCAAACTGGCTGCACAACAGGACACAGAAGGTAATAGTAAATGGAACTCACTCCAAAGAAAGGGGGTTACTAGTGGAGTACCTCAGGGTTCAGTACTGGGTCCAGTCCTCTTTAATGTCTTTATAGGTGACATTGCGGAGGGTCTGGGAGTAAAGGTATGCCTCTTTGCAGATGACACAAAGATCTGTAACAGAGCTGATACACAAGAGGGGTGGAAAGGATGAGAAGGGACTTGGCAAGGTTGGAGGAATGGTCAGGCATATGGTAATTTAGATTCAATGCAAAGAAGTGCAAATAATGCACCTGGGAAACAAAAACCCAGGAGAAGAGTACACAATGGCAGGGAGGTACTAACAACAACAATAATGGAAAGGAGCATGGGGTAGTCATGTCAGATGATCTAAAGGTGGGCAAGCAATGTGAGAGGTCAGTAAGGAGAGCCGGGGGATACTGGAATGCATAAGGAGAGGCATCACAAGTAGAAAAAGGGAAGTGGTTATCAGCCCTTCAGATAACTCCTTCTTGGATGTATTTTACATCCATAATTTAGCTCAAAACATTCAAAAATGTGGTCTCTGGAGTCATTGATGTCCAGCAACATTTCCATTGATTAAGGCTGTCGTCCATTTTTCATGGTGTGGACGTCAGGTTTTTATGGGTTTTTTTAATCCTGTGTGGAGGGTTACCAGTTGCTGCGGGGTTGCCATGGTAGTTGTCTTTTCTTTTCCAAATGCCAGCTGCCCCTGCCCATAGGACTGTCGGCAGCGCCAGCATTCAATTTCACATGCACAGTCCATTTGATGCCTAAGCCCTTTCAGTCATTGTGACTGTGAGAAACTGGAGATGATCAGAGTGAGGCACCGACGAGCGACTTAACAAGTCAGACCCGCTCTGTAAATTTAGGAGCCACATAGTGTGGAGCCAGCCAGGCCAGCAGTGATTAAAAGTCACTGACTGATCTGAGACAAAGAATCTAGTGTGGAGTGATGCAGATACATGATGAGTTTACTCCATTGTCTGCGCTTACCCCAGTTGCCAGTTGAATCGGATTCAGAGAGCGAGCGTAGACCACATGTGCGGATGGTGCGGGCGGGCTCCTCATGGCCCAGGGTGTGATAACAGGCAGAGTGGAGAGAGGGTGAGACTTGGAGCTGGAGGAGCCTGAGGTGCGTGATCGGTCACGCTATGGTCAGAACTGGAACAAGGAAGGTGGACCGAGGTGGAGTGGAGAGGAAGTGTCTCTGGAGGAAGCCAGGTAACATGTCCCCCAAAAAAAGAAACATTTCTGTGATGTGACTGTAGGGCAGCCAGTTACTTTCCCCAAGGTAAAACTAGCAGCCACTTTAATAGAAGTACCTTCTTCCCAGGCAGCTGAATACCTTAGTAGTAGTTAGTAGTAGTACCTCCAATTTGCTTCTGATTCCCCCAGCCAGTTCCAGAGCAAAATGTCCACACCAAAATGTAAAAAACCTGGTTCTCCAGTTGGCAGCAGACTGGTTCCACCATACAGCTAGGCCTGTCTGGCTCTCAGCAACGAGCAGGTGGTTGGATGTAATTCATCATCATTGAGTGAATAAGTAATAGTTTGTGTTGTACAGTGTCTGCGTCTGCAAGATCAGCCTGCCCTGCTACATCTACCAGTATTTCACTCGAATGTTACTGTGCAATTTGCACCTGTTAAGTAAGTTTAACTGCCTGCAGCCGGTGAAGTATTCAGAAGGCCAATGAGTTGACTTCAAAAACTACAGGGCTTGGAGTATTTTGACTGCCAAAATTTGTCAACTGAAATTATTTTGACTTCCAAAAAATTGAAAGTTGGAGTATTTTGACTCCAGTAAAACTGAAATGACTTCCAAATTTCAACCCATGGAAGTATTTGACTGCCACCCAAAAAAATGATCTGAAGCATAGGAGCTGGGTTAGTAACATTTTTGGTGGGGCTCAGGGGTCAGGGGTCAAGGCCCTACCCCCTTGCTCAGAGGTCAACCAGTAAGGGTTTAGGGTCAGGGTTCAAAGCCCCCGCCCATGGGCTACAGGTCAGAGGTCAACCCACCAACATCAGGGTTTATGGGAGCAGACCACCTTGTGTCATAACACGAGGGTCTGTGGTTGATCCCTGGCCTCAAGTATGGGAAAGGAATTGAAACAGTATTTAAAAGGCTTGTTTTTAAACTTTAACAGGAATACTTTTTTTTGGGGGGGTGGAGGCATTTTGGGGTTTGATTTCCCAAAGAAACTTGATATTTGGTTCGCTGCTGTGTGTGAATGTCATTAAATATTGTAATTACCATGTGGTGTCTTTTACTGTGTTGTGGTCTTCTTTCTTCTTTAAGGGACAGGGATCAGAGGAACATGTTCCTTTCTATAAGGGGTTGGGAAGGGTTCAGAAGGAGGAGTCACTGGATGCATCACTACACACACCAGCAACACATTCACTACTATATGGGAACAGTCTTGGAGGGGAGGGCATCAATTGTACACCAGGGAAGGAGCACTGTGTGATGTGCGTGGGGGGGGGGACCTCAACTGTCAGGCACACTCCCTCCACCAAGTGCTACATCTGCAAAATGAAGCATGCATTATAACCAGCATTAGAAACATGATGTGACATCATCATCTTAATACATCCACAGTATGAATGTACTGTAGCATATACATTTCACAGGTAACATCAGTGACCAGAAAGCTTTAATAATTGCATGTGGTCAATGGGGCTATCTTTAGTGACATAAAAAGGTCTGAGAAAACCAGAAATATATTAAGCATGATCATAGATACCATGCCAGAAATATGCCATGATTTCCTTGCTAGTGCACACATACTGCCACGGTCAGTAAGAGTACTGGTAAGGTAACAGGACATTGTTCCAAAATACACCATACTTTTCCTGAACAAACCACACATCCTCTATTTCACAACAATTCCATTAAATGCATTTCAGTTTACAACTTGTAAATAAATTTAGGTAGGTTATATAAATATGATACAAAGTCAGCTGCTTGCCTTTGAAGGAACATACATTAACATTAGCCACACTGTCACAAACAAGTTAGAGACTATAAATCTGGAGCGACACACAGTATGCAACTAAGAGAATAAGTAGGGATGTCAACATATTCAGCAAAAGTTTACAGATTTAAAACAAATCTAGTTAGCCAACATGACACTACCCAGTGACCTCCCCAACCCCTGAATCCTGACAGCTCACGTAAACTTCTCAAACAAAATAAAACATTACTGCCCATTCCCACACAGATGTTTATAGAGATGGTCATCCTAAAACTTCACCAGCTGGCCTGGCAGCATACCAGGCCCTGCTGCTTGGTGCAATATCATGTTGGTGTGTGTTAACTTGACACACTACTCTTGGCATGCTTCATGAGCAAACAGTGGCATTGTCGAACACAAACATGAGGAGGGCATGGCACTGCAACCACCAAGTTGCCTAGTTACAGCAGCAGAGTTTACGAGGGGATGGAGACTGTCAGTAAATGCAGGCACTTTAGTCACAAACAAGTGTTTTCATATGAAAATGCTAAATCGGTAATCAGTGTTTGGAAGTGGTGACTGGGGAGCATCACTTATCCCATTAACATCGCTCCTTCCCAGTCCCCACTCAGCCACCAGCCAGCACAATCACCACGCAGGAGCCCCTCCCAGGGTCTGGACTGGTACTATACGTCTGTGCACATCATATCAATGATGTGCCACTGGGGAAGTAGTCTGTCACCCTGGGACCTCCCCTCTTGATTTTCCAGAACTCCAGGGTAGGTGTATGGGACCATGGACCAGACTGACAACTTTCCAGTCCCCGACCACCACCTCAGTGCAACCTAGGAGGCTAGTGCTCATCACTACAGGGGTTAAATACAGAAGAGCACCCTAGAACTCATTTCCTGACTTCCACCACCACATCTCTTGACTTACATATTTTATGACACAGTTGACATTTAAAGGAGAACTGTGCTTAAGTCTTTTTTTCCCCAATAGAAACTATTTTTTGTGTACTGGATAAAATGATGTTATTCCATCTTTGCATGCCATTCAGTAACCTCAGTGGGTGTTTCTGCTTTACACGGTGTTACGTGCCCCTGCCATTTTAGAACAGTATGATGTAGCTGATGTCCCTCTCAGCCACTGAGTTTGTTCTATAAAACATGAACGCATCGTGCCAAGAATAGAAGAGATAGAACAGAGACAGAAAGTACATTATACAATTCAAAAATGGTTCAGAACAGCAACATGTAAATCATAAACACCCAAAAGAATAATTAAGAAGCCTTGATAGCTGAAGCAGTAACAGAATTTGAAGAAATATTTGAAAAGAGCCTCTAGGAAAAATGACTCACATTATGTTCAGTGCTGCAGCACAGTTGTCCTTTACAGGAAGGCAGCACTCAAGCAGCAAGACTGGATGGATGTACACCAACGTCTCCATCATCCAACCCCCATGTTGAACCATCTAGCAGCAAATGCCATGGTATGGTAATGTAAAACACAACCCCCCCAAGAAAAATAGTCACATCTGCTGTTGCCATCATGACATCGGCTTGTACAATAAAACAGCATGGAGCAAGTGTTGGTTAGACACACACACACACACACACACACACACACACACACACACACACACCAAACATGCACAACCAGGATGAGAGAGAAGGTGATCACCACCCAGGCTTTCTCTTCCCATGCCCCCATATCAATCATCATGAAAATCCCAATTAAGAACTGTAAAAGCATATGCATGTGTGACAATAAGAAGGCAGTCTAGAAATGTAATGCTACCCTGTAATTACACAACCATCTGTGATATACTGTGTATCCCTCAGGATCACGAAAACTGTGTGGCCCAGAAAAGTGTGCTGACCCGCCCCCAAACTTACCTAGTGGCATTTCACCAGACATGCTCCCACAATAACACAACATACAAGGCCTGTTGAAACACCTACATAGCAGATAAAGGTAACACTGCAGGTGAGGGACATCCCCCATTTGGCTACAAGGACCACAATCATTGATTCACTTCTATTTTCTCCCAAATAGGTTCTGCTCCACCCCACACCCCCAGACATCAAAACAGACAAAAGTTCAACTGCTTTGCTTTGGCTGGAGCTGGAGACCGGGCACCCCATTAACCAGTTACCAGTAAACAAAGTCCAAAACAGAGCAGGAAACACCAGGTTGTGTTATCTGTAGGCTAGTAGGAGGCAGTAGACATGAGAAGACCCAACCACCCCTTACACACACACACACACACACACACACTCTCCAGGTCCCCCACATCAAGTCACACACACATAATTTCTGAGCACAGTGCACCCCCTTCCTGGCTGCCCTTTGTGTTTAGCAGCAGTCGGGAGAGAGTGTGGCATAAATGGAGCCAGTAGGCATTCACTGCATACCCATATACCCCATTATCACCAGGTAGGTAGGTTACAGACAGAGAGTCGGACAGTCTCTCTATGTGCTTATGGCCATGTCAAAGAAAGCATAAAGTACTGCATCTCTCAAGGAGATACTTTATATATACTTTTAGGCATGCCCACGGGCACATAGAAGACTAGGAAAACAAACATTTGTCAATGCGAAATGTTGCTTGCTTGTATGTGCTGTTTAGGTATTTGACGTGATAGTTCCATGCCTTCTTCCCAAGACATCCACTGTGTCTTTCCATTCAGTATTCACAGAAGAGTGGGAAGGCAAGGGCCATAACAGTACAGCAGTTGCCAAGGGGTGA
This sequence comes from Neoceratodus forsteri, assembly GCA_016271365.2. Classification (NCBI taxonomy): domain Eukaryota; kingdom Metazoa; phylum Chordata; order Ceratodontiformes; family Ceratodontidae; genus Neoceratodus; species Neoceratodus forsteri. The sequence goes on from CM057452.1 coordinate 464,628,610, forward strand.
AGAGGTGGACAATAGTCCATTCAAAGGCAAAAGAGTCCTGCAGGAGCTCACTAAATTGAAGGTGGACAAAGCGATGGAACCAGATGGCATATGCCCAAGGATATTAAGAGAACTGCAAGAGGAGATAGCAGTACCTCTGGCAGCCATGTCCACTGAGTCATTCAACATGAGTGAACTTGAGGAGGGAACATGTGGTCCTCTACAGAAGTCCGCAGCAGGGAGGAGGTGGGGAACACATAGGCGTTCAGCCTCATCTCAGTAGTGGGGAAGATCATGGAGACATTGCTTAAAGAAAGGATAGTGAGGCATCTAGAAGCCATCGGGCCCAGAACCATAGACAACATGGATTCACAGTGGGGACATCATGTCAGACAAATCTGGTTGATTTGTTTGAGTGGGTGACAAAGGAAGTGAATCAGGGTGGGGCAGTGGACAACGATTAACTTGATTTCAGCAAAGCCTTTGACACCATCCCACATAGGAGGCTGATAAACTAGCTGGGTAAGCTGGGCATGGGTGAAAGGGTGGTAAATTGGGTTAAAAACTGGCTAACAGACAGAAGGCAGAGAGTGGTGGTAAATGTGGTGCAGTCTAGGGAGAGGGGGTGACCAGTGGGGTGCTGCAGGGATTGGTGCTGTGGCCAATCCTGTTCAATGTCTTCATTAGTAACATTGCAGAACATCTGAAGGGAATTTTTTCTCCAAATTTTCAACATAGCCATTTTAAGACCTCTGCTCATGAACAGTGTCACTGTGATTTTCTTAATCTGTCCCAAACATTGATTGCGCACACCGAATGCGCCATTGTGCGCTCCATGCACGGAAACACATTTTGGGTGACATGTGAAAAATGACAGCTGTACTGCTCATAAGGAGGTGTAGTAAAATGGCAATGTTGAAAATCTGGAGTAAAATATTAAAAATTTGCGAACTTATTTAGTGTGGAAGGAATTGCACAACGCACTATAAAACAGTCATTTTAGGAATTTTTTCACCAAATTTTCAAAATAGCCATTTTAAGATCTCTGCTCATGAACAGTGTCACTGTGATTATCTTAATGTGTCCCATACATTGATTTCGCACACCGACTGCGCCATTGTGTGCTACGTGGGCGGAAACATGTTTTTGGTGAGATGTGAAAAATGACAGCTGTACTGCTCATAAGGAGGTGTGGTAAACTGGCAATGCTGAAAATCTGGAGTGCAAATATTGAAAATTCACGAACTTACGAGCGTGCGTAGGATCAGTGCTACAAATGCTCGTAAAACAGTCATTTTGGGGAATTTCGTCACCAAATTTTTAGCATAGCCATTTTAACACTTCTGCTCATGAGCAGTGTGACTGTGATTTTCTTAATCTGTCCCGAACATTGATTTTGCACACCGACTGTGCCATTGGGCACTACATGTGTGGAAACACGTTTTGGGCGTGATGTGAAAAATGACAGCTGTACTGCTCATAAGGAGGTGTGGTAAAATGGCAATGTTGAAAATCTGGAGTGCAAATATTGAAAATTCGCGAACTTACGAGTGTGCGTAGGAACTGCGCAATGCACGCTCGAAAAACAGTCATTTTTAGGAATTTTTTTCACCAAATTTGCAACATAGGCTTTTTGAGAGCCCACCTTATGAACACTGGCACTGTCATTTCATTAATCGGTCCCGAAAGGTGATTTCGCGCAATGACCTCAAAATCACCCTTCGGGCCTGATTAACGCCATGACAGTGACAGAATTCAAGAGGAGGGGTCCCAAAACCCCATGTTGAAAATTTGGTGTCAAAATTTCCAAAAATGCCTGAGATATGCAGCAAAGTTGAAAAAAACTTATCTATTCCATTATACAGCTTACCGGCATTTCCTTAGTTCGCGGTCGGCTTTGAAGAGTGCAGGCTGTTCCCGGTCCACCAAAGATCGCAAGCGCGAGGTCCGGAGTATGTATAGAGGTGGGGGAGGCAGGGTGCACAGTGGGTGGATGTGGGTGTGAGAGAGGGCCAGGAGAAGCGCCGAGGACAGATTTTGTTATTTACAGGTTTTTTAATAAGACTATTTAGGACGCTTTGCCACGCTGGGGTGGCCTGGCATGGCACCTGGATGCTTTGGGGCATGCAGCTGACGGGGATTGGGCAATTCTACGGCCATAACATTTTGCCATGCTGGGTGGGCTCCCAGCATGGCATCTGGATGCTTTTGAGGGATATGGAGCTGACGGGGATTGGGCACCCCGGCGGCCGTACAGTGGGGGAGGTGGAGCGCATGAGCATGCAGTTTGCATGCGTGTGTGGAGGGGGGAGCTGCTCACTGAAGCGGAGCTCTTCCTTTCAACTGTACGACCACTGCATTTTCAACTGCTGTCATAGACAGCTGCAGCAGTGATTGGGGAACTGGGGCCGCGCCTGCAAACACACTGACTGCATTGGAAGATGGGTGCCACACCTCCGAAAACTCGGATGATGGCCCTATGTTTCTTGCACATGTGTGCAAGCAACATAAAAATTTAGTTTTACAGCCACTAGCCAATAGGGATAGTGACTAAAAACACACCAGCCCAACAGACACATTTCCAGTGGCACAGTTGTGTCCTAGCCACCCAAGAGCCATTATATACAATAAACCAGCTTTTCAGTAGCCACAGACCACACAATAGTGAAGTAGTAAGAACCCTAAAAATAACTCAGCTGGCTGGCAGCTATTGCTTCTTCAAGCTTCACTGTGCAGTTCAATGAGGAATGCGGATCCCTATTTTTTGTTTTACTTTCTCATTATTTTATAATGCTCATACTCTCCACCTGACCTTTTTTATCCCCCTCAGGTGACATGTTTGGTAAAACGTTTGTCAACATTGAGCAACAGAGATTTAAAGGGGAGGGGTTGAGCTACTGGGAGAAGATGGCGTGGTAATGAGGTGGGATCACAAACCCCACCTCATCACCACGCCATCTTCTCCCGACTTCCAAGTAGCTTAACCCCCCTCCCGAGCCCCTTCGAAATCTCTGTTGGTCAACATTGATAAACATTTTACAAAACAAATGTAACGTTGTACAGTTTTCAGCCCAACACAAATATGACTGAACTGGGTTTGTTTTCTTCTGACTAACATGTGTCTCACTGGGAACAAGTCTGAAATGTTGAATTATAGCTTTAAGTGGATTCTCAAAATTTTGGTCACAATCTGAAACATGAGAAAGACTTGATTTCTATTCATGGTGGGCAAAACTCTGAATCCCAATTCACAAACTGGGTATTCGTTTGTCAGGGGATACATATTTCAAATCTAACACATAAGCCCACAACCTTTAGTTAGAATTTTGTAGTTTGTTTTATGCCCCACAAGGCCTACACCTGGAAATAATATTCTACATTCCTTATTGCCAATAAACATTTTTTCTTTTCCCCTGTGGTATTTTCAAGAAGTGATAACACAATACATTCAATTATGGTACTGGCAATAATTTGTTAGCTGAATATGAGGTCAGACAGACAGATGCAAAACAATGATCTGGTTAGGGCTATGATCGCACTGGCAGGAAAGGTAAAGGATGCTCATATTTCTGACACTAAGTACTAGTAGTACATGACTCTGCTCTTGTATTTCCAGGAGGAGGAGGGAAGAAACGTGTCCCAGCTGTGTCACTGCTTACCCCCGACAGGGCATTTAGGACTGGAACCGAGACCTAGCCTACTGACTAGCTTGCCAACTTTCTTGCTGAAGGCTTCAGCAAGACAGCAAGTAAGTTAGCAAGCTAGCCAGTAGGCTAGGTCTCGGTTCCCGTCCTGAAATGCCCCATGTCCCACCCATCATGCATCAAACACTGCAGAGCTGCCAGAGACAGAGTTCACCCCCATGCCCATAAGATTAATTGCAGACTGCTGCAGAGACAGACCAGCATCCCACCCATCCCCACAGGCCAACACAGACACCTTATAATTACCCGTTTTGCTTACTGCAGTGCCTACCCCCATGACAGGGCCTTTAGGACAGGAACCAAGACCTAGCCTACTGGCTAGCTTGCTAACTGACTTGGCTGAAGGATTCAGCAAGACAGCAAGCATGTTAGCAAGCCAACCAGTAGGCTAGCTCTTGGTTCCAGTCCTGAAGCTTCCCAGGGCCCAGTCAGGCTACCCCCAACGCATCACACACTGCAGAGCTGCCACAGAGTTCACCCTCATGCCCATAAGATTAGTCGCACACTGCTGCAAAGACAGACCAGTCTCCCACCTATCCCCACAGACCACCACAGACACCTTATTATTACCCATTTTGCTTTCTGCAGTGCTTAACCCATGACTGGGACTTTAGGATGGGAACCAAGACCTAGCCTACTGGCTAGCTTGCTAACAGACTTTCTGAAGGTTTCATCAAGATAGCAAGCACGTTAGCAAGCCAACCAGTAGGCTAGCTCTTGGTTCCAGTCCTGAAGCTTCCCAGGGCCCAGCCAGGCTATCCCCCCCCAATGCATCAGACGCTGCAGAGCTGCCAGAAACAGAGTTCACCCTCATGACCATAAGATTAGTTGCACACTGCTGCAGAAACAGACCAGCATCCACCCATCCCACACAAGCCACCATAGACACCTTATTATTACCGTTTTGCTTATTGCAGTGCTTACCCCCATGACTAGGCCTTTAGGATGGGAACTGAGACCTAGCCTACTGGCTAGCTTGCTAACTGAAGGCTTCAGCAAGACAGCAAGCAAGTTAGCAAACTAGCCAGTAGGCTAGCTCTGTTCTAGTCCTGAAACTTCCCAGGGCCCAGTCAGGCTACCCCCCCCCCCATGCATTAGACACTGCAGAGCTGCCAGAGTCAGAGTCAGAGCCACAGTTTTCCCACCCCATGGCCCCAGCAGAGTGTAGTTAGTACCACTAGTCACAAACTGTTGGCTGCTGCAGAGACCACCTCTTTTCCCAGTCACCTACTGGACTCAGCATCTGACCCTCCCATCCCCACCACACCTTACCTGGTTTGCTGTGCAGTCTGGGCCTTAAGGGAGTGGAAGAGGAATGTTACCAACCGATGCTGCTGCTGCTGGTGGCCTGGCTGGCTAATGCTCCTGTCAGACTCCAGCTACATCCTCTGAATCGATGTGCTGCTGGGCTCACTCGCTGGCCTGCTGCTGCCTGGGCTTTGCTGGCTGTGGCTGGCTTTTGCTGGCTGCTCTCTGTTGCCCTATGTGCAGCTGCTACGCCTGCTGCCCAGATGAAGGACCTCACCTGGTGACCCAGTCATCCTCTCTCATTTGCTGCTGCTGGTCTGGTTGTCCGCTGCCCACCGATGTACTGCGTCTAAATCCCCGCCCGGCTCCCTCTCTGGACCACGTCGACTCGACTCCCTCTCACTCTCACTCCACATCGAGGTGACTCCTCCTCAGACCTTTTTGACACTGTGGTCTGGCTGAACTTGCTGGTGTTCCCCACAATCACTCCTGGCCGATGCTTACTGCACGCACCAGTCTTGTATGGGAGACTCACTTGCTCTGCCTGGGCTGGCTGCTGGTGTGCTGCACCTGGGCCTACCGCCTGCTTCCTTCTGTATTCCTTGTTCTTCCCCCTGCCTTGGCTTGGCTGGCTGACTCCTCTCTCCTGGGCCTGGATGGTCGGATCATGATGACCACCTCCCTCTGGCTCTTCTTCTGCTCTCGGCTTGGCCACGCACCCTACTCTCCCCGCTGTTGCTGCACAAATCCATTGCTGACTTACTCACCTCGATGCCCGAACGAGTATCGCATCTAAAAGAATAAGCCCCCGCTAATCACAGTGCGGCAACATGAAAATGCCGCTGAACCTCCAATGATTTTCCGGACGGGTGACAAATCAAGATGCAAACACGCTTAATTTTAAATACATACAGCTTGCCCAGTGAGGATGGAACCAGAGAAACAAAACAAAATGCTTTGCCACCGCCAGCCCAATTTTTCCAGCCAGTTAAAAGGGGGAATCGGGGATGATATGCAGTGGCACGCTGTCATAGTCACTGGTGGGAAACCATGGGGGGGGGAGGAGAAAAAAGTGTATTTGTATTTGCACAAAAATATTGCTGGGGCTTAGCCCAGGTTACAAAATGTTGCTGGGGCCCATGCCCCACGGGCCCATACAACCCGGCGCCTATGATCTGAAGCCCTGGTGGTTATCCCTCTGTACAGACAGTTGGTGAGACCCCATCTGGAGGACTGCATGCAGTGTTGGAGACTCTGTCTCTGCAAAGAGATAGACAGGATGGAGGCAGTCCAGAGGAGGGCAACTAAAATGGTGCAGGGTCTGCATCAGAAACTATATGAAGAGAGACTGAGAGAGCTTAATATGTATACCCTTGATGAAAGGAGGGACGGGGGGACATGATAGAAACTCTCAAGTACCTCAAGGGAATCAACAAAGTCCAGGAGGGTAGCATCTTTCAGAAAAAGAGACATGCAAGAACAAGGGGGCACAATTTAAAGATAGAGGGGTAACTGCTCGGGGCAATGTGAGGAAATTCTTTTTCACGGAGAAAGTGGTGGATGCATGGAACTGCCTTCCTGGGGAGGTTGTGGGGTCTAAAACACTGGGGGAAATCAAACATGCAAAGGACAGACATAAGGCAATTATAGTGGGGGGATAGGAGGAAGTAGGCTTGTTGGTTAACTAGAATCTGCAGCTTATCCAATAGGTAGGGAAATGGGCAGGCTGGGTGGGCCAAGCGGTCCTTATCGTCAAAGTCTATGTTTCTATGTTTCATAGTGGAGGAACATATAGGTAAAGTAAACAACTCATTTATTTAGTAACAGCAAGGATTTAGAAATAAAATTTACAGCACTTTGAAGAGCTCCATCAGGCTGCTGAATGACTGCTAAATGGAGTGAATCAAGACTATGACTGGCTGGTCGCAGCTCCGTTGTCCTCAGACCCAGCCCAGGCTATGCACACTGTACACAATGCTGGAGCATTTAAAGGGCCAGCACAGTGACATGACATGGCCCACTCACACAGATCAACAATACAGCAATACTTTGTATGGATTCAACTTTCCTTATTGGACGCCTGCCAGGCAGTGGGTGATACTGGACCCAGGAAGCTACTCAAGGTAAGCCCCGAATTGGGGGTTACATTGATCCAAGAATGTCTAAGAACTGTTCGTTTAACACAGATAGAAATCATAGACATAAAAAAAACATAAAAAAATGTATGTTGTTTAATAGCAATATTTTCATATGAATATATGATACGAACAGATGATGAAGCCAGCAGATACAGGCCTAATGGTCTATCAAGTCTGCTCGAGTGTGCAGCTCTCAGTGTTGGGCACTGATGCTGCCCCCCCATCCATCTCTACTCCCTCCCCACTGCTTGCTCCATCTTATTTACCCCATCCTCCCCCTTCATCCCCATTCTGATTCCACCCTTAAGCCTGTCCCACTCCCCCTTAAATCTCCCCACTGATGTTAACAAAACCAGCTCCTCAGGCAGAGCATTCCATGCTGTCACCACCATTTCTGTGAGAAAGCACCTCCTCATCTCCCTTCTGAACCTCCCCCCCACTAACTACAGGCTATGCCCTCTTGTGATCCCTTCGCTCCTAAATCTAAACAGGCCCTCGTGGCTAACCCTATTAATGCCTTTCAAGTATTTACATATGAACATATGGACATATGAATCTGCCAGCAGAAACAGACAACCCAGTCTATCAATGTCTGCCTGAGTGTACAGCTAGCCCCCTAGATTGCAGCTGCCCCAACCCCCTCCCCAACTGTCATTCCCATGATGGCCTCAACCCCCTCCACTCAGACCCTCCCTCATGCTCTGTCCCATGCCCTCTTAAACTTCCTCTACATGATATCACCCCTCTGGTAGAACATTCTATTTAGACACCACCTCTCCGTGAAGTAGTGCCTCATTTTCCTCCTAAATCTTCCGCTTCCAGTCTTAGTCCTGTCCCTCGTGTTCCTACCTTCCTCAGTTTAAACACCCTTCAGTGCTAGCTTTGTTTTTCCCTCAAATACTTGAACATTTCAATCATATCCCCCCATATCTCCTCTCCTCCAGCGTGTACATATTCAGCTCATTCAGCCTGTCCTCGTAGGTGCCCTCCATCACCTGTAACATTTTTGTTGCCCTCCATTGCACACCTTCTGTTAAATTAATATCCCTCTTCAGATATGGCCACCAGTACTGCACACAGTACTCCAAGTGTGTCCTGACCAAAGATCTCTAGAGTGGCCAGATCACCTCCCAATGCCTGGATGAGAAATCCCTTGCAATACAGACCAGCATCCTGTTCACCTTAGCTGCTGGTTTCCTGCATTGGGCAGAGTTGTTCATGTTCCCTGTTACCAACACCCCTAGGTCCTTCTCTTCCTCAGTAATCCCCAGCCTCACCCCTCCCAACCAATAGTCCCTCCTTGGGTTCTTTTTCCTCGGTGCATAACCTTACACTTTTTGCACTGAATCCCAGCTGTCATCTCGATCATACTTCCAGTTTGGTTAGGTCTCCTTGCAGTTGTTTCCATCTATCCTCTTCATCCACCACTGCTCTCAGTTCCTTATCCAGTTTGTCAGCTTTGTTCCCACCCCCGCAGTAGTCAGCTTCCCTCCAGCCTCCCATGAGGCACTGAATCGAAGGCCTTGCTGAAGTCCAAATACAGGACATCTGCAGCATGACTTATATCCAGCTCTCTTGTTACCCAGTTGTAATATTCTATTAGATTGGTCTGATGAGATCTCCTAGAGATGAACCCATGCTGCTACCCATCCTGGTGGTCATTACCTTCAAAGAAGAACAACACCAGCCTCTCCTTCAGTATCATCTCCATAAGTTTACCCACTATGGAAGTGAGACTGACAGGCCGATAATTTCCTGGCTCATCCCTAGGGTCACTCTTGTGTATGGGCACCACATGGGCTACCCTCCAGTCCTAAGGCACCCATCCCATGTCCAGGTAGGTGTTGGACAGGTCTCCCAGCAGCTCGGTCAACACCTCCACCATCTCCCTCAGCACCCTGGGGTGGATGCCATCAGGACCCGGTGCCTTGTCTGCCCTTAATGCCCTCAGACCCTCTAGTACTCTACTCCCTCGATCATTCCTCCATCATCTCCTCCCTCCCACCCCCACCTCCCAGTCCATGGTAGTAGTGGACCATCCTTCTCCTTTGTGAAAACAGATCAAAAGTATTCATTTAGTACTTCCACTTGTTCCTCCCTTTCCACACACCCCTCCCCACCTTTATCTTCACTATATGGTCTCTGTACTTCCTCTTTTCCTGACATATCTAAACAAGCATTTGTCAATGCCGAATGTTGCTTGCTTCTATGTGCTGTTTAGGTATTTGAAATCATTGAGTGCAAATATTGAAAATTTTAACTTTTACTGCAAGGAACTGCGCAACGACCGTGAAAACAGCTTCATTGTTAGGAAATTTTTCGACGAATGTTCAATATAGCCATTTTAAGACCTCTGGTCATGAACAGTGTAGTGTGAGTTTGTTAATGTGTCCCATACATTGAGTTTGCACCGACTGCGCCATTGTGCGCTACATGGGTGGAAACACGTTTTGGGCAGGATGTGAAAATAATGGCTGTACTGCTCATAAGGAGGTGTGGTAAAATGGCAATGTTGAAAATCTGGAGTGGAAATATTGAAAATTCAAAATCTACGAGCGCATGTGGAACTGTGCAACGACACTGTAAAACAGTCATTTTAGAATTCTTTCACCAAATTTTCAACATTGCCATTTTAAGATCTCTGCTCATGAACAGTGACACTGTGATTTTCTTAATGTGTCATACACTGAGTTCAGACAACGATCTGCGCCATTGTGCGCTACATGGTGGAAACATGTTTTGAGCAGGATGTGAAAAATGACAGCTATACTGCTCATGAGGAGATGTGGTAAAATGGCAATGTTGAAAATCTGGAGTGAAAATATTGAAAATTTGTGAACTTACGAGCCCATGTAGGAACTGCGCAACGCACGCTCGTAAAACAGTCATTTTTAGGAATTTTTTCACCAAATTTTCAACATAGCCATTTTAAGACCTCTGCTCATGAACAGTGTCACTGTGATTTTCTTAATTTGTCCCGTACATTGATTTCGCACACCGACTGCGCCATTCTCTGCACTACAAGGGCGAAACACATTTTGGGTAAGATGAAAATGACAGCTATACTACTCATAAGAAGGTGTGGTAAAATGGCAATGTTGAAAATCTGGAGGAAAATATTGAAATTCGCAAACTTACGAGCTCATGAGGAACCGCGCAACACACGCCAGAAAACAAATACTTTTTGAATTTTGATCAGCTTGCACGCAGTTTATGATCTTCATGAATGAGAGTCCAGCCCAAAGGGTGACTTCACAGTCACTGCACAGTCACTGCGAGAAATCACCTTCGGCCTGAATAACGCCATGACAGTGACATCATTCATGAGAAGGGGTCCTAAAACCCCATGTTGAAAATTTGGTGCAAAAATTCCCAAAATGCCTGAGATATGCACAGTTGAACCCTCCTATCTATCCCATTATACAGCTTACGGCATTCTCAGTTTGCGGTCGGCTTGAAGAGTGCAGACGTGTTCCCGTCCACCAAGATCGCCGCCGGAGTCCGGAGGTATGGGGTGGAGGGTGGGGAGGTTGCGCGAGTGGTGGGTGCGGGTTGTGGAGGGAGGGTCGGAGACGCGCTGCTGGGACCGCTTTTGTTTTACAGGTTAAAACAAAAAGACGCTATGGACTGCTTGCCACGCTTGGGTGGGCTCCTGCCGGCACAGCATGGGGGCCGCCAGCTGACGGGGATTGGGCACCCCTGCTAATAAAGAGCTGATTGCCACGCTGGGGTGGGCTCCCAGCGTGGCATCAGCTACGGGGACGACGACAGCAGTTCAGCCGGCGGGATGTGCACCCCGTCGGCTACACAGGACATCAGGGGCGGCACGCCTGGTGGGGGAGCTACGCTTCTGGTGTTCACTGAAGCGTAGTCCTCTTTCAATCAGAGGTTACTGCATTTTGGAGCGTGTCACAGACAGCTCCAAAATGCATTGGTTACAGGCTGCGCCGCCAGCTCACTGACTGAATTGGAGGAGGAGGTGACACACCCAAATCTCCGATGATGGCACTATGTTTTTGCACATGCAAGCAACATAAAAAGTCCTTCTCCTCTCCCTTGATGCCCTGGGCTAACATTAACTCCCTGGAGGCCTTGGCTACTCTCACTCTCTTGGTCACCTCCTTGGACCAACTCACATAAGCCTCCCAGTCATCTTCTTTTCTTGTTCTCCTGAACATCTGGTATGCAGCTGTCTTTGGCCTTACCCCCTTCATCACTACTCTGTTCAGCCAGCATGGTTCCCTTGCTCTGCACTTCTTACTCTTAAAGATCTCAATCATATTGCCCCTGTCCCTTCTGTCCTCCAGCAAGTACATATTGAGTGCCTGTAACCTAACCTTGTAGAGATTTTCCTTCATCCCACTCAACATCTTGGTTGCTTTTCTCTGTACTACCTCCAACAGTCTAATGTCCTTTTGTATAAAAGGGGGCACCAGTACTGCATGCAGTCCTCCACATGAGGCCTCACCAGTACCCTGTACAGTGGCAGGATCACCTCCTCACTCCTTGAGGTGATTCCCCTTTCTATGCACCCCAGAATCCTACTGGCCTTCGCTGACGCTTTTTTTTTTTAATTACATTTTTTCCACCAACATGGAGCTGGCAGGTGGCTCCAGCCCTTCTGTGAAGGCTTCTCTCTGGTCAAGGACAGCTGGGCCTTCATGGAGCCTGCCAGCTCCATTTTCACCATTTTCTCCCAGGCTCCACGAATATGCAATGGGCAGAGCAGCTGGACTCCACCTCCGTGAAGGCAGCCTTGCACCCTGGATGTGGAGCACTCTTGTTCTTGTGGTAGCATGCACTGACACTCCAGCCACCTGGGTGCCAGTTACAGCTGGCCACACTGCCCCTCCCCTGAGGAAGGAAAGCTGTCTACTGACACTCATTCCTTCTTCCCTCACCCCGCCAGCCTCCTAGTGACCTGAGTCCATTCCCAAACTGACGGGCACAAGGTGTGGCATCCAGTGCCTCAACCCTCAGCATCACCTGGCCCACTGCTGCTTTCCTACTTGTGCAGAGTGATTCATATGGCCTGTGACCAGCACACCCAGATCTTTTTTCCTTTACAGACCCCAATAACTACACACCTCCCAGCTGGTAACTGAATCCAGGATTCTTATTTCTGAAGTACATAATGCTGCACTTCTGCATTGAAGCCAACTGCCAGATGCATGACCATCTCTCCAAGGCATCTAGGTGCTTCTGCAGTACATCACCCCGTCCACCACTGCTCCCAGTTTGGTGTTATGGGAAAACATACATATCTGACTCTGAACGCCAACTGCCATATTTGCTATGTAGATATTGAATAACACTGGCCACAACACAGAGCCCTGCGGGACCCCACTGATGACTGCCCATGGTGATTATAGTTCCCTCCTTACCACCACCCTGTTGCCTGTTTTCTATCCGGCTCCCAATCCATCTGACCACCCTATTCCCTAATCCCAGGTCTTTTAGCCTGCCCATCAGTCCCCTATGCTGCACAGAGTCAAAGGCCTTGCTGAAGTCCAAGTACAGGACATCCACCACCTTGTCTTCATCCAGAGCCCTAGTAACCCAGTAATAAAAGATCACAAGGTTGGTCTGACAAGACCTTCCCTGTGTGAACCTGTGCTGTTGATCATCAAAGAGACCATTTTCATTCAGAAATGCCATTTGTTTTTTCTTTCAGTAAAGTATTCATTAGTTTACCCACAGCCGAAGTGAGGCTAACCAGCCTGTAATTCCCCGGATCATGCCAAGAACCACCGTTGTGGATGGGCACCACATACGCCACCCTCCAGTCCTGGGGCACACATCCTGATAGAAGGGATGTGTTGAACATGTCTGTCAGAGGCTCTGCCAGGACTTCCGCAGGCTCCTTCAGGACCCTTGGGCATATCCCATCTGATCCTGGTGCTTTATCTGTCCTAAGAGCCCTTAGACCTCTAGCATCCCTCTGCTTAGGATCCCTTATCTACCATCCTTACTCCTCATCCTTCTCTACCTTGTCCTGTCCTTTGGTTAGGTATCTCCTCTTCCTTGTAAAACTGAACAGAAGTATTCATTTAATATCCCTGCCTGTTCTTCCCATTTATCCACCCATCCCTCCTCTGTCTTAATTCTAGAGATCTGCTCTCTGCATTTTCTTTCTCTGATATAGTTGAAGAACCCTTTTGCCCTGATTAATCCCTTGAGCAAACTTTTTCTTCTTTCGCTGCCTTAGCTGCCCTTACCACCCTGGTCACCTCCCAGGAACTCCTGATGTAATCCTCCTTATCCTTCTTTGCAGGTCCTCTTATAGGTTTAAAGGTCTCCATTTTACCTCATCCTTGTCTGTGCTTTCTTGGTCACCAGCTCGCTTACTGGACCTACTTCCTACCCCTACACTCACTGCAAGAGTTGTGGCCTCCACCAGCCCCAGCTTTATGATGTCCCATTTCTGGGTGGTGTCCTTGTCAGGATTTATGTTAGCTACAAGTCTCCCCAGTACTGCAGCCATCTTACTGAAGTCAGCCCTATTAAAGTTAATGACCTTGATGGTGGTAGTTGCCTCCTCTCTATCCAGCTCGAGGGCGAACCATACTGTGGATGGTGAACCATACTGTGCTATGATTACTCCCCACAATAGTCTCCCACAAGACATATCTCTGGAATAGAATAAGAATCAATACCCAAAGCCAGGTCAACTGAAGACTTGATAAATTCCTAAAAGATCTAACTTTAGGACAGTCCCCAAAAATATGATAAAGAGTACCATCTTCCCGCTGCATCGCATCACAGTGTGGAGAGAAGAGCATCTCATCTTATATAGTCTGTAGGGAGTAATAAATATTATGTAACATAAAACTGGCAAAGTCTAAGCTTATCAATAGCTATAAAACTATATAAATCTCCCCAAATTTTATGCCAGTTAAATTGCCTATTCGCAAAAACTTGGTTCCAATAAGGGCAATCGCCTAAGAATGAAAAACAAAAGAAGAGATAAAAAGGCTATAAAGTTTAGAAGATTTTTAAAAAACTGCCTAAATGCGACTATTTCCAGAGCAGCTGTGCATGAGACACTCCTCACAGAATAAAAGTGTCTTTACTGCTCCTGAAAGGAGTGCACCAACTGGTTGGGAGTGCTTCCTTGATCTACAATGTGTATTTAAAATGTTTTGGAAACCATTATTAATTAGCCAAAAAAATTATAAATTTGACATAAGGTGAAGAAACAGCAAGGAACATCCTTAAACAGTATGGAGCATATGTAGGTAGCAATATGCAAATATACAATAGTACATTTGTAAACGTGACAGAGGCTAGGGAGTGTCAACCAGCAAAGCGAGCAGATTTGTTTATTTATTTGTAATTTCCGACATGGAAAAGACAATGAGCTGTGACGGCCTGTTTCTGCGTGCTTGGGGCTACACTGACCCATTTTATTGACAGGGAAATGTTGGCTAGGATACCAGGGAAAATCCCCTACTCTTATGATAAGTGCCATGGTATTTTTTCACTCCCACCTGGACAGCTACCAGAGCTGGGCAGAAGGATCTCATTTTAATGTCTCATGAAAAGGATGATGCCTCAACAGTGCACCGACCCCTAGTGCTGCCCCACAGTGTCAGTACTGGTTAAAGCAAGGCAATTTTATTTCTATAGCACCCATCCCAAGGAATCAGGGCCCATAACTTAAAAACATCATCACATAGTACACCCATAAAATCAGCAATTACACACATATAAATAAAACCAGCAGAGGTATGAACACAGCCTACTTACTCTATTATTAGGTCAAACACCAATTCAAATAAATGGGTTTTCAGGCCCTGCTTAAATGCCACCATCAAGGGGGAACTCTCTAAGAGCTAGTGGAACCAAAATAGGCAAACAGGAAAATAATACATATTTTAAGAAGTAGTCAGTTGTAGCTTTGTATTTCTGAAGTAATTTTCTTTTTCCTTTAGATCATTAGAGAGTCTTCTATGTGATAATATTGTGCTGGTTGTGTGGAATAACTCAGCCTGGCAGCTGACATGTCTATCTCTAGTCCCCCCACTACATCATCAACATTGTAATCTCATTGACTGACATCACAGGAGACTGACCTGGCAGCTACTGGGTGGCTGTTCCTAAGTAGCAGTGATGTTACAGTCAATGAAGTCACAATGTTGATGATGTAGTAGGGGGTAATAGACATAGATATGTTAGTAGCCAAGCAGAGTGCTGTTCCACACATCACACCTACTAAATAAACAACCTTCTAATTAACCAAAGGGAAAAGGAAAAGTACTTCATATATAAAAGGTAACGGTTGACTGCTTTCAAAAACTAATATTAGTTTTAGGCAGTACTTTAGCTCTTTAAGATGCCATGGTGAGAAGTTCCACATTGCAGGCACTGCCACCAAGAAATCCATGTCTCCTGACTGCTTTAAATAGGATATTGGGATATCTAGCAACAACTACTCAGTGGAGTGGAGAGAGAGCAGTCAGGAACATACCAGGTGTGACCAAAACTGTCCCTTGGGCCGTCCCAGCTTACAAGGCAGTTTTGGTCAGGGACTTCTAAGTTTCTGCCACCACCTGATTTTTACCAGGAATCAGGAAACCTGCCCTTTGTTCCCTGCTCAAGGTCAGAAAGGTCAACACAATAACTATTGGTAGAGTGTACTTCGGAGATGAACTGCAAACAGGGTCCAGCAGAAATAGTAAAAATTACCTTGTCGATAAACAGGCAGCCACTGATTCTATCAAAACTAAATTGTTTACTAGAGGATACTACAGTTGTTTACAAACAGGATATATTTACAATCAGGCAAAAGGTTTACATGTTACTAAGAAACAGAAAATAAAGCAAATTAAACAGACTGTTAATGGTTAGAAAAATCTGAGCTTTCCTCACCAAAACTCTTTACGTGCCCACTAGCTAAGAGACACTTTCCCCTAGGCTGTGCTCCACTAACCATTTAGCTGGCTTCCTATGGTAGGGATGTCCGAGAGAGAGAGAGTCCAGTTCAACTCCCTCTTGTATACCCTTCTGGCTGTGGGGAGTGACATCGCCTTTTGAGTGACAGCCCTCCACAGTACCCCACTCCACATGAGTGAGAGTGTGTTTGTGTGTGTGTGTGTGTGTGTGTGTGTGTATGTGTGTGTGTAACCTCATCCCCTTTCTGCTTCCACAGTATCTCTGAGGTTTTATGACATCCACCTGCACTGTTGTCTGCCATGGGAATATATCCAGGAAAAGATCCTCACAATGGCTTTTTGACTTAATTGTCTCCTGCCTGGCCTTCCTGTTAGAACTTACTGATAACATTCCCTTGAGAGAGTCAACCCCTTCACGGTAGATTTACAGCCCTCATGAGTTGCCTGTACATGTGACCAAACAGCCACCTTTGAGTGAACCCCAACCAGAACTTGTAACAGAATAAAATATTTTTAAACTAACAGTAAAGAATAAATGCATCTGGTCACCTATCCTATCACAAAAGATCAAAAGGTCTTTAAGATAGGTAAGGCTGAATCCATGCAGGGCTTTGTATGTTAACAAACCAGTCTTAAAGGTGCTACACCACTGTATGGGAAGCCAGAGCACCTGCTACAGTCTAGGCATGATATGATCTCTGTAGGACACCCCAGTCATGAATTTTGATGCCTGTGGGGGGGGTTCTCTGCTGTGCGTGCCCAGTACCCCCTCACACATCCTCCTATCTTAAGGTCATCCTGAGTTCTTTCAGGTGTGGTACACATATAGAATACTGGGAACAGGTTTTGGAGCCTTCACCTGGGGAAGGGGTATATTAAGGCTACCCAACGTGGCCCTAACGTCCCCCAGGAACACATATTAATTTCTTACCAACACACAGTTAAGGTTTCTCCGCACAGAATAAAGTCACACAAAGCAATAACCATGAGCAAGAATTATAACATGAACTAACCACAGATTTATTATAGGAGAGGGGACAAGGGGAAAATAAAACAGCATAAACTAGAAAAATCACTGGACATACTCTGACAAACTTTGCTTCAGTTGTCCCCCACACAAAATCCCCGTATCACACCAAGGTGTACCCAGCTTCCCCCAATGGCTGTAATATTTGCCACTGTCCATTGTAGTATGTACTCACTGAGTTGCTGGTGGTCAACCAGTTGATGCAAAATTGAAATACTTTGGGATACAAGGGAACAACAGTTTGTAGTTGAACTAGGAGAACTTTAAAGGGAGCCCCAAATGGTTTCCAAAACAGGATGTAACAAATGAACTATGGAAATCTTCTGCCTGGGTGCTTCCTGCAGGTTAACTGAGTCCTGGCCAGGACATCACCCCTTATGATCTAGCTGACTAACTAAGCTGGAAACAGAACTCCTCAGGGTCGCAGCCCAGAGGTACCCACAGTTTCTGTAGGTCTCAGGGGTGCTGATGAATGAAATGGATTGGCAGTGTCATGAACCCACCTGGGGACTGAGTCCACTGAGATCATAGTGTCCTGCCCCAAGTGCAACCCATGACAGGGGGGTCAGAAATACCCTCCTTGTGTCCTTTTAGAGTGCTCGCTGATTTTACAACTGAACACTTGCCACAAGTGCCCAGGGCTTCCTCTCTCTGGGTATCAGTAAAGTACAGTCTCAAGTCTGTAGCCAGGTAAGAATCCTCTTTGGCTGTTGTGCTGGGAAACCCAGGTGTTACGAGCTCTTGGGCTGCTGTTGTAACCTTGATTATGTCTTCATCCATAGGGGTACAGGAACATGATTAAAACCCTCAGACCCTCTCTCTGAGACCTTGTGTACTTTTTACCCTACTATAGGGCCTAAGATTTCTTTCCAGGATCCTAGTTTTGATATTGTGTGGCACCTTAGTGCTAAACAGCAGTGATACAAATTAAATAAATCTTTTCAAATCCTCACAAACAACAAAATCACTCCCAGGCTGACGTATTTTAAAACAAAAGCAAGAGCTTTTACAGATTACTTAAATAAGTACCATACAAACATACAGACAAATAATTTAGAGATTTCATTACAGGATAACTGCAAAAAAGTTGTAAAACACATTCAAAATGAACTAGTGAATTAACTGGATAATTTCTACCTTTTCTGTAGAGAATCAGAGTCCCAAAATAAGTGAGTTTTGCAAAGGCTGTCTTTCTCTCTGCTGGGTCTCAGAGTCCCAGCTTTCTTTAGTGGTCTTCAGTGTGTCTGGCAGTCTTAGTGTGTTTCAGGAATGGCTTCTGCCCAGAGTCTCTGTTTAAGAGGGCATATATATATCTGTTTTCTGCAGTCTACAAAACAGGCCTGTGATTGTCTAGGGGCCTTAATTTCCAGGTCCAACTGTTCATCTCTAGGCCAGCAGGGGTCTCTCTTGCTCTTTTCAAAGTTGCAAGTGAACCCAAGATTATCAGTATTTTGATTTCCCACAGTCTCAGCTCCCTGGCTCGTTTTGATATATGCCACCTTCCTGACACTAATAAAATCGAAATAGACTATGGCAGTTGGTAGAGAATTTAACAACAACTTCCTAGACTGGGCGTCTGCAGAACCCCTGCTGTAAAACCATTTCTCTTTGAAATTCAAAGTTTTATAAACAGAGGAGATGGCCCTTCCATCTTCTGTCATTTATGGAACTTTCCTCATTGATCAGCTACTAGGAAATTCTAATCCCCTATTGAAATTTAACTCCTGTTTACCTCCAAGCAAGCCTTTGTCCTAGGCAAGAGGGAAATTTCAGACACTAAAATACACATCAACTCTTCTCAAGTACCCTTGCAGAAAAATGGGTATTTTCTTTGTCAAACCTTAGGTCCTGGCCTTTTTGGCCTATTTGTGGATGACACCAAGCTCTGCGGGAGAGTGGGCACAGCTGAAGGGATACAGGACCTACAGGAAGATCTGGAAAAGCTGGGGAGGTGGTCCAGGATCTGGCAGCTTGGCTTCAATGCCAAGAAATGCAAAGTTATGCATATTGGAGCCAAGAATCCCAGAACAGAGTACTACCTGGGTGGAGTCTGAGTATCTGCATCAGAGGAGGAGAAGGACCTGGTAGTGATGATCACTAGTGACCTGAAGTACTCCACGCAGTGCAAGAAAGCAGCAGCAAAGACAAACAAGGTGCTGGGATGCATATCTGGGGGATAAGTAGTAGGAGAGAGGAGGTTATACTGTCCTTGTACAGGTCACTGGTAAGGCCGCATCTAGAGTATGGAGTATAGTACTGGTGCCTACACCTCAAAAAGGACATTAACCTGCTGGAAAAGGTCTGGGGGGGCTACAAAGATGATAGCAGGTCAGCAGCATAAGGCATACGAGGAGAGGTTGAGGGTACTGAACATGTACTCCCTGGAAGAGAGGAAATAGAGAGAGGGGACACGACTGGAACTTTCAAGTACTTTAAAGGGATAAATAAGGTTGATAAGGAGAATCTCTTTAAGCTGAGTCTCAACCATAACACAAGGGGGCACAGTCTTAAGCTGGAGTGTGGGAGGTTTAGGAGGGAGATCAGGAAGCACTTCTTCACAGAGAGGGTGGTGGACACTTGGAATGTGCTGCCAGAAGAGGTCATCTCATTGAAGACAGTGGGCAGCTTTAAGAGAGGCTGGGATAGGCATGGGGGAAGGTAAGGATCATGGGTAGGGAGGATGGGAGGAGTGGGGAGGGAGGGCAGGGACATTAGCTCAAGCTGTGGATCCTGCAATATGAGCAGACTTGATAGACCAAATGGTCTTCTTTACTGGCTTCTTCATATCTTTGTATGTTTGTATAAAAATTACAGATAAATATGACAGCAATATGACTTAAGTGGCCAAATCACCACAGATGGTACCGCTTTAAATACATCAGGCAGTCTCTCCAAGAGCAGAAGGTGCCGGCTGGATCTTTGAAATGTTTCTCACATTGGAAGGCCTTTTGTCATCTTCACCCTTGGGCCTTTCGTCGATTTTCCCTCAGGCCTTTTGTTGTCTTCACCCACTGAGACAGTGCTCAGGATCCCTCTGGAGAAGAGATCAGATACCCTCACCCTGGCAAGAGGTGAAGGATAGCCACCATCTCTGGGGCTCATCTTCTCACCCAGGACATCTCACAAGGCACACAGGTTCTGCTGGATCTGAAGTTCAGTTGGGCTTTATTACAGTCTCTAACCAGCCCACTTAAATTGCTTTCTGGCTGGGAAAAACACAGTACAGCAATCCACATCAATTCACAGGCTGCAGACACAAAGTAGAGGTTCAAATAAATTCCTCACTGAGACAACAGGATAGAGTTTGAGTGATTTCCCTATTGGGAAAACATGTGAGCAGTTACTCTTCCTGAAACTGCAGGGGTTGGAAAGGCCTTAATGCACACCCAAGCCTCTGGCTCATGCAATCCCCCAAACCAGTCTCCACCTCTCATTTCTCGGCTGAACTCCTACCAGATCTCAGGGCACAGCCGATTATATAGGAGTCTCCAACTTCCCTCCCTATTGGTCAGCATTTTACAAAGCTTACAGAGGGTGCCCTTTTACCCTTCCCAGCAGTCCCGGTAGCAGGGAGATTTACAGGGGGCCACCATATTTATTTATATTTAGCTGCACTGCTTTTCCAGCCTTTAACATTTAACATAAGCTCATTAATTCTGTGCCTGGCCCCGGTTACTTTGATGGCACCTCGGAAATCCCCATTTTGTTTGAACAGACCCCTGTTTAGCTGTTGGGGCTCAGAAAAGGAAAGGCTCGCTTTTGCACCTTCATGAGCTGCGTGGTGCACATGCACACCTCACTTATACTGTTCCTTGTCCCATTGGCCGTTAGATGGACTGGGATACCACCTAATAATGTGTCTGGAGGTGTTTTTTGTTACTTATTCCTGAGCTCCGCTGCCTGCCCTGGAGCCAGGAACATTTTTTAATTTATGGCCACATGGCCAAACCAGTCCTTGGGAGCTGTGGCTTCTTTAAGACTTCAGCCATGCATGCGCAGACATATGCATACACGGCCATAGTGACACCAACACCGACTGGCTCTGAAAACTCCTGCACAAGGGGCAGAAGTCTTTTCCCCAGTGCCCAGAGGTGCAACAGCACACAGAACCTTAGCCTCACTTCAACATGGGGCCGAGGAACAAAATGATAAGGTGGCAGCTGCCGCACAGCTTCATGGGAGTGAGGCCTGGCCTGAATCTTGCTAGGCCTCCTGGAAAAGCCCTCCAGTCCTGATTCAGCAGTCCAAGGGATGAAGTCAGAAGACAGTTACCAACAAGGCAATGGGGCCATAGTCCAATACAGATAAGCCCCACAGTGAGAGGGGTCTATATACTCTCCCACCCCGAATCTTGGCATCCACCTCAACAAGACACTGCCTTAATGCCCATACAGCCCAAGAGTCCAAAGTGGCAGTGCAAACACCATACTTCTAGTAACAATTCTAACTAAACAATCAATTCCTGTCTGTTGAGACATTTCAAAACATATCAACGCTACTGTACATTTTCAAACAAGACATCAGCATCCTCTCTATCAATTATGCACCAGCTCTAACACAGGAGGTAAACTAGGCATACAGTCACCATCAGTTTTGACCTGGGTAGGCATATTAGCAGTACATTTAGCAATCCCAATGTGTAATTCAGGAAGATGGTGGGTAGAAATGTGCATGGAACACACAATGGGCGCCATGTACTTATACACCACTTGCATAGGGATTTCAGAAGAGGCACCAGGGAGGTCGTAAGTCAATTTCA
Source organism: Neoceratodus forsteri (assembly GCA_016271365.2). Taxonomy (NCBI): domain Eukaryota; kingdom Metazoa; phylum Chordata; order Ceratodontiformes; family Ceratodontidae; genus Neoceratodus; species Neoceratodus forsteri. Next base: position 464,650,359 of record CM057452.1, read on the forward strand.
TGGGTGGTTTACATGCTCTACTAGACTTTTGGGGAACTACTGCTTCTTCCATAAGAGTAGGGAATGCACTACCCTCTTCCAGCACTGTGTCCACCACAGGGGCCTGATCAGGAATAGTAGACTTCTGGTCAGTCTTTGTTACAAAGTCCTCCAACAATGCTTCTACATCCATATCTGCAAAAGGTACTGTACTTCTGGCATTTTTAACTGGGTTTAAACTTGTCATCAATGGATCTGCATTAGGGTTCAAGCAGTATAAGAGGTCTGTCTCTTTGTTACCCGCTTGTGGCCAGTCTACAGGGGTCAATGGTGCACTGGATACTTCAATGGGAGACCAGCAAAACACAAGGCTGTCACAGAACTTGCTCCTCAGCTCAGAAATAACTACTGTCCACACCAAAACATCTTGTATTAGAAATACAGCAGTTTACTGGAGTACAAGGAAAGCACAGACCACCTCCACTGAGGCCAAAAAAGTAAAGCCAATGGGCTTTGTCAAAGTATGCACCCCTATGGAGCTAGTACATTATATACACAACCAAGTGCTTAATTGATTTCAAAACTTAAAGTGACAGTGCATTTAAGTGTTATATATATTTTTTACACTCAGCAAACAGAATTGTGAAAAACATGAGATTGGGTGCACATTTTAGACAGCTAAATTTAAAACCAAACTGCGGGATCTGGAGAAGAAGGTACCATCTTGTCTTTGGCTTGGTTAAGATAATGGGTTTTGGCAGGCCACGGCCCAGGCTCTGTTACAGTCTCTGAAATGGGCTCAAGCTGACCAATAGCAAGAAGGTGGCTATGGTGGATAGTTTTGACAATCCCCTGGCCACATTCTTGAGGGATGCGATACACGGGTAAATTAGTTAGCTTTTCAAGGACAACATAGGGCTCAGAAGACCAGCAGTCAGCTACCTTGTGTTTTCCACAGAGGCCAAGATTTCTGAGCAGCACTCTATCCCCAACTTGTAGTACTTGATGATGCATTTTCTGGTCATACCTGAGTTTACTGGCAACACTGACTTTACCAGTGGCTTCTGCAGCCATTTGATAGGCTTCCTTCAGTTGATGCTTGAGGCATTTAGTGTATCCAAGGTAAACTCTTCTGAGGTTCCATCCCCAGACACTCCGAAAGCCTTGTCAATTGGCAGACAGGCTTCCTGAAAAAACATTAACAGCTAAGTAGATGCAACTGTGGAACTATTTCTGTTACAATTTCAGGTGGGAACCAACCTGAGGACGTGCTGGCTCCAATTTCTTTTCTTGTCAGGTTCCAATGTGTGTAGCAGGCTTAACAGGGTACGATTAAACCTCTCCAGCTGTGGCTCCCCTTGAGGATAGTAGGGAGTAGAGCAGGATAGCTGGATGCCATGTGCAACAAGAAATTCTTTCACCAGATGGCTCTGAATGTAGGGCCTTTGATCGAAGTGGATATGCTGGATGTTGGGTAGGCCTGGGCATTCCTGGAGCAGTGGTCAGTGATAACCAAGATATGGCTGTAACCTTTACTATCTGGTTCCAGTGACAGAAAACCCATACACAAGAATTCCAATGGTTCACTGGTTTTAATGTTCCAAGCACTGCCACTTTTGTGACAAAGTCTTTATCTGGATGCATCTGGCACAATTTTTGCAGCAATTTTCCACATTGGATAGTATTCTGGGTCAATAGAATTAACTTCACACAAGTTCTCAGAGACGCTTGAACCCAAAGTGTTCCATGTTGTCGGGTAGGGCTCTAAGGACAACCTTGTGTAATTCCAGGATGGTACCAATTGTTTGCAGGGGACCATTGTTTTGAGTACTGTTCAGGTCCAAATATGGTTATTATGGTGTTTGACAGAAGTTGTAATCAGGTTGATAAATAGGATCACCAGCAAGTATAACGTGAACTAACCTCAGATTTATTATAGGGGAGTGAACAAGGGGGAAATAGAACAGCATAAACTAGAAAAATCACTGAACATACTTTGACAAACTCTGATACAGTTGTGTCCCACACAAAATCCCCGTACTACCCCAGAGTACACCCAGCTCCCCTCACCCCTAACGGACGTAATATTTTTCACTGTCCATTGTGGTGGGTATGTCACTGGGTTGCTGGTGGCCAACCAGTTGATGCAAGGTTGAAACACTTTTTGGATACAGAGGGAACAACAGTTTGCAGTCAGAACTAGAGACCCAGATGGGTTCCAAAATAGTGTGTAACAAATGAACTATGGAAATCTTCTGCCTGGGTACTTCCTGCAGGTTAACAAAATCCTGCCCAGGACTTCACCCCTTATGATCTAGCTGACTTACTAAGCTGGAAACAGAACTCCTCAGGGCTGCAACCCAGAGGTACTCACAGTTTTTGTAGGTCTCAGGGGGTTCTTATGAAAGAAATGGATTGGCAGTACTGCTCTGAATACAGCAGGCAGTCTCTGCAGGAGCAAAAGGTGCTGGCTGAATCTTTGAAACAGGCACTGTTTCCCTCACACTGGAAGGCCTTTCATCATCTTCGCCCCTTGGGCCTTTCATCGTCTTTGCCCCTTGGACCCTTTGTCATCTTCACGCCTCGGTCCTTTGAACATCTTCACCCACCAAGACAATGCTCAATACCCCTCGATAGGAGAAATCAGACACCTCTGCCCTGGTGGTAGGTGGAGGATAGCCACCGTCTCTGGGGCTCATCATCATCTCACCAGGGGACCCCTGGGCTTGTGGTCACCCAGGACATCTCTAAGGCACATGTTCTGCTGGAACTGAAGCTCAGTTGGGTTTCTTACAATCTCTAACCAACCCAATTAAGTTGCTTCCTAGCTGGAAAACATTGTACAGCAGTCCACATCAATTCACAGGCTGTTGACACAGAAGAGCAGTTCAAATAACTTCTCCAGTGGGACAACAGGATAGCAGTTTGAATGACTTCCCTGCTGGGAAAACAGGCCAGTAGTTATTGTTCCTGAAACTTAAGTGGTTGTAAAGGCCTTAACACACACCCAAGCCTCTGGCTCATTTAGCCCCCAAAGCAATCTCCAGCTCTCATTTCTTGGCTGAACTCCTCCCAGATCTCAGGGTACAGCCTGTTATTTAGCAGTCCCCAGCTCCCCACCCTATTGGTCAGCATTTTTCTGGGCTTGCAGAGGGTGCCCTTATTCTTTCCCAGCAGTCCCGGCTGCAGAGAGTTACAGGGACTGCCATATTTATTTACATTTAGCTGCTATACTTTTGTAGCCTTTATCATTTAACAACTGTAAGTCCATTCAGAGGCTAGAAATGATGTGCCTGGGTTACTGTAATGGGGCCAGACAAATCCCAGTTTTTGTTTGAATGGAGCCCCATTTGACTGTTGGGGCTCCAGAAAGGAAAGGCGCCCTTTTCGTGCCATCATGAGCTGTGAGTGCAGATGTGGACCTCACTCGTACTGTTCTCAGTCCCACTGGCCATTATGGGACCGGGATGCCCTCAGTAATGCACCTGGAGGCATTTTTTTTTACTTATTTCTCAACTCTGCTGCCGGCTCTGGAGCTGGAAATGTTTTTAAATTCATGGCGGCAAAACTGGTCCTTGGGAACCGGGACTTCTTTAAGACTTTGTCCGTGCATGCGCTGACTTATGCATGTGTGGCTGTAATGACACTGGCACCGGCCAGCTCCGAAAAAAACCTACATTAGGGACAGAAGTCTTTCCCCCAGTGCCCAGAGGTGCAACAGCACACTGGACCTTGGTCCCCCTTCAACATGAGGCCGAGGAACAAAATGATACAGCAACAGCTGCAGTGCAGCTTTGGGGGAGAAAACCATGGCCCAAATCCTGCCAGGGCTCCTGGAAAAGCCCTCCAGTCCCGATTTTGCAGTCCAGGGGACTGGAGGCAGAAGACAGTTAGCAGTAGGGCAATGGGGTCATAGCCCTATACAGGTAAGCCCCACAATGTGGGGAGCTCGCATGCTGTATTCTGCACCAGCTGTAGGCAATGCACCAAACCTCCAGGTAGCTCTAGGTAAAAAGCATTACCGTAATCAAGTTTAGAGGTGACAAGGGTGTGCACTAGGGTCACCAGATCCTCTTGCTAGATAGGGTCTAATCTGGTAGATAGTTCTTAATAGGAAGAACCCACTGCAGACTACAGCTGACACCTGGTGTTCTAGTGTTAGCCGTGAATCCATAATGAGCTCCCAGATTCTTGGCCCTATCCACAGCTGTCAGAGTATGCCATTTAGTATGCCTACTTCATTAGCTGCTCACACAGTGCTCACAGCAGGAATGGCGAGGACAAGAAGCCTCCTAGAGGCTGCCCTGGAACCTCATCCCACTTCACATTTGCCACCTGCACACAGCGCTCACAGTGGGGATAGCAAGGGACAAGGAGCCCCCTAAAGGCTGCCCTGGAGCCCCATCACACTTCACATTAGCTACCTGCACACAAAACTCACAGCGGGGATTGCAAGGGACAAGGAGCCCCCAAAAAGCTGCCCTGGAACCCCATTCCACTTATTTATTTTTTTATTTATAGAAATGCTTCACCAGGAGGGCACACTGAACAACAAGTTGCTCGTCTCAAGGTGCAACCTGGGGGGAAGGGTTACATAGGGTTGTGAAGGATGATCAGTTACAATAGTATGTGGGTAGTACAAACAATACTGCATTGTAAGATTGTGCAACAGTTGGAACACAAGGTATTGTACAATAAACAGTAGTGGAACATTGGGTAAATTACAATACATGTCCAAATTCATACAAAAGAACATATAAACGTACAAGACAGTAATAATGCGATAGAACCATTTATAGTGCATGAGTGTGCCAGGTGCAGGCTCAAGGTAGTACACAAGTGCTATTGGAGTAAAAAGGATGGGGTTAGGCTGTACACACTGGTGACCCAGAAGGGCAGGTGGAGAAGAGAGGGGGAGAGGCAAGAACTGAATATGAGGAGAAGGGGTAGCCATTTCCTGATTCCCTTCAGGATGTTGAGAACCTGGCCGGGGGCATGGTAAGAAGCAGAAACTGGGGATAGGTATTAAGGTGAGTTAAAGCAGAAACAGCTGAGGGAAAGGTAATTGTGTAGGGCAGAAGTAAGGGAGTAGTTGGAGGAGGAGTGTCATATTTCAGGGGGGAAGGAAATCCAGATTTTAGACAAATGATGGGCGAAACCAGTCTGACTGATGAGGGTGGAGCGGCGAGGGACCATCAAGGTGCTGACATCATTTGATCTGAGAGAGTGGGTGGAGGGAGGTGGAGTGGAGAGAGAGAGGATGAGAGATAGGAGGGGAGCCCCCCGAACCAGAATTTGAAGGTTAGTTTGCATCATTGAGAGATGCGTATGTGAGATAGTGGAAGGAAGGTTAGAGAGCGATAGAGTTCACAGTGGTGGGAGCGGGAAGGAGAGTCAATAGTAAAGCAGCAGAAGGAGTCTGCACCTGGTCCTGTAATGTAAAAAAAACCCTCCAAAAATAATTTTCCAACGCTGAATTAAACCTGGTAAACTAAAACAATTAAAACACCACCTTACTCACTTGGACTGGTCCCCATTAACTATGCCCGGACGAGACTTGCCTCGACTACTTCATTAGCTCTTTTAACCCAGCCTGCAACATTTTTGCCCTCTCACTAAATGCATTGTTAAAGGCCCTTCCACTGCTTGGATCTCCCAGTCGCTCCTAGACTGGATGCGTCATCGCAACTCCCTCTGGCATCTAGCCCTTGAATGGACAAACCTGCCAACAGACAATGTTATCAGGCCACAAGAAATAAGTGTATGTGGGATATACGAAGGCTAAGGCTGAGCACTACAGGGCATCCCTCACCTCCTCTTGGGGCTTGGGCAGAAAATTTTGGATAACCTTAAGAACTTAATGGGAAGTCAATGTATGCCCTCCCACCCAAATTTACACTGATGGCAATATCTCCAATGACCCCAAACTCATTGCTGAAACCCTAAACTCCTCATTGTCGGACCTCAGCAGTGTACTCCTGCCCCACTTTTCAATCCCTAACCACCCCCTAACCCCCAGTCCATACCCCTTTCGCTTCAAAACCCTTGCACCATGGGAGGCTAAGCCCTACCTACTAAAAAGCCTTAGGGAGTTCCTGGTTCAACAGTGATACTCTGGATCTTAAACTCCTGTGCCTGACCCTAGACGTAGTCCTCAACCCCCCAACCAACATTCTTAACTGCTCCCTATGCCTTGGTAAATTCCTGGACAAATGGAAAGCCACCATCATCAAACCAATTCACAAAAGTGGTGACTGTGCCACTCCGGGAAACCACCGCTCCATCTCTATACTCCCCCTCCTCTCCAAGGCACTGGAGAGAATCATCTCAGACCAACTTACTGAGCACCTCACTAAACATGACCTTCTGTGTAGGGGACAACACTGCTTTTGAAAAGGCCATATCACCACCTCGGTGCTGCTGGAGTTCTCCAGTGCTATCCACTCTGCTCTTGTCAAAAGATGTCTGGCTGGAGCAGTCTTTATGGACCTGTTGAAAGCCTTTGACACCATAAATCACTCTCTTCTCCGATCTGCCCTCATCTTTACAGATCTCTCCCAGGATGACATAAATTGGTTTGCTGACTACCTTACTGGTAGATCTCAGCAAGTCAAGATAAACAACACGCTCTCTACCAGTCTCCTGGTTAAATCAGGGTGCCTAGGGGCCCATCCTAGGGTTCCTTCTTTCAGTCCATTTCTAAACACGCTCCCTAAAGCCTGCTCTGAACAACTGCTCCTTTACGCGATGAAGCGTCCCATACTCCTACCACTCAGATCCCCTCATGCTCCAGCAGTCCTTCAAAAACCTTCAAAGAGGCTGAATCCTGGTTTGCTGATCACTGGTTAGTGTTAAATTATAAGAAAACCAAAGTTATGGTGTTCGCACATCACCAGAGCAAACGCAAAGGCCTTCCACTACAAATCTTTAACCCCCAGAAACAACCCCTTTACCAGGTTGATACTTTTAAATACCTTGGCATCACCCTAGATTCAGCTCTTAACTACCACGAACATATCCATCTCCTTAGCACTGCTGTCAACACCAGAATAGGCTTGCTCCACCGATACAAGCATTGTCTCACCCCAGAAGCCCTCCATATAGCTGTCTCCTCCTCAATCCTGTTCCTAATTGATTATGAGATACTGGTCTATGGGGCGGCTGATAACCTCCCTCCACAGAATTAGAGTGTCCCTCAACAAGGCTCGCCACCTAGTCACAGGTTGTCACTGAACACACACCTGCTCCCTGTATAGTCTCTCCAACTGGCTCAATTTTGATGGAAGATTTAAGTATCAAACTTGCCTCCTTGCCAAAAGATCTCCACTGAGCTTACTCCCCCAGGTGTCTCCACCCTCATGCAGCCTGCACCAGTGTTGAAAACCACCTGCATCTCCTCCAAATCACCCTTCTTGATCTCTCGGTGCAGAACTACCTTATGCCATGGAACTTTCAGCTACTGGGCCCCTCTCTGCATGAACAAACTTCCCAGTGCCATAACTGCTGAAAGTAAGCTAGGCCACTTCAAATCCCTACTCAGGGAACATATCCATTCCACTAGCGCCCATGACTGCTACTAGCCACCATGGTTCTCCACCCCACCTACTACCTAAGGATTCCTTCGCCCAATACTGCTTGCTTTCTGTGACAATAGCTACCCCCCCATGCCACTACCCCCCCGCAATTATTTTACCCTCTTGACAATGGATTCACATCCTGCCTTACTTCCTACTTTGTAATTTGTTTGCCCTAGGTAACATCACTGTTTGTCCTTGTTAAGCTTCATACATTGTATAACTCATGCCTGTAACCCCCTACTCTGTATTCCTAATGTATTTCACTTCTGTACAACTGTTTTGTGTTATGACGTGGAGCCTCTGCAAAGGAGTCTCTGACTCAAAGGTTTGCAATTCTGATATATTCTATAAATAAAATTAATTTAGAGATGGTAAACTGATAGACTCACATCTTCCAGCCAACCCTCAAGGACCTGGTTCCACCAGTAACAGCTCCATCTTGGCTGGATTAGGACTCAGCCAGCTGGAGTCCATCCAACTGGCAATTTCTCTGAGGCACCACTCAAGCACAGCAACTGTCTCCTGCCCTTCTGATGTAAAGGACATGTACAGCTCAGTATCATCTGCACAGCAGTGAAAACTTACACTGTACCATCTGATAACCTGCCCTGTTGGCAGCATATACACCATGAACAAGATAGGGGACAGAATTAACCCCTGGGGAACTCCACAGCTGACTGCTGCAGGTTGTGATGAGAAAGTTGACATTACAGCCCGCTACATTCTGGCAGTAAAGAAGGACTCAAACCATTTAAAGTTTTTCCCGGCGACTCCCCCGTATTCCCCAAGGCACTCCATCAAAACCCCATGGTCCACAGTGTCAAACTCTGGTGGAAGATCTGGGAAAATGACTGTTGAGTTCTTCGTTCTGTCTCTCACTCAACGCAGTCATCACACACCTTGATAAACACAGTCTCCACCCTGAGGTGAATCCCAAAATCTGATTGGAGCAGCTCATAGATGTCAAAATTCTTAAGGTGAGCCTCTAGCTGCACTGCCACCACTTTCTCAATAAACTCCCCTAAAACCATGGAAACATAGAATTTGTCAGCAGATAAGGGTCTTCGGCCCACCTAATCTGTCCCATTACCTCTAACAACAACTGCACTCTTTAATTTTCTGTCAGTATTAGGTTGTCCTCTCCTCCGACCACCAGTATCCCTCTATGCCTATTCCAAGCATTCTTAAAATCTGTAATCGTTTCTGCCCCCACCACCTCTTCTGGCAGACTGTTCCACTTATCCACCACTCTCTCTGTGAAGAAATACTTCCTCATGTTCCCCCTGAACCTCCCACCCTCCTGTTTCATCTTGTGCCCCTTCGTCCTTGAGCATCTTTTTCTCTAAAAAATAGTAGTCTCCTGTACCTTATTCTTCCCTGTGAAATACTTAAACGATTTGACCATATCAGTGTCAGTGGCTCAGTAGGTAGCACACTCGCCTCTGAGGCTGGGAGATCAGAGGGCTGTGGGTTCAGTTCCCACATCTGGCACTTGGGTTAATATCCCAGTGCTGACACTGTAGTGCAGCATGAGAGGGGTGCTGCACTTCTGAGGTGCCATCTTTTGGATGAGACATTAAACCGAGGTCCCATCTGCCTGGATTGGTGGTAGTTCAGGTGGATATTAAAGATCCCATGGCACTTATCGAAAGAGTAGAATTTCCGGTGTCCTGGCAATTTCCCTCATTCACTAAAAATACCACCAGCAGCTTAATCTGGTTCAAGGTCAGGTGGCATTCATCTGTATCCTCCTCCCGGTGTGCCTGAAAATAGGCAGGATTTGTCTAGTGCACTTACCCGTCAACAAAAACTAAATAAATAAATAAATATCCCCTGTCCCTCCTTTCCTCCAGTGAGTACATTCAGTTTCTTCAGCCTAGCCTCACAGGGCTTGTGATGTAGTCCCTGCACCATTCTGGTTGCTCTTCTCTGAACTGCCTCCATCCTATCAATGTTCTTACATAGGGCCTCCAGAACTGAACACAGTCCTCGAGATGTGGCCTCACTAATGTCCCATATAGCAGAATTATTACCTCTCTTTTTCTGCTGGGGATTCCTCTGCCTCTGCATCTCAGCATCCTGTTTGCCTTTCCTGTTGTCTTGTCACACTGCCCTCCAACCTTGAGGTCATCAGAGATGATCACCCCGGTCTCTTTCCTGCTTGGAGCATTCTATTTCCTCCCCTGCCAAATGGTATGTTGCTCCTGGGTTTTTGTGCCCCATGTGGATTATCTTGCACTTTTTTCATTGAAACCCCAGCTGCCAATCCCTTGACCAATTGAGGTTCTTTAGAGCTCACCTCATTCTATCCACTCCCCCTGGTGTGTCTACCCTGTTGCAGAGCTTTGTGTCATCAGAGACTTAGCAGAGCTTCCCTTCCAGACTCTCTGCAATGTCACTGATAAAGACATTGAAGAGGACTGGACCCAGCTGTGACAACTCACCTCTTCCTCTGTGCTGAAACAGCTTTTAGAGAGGTATCTGTTCTCGGGTATTCATTGCCACCAGCCGGACTTTCCTTCCGGCACCTTTTTCAGGTGTACAAACTTGAATAATTAAACGTGCAATTGCACAAGTTAAAGTCTGGTAGTGTGTCTCTTTCGGGGTGGCGGATGCTACACAGAGTTTACCTCAGCCAGTGGAAACCAAATATTACCTTAGAAAAATGACATCACAGTCACAACTGTTGTGCAAATAAATAGCTTTTACTTAACAGAAAGTGCACTGAGCATTTACAGGATATATATTTACAACACAAGAAAATAACACTCGTACAGGAAAAGTAAACAAATGTTTTTAAATAACAGATGGCAAAAGAAGAAGGTTATTACTGAAATATGCTATCAATAAACTTACCCTTCCCTGTCCTTACAAGAGACACTGGACCCTGCTCTAACTGCCAGCTCCCACGGACATAGCTACAAGGTAGGCTCCAAGCTTATGTTTCCCCTCCCAGCTTCCAAAGTACAAAGAGCCTTCTCTGTCTTTCTGAAGGTTATATACTCTGGAGAATAGGTCATTCCTATTCTCCCTTTAAATGCACCAACCAACTAACATGTATGTATTTAATTGTCCCAATCAGAGTGAACATCTATCAGTGACCAATTATATTCCCTTTTCACCTTAAGTTTATATTTGAATGATCCAATCCATTCAAACTGCGCTGTGTCCATGTCTGCAGGTCTGTGTGTGTCTGGAGATGTCCACTTGAGATTTATGACCCAGCTCTTATCTAGCAGCTAGGAATTCCACAAGCTGGATGCTGCTGGACAGAGGATTTCAGCCTGACTGTATTTTTTCCAAACTGCTAAAAAAATAAGGCACCTACAGAATCCAAACTGTTAACTCTTTCCTGCCCATTTCTGTCACATCCCCCCCCCAGATAATGAAGGTGTGTCCCTTGGGCCACCCCAAGTGACACAGCCATTCATGCAATTATTGGGAAGTGCCCAAAAGTATCCAACCATGCCATTAGCCCTGTATAGATAGCCCATCTGCATTTGCATTTTGTTTGCCACTGCGATGCTTGGATGGTCATGTTGTATGCCTGCAGTACCAGACTCAACGTAGTAGTTTACCATTTGCCCACTGGACCTAAAAGCCAAATCAGGGGATTATGATCTGTGACCACAGTAAATCCTCTCCCATATAGGTAAGCTGCAGCTTCTGAAGGGCCCACACTATTCCCAAGCATTCCTTCTCAATTGTAGGCGTGTGCCTCCTCTCTGGGCAAAAGCCTCCGGCTGAGGTACACAACCGGGTGCTCCTCCCCCTGCTGAGTAACTTGACTCAGCACTGCCCCCAGCCCATGATCTGAGGCATCCACATGGACCATAAACTTGAAACTATAATTAGGGCTAGTCAATACAGCTGGGTGGCTTAAGGCCTTTTTTAGCTCCTGAAAAGCAACCTCACAACCTTCTGACCACTTCACTGTATCTGGCTTTCCCTTCTTGGTTAAGTCTGTCAGGGGCTTAGCCAGATTGCTATAGTGGGGAACAAACTTCCGGTAGTATCCTGCTGTCCCTAGAAATGCCCTGACCTGTTTCTTTGTGGTAGGAGTAGGCCAGGCCAGGATGGCATCAACTTTGGAAGGCTCCAGACGGATGTGTCCACTACCCACCCGGTGCCCAAGGTAGGATACTTCTGCCATACCTATCTGGCACTTCTCTGCTTTGACTGTCAGACCTGCCTTCTTTAACCTGTGGAACACATCCTGCAAATTCTTGATGTGCTCATCCCAGGTCTGGCTGTATATGGCTATATCATCCATATAAGCCAATGCAAACTCACCTACCCCAGACAGAATGCGATCTACAAGCCGTCAAAAGGTTGCAAGTACATTCTTCATTCCAAATGGCATTACCTTAAATTCGTATAAACCAAATGGAGTAACAAAAGCTGATCTTTCCCTGGCCACAGGGGTCAGAGTTACCTGCCAATAGCCCTTTGTTAGGTCTATTGTGGTCAAATACTTGGCTCCCCCAAGTCGCTCCAGGGTCTCATCTGTTCTGGGCATGGGATAGGCATCAGACTCCGTGCAGCTTTTAAGCTTCCGGTAGTCCACACAGAATCGTGTGGTGCCATCCCTTTTGGGGATCAGTACCATGGGTGATGCCCAGGGCTACTAGATTCCTGGATTACACCCAGTTCCAGCATCTCTTTGAGCTCCTCTTCACAGTCTGCTTAATGTGCTCAGGTACCCTGTAGGGGACTGTTTCAGGGAACCTGGGTCCCTGTATCCACATGGTGCTCTGCCATCGTGGTGTACCCCAGTTTCCCTGTGAACTGTCCTCAATTCCTCTCAGCACACCCCTAATTTCTTGCACCTGGGCTGGTGTCAGCTGTTCCGAGAGTGTAAGGTTGTCCACAGAGGATGCAACCCTGGCCTCCCCAAGTAGGTCCACCAGTGGATCTACCTCAGTTTCCTCCTCTGGGCTGCATACAGCGAGGACCATTTCCTCCCTGCCATGGTAGGGCTTCAGAATGTTAACATGATACACCTTTCATTTGCATCTCCTGTCTGGTAGCTCTATCATGTAATTACATCACTAACCTTTCAGACAATGGAGAATGGCCCATTCCATGCTGCCTGTAATTTATTCTGTTGGACAGGGATGAGTGCCATCACTTGCTGTCCCACCTCATATTGTCTGGCTCAGGCCCCACGGTCATACCAGACTTTCTGCCGCTGCTGTGCAGTGGCTAGGTGCTCCTGAGCAAACCCCATGAGCTCCCTAAGGTGGGTCCTGAAGTTCAGGACATACTCCACAACAGACTCCCTTTTGGAGGCACGGTCACCTTCCCATTCATCCCGAATCAAATCTAGGGGTCCCTGCACCCTATGACTAAACAGAATCTCGAAAGGTGAGAACCCTGTGCACTCCTGGGGGACTTCCCTGTATGCAAATAGGAGATGAGGCAAATATTTGTCCCAGTCTCTCTTATGCTGGTCAGCAAAAGTCCTTAGCATGGTCTTAAGGGTTGAATTAAATCGCTCCACTAGACCATTAGCTTGGGGATGGTATGGGATGTTTTGAGCTGCTTCACCCACACTTCTCCCACAAACTACTCATTAACCCTGACATAAAACTGGCACCCCACTCTGACAGTATCTCCTGGGGGAAAGCCCACCTGGCTAAATATTCCCAACAGTGAATCTGCCAGTGGTTCTGCCTCAGAGGATGTTAGGGCCACTGCCTCTGGGTATCTGGTGGCATAGTCTACAACTACCAGGATATACCACTTGCCAGTGTGACTTGGGTTTCTCAATGGCCCCACTATGTCCACCGTTACTCTCTTGAAGGGTTCATAAATAATGGGCAGGGACACCAAAGCTGCCTTGGCCTTGGCCCCCATTTTCCCACTCGCTGGCACTGTGGACAAGTCCTGCATAATTTGCCACATCCTTCCAATACCAGGCCAGAAGAAATTGTTGGTTAGATACTTTTGTGCACCTCACCCCAAGTGCCCTGAAAAGGGATATCATGGGCAAGGCCAAAAGCTGCTGACGGTGAACCTTAGGGACTACCAGCTGCTGGAGTACCTCACCATCTAGCCCTTCCTCTGTTGTACATTCTCTGTACAACAGCCCATTGTCCCAGTAAATGGACTCTTTACCCCTGAGGATGCTCAGCCCTATGAGCTATTTCCTCAGTTTTTCCAGGGTAGGGACAGTTCGCTGTGCAGCACTCAGCTGCCCTCGCTTGACCTTCTCAGTACCCTTCTGAAGGAAGTCTTGTGGGCTCCTCTATTTGTGACTAGGGTTCTGGACTGCTGCTTCACCCAGCCCCTCCCTGTGCTAGACACTTCTCAGCTGCTGAGGTGTAGCTGGACCACCCAGAGTCAACCCCCTCACCCTCAGAAGCTTGCCCTTGTGCCTGACTATGAGTTACAACACACACCATTTTTTACTGGGGTTCAAATCCTTCCCCACAGTCATACTTACAGGTAGGTCCTCTACAACTCCCACCTCCTTTTCTCCATGGCCCCTTCCCAGCTCAGGAAGACTCTAGCCATTGGTAATGGGACTGGTGACCCTGTGAATGCCCGGACCTTGGAGTATTTCCCAGGAACCATCTGCTCTGCCCGAAATGAAATCCTGCCTTACCGGGAGAGTGTTATGTTGTGTCCCAAAGTCCCTGTGTTACTATTCCATTAACTGTAATGGGACACAGATTCTCATCAGAGGAGAGTGGTTCTTCAGACTGGACACCCTACAAACACACCAGTGCTCTTTTGATCACCCCTGCCCCATATCTCTGCCCTTAACCAGTTTCTGAGGTAGTTATATCTCAAGTGTCCCACTTGATTGCAAATATGACATTTCTTGGGACCTATTTCTTGAGTCCCTTAGAACCAGAGGGCTTTACTTGGACTCAGGTGCAGGCTGGTTTCTTTGGTCTGCCCCCCAGGATCCTTATAACTGCGTGCTGCCTCCACCATAAGACTTACATTGTGTGTATGGTCGATTAGACAGATACTCGTCCAGTGCTTCCTGCCACCTCTGTGGAAGAGGTGCATGCCCTGTCTATGAGCCATACACGATGTCCTCAGGTACAATTTTAAGGAATTGTTCTCTCACCAATACATCTTTAATCAGTTCCACAGTAGTTTCTTTAGCCCTCCATCCACCTATCAAGGTAAGTATACAGTTTAACTCGCATAACTGCAAACTGTCTTCTGGGCTTTTCTTTAACTCTCTAAATTTCCTTCTATAACCTCAGGAGTTAATTCAAAATGTTTCAACAACACTGTTTTCACTTTATCATAATCAGCATAGCCTTCATTACTCATTTTAGCAAATGTATGCAACGCCACTCCGCCAGCAAGGGTGTGAGATAAGTTGACTAGGAATCCTTAGTCAATTTTAATTGTCGCATAATCTCTCAAATGACCTTAAAATAAATCAAGATAATCGCCCTTTTAAACTGAGGAACAATTTAGAATTCATTTTGGCTTATGAGGTAAACTCACTTCACCATTACTCACTGTTTGCTGACCGCGGAGAGTCATCATCCTTCTCGTGCTGTTGTCTCTGGAGTTCATGCTGTTGTTCTTTCTCTCTGTCTTGCTCCTTTCTTTGTCTTGGCGTCTCCTTCTCTGTGTGCCAGTCTCTTTCTTCAAGTTCTTTCTCTGCTTCCTGCCTTCTTGCTTCTGCTTCAGCATCCAGTCTTTTCGCCTCCAACGCCTTTCTTGCAGCAGCAGCTGCAGTTGCAGTGCCTCAGACTGGTTTGGGGGGTCTGCTGCCTCAGTTCCTGACTCACCCCCAGCAACTGTCTGCTCCAGATCATGTGCCAAGAGAGTAGCTATGAGGTCTGCCTTTTTCTTCTGCTTTAGACCTTCAGGCTTAATCCCCTTTTCCTGGCACCTTTCAAAATTGTGGTACAGTAAGTGAGTCATACTCTGTGGAGCTCATTCTCTATTGCTACACTTTACTGTGCTATCTAGAAACAAATAAAATGGCTGTACAAATGTATCCTCTTGTATATCCTGTTTTGCAATGCTAAGGTAACTGTTCCACTGGCAAACTCTGTATCTCAGTGTGCTCACTGATCCGCTATCATCACCCCACCACTGCCAACCAATATGTGACAACCCACCTCTCCCTCTGGGCTGAAACAGCTTTTAGAGAGGTGTCTTTCCTTGGGTATTCGCTGCCACCAGCCGGACTTTCCTTCCGACACCTTTTTCAAGTGTACAAACTTGAATAATTAAACGTGCAATTGCACAAGTTGAAGTCTGGTAGTGTGTCTCTTTCGGGTGGTGGATGCTACACAGAGTTTACCTCAGCAAGTGGAAACCAAATATTACCTTAGAAAAATGACATCACAGTCACAACTGTTGAGCAAATTAATAGCTTTTACTTTACAGAAAGTGCACTGAGCATTTACAGGATATATATTTACAACACAAGAGAATAACACTCATACAGGAAAAGTAAACAAATGTTTTTAAATAACAGATGGCAAAAGAAGAAGGCTATTACTGAAATATGCTATCAATAAATATACCCTTCCCTGTCCTTACAAGAGACACTGGACCCTGCTCTAACTGCCAGCTCCCATGGACATAGCTACAAGGTAGGCCCAAGCTTACTGTATGTTTCCCTCCCAGCTTCCAAAGTACAAGAGCCTTCTCTGTCTTTCCGAAGGTTATATACTCTGTGAAAATAGGTCATTCCTATTCTTCCTTTAAATGCACCAACCAACTTAGATGTATGTATTTAATTGTCCCAATCAGAGTGAACACCTATCAGTGACCAATTATATTTCCTTTTCACCTTAAGTTTATATTTGAATGATCCAATCCATTCAAACTGCCCTGAGTCCGCGTCTGCAGGTCTGTGTGTGTCTGGAGATGTCCACTCGAGATTTATGACCCAGCTCTTATCTAGCAGCTAGGAATTCCACAAGCTGGATGCTGCTGGACAGAGGATTTCAGCCTGACTGTATTTTTTTCCAAACTGCTAAAAAAATAAGGCACCTACAGAATCCAAACCATTAACTCTTTCCTGCCCATTTCTGTCACACCAGCACTGATCTCTGTTATACCCCACTGGTTACTATGCCTTCTGCAGAGTGAATACCATTTATGACCACCCTCTGGGTCCTTTTTTCCAGCCAATTCTCAACCCACTTTTCTAGCTTCTTGCCCACCTCCATGTTCCCCAGCTTGCTTAACAGCCTCTTATGTGGTTTGGTGTCAAATGCCTTACTGAAATCTAGGTAGGCTACATCCACTGCCCTCCCCCAGTCTACCTCCCTGGTCACCCAGTCAAAGAATTCAATGAAGATAGTGTGGCATGACCTTCCTCCCGTAAATCCAGCCTGCCTTAGATCCTGTAGCCCGTTGACAACCATGTGTTCTACTAATCTTTCCTTCAACAGTTTACATGACCTTTCCCGCTACTGAGGTCAGGCTGACCAGTCTGGTTCCCTGCTTCTTGCTTGTTCCCACCTTTGTACAGTGGGACTACATCAGCCCTCCTCCAGTCCTTGGGTACCTCCTGTTTCCAATGACAGGTTGAACAGGGCAGTCAGTGGTCCTTCAGTATCCTGGGGTGTATTCTATCTGGTCCCATTGCCTTATCAACTCTGATTGCTGCCAGTTAACTGAGGACCCTTTTCTTTGGAAAAGGACCTGTGTCCATCTCTGTGCCCTTCATGCCATTATTACTTATTGCTGGCCCATTTCCTGCACATTCCTTTGTAAAAACTGAACAGAATTCTTTATACAGTATAGCTGTTTTCTGGTGGTCATCCTCTGCTCTGCCCCATTTCTTCCCTTCCAGTCTCACAATTCCCCCCCCTGCCTTCCATTGTTCACTGATGCACCTGTAAAAGGTTTTGTTCCCTTTACCACTTAATTTGCTGTGTTCTTCTGTTTGTGCCTTGGCTTCAATAACTGCCCTCCCTGCCTCCCTTTGTTTGTCCTGATATCTTTTCCTGTGCCCCTCTTCCTGTATCATTTTGTACTAGTTAAATGCCCTTTTTTGCTTTAACCTTTTCTGCTACCTCCTTAGAGAACCATTGTGGTTTCTTCTTTCTCTCCCCCTTGCTCACCTGTTTGATGCACAGTTGTGTCACCATTGCAATCTTTTTTTTCTTTGTTGCCCACTGTTCCTCTTCCCCTTTATCCCCCTACTCCACCCAGTTCTTTTTCTTCTAGACATTTTCCCACCTTTCTGATGTATGCCTTCTTTAAATCTAGGATTCTTGTCTTTGTGTTGCTTGGTTCCACCCCCTCAATTATTTCAAACCACACTGTTCGGTGATCACTGTTCCCCAGGTGCTCCCCTACCTTAACCCCTGTCACACTGTCCCTGTTTGTAAGTACCAGGTCCAGCAGTGCCTCCTCCCATGTGGGTTCTATGATCAGCTGTTTAAGGAATACCTCCTGTAGGGAGTCCAAGATGTTCCTGCTTCTGGCTGTTGCTGCCATGGAGAGGTTCCAGTCCACGTCTGGTAGGTTGACATCACTGACCAGTAACATCTCTCCTATGTGTGCCATCCTTTGGATGGCTAGCATCATCTCCTTATCAACCTCCTCTCCCTGAGCTGGTGGCCTGTATATTACCCCCATGCAGATGGACATCCCCTTACTTTTTTCTAGTGTAACCCACAGTATCTTCCCTTCTCCCTGTTCCCCTTCAATTTCTGTGGCCTTTATGTTTTCTTTCACATAAAGAGTCACTCCTCGCCCATTCCTGTCTACTCTGTCCCTTCTGAATAGATTGCAGCCTGGTACAGTCACTTCCCAGCTCTGGTTTTTGTTACACCAGGTTTCTGTGATGGCTTTAGTGTCCAGGCCAGATTTTGCCATGGTAGCCTCGAGGTCCCCTATCTTGTTACATAGGCTTTGGGCATTTGACACATGGCTCTCCAGAGGATCCGTACGGTTGCCGGCATGACGTTGTCCGACAAGCAGTCTACCAACACCAGTTTCCCGTCATAGACTTTCACCGCTAAATAAAATCCCACTTGACATTTTCCCGACATTAGGCTGAAATAACAGACATTACTGTGCAGCAATTAAGAAAAGTGAAACCAGCAAACATGTAAAGTGAAACTCAACAAATACGAGGCTGAAATAACAGACATTAGTGTAGCTTTCTTCTTAAAAAAGTAAATAAAATCAGCATTATTCCTTCACTACTCCTTTTATTCCATCTACTTATAAACTTTATCTCAATGCCCAGATCCCTTTTTTCATGCTAATCAGGGAGTCTTTGCACAACTCGATCAGATTCTAAACCACTGACAAGAAATTCTGTGTTCAGTATTGCAATCAGATTCTAAACCACTGACAAGAAATTCTGTGTTCAGTATTGCAATTAGATTTACTTTGTCATTTAAGAAGTCACTCCACATGACAGAAAATATTTTGCTATTTGCTGCAGCTAATAACAGCTGTTCAAAAGTGCGTCTTTCAAGTCCGTGACCTTAAGACTTGTGAAGTCACAGTTTATGCTTGTTCCAAGGGGACCAAGTGTTATGGGAAACAGTGATGGGTTTGACTGGGGCAAGTTGGCTGAACACAGAGTTAAGGATCGAGCTATCAGTATCAATATTATTGAGAGTGGAATGCTGTCAACAAACAGAAGGATCATGACAGCTGATTGCCTCAGATAGTTAGGAGGGACTGTGATATTCTGGGACTCTGTGAGTTATAATAAATGAGAGATAAGATGGTCTCAAAAGGTGAAGTTGAAAAGAGTTTGTCTCGTCACTTTTTAGTATTAGTAATTCTGTGGGCTTAATTCTCAAAGACCCCTAGACTGATGCAAGCTGCCACCAAAATGAAAATACAATGACTGACTATACTGTTCATTTTCAATGTTTCTTATTTTTTTTTTAACTAATGACTACATTTTCTCACTATATTTGCTTACCAGTCACCACCACCTCACAGGAAATTAGGTTTGTTTTTTAATGGGAAAAAGTGATCTTGCTACGATACAAGAGCCGGTCTGGTGCATATTAAAATCTAGCAGTCGAGCAAACAATATTCATGAAAACATCGGGCAAATTGTATTATGGGAAACAGGTCGTGGCAATACAGAGTCGGGAAAACTTATGCCGGGCAACCATACTAGACCCCTTTCCAGGAAGTGGCATCCATCCCCTGCTTTATACTTGTATGCCTCTCCTATTCTGATTGCAATCTCCATCAGTATGAATAGCAGATCCCCAGCCCTTTGTCTTTGTATTGATTTGTGCCTCTGATGGTCCTTTTTCTATCCATATTCTCCTGCAGCTCTTGTGCTGAGGTTAGAGGGCTTATTTAGCTTCCTATCTTCCTCCACCCCACTGGCTAGTTTAAATGCTCGCCAATGACGACTTAAATTTTTCACTGAGGACCATGGTCCCCTCCATGGATGGATGCAGGCTGTTGCGTTTGGAAGGAAAAGTAAAAAAGGAAGGTTTGAAACAAGCCTGTAGTTTGTTAGCACCTCCAGATCTAAAGATGGTTTCTTTAGGAGCGATCTCACCATGGCTTTTTTAAGAGCCAGTGGAAAACAGCCCTCCTGTAAGAAACCCTTAACAATGCTGGCAAACATCAGACCTAGGGCCATTCGGCAGTCAATAACAATTCAGTAGGCCCCGATCTGACCAACAGTAGGTGGGCTGCAACGATGCAATCATCTTGAGCACCACCTCCACAAAAACTGTCCAGAACTGACTCCAAGCCACCAAAGTGCCCTTGCACCTCCACCTCTTGACAGTGCTGGCTCCTGACAGGCCACCTTTTGAGATCATAGCTCAAATGGAGGGCACTCTGTCCAGGATAAATGAGCCAAACTCCTCAAACTTCTCTGAGACAAAACTCCTTCAGGTAGCAGGCAGATAGGGAAATAGTTTAGCGCAGTGGTTTAAGGCTCTGAGCTGCAAATCTGGAGACCTGGGTTTGAATCCTACAGCCCCCACTTGCATACTGTGTGACCCTGAGCAAGTCACTTAACTTCCCTGTGCTCCCAGGTTGGACCTGTAAACAAGCTTTCAGCTTAGTGTGTCTCACCTGGTTAGAGTCTCACCTGGTTAGACAATTGGAAAAAAAAGATAGGATCTAATAACCTGTCTACAGTGATTTAAGAACCTGTCTACAGGTTAGTAGCCCTCCATGACCTTCTGATCTTACAGCCACAGAGGCGAGACATCAATCTACTGAGCCATTGACATTGTATGTACCCTGATGGACCAGATAGTGTAATATCAGTAAAACCTTAAGTCTAAAGCTGTACCACAGCATATCAATATACTCTGTCTGAGGAAAAACTGAGATGGGGTAATACATTTCTAAAATCTAGACATTAAGTTTCTTACTGCACAATTGATGCTTTAGGCAGCTTCATACAAAGGCCAGACCTCTCTGTATTGGGAAGCTGGAAAGTGTCAGGTTCTTCTCTGTCTTCCGGTGTTTGGTGTTCTGAGGTAAGTTGGACAGTAATGTTTAAAACATCTTTGGAAATGTTCCGCTCAGCAGGATGGCCTGTGTTAGCCAAGGGTAAGCATGCATAATACCAGCTCATCCGGCTTTTATCCATCTGTCAAGCATGACTGACTAGATTCCTTTCTGCTGATGTAACATTGCTGCTACATCATAAAAGCTGCCAAGTCTCCAATGTTGCATGTCCATACTATCCCATTTTTCTTGATCAGTTTCAAATCTTTCCAGTGACATTTCAAGCCTACAGTATGCAGTTCTACAGAATCTTGTATTTACAGCAGACCGTGGCATAGACTTATAGATATTTTCAATGTACCTGACCTTAGCATATTGTAAAACAGGGTAATCCACCTTTTATTAGTATTGCTAATGCATGTCTCATTTTTCTTAAGCTCATATTTGGAATCATGATGAACTTTGCTAACAAAGAAAGATGGCCTAGGTTAATAAAAAACAATATTTTATATAGGGTCTTTCACACAGCACATTAAATATGATAGCCAGCAGTACACTACTGTATGCTCTAACAAAGATACCGTGATATATTAAGAAGTCATACACAAAGTAATCAGTGCTATAGTTGCCAATAACATTAATGGGAACTATAGAGAACAAGGAAGAGCCATTCTGATTTGAACTTGACTGTCTTATAGTGGCGTGGTAGTGCCACTGTACTTAAACCCCCCTAACTTTGCACTTTAATGGCTTCTCCACTGTTCAATAGATTTGCACAAAAGTTTGCATGCCCAGTCTCGGGGACAAAGTCTATTGAATTGCTAAGTTTTGTTCTGTTCGCATGTGCAGATTCCGAGATCTGGATAGTGAAAAAGTGAAACAAATGGGAAGGGGGGGGCTGAACTTTTTAGTCATCACCTAGCACCCAAACAGTTTGGAATTTTGCTCTGAAATTTTCAGATAGAAAGGGATTCAGCCACAGTGGCGCCTTTGTTTTTTTGGTGAAAAAATATTAATCCATTCCAGTTACATGAATTTGAAATTTCAGTTCCGAGCATGCTCAGTATGATCTTTTGGATAGCTGTTTCATACAAAGAAAGAATTGGGCCTATGAAAAAAAAAGATTCTGTTTCATATGGAGGTTAATTTTTTTGCATGAGAAAACAATAATTTTTTTCGTATTTCATTTTATTTATTTATTTAAAAGTTTTACCAGGAAAGACATACTGATCAGACTACTGCTCAATTCCAGATGCATCCTGGGGGTAGAGGGAACAGGATAAGTACATTTCAAGTAAACAATACAGAAATTAGAGAAAATCAAAAGTCTACATAGGTTACATACAGTATATACAAGGGTTTTATAATTTACAGTGATAAAAATCTAGAGGTGGTATGTGCAGGAGGCAAGAAACAGAGAGTGTGCAGCATAATATTAGATAGAATATGTAGAGAAGGAAAAAACAAAATTTGGTGGTTAAGCATTAGCGTAAGCATAGATTATGCTTGGGGGTTGGCCCTTTACATTGTGCACACTAATTGACAAGGCCCATGCTAGTGCACATCAAGTTGACATGAGCAGCTAGTGGGGACTTGCCCTTTAGAAGGTAGATTTGTTGCCGAGTTGGGGGACAGCTGGATGACAGCCGACAGAGAGTTCCAAAGTTTTGCAGACGGACTCTGAAAGCCGACTGTCCAGTAGAGGTAGCCATGTGTGGGATTTGTAGTAGACGGGAGTCAAAACTTCGGAGTGAGTATGCTGATGGTGTTTGAGCTGTTAGGGTAGAGGCTAGGTAGGAGGGCAGTAACTGGGTCCAGAAATTGGCTGTAAGTCTGTTACAGTGGTAAAAGCACCTACTGGCAAGGGAGGTTAGGTTAAGGTAGCTGTAGAGGTCACAGTGATGAGTGGAGGGAGGACAATCCAAAGCAAAGTGGCAGAAGGAGTTAAAAACAGAATCCAGTCTGCCCAGGGTGGATTTAGGGGCAGAACTATAGACTACGTCCCCGTAGTCAAAAATAGGGAGGATCATTTTCTGTAGTCTCTCTTTGCGGGCAGGCAAAGGGATATAGCTGCAGTTCCGGTATAGCGCCCCCAGCCTAGGGTGTAGTTTTTTGTGGGTAGCTTCATGTGCGTAGAAAGTCAAGGTGTTGATTCAACCAGACCCCAAGATATCTGAAAGAGGTACAGACTTAGGGTCCCATCAAGTGTTTTGAGAGTAGGGAAAGCAGGGAGGTGGGAGAGTCTTTGTCTCATGCCAAAGGTCACGGAGATTGTGTTTTTGGCATTTAGGATAAGTTGATTTCTGCAAAACCAGTGCTGGACTTCTGTGAAGTCTTTCTGGATCTTGGATGCAACTTCTAGTGGGGAGTGCCCTGAGGCGTACAGGACTGTATCATCTGCGTACATATGGATGTCAGCATGCAGGCAGGTCGATGGAAGGTCATTGAGAAAAATGGAGAATAAGATAGGGCCAAGGACAGAGCCTTGGGGACACCAATGGAGACTGGGAGGGGTTTGAGGTGGAGGGGCCAATTTTTAGCGATTGGGACCTGCTACCCAGGTATGAGTTAAACCAGTGTGTAGCCGCACTGGAGAGGCCTGCCTTAGAGAGTTTCAACAGGAGGACGGCATGTGAGACTGTGTCAAATGCCTTGGCTAGGTCGATGAAAATGGCAGATGTGATATGGCTTTTATCCATACCTGTGAGGATGGAATCTGTGAGTCTGAGGAAGGACATGACAGTGGAATGGGATTTTCTAAAGCCAGACTGGTAAGGGGTGAAGAAGGAGGAGGAGGAGGAGGAGTCAAGGAAGGTGGTGAGTTGCGAGAGGACGAGGTGTTCTTGAATCTTGGCTAGGGTGGGTAGGAGGAAGATTGGACGGTAATTGCTGGGGGAGGATGGGTCTCCACTTTTCAGCAGGGGGATGACAGTGGCATGCTTCCATTTTGAAGGAATACAGGCAGAGGTGAAGGAGAGGTTGAAAAGAGACACTAAAGGCATGGTGATAGCAGGCAGGTAGAGCATTTTAGGCCCATGCCAGTGGTGCATCTACCCTCTGAGGGATTATGGCAAGCAGGGCTTTGAGTACTTCTTGTGGGGTAACCAGGAGAAGGAGAAGGTCGTGGAGGGGTTGGCGGTGTGGAAGAGGAAGACACGTGTGTGTAGCAGGTGGGGGGTTGAGGAAGGAGGGACCCACTGCTAGTAAACACAGTGTTGAAGGCTGAGGCAACTGCTAGTGGTTCAGTTATGATGGAGCCACCCACATCTAGGGCAGGAGTGGTGGCTGGGCGTGAGGAGAAAAGTGATTTTATAGACCTCCAGAACTTGGCTGGATGGTTTAGTTTTTTGGAGGGATGAAGTGAAGTAGTGGGCTTTAGCCTGGCGGATAAGCCTGGTGCAGGCATTCCTAAGTGTTCGATAGTGTAGGTGATCGACATGCATCCCTGATGTCCTATAGGTTTTCCACGCCTGATCTCTGACACGGAGGTGCTCCATGAGGTTGGCAGTGATCCAAGGCAGATGTTCTCCCCTGACTCTAACCTTTCTGGGTGGAGCATGGTAGTCCCAGACGGCAAGAAATTTTGACTTGAAGAAGTCAAGGGTATGATCCATGGAAGGGGCCCTGGGTATGTAGGACCAATCCAAGTTCGCTAGGTCAAGTAGGAGACCATCTAGGTTAATGGATTTATATGATCTAATAAGGAGAGTTTTCAGAGGCGGTGACTTAGCTTTGAAAATTTTACGTATTATATATATCATATGGTGATCGCTCAGAGAGTCTGGTAGGAGGCCTGAGGTTATAATCCTGTGTGGGTGAGAAGTGAGGCTAAGTCGAGCAGGGAGTGGTTTTGAGTTTTGTGGTTTAGCCGTGAGCTCAGAGATGAGTTGAGTCAGATTTAAACTGGCTACATGGTGTCGGAGTTTGGTGCTAGCACTGGTGAGCCAGTTTAAATTGAAATCACCGAGGATGTGGAGCTCTCCACCCGAGGTGATGGATTTTAGGGTATCTAGGTGAGTTGTTACGGAGTTTAAAGGGGAGTCAGGGGAACAGTAGGTTCCTGCTATAAAGATAGGGATGGAGTAGGGTAAGACAATTTTTATTAGTGCGGAGTCAGTGCTTACCGGGAAAGCAGGTAGCGAGACAGGTGAGAATTGTACCTGGAAGATACGTAAATGGCTGTGCCACCGCCTCTTAGTACCTGGCAGTCCTGACGAATGATGGAGTATCCAGGTAGAGCTACTCAGCATCCGGGTATGTGGTTTCAGCCAGGTCTCGGTGATAATTAGGACGTCAAGGCATAGTGTTAGTACTAGTGTTTCTAGTAG
This sequence comes from Neoceratodus forsteri, assembly GCA_016271365.2. Lineage (NCBI taxonomy): Eukaryota > Metazoa > Chordata > Ceratodontiformes > Ceratodontidae > Neoceratodus > Neoceratodus forsteri. Next base: position 464,675,647 of record CM057452.1, read on the forward strand.
GGGCATTTTTTTTGTAGGAGGCTGGATGTTTAGGTGGGCTAGTTTTAGGCCTCTGGTAGCTGGCCAGTGGAGGGGGTTTGATTAGTGTTGGAGGCTGGTCCGGATTTGGCTCAATGTCACGGCAAGTAGGAGTACTAAGGTTAGTACCAATTTTAGGTTCGGCAGTATTTTGTAGGCTTGCAGTGGGGTAAGAGAGACTAGGGATGCTGTGCAAAAGCCTGAGGTGTGTAGTTTCAATATGGCCAGCCCAGGGTGGAGTGATGGGGGATAATGGATGGGCCAGGAAACCAGTGACAGTGTGATCCCAGGGGATTTACCATTTATAGTGGTGGAGCTGTGACTAGGGTGGCAGTAAAAGGGGAGAGGTTTGGGGCGCCAGACTCGGGATTAGGGTGGAGCATGGTGGTAGGATGCTAGTGTAGCAAGGAGAGCTAACCCCAACATTGATTTAAAAGCTACGTATGGCATGATGTTTCAGGAGTGAGTTAATGCAGAACAAAGAGATTGTTGTAGCGCCACTAGTGGCGAGCCCTGATAATCTGTGGTGGAAAAGTTGGCTGATAGGCTAAGGACTGTCACCTGATGATCACTATATAAAGGAGTGCTCACCAAGGGTGGTGGTGGGCGGCGGGCAGCTGACGAAAGCATCAGCGGGATCCAACAGTCAAGCAATGTAGCCGAGCAGCATGGACGCCTGCCGCCATTTCACTACCTGTGCTTGCAGCCGTGGGTATCTCGGGAGGGCAGCTCTGCACCCTCACGACCACCGACGCCGCAAAATCTGTGGGGCTGCAGAAGAAGAAACTTAAATACACAGGTATTTATAGAGAACGATTTGGGGTGGGGGTTTGCTCATCAAGTAATGCGCTATCGCTATTGCAAGTACAGGATAGTTTAAATTATTTTCCTGTTTGCCTGTGGTGTATTGTAGTTACTGGTAATCACCATCTTGAAGGGTCCTACGAGAGTTTAGACTCGGGACAATTACAGGATAGTTTAAATTATTTTCCTGTAGCTTTGCCTTTCCTGTAACTTTGCCTCCTGGTGTATTTGTAGCACTGCGAGAGTTATGACTCAGGACAATAAGGACTCAGGGGACATTTACAAAATCGAAGTCTGGTGAAATGGTTGCTATGTCCCCTCTTTAACCCAGGAAAACGTACTGAAGACTGGGGCTTGGGACACATTAACGTGACTAATTACAGGGCTACCTTCGCAGTTTTTAGACAACAGAGTACTAATGCATTTAAAGAGATACTTTTGTCCCCTGCAACACTAAGGATACGTGTTTAAAAGTCCCCTACTGCTACAAGAAAACACAATTGCAGTACAGGTAATTACAGTGTTGTGAGGCTTAGCTCTCATACAGGCACACAGTTATTTCCTTAAAGGTAACATTTCAGTAGCAGCTAGAAAGCCAAAGAGTTCACAGATAAAAGGCACACAAAAACTATCAGCATTCATGTGGGGTAAAAAAAAAAAAGAAAGGTCTTTAAGGCAACAGTCCAACAGTCAAGTAATGTAGCCGAGCAGCGTGGATGCTCTGCCGTCGTTTCACTACCTGTGCTTGTAGCCGTGGGTATCCTCGGGGGGGAGGGCAGCTCCGTGCACCCTGGCGACCACCAACATCGCAAAATCCATGGGGCTGTGCTTGTAGCCATGGGTATCCTCGGGGGGAGGGCAGCTCCATGCACCCTGGCGACCACCAACGTCGCAAAATCCATGGGGCTGTGCTTGTAGCCGTGGGTATCCTCGGGGGGCGAGGGCAACTCCGTGCACCCTCGCAACCACCGACGTTGCAAAATCCTTGGGGCCACCATCTTATTTCCTTTTTTTTTTAAAAACAGTTTTTTAGAAAAGCCATGAAAGGTATATTCTACAGAGACACCAACACATACTGTATATATATATTGTTAATCGGGATCCCCCATAGTTGGATTCTGCGGTTCGTTTTGGAAAAAATCACCCAGAAATGTCTTTCTAACACATTTTAAAATCTTTTTCATGACCTGAATTTTTTTCACATGGCAATATGAAAAAGGGTATCATGTAACTATGAGCGTAGTATTATTGAGCAGCTCAATTTGAGTGACTCAATAATACCGCTTGTAATGACAGCGAGTTGGAAAGAACACCACTTAGTAAAATTTCAGTGGGTGTAGAAGTGAACTGCACTTGCTGGAGCAAGATATTACTATTGATCTAGCCATACCTTGCTGAGCTGGCAGTTTGGTGTAGTGGTTAGAGCCACCACCACTAGAACAAATGGATCTGAGTTCAAGTGTAGAGTCTGGCCACGGGATGAAGTTTTTTATGTTTTTTTTTTATTCCTCTAAGTCTTCTTTCCTGGAGTTAATAATCTTTAGGTGGGGGATGGGGGCTTGCCCCCACACAAAAAAAGTAAGTTTTGTGTGCATCGGAGGAAATGTTAGCTAACATCACTATTTGTGGCAGTTGCTGTGATTCTGCTCGCCCTTGTGACACTGGGTGCTTTTCTACTCATGGTTTGTCATCGCGTATATAGAGGAATCACCCATATCACATAAACCGAAAAAAAATAGAGTCATACTGAAAAAGATTCCCTGAAAAGAATTTGAACTTTGTTTTATTCTGATTCTTTTCATATGAACAACACAACCTCTCAGAAAAGATACCTTCATGAAAAACGAAATTGGACTTAGTTTTTCATGCTCTTTTGTGTAAAGCAATCTTTTTTCATATTTATCTATTTAGTGCTTGTTAACCAGGTAAGCACATTAGACAAAACAGATACCTATTTTCAGGTGCAATCAGGGAATGACACAATCTCACAAAAAAGGTCCCTTCATTAAAAAGAAAATTTGGACTTAGTTTTTTTTTCACATTCTTTTTTCATATGAAGGAATCTTTTTACGTATGAATGACACAACCTTACAATAAAAGAACCCTTCATACGAAAAAAGGATTTGGATTTAGTTTTTTCCACATTTCAACTCTCTGACAAGCCATTACTCCATAAATATATGCAGTCATGGGACAATCTGTATATCAAAATAAAGATCTTAATGAGTACTACAAAGTTAACGACATTCTCCCCTCCCCAAAAAATGTAGGGATCTGTAGAAAACATGAACATTTAAAAAATTTACAATTCCATAGGATAAAATTGCAACTTTAGCAAGCTGTAACTCTGTCAACCTTGGAGTTAATGGACAAAGTATATATCAATAGAAAGGTCTTAATGACTAGTACAATACTAAGCCCCTAAGAAATAAGAACTGAAAATGGTCCATCCCTTACAAATAAATTACAAGGAAGCACATACATTGCTTTTCTGGAGGAATGGGTCCCATGCTTCCACACTCACATACACGTGTGGATAGAAGAAGGCACAGAACCACAGGGCCCAGAGAGCTATGTGCTTCCATAATCACATGGAAGTGTTCACACAAAGGTCCCAAAGGGGCCTGTGTGAATGACAATGCGATTCTACTACAGTATTTCAAATAGTAAGGAAATTCATTGCAAAAACCTGCATTAATGCACCAATGTGGGTTACACTGACAAAAGAAGGGAAATGTGATGTTAGGGTTTCCAACCCTAACACCCCAACCCCACCCTGTAAGCAGCAAAAAGATAAAACTTCACGGTTTTGGCTGTCCTGAGTCATGGTATCAGGCCTGCCCTTCCCTGGGTTATCAGTCCCAACACTCACCCCATTCACATAATCTGCACATCTGAGCTTATTTGCACAATGCAATGGGTTAGCATAAGGGTTGATAACTCCAAGGAAGACCCTAGGCCTGATTTGTTAAGACCCAGGACAGCCAAAACTGTAACCTTTTTTTCTTTTTTGTTGCTTGTAGGTAGGGTATTAGGCTGGAACTCAACTACTTCCTACTTTTTGTAAGTTTAACCCTTAACTGGAGCAGCAATTAAGTTTTTTGCAATGAATATGTACTGTGATATACAGATATATATGTATCTGTATAGGTATGTGCAGATATGTATTATTAGTTTTTTCACACACACAGGCATGTGATGCCACTTAAACTCTGAGAGCGAAGCTTGAGGGGTTTAACTAGGCATCACACACCAAGGGTGAGTGAAAAACTTGCAATACACACCTGATCATAACTTTTTATAATTACTGATAGCAGTGTTTTATCAACCTGGCTGCATCCCTTAGTTCACTTGATATTTGTAGTGAAGTAAATCTTGCTGCACTATTTTGGGCTTCTCTATAGTGTAGGGAAATGCCGACCTCGCCCAACAACTAACACACCAAATCTGGCCAATGGAAAATCATGTAACAATGCTCTCAGTCTGGGAAACAAGATCCCAGACCTGCAGGCAATAATGACAGAGGCTATACTGGACATAGTAGCCATTAGTAAGACATAGTTCACCAGTAACCAATTCTTGGGAGACTTCAGTACCCAGCTATGTACTGAAGAGACCAAGATACAAAAAGGGGGTGGGAGTGGCCTTTATGTCAATGAAAATATCAAAGCTACAGAAATTCAGAATACACATAAGGAACCAGAAGAACTGTGGGACACCCTAGAAACAGGAAATGGGACAGCCATACAAACTGAGGTTGTCTACAGGCCTCCAGACTGTGGGAGGACATAGACACATTACTGTTAGAAGATATCCAAAACATGACAGCTAAAGGGGAGGTTCTGATAATGGGAGACTTCAACATGCCATGTACAGATTGGTCAATACCAGCAGGAACATCCACCAGAACTAGACACATAGTGGATTCCCTGCAGAGGGAAGACCTCAAACAACTGGTAGAACAATCCACAAGAGACAGGGCTATCCTAGATCTAGTACTGACTAAAGGGGAAAGGATCACAGATCTCCAGGTAGAAGGTCACCTGGGAGCCAGTGACCATCACATGGTACGGTTCAATTTGGGCACTAGAAGTAAATCATCCCATTCCAAGGCAAAAATATGGGACTTCAGAGGTGCTGACTTTGATAAGATGACCAACAGAATTAAGCTAGCCCTGGCAAGAAGAAATATAGGTGAGGTGGTACAGGCAAAGTGGGCAAGCATTAAGGATGCACTACTCGAAGCAACATCCCATTGTGTTAGAGAGAAAAGCAAGAGCAAGGAAAGGACGAAACCACTTTGGTTCTCAAAAACAGTAGCAAAACAGGTCAGAGCCAAAAGGCTGGCCTTCAGGAAATAGAAGGGAACGTGAGGATGAAGATAGGGAAGCATGCCAAACTTCTCTACGGGAAGCAGGGAAGGCAGTAAGGCAGGCAAAGGCCCAAACTGAAGAAACACTAGCACAAACAGTAAAAGAAGGTGACAATACTTTCTATAGATACATTAGTGAAAGAAGAAAGTCCAGAGGGGGTATTGCTAAGATCAAAGGGGATAAGGGGGAGTGTGTGGAGGAATACCAAGGAAAAGCATATATCCTAAATAGATACTTCTGCTCAATATTTACTGAGGAGAAGGTAGGGCAGGGCTCACAGCTCAGCACCATGGACACAGGGGGGAGAGAGGTATACACTAGTCCCTTCACAAAAGAAAGGGTCCTACAAGGGCTCGCAAATCTCAGGGTGGATAAGGCAATGGGATCTGATGGCATACATCCCAGGGTACTAAAGGAGCTAAGGGTGGAACTAGCGGAGCCATTAGCAGAACTGTTTAATGAGTCTCTGAGCACAGGAGAGGTCCCAGAAGACTGGAGAAGGGCTCATGTGATCCCACTCCACAAAAGTGGTAGCAGGGAGGAGGCAGGGAACTACAGACCAGTCAGTCTTACATCAGTAGTGGGCAAGATTATGAAAGCACTCCTTAAGGAAAGGATAGTGCAACACCTGGAATCCATAGCAGCACAGGATCCAAGACAGCATGGGTTTACAACAGAAAGGTCCAGTCAAACTAATCTCATAGATTTTTTGACTAGGTAACCAGAGTGGTCGACCAAGAGGGAGCAGTTGGTCAACTGGGTGGCAAACGGCTGGCGGGCAGAAAACAAAGAGTGGAGGTAAACGGTATACAGTTAGAAGAGATGCAAGTCACAAGTGGGGTACCTCAGGATCTGTCCTGGGGCCAGCCTTCAATATCTTCATCAGTGACATTGCAGATGGACTGGAGGGTAAGGTTTATATGTTTGCAGATGACACCAAGATCTGCAAAAGAGTAGATGATCCAGATGGGGTAGGCAGAATAAGAAGTGATCTGGATAAACTGGCAAAACGGTCAGAAGAGTGGCAACTGGGGTTTAATGCAAAGAAGTGCAAGATCACGCACATAGGTAAGAGAAACCCTGAAACCACCAATAGGTTGGGAGGGGAGTTGCTGGCAATCACAAGGGAAGAAAGAGACTTGGGCATCATCATTACAGATGATCTGAAATCATCCAAGCAGACCACTAAAGTAGTAGGTAAGGCTAGAGGGATGTTGGGGTGTATTAGTAGGGGTATCACAAGTAGTAAGAGGGAGGTAATAATTCCTCTTTACAAGACACTGGTCAGGCTCCATCTGGAGCACTGTGTGCAGTACCGGGGGGCCACACCTGCAGAAGGACATTAACAAAATGGAAGCAGTCCAGAGAAGGGCAACCAAAATGGTGCAGGGACTGCATCAGAAAATATATGAGGACAGATTAACGGAGCTCAATATGTATACCCTAGAGCAAAAGAGGGAGAGTGGTATGATCAAAACATTCAAACATCTTAAGGGCATGAACAAGGTGAAAGAGTCTAACATGTTTCAATATAAGAAAAATAGCAGGACAAGTAGACACAGCATGAGATTAGAGGGAGGCCGATTAAGAGGTAAAGAGAGGAAGTTATTTTTCATCGAAAAGGTGGTGGATTTTGCCGTCCCGGTGGCGCTGAGGGTTGAGGCACTAGACGTCACACCTCGCACCACGCCGGCGACCCGGGTTCGGGAACAGACTCGGGTCGTCGGAGGTCGGCCAGGGGGAGGGAGGATTGAGCGTCCCAATGGATGCTCTCCTCCCTCAGGGGTGGATTCTCAACCCTGAGAATGCCGGTGGAGCACCGCGCCAGGGGGTTGTGGCCCATTTTGGAGTCCGGGAGGGGGACGCCATTAGGGCGCTGAGGGAGGCGAGGCCAGCACGCCGCCCTCTAGGACGTACGCCCTTGTGTGCCGGCATCCCAGGGGTGGGGTAGGGGCAGAAAAGCGAGAAATAGTCTTCGTGTCCCAGATGAAGACTGCCCCATCCAGAGACCACCAGGACAGACCCCGCTGTGCAGGAGAAGGAGAAGACAGGAAAAATGGCACCTCTAGGGGCAGATCCTGAAAGGGGGGCTATGTGGATATGTGCAGTGGAAGGAGGGGACACCGAGGGCAGGAAGGAGAATAAAGAAATAAAGCAAAAAAAAAGAAAAGGTGGTGGATTCATGGAACAGCCTACCTCAGGAAGTGGTGGATATGAATACAGTACAGGGCTTCAAACAGGCATGGGATAGGCATAAGGGAGCAATACAGATGAGTATGAATTGATAGGCCATTGACAGAGTACAGGCCTATGGCACATTCATAAGGTAGAACTAATGGGCAGAGTGGTTGGGCCTTGCGGTTCTTATCTGCCATCAGCTTCTATGTCTCTATATATCTCGGTGGTGGTAGTCTTTATTTTATTTACTTCATTTTTGGTTTCCCAGCTGGTAGCTGTATTTAAAGGGCATAAAACAAGCATTGAAAGACCTCAGTTGACCGCTGAATCACTGAACCACAAACTTGTGGTGGTGAGTTGCACTGTCGTGGCTATCTCAAGTGCAGGGGTTGGAGAGCTGTGCAGTGGAGAATGTTAAGTAAGTGACATTTCTAATAATTTCACAACTAAATCAACCAATTTTATGATAAAACAGCAATTTATAGTTATGGCGGGGTTTTCTGTACAAAGAAAACAGCATTGATATTTAACAATATCAACCAATTACTCGGTTATTATGGTGCTTTGTAATAACTGGGTAACCAGTTGAAATATTGTTATAGCAGGTTGTTATTGGTTTTCAAAATAATGGCCAGTTAGTTGATAAACACTGCTACCAGTAATTGTAAATATGCATGTTTACAAGTAGAATAATATGTAGATAGGTGAGCAAGGAGTAATACCATTGAGATGTTCTCTTATCCCCAGAACCTCGAGATAGTATTATCCCGTAGGATAGACACACCTATTTTTTATTTTTGTAATATATGAATGCGAGTTTTGTTTGAGTTTGTTTGTGTCGTGCTGTGAGGCCAGGCTCCGTCACAATGAGGACTCAGTCACTGACTCTCTCCATCTCCACCCCGCCCTTTTCTGTCATGCCCACTGCTCACTTCATGTCTCTCTTGAGCGAGTTTTGTTTGGTAGGCAGTCCTATCTTTAGCTGATTTCTTGCCTTGGTGTACAGGATGCAGGATCAACCAGATAATTCTGCAGCAAAGCATCAGCAGTAGAGTGAAAGGATGATTTTTTTCTCACTAAGCAAGGGATAGCCACCATGTTTTCGGAACTGTTCTGCCCGCCCACAGAGAAACTGCGTCCAATCAGGAGGCGCGGTTTTAGGAACATCACCATGCTTGGCTAAGAGGTTGACTTGGGGATGTCTGGAACAAGCCTACGGTATTGAAGGGTTTTGTGGTTGGCTTAGGTTTATGATATATTATCGCTCAGAACTTGAACGATTGTATTACAAGTTCTGAACGATAGTATTATCACCTGTTAATGATAGTATTATGATAGTATTGGCTCCAGTGTATTACAGGGACTTTTTGTTTTATGCTTTGAGATGATATTATTTTAAAGATCCATATATTACGTGTATATATATATATATATATATATATGTGTATATACTTATATACTGTATATACATACATACACTTTGGATGAAGGTGTTAGCAGTTATTTTCTTGCATACCCATTCCCTGTCTAAGCAACTGCAATTAAACCAACAATAATCCAAATGTATTTTGTAAAATAAAATGTAGGTAAGTTTGCTATACTCAGAATTAAACCCATCAAGGAGGCTAACCAGAACATAAAGCCCCACGCCCTTCATGCCCTTAGCTTTATGATCTAGTTATCCCTCTTGATGGGTTTATTCTCTGTATACCTACACTTACCCATCATTTATTTGATATGTATATCCAAAAGACTCTGATCTACCCGGATTTACTTAGGCCAATTTTAGAGCTACTTTAGACTTTCTGTGTATGGACACTATGTCTGGACTGTTATTTTGATCTCCATTTTCATACTGACTGATAAAATCTATCTTTTGACACATTTCAAACCTTTGATTCTGTGCCTCATGGCGGTTGGGGGAAAGATGGAATATGTGAGGGTGGGGACAAAGACGGTAAACTGGATCATGAACTGGCTGACGGGAGGCAGCAACAGGTGGTGGTGGTGGTGGGGGGACTCTCATCCCCAAGGGCTGCAATGAGCAGGATTCCACAGGGCTCAGTACTGTGCCTGGTGCTGTTTGAGATATTCACAGCAGATATCTCACATGGCATCAGGAGTAAGATCAGTCTGTTTGCTGATGATACCAAGATGGGTGCAGTGGTGGAGGACATAGCAGGGTGGCAGAGACTGCAGGATGACCTGGCTAAACTAGAGGAGTGGTCAGAATGTGGCAGTTGGGTTTCAATGTTAAGAAGTGCAAGGTTTTGCACTTTGGAACAAGGAACCCAGGGAGGAGCTACCAGTTGGGAGGAGTTCAGTTAGGTACCACCAAGGTGGAAAAAGATCTAGAGGTGGTCATAATGGTGAATATGAACAACTCAGCTCAGTGCAGGGGGGCGGCAGCTAAAGCCAACAAGATGCTGGTGTGTATTGCGAGAGAAATCTCATCCAGAAGAAGGGAGGTGATCCTGCCTCTGTACAGGTCACTAGTTAGGCCACACTTGCAGTACTGCATGCAGTACTGGTGTCCATTCCTGAAGAGGGATATCAGATTACTGGAGGGAGTACAGTGCAGGGCAACTAGGATGATACAGGGACTGGAGGATAAATCCCATGAGGACAGGCTGAGTGAGTTAAATATATACACCCTGGAGGAGAGGAGGGATCAGGGGGCTATGATCGAGACTTTTAAATACTTGAAAGGAATAAACAAGACAAGTACAGAAGGAGTCTTTAAGTTGAGGAGGGGGAGAGACACAAGGGGGCATGGTCTCAAATTGGAGGGGGAAGACATAGGAGAGAGATGAGGAGACATTTTTTCATGGAGAGGGTTGTGGCTAAATGGAACACTCTGCCTGAGGAAATAGTATCCTGTAAGACGGTGGGCAGTTTTAAAAGGGGATGGGACAGAGTGAGGGGGTAGCTCCTAGGGATGGGGAGGGTGGGCAGCTGCAATGTAAGGGTGTTAGCTGCACATTCGAGCAGACTTGATAGACCATGAAGCCTGTTTCTGCTGGCAAATTTGTATGTTCATATGTTTGTATTTCTTATTATGACACTACACTGCATCTTCTGGAATTACTTTGTGCACGACTGGGTGGGGTTCAGTCCTGATAATGCTTCTTCTCTATGTACTTGCCTGCTTGTTTTTGCAGGTAGCATAAGGAGGTGAGATGGAACCCAAACTTTTCCTCTCACCCTTTTGAGATGTTTAATGCTTATATTACTTACTGCTTGGTCTTCAAGGAATGAAAATGTACCTCAGACCTCCCTCTCAATCACTGTCAGATGTTTTGCATTGTGTCTGGCGTAATGATTATGCTGGGAAAAATTCTGTATTAAGTATATGAAACAGTGCAAAATTGCTGATTTCGAATTTTCACAATAATTACTAACTAGTGACAAAATTAAACAGTTGTTGCTTGCATTTTTTTAAATAGTGCCACTTTTTCTCAATTGCTCATTTTTCAAAATTTTATTTTCAACAGATATAATTTCAACAGTGTCAAATATGCATGTTGAATTTGTGAGTCAGCTTCATTATACCAAGTTCAAATAGAGCCATAAAATGCAAAATTTCAATGCATTTTTGAAATTTGTTCTATAAAAACAAGGTGCAGTCTCAGGATGTCGTTTGTCAGGACTGGAGAAGAGAGTAAGAGATGTACAATGCATAATTAGATGAAACACTTGCACAGGTACTTGCTTAGCACTGCGTTTTTTTTCCTTATTAAACTATACCATCCTGCGACTTGAAACCACCAAAACCAAGTGCTGTTTTAACTTGCAGATGTTAAATGGCTAATTAAAGTGCTGGCCACTATTGATGATAGCGAATCGCTATGCTGTGTGTGTACCGTGCAGTCAACAAAAAATGTTTCATTTTAAACTATTCCTTCCTGCAACTTGAAACTACCAATTGCTCTTCTAAATTGCTACATCTGCTAAACGGCTAATTGCAGTTCTGATGGCTGAATTACTGCATTACATGTGTATCATGCAGTCATACATAGTGCAGGATATTCGTATGGATGGGATGCCTTTTCTGGTCTGACTGATCACACACACACACACACACACACACACACACACACACACACACACAAAGCTTTTCTTTTAAAAAAGTACTGCTAATTGACATAAACAATTGCCCTTTAAATTCCTGCTGCAGCAGTTGCTAATTGGCCTCTTCCAATGCTGGCAAATATATATTCCAGCACTGCATTTACAACTCAGGATGTGCGGAGGAGTGGGGTGCCTTTCCTGGTACTAGCTGATCACAAAAAAAAAAAAGTTTTCCTTTTAAACTACTGCAGTACTACTAATTTTATGAAATATTTGTGATTTTAAATTCCTCCTGCTGTTGCTAAACGGCTAATTCTGGTTCTGACAAATGTGAACTGCAGCACTGCACATGTACTACTGCACAATGTAGGATGACTGTATGAATTCGGTTACCACTTTTTAAGAAGCCTGAAGTGAGACATTTCTTACTAAAGCATAATTCTGTATCCTCAAAATATTCACAGACTTGTTTTCTCTAAATAATCAGAATTAAGACTAAATGTTATATTTTTTTTAGTTGTTTCTGTTGTTTCTTATAATTTCAAGGTATTTTAGCTATAGTATCATAGTTTTCTGCAACAATTAGAGGAAAGTAAAACATTTTTATGTTGATGCGCTTGCGCGGCCAACATCTTGCGATTAGTGCAGCTTTGGATGCGCGGTCGCTGTTGGGCGAATGCAGGGCATGCACCAGTAGGTGTGTCCCTCATTCCCCAATCAGCCTGCATGCCAGCACCACACCATGCATACATAAGGTGACGAGCACATCTAAGAAAAGGTCCTCTGCAATCTGAGCAAAGCTCGTCAGATGCAACGGACCTTCCCTGGACGTGCTCGCTGACATTGTGTATGTGGCAGCCGCCCAACTGTCGACTTTGGGGGTGCCCAATCCCACTGCCGGCTTCCTGTGCCCCAATGTATGTGCCAGTGGGGGAGCCCACTCCCTGTCAGCATAAAGCATTGTCCTCCCCCATTTGTTATATGCCGAGAGGGGTGCCCAATCCCCGTTGGCATAAATTACCCCCCGAGGAGGCAGTATAGAGCAGTGGTCTAAGGCTCTGACCTGCAAATCTGGTGACATCCTACGGACTAGACCTGGGTTTGAATCCTGCAGCTTCCACTTGCATACTGTGTGACCCTGAGCAAGTCACTTAACTTCCTTGTGCTCCCAGGTTGCACCTGGAAACAAGCTCCGCCTTAGTGTGCCCTTCCTGGTTAAACAATTTCCTCTTTCCTTCCCCCTTGTGTTGTGTGCCGATGAGGGTGCCCAATCTCCCGTCGGCTGCAGCAACCCACCCAAAACAGTTAGGTGGCATGCTTGGTGCCCACCCCAGTGTGCCAAATACCCTGTAAAAAAAATTAAAAACTGTCCCGCGATGTTTGTTTTTTTACCCTGTAACACAAAACCGGTCCCTCGTAGTGTCCCTACCCACCACCCGCACTCCACCCACTGTGCACCCTGCCTCCCCACACCTCCTCCCATTTATTTACCTCCGAGTCCAGTGCGACAATCTTCGTGGACCGGGAACACGCCTGCACTCTTCAAAGCCGACCACAAACTGAGGAAATGTCGGTAAGCTGTATAATGTAATAAACAGTTTTTTTCAACTTTGATGCATATCTCGGCATTTTTGAATTTTGCACCAAATTTTCAACATGGGGTTTTGGAACCCCTCTCATGAATTCTGTCACTGTTATGATGTTAATTCGTCCCGAAGGTGATTTCACAGTCACCGCGTGGAATCACCTCGGCTGATTAACGCAAGGACAGTGGCAGTGTTCATGAAGAGGGCTCTCAATAGCCTATGTTACAAATCTGGTGGAAGAAATCATCAAAATGGCTGTTTTACGAGCGTGCATTGAGCAGTTGCTATGCACGCTTGTAACTTCACGAAATCGCAATATTTTCATGACAAATTTTCAGCATTGTCATTTTTCTACACCTCCTTGTGAACAGTATAGCTGTCATTTTTCACATCCTGGCCGAAATGTGTTTCTGCACTTCCGGCGCACGATAGCACAGTCGCTGTGGGAAATCAGTGTTCGGGGCAGATTATGAAAATGACAGTGACAATGTTCATGAGCAGAGGTCCTAAAATACCTATGTTGAAAATTTGGTGACGATACTCCATAAAATGACTGTGTTATGAGCGTGCGATGTGCAGTTTGCATGCACGCTCGTAACATGCATTTGTAATATTTTTACTGTGGATTTTCACCATTGCAATTTTTCCACACCTCTTGATGAACAGTACAGCTGTCATTTTACATATCCTGCCCGAAATGTGTTTTCACATGTCCGGCGCAGAATAGCGCGGTCGCTGTGCAAAATCACTTTTTGGGACAGTTTGAGGAAATGACAGTCACACTGTACATGAGCAGAGGTGCTAAAATGCCTGTGTTGAAAATTTGGTCCCAAAAATCCATAAAATGACTGTGTTACAAGTGTGTGTTGCACATTTCCCACGCACCCTTGTATCTTCGCAAATTTGCAATATTTACATGCCACATTTTCAACACTGCCATTTTTTTACACCTCCTCATGAACAGTACAGCTGTCATTTTTCACATCCTGCCCAAAATGTGTTTCCGCACTGCACTACCAAAGCCAATGCCAACGCAACAACATTCGGCATTGACAAATGCTTGTTTTCTACTCCATGCTCATGACGTGTAGTGTTTTTCATGTTTTTTTGCAGGACACAGCTACCCAAATCAAGACTGTCCTGTGAAAAACAGAACAGGTGGTAACCCTACGTATGAATAAGGTGCTTTTTCTGGTACTGGCTGATCACAAAAAAAAGATGTTTTCCTTTAAATCACCACTGCTAATTGAAAGAAACAATTCTTTTAAATTCCTGCTGCTGCTAAATGGCTAAGACGCTGACTGACAATTGTTAACTACTGTTCACATGAAACAACAGCACATTCCATACACCACTACACTACACTACACTACTATTAAGCATTATGTCTAGAAAAAAATACATTTCCTTCCTCCAAACTGCTGCTGTTATGTCAATATGAAACCGCAAATAAATCACCCTCTTAACTAAAGCCACTGGAAATCTTGGAAATCTTACTAATAGAGTAAGGAGGCAGCTGACTAAGGCAGCTAGAACTTTTCTAGGACATTTCTGACTAGGAGGTAAGTAGACAGATACTTTATTAGAAGTGTAAGGTCTACAAGGTAAATTGGGACCTTCAATTCAAGAGTTAATATGCTAGTCTGAGTTGGAGGAAGTTAGGGAAGTGACAATCATCTTTGCAGTTAGCTGTGTCAGGAGGAGAGCTATAAATTGGGGTGTGTGGCTTAGGCAGACATGAAGCAGGTGTGTGCATTTAGACTTCCCTGTAGTTACGGTAGCTTTTGGTCAGAGAGCTATCTTGCTATCCTCGATCGGCACCCAATCTGGGGCACTGCCTGGAAACCAGGAAGTGGGCAGGGGCTTTCTTAAGTACTAGGCCATCAAGCAGCCCTCCACACGAAGAACCAACATGCAAAGGACGTCAGAGTCTGCCCAAGGAATGTGTAAAAGATTTCAGAGTCTGCCCACTAGAGCCAGCCCAGCAAGGTAGCCAGCAGCCAGCCATTCTGCACTACATAAGTGAGTGAATAAAGCAGGCAACCAAGGAAGAGGCAGGAAAGCAGGAGGGCTGCAAGGAAAGGCAGGGGTGGACTAGAAGCAGGAATGACATGCAGTGTCTGAGATAGGGGTACAAAAGGGTTTTAGTTTTAAAAAAAAACAAAACCAAAAAAGCAAAAAAAAAAACAGTGAGGGGAGATACTAGTTAGAAACTTATCTAGGTCAAGATGCAAGGAACCAAGTATTTCTAGGGGTAGCAGAGTAGAAATTTTGATGAGAATGGTGCAGTGCAGTGGATGTTGCTTGGCAGTTTTCAGGGAGACCTTCTGGAGATGTGTGCACCTCTCTGGGATGAGGGAGGAGGTTGCTAGACTCCAGGCCAAGTTTATTAGGATTAAGGGGGCCTCCTCCTCCACCCAGGGACACCCAAGTCTGCCACTGCTGCCTCAAAGGATGACAAGGAGGAGGAGTGGCTGGGCTATGGTGGGCTCAGAAAGGGTGAGAGCAGTGGGTCAGAGGTACATTCCTATATGGTACAGCTACAGAATTCCTACACTGCTCTGAGGAGGCGAGGACTGTCCAATGGAGGCACCCATAGTAGTGACCAAGGAGGATGTGGGGGTCCTCCATAGTGGAGACCCCAAAGAGGGAGGAAGAGGACCCCAAAGGAGGAGGAAGTTACTCTTGGTGGGGGACTTGTGAGGGGAATAGATTTGGAGACAGGGGGAGAGGGAGGTTAGATGCTTACCTGGTGCCACAGTTCAGAAAGATGGGAAGCAGATCCTGAGGATCGTTAAGGCAGTAGGATGGGAGGAGACCTGCTTGTCATTGTCCACCTAGTGACTAATGACCTGACTAGGGATGAAGCCAGGATAGTGAAGAAGGAGTTCAGGGAGTTGGGGAAGGGTCTTGGGCAGGTAGCACGCTCAGTGGCCTTTTCTGAGATGCTGCCTGTCTATGACAGGGGGATGATAGGGTACTCCATTCGAGGAGTTTCAACTCATGGTTAAAGGAGTGCTGCAAAGAGAGTGGTTCAGCTACACTGGGAACTGGGCTTCTACCTGGAGGGATAAGGGCCTATACAGGGGAGATGGCCTGCATCCATCTAGGAGGGGAACCACAGTCCTCAGTGAACATTTTATATATTACACTGGCAAGCAATTAAAACAGCTGAGGGGGTGGCAGAAGGAAGCAGGGCACATAAACTGTCCTCCTCAAAAGCTGAAGTAGTTAGTAGGGAGAACCTGAAAGGAGGAAAATCCACAAGGGTACCTAACAACAAGAAAAACAAAATGGTAGAAATGAAGAGAGATGTGAATGAGAGCAGAGGGGGTAAGGAGAGAACGCAAAAGGAAAAACAGGGCACTGACAAGTAAGGTGGTAGCAGAATCTGGAAAGTCATGTGTGCAACTGCTCAAAGTCTGGGAAATAAAATCCCACACCTAGTGGCCATTATGGCAGAGGCTGACCTGTACATTGTCTCTATTACCGAGTCATGTGCAATGAGAACCTTGACTGGGATATAGCCATACCAGGCTGTACTCTGTTCAGGAAGGACAGGTGGGAAAGAAAAGGGGGAGGAGGCTCTTTATGTAACGGATAGCATAAAAGCAACAGAGATACAGGGACTACAGGGAGGCGGAGGTACTGTGAATCATCCTAGAAATGGGGAATGGTGCTGCAATTCACACTGGCATGATCTATAGACCTCCAGCAGTGTGGGGTGGCTAAGGTTCAGCGAGAAACAGGGACATCCTTGCAGGATGCTTTCCTCAGGCAGCTAGTGAAAGAGCTCACTCATGAGGGGGCCATACCGGACCTTGTACTCACAAATGGGGACAGTGTTGCAGACGTCACAGTGGGTGGCCACCTGGGGACTGGTGATCACCATATGATGTGGTTCAATATAAGTGCTGTGGCAGAATCAAACCACACAATGATGAGGATCCTGGACTTCAGGAGAGCCGATTTTAAAAAGATGGGGGAATGCCCTGGCAGGAGGGGGAGGACTTTGGTGGGGTAAAGGAACAGTGGGCAAAACTAAAAGAGGGGATAGTGAAATCACAAACCTCTGCATCAGGCAAGTAAGCAAAAGCAGGAGGAAACAGAGACCTCTATGGTTCTCAAAAGTGGTGGCCGGGAAAGTAAGGGCAAAAAAGTTAGCATTCAAGAGGTATAAAAGGAGATACAGAGGGAAGAGGATAGGGAACTGTATCAGGAGAAACAGAGAGAGAGGCAGGGAAAGAAATTAGGAGGCAAAGGTGCAAATGGAGGAGAAAATAGCCCAGGCAGTAAAGAAGGGGGACAAGACATACTTTAGATATGTAAGCGAAAAGAGAAAGACTGTGGGGGGGGGGGGATAGTAAGGCTTAGGAGAGAAGAGGGGCGAGGTGTGTGTTGAGGGGGACCAGTAAACATAGAAACATAGACTTTGATGGCTGATAAGGACTACTTGACCCATCTAGTCTCCCCATTTCCCTACCTACAGAATAAGCTAGAGATCCTAGTTAACCAACAGCCTATTTCTTCCTACCCCCCACAAGAACTGCCTTATGTCTGTCACATGCATTCTTGAATTCTTCCATAGTTTTAGACACCACAACCTCGGGAAGGCTGTTCCATGCATCCTCCACCCTCTCTGTGAAAAAATACTTCCTCACATTGCCCCTGAGCCGTCCCTTCTCTATCTTCAAATTGTGTCTCCTTGTTCTTGCACATCTCTTTTTCTGAAAGATTCTACCCTCTTGGACTTTGTTGAGTCCACTGAGGCACTTAAAAGTTTCTACCATATCCCCTCTCCTCCTTTCCTCAAGGGTATACATATTAAGCTCCTTTAGTCTCTCCTCATATGGCTTCTCTTGCAGACCCTGCACCATTTTAGTTGCCCTCCTCTGGAGTGCCTCCATCTTGTCTATGTCCTTACGGAGATGGGGTCTCCAGAACTGGGCGCAGTACTCCAGATGGGGAGTCACCAACTGTCTGTACAGAGGGATAAGAACTTTTTTCTGCTGGTGATGCCTCTCCCTATACATCCCAGTATACCCCCAGCCCTCCCTACTGCCTTCTCACATTGCTTGCTAACCTTAAGGTCATCTGATATGATTAGCCCAGGTCCTTTTCCATTTTTGTTGTTGTTACTATCCCCCATTGTGCAATCTTCCCTTGGGTTGTTGTTTCCCAGGTGCATTATTTTGCACTTCTTTGCATTGAACCCAAGCTGCCATATTTCTGACCATTCCTCCAACCTTGCCAAGTCCCTTTTCATCCTTTCCATGCCTCCTTGTGTATCAACACTGTTGCAGATCTTTGTATCATCTGCAAAGAGGCATACTTTTCTTCCATTCCTCTGCAATATCACTTATAAAGACATTAAAAAGGACTGGACCCAGTACTGAACCCTGCAGTACACCACTAATAACCTGTCTTTCTTCAGAGTGGACTCCATTTACAATTACCTTCTGTGTCCTGTTGTCCAGCCAATGTTTTACCCAGGCTACCACCCTGGGACCCACTCCCAGGCTGGTTAATTTGATTATTAATCTTTTGTGTGAGATTGTGTCAAATGCCTTGCTAAAGTCTAGGTAGACCACATCCACAGCCCCTCCCTAGTCTGCTACTTTGGTCACCCAGTCAAAGAAATCAATTAGATTCGTCGGACATGACCTTCCCACTGTGAATCCATTGCTGCCTTGGGTCCTGTGCCCCACTGGTCTCTAGGTACTCAACAATTCTTTCCTTCAGAAGTGATTCCATCACTTTCCTTACCACAGAGGTCAAACTGACAGGTCTGCAGTTTCCTGCCTCTGTCTTGCTCCCACTTTCGTGAAGGGGAATCACATCTGCCTTCCTCC
Organism: Neoceratodus forsteri; assembly: GCA_016271365.2. Classification (NCBI taxonomy): domain Eukaryota; kingdom Metazoa; phylum Chordata; order Ceratodontiformes; family Ceratodontidae; genus Neoceratodus; species Neoceratodus forsteri. Next base: position 464,694,529 of record CM057452.1, read on the forward strand.
AGTCCTCAGGTACCACACCATCCTTCCATGATTTGTTAAAAAGGGTAGTCAGTGGTGTCACTAGTTCTCCCCTTAATTCTTTCAGAATTCTGGGGTGAATTCTGTCAGGCCCCATTGCTTTAGTTTTAGGAATTGTTTCAGAACCCTTTCTTCTGTGAAAGGACTGGGATTGAACCTCCCTATCCAGAGTGCTCCTGTTAATTGGATTAGGCAGCTCCCCCTCATCCTCTTTTGTGAATACTGAGGAGAAGTATTAGTTCAATATCCCTGCTTTTTCATTGTCCCTCTCTGCCCACCCACAGTCATTTCTATTCAGCCTCACTGGCCCTCCCTTTGTCTTTCTACGCTCCCTGTTGTACCTATAAAAGGTTTTATCCCCCTTCTTAACCGAGTTTGCTATTATTTCCTCAGTTTGGGCCTTTGCTATTCTGACTTCCTTCCCTGCTTCCTTCTGCCTTAACTTGTAAAGTTTTCTTTCCTGCTCCTTCTGTGTTTCCTTATAATTCCTAAATGCTAAATGCTAAAAAGTGGACATCCTGAACAAATACTTTTGTTCAGTGTTCACAGAGGAAGGAGGAGGCAAAGGACCACAGATAAGTGCCAGGAGCATCGAAAGAAGGGAGCTGGACACTAGTTCATTTACAGAGGAGAGAGTCCTGAAGGAACCCACAAATCTGAAAATGGACAAGGGAATGGGGCCAGATGGGGTGCATCCAAGGATACTGAGGGAGCTTACAGAGGTGCTGGCTGCACTTCTGACAGCCCTTTCAACCACTCGCTGAGCACAGGAGTGGTTCTGGAGAAATGGAGGAGGGCAGATGTAGTCCCACTTCACAAAAGTGGTAGCAGGGAGGAGGCTGGCAATTACAAGCCAGTCATCCTGACTTTGGTGGTGGGGAAATTAATGGAATCACTACTGAAGGAAAGGATCCAGTGGTTTACAAGATCCAAGGCAGCATGGATTCACTGGGAGGAGGTCATGTCAAACAAATCTGATAGATTTCTTTGACTGGGTGACAAGGAATTAGATCAGGGTGGAGAGGTGGATGTGACCTACCTAGATTTCAGTAAGACCTTCAACACTGTTCCACATAGGAGACTCATAAACAGGCTGGGCAGCCTGGGAGTGGGTCCAAATGTGTTAAACTGGATAAGGAACTGGTTAGGGACAGGACACAGAGGGTGGTGGTAAATGGAGTTCAATCCGAGGAAGGGAGGGTGACCAGGGGTGCCACAGGGATCAGTACTGGGACCGTCCTCTTTAATGTCTTTATAAGTGACATAGCGGAGGAACTGGAATGGAAGGTCTGCCTCTTTGTGGATGATACCAAGATCTGCAACACAGTGGAAGCTTGGTGGTGGAAAGGATGGGCAGGGAAATTAAGAGACTGGTGGGAAGGGATGGTCCTCGGTGAGTATTTAAACCAGCTACCTCCCAATGGGGCAAACAGAGAGGTATACACACCCTCACTGCATCCAGCCACTCAGCTCCACTGGCAGCACTGCCATAATGGTGGATTCATTACCATCCTCACTAAACTATGGGACCTAAATACTGGCACCCCAACCCTATTTCTCTTTCTGACACCCCCTGCAGCACTCCAGACAGGTTGCCAGGTAAAACAGGGCAGCATCCAGCCCTAAACTCATGCTACCCAAACCACTATTCTAAATGCTACCTGCCTACCTACCTGACAGCTGCCATGCTGCCAAAGCCATGCCCATAAAATTATAAACAATACCAAAACAGCAGCACATAAATGCATCTTACCTGGAAACATTTTTCTTTTTTTTTTAAACATGCATGTCAGTAACACTAGTAAACAAGAAACTGCAACAATGATTAATATGTCCTAAAACAATAACTTTTACTCGCTCCCCACTTTTAGCACCCAGGTGCAAAGTCCAGTTTAAAATATAATTGTCCAAGTGCCCAAAAGTCTCTGCAATTACTGCAAATAGAAGATAAGACAGGAAAAGGGTTTATCTCACCCATTTTATGCTGACAGTCTATTCAGTCCACTTCCTTTATTCAGTATTTGCAGCACCTCTGGGGAGGATACAAGAAACCATGGAACAATGGAACTGCACTGTGTCATCAGGCCACAACAGTCACTTCATTGCCTAGAGAAATAATAACGGCGATTCGGCTTGGTGGTCACGTGTCCAAATGAGTCCAATCCACCATCACAAAAGTTTTAAAAATGGTAAGTCCCTTGTAGGTGTGGTGGGAACACATCCCCTTAGCAATAAGCTGTGTCTCCTGCAGGGCCATGTTGGAACTTTCTGGACCCAACTTGTGTTTTTTTTTATACAGCTTGTCTAGGGTACACCAATACACCCGATCCTGGCAGTTTTCTTCAATGATGTCCCATATCCATTCGGGCAGGTATGGGTACACATATCAGGGAATAATCCTTTTGGCCTGTGACCATTCAGGCAGGGTTCTCATTGTGGTCCTTGGGGCCTGACCATTTGGCAGCCACACACCTTGGTATCTCCGCACCTTAGGATCCCTATCCTGGACCCCTTCATACTGCTTACACCTCTTATGGCTTTTAGAAGCTAGGCTGGGTTGATCTTTCCAAGGGTTAGGTATGCAGATTCATAATGGGATGGAATGTTTCTCTCCAAGTCATTGCTAAGTTCAGCCACTCCCTCCACAGGCTGGTCTACAGACTCAGGGTTACTTGGGTTCTCCACTGCAGCAGGGAGACCACTGGTTTCCACCAGCTTTTTCGGCGGCCACTTTGGTTCTGATGCAGCTGGGCCCATTGGTTCTTTGGGCACACTCAAAGATGATTTCTCTGACATCAAGAAGTCTTTTGGGGTCAGCAATTTTGGCTGTGCTCCACAGCCCTGATCCCTCCCTCGGGCCACTGATACTGGCGCTTCGGGTGGAGCTGCATGTTTTGGCTCAGCTACTCCACTGGGCACAGGAAATTTCTGGGAGCTAAAGGGCTGATGGCTGGCTTCCTCAACTTTCTGCGCTGCTGGCACACTGAGGTGGCTACTCATCTCCTCCCAGTTTTTGAGGGCTGACTCCTTTGACAAAACAGATCCACTAGGCTCTGGGAAAGACCGCCATTCCACATTCGATGGGGCCTTACCCTGGCACCCTGTGCACACTGGAAAAAAGTCACTCTAGGGCCCTCGAACTGGCACAGAACACATTTGGAAATGGTGGACATTTCAACCACATCCCACAGCCACCTAAACATGGCAGAGTGGGTGGTTACCTTGGGAGTCTCTAAAGCTTTATCCATTTTGAAATTGTGAAAGTTATGCTGGCCATTAATCTGCACCACTGCTCACTCTCCAAGAACCTGTTGCTATCTATTCTCTCTCATGGTCCAAACATGCCCAGCAACAGTTAACTCCACCCCCTCAAAAGATCCGCAAGTCCAATTGGGATGGATGCCCCAAGGCATTTACATAAGCTGCACATGTTCTGGCCCTGTGAAGTGTACCAGCTCTTGACCCACTGGCGCCACGCTGTTCTCCAAGAAGGCACAAAATTCCTCAATACTGAGCCATACTTTTTCAGTTCCAAAAGGCCAGGAAGATAGTTTACAAAGTCCATGCCTTGCCCAGCACCCATTTAGGTCATCCAGAATTGTCCTGGCACCCCTAACATGCCATCCTGGATGAGACCCCATGTTGTAAGCCCCCCTGCCCAGTGTCTAGGGTTATGAGGTGGTAAATTGTCCATGGGGAGGGGGTACCCACAGCAGCAGAAAATGAAAAGTTGTACCTTATCGGGAAAGGCACGAGGGGTGCCAACTTCTGGTGCTGGGCTGGAATATAATTCAGGTTAGCTGGCATAAACAGTCCCAAACAAATAACTGAAGTCCACGCAAATGTATAACATTGACTGGGGGATCCATTTAATGAACAAACTTCATGGCACCATTCCAGCAGTATATCTGTACATCTGGACCATAGGGGTCCTCACAAGGTGATTATTGGATGATTTGGAGGCTGAAATGGCACCACTAAACCTGGGCGTCTTCCTTCTGGGCCAAGGTGGCCACTACTGAAATTAGGTAGCATTTCTCCGGGGCTGCAAACAGGCAGCCGACAAAACTAAAGCCTCTTTCTACCTCTCATCCTGTGCTCATTCCTTGCTGATCCAAAGTGGGCTCTCAACGGCAAGCCCTTTGGACATGGGGCTACTACTCTTCTCCACTTTTCGGTCCTAGTCCAAACTTTTAGGTTGCAGCATGCAGCCCCCCTTTTGGGCATAGGGTGGAAGTCTGCAAACTGGGTTGGCATTCTGAAATCTGGTGCCATCTATCTCCCTCCAAATACTTCTCATTCACAGAAAACTGGGCTGTGGCAATTGAGTTTTCCTTCAGCTTCACGGCAAACCTCCCACACGGAACCACCAGAGCCATCACAACAGTGGTTGGCAATCTAACTCCTGGGCCATACTTGCCCTCTGACTTGTGGGCTCCAACTTCTTCCCACTGGTATCTCTCTTTCTCTGAAATCTGCACAGGGACCAAGGCTCCCAAGCCTTTTTTGCTCCAGCCATGGCTCTCAAAGTTCACTGCTGGAGGGAACATTACAGGGGGGAAACATGACGCAGGTCACCCCATGGACCAAGCTTTGGCTGCCACCATGAAGGGAGGCCTCAAACCCTCAGGAAATTCTGGAGCAACCAAGAGCAGGCAACCAGCGCTGTTCTCCCCAGGACACACTCTTACACCAGGTTTTCTGTCTTCACTCACCGAAAAGCACTCAAACCACAGATTTATAACCTCGCATTAATGGTGACCGCAAACTGTTGAGCTCCCACCGTGCAACAGACAAAAATTAGGTATTTAATCATGGGACCTAATAACAAAACCTAGCTTTGTACAAAATATGTACACATCCTGTTGGGGGGGGGGGGTTACATACTTTTTATGACTTGGATCCCACAGGAATAAATGCTCTGAAAAAAACAGTAGTATAACATGTAAAATCCACTCTAATACTTACATTAACTGATTGTTGGTAATTTCATTATAGTCTGAGTGAGCTGTCTTGATGAATCAGAGCGCTACTTTTCCCTGCTCATGAAACACTATCATAAAATGGGTTAGAGGAGATCCTGCAATGTGATTGGCTTATAGCCATGCTTATTAATGTCTAATGCATGACTATAAGTGATCCAGGTAATAAAATTTAAGCTAGGTGAATTCATTCTTAAATCACTATACAATTGTCCTGTACTTCAGCAAGGCAGATTTAAAAAAATTGGTAAATGCCTCAGAGACGATCTAGAGGGGGGTGACCTAGGTGGGGTGGAGGAACAGATGGCTAAATTAAGGTATGGCACAGTGAAGGCAACAAAACTCTGCATTAAAAAAGTGAGCAAAAACAGGGGAAAAAAGAGTCCACTATGGTTCTTGAGGGAAGTGGCTGCTAGGTAACAACTAGAGGAGTAGCATTCAGGAGGTACAAGAAGATGCAAAGGAAGGGGATAGGAGAGTTCCAGAAAATGCAGAGGATTCTGGGAAGGCAATGAGGGTTTAAAGGTGCAGACTGAAGAAAGGACAGCCAAAGGGATAATTAAAGGGAGAAGACCATGTTTAGATGTAGAAAAGAGGAAGACAAGGGAGGGATTAACATACGAACATACGAAATTTGCCAGAAGATAAAGGCCTAGAGGTCTATCAAGTCTGCTTGAATGTGCAGCTAGCACCCCTTATTCTGCAGCTGCCCCTCCCTTCCACCCTTCCCCTTCAGTAACCCTCCCCCTTGTCCTGTCCCATCCTCATTTGAAGCAGTCCACTGTTCTACTGCATACCACTTCAGCAGGTAATGCATTCCACCCAGCCACCACCCTCTCTGTAAAAAAGTGTCTCCTCATCTCCCTCCTGAACCTTCCTCGCTCCAGTCTCATATCATGGCCCCTGATGGCCCTCCCCTCCCTTACTTTGAACAGCCCCTCTGTACCCATCTTGTTTATTCCTTTCATGTATTTAAAGGTTTCAATCATTTCACCCGCCTCTCCTCTCCTCCAGTGAGTACATGTTCAGCTCCTTCAACCTCCTCTCTATGATAAGTCCCCAGCCCTTGATCATCTTTGTCGCTCTGCGCTGCACCCCCTCCAGTAACTTAATGTCCCTCTTCAGATACAGATTCCAGTACTGCACGCAGTACTCCAAGTGTGGTCTAACTAATGATAATGGAATGTGAGATTAAGAAGGACAGGGGAAGACTGTGCATAGGAGGATCAGGAAAAAGCAGATATACTAAACAGATACTGTACTTCTGATCAGTCATTACAGTGAAGGGAGAGGGGGACAGACCACATAAAAGCAGTAGAAACACTGGGAGATAGGTAGACACAAGCCCATTCACAGAGGAACGAGTTCTGAGAGGACTTGCAAATCTGAAAGTGGATAAGGCTATGGGGCTGGATGGGATACACTCAAGGGTGCTGAGGGAGCCCATTAAGGTACTGGCTGCACCTCTGGCAATCCAATTCAACAACTCACTTGAAACAGCAGTTGTTCCAGAGGACTGGAGGAGGGCAGATGTAATTACTCTTCATAATGCAGTAGCAGGGAGGAAGTTGATAACTATAGGTTGGTCAGTCTAATATCAGAGGTGGGAAGTTAACGGATATCATTTTAAAAGAAAGGCCAGTGGAGTATTTTGAATCCAGTGGTTCACGAGACCTGAGGCACCACAGATTCATGGAGGGAAGCTCATGAAAGATGAATCTCATTTCATCTAGTTGGTGACCAGGAACTAGAGAGGTATGGTGCTGGATGTAGCCTACTTATACTTCAACAAAGCCTTTGGCACTGTACCACATAGAAGGCTTATAAGGAAACTGTGCAGTTTGTGGGTGGGATCTATGGTGGCAAACTAGGAAAGGAATTGGTTGACAAATAGGTGACAGAGGGTGGTGGTAAACAGCACTCACCCTAACGAGGAGCGAGTTACCAGCAGGGTACCTCAGGGTGCAGTACTGAGAACAGTTCTCTTCATTGTCTGTATAAGTGACATTGCAGAAGAGTTGGAAGGGAAGGTATCTCTCTTTGCAGATGACACCAAATTCTGCCATAGGGTAGATACTCCAGAGGGGGTGGAAAGAGTAAGTAGAGACATGAGAAAACTTGAGGAGTGGACAAGGGTATGACAGCTGGGATTCAATGAGAGAAAGTGCAAAATCATGTACCTAGGGCACAGAAACCCAGAGGCATTCAACAAAATTGGAGAAGAGGTATTGACGGTCACTATACAGGAAAGGGACCAAGAAGTATTCATATCTGATGACCTGAAGGTCGCAAGCAGTGTGGCAAAATAGTAGGCAAGGCAAGTGGGATGCTAGGGTGCATAGGGAGAGGTATCACCAGAAGAGGAAGCAAGGCGGTGTTACCACTGTATCGATCACTGGTGAAACCCCACATGGAGTACTCTGTCCAGTTCTGGAGACCACATCTCAGGAAGGGCATAGAGTAGAGGCTGTCCAGAGGAGGGCAACTAAAATGGTGCAGGGGCTGCATCATAAGCCCTATGAGGAGAGATCGGGGGATCTCAATATGTATACCCTGGAAGAGGGGGACATAATAGAGACACAGTATAAATTCCTCATGAGGGTCAATATGGTATAGGAGGGGAGTATTTTCAGAAGAGAAAGTGCATGAGAACAAGGAAGCATGCAATGAATCTGGAAGGGGAAATTTAGGAGGGATGTGAGGAAATACTTCTTCACTGAAAGAGTGGTGAACACCTGGAACAGTCTTTCAGCAGAGGCGGTGGGGGTGAAAACAATGGTGGGCTTCAAACATGCATGGGATAGCACAAAGGAATCTTGGTAAGAAAGTGGGGGGCAGCTGGAGATCATGCATGGTCTGCGGTGACAGAATTGGCAGGAAAAATGGACACACTGTGGGCCAAGCAGCTCTTATCTGCCAGCATATTCAATATTTATATGTTATACAGTTATTTTCACATTCTGAATAGAATTTACATTGTCAAGTGGACACAATCTTTGTTGCTGCATTCCCCAACAGTTAATTTCCTAGCTATTTGCCATATCCTCTGAACTGTTTTTCTCCATTTACAGTGCCCAATTTTATAATTAATGATTTATTTTCAATCGCATAAGCAGCTATCTCATGGAACCCACCGACCACTCACTTATTAGCACACCCACGCACTTTGCACTCCCCTCACTTCATATATAACATTATTTTTTGTTAAGTCAGATTCTGTCACATACCTGTATATTTTCATTTTGATGGACTCCTAGTGAAGATGGACCCGAAAAAACTCCCATCATCCAACTGCATGCTCGCGTCTCCTTTCTCAAAACTCAAGACTACATTTATTTCCAGACAGCCCCCCATCCTAAACTCAAATGTCTGCTCAAGCTATAATCATGGTAACATTTTACAACAAATAAAAAGTTGAATGAAGAAATTAATGAATTTCCTTTCCATTTACATTGAGGGATTCTCCAAGTCACATGACACTACTAACACTACAACTACGGAATCCTACTAAGGACAAATGTCCAAAAGAACAAAAGAATAAAGAAAGAAAACATTGACAGTATAAACTGGTAGAGGAACTACTTAGGAAAAATTAAGAAACAGGCATAAGTTTTTTAATATTTAAAGCTCTTGCTTTTAATGTTTCAAATCATATAAATACGGAAGCCATTTTATAAGCACAATAAGGCACTCTGTGGATGTGCTGTGTACAAGTCTAATTGCACTTCTAGGGGCTGTAGACGCACCGCCTGTGGAGTGATACCTAACTACACTTCATGTAGTTGTTAGTCATGTATAATATACATCTGCTTGGTCTTGTTGCCTATAGTACGTTTATAAGTTTATAGGGGCACCAGGATGGCCTATTATAGATATGAGTGTTGCCTCATGCATTCTTAAGGCAAGAGAACTGCAAACCAAAGGTGAGCAGTTCTGGTGCCCTGAGGACACAAGAGGTGGCACTCTTATATCCATGAGAGGCCCTCCTAGTGCCCCTATAAAGTTGTTATAGATCATGGCACCATTTATTTAAACAAAAATCAAAACAAAACAAAAAAAACTTTTAGTGGCCAGTTTGGGTGGCATGAGCAGTGATTATCAGGAGCCTGTTACAGTGTGAGCTTGTGAGGTACTCTTATTTCAATAAGAGTACCTCACGCTCAACTGAAGGAAATGCTGTGATTGGTTGGGGAGTGTCACATGACGCTTCTATGATCTATAGTTTGATATAGAATGTTTCTAGTGCTTGTACACTGTAAACCAGCAAGTTAAATGGATATTATAAACACAACACTGTTTTGGGTTAATGTGATCAAATGACTGTTAACGTATTTCAAGATAACAACATATAGGATCTCTGTTCTTCTTAAAGAGCAAGAACTGATGAAAATAGTAAGCAAAAAATGTTATTGCTATTTAAGTGTAGTCTGTTATGTTCTGTTTCTAAGGTATTTTCTTTTTCCATTTGCTCATTAAAGGAGAACTATGGGAATCCCTAATTACTGATATCAGAATTAAGTTTGGGGCTCCAAGCACCATGACCCCCCTCCCCCGCAGTCACGTTAAACATTTAGCAGTTTCACTACCCTTTCAGTTGTAAATTCCTGGAACTGAATAAGCGCAGCCGTCATTTTACAATGTGGGGGCACTGGCTACTGGGATATCATGCAGCATGGATTCACAGTGGGAAGGTCATGTCAGATGAATATAATTGATTTATTTGACTGGGTGACCAAAGTAGTAGACCGGGGAAAGGCTGTGGACATGGTCTACCAAGACTTTAGCAAGGCATTTGACACAGTTCCACACAGAAGCTTAATAAACAAATTAGCCAGCCTGGGAGTGGGTCCCAGGGTGGTAGCCTGGGTAAAACATTGGCTGAACAACAGGACACAGAAGGTAATAGTAAATGGAGTCCACTTTGAAGAAAGTGGGGTTACAAGTGGGGTACAGCAGGGTTCAGTACTGGGTCCGGTCCTCTTTAATATCTTTATAGGTGACATTGCAGAGGGACTGGAAGGAAAAGTATGCCTTCTGAAAATGGAACAAAGATCTGCAACAGGGTTGATACAAAAGCGGGGTGGGAAGGATGAGAAGAGACTTGGCAAGGTTGGAGGAATGGTCAGAAGTATGTCAGCTTGGATTCAATGCAAAGAAGCACAAGTAATGCACCTGGGACACAAAACCCAGGGAAAGAGTACACAGTTGGTGGGGAGGTATTAACAATAACAAAATGGAAAGGACCTGGGGTAATCATATCATATAAGGTTAGCAAGCAATGTGAGAAGGCAATAGGGATGGCTGGGGGGATACTGGGATGTATAGGGAGAGGCATCACCAGCAGAAAACAGGAAGTTGTTATCCCTTTGTACAAACAGTTGGTGAGACCCCATCTGGAGTACTGCATCCAGTTCTGGAGACACCATCTCTGCAAGGACATAGACAGGATGGAGACAGTCCAGAGGAGGGCAACTAAAATGGTGCAGGGTCTGCAACAGAAGCCATATGAGGAGAGACTAAAGCACTAAATATGTGTACCCTTGAAGAAAGGAAGGAGAGGGGGGACATGATAGAAACTTTTAAGTACCTCAAGGGAATCATAGTTTCATAGTTTCATAGTTTTAATATCAAGTTCAAAAGACCAAGGTCCATGAATGAACTTACCACCATACCGTGGTGGATCATAATAATTTTTTATAACCCATAAAAATATATAAGTTTTTTTTTTTTAAACTGACATACTTCCACTCTCAACCACAGATCTTGGCAGTACATTTCAAGCATTTACTACTCTCTGAGTAAACCACAGACTCCTTTTTACTGTATTATTCATTTCTCCTATGAGCCTAAAATTGTATGACCTTGTGTTCTTATGATGATATGTATTTTTATTTAGACCAATAAGCTCAAATAATTCTGGATTAGTATATGCCCTAAAAATCAAACATAACTCGCTCCTTAGATGTCAGTAATCCATTGAATATAGTTGTAAAACTGAAGTCTATTGTAGTCCTTTAACATCTAATATTTGCTTAATTGCTTTCCTTTGTACTCTTTCTATTCTGTCTTTTCCTTTCATGGAATAAGGAGCACTAAAGAGGAAACAGTATTCTATATGTGGACATACAAGGACTGTATACAAGGGAAGAATAACCACCGAGTCCCCACTTTTTATTGATCTAAGGATACAGTGTATAATTTGATTGCATCTCCTGACAATTTTGTCAGTGTGAAAATCAAATTTCAGGTTATCAAATATCCAGACACCCAAATCCTTTTCATCAGTACGTACCTCCAGGTCAACATTGTTAATACTGTATTGATACTTTAAATTCTGTATTCGAGGTACATAAATTTACATTGTTCGTTAAAACTAATTTATGCTCATGTGCTCAACGAGTCTAGTGCAAAACAAGATGCAAGAGGGTAGCATTTTTCAGAAAAGAGATGTGCAAGAACAAGGGGTACAATTTAAAAATAGAGGGTGAACGGCTCAAGGGTAATGGGAGAAAGTATTTTTCACAGAGAGGGTTGGACACAAGGAATAGCCTTCCTGAGGAGGTGTGGGGTCAAAAACAATGGGGAATTCAAGAATGCATGGGACAAACATAAGGCAATTCTTTTGGGGATAGGAAGAAATAGGCTGTTGGTTAACTAGGATCTGCAGCTTAACCAATAGGTAGGGAAATGGACTGACTAGGTGGGCCAAGCAGTCCTTATCTACCATCAAAGTCTATGTTTGTTTCTATGTTTCTAAATACCGCAATACGCTGACGAGGCTTTGCCACTTCCTGTATTGTGCCCATGTGTATGGAGATTGTATAATCTCCATATCTACCATGCCCAGTGCTATTTTTACAAAATTAGTCTAAATGCCATGTTTATACCTAGCACACACAAAGGAAATGTGAAAGGAAAATGTGTGTCCTCTAGTGGGATTTGAACCCAGGCCCCTGCCATTCTGCACCATGCTCTAACCACCTGAGCTATAGGAGAACTCAGGAGATTAGTTCCTCTATAGCTCATGTGGTTAGTGCATGGTATGTTGTGATAGAGGCCTGGGTTCATTGCAAATCCCAATAGAGGGCACACATTTTCCTTTCACATTTCCTTTATGATTTGCCTCGTAGTGGCTAACTGCATTGGGAAAAGAAGCTGTTCTGTGTCCCTGGCTCACACAAGGCATTTAGGCTAATTTTGTAAAAATAGCGCTGGACATGGTAGATATGGAGATTATTCAATCACCATACATATGGGCACAATACAGGAAGGGGTAAAGCTGCGTCAACATATTGCGGTATTTGTAGTGTGATCTCCCAGCAGCCAGTGCCGTCCTATTGGAAAATGCTGGCTTCACCAATTCAGTTCCAGGAATTTACGAGTAGAGGTGGGTGAAGTGGCCGAAATTCGATCCATGGAGTGATTCGAGGAGTAGCATGGAGTACGTGAAGTGCTCCGCAACATGGAGCGGAGTACTTCACATCATAATGGGGAACACAAAGTCCATTGAAACCAATGACTTTGTGTTATTCCACCTTCCCCAAACCACTTCTCCACCAATTTTAAGGTGAAGTACATTGAAATCAATGTACTTTGTATCACTTCATCATGTTATTGAGCTCCAAGGCGAATTTGCAGTGCTTCATGGGATTGCAGGTCACATGGGCTCTAGATTGATCTGCACAGCCTTAGTTCTGTGTAGTGGGTGTGTAGTGAAAGATGGAGACAGTTTTCTCTCAGAGCTCTGCGATTCAAATCCTCTAAAAGCTGTTAAAAAGCCTTTTTGAGACATTATTTTTTTTTTGCTCACAATTTAGTGCATTGATTGTAGGAAACCCTCCTGTGCTTATATCATCGAGTGTTTATTTTATGTGTGTGGATTCTGAATGTTAATTTAGAACAGTCAATCTGTGTACTGTGAGGAGTACTTTGGTGGAGGGGAGTATCTGTGGTGTAGGTAGATTACCTGGGAGAAAAAGGCAGTCTTTCAGTTTTGGTTATATTTTTCTTGTATAACTGTGTTAATGTACACACAGTAATATTTTCAGTAATTCTTGACTTTTTTTGCTGATTGTAGTAGTGCAGCAGTGTATAATTTCAGTGGATTTAAAACATTTGGTTATATTACTAAAGATTTTAAATTTGCTACACAATACTTGTAGTGCATGTGTGAGTTTGTGTGAGATGCGTACCATTAAATTGGACAACTTTTATTGTGCTAGCATAATTGCAGCAGTGTGAATCTGCTATCCACCGCACCTGCATCAATTTTTATGTTGCTTGCACGCATGTGCTAGAAACATAGTGCCATCATCCGAGTTTTCAGAGGTGTGGCAGCCCCTCTTCCAGTTCAGTCAGTGTGTTTGCAGGCGCAGCCGTAGTTCTTCAATGGCTGCTGGAGCTGTCTATGACAGCAGTTGAAAATGCAGTGGAGTACAGTTGAAAGGGGGAGCTACACTTCAGTGAGCAGCACTAAGATATCACCTGCTCATGCGCGCTCCACCTACACACACACACACACATGCACGCATACTGCATGCTCGCCCTCCCACGCACACACTGTATAGCTGACGGGGCTGCCCAATCCCCCGTCAGCTGTGAAGGACTGTGCAATTTTAAAGATGTTTCCACCAAATTCCTTGATGATATTAAACGCCAGACTGGGCTTCTATTGAACAGTAACCCTTCTGATCAGTTGTTGTTGTAATTCTGGAGTTCTGATGAAAAACAAAATATTCTAGCAAACACACGTACACAAACACAATTATTACTAGATAACAGCCCCCTAGAGTTTACACATTTTCCTTTCCTCTAAAATATTTATGTTGACTCAGTAATAGCATTTTAGTGCATTTATGAAAACAAAATGCATGTTTATCCAGTTATAGAAGACAGCAGATACATTAAAATACTAACGTAATCGTGGTAAAATGAAAGACGATCCCCCCAACCCACCCCAATTAATAATTTATGGTAACGCCTCATCATAACACATTGTTATTTTGCAATATGGCCTTTAGGTTTGTGCTACAAGCCTTTGCATTCATACATAGGTCAGTTTGTGTGTATTATCCCTCTATCTGTCTGTTTATCTATTTGTCTGTGCATTGCCGTTTTGGAAACGGTGATGTTGAAGCTGAAGTTAAATGGAGATGCGACTCTGCCTGAAGCCCCACGTCACTTGAAGCATGGGCACAAGCTTCTATCACTGTCCTGGTCCACTTTCCAGATCCTGGGGCATCACCAACAGCACAAAGCAAAAGAAAATTAAAGAGAAACACTGTCTGGGCACCTTGCTGATCATTCAACTTCCACAGTCCAGTATTTAATTAAACTGGGCAAAGCCATCAAGTCCCTAATAAAACCAGTATATATATGACCAAGGGTCCATGTTGACAAAGATAACCAATAACTAACATCATCTATAACCTGTTTTGTATATATAGGTGTATATAGCAATATTTTGTTTGACCTTTCACTCCTGTTTGCATTACTTATTTAAAGTAATAAACACCGATTTTTTTTGGAAAGCTATTGTGAGAAATTATGCTACAAAAATGAGTGATAATCAAAAGAGAAACAAATGGTTTGTTCACGTTATGCTTCATTTGATGCATTTTTTGTATGTTTGGTTTTTTTTAATTTTTATTTTTTGCTAAATTGAGAGCAGATCTTGAGAAAATTTTGAGTGTCTGAGATGGCAAAACTGAAATGCAATTGCATAATTATACATTTCCCTCTCACTAATGCTCCCGGTCCCTGGCTATCCTCAATCCCATTTGAACTGTAAATTAGACTATTGTTTTATCTCCATATATCTTACTTGGCTAAATAATGTCAATACATACATATATGGATGCATCTGTTTCGGCTGACTACCAGCCATAAGCCATGTAGGTGACATTTGTCACTCTCTGCTCTCACACATTCCCTTACTCTTGCATTCCTACCCCGTAACTACTGTACCTCCAAAATTACACTTATATACACTTATGTTTACACTGACTCCCAAGTATTGCATTGTTGCAAACACTACACTCATTTACTGCATCTGAGAATGTTATGTATACATTTTTATGCAATGATTCAATTTTTTGTATATCAATTCAACTTTTGTCTGTGTAACTTATCTGTAACAACTCTGCTGCTCTAATGTCCACATGGCCCTCTTGAACATAGTTGCCATCCTTGTGTGAGGCTACCCTTGTATGCACAATGCAAAATAAAAGAAAAACTATTAAACAAAGCTTCTCCGCTCATAGAGGGCACCACAAACAGTGAATTCAAGTCAAACTTCATAAAAAGACTTAAGAATTCATACATTTAGGCGTGATTTGGGGAGGGTGGTATAATTTGATTTATATTTTAATTGAAAATGTGCAATATTTTTCAGAAAAGAACACTGTGGGGAACGAACAAATGAAAGTTACAATCAGTATATAACATGTAAAGAGATTCAGTACACTGTCCTAATAAATCATTAATAGAGAACGGCAGATTTAACATCTGAGGCTGGATTTTTTTTCTAAGTTTCAAATGACTTGCATTCTATGAGCTAAAATCAGGAAACTTGCATTCAGCGGTAAGACCACTGTACTTTGCCTTTACTAACCCGAGAAATTATATTCCATGTTGTTGAATGGCATATTACTGAATCAGGTTAGTTGAGGCAAAGTAAAGTGGTGTTAACGCTGGAGGTAATGTTGATGAATATAGGTCTGTCTTCTTCGTATCTAGCAGATAGCTGGACAAATGGGCAGACTCGTGGGCCTTGTCGAGCCTTTTATGCTGTCAGACTTCTATGAATCTATGACTTGGTGGATAAGATTTTTTTTTAGAATTTGTTTTAATAATTGCACACTTTAAAGCAATATGATGGTACAAGAGGCAGACGTACTATTAATATCAATAGTATGCCGATCTATTCGGTTACGCATGCTGGCAGAAATTGCACCTTTATTTTAGGGGGAAAATATTTGGCTTGAGAAAGGGAGCTGGAAAATGCCCCCCACCCACACCCAATCAGAGTGACAAAAGACAGATGGCAAAGTTTCGTGATGACATTTATAGGTATAAGGTACTTATCTTGAACATACAGTAAGCTGTTATTGAAGAAACCAACTTTAAGTTAATAGAATGTCTGCCTTGCAGCATGGATCAAAAGTTACAATATTCGTTAAGTTTCTATGTGATGGTCTTCTGTAATGTAATAATTGTCTATGCAGATTTATTTTTTTTAACTGATAATGTATCGTGCAGACTTACAACCCCTTCAATAAGTGTGCAATCTCTCTGTTGCTCTGTCGCTACTTCATTTTTCTATGTTGCTTGCACGCATGTGCAAGAAACATAGTGCCATTATCCGAGTTTTCGGAGGTGTGGCAGCCCTCTTCCAAATCAGTCAGTGTGTTTGCAGGCGCAGCCGTAGTTCTTCAATGGCTGCTGGAGCTGTCTATGACAGCAGTCGAAAAATGCAGTGGAGTACAGTTAAAAGGGGGAGCTACGCTTCAGTGAGCAGTGATAAGATGTCGCCTGCCATGCGGCCTCCTGCTACATATGCGCTACCGCATGCATACTGCGTGCTCCGCACACACACACACACTGTATAGCCAACGGGGGTGCCCAGTCCCCCGTCAGCTGTTCTGCACTCTCCCCCCAAACAGAGTTCCACATGCCAGGCTGGGTGCCCACCCCAGCATGGCTACACATCATATAGGTGACGGGGGTGCCCAATCCCCGGTCGGCTCCACTGTTCCCTCCCAGAGAGTATAGATTGCCACGCTGGGAGCCCACCCCAGCATGGTAACAGATGCTATCACCGATGGGGGTGCCCAATCCCCCATTGGCTCCACGCCCCTCCAAACAGCCATCCTTGTGCCACACTAGGGCCCACAGCGTGAAGTAAGCGTCCCGATGTCATCGTCCTTTTTAAAAAAAACCTGAAACACAAAAATCGGTCCCTCGCTGTCTCTGCCCCCACCGCGACCACCCACTCTGCACCCTGCCTCCCACACCCTTCACCCCATACATACCTCTGGACTCTGGCGGCGACAATCTTCGGTGGACCGAACACATCTGCACTTTTCAAAGCTGACCGCAAACTGAGGAAATGCCGGTAAGCTGTATAATGTAATAAATAGGGTTTTTTCAACTTTGATGTATTTTCTCAGGCATTTTTTGGAATTTTTGCACCAAATTTTCAACATGGGGTTTTTGAGACCCCTTCTTATGAATGCTCTCATTGTCATGGCGTTAATCAGTCCCGAAGGGTGATTTCACAGGCACTGCACAAAATCACCTTTTAGCACCGATTAATGAAACGACACTGCCAGTGTTAATAAGGTGGGCTCTCAAAAAGCCTATGTTGAAAATATGGTGGAAAAATTCCTAAAAATTACTGTTTTACTAGCGTGCATTGCGCAGTTCCTACGCATGCTCGTAAGTTTGCGAATTTTCAATATTTTCACTCCAGATTTTCAACATTGTCATTTTACCACACCTCCTTATGAGCAGTACAGCTGTCACTTTTCACATCTTGCCCAAAACATGTTTCCACTCATGTAGCGCACAATGGCGTAGTTGGTGTGCGAAATCACTGTATGGGACACATTAAGAAAATCACAGTGACACTGTTCATGAGCAGAGGTCTTACAATGGCTATGTTGAAAATATGGCGACAAACTTCCTAAAAATTACTGTTTTACGAGCGTGCGTTGCGCAGTTCCTACGCTCGCTCGTAAGTTTGCACATTTTCAATATTTGCACTCCACTGACTTCCAAATACCTACACAGCTGATACAAGCAAGCAACATTTGGCATTGACAAATGCTTGTTTATACTGCTTTGTGGTATCTTTACTGGTAGTAGACTGTTACTGCAGTGCACTACCCCCAACTGGCAAAAGTATTATTTTCCAGATTTGATTTGTGACTTGTGAGCACTGGTTAGCTGTTGTTGTGCCTTTGTGCCTGACTCTGCAGCTGTTGAGTGCACAGTGCAATCTTAATCTGTCTGTGCATTTGCAGTACACCAATAATTCTCGGAGACTGCATTTCTTGTTACGTTCTCATTTCACTTTGTCTGCACTAGGGAATTTTCTGGACATGAGACAGTAGCATTTTGGGGATGCACATTAATTCTGGTGACTGTGTGTGTCCACTGCTTGTATGATGGAGTGCAACATTAATTCTGGGAGACTTTGCATTTGCTGTTTTCCTCTCATTTCACTTCGCCAGCACTGGGGAATTTTTCTGGACACCAGACAGTAGCATTTTGGGGATGCAAATTAATTCTGGTGACTGCGTGTGATCACTGTGCACATGACGTGGTGCACCATTAATTCTGGGAAACTTTGCATTTCTTGTTACACTCTCATTTCACTTCGTCAGGACTGGGGCATTTTCTGGACACAAGACAGTAGCATTTTGGGGATTCACATTAATTCTGGTGAAAGTGTGTGGTGTAACCACAATCACTGTGTGCATGACTGACTGTGCCATTAATTCTGAGAGACTTTGTATTTCTTGTTGTGCTCTCTTTTCACTTCATCAGCACTTGGGAGTTTGCTGGACACAAGACAATAGCATTTTGGGGATGCACATTAATTCTGGTGACTGTGTGTGTGGGGGGGCACTGGGGGGCTGCCAATATTGTTGCTACTACTCCACCTTACTTCATGTTAAGGTGGATTGACAATGCAAAGTAATAACTACAAGGTGAAGTGAGCCTTCCCTATTGGCCACTCCACATAGCGGATTGACAATGCGAAGTGGCCACTTCGCATTCACTTCGCCTGTTGAATTTAATTTTGCTGCATCTCTATGATTACAAGTGAAAAGGTAGTGAAATTGTTAAGTGTTTTACATGACTGCATGGGGTATTGGGGTACTGGAACCAGGAACTTTGTTCTGATATTGGTAATTAGGGTTCTCCTCCTTCGAAAGTTTTTTTTTTGTTACATAAAGAGAAATACTTTACCTGGAAACTGACATATCTAGTTGTATTCCTCTTCGTACCTCATCAGCATTGTGACCTCACTTATTGTGAAATAAAAACTTACCGATCTAGTAACAGGTGATTGTCTCTTTTTGGTCAGTTGTGATGTCACAGGCAGTGAGGCCACAGGGCTGACGATACAGTATATGAAGAAAAATACAACTAGCTACAGTATGTCAGCCTCCAGATAAAGTACTGTTCCATCTATCACATACTGTAAATTATTGTCAGGTAGAAAATCTTGAAATTTGGAAAAGGAAAAAGAAAAATATTTCAAATATAAGAAGTAATTGCTCACTACTTTTGAGAGATAATAATAATTTCAGACAGTGAACCACCTCTTTACAGAAGAACTACAGTCCACATTTACAAAACAATATCTTGCGCAGAGTGTTTTTTTTGTTAACTTTATTTACCTCTCCTGTGCACCAACCCGAAGCATCTCTCTCTCTCTCAGGGACCCACTCAGCCTTGCCTTTACTGCCCACCTGAACCCCTTCCCTGACCAAGGAATCAGGTGTGCTTGGCTTCCTCTCCTGCTGTCCTCAAGGGGGACCACGGACAGTCAGGTTGGGGTCAGGGCTGGCACTGAGTGTATGAGCTTGGCCAGTGGGTGTCCACTATTGCCTCCTCAGTGCCGGGGATTTTCTGCTTGTTTTAGTGACTGCCCCCCATGCAGGACATGAAATGCCATCCAGCGTGTGACATGCGTGCACCCACCCACATTCACAGGATGGCCGCCTGACGTCATCCCCAAGCAAGGTCCTCGACTGCAGTGCACCCAGTCTCCACTGGGTGCCACTAGTGTTGCGGGACATGGACCCCCCTCCCCAGGAGAGGAGGCAGCCCATTGGACACTCAATCCTCTCCTCCCGACCAACCACCAGCTTCCGGGCTCGCTCCCAAACTAGGGTTGTCTGCCTGGTGTGAGGTAAAGCAGATGCCTCAGCCCTCAGTGCCACTGGGCCAGCTTTTGTGCAGACTGTTTTGATTTGTGTGTTGAATCTCTACTGCATCCTTTCCTTTGTTTGCTGTTAGGATTATTTTTCTAAATTACCAGCTTGTTTTATTGCCCCTCAGGACCTCCATGCATGCATCCCTTATTGACGTTCCTTTTCCACTATGCCTCCTGTACCATGTGACAGGGATGTGTCAGAGGCCATTTTTCAGTGAGTGCTGGCTTACTGTCCTGTCTGCAGCAGCACTGTGCTGGTAAGTTCTTGTTGTTCTGGTCTCAAATAAATAACTCTTTCTAATCCAATCTTTTTATTTTCTAGGTGTGTATCTAGGTTTAGCCAACAGGAGTGAATGTTTTTTTTCTTTTCATCAAACCACACACAGTCATAAATAAGCACACAAATCACCCTGTATGATCATTATTATTTGTTTAAAAAGCAAAATAAGTAAAGCCATTTTATAGTCCTGATAACACAATCAAGAGTTCACACGGCTGTATACGAACGACACATGCTGTACTGAGATCATATAAGACTCAGACTAACCTCATTATCCAGTTATAACATTCATCCTGTCATGCATCTTTAGTAGGAAATCAAGTCTGAAAAGAGAGGGTACAATTGGAAGTTGGAGGGAGGAAAGTTCAGAGGGAATAGAAGAGGGTATTACTTCATGGAGAGGGTGGTGGCCCCCTGGAACAGTCTACTGGAGGAGGTGGTGGGGGGCAAAATGGTTGATGGGTTCAAGAGGGCATGGGATAAACACATTGGAATAGAAACATAGAAGTTGATGGCAGATAACGACCGCAAGATCCATCCAGTCTGCCCATTTCTTTTTCTACCTTATGAATGTGCCATCGGCCTTTGCTCTGTCAATGGCCTATCTATTCATACTCATCTGTATTGCTCCCTTATGTCTATCCCATGCCTGTTTCAAGCCCTGCACTGTATTCATATCCACCAATTCCTGAGGTAGGCCATTCCATACATCCACCACCCTTTCTGTGAAAAAGAACTTCCTCACATTACCCCTTAATTGGCCTCCTCTGTCTCATGCTGTGTCCTCTTGTCCTGCTAGTTTTCTTTGTATTGAAACATGTTAGACTCTTTCACCTTGTTAATGTCCTTAAGGTGTTTGAATGTTTCAATCATATCACCTCTCTTTTTGCTTTAGGGTATTCATATTGAGCTCTGTTAATTTGTCCTCATTTGTTTTCTGATGCAGTCCTGCCATTTCAGTTGCCCTTCTTTGGACTGCCTCAATTTGGTTAATGTCCCTGTGAAGGTGTGGCCTCAGTACTACACGAGTACTCCAGGTGGGGCCTAACCAGTGTCTTGTAAAGAGGATTATTACTCTCTCTTACAACTTGTGATACCCCTACTAATACACTCCAACATCCCTTTAGCCATACCTATTGCTTTAGTGGTCTGCTTGGATGATTTCAGGTAATCTATAATGATGATGCCCAAGTCTCTTTCTTCCTTTGACTGCCAGCAACTCCTCCCAACCTATAGGTGACTTCAGGTTTCTCTTCCCTATGTGTATAATCTTGCACTTCTTTGCATTAAACCCGTGTGCCAGTCTTCCAATCATTTTGCCAGTTTATCCAGATCTCTTCTCATTCTGCCTACCCCATCTGGATCATCTACTGTGTTGCAGATCTTGGTGTCATCTGCAAACAGACAAACCTTGCCCTCCAGTCCATCTGCAATGTCACTGATGAAGGATATCAAGAGGACTGGTCCCAGGACTGATCCCCGAGGTACCCACTTGTGACTTGCATCTCTTCTGACTGTATACCATTTACCACCACTCTCTGTTTTCTGCCCATCAACCAGTTTGCCACCCAGTTGATAAAACTTCTGACCCACCCCGAGCCTACCAAGCTTATTAATCAATCTTTATGTGGGACAGTAACAAAGCTTTGCTGAAGTCAAGGTAGGGGCGTCAACTGCTCCCCCTTGGTTCACCACTCTGGTTACCCAGTCAAAGAAATCTATGAGATTAGTTTGACAGGACCTTCCTGTTGTAAACCCATGCTTTCTTAGATCCTGTACTCCTATGGATTCCAGGTGTTACACTATCCTTTCCTTAAGGAGTGCCTCCATAATCTTGCCCAATACTGAGATAAGACTGGTCTGTAGTTCCCTGCCTCCTCCTCCCTGCTACCACTCTTGTGGAGTGGAATCACATGAGCCCTTCTCCAGTCTTCTGGGACCTTGTCCACCCTGAGCTTATCGAGCTTTTGTAGGACCCTTTCTTTTGTGAAGGGACTAGTGCACACCTTCCTCCCCCCTGTGTCCATGGTGCTGAGCTGTGGACCCTGCCATACATTCTCCCCAGTAAATGCTGAGCAGAAGTATCTATTTAGGATAGATGCTTTTTCATGGTTCTCTTCCACACACACCACCTTATCCCCTTTGATCTTTGCAATACCCCTTCTGGACTTTCTCCTTTCACTAATGTATCTATTGAAAGTCCTGTCACCTTCTTTTATTGTTCGTGCTAGTGTTACCTCGGTTTGGCCCCTTGCCTGTCTTACTGCCTTCCCTGCGTCCTTTAGGGAAGTTTGGTATGCTTCCCTATCTTCATCCCACTGCGTTCCCTTATATTTCCCGAAGGCCAGCCTTTTGGCTCTGACCTTTTCTGCTAATGTTTTTGAGAACCAAAGTGGTTTCCTTCTTCTTTTGCACTTTCTTTTCTCTCTAACACAATGGGATGTTGCTTCAAGTATTGCATCCTTAATGCTTGCTCACTTTGCCTGTACCCCCTCAGCTGTATTTCTTCTTGCCAGGGCTAGTTTAACTCTGTTGGCCATCTTATCAAAGTCAGCTCCTCTGAAGTCCCATATTTCTGCCTTTGAATGGGATGATTTAGTTCTAGTGGCCAAACTGAACCATACCATGTGATTGTCACTGGCTCCCAGGTGACCTTCTACCTGGAGGAAACATGAGGAAGAATTTCTTGGAAACATGAAGAAGAATTTCTTCACAGAACGGGTGGTGGACAAGTGGAACACCCTGCCAGAGGAAGTGGTGGGGCTGAAACAATCACAGGATTTAAGAATGCATGGGATAGACATAAAGGAATTCTGGAGGTCAGGGGTAAGGGGCAACAGACTTCTAGGAAAATATAAACTGAACTTACAAGCTCAAATGGGCAGACTGGGTGGGCCATAGGCCCTTATCTGCTGACACTGTCTATGTATCTATGTATCTATGGAGATCTATGATCCTTTCTTTAGTCAGTACTAGATCTAGGATAACCCTGTCTCTTGTGGGTTGTTGTACCAGTTGTTTGAGGCCCTCCCGCTGCAGGGAATCCACTATGAGTCTAGTTCTGGCAGATGTTCCTGTTGGTATTGACCAATCTGTATCTGGCATGTTGAAGTCTCCCATTATCAGAACCTCCCCTTTAGCTGTCATGTTTTGTATATCTTCTAACAGTAATATGTCTATGTCCTCCTCCTGGTCTGGAGGCCCATAGACAACCCCAGTTCATGTGGCTGTCCCATTTCCTGTTTCCAGGGTGACCCACAGTTCTTCTGGCTCCTTATGTGTATTCTGAATTTCTGTAGCTTTGATATTTTCATTGCTATAAAGGGCCACTCCACCCCCCCTTTTTGCACCTCGGTCTCTTCTGAATAGTACATAGCTGGGTACTGAAGTCTCCCAAGTGTGGTTACTGGTGAACCATGTCTCGCTAATGGCTACTATGTCCAGTTTAGCCTCTGTCATTATTGTCTGCAGATCTGGGATCTTGTATATGTGTATATGATTTTCCATTGGCCAGATTTTGGTGAGTTAGTTGTTGGGCGAGGTCTGGCATTTCCATTTGTGCATCATATGGGGAGATGGACCTTTTTTCTTACCTGGTAATGCAAATGAACTACAAACATGCTGAACTCCTGTTTTATCACTAGCTGAGGGGGGGGCAGTGTTCTTCCCATTTGACGTATTGGGTGCTGCACCCCTCTCCCCATTTAATAACCAAAAGTGGAAGGGGAGGTACCTGGATAAGGAACAGGGACTGCAGTCTCCTGTGGGGGGGCTAGGAGGAGGGAGCTGGGGGGGATGTCCAAGTAGGGTATAGAGTTCCCTATGAGGCAGGGTATAATGGGTAGACTGGCTGGGCCTGGGGGTCCTTTTCTGTCATCAAATCTCTGTTTCTATGCCTTACTTAGGCATGGACTGTGTCAGCTTCAAGGTCCAACTAAAGGAATGTCTATAAGTCAAACCTGTATAGTCTCACCTTGGATAAAACTTATTGTTTATGTCACTGTCAAATATTACTGTGCTTGTTAGGTCATTTCTGCTGTACTATCATTGTACTTCAGATTATTGAATGTATACTCTTGGGCTGCACCTGAAAATAAGGAATTTGTTTCTACAGTGCGTCTACCCAGTCAACAAAAATGATAAACCTGGAGTGGTACTATAGGTCATATGTAATCATTTGTGTCATCAGAACCCTGAGATGGATTTTATTTCATATAGCATTAACCACAGCTAGAAAAGTGATAACTATAAGAAGTGGTTGCAGCCACAATCCCCTGATAAGGGACACTGGAGAAATTTCATGAGCACAGTGTATACAATGGAAAAATTAATACACATGATTTGGAACCAAATGGATTTATTTAATGACAGGTGGCAGGGTTGGATGCTACATATGATGGATAAACAGGAGCACTTTATCCTGTGATTCAATTCGGTCATTGTTTGAAACATTCACAAAAATTATGTATTCTGGTGATCTGTAGGGCAGAGAGACCTAAGATAAGAGATGCCTGTAACACAAAAATAATATTATGGTTTAATACATACTTTGCTCGTTAATTTGCTTAACTAGCAGCATCACTGTACAATTAGTAGTAAAGACATGAAATGTAACGAAATTACCATCTTCATTTGTCCAGAACAACTGTGTTTTGACTGTAATGAGGTCTACATAACATGTATGGCTGATACTACTGTATGGATATTTATTTTTTATGTCTGCTACACCTACACCTAAAATAAAAATTAAAATATAAAAACAAAAAGAACCCTGTGATGGGAACTCAGCTGAGATGGGCATGGTTGCCCATCCATTATTTCGTATGGCATATTGTCTGCAAATATACAGAAGGCATTGCTGCCCTCTTCGTAATCTGAACTTTCTGTTTTGTGATAATTTTAAAAAAGGAACTGCCCACCATCCAGCTGCTAATAACCCACATGGTGCCAGTGATAGTATTTTAGTCTGCTATGTAGCATTTGAAATACTTGTACTTTTATGAAGGATTCAGCTTCCAGTGCTTACAGCCATCATAACTGTACGTGTAAGTGCCCTCATCTAAAGAATCATTCATTGTAGCAGAAGTGCTTTGAGCTGTGGTCCAGGTGATGACTTAATGCTGGATCTTTTATTAAAGTTAGGTGATTTTACTTTCAGTCACATACAAAAATATTTGCTACTGGCACATGGTCAGTTAATTTGCAGCTGGCGGAGATCAGTTTTTTTTTTTCAAATTAAAATGCAAACAACTTTGTGTGTACTTGTTGTACCACAGTGCCCGTGTAGTACTGAGTGCATGAGGACAAAAATGGTAGTTGGGTGCTGTTTAGAATTATCTAAAAACCTATTGGAGAACAGAAGGCTAAAACAGCTTTCCATGATGTTTTAACTGTGGAACAACAGTTTTCAGATAGGCTAGAAACTGGGGTACAACAATCCAAAACCATATTCTATAGCTAGTTATAGTCAAGACCCATCAGCATGTTGGATTCTGCTGTTTGGCAGCAAGTTTTGGAAATGTTCATCAGTCTGTGCCATTTACTTGTGTGGGTGCTACATTAATGCCGTGATCCACACGCTATTCCAATCTTTGCTAGTAGATGTCCACTTACATTCACTTTGCTCCTGCACTACTAGTGCCAACGCGTGTCTGATCATGAGTGCTTGGCAGTGTGTTCTTCTAGTAGTGGGCATTCATAACTTTATGTGGTTGCACTTGCTCTTTTGGTATTGTGGCCAACCCAATCATCTTATTTGGTGGAGATACTATAAAAAATAGTATGCTCACACAGTTTTGTGCTGTTTTCAGGTTGACTACTACAAGAGCCAGTCTTCTGAACTCAGTGGCTTTATTATGGGCCTTGTGACTCCCAGCATAGTGTGAATAATACTGTGCTGTGCTGTGCTGTACAGTGCAGTACAGTATGTGATGTGTCACCTGGGGTTGGTGTTAGAGCTGGTTATTTCTGCTCATTGGTAATGCTGTACTTAATCATGCAGTTCTTTGGTGGGCATTGTGACCTCGTGCCCCATTATTCCCTTGTTCTCCTTCTATCAGTACAGTATCTTGTACCCATCTTTACTTACAGATTGCAAATTCAGAATCATGGCAGAACTGCTGCACACCTGGTTCCTCCTTCATCCCGGGGGGGGGGAGCAAGTACCTGCATGGCCTTGATGCATGGTTTTATTAGTCACACACCCCATCAGTGTGACCTCATTGGGTGATCCACTTTTATACTACTGCACTTTTTTGTGGTAATACCGTCTAGGAAGAATAGGCTTTGCTGAAAGAGTAGTGAAAGCACCTAGCTTTACCTTGAAGGTATATTTGTATTAATTTATATTTCTCTTCATTCTGTAAGTAGCAGAGTAAGTGGGAAGAAAAAAGAGACTGTAAGCAGTGTTTGAGGCACTTTTTTACTTGTCTTAAAAACTGTAACAGATGGTGTAGATTCCATAAATACGCACACCGCACTCTTGTGATTGAAGATGGTGTGGGGGGAAACAAGCTCAGGCGATCAGGAGATTAATCTTGGGGCTGAGTAGGTTAAGGAAGACTTGTGAATCAGGTATGTAATTGGGGGGGGGGAGGGTGGAGCTGACAGAGGCTTAGTGCTTTCTTACAGGAGCACTATAAAAGTACTTCCACTCTAATGTGTCCAGCACATTTGTGTCTCAGCGAGTTAATGGAACAGTGAAGGAGTGGAACAAGTGAATGGCATCGTAGACATTGGCAAGCATCAGCAGAAGGAAGCAGGAAAGCAGGGGACTCTGCTGGTCAACTATGGTAAGTTAACTGTTCCCTACTGTGTAACTGTCACTGCTGGGAAGGGCAGAAGGTCAAAGGTAGACCAAAACTGGGAATAGGAGAAACACCCTATCTAGGGTAGCAGTAGTAGTAATTGTATTTATTTAATGCCCAGTCCTAGAAGCTCTGGGTGCTGTAAAACATAACAATAAAATAAATAGACAAAAATAGCATAACAGATTATAATAAATACAAAACAACATAAGAGTGCAAAGCTCAGTAGGCAGGATAAATTAAATACTAGGACCAGTGGTATTAAATCAAATCAGATCAAATGCTTGTCTAAACAGGTGAGTCTTTAAGCCCGTCTTAAAGGTCTCCACAGAAAGAGGCACCCTCAGAGACCTAGAAAGTGAGTTCCACAGGGTCTGGCCAGTTATCTCAAACATGCAGCCACCCAGTGTCTTATATCTGGTCATGGGAACTACTAGGAGGCTCCTGTTGGAGGAGCAGAGAAGGCGAGCTGGGCTGTAAGGAGACAGGAGCTTGCTCTGATAACCCAGACCTATTTCATGTAAGGCTGTATAGGTCGGCAAACTGACCTTGAAGGAGATTCCCCACTTCACCAGCAGTCAGTGCAGATCATGCAGGACCTAGGAAGCATGTCAGTAACCTGACTGCTGCATTCTGCACTAGCTGCAGGCATTGTAGGATCCCTCCATTCACCTCCAGATACAAAGCATTACAATAGTCGAGCCTGGAGGTCACAAAGGCATGCACCAGTGAGGTTAGGTCTTCATGTGGGATCAAGGTTTAATCTGGAAGATGTTACAGAGATGGTAAAAGCCATTCCAAACTACGGATGACTCCTGAGCCTCCAGTATCAGTTTTTCATCCAGAATCAAATCCCGATTCTTCACTTTGGTAGATGTCACCAGACTAGAGGACCAAAAACCAAACCGGTCCTCTCCACTGTTGCCCCTACACACTGCCATTGACCAGGCTCAACCACTATTACCTCTGTCTTATACAGGTTGAGCCACAGCCAGCTAGAGGAAACCAGTCCTGGATCTTGACTAGACATAAATTTAGTACATCAGCTGTGCTAAATGTCCCCATTGCAAATGACAGGTAAACCTAGGTATCATGTGCTTAGCAGTGAAAACCCAAGCTGTCCTGTTTAATAAGCTCACCCAGAGATATCATGTATACTGCAACCAACATAGGTGAGAGAATCAAACCCTCGGGTACACCACAGAGCAATGACTTCAGTAGTAAGGAAACATTTCTCATCACCACCCTCTGCAACCTGCCACTGAGGAAGGACTCAAACCAGCCGATGAACCTGTAAGTGAGTCCACAGTACTCTTTGAGATGATCCAGCAACAACCTATGATCCACCCATATCAGATGCTGATGAGAGATTGAGTAGAACAAGAACTGACCCTTCACCTCTATCTCTAGCCCTGAGGAGATCATTATGCACCCTGACCAATGCAGTCTCATTACTATGCCTGGATATAAATCCAGACTGGAGTGACTCATAGATGTTAAAGGCCATGAAGTGACCCTCGAGCTGCATAGGCACTATCTTTTCAACAAACTTTCCTAAAAGTGGAAGGTTAGAGACTGGTCTAAAGTTTTCAAGTAGTCCAGGTCCAAACATGGCTTTTTCAGAAGGGGTCTCACTGGTGCATCTTTCAATGTGCTCAGAAAGGACCCCTCTGAAAGGGAACACTTTACTATCTCAGCAAACACTGGGCCCAGGAATCCAACACAACTCAGTAAGAGGTGTGTTGGGCCCAGGTACATTTCATAATAAGTGGGTTGCAGCTCAGAAATCACCCCACACACCTCCTATACTGAAATCAGCCTGATCTCACAGCAAGCAGGAGGAGTGCTCCCTGAGAAAACCCGCCCGACACTGCTGGGCTGTGACAGCCCAGCTGGGGTTATCCTGGACCTGGTAGAAGACATCTTGTCAGAGAATCACTGAGCAAACTGTTTGCACTTAGTAGATGAAAATGCCTCCAAAGGTTGGAGACAGGCAGGGTGTAACAGCCTGTCTACCATCCAGAAGAGCTAAGTCAGTCTGTTCTTCCCTGCCGCAGTCTCCCAAGGACAGAAATGCTACCGTCCTCCTACAGGAGATTTCCCTGTAATATTCACCGTAGTGAGCTCTGAGTCAGTCTGTCCCCATCTGCCCTAGCTTTCCACCAACAATGCTCCATTCTGTGACCCAAAGCCTTCATCTCCCTAAGCTCCCCATCAAACTACAGGGATCTAAAGTGAGAAAACCTGGGTTGTACACAAACTGATGCAACAGAATCGAGGGCCGAGGCAGCAGCCCAATTACAGGCTGTCACTGTTTCCTCTGATCCTGTCACACACACAGCCATCACACTTGAGAGGTCCAAAGCCACCTGAAGTCCTGCTGGGGACAATTCCTTTAAAGCGTAACAGCAAACCATCTCCAAAGGAAGAGGACAGCTAGGAGGACCCTGAATGACAACTTCATGGTGCAGTGATCCAACCAACTGACTGGATCAATATCAAGATAATTTATCTCAACCCCAGTGAGAATTCTAGGTCTAAGGCATGACCGCGTTGGTGGGTCACAGTCGTAACCACTTGTGCAAGGCCCAGTGATAACATTAACTGGAGGAAATATCGAACAAACTGTGAGAATTGATCGTCAACCCAGGCACTGAAGTCACCCAGAATAAAGCATCTGGGTGACTTCAAAGCCCTCTTGGTGATGAAGTCTGTGATTTCCTGCAGGAATTTCTTCTCATACTCTGGAGGCCAGTACACAAGAAACACCTTACATCCTGCACCTGCAGCCTACACATAAGAGGGTAGGAGTATAAACAAGACACAGGGAAGCACAAACAGAAAGAAACAAAGAAAGGGAAAACTAGAAACACAGCATCAGGGATAAGGGTGAAAAAGTATTTCCGGGCAACACAGGGAGAATAAAAGTTGAGAATGCTGGTAGTGGTGCAGTGCAGTGACTGTGGGGTGGCAGTTTTCAGACAGACCTTCTGTAGACTGTGGTGCTGCCCCATTGCATGTACCTCTCTGGGTCGAGGGAGGAGGTCACTAGATTCCAGGCCGAATTGGCTAGTATTTGGAGGACCTCTTCCCCCATCCAGGTACCACAAAGTCTGTCATCCTTACCTTAGAGGATGCCAGGGAGGAGGAATGGCTGGACTATGGTGGGCACTTGAGGCTGGCTGTGATGGCATAGAGGCACATTCCTCAACCAGTACCACCATGTAATTCCTACACTGCTCTGCCGGGGTGGGACTGATGGGAGGAGGCACCCATGGTAGTGACCAGAGAGGATGTGGGAGCCCTCCACAGTGGAACCCTAAGGAGAGTGGTAGAGGACCCCAGAGGAGGAGGAGGAGGAAGCAACTTCTGGTGGAGGATTCAATTGTAAGGGCGATAAATTTGGGAATAAGAAAGGGAGGGAATGACAGGTTAATCGCCTACATAGCACCACAGTCCAGAAGGATAGGACATAGATCCTGAGGAGCAGTAGAGCAAAAACACACAGTTGTGCTGTGAGCCAAGGCTTAGTGGGGTGGTGCTGAGAAATGAAGGGTAACCAACCCAAAACAAACAGAACCAAAATACTTCAGCATACTAGTAGCCTGTCACAAGATAAATCCAGGTCCAAAGCCAACGCTGTAATATGCAAAAAGGAAATTTATTTGATCACTTAGGACCAACCGGACCAACAGGCAAAACAAAACAAAAGACAAAGCTCATACGTGCCCCAGCGCTTTGACTCACTAATGAGTCTTCATCAGGGGGTAAAGGTTAAAGTCTAAACATAGCCTTTATATAGTAAATAAATTAAAGATAATTAATCAATCAGTACAAATACACATGAGTCCAATAACACTTGAAGTCTGCATAACATGTTGAACCTATATTAAGTCACTAGATGGTGCTATAACAGCACAAGCATCAAATAATGGTAAATACCTAAACATATAAAATACAGAATCCAAGTGAGAAAAATAAATAAATAAAAACAGGATGCCACAGATATAAGAGAGACCAAACCTCCAGTATATCCTGAGAAAAGGCTATGTTTAGACTTTAACCTTTACCCCCTGATGAAGACTCATTAGTGAGTCGAAGCGCTGGGGCACGTATGCGCTTTGTCTTTTGTTTTGTTTTGCCTGTTGGTCCGGTTGGTCCTAAGTGATCAAATAAATTTCCTTTTTGCATATTACAGCGTTGGCTTTGGACCTGGATTTATCCTGTGACAGGCTACTAGTGTGCTGGAGCAGTAGAGCAGCAGGATGGGAGGGAGAGCTGGATGTCATTGTCCACCTGGGTACTAATGACCTGGCTTGGGACAGGGCTGGGATAATTCATGTGGAGTTTAGGTAGCTGGGGACAGGTCTTAGGTAGCAGTCTCAGTGGCTTTTGATGAGATGCTGCCTGTCTACGATGGGGGGAGGAGTGGGATCTCTGCTCCAGGAGCTTCAATTAATAGTTGAAGGAATAGTGCAGAGCGGAGGGGTTCAGCTAAACTGGGGACTGGGGACCTACCTGGGAGGATAAGGACCCATATGGGGTGATGGCCTGCATCCATCTGTGAGGGGAACCACAGTCCTCAGTGGACAGTTTAAATGTTACTTTCATGAATGAACACTTAAACTAGCCAAGGGGACATGGCAGAAGGAATTTGGGAGTCAGAAACAGCCCTCCCCACAGGCTGAAGTAGAGAATACACAGAACCTGAGGGGAGAGAAATTCCCCAGAGTGCAAATTAATAAAGGAAGCAGGATTGAAGACAAATAATGTAGGGAATATACTGCTAGAACAGATACACTCCTTCAAGTACCTTGGAATGGGGGAATTAAAAAGGGAGGGAGGGCAAAAAAGAAAAAAAGGGGTGCAACAAGCAGAGTGGAAACAAAATCTGGAAGGCCATGTATGCGAATGCTAGTATATCCCCTTCCTTCCTGCCCTATCTAGGGGCATAACTTTAAATCATTGCTGCACTGATGGCCCAGGCAGGAAGGAAAAGGCCACTCAAGAACTAGCATACGAGACATTTTGCCACGGGACCCTGGAAAACTGATGGCCCTTACCTGTTGATGTCTTCACGGCTTTTGAATTACCTCCTGACTTTTCAGAAAAAATTGATTCTCTTCCAGAACCCCAACCGAACCTGGACCTCACGATTCTTCCCTGGAGATCCCAAAGAGCCCCTGCTGACCTCAGGGGTTGGGTTCACTCCCCCTGGAATACAACTTGTGGAAAATTAATCTGTCTACAACAATTGAGGGGAGACAAGCATTTCATTAAAACTCCCCTCTCACAGATGACTAAGGCACAAACCACTGTTTCTTCCCAACTGGCTTTTATTGTCACCTGCATGGTAAATGAGTGAAGCGATACAGGGCTCACCATTCCTTCACAGAAAATTTTATTTATTTATTTCAAGTTTCAGAAATAGCCTTTGAGCAGGATGCTCTTTTTCAAAGGTTTCACGTCAGTGAAAATGATGTAAATACATAGGAAAACATTTTACAAGACACAGTATGCAAAGCCACAAAGAAATGTTCCGATTACAGGTATGGCTAATCAACTGTACATTATCAATAGAAACACAAATTCACAAACTACAGACACTGAGCAGTACAAGCACTTACTGACTGTTAATGTAAGCAGTTAATAAATGGCTTTGTCAAGAGGAGGGTATAGCAGGCTAAAGGTAGAAGATATGGGATGGGCCAGAGTTGGCAGGTGAGTGGAGGGTGGTGTCCAGAGGAGTCAACCACGGCACCAGAGTGGGAGGATAGAACCACTTGGAGGGGGGTTGAAGGGGGTGAAGGCTAGAGTGCAGTGAATGGTCCTTGGAGGAGTGGGGGGAAGTGGGGAAAGATAAGGAGAATGGAGTGGTGTCTGAGTAGAAGAAGACGATAGCCTGGAAGGAGGGGATAACCTATTCAACAGAGGTCATCCTCCGGTGTTCAGTGTATATTGGAGCTGGTGGGCATGAAGATTAGAGATCAAAGGATACAAGCCAGCGGTGGCCAAAATTTGGAGGGGAGGATGAGACTGGTGAGATGAGGAGCGGAGGATCTGGCGGGTGTCCAGCATGAGCACTGTCCCATTACCAGAAAGTGGTTTTTCAAGTTGTTTTTGAAAGAGGGTAGGCTACTAAGTTATGTTAGAGGGGCAGGGATCCCATTTAGCCAGAGTGGAGCTCTGTATGCAAAGGGACGTTGTACAAGGGAAGTTGTCCTGAAAGGGACCATCAGTGGTCCACGGTTCGTGCCCCTTGTCTGGTAGCAAGATTGATTACTTTGTAGAAGGTCCATGATACATGGTGGAGTCTTTCCAAGCATTGCTTTTTTGCCCAACAGACACGTCTGGAACTTTATCCTTGAGTCCAAGTTCAACCAATTAGTTTACTCATAAAGCATGCAGGAGTGCTCAAATCTGTCTGCCCCAAGTGTGAATTTGCTGGCATTGCTGAGGGCAGTCGCCACCCTCTTAAGTGCAGTTTCAGAAGCTGCTCCATAGACAATCAGTCCATAGTCTATGACTGACAAGATTGAGCTGGAGACTGTCAGCCTGAGGGCAGAGGGTGAAAGATATTGTTTGTGTCTGTGTAAGACCGCTTTTACAACCAATCCTATATGCTGAGAGAATGTTAGTGTATCATTGATAGTGACACCAAGGTACTTGAAGGAGAGTACCTGTTCTAGCAGTACATCCTTATTGTTAAAGGTGGTCAGATCTGGGTGCATTTTCTTATGCTGGTGACTTGAAATCAGCATTGTCTTTGTCTTCCTATAACTGAGTAGTAGTTTCTGCGAGCAGAACCAATGCTCTAGCTGGTTGAAGGTAGTCTGTAACTCATTCTGGAGCAGCGTAGGCTGTAAGCTACTACTCACGATGACAGCATCATCCACATACAGGATGATTTTGCTTTTACAGGCTTGAGGGAGGTTGTTCAGAAATAGACTAAACAGTACAGGAACAAGAATGGACCCTTGTGGGATGCCTAGGGTGACTTTCCTTGTGGATGATACTGTGGTTCCTATTTTGACACTCTGGGACCTGAGAGACAGATAGTCCTTGAACCAAAAGGCTGCTTCAGTGGCCACCCCTAGTGACAGCAGTTCCTGTAGCAGGATTGGATTGTTAACGGTGTCAAAGGCCTTGGTGAGATCAATAACAATAGATCCTGCCCACTGTCCATCCATTGCCTTATGCTCGTATTTGGAGAACTCAACCAGGGCAGTAGTCGTGCTGTGGTTTTTCCTGAATCCATGCTGCTGTGGACACTGAATATCATATTTTTGTAAGTACTCAGAGATCTGAGCTGCTACAATTCTCTCTAGCACCTTTGAAAGGGAGGATATAATTTAAATAGGTTGATAATTGGAGGTGCTGGAGTGATCCACACTTTTAAGAACTGGGGTCACCAGTGCCAGTTTCCAGATAGATGGGAATTTTGCCAGGGTGAGAGATTTATTGAAGATTTTTGTAATAGGGACAGTAACTTCATTGACTGCTATGACTATCATCTTCATGTCAATAGCATCACTGCCTTGTCTAGTTTTGCCTAGTACCCTTGAGACATAGGTTAAAGCCTCCTTAACAGTGACCCATTTGAAGTAAAAGTGTGACTGAGTGGAACTGGGCCCCGTCGTAGTCTGAATAGGCTCACCAGGAGTAAGGTACTCTGTAGGCAAGACAGAGCTCAGATCTGCGAATGCAGAGTTAAATGTTTCTGCAATAATGAGGGGGTCCTAAGTGGGGGTACCATTCAGGTTTAGCATCATAGGATGCTTTCTGTCATCTTTGCAAAGCAGGTTCTTAATATTGTTCCAGAATGTTTTTCTATTACCCCAACTTCTATCCATCTGGTCTTTGTAGTATTTTGTTTTTGCCAGCCCAGTGAGGTTGGTACACTTATTTCTTGCTGTCCTGTAGTTCTGAAAGTCTGTTGTGTTGCCCGAATTCCTGGCCTTGCACCACAGACTATCCCTTTTTCTCATCTCTTCCAGAAGTGCTATGGTGATCCACCTGTTAGAGAACCCTCTAATTTTCCTTTTCTTCATGGGAGCAAAGATATTACAGAATCCATTAAACTTGTCCACAAAGAATTGTAGGGCATGGTCAATATCCTGTGCCTCATCTATTGGGGGACCAGTCCAGTCCACTTGGGATAGAGCCGCTTTCAAGGAGCCAACTTGCCCTTTCTTGATCACTCTGCTATGTATGGTAATTGGTGGGGCTTTTTTCTGTTTACCAGCCCACCTGCAGATTACTGGGAAGTGATCACTGAGACAGTCTGAAAGCACTTCAACACTTTTAATCCTTGAGGGGCAGCTGGACAGGATCCAGTCTAGAAGCGTGCCTGTTCCTTTTTTATAGTTCAGTTTGGTGATGCCCGAGACCATCTGTGTGAGACTCACATTGGCCATCTGATCCTTCAGTGAATCAGTGTCCTTGCTGAGCCAGTTGATATTAAAATCACCTGTCACAATGACTTCTGAGTTCTTTGTAGCCTGAGAAACATACATAGAAACATAAAATTTGGTGGCAGATAAGGACCGCTTGGCCCACCCAGTCTGCATATTTTCCTACCTAATGGATGAGCTGCAGATCCTAGTTAACCAGCAGCCTACTTCTTTCTACCCCCACCCTCTAGAATTGCCTTATGACTGTCCCATGCATGCTTGAATTCCACCACTGTTTTTGACTCCACAACCTCCTCCGGAAGGCTGTTCCATGCATCCACAACCCTCTCTGTGAAAAAATACTTCCTTACATTACCTCTGAGCTGCCCCCTCTATCTTCAAATTGTGCCCCCTTGTTCTTGCACACCTCTTTTTTTGAAAGATGCTACCCTCTTGGACTTTGTTGATTCCCTTGAGGTACTTGAAAGTTTCTATCATGTCCCCCCTCTCCCTCCTTTCCTTGAGGCTATACATAATAAGCTCCTTTAGTCTCTCTTCATATGTCTTCTGGTGCAGACCCTGCACCATTTTAGTTGCCCTCCTCTGGACAGCTTCCATCTTGTCTATGTCCTTGCAGAGATTGGGTCTCCAGAACAGCACACAGTACTCCAAATGGGGTCTCACCAGCTGTCTGTACAGAGGGATAACAACTTCCTGTTTTCTGGTGATTTCTCCCTATGCATCCCAGTATCTCCCCAGCCCTCCTTACTGCCCTATCACATTGCTTGCCCACCTTTAAGTCAGCTGATATGACTACCCCCAGGTCCCTTTCCATTTTTGTTGTTGTTAGTATCTCACCCCCCATTGTGTACTCTTCCGCTGAGTTTTTGTTTCCCAGCTACATTACCTTGCACTTCTTAGCATTGAATCTAAGCTGCCATACATTTGTCCATTCCTCTAACCTTGCCAAGTCCCTTCTCATCCTTTCCACCCCACCTTGTGCATCAGCTCTGTTGCAGATCCTTGTGTCATCTGCAAAGAGACATACTTTTCCTTCCAGTCCATCTGCAATGTCGCATATAAAGACATTGAAGAGGACCAGTCCTAATACTGAACCCTGCGGTACCCCACTAGTAACCCCCCTTTCTTCAGAGTGGACTCTATTTACTATTACCCTCTGTGTCCTATTCTCCAGCCAATTCTTTACCCAGACTATCATCTTGGGACCCACTCCCAGGCTGGCTAACTTGTATATTAATCTTTTGTGTGGGACTGAGTCAAATGCCTTGCTAAAGTCTAGGTAGGCCATGTCCACAGCCCCTCCCTGATCTACTACTTTGGTCACCCAGTCAAAGAAATCTATTAGATTCATCTGGCATGACCTTCCCACTGTGAATCCATGCTGCCTTGGGTTCTGTGCCCCTCTGGCCTCTAGGTACGTGACAATTCTTTCCTTCAGAAGTGATTCCATCATTTTCCCTATCACTGAGGTTAAACTAACAGGTCTATAGTTTCCTGCTTCTGCCCTGCTCCCACTTTTGTGCAGGGGAATCACATCTTCCCTCCTCCAGTCCTCAGGCACCACCCCATCCTCCCACTCTTAGATAAGAGAGAGATAAGTTCCATGACTTGACCAAGTCCCAGTTTTGCTTGGTGGGGGGGGGGCCGATAGAAGGAGGCAATGGTTAGTGTCTTCCTGTGTCCTCCCAGCAGGAGTCGAACTGCAAGCATCTTGTAGTTACAAGTGACCCCTGTTATTGGTAATACACTACCCTGGATAGATTCCTTGACATAGATGAGGAAACCCTCACCCCTTTTCCCCGTTCTATCAAGCCAGAAGGTAATAAACTCTGGTAATCCTATTAAGTTATCCTTATTCTTTGGAGTGAGCCAGGTCTCAGTAAGGCATATAATGTCCAGGCAGTGAAGTTGTGCCCACGCCTGGAACTGGGTGAATTTAGGGAGCAGACTGTGGATAGTCATAGCTGCTACTGTTAGGCCAAATTCCGTTTTCAACCAAGCTGGATTGTCGAGGGCAGGATTAGGGTGGACATGCCCAGATAGTAATAGTAGAAGAAAAAGTAATTTTCTGGTTGCATGTAGGTGTTTTGAAAAGAGCTTACCTCTGCTGTTGTGGCCCCTGGGTAATGTGCTGCAGCCCTTATGCCGACCAGTATGGGCAAATAACTTAGCCAGGACCATACTGCTACTGGGTGCAGAAAACATGTTTTCATGTATCGGTGGAGGACAGGGAGAATTTCTCCCGTTGTTAAAGAATATTGTGCCAGATTTTTGATCACCACTGCAGGGTATGGCTATGGTTGGCCCTTTCAAATATACAGTAAATATACAGCTCCATGGGGCTATGAATTTTTTATACTTGTCGTGGACTTAACAGACAGCAGTACAATGGATTTAACAAACACCAGAAGGACACTCTCTTTTCTTCCTTCTTACTCCTGGGTGTTTTACCCAAGAACCTGGATCCCTGCAATCTCCTAGCATATAAGGATCCAGTAAGCCAAACCTTTCTCTTACTTGTTCTCCTATGGGTCCTCTTTTATCTGCGGCACTGGTCATCCCCCTTTTTTCCTGGTGTGGGAAAGCGAGCGGACTTCCCCACCTGGACCCCTGGATGCTGGCCCATCCCAAACAGGCATCCAGGAATTTTCCTGATGACTCAGGCCCGACCCCTTTTATCTGTCTGCCAAATGGGTGCTCCCACTGAGGCCTCTACTGCCACCTTATATCCTGGCTACCACCTTAGCATCCCCTTGACATCCACTTCCTATGGGGAGTCTCTGCCAGGCCCACATCCCTTACAGACATTTACTGGGCTTGAGCTAAACCCCAGAACAGAGACCACTCTCCAAGGCCTACACATTTCTGTGGTCCATGAACCTACCCGGCCCTCATCTAGATTGGCGCCCTAGAGCCTGGCCCTTCAAACAGGCCTCTACTTTGGGTGTAAGGCTCCCCAGCTCCCTCGACTGCCCCAGGCCACCCTGCCATGCCAGGTATGGGGGAACCTCTGCCACCGGCTCCCCTCCTGAGAGGGCCCTGCCACAGCCCTCCCAGCCATGGTGACCTGGGAAAACACAAATGGTCTCTCTAAAGGGCTCCTACATCCATACAGATGGGCATGCTAATGCCTTCCTAACCCCCTTGACGCAGGATCTAGCTATCTGTATCTCCAGGGATCTCCAAGCCCCCACTTTTTGTTGGCCATGGCGCATAACCGTCCTGACTGCTCTTTTCTTTTTTGGGGGGGGGGTCCCCACTGGC
Organism: Neoceratodus forsteri; assembly: GCA_016271365.2. Taxonomy (NCBI): domain Eukaryota; kingdom Metazoa; phylum Chordata; order Ceratodontiformes; family Ceratodontidae; genus Neoceratodus; species Neoceratodus forsteri. Next base: position 464,733,243 of record CM057452.1, read on the forward strand.
CTTCCCAGACTGCTGAGCTCCCTCATGTTGCCCACCTAGTCTAGTCCTGGTTCTACTCTCCAGCCTCCCGCCTCCAGCCCCAGGCATACTGCACAGGCTGGAAAAGCCCAGATACTTCCCGTATGCTCCCTTATATACCCTATTTGCTGCACTCTGCTGCCCCCTTGAGGCATCAAGAGCAATAACCCCCAGAGCAGTAAACCCATTTCCTAGCATGGGGGGGGGTAGGAGGGGAAAAGGGCATCTAAAATGTGGGAGTATAAGCCCCACTTTTGCAGGGGGCTTACACTAGAAGTGTAGGAAATAAAATTCTTGACCTAGAGACCATCATGGCAGTGGCCAACCTGGATATTTTGGCCATTACCGAGTCAAGATACACTGACAACAATGACTGGGACATGGCCATACCAGGCTATACTCTGTTCAAGAAGGACTGGGTGGGAAGGAAAGGAAGGGGTGTGGTGCTTTATGTGAGGGAAAGCATAAAAGTGATGAAGATACAGGGAACAGAGGGGAAAGTAGAGGTACTGTGTGTCACCCTGAAGATGGTGAATGGAGTCACTATTTGCACAGGAATGATCTACAGACCTCCAGCTCAGGGGGAGGAATTAGATAAGGTACTGAAACAAGCCATTAGCAAGATGACAGAAAAAGGGAGAGTTGATGCTGGTGGGGGACTTCAACCTGTTAGATGTAGATTTGAGCCTCCTAGCAGCAGCTTCAGCTAGAAGCAGAGACATCTTGGACTCTGTGTAGTGAGAATTCCTCAGGCAACTAGTCAGCAAACCCACTTGTGATGGTGCAATTCTGGACCTCACTAACAGGGACAGTATTGCAGACATCAAGCTGGGGGGACACCTGGGGACCAGTGATCACTGTACAGTGTTGTTCAATATAAGGATGGCTGTGGAATCAAACCCCAGAAGGATGATGGTCCTGGACTTCAGGAGGGTGGATTTTACAAACATGGGTGAATGTCTCAGAGATGACCTTGTGGGGAGAGAGGTGCCTGGGGGGGTGGAGAAACAGTGGGTGTAGCTAAACAGGAGCATAGTAAAGGCAACAAACCTCTAGGTCAAACAGATTAGTAAAAGCAAGAGGAAAAAGAGACGTGTATGGTTCTTGAAAGAGATGACTGAAAAGGTAAAAGTCTAAAAGAGTAGCATTCAGAAGGTATAAGGAGATTGAAAGGGAGGAGGGACGGGAGGTGTATTAGGGAAACACAGGGCTGCAGGGAAAGCATAAGGAGCACAAAGATGCAAAATGAAGAGAGAGAATAGCTTAGGGAATAATGAAAGGGGGCAAGACAGAGTATAGGCCTATGGCACATTCATAAGATAGAAAACATGGGCAGACTGAATGGGCCTTGCAGTTCTTATCTATCGTCAACTTCTATGTTTCTATGTGCGACATTTGTTAGGTATGCAAGAGAAAAGAGGAAGACCAGGGGTGGGATTGTAAGGTTAAAAAGGGAAAAGGGAATGTGCAAAGGGGGACCAGGAATAGCAGATATTCTAAACCAATACTTTTGTTTAGTGTTCACAGAGGAAGGAGAACAGGATGGGACCACAAAATAACAGAAGGTTTGAAGGGAGGGAAGTAAACAGTAGTCCTTTTTTGGTGGCAGGAGTCTTCAAGGGACTCCCTAACCTGAAAGTGGACAAAGCAATGGGGCCAGACAGGGTGCATCCAAGGGAATTGAGGAAGCTCAAGCAGGTACTGGCTGCACCTCTGACAGTCCTATTTTACAACTCACTGGAAAAAGGAGTGGTTCCAGAGAAATGGAGGAGGCAGACATAGTCCCACTTCACAAAAGTGGTACCAGAGAGGAGGCTGGCAATTATAGGCCTGTCAGCCTGACATCACTAGTGGGAAAGTTAATGGAATCACTGCTGAAAGAAAGGATTGTGGAATATCCTGAATCCAATGGGTTACAAGACCCAAGCAGCATGGGTTCATGGATTCACGGTGGGGGGGGGGGGACGTCATGCCAAACAAATCTGGTATAATTCTTTGACTGGGTGACCAAGGAATTAAATCAGGGTAGAGTGGTGGATGTGGCCTACCTAGATTTCAGTTAGGCTTTCAACACCGTTCCACATATCAGACTAGTAAATGAGCTGGGTAGCTTAGGAGTGGGTCCAACGGTGGTCAATTGTGTAAGAAATTGGTTAGGGTATAGGCGACAAAGGGTGGTGGTAACTGGAGTTCATTATGAGGAAGGGAGGGTGGCAAGAGGGGTGCAACAGGGATCAGTTCTAGGACTGGTTCTTTTTAATGTCTTTATAAGTGACATTGCAAAGGAGCTGGAAGGGAAGGTCTGCCTCTTTGCAGATGACACCATAATCTGTAATAGGTTGGACAATACAGGGGATGTGGATGGTAAGGATGGGCAGAGACCTGAGAAAACTGGAGGAGTGGTCAAGAGTATGGCAGCTGGGTTTCAATGTGAAAAAGTGCAGAATAATTCACTTTGGGCACAGAAACCCAGGGGTTGCGTACAAAGTGGGTGGAGTGGTATAGATGACTACCTAGCAGGAAAGAGGTCTGGGGGTAATCATCTCTGTGACCTAAAGATGACCAGACAGTTCAACAAGGCTGCCGGGAGGGCTAGTGGGATGCTGGATGCACAGGGAAGGGTATCATAAGCAGAAAGAGGGAGGTGGTGTTACCTCTGTATAGATCACTGGTAAGACCCTACCTAGAGTACCACATACAGTTCTGGAGACCACATCTCCAGACATACGTAGACTGAGTGGAGGCAGTCTAGAGGAAGGCAACTAAAATGGTGCAGGGCTTGCATTAAAAGCTCTATGAGGACAGACTAAAGGACCTCAGTTTGTTCACCCTTGAGGAGGGAGAGGGGGTATATGATAGAGACCTTTAAATATCTCATTTGGGTAAGTAAGGTACAGGACGGGAGAATTTTTCAGAGAAAAAGGTACTCAAGAAAAAGGTAACATGCTATGAAGTTGGAAAGGGTAGATTCAGGAGAGATGTGAGGAAGTACTTCACAGATGTCTGGAGACCACAGTGTTCTATAGGAAATCTTGTGAACACACTTTGAAAATGAGGTACTTCCAGTTATTAAGCTCAAACACCTTCTAACCTCTGACTGGGGCACACATTCAGGCAAGAGAACTAAGTTGAGTCACAGTGAACTTTTTATTTTTATTAAGGTGTACGAAGAGCAGATCAACTTATATTTTCCAAACACCATGTTAAAAGTAGCATTATACAATTGCTTGAAAAATCCTGGATGCTGATTGGCAGGCTGGCACAATTTCCCTATTGGAAATCGTGCGATATATCAATGGGAAAAGGTGCCAGCTGCCAGTCAGCCACATCAGGAACCACCACTGCAATCACTCCGAGCCTCCCAAAAATGGAAATGGAAAAGCCTCTTCGCTCTGTACACAGCTCGCTCCTATATGTTCACACACTTTGTTCTCTACCAACACTGTATTCTCTCCATACAAAAAAAAGAACACACTGAGTGGTAACATTGTGAACAGACAGTAGAAATTGTCTCTAAATAAAAAAATGATGCTTAGAAGTTTTAGAAATCCCTGCCGAAAAGTGGAGCCGTTACACTGGCCACGTGCTTATTCATATGCATATCCCCAGATATGCATATGCATAAACACCTGACCAATATCATGGCTCTGGTTTTCGGCCAAGATTTCTAAAACCTCTAGGTATCTTTTTTTTTTTTTTAGAGTCACTTTCTACTGTCACTTCACGAGGGCGGTCACACAGCCCAGGAGCCCTGCATCTAAAGCATCCACTACTTCCCGACCTACAAACATCAAAGCAGTCGAACTGCAATATTACCTCTCTGCTAAACAGGTACACAAAACCATGAGTAACCACAGATTGCAGTTTTCTATTGTGTTGCGTATACCTTGGTGTAACCCCCACAGTACAAAAAAAAAAAACTGCCTCTATTTTGTTTTAAAAAAATCAAACAGTTTTAATTAGAATTCCTTCTTTGTGATACACCCGCCTCATCTGTGGAAGCATTCTCTTGATATCACATATCGGTGAGTGCACTCAGCTGACAGCCACATCCTGACCGAGTGTGCTCATTTGTTGATTAACTGATCCGCGCTCTTCCACACAAAAAAATGCAGGTCTCCCACAGAACAAAGCCCCAAAAATAAAATAAAAAACTAAAGAAATTCCTCCACATCACGTTGTTACTCTTTCCTGACCCACCATGAAATTCAACCCAGAACCACACGCTGAGCAGTGGCAGCCCATCATGCCGGAACCAAACACACATGAAGTGGAAACTTACCTTAAAATTTTTCAGTACTGCTGTCGAGCCAAAACCTCTTCAGATAAAGCTCCCAAGCAGTGTCTCATCTCGCCAAACCTTCGACCTCCACCATCCCTGACAAAACAAACCCTTCCTGCCAGCACTAACCTCCTGTACCCCAGTGGAAGAAAGCACTCCCTGTACCTACACCATCATGTTGCATAACCGGTCTACTACAACTATAAAACTAAAAATATAAAAACAGAAGCCTCGCATGCTGGTGGGGAGAGGGAACTAAAAATAATAAAAAAAAACTGACTGAAGCCTCCCATGCTCTTGGAGGTGTGTGTGTGTGTGGGGGGGGGTGGTTAACAGTATTCTAACTAGCAACATGGAACTATTTTTTGTGGTGGAATAATAAACTTAATAAAAATGATTAAAAGTGGGAAAAATAATATTTTTCTTTACTTTTTATCTCACAAAAAGTGAAGGACACATTGTATAATCACAATATACCACTCCAGGTTGTGGGTTATGCTGAAATTTACCACTTCTGGTTTGGTTTACTCACTCGGCCTATAGCCTCATGACCAAACCACACTAGGCATGGTAAATCCCAGGATGTGAGTTGGATTGAGCAGTGACAAGGCAGCTCTCTTCTCTTCTCCTGGGGATGGGTCTCACCACTCCCGCTGCATGGCTGCTCCCAGGTGGAGGCCAGAGGGTAGTGCAGATTGGAAGTGACACAAGAACAGGTGGGTGCTGCAGGACCGCAGTGTGTGCATGTCTCTACACAAGCACGTGTGGCTATAGCAAGGGGTGGGCAGAAAAAGCAGACCTGGCAGGCTCTATAATGATCCCAACGGAAGGCTGGGACCAGATGTGACTCCCAAGGAAGGGGGCGGAGCCGCCTGCCAGTTCCCTATGAAAAACAGGGAAAAATCTAAAATTAAAAAAATGATAATGTAATCTTATTCAGATTATATACTGCACTTCCCATGTGGTTGAAGGCACCCAGCTGTGCCTCATGCCTTATAACCCACCTGGGGCATGCAGAAATTTAGGCTTGCTGCACACTCTCCCATGTGTTATTGCTTACTTACAATTTACAGTGTAATCCTTCGGGAATCATATACCACACTTCCTAGGAAGTTGAAAGCACTTGACTACACCTCATGCCTCACAACCCACCTAGGCCATACAGCAATTTAGCATTGTTACACACCCTGCCATGTGTTATTGCTTACTTACGATGTGCAATGTGATCTTATGAAAATCATTTACCACACTTCCCAGGTGGTCGAAGGCATTTGGCTGTGCCTCATACCTCACAACCCACCTTGTGCAGTAATTTAGCACTGCCACACGCCCTGCCATGTGTTATTACTTACATGTCGTGCCTCAAAAAAAATGAGAAAAAAATTTATTTCCAGCCATATTTTGCTGATTATAAAAAATCTAGAAGGTATCTATAAATGAAACACCACTCATTTGGTAGATATTTTGTGCTGAACAACTTTTGTGCTCAAAGTACCACGCTATCATTTTTCAAGTTCAAAGCTATTTGCATTTATTTATTGCAAAAAGTGAAAAATAATTGAACTTGTTGCTGTTTTTAGCTAATTATAAAAAAGTAAAAGGTACATATAAATGAAACACTACTCACTTTGTAGACGTTTTTGTGCTGAACAAATGTCGTGCTCACAGTACCATGCTATCATTTTTTGTTTTATTATTTGCATTTGTTTGTTGAAAAAGTGAAAAATAATTGAATTCTCTGCTACTTTTTTTTACTAATTTTTAAGAGCTAAACTGTATCTATAATTGAAACACCAATTATTTTGTAGATATTTTTGTGCTGAACAACTTTTGTGCTCACTGTACCATGCTATCATTTTTCATTTTAAAGATATTCACATTTGATTACGGTTAGCACAACTAGAATACATCTCTACAGCTGGGCATCTCTCTCTCCCTCTCTCCAGTGACATCATCAAGGCAGCCATTTTAGGATTCTTAGAACAGGATTTTTGATTCAGGAGAGGCTGTGTTTACATTTTCAAATGCCATGAAACTGCATTTATCCTACTTTAATAAATGCAGCTTCAGTATAAATGTAAACAACAGCCTCTCCTTTACAAAACTATGGAGTCATTTAAAAAAAAATGTGTAAAAAAAATGGTTTAGGTATCCTTTAATTATTTACATTGAAGCAGTTGCTGCATTGCCCTCTAGTGCTAAGATGGTGGGGACTATGATCTGGTGCTTCATTGTGATTCATTCTATCTGGGGTGACATCGTAATGTGGATGCTCACCTTTTATAAGGTGGGTTAGCAAAAATAATCCCCTGTTAATTAATAGTAGTGTAGCCCAGGCACCGTGGGCTACTACCTTTGCCTGTTGGCTCTTTAACAGGGTAAGGGGCCTGCGTCCTGCTACAGTGGTGATTGGGGTCCTGTTTTAAAGATAATAAAAATAGCGCAGTGCCTTTACCTAGAGAGAATTAAAAGTGGATCAGGTGACTGGCTGGCACAGCCCCCTGGGATGCTGCACCTACCCATGTCCCCTACCAACCATCCCACACCCTGGATGCCCAACAATTTAGTACTACCATGAGCCATGAACAGTAATGTTTTGACAGGCTTAGAGAATTTTTGCACACACACAATTTTAAATGGTAAACTACAGCTTTATTTGGGGGTAAGGACTAGGGAAGGGGTACTGGGACGGAGGATGGCTGTGGATAGAAAAACTGGTTAGTGAAATAGGCAACAACAATAAACATTGGGGCTTGCAATCCAAACCCACCCCCATTGGTACCGTGCTTCTAGATGTTTCTAGGGGTACCCACTAGGCGCAGGCCTGGTACGGTGCCGTGGGTTGGCCAGCTGTTTGAGGCCCTGAAACTTGTTAAAGAAATTATTTTAAGAAAACCCTTTAATTTCCCTTTTTCCTTTTAGGAGCCAGGTCCTGGGTACTCCCTGTTTGTTGGAGCTCCTTTTGTAGTGCAGCAATGCAGACACAGGCTGGCCAGGATTTTTTTGTAGGATGGAACTTGGCCAAGGATTTTGCAGCTGGTCACCTTTATTGTAGTTTTGGCCACTTGCCACCTTTAGCCCTTTTGGCCCATTGCAGAGCACTGTGGCAGGACAACGCCAGTCCCAGAAGGCTCTCCCGATGGGTTGCAGGTGCCCTAGCATCCCAGCAAGTGCCGGTGACCTCCTCAGACAGCGAGTCCCACTTGAGAGGGGTTAGTAAGTTTTCCTCCTGGCTCTGGGTGAAGACGTCTAAATGGTAATGGTAGGGGTCCTTTTGCAGTCCCTGCACTGAAGTCCAGTGCCAGTTTGAATGGTGCTAGCCTCTATTTCAAGAAGCGCAGGTGCAATCCAATGGGGGGGGCAAGAATAACAGCCCCTGTACACCAGTTCACACTTTCCAGTGTCAACAACCTTTTCTTTGGCTGCAGCTGGGCCTCAGCTCTCAGCCACTTTTACCAGTTCACTCAGGACATACACAGCACCTGGCTAGCACCCTGATGACCCGAGATGCGCTGCCTCTTCAGAATTTCAGTTACAGTCCCTCTTCAGAATTTCAGTTACAGTCCCACACAAACAAATGACTTCTCAGCAATAACTGTACCACTCCAATAAGCCGCACAGTCCTCTCAGATAGTTCTGCTTCTAGTGCAGGGTTTCTGCAGCATTTATTTTTTCCCAACAATAAGCAAGCAGATTCTCAATACCTGGGGAATCAAAATTACAGTTCAGTCTCTTTCTCTCTTTCCCCTTCTCAGTCTGATTCTGCAACACAGCAATCTCCAGTTCTGCAACATAGCAATCTCCACTTAGGGCCTGGGTAAGCCCCTGACATCCAAAGTCCACTTTCACAGGGTACTCCTGACTCATTCAAAGCCTGGGAACAGACTGAAGAAATCCCAGAAAGTCCACACAGTTTCAGCCATAAATCCACAGTTCTGACTGGCTGATGGAGCCTATCATTAAGTTACTTCCATAGAGATCAGTATTTCCTGCTCGTTTATTGTGGCATGATCTAGATGCTTAAATTAGTCCTATCCTTTTCCCAGGAGTCCCTCTGTTCAAGTTTTGGGTGCCTAGATCACTGATTGGCTGCTATAAAAGGTCAAAGCATTATCAACATGTCAGCCCCCACTCTGTACAATTCAGTGCAAAATAGTCCTTGCCTTTCATGATTTGGTGCAGCCCGACACAATACTTTACATATTCAAAAATCCCACCATATTGTAGCCCCAACTATCCCCTGTCAAACAAGCCCACTCTTATTCGAGGGAACTCAATAGTTTAGCTGCCGCCCCCATCGAAACTCCGTCCCCCTAGGTGGCCGGCAGTAACCTCATTAATATTCATGATGGCTCATTATTACGTATGAGCCCTCATTATTATGCCCCCATTCAAACTCTTTAACTAACCTCCTCAGCGGCTTCTCACCCACATTGCTGAGGTCACTGGTCCCCATTTAGGGCAGCAGGGGCATCAGGACCACTGAAGCACTCCCTGTTGGACCGCAAAACCAGTGGTCAGAAGATTAAAGTGCTTTCTAGCGCAAGTGCGATTGTTGCCTTGCTCTGAGGAGCAAACAAAACATCAGTGATTGTGACTACATTTTATAGCCCAAACAAGGCTGAAATTGAAGGCAGAGCTGTGCTGGGAGCCTGTGGAGCATCCCAGACTCGGACTGTGGTGGGGAAGTGCCAGGGATCACCAGGAGGAAAAAACAAAATGGAGGACAACTGGAGGAAACCGTGGGAATAACGGTAAGCCCCCAAAGGTGGGGTTACAGTAGTTTTATATAAATGTAAAAATATACCCTTTTTTAAAGATATTTGATTTAAAGGGAGCATTATTCACAAGCACCATCAAGTGCAAAATGCAATGCCGAATACAAACTATGAACAGTGACAGTGATTTAAAACTATTTATCAAAATCTTTTTTTACCATATCTGGACCCTAAAAGTGACCAAATGGCACCAGTGATCTTGTACCAAAGCTGCAGCAGTGCTTTTTGTTATAATTTGTTACATGTTTTACTGTTTGTTTGATACTGTTTATACATCTACTAAATTATGTGTTGGGATTGCGTGGTCTATATTAGTTACTTCATGGTATACACTGTGTTGCTCAGCACACACGGGCAGTGTTTCTGTTACTGTGATAATGTATTAAATGATATAAAATCTTCTCAGTCATTATGTAAGTCACGATATATAGTTGCTCCACCACCATCTGTTCAAGGCTGATGTTGCGATCTCACTGTGAACATTTTGTTAGCTCTCTCGAGAGTTGCAAGCTGCAGTAGCTCAGCCACCATCTTTTTCATGGTTGTTGCATGTTGTTTGGACTGGGATCCGGTCCTTTTTAAAATGCACGTTGGTAACCAATTACAAGTACAACTCTAACAGTGTGGTGTTATTTTTATGGACTATATTAAAAGAAATGTACTGTAACCACCTCCCAACATGTGGGGCTTACCTTAGGCTCTACAGAACCCAGCTCAGAGTACCAGCTCCTGCATGCTTGCTCTCCAATTGCCCAGGACTGCCAACAGGGACCAAGAGTGAAGAGGAGTACAGCAAATCTCTGGCACCTCCTGAATCATTACAACCCATGACTCCATGCTGCAGACGAAAAGGGACTCTGCTGCCACTACCAATGAGCGCATCGGCACTCACAATGATTGGAGTTCCCCTGATCGCCACCCTAACCAGACCAGAAGTAATGCCCAATCACATAAAACAACTGTGGGGGTCCTTAAACGTATTTATTTATTTAAATGCTTTGTATTACAACCTTTGAGCTAAAAGCTCTTTTACAAAGGTTCCACATCGATATATGGTATACACATTCATAGGTACAAAAACAGGATTAATTACATAGAAATCAGTCATCAGTACAGATTACGGGAAATAGCTAACTCATGCAGGATGTTGTTTTTCATACACATAGCAGCACATAGCCTTGTCCAGACTCAGAGTAAATAGCTGCAGTACAGCCAAGTCATTATTAAAAGAGGTGTATGGGGGGGTAGAGTAAGGGTAGGGGGAGGCAGAATTGGTGGGATGGAAGCAAGGTAATAAGGGAGGTAATAATCCCTCTTTACAAGACACTGGTTAGGCCCCATCTAGAGTACTGCATGCAATACTGGAGGCCACACCTTCACAAGGACATTAACCAAACTGAGGCAGTCCAGAGAAGGGCAACCAAAATGGTGCAGGGACTGCATCAGAAAACATATGAGGACAGATTAACGGAGCTCAGCATGTATATCCTAGAGCAAAGGAGGGAGAGAAGTGATATGATTGAAACATTCAAACACCTTAAGGGCATTAACAAGGTAAAAGAGTCTAACATGTTTCAATATAAGAAAAATAGCAGGACAAGACGACACAGCATGAGATTAGAGGAAGGCCGATTAAAGGGGAATGTGAGGAAGTTCTTTTTCACAGAAAGAGTGGTGGGTGCATGGAATGACCTACCTCAGAAAGTGGTGGATATGAATACAGTGCAGGGCTTCAGACAGGCATGGGATAGGCATAAGGGAGCAATACAGATGAGTATGAATAGATAGGTCATTGACAGAGCAAAGGCCGATGGCACATTCATAAGGTAGAAAAAGAAATGGGCAGACTGGATGGGCCTTGTGGTCCATATTTGCCATCAACTTCTATGTTTCTATGTTTCTATCAATAATAGAGAGAGATGCATGTTTCAGTGTATGGTTAGGGGAAAAGAAATTGAGGATCTGAATGGGGTCATAGATAGGTAGAGGAGATAAGGGTGCAGGTGAGGTGAATGAGGGGAGTGGGTGGGTTATTTCAGGGCAAGAGCTCTTTACAAACTAGGACTTTGGGGCTAAGGCATCTGAAGTACAAAAGTGACAGCAATCTTGTTTGCTTTCAGAACCCTCACACCACAGCGATGGGGTTTGTGATCACCTCAGCAGTCAATGAGTTTTCATAAGTCTGTCAGTGAGTCACAAAAGTGTTCTATCTTCTAGGGACTTTGGAGGACTTCATTATTTACCCAGAAGTGAGGCAGTCAAACAGATACTGCGTGACGGCCAGACAGACCCTCCTAGGTGACTGAAAGATGCACTGAGTTAATCAGGATGCCGTTTGCTCATTGAAAGACTTAGGAATTTTTCAGCATGTCCTCAGTTTTCCTGTGACAGTAAAGGAAAGCAGGTCTATGATGTAAAAAAAATCTGAGACTACATCATCAGTCTGCTGTGGAGTGTGGAGAGAAGCAGACATCTCATCTGCCAGAGTGAGAAAGAAGCTGTGCAGAAACTTTGGAGGAAGAATTATATAGTCCCTTAGTAGGAGACTGCTGCTTGCAGCACACAGAAAGACAGAAGCTGCAACTGATATGCCATCCTGCAGCCAAGCTTTTGTGTAAAACCCGAGAGCCTTTCTTCTTAACAGACCCATGGGGTCTGAGCAAAGACAGAACCAGCAGGGCCTAAGGCCACAATGCTGATTGCTCCAGTCCAGTGAGCAGTAAAGGTCTGAGGTCCTCCAGACGCCCCGAGTTACTGATGGAGTGCGAGCCAGCAGAACCTAAATGAGGTGGTAGAGAGAGGGTGACTGGCAAATGAGAGCTGAGGGAGCCATCAGAAGTGTGATACTGAACTGTGGAATGGAGTGGATACATACAGCCAGGACTATAGCCAAAGATGGAGGCCTGTCAGCCTCAGGGTCACCATGGGTACTGAATCAGGACCTACAGATCCTGCAACACCATTGTTTATTTGCTAAATAGAGGCTACTATTGTTTAATGGACTAGGTGAGCTGGCCAGGATTTCTATTCAGTTGTTTGATAAATTGTTGCTTAAGTGCACCAATGCCGTCTGACCACATCGCACAGCATCAGATCAGCCACAATCAAATACCCGGGTGCCCAGGCTTCCATTTTCAGCAGGTCTTTTAATACAGCATGAATTATTTATTTATTTCTGTGGCAGAATACAGCTTTGTCTTTTGCTAAATATGATGAGATGTCATTGATAACATCACATGTTGATCACAGAGGTGAGATTTTGGGTGGAAAAAGCAAGGGAAGGGAACCAGGTGCTATGCTGTGGAAAAACTGTAAATGTTAATGAAGAATCACCAAGAACAATGAATTCTGTGGCACTGCAGATATTCTATGGTAGGTTGCAAGCTTTGTAGCAAATTCCGCTGCCGCAAAACCACAGACTTTTAGGAGTTCTGTCCTTAGTCCTTTGCACTTTGTGCCCTAATTGGCTGGCCAGCTCCCCCTGACCCTTTTTCCCCACAGTCCTAAGGGTGAAGGTGCAAACAATATCACTCTTATCATGTTTGTTCACCTATGCTCTTGTCAGGAACAGAAAGATGATTTCAGCACCACAGTGCATGCTGAATGGTCATGATCAGCTGAGTACATACAGCAGTGTTGTGCTGTGCAACAAGAGTTGCTCTGCAGTTGACTGCTCAGTCCCCACAGCTGCAGTCTATAGGGGCACTGGTGAAGGTCAGCTGTGTTGGCAGCTCCTTCCACAGAGAATGCCCAAGGGTCCCTGAGGAGCCCAAAACGAAAGCCTCACACGGGGTACACTGTGATGCAAAGACCATTCAAAAGAGAAACCAGAATCAGCCTCTTCCTTTGCCAGCTTGAGGCTGGTTACCAGCCAGTACTCAAACAGTTAAGTCAAACCTTAGTAATGTTCTCTTGGGGGGGGGGGAATACCCGGAGACAGGGCATCTGGATGTTCATACTGTGAGGGGCCTGACTCAGCTAAGAGTGGGAAACTGGAGCATAAACATCCATGGTTCTGCCCTTTCCCCAAAAGACTATATAAGGGGAAGGCATCAAGGCACTGAGCTGAACTGGGGTAGAGTAGAGCCCAAGAGACAGAGTAGTTCAGGCTCTATGGCTCTAACTAGGCTGAGGGGGCCTGCGGTCCCAGGGATGGTGGCAGGGTCCCAGTGATCAGATGGCACTAGTCCCCTCATTCCAGCCGAAAAGATGATGATTTTTAATGATGTATCATGAACGATCATTATCCAGTTATGTTCAGAGATCATGTTTAAGCTTCAAACACCATCATTGCAATCATCATTAACAAGAATTAGCCATCAACGGTAAATGGCCAATCAAAACCCATGAAGTTATGAAGATGGTGATTATGATTAATGATGATCACATATCATCATGATTTTTCATGATTGCCCATAGTCAAGATTCCAGAAATAGATTTAAAAATTCACATTATCTTTATAGAATTATTTATTTAGACATCTTCAATGGACTGATTAGTTATGATACCTTTTCTATGGAAGCTAATTGTTTTTAGTTATGCTTACTATGACATTTCACATCTTATAAGAATAATGACAGCTCATATTGGTTTATATATCCCCATTAAGTGGTTCCTTTTAAGGTTGTGGTGAGTTCCTAAAAGTACTTGATTTGTGCTCAAAACCTTTCCTAATAGTCTGCAAACTAATACCGTCAATGCAAAATAAATTTAAAAATAGAAATCACCATTGTTTTATTCCATAAACTGTACTGTGGAAATATGCAAATTAGGTATGCAAATATGTATTCTATACCAGCCATTGCATGTACTCTTCTTAATGGGATTAAAACTTGACTACACATGATTTAAATTATAATTAATAATTAATTTGTCTTTGCTGATATGTGACATTCATATTTTCATAATTAACAAATTCAACTTTAAGTACTACTTCTGTGACTTGCAATCTTATAATTCTGAACTAATATCATCACTGATGATCATCGCTTGATCATCCACAGATCATCAACAACCACCACGCTGATTTAAGCTTACAGAAATAATCAATAATCATCAGGTGGTGATTTGAAACTTCATGTTTGATGATTAAATCATGACCTAGATGATGATCTTAGATCATGATCTCCTATGATGATCTTATGGTAACATTTGTTGATTAACAATAGTCAGTGATGACTGACCTTCAAAAATCATGACTGATGATTTACCAATTCACCTGGGATGCCTGGTTTCCGTGGAAGGATGCCATCAGGAGCAGCAGAGGGTTGGAGTCCTGAAGAACTTGATTTGAGAGAAGTGGATAAGATCAGCACTCAAAAGGCACATTTAGGAGAGTGGTGGGCCACCCCTAAGGGGAGTCACTGGAACCCTTGCAGGTTCACTCCCATTAGTAGGCAGAAAAAAATAGGAGAAGTCAGTGTTCAAAGCAAGCTGTAAGTTCACCCTGCTAAAGGTAATGCTGTTTTCGTATAAAAAGTCCTAAGTAGCTTGAACTGTAAACCACTGAGCTAGGGTTGCCATCATTGTATAAAATAAGGGACAGTTAGGACGCCGACCCAATGCCACCCAGGAGGAAGCTTCAGAACCGTGACAGTGAAACATAGCTCAATTTACCTTCATTTGGGACTATTAACAAAAACTTAAATGTAAGCTATTGAACCTGACATGACATTTAATAAATATTAATAATGTACATCCATCACTGCTGTAGTATACAGGTAATGGGAAGGTTATGTGTGTGAATGGGAAGAGATTATGTGAAAAATGGACCTTCTATGTTTTTATTTGACAGCTTCCGTACAGACGGAAAACAAGTGCAAATGCTGTCTAAAAATGTGTACAACGGCAGTGAAAAGTTACAGGTGCTCATGGTTGCTGTTAAACTGGTTTCATGATACAGTGGGCTCCTTTTTTAATTGAAAATTGCACCAAAAATAGCGGTATTTCAATAAGAAATGCAGGGGGATTGCTGTAGTGAGACAGAATGCAATCTGCTCTGATGATGTAAACGCGTGAGCATGGTAAAACAGTAGAGCCGACTCAGAAAGTCAAAATCATTAATATTAATGAGCTAAGTAAAATGGAGCTTTCTAGGCGCAGGGAGCATGTATAAATGAGATCAAGATGCAAAATTACAGGGGAGCCTCTCATCCATTAAACAATGTGCAAGGTATTTGGAAATTAACTTTTAAAAAATGGTTTACTTGCTCTTTAAAATAAGAGAATTCTCTTCTCTTCCTCTGATTGTGCATTTATGCTCTGTAATATGGACTTTTAGTTGTCTCAAGGTCTAAGTCTTGTCATACAGGAGGAGCTAAGGAGGAGGAGGATGGTGCACAAACAGTACAGAAATCAAATGACTCATAACTTGCTTACTTGGGAGTTTATTTTGCTACACTGATCTCCCTCTGTCTTCAGCAAACAATCAGTACTGTCAGCTCATTCTCTGCTGCTGCTCCATGATGACACTGACAGATTCCCACTTCAAGCTAATGTCCCTGTCATCTCAATATGCGTAATGGTGCTGCAGTTAATGTTAGCTGCTGGGAAACTGATTTTGCGCTATGGGCAAGTTAGCCAACACAAAATTTGGGATAAAAGGCATTGGTATTGATTTAATACAGGACAGGCATTTTTTTAATTAAAATACAGGATGTCGCTTAAAATATGGGACTGTTGGTAAGTTGGTAACCCTACAGGTAGCTGGATGAATGGGCATCAAGTAGGAGGGGCCAGGCAAGAGTTGGGGTTGGTAAGTCTCCATGTGAGGGGCCAAACATAAGAGTCTCTTTTTGGGGCCACTAGGGCTATATCGATGGAGTGTCAAAGAGAGGCACACAAGGCCAGGCCAGTCATGCTTTATGCACTTGGTAGTGATATCATATGCTAATAAGCTTTTCATATTTATTGTCCATCTGGGCATATTGAGACACGTGCTAGCATAGCTTGCCTCCCAGGTTAGTGCTTGCCCTTCCTGGGGAGAGTGCCACTGCACAACTGGTCTTGGGGGCACCAGGGCTCCAGGGACACCGAAAGGGAGGTTAGGGATCTGCAGGGTTGAAAGAGATCCAGTACATAATTACAATGTGTAATTATGTCCCTTTAGTTCTCGGGGTGCACCTGGAAATTATTATGAATGAGGGGTGGACAACAAGATCCACATTTGTACCATCAGACCAGTGTTTAAAAGCAGCAGTTGTAATGCATGTCACATGAGAGATGGGGTGTATGTCTGTGTGTGTTAGGTACAGCTCTGGGAGAGTGCTGAAGGAATTACTATGTAGGACATGGCCCATGAACTATTGAAATGTATTGTGAGCATGTACCATTGTAAAGACATATGGCCAGGAAATGCCCGAAGAGCTGTGTACCATCTAGCAGCTTAGAATAAAAATATACCATGCTTGTTCCCAGCTCTGGCATGGACATTCTAATTTGTGTGTGGTCTCATGTTATTGGAGACTGAGAGCATGGTTTAAGGTGCCTCTTGTTGCCATTGTCCCTGACTCATGATGGCAAGGTGACAGGTGTCTGTGCAGAACTGGTATTCATGGTGTAAGGCAGGCAGGTGCTCTCCTGGATGATATGCTATCATTTACCCCTAGACACAGGGGGGCTGAACCAGGTAAAATTATGAAGGGAGACACAGCAGGAACACAAGCTGAAAGACTGTAACAGTAATTTACAATTAACTGCATTGAGCCATTGAACTTTATTGAATTTTTTTGCAACAAAGAAAAGAAATGTCAGTATGTCAGGGGGTTAGAACCAACACAAAGATCCATCTGGACTAGACAAGGGCATAGCTGAGTGATTGCATCATCAACATATGAGGGCTCTCTGCATGCAAAGTGGGGGGGGGGGGGCCCTAGAACATTTCTTGGAAGAACAGACTACAGGCCTTTGGTGGTGTCACTGGCAAATGCACCACTCCCAGGGTACTGTGACCACTGCTTTAGTTATGCATGCAAAGTATGGACAGTAAAAGTATGTGATATTTGCTATGTGTATGCCATTTTGGGAGCAGACGTCACCACTGCACCTTGTTCCGCAGGAGGGAGACCTAGACTATGAGCAGCTGGAAGTTGTGACCAGAGCAGTGCAGCCATTCAACCCTTATCAACCACAGAACTGCCACCAGCAGTATTGATGCTTGAGCTAAGGATCTAAAAGAAGCTGAGAAAGCCTTAGTCAAAGGCCAGCACCAAGGAAGAGGTATGCATGTAGCTTTATCACCCAGGGTGACACAGGCAACCACTGGGATGCAGAGGGTGAAACTTGACCAGTCCCTGATGATCAGGTACACACCTGGAGGTAGTCTGGAGTGTCCTCCCTGGCTGATTCTGCACAGGAAGCAGAGTGTGGTGAGTTCACTAGTGTGAGTAGGATGTGGTCAGAGGTGAGTCTTGCTTGCAGTCCGGAATGGTGTATCTAGACACTGGACCTGATGTTACCCCTCTGATTTCAAGGCCTCACCCACAGGTGTAACTGTAATTCCTGTGACTGGTAAGGAGTTTGGTCTCCTGTGAGCCCTGCTGAAGAATGAGAAGAAAATGGACAGCAGCCAGGAGTCACTGAAAAGCTGAATGTTGTCATCAAAGCTGAAGAACACGAAGACGAAGCCAAGCCTGCACCAATCCTCTGTTGAGTGCCTATGTCTTCCCTTTTACCATTGTCAAGTGCTGCCACACCAGAGGTCCTCAAACCAGCACCTGAATGTCCCATCAAGTATGCCTCCAGAGCCTCGGGTAGAACAAATGACCATGGAGCAGTTGACCCCTAGCGGATGAAATGAAGAAGTGGTGGCCTGGACCTTGGTTGCCACCAGGTCAATGAGATGTGAAATAGTTGGGGAAAATGCGTCACGCTGACACAGTCATCAAGAGATAGGTAAAGGCAAAGTATGGTTATTGCTTTTCATACATGCCTGCCTAGATCTAGGCGATTGTGAAAGCGTACCATGAATGAATCCCCCTAACAAGAGCAAGAAAGACATTGTTCAAGGGGATCACATGTATTATTTGGCCCATGAAGACCAAATTGATCGAACTGCTAAAACAAACATTTCCCCTTGGGATACTGGAAAGAAAGTGCAGTTACCCAAGGATTTACGGGCAACAGTAGGTCTTTGAGAGAATCTCTTGCAACAAGCCACACCTTTGAAACTATATCCATCAGGCACTAGGACCACATGGAGACATTTTAGCTGGCAATCTACTGGGGCTGCCCATGATGACAACATCAGCTGACGTCGCCACTCTTATATATACATGGGAGGCCCCACCCCCTACTCGGTTCCTCTACCGGAGATCAGACATAAAGGATGTCTGCTGAAGGAACTGAGGCAGAGCAAATGTTCCCACCACTGGAAAGTTAGAGTCAGCAAGCACAATACCCAGGAGAAGGAGACAGACACAGAAGAGCAAGGAGGAGGGAGGGAGGGACGGCATGGCTTGCTGCAAGAGATTCTCTTGAAGATCTACTGTTACAGTAAGTTCTTATGTAACTGCATTATCTTTATTGAGGATATCTCTTGCAGCAAGCCACACCTTTGGAACAAGTCCCAAGCAGTTCTGACATCGGAACAGTCTAGGTGGTAGGAAGCCACAGGCTCAGGAGACCTTGTAGTACAGCTAGGCCAAAACCTGCCCTTCTTCTGGAAACAATGTCCAGACTGCAGTGTCTAGTGAATGTGTGGACTGTACTCCAGATAGCAGCTGCACAAATGTCAACAGCTGAAACATTCCTGAAACAGGCAGTAGAAGTAGCCTCACCTAGACTTGAGTGGCCATGCACAGCACCCAGAAGTTCCTTACTGTACTTCCTATAACAAAAAGTAGTGCAGCTGGTCAACCATTTGGACAAGCACTGCTTTGAAACTGGAATGTCCTCTTTCCCAGAGGTGAAAGAAACAAACAGCTGCAAGGACTTCCTAACGTCCTTCATATAGTGAACATAATACCTGAGTATTCTATGTATATCTAAGGTATGGGGCAATGCTTCCCCTAGATTGTCATGTTCCGGATAATACACAGGCAGGTGGATGGATTGATTTAAAGAAAACTCAGACACCACCTTAGGCAGAAACTTAGTACTGGTATGCAAAGACACCCTGTCTTTGTGGAAATTTAAATAAGGAGGCTCACACATGTGAGCTTGAAGCTCAGAAATCCTCTGAGCGGAAGTAATAGCAACTAAAAATTAAGCTTTCCACAACAGACAACGTAGCTTACAAGTCACGACTGGCTCAAAGCAAGCCAAAGTAAGCTTCTCTAACACAAAATCCAGATCCCACAATGGGGCTGGATTGTGGCTGGGAAGGCTTCAAGTGGAGGATGCTTCACAAGAACATACAGGATACATCCAGCTGGGCCACTGTACAACCATTGACAAGCATGTGGAAGGCAGAGATTGCCAATAGGTGCACTTTAATGGAAGAGTGCTGCAGCCTGGCATCAAAAATAGGAGTTTAAGTACTCCAGAATCTGATTCACTGGCCAAGTGAAAGGATCTAGGTGGTAGGAAGTAGCTCAAAGAGTAAAGTACTTTCACTTCATAGAATAAGTGGCCCTGGTGGAGGGTTTTCTGGCAGCCACCAGGACATCAGCCACCTTTTGGGAAACTCCAAACCTAGCAATGGCTATGTCTTCAGGAGTCATTCATAAAGATGAAGAGACTTGAGGCCCAGATGGACTACAGTGCCCTGCTCCTGTGAGAACAAGCCGGCACAGAGGCAGAGGTACGGGGGTTCCACTGCCAGCTACTGAAGTATGGAGAACCAGATCTGTTGAGGCCAGAAGAGAGCTACTAGATCAGAGTGGCCCTCAGGTGGCCTGCCCAGTCCTGTGGCATGAAAGCAAAGCCCTGAGCCATGTCCAACACTGCCCCAATATACTGAAAGCATTGACCAGGGGTCAGGACTGACTTGGGCAGGTTGACCATGATGCCCAGCATCTGGAACAACTGAATGGTGCACTGCAAAGTCTGAATTAATAGGTCCCGGGACAGTGCTTTGAGCAACCAATCATCCAGGTAAGGGAAGAAGTACAAGCCCTCCCTCCTGAGGGCAGCCGCTACCACTTCCAGACACTTGGTAAAGACCCAGGGCACTGAAGGCAAACCAAAGGGCAACGCTCAAAACTGGCAATGTTCCCCCCAAAAGTGGAACCTGAGGTACTGCTGGTGGAGTGCAAACAAGTTGATATGCAGATACACATCCTACATGTCCAGAGAACAGATCCAGTCTCCCTGGTGTAGCAGCAGTAATAGGTCCTGTAGGGTCACCATTCTGAACTTTTTGTACCAGATGTAGTAATTGAGGTTCCTTACATCCAGAATGGGCCACAAATCCCCTGAGGATTTGGGGAGGAGAAAGAAGTGGGAATAGAACCCCTTGTTTCTCTGGTGCACTGGAACAGGTTCGATGATTCTTTTTTGTAACAAGGTCTGAATTTCCCCCAGCAGCACGAGAATGTGAGGTGGTGGGTAATGACACTGAAGTGAAGGACACTCTGGAGGCCAGTCTATAAATTCTACAGTGTGACAGTGTCCTATGATTTCTAATAATCAGGCATCTGTGGTGATCTCCTGCCACTTGTCGAGGTGGAGGGAGAAGCGACTCCTGACCACCTCCTCCTGAAGATCTAGAGGGTGGAGGTCTGATAAGGAGTCAGGCTGAGGTAGTACCTGTGGCCGGGGCTGCACTATCTCCTCTGGGCACTTTCGCAGCATGGGTAGGAGGGGTGGAAGGGCTAAGGCCTCCCTACGCTTGGCTGCGGTTCTGATGCCAGGCTTAGACTTGTTGTAGGCCCTACAAAAGGGCACCTTCTGGGTACCTTTTGACTGGGTATGATAAAGGGAGTGAACCATCTGCAGGGTTCCACCCAAGGCCTGCAGGTTGGAAAGGATGTCCTGCACATCTGCCCCAAAGAGTCTATAGCCTCTAAAAGGGGCATTGAAGATGGACTGCTGAATGTCCATGGTAAAACCAGACACCTTATGCCAAGAATAGTGCCTGAGACAAATGCCAATTGCAGCTGCCCTCGCGGAAGCATCATTTGCATCATAGGCTGACCTTAAAAGATGCTTTCTCACATCTGTCCCCTGGTTGAAGGGTCTGAAGCAATTCTTGCTTCTGTGTACCCTCTGGGAGAGCCTCTGCAGAGGCCTTGGCCTTTCTCTAGAGAGAATTTTGGTATTTTACCATGTGGCCAATATAGTTAAGGACCCGGATTGCCAGGGTGGCAGAGGCAAATGCCCATTTGCCCATAAGGCCAGCTTTCTGGATTCATTGTCTGGAGGAAGAAAGCTAAGATACTTGGGCCTCTTGGTCTTATCCTGGCCGTATTAATGACCATGGAGTCCACCTGAGGTTGCTCTTCAAAGAAAGGGTTTACCTGAGGGGCCTGGTATAATTTATGGGCCTTCCTGGGCATGGCAGAGATCATGTTCGTCCTGTGCAAGGCAGCCATGGTGCCATCCTCTATTAAAGAAGGAATTATAATAGGAGGGGAGTCTGATAACTCCAAGTACACCGAGAGGTTTCTCCTGACAATGTCCTGCTCCTCTGCCTCAAAACCCATGGCAGTTTGGAGCTGCAAGGCCACTGATTTTCATTTTGTACCAGAAAACCCGGTAAAATTCTGGAATTAGGGCTCCCTGAATACCGGTAAAAATGAAGATTTCATGGAATCTGGCATTTTATACCAGATCAGTAAATATACAAAAAAATTATTTTCTTATAATTGCTTCCTGTACTATTTTCAATTTGCTTTATTTAATGCTCTGTATATTAAGCCTTCTTTTATTCTGGTTATATATACACATACTAAAAGGATGACTGCAGAATCCCAGTAAAATCTGGAAATTAGAGCAACATTCACCAGTGCAATTCTGGAATCTGAAGTCTTGAAAATGGAATTTATTTGTTTAAATCACCCTAAATCAGTGGCCTTGCTCATGATGTCAATAAAAGAGGGATCATTGGAGGGGGAAGGGGATGCAGTGTGTAGTTCTTGGAGTCATCCCCCAGAGGAGACCACAGAGGAAGAGGGAGCAGGGCTAGAGGTGCTGCCCTCATCAATATCATTAACATTGTCCTCCTTATCATCCCCTGGCAGGAGATCAGAGTGACATTCATCCTCATCATCGTGGTCTTGAGCTGGTACAGATGGGGTGTGAGAAACCCAGATGAGTTGGCCGTGGCACTGAGGGAGGCAACGGCATGGGAATAGGTACCACAGGCCTCAGCGTCACTGGTCTCGGTGTCATTGATCCTGAAGGAGGAGCAAGACAATGCATGAAGTCCTAAAAAGAAAGCAACATAGTCTGGACATCGATGATGGGCAGCATCAGAGCAGGCTGCAGCATTAGCAGTGGAAACTGAGGGCCCATAGGCATTATCAGTGCAGGCTGCAGTGTCAGTGGGGGGCAACTGAGGGCCCAGTACTGACAAAATGGGATGAGGTGTCAGCAGCCAGAGCGGGAAGCCTGGCATCCCTGGATTTGCCTGGGATGTCGACAGAAGGGACTGGGTTCCCATCACTGAGGAAGCAGTCTGGAGCAGTGAGGGAGGAAACTGTATTACTGATGCCAAGGCAAAGCCCACTGAGGCAGTCACAGACATCCCCAGGGGAGACTGGTGCCTCAAGGGTGATGGGCTGGAGTTTGCCGAGGGCAGGCCAGAAGATAGACCTAGTTGTGGGCCCTAAGAAAGGGCCAAGGGCAATACCAGAGGAGGAGGAAGGACTCCAGCCGACAACGGACCCACACCCACAGGGGTCACACTAGAGGAGCTCCCCGACCGTAGGCCTGCTTAGAGAAGGGGTCAAAACAGCCGGGGCTGTGAGAGTGGTGGGTGCGAGAGCAGGCCCAATGCTGAAGCCCCCTCACCTGAAAGGGAGAGGCAAGGAGGAGGAACTGCAAACACTGACCCTACAGAGGAAAGGGTGTGAGTTGCAGCAGAGGTCAACGCCAGGGATGACAATGACCCAGCTGTGGCTGGCGCCTTACACAGCAACCACAAGTGAGCTGGGGGGACTGGTCTCTGTGTTTGTCCTTCTCCTGGTGTTTGTGCTTTCTAGATGACTTGTCCTGGGACTTGGAAGACTGAGAGCCCAAGGACAGCACCGGGGAGGAGGAGGAGGAGGAGGAGGAGGAGGAGGAGCTTTTGGCCTGGAGCTCCTTTTCCATGGCTTTTATTTGCTGCTCCAGCAGGAATTTCTTGAGGTTCTTCGAGCAGCATCTCTGTGTGGCCTGGTTGAACCCACAGCAGATCTCGCGGCTTTCACATCGTGGTCCGGGCCTAGGCAGTGGATGCAGACAATGTGACTATCCTTATCATAGATTTTCCTTCTGCAGTTGCAGAAATGGAAAAGTTTAGAAAAATCAGTCGGCATACTCAAATGGATGAAAGAATCACTCTAAAATAAAGTGATTTGGCAAACCAGGGTGAGAAAAAAACAATAAGCATTTGTCAATGTCGAATGTTGTCTTGCTGGCGTTGGCATTGGTAGTGCAGGAATTAAAGAGATGCGTAATAGGAATGGCAGTGAAGTATGAAACCGACGTCAACCCCACCCCACCCTGCAGAGACTGACAGGCATTGGGGTGTGCCTTTGGGTCGTCGGCCATAACGCTCATGCCATTTCACCTCACTCTACCCTGCAGACACTGATAAGTGTTGAACTGTTCCTTGGGATGTTCGGGCTTTACACTCACCCCAATCAGTAAGAAAATATGATGAAATGGGTGCAGTATAGGAGAATGGGTGAACTTTGGGGCCAAAGAGTCCAAGGCACACCTCGATGCCTGTCACTGGCTGCAGGGTGGGGGTTGGGGTGGAATGGCATGCGCAATACTGTTGACAGTCCCAAGTCACACCCCTGACGCCTGTCAGTCCCTACAGGACAGGGCGTTATGGTGGGAAACCCTAATGCCCTGGGCATTTCTTGGTATTTTCACTCCAAGTTTTCAACATGGGCTTTTTGTGACCCCACCGCATGAACAGTGACACTATCAGTTCGTTAGCCGAAAGGTGATTTTGCACAACGACTGTGCCATTTGGCACCACAGGTGCAAAAACCCATTTCGAACAGGATGTGAAAAATGAAAGCTGTACTGTTCATGAGGAGGTGTAAAATAATGGTAATGTTGAAAATCTGGAGGAAAATATAACAAAATTGGTGAAGTCATGAGCGTGCGTAGAAATTGTGCAACACACACCCCTGTAATGCAATTATTTTGGGGATTTTTTGCACCAGATTTCCAACATAGGCATTTTGGGATCTCTGTTCATGAACAGTGGCACTGTGATTTTCTTAATCTGTCCCCAACACTGCTTCCAAACAGCGACCGCGCCCATTGTGTGCCACAGGTGCGAAAACATGTTTTGGGCAGGATGTGAAAATTGACAGCTATGCTGTTCATCAGGCAGTATACAAAAATGACAATGTTGAAAATCTGGAGTAAAAATATA
The DNA here is from genome assembly GCA_016271365.2 of Neoceratodus forsteri. Lineage (NCBI taxonomy): Eukaryota > Metazoa > Chordata > Ceratodontiformes > Ceratodontidae > Neoceratodus > Neoceratodus forsteri. The sequence goes on from CM057452.1 coordinate 464,757,800, forward strand.
AAAAATTGGCAAAGTTATGAGTGTGCATACAAACTGCACAATGCACGCTGGTAACGCAGTTATTTTTGGGAATATTTTCAGCAAATTTGCAACATGGGATTTTTGGGACCTCTCCTTATGAACACCGTCACTGTGATTTTCTTAATCTGTCCTGAACATTGATTTTGCGCAGTGACCGCTCCATTGTGCGCCACATGTGTGAAAATACATTTCAGTCCAGATGTGAAAAACAACAACTGTACTGTTCACAAGGAGGTGTAGAAAAATGGCAATGTTGAAAATATGGAGTGAAAATATTAAACATTCTCGAAGTTACAAAAAAAAAAGAGTTAGTGTGTTTGTCTGACTGGCTGAAGTGCATTGTTATCTGTGCAGTTATCTAGGTGTAGAAGGAGCTGTAAATTAGGGGGAGTGGCTTAGCTAGAAGGAAACCAGGTGTTTTGGATTTAAAATCTGCCCTAGATAGCTTCTGGCAGAGAACAGGCAGAGAACAGCAAGAGGAAGGAGTTGCTGTCAGAACTATACTTCTCTAATGGGACTAAATTGCCCTCCCTCCTCCACCCCCCACCCCCACCCTTAGCCAGTTCTACTTGTATAGGCACAGGATTTGACTGACAACAGGAACTTCCTGTTTGGGAGCAGGAAGGAGTGATCACAGAGCCACAAAAGACTCACCATTCTAGATGGAAAAAGTAGCTCTCCATCTCCCCTAGCTGCTGGAGGTTTGACTCTGAGCAAGTAAGGAGACTACTAAGAAATATAGGAACTTCCTGTCTCAGAACAGGAAGATCAGGAGATTTAAGGGCACGGAGGTAGTAGGTAAGTAGGGAGAAAAATAAAAAAATAAATAAATAAACAGGGGAAAAGTAAGTATGCAAAACAAAAGTTAAGGGGCCAGAAATAAGACATGATGGGAGTGGTGCAATGCAGTGGCTGTGGAGCAGCAGTCTTCTGGGAGACATTTTGGAGGATGCAGTTTTGTCCCATATGTAGGCACCTCTCTGTGCTGATGGAGGAGGTTGCTCATCTCCAGACTGAGTTGGCCAGGATTTGGGGGACCTCCTCTCCCACCCAAAGACTACCAGGGCCACTGCTGTTGGCTCAGAGGTTGCCAAGAAAGAGGAGTGGATGGACCACAGTGGGTTCAGGGAGGGTGAGGGTGGTGAAACAGGGGTGCATCTCTCCAGTTGTAGCTCTCCACAATTCATATGCTGTTCTGGCAGAGTGTGGTTCCTCTATGGAGACACCCACAGTGGAGACCAAGGAGTATGCTGGGAACCTCCACAAAGGAGACCCACAGGAGGGTGGCATGGGATCTAACAGGGGAAGGAAACAACTTCTGGTGGGGGACTCCATTATTAGTAGGGTAGAACTGGGGGAGGAAGGGGAGAGGGAGGTAAGGTGCCTGCCTGACACCATGGCATAGAGAGACAAGTAGTGAATCCTCAGGATCGTGGAAGCAGCTGCATAGGGGAGGGAGCTGGATGTCATTGTCTACCTATGAACAAATGACCTGGCTGGGAGAGGGATCAGAGCAGTGCAGGAAGAGTTTGTGGAGTTGGGGAGGGGCCTTAGACAAGTAGCATGCACAGTAACCTTCTTGGAGGTGCTGCCTGTCTATAGCATGGGTAAGGCTAGGGTGCTCCACACCATGGGATTCAATCAGTGGTTGAAAAACTGGTGCAGAGCTCAGGGGTTTGGCTTCATTGGGGATTGGGGGTCCACCTGGAGTGATGCAGGCCTATACTGGTGTGATGGTCTGCATCTGTCCAGGAGGGGAACCAGAATCCTAGGTGATAGGTTTAAATGCTTCATTGGCAAGCATTTAAACTAGTCAAGGGGAGAGACACTGGAAAGGAGCAGGGAAATCCTAGCCCCCCCTAAAAAAAAATCAGGGTAGTTAGTGAGGTAAACACCAAGATAGAGACGTCAATGGATAGGGGGTCGATCCCAGTCCATTCACAGAAAAAAGGATTCTGAAAGAACTCCTAAAACTGAAGGTGGACAAAGCAATGAGGCCTGATGGGATTCACCCCAGAATTTTAAAAGAATTAAGAGGAGAACTAGTGACACCACTGACTACTCTTTTTAACAAATCATGGGAGGATGGTGTGGTACCTGAGGACTAGCGGAAGGTGGATGTGATTCCTCTTCACAAAACTGGGTGCAAGACAGAGGCAGGGAACTACAGACCTGTCAGTTTAACCTTAGTGGTAGGGAAAATGATGGAATCCCTTCTGAAGGAAAGAATTGCTGAGTATCTAGAGGCTAGAGGGGCACAGAACCCAAGGCAGCATGGATTCACAGTGGAAAGGTCACGTCAGACAAATGTAATCGATTTCTTTGACTGGGTGACCAAAGTAGTAGACCAGGGAGAGGCTGTGGACATGGCCTACCAAGGCATTTGACACAATCCCTCACAAAAGATTAATAAACAAATTAACCAGCCTGGGAGTGGGTCCCAGGGTAGTAACCTGGGTAAAACATTGGCTGGACAACAGGACACAGAAGGCAATAGTAAACGGAGTCCACTCTGAAGAAAGGGGGGTTGCTAGTGGGGTACCGCAGGGTTCAGTACTGGGTCCAGTCCTTTTTAATGTCTTTATAAGTGACATTGCAGAGGGACTGGAAGGAAAAATATGCCTCTTGCAGGATGACACAAATATCTGCAACAGGGTTGATACACAAGGGGCATGGAAAGGATGAGAAGGGACTTGGCAAGGTTGGAGGAATGGTCAGAAGTATGGCAGCTTGATTCAATGCAAAGAAGTGAAATAATGCACCTGGGAAACAAAACCAGGGAAGAGTACACAATGGGGGAGGTAGTAACAACAACAAAAATGGAAAGGGACCTGGGGGTAATAATATCAGATGACCTTAAGATTGGCAAGCAATGTGAGAAGGCAGTAGGGAGGGCTGGGGGGTACTGGGATGTATAGAGAGAGGCATCACCAGCAGAAAACAGGAAGTTGTTATCCCTCTGTACAGATATTTGGTGAGATCCCATCTGGAGTACTGCATCCAGTTCTGGAGACCCCATCTCTGCAAGGACATAGACAGGACGGAGGCAGTCCAGAGGAGGGCAACCAAAATGGTGCAGGGTCTCCAAGAGAAGCCATACAAGGAGAGACTAAACGAGCTTAATATGAATACCCTTGAGGAAAGGAGGAAGAGGAGGGGACATGATAGAAACTTTTGAGTACCTCAGTGGAATCAACAAAGTCCAAGAGGGTAGTATTTTTCAGAAAAATAGATGTGCAAAAACAAGGGGACACAATGTGAAGATGGGGGGGGGGTGTGGCTCAGGGGCAATGTGAGGAAGTATTTTTTCACAGAGATAGTGGTAGACACATGGAACCACCTTGCTGAGGAGGTTGTGAGGTCTAAAACTGTGGGAGAATTCAAGAATGCATGGGACAGATATAAGGCAATTCTTGTGGGGGGTAGGGAGAAATAGCTAGGCTGTTGGTTAACTAGGATCTGCAGCTTATCTGGTAGCTGGGGAAATGGGCAGACTAGGTGGACCAAGCAGTCCTTATCTGCCATCAAAGTCTATGTTTCTAAGTTTACAAGTGTGCATGGGTATTGTGCAATGCACGCTCGTAACACAGTAATTTTTTGTATTTTTTTCACCAGATTTGCAACATAGGCTTTTGGGGAGCCTACCTCATGAACAGTGACACTGTCGTTTCATGAATCAGTCCCAGAAGGTGATTCTGTGCAGTGACCACGAAATCACCTTTCCGGATTGAATAACAACATGACAGTGATTGAATTCATGAGGTGGTGTCCCAAGAACCCAGGCTGAAAATTTAGTGCCAAAAGTCACAAAAATGATTGCACTGTCCACCTAAGTTGAAACTCCCCCCCCCCCCATTTACGCCATTATACAGCTTACCGTCATTTCTTAAAAAAACTACATTTTTAGTAAAGCCTTTAATGATTTATGATTATTTTAATGTTGTTTTAACTATTTATTGTTTTATGTAATACTGTACAGGCGCCTTGGTTTAAGAAAGGCGCCCTATACAAATAAAAAGTGATTGATGATTGATTGATTTCTGCAGTTTATGGTCGGCTTTGAAGAGAGCAGACGTGTTACCACTCCACTGAAGATCATTGCGCCTGGCTCCAGAGGTAAGTATGGGGTGAGGGGGGGGTGTGAAGGTGGGGTATGCAGAGGGTGTGTGCGGGCTGGGGGAGGGGGCACCGAAGACAACAAGGGACTGTTTTCTGTTTTGCAGCTTAAAAAAATGAAAAAACTTTGCAGGAGGTTTTTTTTTCAAAGGGGGTGTCTTGGCACACTGGGGTGGGCTCCCAGTGTGCCACCTTTGTTTTTTTGTGAGGGGGACTGAAGCCGATGGGGATTTTCCCCCCATCAGCACACAAAACGTGTCTGTGTTTGGGGGGGCACATGATATCGAGGGGGATTGGGCACCTGGTGCCAGTCAAATTAAAAGAGAGGCACATTATGCCATTGGGGATTGGGGTCCCCCATCAGCAAACTAGGAAGAGGGCATGCCGACAGGGGGATTGAGCACCCCCGACATTGACTTTCAGGTGGCACTGTAACGCTGATATGTTTATTGAAATGTTATACCAAGCAAGGCATGCCTGCAATGACGGGTCGCTCCCTCATTGTAGCAGCGAAATTGTTTTAAGTTGGTGGCATGCTTTTCAACTGCTGTCATAGACAGAGGCTCTTTAACTCATGCCACAGAGCCCAGCCCAAAAAAGCAGTGGTGCCATTGGCCACAACCCGACCACACCTTCAAAACCTGCTATTCCAAGCTACCACAATATGTTTCTTGCATGTGCGCAAGACAACTTAAAAAGGGAAAATTGAAGAAGTTTTGGCAGTCAATTGAAGCAGCATGTCTCCAAGGAGGCTGATGTGTGCTGGTTGATGGCAGGAAAAGAACTGAGGAGCGCGCAGAGCTGCCCTGATATATATATGTAATCAAGTTAATCTTTTGCCTGTGCTGCATATTTAATCCCCTCTCTCTCATTCTCCCAGAGAGACCACCCCCTCCCTGAGGAGACCGAGGTCGCGGAGGGCCTGCTCAGAGCTCCTCCTGCCCGCAGAAGCCCCGAACCCGAGACACACCAGGTAATTTCTACCTTGATCCAGGCTGCTGCCACACCGCTGGCCATCTGGTGCCTTTTCTGAAACGCCACAAGCTCCCCTGCTCAGCGCATGAATCCCGGCCAGAGTAGCACCTCGAGTTGCTGCCCAGGCTCAAACAGAGCAGAACTGTTACTTTTGTGCCTGATTTTGAAACTTTTAAAATGAACCAGCTAAAACTATTTGCATTTGCCTGTAACTGTATTTAAAAGCTTAGAGTCACTGCAAGCCCAGGACCTGTGTTCTATCTGAAATCCCCTGTGCAAATCTCACTGGGGACTGTTTGTTAATTTGTAAAGTGCATTTCCAGTTGTAACTGAATTACCCCCCTGTGAAAAACTCATTTGGGGACTGTTTAACTTCTAAGTGCATTTCCAGTGTGCAGAATTTCAGTTTTCCCTGCTAGTAATCACCTTCTTTTTTGAATCACAATAGAACCTGATAGCCCACAGCCCATTTGAACCAGCTAAAACTATTTGCTTTTGCCTGTAACTGTATTTAAAAGCTTAGAGTCACTGCAAGCCCAGGACCTGTGTTCTATCTGAAATCCCCCCCTGTGCAAATCTCACTGGGGACTGTTTGTTAATTTGTAAAGTGCATTTCCAGTTGTAACTGAATTACCCCCCTGTGAAAACTCATTTGGGGACTGTTTAACTTCTAAGTGCATTTCCAGTGTGCAGAATTTCAGTTTGCCCTGCTAGTAATCACCTTCTTTTTTGAATCACAATAGTACCTGATAGCCCACAGCCCATTTGAACCAGCTAAAACTATTTGCATTTGCCTGTAACTGTATTTAAAAACTGAGAGTCACTGCACACGTGACACACCAGGTAATTTCTACCTTGATCTTTTTTTTTTTTTTTGACACCCAACTTCTCCATTAGCTCCTTATATTGTTTTGCCACTAGAGGGAGCCTGATTAAGTTTGAACAATTTGCTCCCAATACCTCACTTGTCACATTTTACTGCTCTCTAGTAGCTGTTTTCACTTGGTGATCACCCCCTCATCACCCCCTCTCCAATCGTCGAAAGCTATCCCGCCATTGTGCACTCCCCAGATCAGCCCTCCTCCTCCTGCTCCTGTCAGGCAATGTCCACCCCAATCCCGGGCCTGGCAGCACTGGTCCTCTCCCTGAAATCTCCTGGGCTGCGCATTGCTTCTATGAACATCTGTAGCCTCCTGAAAAACTGGACTCTCTACACTGCTGGGTGGCCTTCATAAACCTGATGTTGTTGCCCTGGTTGAAACCTGGCTGTCTCCCTCCTCCTAACTCTCATGTCTCTCTCCCGGCTACACTCTCCACCGGTTGGACCATGTCGGCAGGAGGTGGGGCTGTGTCTTCTATTTGAAGGATTCTCTCATGGGACTACCACTCCCCGCTGACCTCGACCATAAGGCCCAGGCACTTACTCTAAAGCTGTCCCTGACCCAGCTAGAGGCCCATTATTCCTAACACGTAGCCTACATACCCCCAGGAACCAATCCCAGGCCCTGGGCCACTAATTGACTACCTCACCTCCCTACCCAACTCGTCGGACCAAATCTTGGTGGCGCTTGAATATAAACTGGCTCTGCCCTTGTCCTCCTCCCACCGTGAGGCTTTCGATTCAATTGACCTAACTCAACTGGTCACACAGCCTACTAGAAAAACCCTGGGGGAGCAAGCACTCTCCTGGATGTGGTCCTCACCAACAGGCCAATCCGCATCCACAACATCCAAATCCTCCCTGACTGCCTCAGTGACCACTCCCTGTGCTTTTCAACTGGAACCCCTCGGCCTCATCCCGGTCAAAACCACTCTCTGGAAGGCTTAGGCCTGGGAGACTCATAGGCTATCAAAGCTTCGCCCTGCCCACACTGATTGGTTCCCTCTGACGAGGGCAACCAACATTGACTTGGCCCTGGCCTTCTTTGTAAGCACTTTCAACTTTGCCTGTGATATCTTTGCTCCCATAACTGCTAGGAGGTCCAAAGTGAAACATGCCCCTTGGATCACCCCTGCCCTACTGTGGCAACTAAAGCAACGCGACAATCTTTGGCACCTTGCTGTTGCTACTGGCCATTCAGCTGACAGGCAGTCCTATGCTGCCGCCCGCAACCAGTGCACCTGGGCCATCCGTAAAGCAAAAGCGGAATACTACCAAGCCTCTCTTACCTCCTCCTGGGGGAACCCCAGGTGCTTCTGGGACAACATCAAGCAACTGAATGGTCACTCCCAGTCCCCTCTCCTTCTCTTCTCAACATCAATGGTACCATCTCCACTGACCCTGCCCTCATTGCCACCCACCTCAATAACTCCTTTACCGACCTTAGCTCAGTACTTCCTGTAACTTTTTCAGTCCACCTCCTCCATCTGTACCACCACCCATTGCCGCCTCTCTTCCACCTGCATCGTGTCACCATGCAAGAAGCTAGGCCTTACTTGCTAAAAGCCCTAAAAGGTAACACCATCGGAATGACTCACTTGATCCCTGCCTTTTACGTCCAGGTCCTGGATCAGGTCCTCTCACCTATTACGTGCATTTTCAACAAATCACTCTGTCTCGGACAATTCCTCTGCCTGGAAGATTGCCACAGTTACCCCTGTCCATAAAAGGTGGTGACAGGACTCTTCCGGGTAACGACCATCTCAATCTCTCCCCCTCTCTAAGGCGTTAGAGAGAAATTGTGGCGTCAAGTCTCTGACTACCTCTGTAAGTACAATGTTCTCTGCCCTGAACAACACGGGTTCAGAGCAGGTCATAGTACCAATACAGCACTCCTGGAATTTTCAAACTTCCTCCATGCCTCCTTGGACTCTGGTGCCCTGGCTGGTGCTATATTCATTGACCTGTCTAAAGCATTCGATACCGTTTCACATCCTCTTTTGCTCTCCACCCTCGACTCTAATAGGCTTTGCCTCGGGACCTGTTTCCTGGTGTGCCAGCTATCTCTCCACCCGCTCCCAATGTGTGAAAGTCAAGGTGCTCTCTCTGAAACATGCCCCATTCGCTCTGGGGTGCCGCAGGGCTCAATTCTTGGACCCCTACTATTCTCACTCTTTCTTAACTCCCTACCCAGCAGTTGTACGGGTAAGCTGCTTCTCTATGCTGATGATGCTGTTCTCGTTGCCTCCCACAATGACCCCATGCTGCTACAGAACTCCCTCCAACTAGTCTTTGACTCTGCAGCTACCTGGTTCACTAAGCACTGACTTGTTATCAACCTTAAGAAAACAAAAATGATGCTCTTCTCCCACCCCCAAAATAAGTACAGCAAGTTTCCCTTAGCTGTCCACTCCACACCCAATCTCGTCATTGACCAGGTGCAGTCCTATAAATATCTTGGTATAACCTTTGACCCTGCACTTTCATTCCATGGACATATATCTGCCTTAAATTCTGTCACCAACTCACGGCTAGGCATTCTTTACTGGCACAAGAAATGCCTCCCTCCTGATGCCCTCCGCCTGGCTGTCTCCTCCTCTGTCATGTCTCTCATTGACTATGGCCTTCCGGTCTATGGCTCAGCAGATCAGACTGCCCTCAACAAGGTTCACCTCACAGTTAATAAGGCCTGCAGACTTATCACTGGTGCTCCCAGACTCACTCACACATGTGAGCTGTACACCCTGGCTACCCTACTCCAACCTGGAAGAGTGACTCATGTATCAGACATGCCAGCTCACCTTTAAAGCCTAAGTAGCCCTATCCCCCATAGGCCTATCCAACTCCATTCAGTACTGCACCGACCCTGATCACGTGCAGCTGTCAAGAGCTACCCTAGTTATTCCGAGAGCCAGGACCTCCCAAGGTCAGAGGGCATTCCCCTACAGTCGCCCCACTGGTATAATCCCTCCCTGCCAGTGTCTCAAACTCACTAACCTTAGCTTGCTTTAAGCCCAGGCTCAGAAACTTCCTGCTTAGCTCTGCAAATGCAACTGCCGCTAGCCTGGTGTAAAAAAAAATATATATATATACTCTGTTGACAATGCTCACTGGAGCTCCCCCCCTTCCTTTCCTATGAATTCCTCCTCCCCCTATCTCCTCCCTTCTACCCCCCACCAGCTCTCCCCGACCATAATTTTTGCATCTTTTGTTATCTTTTGCTTCATTGGAGATTGTATTCTATTGTAACAAAATTGTAATTGAACTGTAACTTTTTGTTTGTAAGTACTGTGTCCCTTGTACTACTGTTCTGATGTCCTCTTTGTGACGAAGGTACCTTTGTAAATGAGCCTCTGACTCAAAGGTTTCTAAACTGATGTTTAACTAAATAAAAAATAAATAAATATATATATATATATATACATATATATATATATATATAGAGAGAGAGAGAGAGAGAGAGGAGTGGCAATGTTGGCTGGCATTGTCATCATGGGTGGCCCAGTACGCTGCTAGTTAAAAAATTTACATGGGGTCCTAGTGCCTGAGGGTTATAGTTCCCAAGGTGTGACTTGCTGGTAGAGAAAACCTCGATGAAGATCATCCACTTACATAAGGTAATCTACACAGACATGGATGAACATCAAATTGCTTAAATTGTCTAGGAAGTCAGACCCGATGGAGAATGAGTTTGAAAGCCTCATCCTTATCATCATGCATAGGAAACATGTTGGACTTTTGTGAAAGAAATCCTCTGTGAATCAAAAAGTCAGACAAGGTCGGAGGGGTACTGGCTTCTGCCAAGGAGCGTAAAGCTTATATTGTTTTGCAAGTTCATTTACTGTGTCTTCTTCCCCACAAAATAAGGGGAAAAGAAATTTTCTTCTCCACAATGGGAGTGGCTTGTGGTCTTTTGTTCCAGGGGATTTTGGTTTGCCTGGTGCACCCAACAAAAGAGAATGCAACAGAAGGTCACTTTGAACTACCTCTTTTTATTTGAAAAGCACTCACTAATCATTCAAGGGAGATCTGCCTGAAGTGAGTTGCTGCTCTCACAGAGACTGTACTCAGTAATGGACTTCCATGTTTGCCTAACAACACCAATGGTTTTATATTTTGGGAAAATAATAATAATAAGCAAAAGTATTTTTTGAGATTATGGTGTGTGTGTGTTTGAACGCAAGCATGTGTGTTCTTTTCTTCTGTTGGACCTCAACCTTGTGTCTCTAGGAGAAGCAGAAGGAATGGGGAGAAAGAGGATAAAAGGAAGAGAAGCCAAAGACATTGTGAAAGTGATGACTGCTGCAGGGCACCTGGATATGTTCAGGCCCTTAAGCATTTAATTTCTTTATTTTAAGTGTGCTAATGTTTTGAGAACAAGTAAAGTGGTGTTGTGTTAGGGAGTGAGTAGTTAGTATGTGCCCTGCTTCTACTACAGTTACGGCTTACTATATGTTTATGTGGTCTCATGTCATTGGTGCCCAAGAGTATGGCTTAAGGTGCCCCTGGTCCACTTCGCCTCTGCCCTATGATGGCAAGATGACTGGTGTTAGTGTAGAACTGGTATTCATGGTGTAAGGCAGGCACTCTCCTGAATGAGATGCCATCATATATCCCTAGACACAGGAATGTGACCTGGCTCTTACAGAACTATTTATCTAAAATGACAATAGTTTCATAATTCATACATTTACACACACTTCATTAAAAACACAAGTCACTTTCTAACAGACAGCAAATCATTAACACTTACTATACATTGAAAAACAAAATAAGTCATCCTACAAAACAGTGCCAGCAGAAGTAGGAGTAGTGAACCATCTGTGCTCTGTTAATTCTCGTAAACTTTTCCTGGCTACATTATAGCTTGTCCATATTCCTAATTGGGCAAACAGCAACATGAAAAACACTTAAAGTTGACCAGTAAGGGTAAATAAGAGCAGCTGCCTTTTAAACTTCACTTACCCTGACTGCCCAGGTCTCTAAGTAATAGTACTAGTAGTAGTGGTAGTAGTAAAAGTAGTAGCAGTAGTAAAACATTTATTCATTCATAAAAATGAATTGGAAAACTCATGTAAGACATGTTCATTTTCAATGAGGTCCTTAGTGCGTAAAGTTCCAGCCACAATATTTAATGACAATCAACAGCTGATAACATTTAATAAGAGCAGTACAATAAATACTATACCATACAATACATATATATATATATATATATATATATATATATATATTAACCCTTGGTCACATATAAACTTTAAAATAATTACTATAACTGATCTTATGGACAAACAGTAGAAAACTATAATGTCATATATAAACTACTAATAATTCAAGGTAATAAGTGTGTTAATGTTTAAGAACAAGTAAAGTAGTGTTGTGTAATGTAAGTAAGTAATGTACTAGCACAGTTTTATACATTGTCTTCTTGCACTTTATTTTTGCAGGACTTAGGCAAATGCAGAAACAAAATTGGCACACTCTGGAGCCAGATCTAGTGGCAGCAAAGGTTGTGGGCGAAACCTTTATGTCGACCGCATTTGTGGTTGGCATAAAGGTGGTCATTGTCTCTCATGTTTGAAGCCCCCTGAACCCCCCCAAACAGGGGACTGTGCCCCCGCACCCCCATTAAAATAATCAACTCTGAGTTGGAGCTGATTAGGGGGTGGGGTACAAGACCCCCAGAAGTCAGTTCCGGGGTCCGGCGCCAACACTACAGCAACCTGGCGCTGTTGTTGCTCTAGTGTCAGTTGCTGTCAACATTATTTGGAGACCAGAATGACCAAGGTAAATGCTGTTTGAGGGGCTGCCGGCTCCCATTTAACCTTGCCAATCACTTTTAACAGAGACAACATGAGCAACAACTCACTTGTCTGTGACTCTTAACGGTAGTTTTAATAATCTGGATGTAAAAATATAGGATATTACCCACTCACAGCCTTTGTATAGGAAATGACTGTTTCTTGACCTTAAATTACCCTTCCATCTTAGCCAAGTAAATGTTTCACCTGCCTTTGTTGCAGTTCTAAACTATTCTCCAGAGAGCCCCTGAAAGTCATATGAGCGTTCAGTTTCATGTAAGAGCATGGGAAACTAAATAAGCATTTAAGCAAAGCAACAAACTAACAAGCTATTTTGGGGATTCTTTATTAAATTAAAGAATTCCAATATACATTTATGGAAAATGTTACATTTTCCCATTGACTAAATCTCTCCTAGCATTTAAGTCCCCTGGGAATGGGCCTAAATTTTTAGTTGATGGTTTTGAAATGCATGACGATCAAATTACATAGGTTTATCCAGAGGCTTACCTTTTGTTTGAGCGAGGAGCTGTTTTGCAGCTGTGGAATAATCAGTTTTAATCGAAAATCCGTTCCTGGAAAGGCACTTAATCTACATCTCATTGACACTGACTCTGTGTTACAGATTTGTGTAAAGTCAGTCCAGCTGCCATTCATTCTCTTACATTACTGTATTTGAAAAAGAACACTTCTTTAAAAAAGATTTCATAATCACAAAAATGTAACTGTATCCATATGCACCATTTCAGAACTGATCTTATTTATCCCAGTAAATCATATAACCTCCTTAGCCACTGAGCCCTGCTGTACCTTGGTTCCACCAGTCTCTGCCATGTTCTTGTTTGTGCACTCATTTCTTTGGTGGTACTAGGCAGAGCCACAAGCAGAATAAGCATGTCTACATGCTGTTATCCATCATTAGCATCTGTTAGAGAAGCTACCTCTTCCTTGGGAAGGCATTGAGTTGGACCACTGACAAAACTGTAACATCCATCACTGGGGGAACCTCTCAAATCTTGAGAAGAGATTGTTGAAAAGACTAGTGCTTGTTGTGTTTCTTTGAAAACTGCTTTTTATTATCTAGATCACCCTTTTATTTTCAGATGATTTGTGCAAACTGATCAAACTCTGAAAACATTTTAAAGTATTTCCTAATGTTGTCAATAGTAGGTTCACCTGCATCTTAGTGGTAAACTGGGTCTGTGATAGCCACACAATCCTACATGTCCCTTTGGCCAGAGAAGACATATACTGACTGTCAGATATGGATGCTGAGGATACTTGCAATTCCTCTGACCATTCCCCTTCCTCTACTTCCAACTAGGAACCCAAGAGTTCAGCAGCATTCTGAGGTTCCATAGGATTATCTTTGCAGTTGGAGTCTTTCAGATTATCTGGCTGAGCAGGAGCTCCCAGCTTGAATATAGCTGAGGTTTATTGCCTGTCAAGGAGAGCATCTTTCTTACCCAAGTATAATTAATCATGCCCCGTTACAATCCCCAGAGGGAGAAATGACTTGCAGTTCAGGTGTTTTAGTTAACTAACTCTTTGGAGTCCTAGGCAAATGTTTTTTTCTGTGACATTTTATTTATTTATTTATATACGTATGTATGTATGTATGTTTGTATGTATGTATGCATTCATTTGAAATGACTCCAACTGGGATAAACTCATCAGATGCAGAATCTTATTTTCATTGGGATCCCAGGGAGGATAGCAGCAGTCAACAGATTAACATAGTCCAGCAGAAATACTTACATACAGGTTAAGATATACATAGGAAAAAAAAAACAATTCGTGAACCTAAGTAAATCCAAACAGTAATCAAAGAAATAGGGACATTTTAAACATATTTTACTTAGGCTTCACTAAGGTGCAAGAGTTCTTCATGTAGGAGGACCAGCAGCCTTGCACGAGAGCACATAGTGACTGCCCCTCTGTTTACCCTGCTCCTGCCGAGGGTGGGTGGTAACTTGTAAATCAAGATTATAAATGTAATTTATTTTACTGGCTGGGATTGTAGCCTACAGTATGCGTTTTTATGTTTGCTTGCACACATGTGCAAGAAACATTGTACCATCATCCGAGTTTTCGAAGGTGTGGCAGCCCTCTTCCAATTCAGTCAGTGTGTTTGCAGACACGGCCGCAGTTCTCCAATGGCTGCTGGAGCTGTCTATGACAGCAGTCAAAATGCAGTGGAGTACAGTTGAAAGGGGAGCTACGCTCAGTGAGCAGTGATAAGATATCGCCTGCTCATGCACGCCTCCCACATACACACATACCCACGCATACTGCGTGCTACAATTTCCACATACACTGTATAGCTGACGGGTGCCCAATCCCCATCGGCTGTGCTGAACCCCCAAACAGAGTTTCACATGCCACGCTGGGTGCCCACCCCAGCGCATACATTAACTATAGCTGACGGGGTGCCCGTCCCAGTCGGCTCCATGCCCCCCAAACAGCTGTCCTTGTGCCCGCTGGGAGCCCACCCCAGCATGGCAAACATCTCAGGCATCGTCCTTTTAAAAAAACAAAATCCTGAAACACAAAAACGGTCCCTCGCTGTCTCTGCCCTCACCCGCACCCACCCACGCGCACCTGCCTCCCCACCCCCTCACCCCATACTTACCTCCGGACTCTGGTGCGATAATCTTGTTGGACCGGGAACACGTCTGCACTCTTCAAAGCCAACCGCAAACTGAGGAAATGCCGGTAAGCTGTATAATGGGATAGATATGGTTTTTTCAACTTTGCTGCATATCTCAGGCATTTTTTTGGAATTTTTGCACCAAATTTTCAACATGGGGTATTTGGGACCCCTTTTCATGAATGTTCTCACTGTCATGGCGTTAATCGGGCCCAAGGGTGATTTTGCAGTTACTGCACGAAAACACCTTTTAGGACTGAGTAATGAAATTACACTGTCACTGTTCATAAGGTGGGCTCTCAAAAAGCCTATGTTAAAAATTTGGTGGAAAAATTCATAAAAATGACTGTTTTACGAGAGTGTGTTGAGCAGTTCCTACTTGCACTTCGTAAGTTCTAGCGACTTTCAATATTTCACTCACATTTCAACATTGCCATTTTATTACACTTCCTTATGAGCAATACAGCTGTCATTTTTCACATCTTGCCCAAAATGTGTTTCCGTCCATGTAGCGCACAATGGTGCAGTCGGTGTGCGAAATCAATGTATGGGACATTGTAAGAAAATCACAGTGACACTGTTCATGAGCAGAGGTCTTAAAATGGCCATATTGAAAATTTGGTGAAAAAATTCGTAGGAATGACTGTTTTACGAGCGTGCATTGCGCAGTTCCTAAGCACGCTCGTAAGTTTGCGAATTTTCAAAATTTTCACTCCAGATTTTCAACATTGCCATTTTATTACACTTCCTTATGAACAGTACAGCTGCCATTTTTCACATGTCGCCCGAAATGTGTTTCCGCACATGTAGCGCACAATGGTGCAGTCGGTGTGCGAAAGCAATGTTTGGGACAGATTAAGAAAATCACAGTTACACTGTTCATGAGCAGAGGTCTTAAAATGGCTATGTTGAAAATTTGGTGACAAAAGTCCTTAAAATGACTGTGTTACGAGTGAGCATTGCACAGATTCCACGCACCCTCGTAAGTTCATGACTTTGTAATATTTTCAGTCCAGATTTTCATCAGTGGCATTTTTCCACACTTTCTTATGAACAGTACAACTGTCATTTTTCACAACATGGCCGAAATGTGTTTTCACACTTTCAGCGCGGAGATGCGTGGTAGCTGTGGGAAATCATTGTTCGGGACAGATAAAGAAAATCACAGTGACACTGTTAATGATCGGAGGTCCCAAAATGCCTGTGTTGACAATCTGCTGTAAAAAATCCCCAAACTAATTACATAAAGGGTGTGCGTTGCACAGTTTCTATGCACGCTCATGACTTCACCAGTTTTTTTAATATTTTTACTGCAGATTTGCAACATTGCCATTTTTTACACCTCCCCATGAACAGTACAGCTGTCATTTTTCACATCCTGTTCGGAATGTGTTTTTGCACCCATGGTGCTAAATGTCGTAGTTACTGTGCATAAGCAGCTTTCGGCTAACAAACTGATATTGCCACTGTTCATGAGGTGGGGGTCACAAAAAAACCATGTTGAAAATTTGGAGTGAAAATACCAACGAATGCCTGAGGTGTTAGGGTTTCCAACCGTAACGCCCCACCCTGTAGAGAATGACAGGCATCAGGGGTGTGACTTGGGATTCTTGCCTGTAATGCTCATACCATTCCACACCCTGCAGCCAGTGAGAGGCATCGAGGTATGCCTTGGACTCTTCGGCCCCAAAGTTCACCCCATTCTCCTATACCGCACCCATCTCACCATATTTCCTGATGGAATGGGGTGCACATAAGGGCAAAAGACCCCAAGACACACCGTGATACTTGTCAGTGTCTGCAGGGTAGGGTGTGGTAAAATGGCGTGGCCGTTATGCCTGACGACCCAAAGGCACACCCCAATGCCTGTCACTCTCCGCAGGGTGGTGGTGGGGTTGGTTTCAGTTCAGTACTTCACTGCCATTCCTATTATGCAGCTCTGTAACTTCTACACTACCAATGCCAATGCCAGCAAGCAAACATTCGGCATTGACAAATGCTTGTATTTTATTTGATTTGATTGTGGGCATACTTGCAGTTGTGAAACCTGAAGTACTGACTCTCACTTCTGGGTTTCTGCAGCATAAACAGCACACTCGTGTGAGTGGAGGTGAGCAGTGACATAGACTGTGTCTTCCAGTGTCCCCAGGAAGAGCCAGGAGCCAGGGACCCTGCCAGATTAAGGTCAGAATCTTGATAGAATGAAGAGTCCATTTCTCTCCTAATGAAGTGGCTTTGCTATACTCATTTAATATATGGGTAACTGTGGGCCTACTGTAGTTGAAGAGGGAGAAGGAACATTTCAAAGAAGCTGCCTTTCTTGATAGTATCTAACAGTGTATTAAAATAAGGTGGATATATCAGAGGAACTGGTCACCTTAACAAATGGTTGTGTGGACTGCGGGTATCAAATGTGCAGAATTTAAAAAATTCCACTTAGAACCCACTGTGTTTTTTAACAGTGCACAGAGTTTTGAGACTAGGCTCGAGAGACAGCTAAAGGGTCAAGGCATTTTAGGTTCCTGTGGTTAGGATGCCAGGTAGGTCAACATGATGGGATGCATGGTCTGGTTTCATCTCACTGCACCTTTATGCCTGTGTATCTAAAGTAAGTCATTATCCTGGTAATGTATCCTTATCGGACCTGAAACATCTATATATCTATGTAGGCTCAATTTACCTGTCACAGTTCTGTATCATTGTAACTATAAAAATATGTCAAAAGTCTATCAATCCACCATATTTTTTTGAGGGGATCAGTTTTCATTTGTAACCCCTTTTGATCATATTTTGTCCATGATGTGATCCTTTGTTTCTTGGTTTCTGGTTGGGTGGGGGCATTCTACTAAGTCCCCAGTGAATCCTCAACCCAAAGTGGCTTCTGCCAGAGCAGGAAATGGAGGCAGGGATTGATAGTACTCCATAGCCTCCGACTGGCCCTTGAAATAACTTCCACTAGAGCAGTGAGAGAGAAGATGGGGTGGTGTTTCCATGGCATGGAGGCATGGCCACTGAGTCCAGAAGCCAGACATGAACCCAAATCTCCCAGGAAGTAGGAGCACTGGGTCAGAAGGAGATTCAAAATTAATCGGTGTGTGAGAAGTCTTTTATAATAATGATTGCAACCAAAATGTGGCAAGGGAGAAGCATCGGTGACTTCAACCACTCATCCAAATCTGGATCTGAACCATGGTGGAGACAAGGTGGGAGTGGGGCTCTGCTGACCCCACCAGGCAGGTGGTAAGCCATGGTAAGTTGGACAAGGCCAGGGAGAAACAATTTGATGGGCCTTACAGTCTGGCAAGAAGGGGACCTTGTCAGCTACAAGGGAGCATAAAAAGAAAAAAAAAGACATGCACAGGCTAGATGCAGCCACCATATATGTATGTATGTATGTGTCTGTCTGTCTAATCTATCTATCTATCTATCTATCTATCTATCTATCTATCTATCTATCTATCTATCTATCTACCGATTTCATTTCATTTTATTTATTGTACTGGAAAACCTTAAGGGGCAAAAACTTGTTTTCATAAATGCTCAGTACTGTGTCCTCCTTTCTTAACACAACTAATCTGTCTGTCATCTATCTATACCACCCTCTACTGTATGGTATGTCTGTCAGTCTGTCTATCTGTCCCAGCAGTGGTCAAAGTCCAGGCAGACTGAACCTTAAGTACGCAAGTCAATTCTATGCCATCTCATATTGTTTCCCTAAACTCTGGTCTTCTTTCCCCGTGTCCATCCACTCTGCCTCTTCTCCTTTCAATCTCTTCTTCATGACTTTACAACTCCCCCTGCAACTGTCCCTGACACCATACCTTAGCTGCCTCCCCACTCCACTCATTGCCCCATCCCTGTTTTGCTCTTGATTCCCCCTACCCTTACACCCCCATAGAGTTATTTCATTATGCCTGCCCAAGCTCAGTTTTTATCTGCCGTAAGAACCTTGCTGTACTTTTTTACCGTGCACTGATTATTTAATTTGCAGATCTGTAACATATTGCTCCTTGTTCCCTTTTGATGTACTATATTGCTTGCATTGACTATTGTTTATATAGATATTTGTTATTGTACTATCAGTTTTTTATCGTTATTGTACCACTTCCCTTCCCCTCCCCCTTCCCCCAAGGATGCATCTGTAAATGGGTTGCTATCAGCCCCATATGTCTTTTCTCATAAAACTTTCAAAATCAATCAATCAATGAGTAAATAAATAAATAAATATCAGAATCACATAGTCTTTCCTGAGCTTGTCTGTTGAATTTCTATGTGAAATAGCGTGATTTGTTGTTTGCTGGACAGGAGTTGTATTTCACTGATGCTGCAAGTAAAGCAAAAATGTGATCTGACATACTGAACCATTATAGATATGTAAAACTGCAATTGCAAGGGAGTGGATAACATCCAGGCATCTAGTACACAGTTTAGTAATCATGGACACAGGCTGACATGTTAGTATTATTCAGTCTCTGAGGTCATAGCTGCCCATATTGTTTCTGTCTGGGCTACCACAAAAAGTAAAACTTGGATATTTAAAAGATTATCATAAAAATCTAGAAATTACAAAAAGAAGATCCACAAACCACAACAAGAATGGACCCAGAAGATCCATATACTTCACATTTTGGAGGAGGCAAATAGGCTCAGCACAACTGTGCTCCTGGTTAAATACCTCTTTGCTCTTCCTCTCTGACCACAAGCCATCCACCTCTTGGAACACTACCTGCCTGCCTAGCCCCTAAAAACATAGAATTTGTCAGCAGAAAAGTACTGTTTGACTCCCCCAGTCTGCCCAGATGGTCCCTGCTTAGTCTGTCTCCACAGACACTAATTGGTTTCCGGGAACCATAGAATCATAGAAGCTTGACACAGAAAAGGACCCTTCTGGCCCATCTAGACTGCCCATCCCTCCCCTTTCACATACTCCCCTCCCTGCCTGCCCCCCCGTGCCCCCAATATTCTTCCCCACATGCCTGTCCCATGCCCTCTTAAATTCCTCCACCATTTTAGCCAGCTGCACTCCATCTGGCAGTCTTTTCCAGAGCTCCACCACCCTCTCTGTGAAGAAGCGCCCCCTCACATTGCCCCGTATCTATTTCCTTGCAATCTGAGGCTGTGCCATCTAGTTCTGGCTCCCTCCTTCCTCTTTAGCAGACCCCCTTCTCCTACTTTATTGAGACCCTTTTTATATTTAAAGGTTTCTGTCATGTTCCCCCCTTTCCCTCCTTGTTTCCAACATGTACAGATTCAGCTCTCTGCAACTCTGCTCGCATGTCTTCTCCGTACACCATCTTTGTTTCCCTTCTCTGAACCCTATCCAATGCATCTATATCCTTGTGGAGGTGTGGTCTTCAGAACTGAACCCTGTGCTATAGCTGCGGCCTCACCATAGCTTTGTAGAGGGGCATTATTAACTCCCTCCTTCTGCTAGTAATGTCCCTTCCTATGCATGCCAACATTCCATTGGCCCTTCCCACCGCCCTGCTACATTGGAACCCTACTTTAAGGTTTGAGGAGACTATGATCCCTAGATCCCATTCCTGTTCAAATTTTTTGATTTCCTCCCTACCCAGTTTGTACCCTGCATGCATGCTTTTACTCCCTAGGTGCATCACAGCACACTTCTTGGCATTAAATTTCACCTGCTACTTCCCAGCCTACTCCTCGAGCGTCTTAAGGTCCTTTCTCATGTCCTCCACCCCTTCCTGGGTGT
Organism: Neoceratodus forsteri; assembly: GCA_016271365.2. NCBI lineage: Eukaryota > Metazoa > Chordata > Ceratodontiformes > Ceratodontidae > Neoceratodus > Neoceratodus forsteri. The sequence goes on from CM057452.1 coordinate 464,777,959, forward strand.
CTACCCTACTGCAGATTTTGGCAAATAGGCACAGTCTCCCTCTCAAACCTTCCACAATATCCCTGATGTAGATGTTGAAGAGGAGCGGACCCAGAACTGACCCCTGTGACACCCCACTCCTTACCATTGCCATCTCGGAGTTCACTCCATTTAGTACCACTCTCTGAGTTCTCCCTGCTAGCCATGGCTCCACCCAGCTTGCTATTTTCCCTCCCAACCCCATGCTTTTCATTTTGCTCACCAAACTCCTGTGGGGGATGGTGTTGAAAGCCTTGCTGAAGTCCAGATAGGCCACGTCCACTGCCCCTCCCTGATTGAATACCTGAGTCACCCAATCAAAGGACTCAATTAAGTTGGTCTGGCATGCTTTCCCCTTGGTGAAGCTATGCTGTCTGCTGTCCTGCAAGCCACACTCCTCCAGGTAATCCACCACCCTCTCCTTGATTAATGCCTCCATTACTTTCCCCACCACAGATGTGAGGCTGACTGGGTTGTAGTTCTCCTTCAGTTCCCTGCTAACCCCCTTGTGCAAGGGCACCACATCTGCCCTCCAGTCCTCTGGCACCCTCCCCGTATTCAGGGACAGGTTGAAAAGCCTTGACAAGGACATGGCCAGCTCTTCCTTCTATTCCCTGATCACTCTGTGGTGTATCCCATCAGGCCCCATCGCTTTGTCCACCCTTAGTCTGTCTAGCTCCACCCTGACCCTATCCACAGTGAACGGGCTCTGATCCACCCATTTGTCCTCCCTCACCTTAGACTTTAGCACCAGACCCCTGCCTTCCTCCTCCTCCATGAATACTTATTTAATGCCTCTGCCTTTATGTAGTCCTGCTCCAAGCTTGTCCCTCCTTTCCCCCTCAGACTAGCAATCCCCTGCTCTGTCCTGCTCCTCTCCCTCATATATCTGAAAAATGTTTTATCCCCCTCTTGGCATTTTTGGCTATTTTCTCCTCAGTGGCTGCTTTTGCCCTTCTGATCTCCCTCCCTGCCAACCTCCTCTTCTCCGTGTATTCCTCCCTCTTTTCCTCTCTGAGTGTCCTCTTAAATTTTCTGAAAGCCCTCCTCCTTTTCCTGGCTGCCCCCACCACATCCCTAATGAACCAGAGTGGTCTCCTTCCCATCTTGCTCTTCCTGACCTTGTTTATGCACATTTCCACTGCTTCCTGAACCCCTTCCCTGATAGTTTCCCATAATTCCTCCACTATTCCTATATTCACTGTACCTTCCATTTTTTCCCCTATCTTTCTCATCTTATCAAAGTCTGTGTGTCTGAAGTCCGTGACTGTAGTACTGGATTTACTTGTCTCCCTCCCTGTCTTGACCCTGAACTGTACCATGCTGTGGTTGCTGTTGCCCAAGGCTTCTCCCACCTGCACCTCCTCCACACTCTCCCCGTTAGTCCCCATACCAGGCACTTGGTTTAAATCCCAATACTGACACCGTAGTGCAGCATGAGGGGGGTACTGCACTCCTGAGGTGCCGTCTTTCGGATGAGATGTTAAACCGAGGTCCCCATCTGCCTGTTCTGGTGGTAGTTCAGGTGGATGTTAAAGATCCCATTGCACTTCTCAAAAAGAGTAGGGGAATTTTTTATTAAATTAAATCTTCAAAAGCAAAAATTTACAAGCACGTTTACATCACAGCGAAATAGAAAATAACTGGAAAGTAAAAATAAACAAATGATGTTATATCACATAAAATCATATATCAAAGAAAAAATGAAATACCAAAAAGCAAGCTCTGCGAACATACACCCTACATGTGATATTAACATGTATAATCCCACACAATAATATAAAAGGAAAACTCAACCCCCCATCACACAAACTCATAAACAGAAGCAAAAATAAGTATTACACGATGCATAGAAACAGAAATATACTCTCACCAAGGTGATATTAGTATTTACTAAACACTAGCAACATGTGGCATTACAACCCCTTAACCCACACAAACCCAATTAACAATGTTTCTGAAAAAAAAGGAAACCTTTCCACCAAGCCTGTACCTTCTGTCTGGGGTGTTGCCGTATATTCACCTCATACACCTCCTTCAGAGCTGCTTCACATAACCTACTAAAGGAAAGATATGTCATTTTTTTCTGTAGGAATATTAACCGACTCCTAGCCTGCCAAAGGTAGAAATTTAAAATTGCAAAAAAAACATTTAAAGTGGTATCCATTCCACTTGCCATAAGGCCCAAATAATTCCCTAAAACCACCTGCTCATAGGTGAGTGCTTTAAGCCAAGATAACCTCCATCTGTTTGCTAAATATAACTGTAACCCACTTGAAAAAGGACATACCAGCAGAAAATGTTCCATCATCTCTGATTTATACACTCTGGATATGAACAATTTCTTTCTTGCAGGATTTTATGTTTACTATTTCCCTTAACCCCCTATCTCCCATGTGAAACCAGCCATAGCATATCCCACATTCTGTTCTGAATTCATTTATTCATTAATTGATTCAAAACCAAATCTGGCCCTATAGTTTCTAAAATCTGGTTATACAAAGCCTTCTGTGTCTTCGACAACAGGTAAGACCTGTAAATCCCCCATTTATACAATTTCTGTAAAGAAGATCTATAACAGCCAGAAATCTGCCATCTATGATTAAACTGCAAAGGCACCTCAACCCAAATATCAAACACTGGACTAAGATTATTAAAAAGCCATGTCTTAACCAAAGAATCTGCATCTCTAACAGCCACTTGAAAGGACTCTGACCAAAATATGGTGTGAAAAAAGACCACCGGATTTATCATATTTAGACCCCCCTTTGTGTTTAGGAAGGTATGTTATTTCTCATTTTACTGGATTTAACCATGACCCCCATAACATTTGAAAAAAGATTCTCAGCAATTTTGTTTCCCACTTTAGAGGCAGTGGAAACACTGAGCTGATATATAGCAAACAAGGCACAAAAAATTGTTTGATTATGAACACTCATTTGGTCTTAGAAAATTTTCAAGTTTTCCACCTGTTTACTTTCCCTTCACAGATAAGGAGGCTACTTTCCCAGTTTTTACTGGCCATATCCCCATCTCCAAAATACACACCCAGTATTTTGATAGGGTCCTTTGAAATGGCAATTCCTCCAATCCTAAGAGTCCCTATCTCTGTGGACCCAACCCTGAGTCCCCTACACTTCTAAAAATTCAAACAGACCCGAGAGTTTACTATATCTGGTGATTTCTTGTACCATAGCCAAAACACTATCCTCATTTCTGAGAAATAAACATAAGTCATCTGCATAGGCCACCAGTTTTATTTCCTGGGGCCTATGCACACCCAAAATTCCCTGTATGTTAATATTCAATAAGATATGTCTAATCAAAGGATCCAATACAAAAGTGTATAATAGTGGGCTCAGAGGACACCCTTGCCTTACCCCTAATTTCACCGGGATCCAATTTCCCTCTTTACCTGCAATCAGACGTATAATCTCAGCATATTTGTACACCAATTTCAACCAAAAAGTTAAAGGTTCAGCGTTTCCATAAACCCTTAAAATAGAAAACAAAAAGTCATGACTTACTTTGTCGAAAGCTTTGTGCTGATCAAGAAACAACACATATCCCGGCTGACCCCGTCTGTTACAAAAATCCACCACACCTCTAATTATTGATATATGTTCCTTTATATTTCTGTCAGTAATAGAACAGGTCTACACAGGATGAATCAAATACTGTGCTACCATCCTAAGCCTTTTTTTTGTAAAATGCTAGTGAAAATCTTGAAATCAGAATTTTAAAAGACAAATTGGTCTCCAATTGTCTATATCTCTCCTATCCCCCTTTTTATATAAAAAGATAACCAACCCTTTTGAAAAATCAGGGTGTATTAAATGTTGCATTAACCAGAATTTCAACACTTTGGCTAAACAAGGAGCCATAATATTCCCCGCATATCTTATAGAAGGAATTGGAAATCCCATCCCTTCCAGGGAAGGTACAATCCTTCAATACTCTTATTATCGCTAAGATTTCCTGTGGGGTTATCTCAGCCATCAAAATCTCCTTTTCCTCAGTATCCAGACTCAGCACAACCACTCCTTCCAAATAGCATTGCATCTCAACTTGATCTATCTCCCAAGGAGAATATAAAGATGTTAAAAACTGTTCAACCTCTTGTCTTATTTCATGTGTAGAAGATAGGGTTATCCCTTGTGAGGTCCTAAGTTCCAAAAGACAGGAATTTGTTCGCTGTTCTTTACAGGCCTCACAGGAATCCCCATAAGGGATCTTTTGAGTCCCATATGAAAGTTCTGCCTGCAAAGATTTGGATCCATCATACTGCAACTTTGCCATCTGCTGTTTTATAGCTGAAATTTGCCCAGCATAATCCTGGTTAGATGTATATGTCAGTGAAACTAATTTTAACAGGTGTATTCTTAATTTAATATATTGAAAGAACCCCTCATTTGAAGACTGTTTCCCATATTTTTGGAACCATACAGTTAAATCCTGTTTAGTCTCAAACCACCAGAGCCCTAAATCCTCATATATGCCCATAACTGAAATCCTAGCCATAAAAATGGAGGTAAGATAGTATCTAACTAATTGTTCCTTCAGGAAGGAAGTATTTAGTCTCCATCTAGTGGTAATTATTGGAATAACCCCATTTATGGAAATCACAGTGTGTAACACAAGATGATCAGAACATTCTATTGGTATTACTCTAGTTGACCTCATGGAAAGCTGTTTGGAAATAAAAATGTAACCTTTTTTAGTTGTTAATATATTTTTCACAAGCATGTGAGTAACCAAGGGTGAAGAATTCATAGATTAAGCCTCTAAATCAACTATTCTTATTAGGTTCTGAAAGGCCACTGAATCACAATAAACTTTTTTCTCACCAAGTCTCCTAACAGAAGTATCCAAAATACAATTAAAGTCCCCTCCAAGGACCACCACATGTGCGGTTGCCAAAAGGGTTGCAACAGATTAAACAAAGCTACCATACACTGAAATAAATCTATATGATACATTTTGTCAAATCCCATTGACCAGCAAAGCCCACCCTGACATGATATCCACCAGTTTTTGCAATTTAAACCTGTAACCAGAGAACAAAATGCTCACCCCATCTGCTTGATCCTTTCCAAGGAACCAATATGAGGGGCCCCAAACCCAGCTGTTTTTTGGCCCTAACATTCCTGTATACGAATGCATCCATGTTTCTTGCAATAAAGACACCTCAAATTTGGATTCATGCAGTAAAGAGAACACAACTAATTGTTTCCTAAGTTTCTGATACTATGAACATTGAAGGAAACAGCTGAAAAGAAAGACGTGATAGCATTTAAATGCAAAAAAACACTATTTCCCAAAACATTTTATGAAGTTTTCTTTCAGGTTTTCTTCTTTTTCTCTTTTTTGTCCCCAGTTACTTTTTTGTGCCCGGACTGCAAGTCTGTAGTTCCTGATTTTGAGGAAACATCTGACAACCCATCCTCCTGCTCAGAGTCCCCCCAATTTTTTGGTGTAAGTACTGCAAAAGGATTGTGTATACCATTTCATCCCCTGCCATCCCAACGTTTGAAAGTCTCATACTCCTTCTTCGGGTTTCAGGATGAGACCAGGCTTCCTGTGAAGGGGGGGGGCATACTAGATACCCCAGGCTCTTCTTGTGGAGATAGATCCATTATGATTTCCTCAGTTTGTGAAGGTTTCCCCTCATCAGATCTTGGCACTTCTTGGGTCTGCCATGGTGGGTGGGGGGATCCTCTTCCTCATCAGTCACTACATTTTGGGTACCACGATCCGGACAAGAATCACGGTGACCCTTTCTATCTGGTGACTATGAGTTCTGGCTTGCAGGTTCCAATTCAGTTGTAGAAGAATCTTTTTGAGATCAAGATATTAGATAGTCAGGATCCACTGTTCTGGCTTTATTATGAGCTACCCACAGGCATTCCTGAAAAATGTGCCTATGTTCATCACACAAGTTGCACCTTGAAAAGTTCCTGCACTGAGAGCTAGTGTGAGTAAATTCCCAGCAAATCCCATAACGTATCTTATCACACACATAGGAAAGGTGCATCTGGGCCCCACATTTATAGCATGCTTTTGGCTGGCCTGAATAGAAACAGACTCCCTGATCTTTACCCCCCCAAAAAAAACTATTTGGGATGTGGGCAATCCCCTTAGCCATTTGTTGGAGCTTGATTCTGAAACGCCAACTCCCTGTCCAAAAGGCTTCTGAATCTAATAATGATTCTGGGGCACTAAGCACTTCACAGTGCTGCTGAAGCCAATGATGTATATCATAGATGTATGGTTTCATTGCAAAACTACATCCTTCCTCCACATAGGCACGTTGTACACTGGTCACTGCCCCTTGCCCGGGGTCCATCCTACTGCCATGAAACTGTCCTACACCCACACTGGTCCTAGCCCTCCACTCTGGTCTCCCCTGTCTATGCTTACCCTCACCCATTATCTTCATCGATGCTCGGCAATTTCCCGAGATGCTAGCAGACTAGAGCATTCCCTTAAAGAAATACCCCGCAGCTCCTTGAGGCTAGTCCTCCTTCTCCTAATGCTGCCAGGCAACGTGCATCTAAACCATGGCCCATTCTGCTCTAAAGCCACTAATCTGAGCAAGCCTTCATGTGCCCTCTCATTCATATCAATCAACATCTGCAGCCTCCTTCCGAAAATGGATACCCTATAGGCCTTCACCAGCCAACACTGCCCTGACATCCTGGCAGTTGTCGAAACCTGGCTCACGTCATCAGTACTGGACCATGCAATCAACCTTCCTGGCTACAATGTCTAGGCTGGATCACCTCTCCAAAGAGGCAGGGCCAGCCTCTACCTAAAAGACTCCATACAGGGGCACCACATCATTACCTCACTCCAACCCACAACTGCTCAGATACTGCCAGTGAGAATCCTCCTTGGAGCCCAAAAAAAACCCTCACTGTTTACACCATCTACATCCCTCCCAAAGAACAGGGAACTGGTCTAACAGCTGTTCTTGACTTTGTAAAGTCACTCCCACTGGACACTGAATCCATCCCCTAAGGCGGCTTCAGCGTCAACTGGACTGCGGCCGATGCTGGTGCACACAGGGATACTGTTGCTGCCGCGAACCTCACACAAATGGTTGACTCACCAACCAGGAAAAATTACAGGACTGGCACCAGCACACTCTTGGACTGGATCCTTACCAGTCACCCATCATGGATATCTAACACTAATGCCCTCCCTGACTCTCTCAGCAACCACTCCCCTGTTGGCTGCACCTGGTCAAATAAATTCATCAAACCACTGCCAAAAACTATCACCAGCAGGGTTCTACCCCATGGTCACCTTTCTCAACTCAAATCCCACCTCCTCCATCAAGACTGGTCCCCTATCTTCAATGCAACCAACATAAACACTGCCCTTGACCACTTCATAAACATCTTCACTGTGGCCTGTGACATGTATGCTCCTATTAAGAAATGCAAAGTCAACACTCAGTAACCCTTGGCTCTAAAGTGACCTCCTCAGGATGCTAAAACAAGAGACCACCTATGGAGCTGGCCAAAAGCTCTGGAAGGCAAAATGACATCCAAAACTACAAACATTACCCACAATGATTGCACCAAACCATCACCCAAACGTAAGTCCACCTACTATAAGCATGCCTCACAAACTCTGGGGGCAATGGTCGGAATTCTGAAGAACATAAAGGAACTCACCAGGAATCCACCCAAAATCCCCCCCATCAATACTCAACATCAACGGAACCACAACCTTCAACTCAAAAACCATTGCGGATACCTTTATTTATTTGCTTTTGTTAACCGGGTAAGTACACTAGACAGCCATGTGCCTATTTTCAGGTGCGACCCGGGAGAGTTACAGGTAAGACTTCATACAGGAATAATTGAGGAAGCATTAGGAATACATAGGAAGGTAGTTACATATAAATACTTCATACATAAACAACTGAGGGAGCATAAGGAATACATACAAAGATAACAGGCAATTCAGTGTAGGCACAAGAGCAAGGTAGGCATACATTGTGACGGTTGAGAAAAGAGCAGCATGTAAGGAATACTGGAACGGTTCGGGCTAGCTCTAGGGCAAAGTTGGCACAAAGTTACTACTTGCACGATTAAGGAGACAAGAAACAAAGCTAAATAACAGGCAGTTCAAGGCTGACTCTAGGACTAGGGGCATGGTGCATTAGAGAGGATGGGACAGAACGGGATAAATCTTCTGGTGAACAGTGGGAGCAAAATAAAGTAAGGTGCCTGCAGAGAGAAAGGGGGGTGCACTAGCGGTGTGTAAGTCCAGGAGTCATGGCCAGTTCCAGAAGGAGAAGTCAAGCCACTTGAGGCCACCACCATCCAGTCAGGTTGGAGGGTGGGGAGGGGTAGAGATTGGGATTCGTTGAGCAGGAGCAGGGGAGGAAGGTTTGAAAGTTCCAGAGGAGGCTTTAAAGCTTGGGTGGAGGAGGAGGACCGAGTGAGCTCAGGTAGTGAGGTCCAGAGTCTGGGGCGAAGTGTGGAAGGCTCGTCCGCTAAGGAAGCGTGTACTAGGAACCAGACATTCCAGGGGTTGATGTAGATCGTAGGTGGCAGGAAGTGGCTCCAGGTTTAAGGGGAAGGGCCAGAGCTGAAGGTGCTAGAATGGACAATGTTGTCAATGAAATTACCTAGGGCGAAGGCGATGCTTCTCAGGGAAACCCACTCCAGGCGGTTGTATAGATCCTGACGATGGGTGAGGGAGGCGCGAGAGTGCGAGCGGACACATTGTTGTAAGCCGTGGTCCCATTTGAGAGGCTGGATTTGGGGAACGGGTGCAAATGTTACAAGTCCGTAACAAAGTGATGGAGGAGCATCCTGGCTAGAGACCAGCGGGCGACAGGGTGAGCAGTTATTAGCGTAGTAAGCTAAACCAAGCTTACAATTAGTGGACTTGCAAACACTGCAAATGTGAGAGGTGAGGTCCAAACTCCTATGGATCTAAGGTGATGCCCAGGTACTTATAACGGAGGTTACCATCTTGCGGGAAGAAGGCCAGTCGACCCTTGATCAGCAAGCAAAGGGGCAGGGCAGGATTTTATTTTGTTCAAGGACCCGAACAGCATGGATTGGGTTTTGTTGGAGATTAAGGGTGAGCCTGTGGTTACTCAACCAGGTTTGAATGCGTTCGAAGTCGAAGTTCAGATGTGAGTTTATTGTAGAGATGTCCCGGGAGCTGGCCAGGAGGACGAGATCATCAGCATACATGGTGGTGTGACCATGGGCAGTGACGGATGGAAGGTCATTGATAAATAGAGAGAATAGGGTTGGACCGAGGATGGATCCTTGAGGGACCCCATTGTGGATGGGTGAGAGGTTAGAGGATGTCCAATTGAAGTAGGTGAATTGCTGACAGTTGGAGAGGTAGTTTAGGAACCAGGCGTGGGCGGAGGGGGAGAACCCAAGTGATAGGAGTTTGGAACCGAGGAGGGTGTGATCAACCCTGTCAAATGCTTTTGAAAGGTCCACAAAAATGGCACCAGTAAGGTTGCCTTGGTCAGCACTTGTCCTGATCAGAGAAGTGACTACAACAAGGCGAGTGGATGTGCTATACTCTTTCACTGAAACCGTGCTGGGCAGGTGAGAGGATGTTGTGGTCCTGGATGTATTGGGACAGCTGAGAGGCAACGGCTTTCGAGGAGTTTACTTGTGGCGGACAGAATGGCAATGGGACGTAGTTGCCAGTGTAATCTTTGGGATTTCTAGTTTGAAGACAGGAACAACCTTGGCCACTTTCCACAGGTGCGGGATGGTCCCAGTGCAAATAGAGGTGTTGAATAAATGTCAGGCCGGACTGGTAAGGAGGTGGGCCCCAGTCTGAGCAGTTTTGGTTCGAGCAGTGGTGCCCAGGCGCCAGTGTGAGGGAGAGGCCTGAGAGAAGCATCTGGGTCTCCTTAGGAGAAACATGCCTCAGTTGGAAGAGGGGCCGACGGTGGAGACTGGGAGTGGGGGCACCAAGGGGGTAGATGGGAGGGGGCAGGGGAGTGGAGGAAGGCAGTTCAGAAAACAAGAAGTTGAAGGTGTTTGCGATGGTGAGTGGGTTATTGAAGCGGACTCCACCAACTAGTAGGTCTTTAGCTTTAGCTGACCCCCCAATGGTGTTTTTAATGTTTTGCCAGAAATTCCTCGGGTTGCTACTGGAGGAGAGTAAGGCTGCTTTACAGAACTCGCTTTTGCTGAGAGGATGGCTCTTTTGCAGGAGTTTCTGAGGTGCCTGTATGTCATCAGATCATGGTTATTTTGGGACGCCTTATAGGTCGCCCAACACTTGTCCCTGGCCTTCAAGAGGGAGAATAGGCCCCCATTTAGCCATTTTGTGACGGTGCCCTGAACCCTTCTCCTAGTGAGAGGGGCATGCTTGTTCTGAAGGGGCATAAATTTTGTGAGGAATAGATCCAAGGCCCACGAGGGGTCGTTTGAGGTAGTGACCCCTGTCCAGTCAATAGTGAGGAGGTCGGACAGGAAGTCATGGGTGTTAAATTGGAGTAGTCCCTCAGTTCAAACAATTCATAGGGGAATTTTGGCTGAGAGATGCCCCAGATGCAGTAGGTAGGGGAGTGGTCATAGAAGAGAACCGGGAGGGCTCAGGGTCATGATATTGGCAGGCGGTTGGACAGAATCCAGTCAATAAGGATCCTGGAGTTCCCCGCCAGCGAGCACCTGGTTGGGTTTAGATATAACTGGGTGAGGCAGAGCCAGCCCGAGAGCAGAGGCTCAGATAATTTGCAGTTGGAGCCCAACCAGTTCAGATTGAAGTCACCTATTAATAGGGTTTCATTGGGACCCACTGTAGGGCCGATGCAGCTGAGCAGGGAGGAGAGACCAGTCAGACCATCCTTGGGGATGTAGGCACACAAGGTGGATTTTCTTGTGTGGCCCAGTAGGGAGGAGAGCATGCAAGAACTCCCATGCAGGAGGGATGGTAAGATGAGTGGTCAATGGGGGACAGGTTTAGGTGAAAATTGTAATACAGAAGTCACACCACCGCCTCTCTTCCTGCCTGGTCTGTCTCGGCCTGATGAGGTAGTAGCCCAGGAGGGTGCACTGGGTGTCGGGTATGTGGGGCTTGAGCCAGGTTTCTAGGTCCCAGGATGTCTGGCTGTAGTGGGCAACCCACGCAGTGAGCTCAGTTGGGTTGCGTGGGAGGCTTCGCACATTCAGGTGTGCAATTTTGGGCCCTTTTGAGGAGAGCCAGAGGGAGGATTGGAGAGGAGGGAGGGGACAGGGTGAGAGGCCATGTCCCCGGGTGGGTCCAGCAAGTGCAGAGGAAAGATAAGTAAGGGCTGAGGAAGGGAGCGCAGTGGGACTGGATTGAGGAAGAAAAAGATGGAGAGACTGGCTGGAAATTAGGGGGTTTGTCCAATTGTGGAGGGAGGGGTCAGCCGCTTACAGGCTGGAGAATTAGGGGTTTAGTCTTAGGGTTTTAGTCCAATTATGGAGGGCTCAGCCACTTCCTGTGGGTGCCTACCTTTCAGGTGCGGGGCACAAGGAGCTAGGTAGATCAAGGAAGTGAATTATAAGCAGCTCAGCTATGTAATTAGGTGGGTTACAAATTGGAGAAGTGAGCTAGGCTAGATAGAGCAGCCACTAGTGGTGAGAAAATAACCTGCAGATGGTAAAAGGGCTGATAGGTTATTTTCGGCTGCACTAAGCTCCCTGCAGCCTATATAACAGACAGCCGACCAAGGGTGGTGGTGGTGGGGGGTGGTGGGAGCCGACGCTGGCGGCTGGAAGCTCTTGCGCCCGATGGGGAGGCTCCAGCAAGTTTGAATTCGCTGCAAGAAGACCTCAGTCCAGTGGTAACACCGCGGGGAGGGCGAGCCATTTCCCCTACGCACGGAGCTGCTTTGGTGCGCTGCTGCTACAGACACAGATTGCTTGTGCAGGAGATTACCTGGCAGAAAAACGGATCGTCGAGGAGGAGAGGTGTCCTTGCTGGGGGAAGGCTACGGACAGTAACAAAGCCTTTACTGACCTCAGCGCTGTCCTACCCCAGGACAACTTCAAAGATGGTGAAGCCCCTCTGTCCGCAATGAACAATACCCCCACCAGCTCCCTCTGCTTCTACTTCAAAGCAGTCAAGGCTCACCAAGTACGCAAATATGTTACCAAAGCCCTTGGTAAATCAAGATTCAGTAATGACTCCCTCGATCTCAAAATCCTGTCTCTCACACTTGATGAAGTGCTTAGTCCTCTGACCAGAATTTTCAACCTCTCCCTCAGCCTTAGCCAGTTTCCGGACAGATGGAAATCTGCCACTGTCACTCCAATCCATAAAAGTGGTGACAAAACTGCCCACGATAACTACAGACCTATCTTCCTACTACCCCCACTCTCCAAGGCACTAGAACGCATCATCTCAGACCAGCTCACAGAATACCTGGATACATACAACATCCTGTGCAAGCAACAATACGGGTTCTGCAAAAGTCACAGCACCTCCACAGCCCTACTTGAATTCACCAGCACAATCCACAATGCACTTGACTCCGGCGAACTACTAGGCTCAATCTACATTGACTGAACGAAAGCCTTCGACACCGTCAATCACCGCCTCCTGCTGGTCCAGCTTCAGAACACTGGGCTGTCAACCGACTCCATTGGCTGGTTTAAGAGCTACCTTGAAGAATGGCCCCAAGCAGTAAGAATCACTGATACACTCTCTGACCCTAGACCGGTCTGCTTGGGAGTTCCCAGGGCTCCATTCTGGGACCCTTCCTCTTCGGCCTATTCTTAAACTCACTACCGGACAGCTGCCCAGAACAAGTAATTCTCTATGCCGACGATGCTGTGATCCTCACCTTGGACCCTGATCCAATCCAATTACAAAATAAACTTCAGCGGGCCTTCTCCTCCATCGAATCCTGGTTCCTAAATTTATAAACTGCTTCTCAATCAGAAAAAAAAACAAGTCTATGGTCTTCTGCAGCCCAACAAAAACAAACAACTCCACCTCTTCATTGCAGCCAAACAAGGAGCCATCCTAGAGCAAACACAATCGTTCAAGTACCTCGGCATCACCCTTGATCCCCACCTCTCATACGCTGTCCATATCAGCAATGTTGCAAAGTCTGCCAGTGCAAGGTTAGGCATATTATTCCGGCACAGGAAACACCTAACCCCAGAAGCACTATCAGTGGCCATCCAAAGCTCCATCATCAGCATCATAGACTATGGTCTTATCATATATCAGTCTGCAACTACCACTGATCTCAAACATATCGTGACCTCCCTGAATAAGGCCTGTCATCTCATCACTGGCTCACATCACCGTACCCACACATGTGACCTTTATTCCCAATCTGGATGGCTTCAACTGGACAAACGCATAAAATACCAAACTTGCATCACGGCCAAGAAAATTATAATGGGTCTAGCCCCACCTGGTGTCTGTGCCCTCCTTAAGCCTAGACATAGGAACATCACTACAAGGAGATCCAATTCCCTTCTACTACATATCCCACGATGTTGCACAACCCAAGGACAAAGATCATTCACCTATCGGGCATACAACTGGCTCAACTCTCTTGGCAGCGACATAGCGACCACTCCAACACTCATCCTCTTCAAGTCCAAGCTGCACGTCTCACTGCTTGTATCCTGCGATTGCCCATCTTAACATTTCCACCATCCCAGCTGCACATGCCCCAGCACCCAGCACTTACAATCAGTCTTTGCACCCCTAGCACCTTACCTGTTATATTCCCTCGACAAGGCCCCCTGGCTGCACTGTCTCCTGCCCTCGCCCACCTCCCCGTATTCCACTCTTGCCCCTCCCAACCACTCTCATGCTCCCCTTACTCCCTGCACCTCCCCCGATCTCCTACCCTCACTTCCCCTACCCACCCCACCCCTCCTTCCCTTGTCTTGCTCATAGCTCAAGTCTTTGTACTGGTTATTACATGTCTGTAAGTCAATGATTATATGTTTGTAACTGAAAATGATGACTGTTGCACACGCTGACGTGGAACCTTTGTAAAAGAGCCTCGGCTCAAAGGTATTGTAATCCTAGATTGAAATAAATAAATAAATAAAATAATGGTAGCCATCTTTATTAACAGTTTTGTAAGGGGAATGGCATAAAAGGGGGTCCACAAAGGGGCAAACCTACACTGACTGTACAGCATCCAAAATCTCTCTAACCCAGCTGGTGTTCGGAAACTTATATCAAAGTTATCCTTACCAGACACATATATTAGAGTGTATACATCCTGTGCTGTGAATTTTAAGGAGTTTTTTAACAAAGTCCATCCCACATAGAGTCTTTCTGGGTGTGTTTCCAAATCCCCTTTATACTGGAGTTGCACAACATTTCTTCGAGGTGTCGGTTCAGATTGATTAAATAAATCTGAAAACTTTGGTTGGGGGGGCTCCCCCCCCCCGATGACTGTCGTTCTCCCATAGGGGTTTGCCCTCCCAGTGGTATTTGGCCCTTATCTTGTGACTCTTGTGGAAAAGTTGGTTTTTGGGCAGGGGGCCAAGACCCTCCCTGCTCACCAGGAACCCCTGTTTCATTTAGCTCACCCAGTGCACCAGAGTCCTGTAAAATAAATGCTGCGGCAGCAGGATCTAAACTTGATCTTATACCTGTCTGCTGTTGTGATCCTACCAAAGGAACACCGATCAGATCGTTCTCCACAATTACAACTTCCTCTATATGCAATTCAGAGTGTACCTGTTGCGGTATACGGGGATCGTTATTCATGTTCCGGGCACCCAGTTGGTGATCCTCTCCCGACGAATCCCAGATGCCAGATTCTCCATCCAGCAAGTTTTTGGGCCTTCACTCCATGGGTGGAGTCTCTGTTTGCACCAGATTTGAAGCTACCTCTGCATCACTTTCACTGCCCAGGGATGCCGCAATGGGTTTTAAGGTCTCAGACTCTGTGTGCAATATCTGTCTGGTGCCAGGTTCAACAACCTTTAGCAAATTTCCATTGGACAGCGCCTCAGTTGTATCCACAGTTTGTTCCGGGGAAATCACTGTCTCCACCATAGAGTTTGGTCCTGCAATATTTAATAACAAGCCAGCATCATTGTAAGAGAGAACTGAGTCCAAGTCCCATTTCCATCTTGTGTCCAACCTGCCTCCCCAAGTGCTCTATCCGTGGACCAGGCTTCCTGAGGGGTAAGTGTGTCTGAAAGCCCAAATTGTTAAGCCATTAAATGTCTAGTGATATCATTATATTTACCAACAGTTTATTTGTTAGATGGTGCAGAAAAATCAGAGTCTGACCTGGGTGTTGAAACAGTCATGTCTATTTGTTTCCTCTCCTGTTGCCTTTCACTTAAGGCAATTTTCTGTTTTTCATGTCTCTCTTCATTCTCAACCAACATTGTTAATAATACCATTTGTCGCTCATCAATGTCTTTCTCCAGCTGAGCAGCAGCAGCTGCAACATCAGTAGTATCCAAAAAAGTATCTGTATCCTCCAATAACAGGGGTGTAGCAAATCTGGACTCATCCTCATCTTCCATTGAGCTATCCGAGTCTTCTTCTTCTCTTTCCAAATCCTTCCATTGAAAAGGACAAGGCAGTCCTTTTCAGCTTCCAATAGCACATTCACCTCTGTCTCCTCCAACTCTGCCATCTTGGAACAGAAAGGGCCAACAGCATCCCTTTCCAAGAGTAGGGGGTATTTCCCCGGTGCCCTGGCCAAATTTCTCCCATTCACTAAAAATACCACCAACAGCTTAATCTGGTTCAAGGTCAGTTGGCATTCATCTGTATCCCCCTCCCCTGGGTCATGCCTGAAAATAGGCAGAATTTGTCTACTGCACTTACCTGGTCAACAAAAACCAAATAAAATAAATAAATAGTCAGGACTACGTCCAACAAGTTGCTTCCCCTCATTGGCTTCCTGATCAGTTGTTGAAGGAATACCCCTGCAGCTCGTCTAATACCTCTCTGCTCCTTGCCAATGCTGTATCTGGGAATTCCCAGTTAACATCTGGGAGGTTCAGGTCATCCACCAGTAGTAGTTCTCCTTTCTGGGCCAGCCTCGTGATTGCCTGAGTTAGCCATCTATCATCCTCCTCCTCCTCCTCCCCTTGTGCAGGTGGCCTGCATACTACCCTCAGCCACAGGGATTCATCTGACTTCCTGCCTAGTGTTACCCACAGCATCTCAGTCTCCCTTTCCTCCTCCTGCCCTTTGGTTACACTAATGCCTTCCCTGACATGTAAGACAACCCCCTTTGCCCTCCCTGTCCCTTCTGAACAGTCTATAACCTGGAAAGATTGTTTCCCAGGTGTGGTGCTCTGTCCACCAGATCTCACTTATTGCAACTAGATCTAGTCCCTCGTCCCTCATGATGGCATCCAGGTCCACCATCTTATTTCCCAAACTTCTGGCATTTGCTGCTAATCCCTTCCACCAGTCTCCTCCATTGTTCCCCCCTTCACCCATTTCCCTCTTGCCCAACAAAGTAATGCTATCCTGGGGGGGGGGGAGTCTGGAAGCCCCCGAAACTTTCTTCCTTGTGGAGCAGATTCCCCCCCAACCTAGTTTAAATTGAAGGTATCCGCTATGAATTCTTCTAGTTTGCTTTTTAGTACTGCTGTCCCCTCCCTATTCAGGTGCAGTCTGTCCAGTGTAAACAGGCTCTAATCCCCCAACATAGAGCCCCAGTCCCTTACTAACCCATGCCCCATTTGCTCACCTCACCCCACCAACCACTCGTTGAACTCCCTTATCCTCATCTTCCTATCACTGCTTGCCCTTGGTAACAGTAACACCTCTGAAACAGCCACTGATTTGAACCCCAGACTGCTACAGTATCTATCAAGAGCTCCGAATCTTGCCTGTACCTACAGCAGACTACTTCCTGCCAGGTCATTCATTCCCAGGTGGAACAGCAGGTGCATTTTCTCATCCTGCTGCTTCCCCCTTGAGGGGATATAATGAATGACTTTAGCTGCTGTCATGCTCGGCAGACACTCCACCTACACCGTGCTGTTCTTGTCCCCCTGCCCCCCCACCTAATCCCTTTTATTATAGAGTCCTCAACCAGTAGGACCCTGCTCTCCATCTCCTGTTTTTATCTCCTTTCCTTCCTTCCTTCCTACCCCACCCCCATATCCTATTTTTACCTTTTCAATATCCTCTTTTCCAATTTTTCTGATCCTTCCTTCGTGCCTGCCTCTCCTATTTCCCCTTTATGCTCTTCAACTCCATTTTCCTGCTCTCCCCCCCCCCATTTTGTGCCCCTAATGGGGTAAATCTATTTTTTTGTTCTAGGCCCACTGCCTGTATCCCTCTGGCCGATGGTCCTCCCCTTGCTCTCTCCTCTCTTGTCCTCTGCACAGGCTTTGGACCTTTATACTTTATCACCTGCCATCCCCCTGGTTATTCTTGTTCCCTTTTCTGCCACTATCTGGGATTCCCCCCTCCTCCCTGCCTATTTACTAATATTCCCCAATGTCTGTCCCATGCATGTTTGAAGGCTCCCTACTGTTTTCGCCTTCATCATTTTTGCTGGCAGTCTGTTCCAGGCATCCAGCACTCTTTCAGTGAAGTAGTACTTCTTCACATCCCTCTTAAACATCCCACCTCCAGCTTTATTGCATGCCCTCTGGTCACGGTGTTCTTTCTCATTTAAAAGAGACTCCCCTCCAGCACCCTGTTCACCCCCTTAAGGTACTGGTAGGTCTCAATTAAGTCCCTTCTCGCTCTCTTCTATTCCTGGGTGAACATGTTGAGATCCCTCAGTCTCTCTTTATAGGGCTTTTAATGCAAGCACTGCACCATTTTAGTTGCCTTCCTCTGGACTGCTTCCACCCTGTCTATGTCCTTTCTGAGATGCAGCCTCCAGAAATGGATATAAGGTGGGGTCACACAAGCAAGCAATACAGTGGCAACATCACCTCCCTTCCTCCATTCCCCCTCCTACTGGAGATTCCTCTCCCTATGCATCCCACTGGCCCTACCCACTACTTTGTCACACTGTCCTGCCACTTTGAGTTCATCAGATAAGATAACCCCAAAGTCCCTTTCCTGCTTAGTAACTGTAAGTAGCTCCCCCATCCTATACTCTGCCCCCGGGTTCTATGCCCTAGGTGTTAGATTTTGCACTTTTTGGCATTGAACCCCAACTGCCATGCTCTAGACCACTCCTTGAGTGTCACAAGATCCCTACATATTTTCTGCAACTCCTCCTGAGTGTCCACCCCATTACAGATTTTCGTGTCATCTACAAAAAGGCATACCTTCTCTTCTAGGTCTTCTGCCATGTCACTTATGAAGACAATGAAGAGGAATGGTCCCAGTACTGAACCCTGTGGCACCCCACTGGTCAGTCTCCTATCATTAGAGTTAGTACTAGTAACCACCACCCATTGTTGCCCATCCATTAACCAGTTTATAACCCAATTGATTGCATTGGATCCCTTCCCTAGGCTGCTTAATTTCTTTATCATTCTCCTGAGTAGCACAGTATCGAAGACCTTGCTAACGTCCATTTAGGCCATGTCCACTGTCCTCCCCCGATCTATTTCCCTGGTCTCCCAGTTGAAAAAGTGCTGTTACCCAACATGAAGCATACCCTGGAATGTCTTATTGCATTTATAAAAACTGTACTGACAGAATATAACAATATGGACCGAACTCCAAGCTATAATTACAAAAGGGACATTCCTTTCCCTTATAGTTCCAAAATAGACCCTTATCAAAGGAACTATCTTTCAAAAGTGGTATATTAGGAACAATCAGTGACAGATCTACACCAGGGCACATGACCTGGTGAAAAAATGGCTGTGCCCCAGTGGTGCTCCGTGTGCTGCTGAGCATCCCCTATAGCAACAATATATAAGTGCCCTGGCTGCAAGCTGTTGTGTCCCACCTGTACCTTTGTAACCAACAGCGACTGGAGCCATCACTGAGAACAATTAGGGTTAGGAACATAACATAGAAATATACACAAAGTTTGTCGGCAGATAAGGACCACTTGGCTTACCCAGCATGGCCATTTTGTCCCTGCCTGTACTGAAACTGCAGATTGTACCTGATCTCCAGCTATTCCCCCTTGCATTCCTAGCAAGATTCCTTTGTGCCTATCACATGAATGCTTGAAGACCACCACTAGCACCAGGGAATGTATTTCAAAGCCATTCCCCTTTTTTCCTGATATAGGAGCTCACTAACACTTTTGCACCTCCTCAGGATCAATGTGGATTTCTTGTATAAAGGCCATATGACAGCTGAGCTGGCCTTTTTTATCTGTTTCACCATTTTATATTCCGTGTATTGTAGGTGATAAGGGACTCATGATGACATGAGCTCAGTGACTGTCATATAACCCTACCAACAATTTTACATGGCCTTCGGAACACCTGAGGAGAAACAGCATATACTGGTAAAAGTAACTGTGTGTATTCTGTGCAACAATGTTTTAATAATATTATCATAAACTTTGTTGCAAAGATGTAACAATGTAGAACTATACACCAAACACAAGAAATGTACAATGTAATCAAGATATTTATGTTCTGCTATGAAGCTTCCAGATGATATGCAGGACTGAGGGAAGATAATTGCTGAAACTTTATAGTCAACAATCTTAAGCACATGGGGGTATAACACATGCCTCCCATACAGTGAAGCAGAAACAGTAAAATAAATTAGTTATAATTACAAACAGAAAAGCTGTTAATTGCCACCATGTGCTTCCTCAGTCTGCTTACAACTTCAAGTACTTCATATTATTATTAATAATAATAATTATGCATCTTTATTTATATGGTGCCTTTCGACCATCAAGGTGCTTAACAATTAGAACAGAATGAATCATAAAATCCACACATTTATAAATAATATAAAATGCAACTAATGCAGATGATTAGTGATCTGGTATTAAAGAATGGTATATTACAACTACCTTTGAGGATTAAGTATTTTGTATTGTTTCACCAGTACATATAGTAGGCTTGATATAAGGCACAAAAACCCTAGGCTAAGTGTGATTGCAGCTATGCAATATATGGTGGTGCTATAGCATCTGAACTTTTAAAAATTAGGTAATAGCCACATGTAGATCTTGAAGTAGGAAAATGATGTGCGTCCATAATCAGATTCGGTATAGTCACTGATGTACGTCAGGAGGGATGGATAAGATGGGTCCTATGCAGCTTCTCTTATCACAATACTAGAAGAAACATTATCATATTGCTTCTCCTTAAAAGGAACATGTGCTATAACATTTTAGATGAGCTGAACATTTTTAACAGATGCCTGAGGATGATGAATCAGCACTGAATTATAGTATTCAATTCTAGATGTACCAATCAGATTAGTTACAGAGCACACCTCAGTGATATCTTAAAAATATCTTCCAAGCATGTCTATAAGACCTTTGTGCACATGACCTGCAGGAGTATAGAAGAGTTTTGAATATCTATAAGACAGCTATGTAACAGTCAAGAGTGATTGATGTACAAGTACACTAATGGCAACTACCAATGATTCAAATAATTTCTGGAGGAACTTTAAGGGACTAATCGGTGGTACTGCCAAACATATAAATGTCCTTGTCTTGAATCGAGTAAATTGCAACAACCCCTTAACAAATGCTAATGTTTTTAATAAGTACTCTACAGACCTTTCTGTATATATCCATACACCTTCCAGCCTTTCAGACCACTGCTCCACCTACCCCTATTCTTCTCACCATTCTACTCACTCCCAATTTTATCTCACAATTGTGACCATACGAGACATTTATAAACTCCTAAGTAAACTTTCACCTTTCACTTGTGCTGGCCATAATGGTTTGGAGCAAAAACATAATCTTACTGGGTGCCCCCTACCTTGCCCTCTCCACCCATTGTTAATATATTCAACCTGTCTTTGATATCTGTGTAACATCTGACACCTGGTAAGTTGCTAGAGTGGTTCCAGTCTCTAATCAAGGAGATCAAAGAAAGTTAGAAAATGAATACCCCACATCAGCCCCATCTGTTCTCAGTAAATTACCCAAGAAGGCTGTAGCAAACCTACTATCTGAACCTTTATAAAAATGTAATATCCTACCTCTGGAACAGCATGGTTTCTTCAAGAGCCACAGCACAACCACCACTCTCATAAAGTTTTTGACTGATATCAAAACTGATATGTATCAGGGTATTCTGACTGGAGTGGTCTTCATAGACCTAAGGCTTTTGACCTGGTCGATCATCAACTGCTTTGCTCAGAATTTCTTGCCCTTGGTTCATACTCTCATGCAGTTGCATAGATAGCCACCTACCTTAACAAAAGACACCAAGTTGTCAAATTTAATTGGACTTTATGTGGAATGGCCCCTTTTAACCGTGGCCCCTCTTTAATGAGATTCTACCTTGGGCTGGCTCCTCTTCTCTCCCTTAGTAAACAATCTTCCTTGTACAGCAGTATCTTGTTCCACAACAATCCATGAAGATGACCTTGTGCCCTCTGTTAGTTTCAAAAGTCTGTATAAAGAAAAGCTGTGGCACTCACCACCAAAGACGCCATTGCAATCTATAGTGTTGTTAAAGCACTTTATTAGCAATACTAACATACAAAAAATTAAGCACAGCTCCTACAGGACAAATACCTGACACATTTCACACAAAGTAATGCTTTTTCAAAGGCATGGCGCCTTGCAGATAACATTATTTTAGACTGCTCTAATTAAAGAGACAGTTTCAGCAGTTGAGCCTCTTTAATTAGAGCAGTATAAATTCTTATAATTAAACACCATGCCTCAGAAAACACTATATATAATGAGACATGTCGAAGTTTGTCTTGTAGGAAGACTATTTTAATTTTTATACCTTAGCTAATGATAATAAGTAAGTAATGATCCATGTATGGTGTGCATTATAAGATTTTAATGCATGCCCCAGGAGTGTAGTAAGGCACGCGGCTGAAGGCTGGGTGTTCTTATGCCCGCGGGAAGTGCATTAAAATCCTATGATGCAGACCATGGAGGGGATTATTACACTTATAAAGTGGCTTTAAGTGTTTTTTTGGGGAGAGGAAAATGAAATTCTGCACCTGACTGTGCATTTATAGAGATTTAATGTATGGTCAGGTGACATCTCTCGGTCAATGAAATTTCCAGATTTTTTTCTTGCCATTTCTTAAAGTAAGTTTAACAATACTACGGACTGCAGCATTGTCTTTGGTATTGAGTACCATGACTGTTTTTTTACAGTCTGATTCTAGCATCAGCATCACACATTACCAGTAGAGTTATTTCTGCTCCTGTAGCTCCAAAAGTATAGTTCATATTAACTCCTTGCTCAATGCTGACTTCTGGAAGGGTCAGTCATAGCTTACTAAAAACAGACTGGTTTGAAATTCCTCAAAGACACAAGTCATGCTATTTGGGTCTCCTACTAAACATAGGTCCTGTTCAGATGCCCTGCCTGTTCTTTGCCAATGGTTCCCTGATTAATGTGGTTGACTCCTTTAAGTGGCTTGGGTTCACCCTAAACATCCCTGGACTTTTTACCCCAGCTCTCCTTTATTTACATGGCAAAAAATTTTAGGTTAAGCCTGGCTTCCAGAGTTGGACACATACTTACTCTGAAAGCTTGTATTGAATTTGCCAAAAGTGTCCTCCTCCCCAGCTTTAAAGGGAACGATTCATGTACACTGGCTGACAGAGTTTGAAAGCCTATAAAAAGCTCTTTCAAATGAGATACTGTATTAAAATATAGAAACACAGCATAGAAACATTGAAACATAGACTTTGATGGCAGATAAGGACCACTTGGCCCATCTAGTCTGCCCATTTCCATACCTACAGGATAAGCTGCAGATCCTAGTTAACCAACAGCCTATTTCTTCCTACCCCCCCCCACAAGAATTGCCTTATGTCTGTCCCATGCATTCTTGAATTCTCCCACAGTTTTAGAACCCACAACTCCTCAGGAAGGCTGTTCCATGCATCCACCACCTTCTCTGTGAAAAATACTTCCTCACATTGCCCTGAACCACCTCCCCATCTTCAAATTGTGTCCCCTTGTTCTTACACATCTCTTTTCCTGAAAGATGCTACCCTCTTGGACTTTGTTGATTCCACTGAGGTACTAAGTTTCTATCATGTCCCCCCCCTCCCTCCTTTCCTCAAGGGTATACATATTAAGCTCCTTTAGTCTCTCCTCGTATGGCTTCTCTTGCAGACCCTGCACCATTTTAGTTGCCCTCCTCTGGACTGCCTCTGTCCTGTCTATGTCCTTGCAGAGATGAGGTCTCCAGAACTGGACGCAGTACTCCAGATGGGGTCTCACCAACTGTCTGTACAGAGGGATAACAACTTCCTGTTTTCCGCTGGTGATGTCTCTCCCTATACATCCCAGTATCCCCCCAGCCTTCCCTACTGCCTTCTCACATTGCTTGCTAACCTTAAGGTCATCTGATATGATTACCCCCAGGTCCCTTTCCATTTTTGTTGTTGTTACTACCTCCCCCCCCCCCATTGTGTAATCTTCTCCTGGGTTTTTGTTTCCCAGGTGCATTATTTTGTACTTCTTTGCATGAATCCAAGCTGCCATACTTCTTGACCATTCCTCCAACCTTGCCAAGTCCCTTCTCATCCTTTTCACACCTCCTTGTATCAACCCTGTTGCAGATCTTTGTGTCATCTGCAAAGAGGCATACTTTCCTTCAGTCCCTCTGCAATGTCACTTACAAAGCCATTAAAAGGACTGGACCCAGTACTGAACCCTCATGGTTCCCCACTAGTAACCCCTCTTTCTTCAGAGTGGACTCCATTTACAGTTACCTTCTGTGTCCTGTTGTCCAGCCAATGTTTTACTCAGGCTACCACCCTGGGACCCACTCCCAGGCTGGTTAATTTGACTATTAATCTTTTGTGTGAGACTGTGTCAAATGCCTTGCTAAAGTCTAGGTAGGCCATGCCAACAGCCCCTCACTGGTCTACTACTTTGGTCACCCAGTCAAAGAAATCAATTAGATTCATTTGACATGACCTTCCCTCTGTGAACTCATGCTGCCTTGGGTCCTGTGCCCCAATGGCCTCTAGGTACTCAACAATTCTTTCCTTCAGAAGTCATTCCATCACTTTCCCTACCACAGAGGTCAAACGGACTGGTCTGTAGTTTCCTGCCTCTGTCTTGCTTCCACTTTCATGAAGGGTAATCACATCCACCTTCCTCCAGTCCTCAGCAACATAATTTGTTAGTTTGGCCCACCCAGTCTGCCCATTTTGTCCCTGCCTATACTGTCACCACGCCCCTACCTTATCTCATCTCTGGCTACCCCCTCTCCCCCCTCAACACTAGTTTCCTACCAAAATTCCTTTGTGCCTATCCCATGCATACTTGAATCCCACCACTATTTTTGTCCCAACCACCTCCATTGGAAGACTGTTCCAGGGCCATCACTCTTTCAGTGAAGAAGTACTTCCTGAATTCTCTCCTTTCAGCTTTATTGCATGCCCTCTTGCAGTCCTCTTATTCTTGTGCATTTTCTCTTCTGAAAAATAGTCCCCTCCTATACCTTATTTACCCCATGAGATACTTATAGATCTTTATTTATTTATTTTTTGGGTAACCGGGTAAGGCCCACTAGGCACATGTGCCTGTTTTCAGGGATGACCTGGGAGCACTGGGCAGTTAAGTGACTTGCTCAGAGTCACACAGTATGCAAGTGGAGGTTGTGACAATCAAACTCAGGTCTGGTCTGCTGGATGTATCAAGCTTGTTCACACCTCGTTCCTCTAACCTGTAGGCTACACTGCCAGCCCAATTTTATCATGTCTCCCTCTACCTCCTCTCTTCCAGAGTGCACATGTTAAGATCCCTTAGCCTTTCTTCATAGGGCTTATGATGCATCCCTACATATTTCAGTTGCCCTCCTCTGGACAGTCTCTACTCTGTCTATGTCCTTCCTGCAATGTGGTCTCCAGAACTGGACACAGTACTCCAGGTCAGGTCTTACCAACAATCGATATAGTGATAACACCACCTCTCTCCTTCTATTGGTAATTTCCCTCCCTATGCATCTCCGCAACTGGCTGGCCCTGCCTACTACCTTGTTGCACTTCCCTGCCACCTTGAGGTACTCAGATATAATAACCTCAAGGTCCCTTTCCTGTTTAGTGACTGTCAATACCTCTTTCCCTATTTTATACACCACCCTTGGGTTTCTGTGCCCTAGGTACATGATTTTGAACTTTTTTGCATTGAAACCTAGCTGCCATACCCACGACCACTCTGAGTTTTCTCAGGTCTCTATTCATTCTTTCCATCCTTTTTGGAGTACTAATGCAAATTTTGATGTACTCTGCAAAGAAGCATACCTTCCCTGCCAGATCTATTGCCATTTTGCTTATAAAGACGCTGAAGAAGACTGGTCCCACTACTGAGCCCTGAGGTACCCTGTTGGTCACTCTCCCTTCATTGTTGGGAGTGCCATTTACCACCACCCTCTGTCACCTATCCATCAACTGGTTTCATACCCTGTTTACCACCTTCAGTCTCACTTTCAAACTGCCCAGTTTCCTTATAAGCCTCCTATGTGGTATGGTGTTGAAGGCCATGCTGAAGTCTCAGGATATGTGCTTTTTCCTGATCCTCCCCTGCACAGTCTCTCCCTAACTCCTTAACCTCACAGTCTCTCCCCTTTTCTTCCTCTTTTTATTTATTTATTTAGTTTTTGTTGACCGGGTAAGGGCACTAGATAAATCCTGCCTATTTTCAGGCATGCCCCGGGGGAGGGGTATACAGATGAATGCCAACTGACCTTGAACCAGATTAAGCTCTTTCACTTCTTTTCACTTATGTGTCTAAAAAAAGTCTTGAGCCCTTTAGCCAGCCCATTGGCAATTCTCTCCTCTGTTTGGGCCTTTGCACCCCTTAGTGAAAGCTTGAATTTGTGTTGACAAAGAATAATTTTGTTTTCAATAACAAGTACTATCAGTAATGCCATGGCACTGCTATGGGCACAGCATTTGGCACCATCTTATGGCAATTTGGTTTTGGGCTGGGCTGAACGAGAGTTTCTATTATCTAACAGAAATCCATTCAAAGGGCAGCTACATAAATACTGTCACTTTATTGATGACATACTTATTATCTGGGAAGGTCAAGATTCAGCAATTGAAGAATTTTTGGAATGATTAAATACAACTACTCACCATCTGAAATGTACTGTACATGCAACTGCAGCCCATATACCTTCTTACACCTATAATTAATAGGTATACCTAATAGCCCATAGAATCATGTAGTTACCACAAAGAGACAGCAGGCAATGCTCTACTTCTAGCATCAAGTGCACACCTGAAAAAGCTTTTAGATAGTATCCCCTATGGTCAGTTGCTATGTATACATCACAACTGTTCAAATGATCAGGTTTACAGAAAACAAGCAACTGAACTTATTTTAAGATTTTAGGAGGGGGGATACAAGTTAAGGTTCCAATGTAATGTTTTGAAAGAGTGAATAACATCGATAGGGCAAGTTTACTCATACCATGATGTCAAAGTGATGTAACTGTCAGTAGTGCCAGCAATAAGAAAGTAGTTTTTGTGACAGAGCATAAAAGTTGCCAACTGCATCGTTAATATTGTATGTTCCAACTGGAAAATCCTTAAAAGTAATCCAAAACTTAAGAATATAGTGGGTGACAGACTGTTAATAGCATATTCAAGGGGAAAGAATATGGCAGATATTTTGACTAATAGCCACTTCATAGGTCACATAAAAAGAAAACAGGAAGACAATCTCCCAGTAGGATTCTTTTGCTGTGGCGCCTGCTCAGTTTGCAAATATGCAGCCAGTGGCAGCTTATTTAGGCATCCATTTATTATTTATTTATTTAGTTAGTTAGTTTTGTTGACCGGGTAAGTGCACTAGACAAATCCTTCCTATTTTCAGGAACGACCCGGGGGGAGGGAGATACAGATGAAAGCCAACTGACTTGAACCAGATTAAGCTGTTTATATAACATTATTATATTATATAACAAAAAGGTAGAGATTTGAGAACTTTTAACTTTCTGAAGCACTTACATGGTTTATGTGATTTAATATCGTTGTGCCAAGTTATATGCTAGTAAAATCACAAGGTGTGCAAAAATCCATATACAAGACCATATACATGCAGTATTTCAAGATCGAGGAGACAGTAGTGTAGCGAAACACTTTAGGGAGGTCCATAACTCAGATGTGAGCAATTTAAGATTTATGGTGTTTGACTGAGTACCTGTAAATCCCATGGGGAAGATAGAAACAAAACCTTACTTTAACGACAGAGTCAGTGGATATTTGATTTAAAAAGCTTGTCCCTTATGGGTTTGAATGAAGAATTACCGATGTCTGTTTTTGTGAATAATGCAACAATTTGGGACTAAATAAGTATTGCCTTTATATTTTAGTGATGTAATATAACAACAAGGGCTGTTAAACATGTCTGCAAAGTTATGGGTGTTTGGGATTTTAAAATGTTAGACTAAACATATGTTGTCAAAACTGGAATGGATCACTTGAAACAAGAAGATGTGATACCCTAGGCTTCAGTTATTAGCAGGGTTCAAACCTATATAAGCCTTTCAAAAAAATATATTTTCAGGTGACCACCTTTTGCACTGTAATTGTACAATTGAATTTATGGTTTAATTCAGTACAGATAAATCAGTTAAAGTAGATGTAGTTAATGAAGGTAAGAAAAAGGAAAAACACCTTTTTTCTTATGACTAATGCTAATATGTAGTTATTGGTTGCATATATACATTCTTCAAAGTCTACTTATGATTTGATATCCAGTTTCCACTTTAACGATGCAAATTTTCTAGTCTTTTTACAAGTTCATGTTCATTATTGTTTCACCGTATTTATTGTGGGTTATTGATTACTGCCTTTAATCTTACATATGAACATACTAAATTGCCAGCAGATACAGGCCTTATGATCTATCTGGTCTGCTGTAGTGTGCAGCACTTCAGTCCATTAGACTGCAACTATCCCCCTCCCACTTTTTCTTTCACAACCACACCCTGCCCCCTCATGGTTTGCACCCTCCCTTTGAAAGTGTAACACCCCCTCTTGAAGCTTCCCACTGTCCATAATGATAGGACTTCCTCTGGCAGCATGTTCTACCCTGCAACCACTATTTTTGTGAAATAGTGTCTCCTTATCTCCCTCCTGAACCTGCCCCTTCCAACTTCAGAGAGTGTCCTCTGGTTTCCCCTTTCACTTTTTAGATTGAACAAACTCCTTGTGCCTACTCTGTTCATGCCCCTCAGGTACTTGAAGTTCTCAATTATATCCCCTCTCTCTTCTGTCCTCCAGGGTATACATATTGAATTTACTCAGTCTCTCCTTATTAGGTTTATCCCCCAACCCCAGGATCATTTTTGTTGCCCTGTGCTGTACCCTCTCCAGCAGTTTGATGTTCCTCTTTAAGTAGGGGTACCAGAACTGCATGCAGTACTCCATGTGTGGCCTTACCAGGGACCTGTACAGGCGCAAGATGACTTCCCCATGCCTAGAAGCAATCCCCCCTTGCTATGCAGCCTAGCATCCTGTTGTCCTTTGCTGTTGCCTTCCTGCACTGGGCTGAGTGGTTCATTTCTCTGGTTACCAGTACCCCCAGATCCTTCTCCTCTTTGGTCTTGGATAACTGCACCCCCCCCCCCAACTAGTAACTGTATTCTGGGGTTTCTGGCTCCTAAATGCATCACTTTGCACTTCCTGGTGTTGAATCCAAGCTGCCAAATGTGAGACGATTCTTCCAGTCAAGCCAAATACTCCTGGAGTTCTTTACCACTCCCCTTCCCATCTACCTCCTCACAGATTTTGGAATCATCTGTGAAGAGATTGATTTTATTCTTCTTCCCTACTGCGATGTTGGCAATGAAAATGTTAAACAGAACTGGTTCTAGCACTGAGCTCTGTGGGACATCACCTGTTACTGCCATGGGTTCCGATGCCTCATCCCCACTACTGCCTTCTGCTGTCTATACTGCAGTCAGTTCTTGACCCATCTGATGAGTTTCCTCCCTGCTCCCAGTCTGCTCAACTTGCTGGTCAACCTATCATGTGGCACAGAATCATACACCTTGCTGAAATACAGGTGAAGGATGTCCACCGCATGCCCCCTGTCCAGTGCCCATATCACACAGTCAAAAAAGTCAACCAAGTTCATCTGGCAGAATCTGCCCAAATCAAACCTTGTTTTGGAGATCATTATCCTCAAGAAATTTTACCAGCCTTTCCTTGAGGATAGTCTCCATCAGTTTTCCCACAATTGTGGTAAGACTCACCGGTCTGTAGTTCCCCGGTTTGTCCTTGGGTCCACTCATGGAGAGGCACCACATGTGTCACCCTCCAATCCCTGGGCACACCCCCCATTTCCAGAGAGGTATTGAACAGGTCTGCCAGTGGCCCTGCCAGGGCTACTGCCAACTCTCTCAGCACTCTGGGATGAACTCTGTCTGGCCCAGGTGCCTTGTCTACCCTCAGGGCCTTAAGGCCCTCAATCACCCTTTCTACCATGATTTCCCCATCTGTGGTTCCCCCATCCCACCCTTCCCCTCATGTACAGGCCCATCTCTCCCTCTGGTGAATACTGAACAGAAGTACTCATTGGCCCAGATATTCAGACTGCGCCGGTCAGAGGCGCAAGCCTGGGCGCAGCTCAACTGGGCTGCACCGAGGCCAGGACCAGGACCAGGTGATATTCAACTGTGATGTACCATGGAACAGCACCATTGAATATGGCAAGGTCGGTGCACATACCGCATATGGTGCAGTGGCACTCCACCAGTGCAAGCCACAGATAGGGAGCACGGGGACGTGCCAGCGCAAGTGCTGTTGCGCTAGGTGCATCACCCATGATATTCAGCTGAGGGCATGCAAATGAGGCCATAATATATGCAAGGTGCAAATGGGGCCATTTGCATGTCATTATGGCCCCATTAGTATGCCTTGTGCAGGGCAGCCCGGCGAATTGCACATGGCGCCCTGCACAGAGTGACATATGCAGTGGGGATCCCGGGGCATCCCCTGCCCTGTAGCCACAGTTGTCATGCAGATAACATAAGACAGTCCCTGGTAGTCCAGTGGTGCTCCCCACTCATTGCCATGATCACGGTAACTACATATTGCAACAATCCTTGGTAATCTAGTGGACCCACCTCCCACCCGAATCCCTGATCGTGGTACATGTATCTGTTCCCAAACCCTGGCAGTCCAGTGTTTCCCCCTCTCCTGAATCCTCAATCGTGGTAAATCCCTGTTGAAGAAAGCCCTGGTGTACTAGTGGTACCCCCCTGCCCATTGCCGTGATCATGGTACAGCACCAGATCAGACTTCCCTGGTGATCCAGATCCATTCACATATTTGGGACTGTCTAGTACAGTATGCCCTGCAAGCCCATACTGTACCTGTCATTCAGCGGGCGGCCAGGCAGTATGTGGGTGGGTTGCAGCCACCGGCCGATGATGGGGGGGAGCAGGGTGGGCAAGGGGATCTGTGTGGGTAGGAGCAGTGGGGGGGTGCCACTGGATCACCAGGAAAGTCTGATCTGGTGCTGTACCGCAATCATGGCAATGAGCGGGGGGGGTACCACTAGTCCACCAGGGCTTAATTCAACAGGGATTTACCGTGATCAGGGATTCAGGAGGGAAGGGGGACCACTAGTCCACCTGGGTATGGGTTCATATACATTTACTGCGATCACGGCAATGGGCGGGGGGGAGCCACTAGACTACCAGAGAGCCATGTGTGCTTGTGGACGGTGTTCAGGGTGGGCAGGTGGCCACCCACAGCTGGCACTGCTGTGTTGCGCCCTGCAATAGCCCACCTGTGAGTGGCCTGGAGTTGCTCCTACTCTTCACAGGCTCAGCTTTGAGCCCCCTTATGCAACACACTGCATAGTTGTGCCAGCATATGCGCCGCCCATCCCGGGCTGAATATCGGGATGTGCCGCACATGCATGGGCACGCCCCCTGCATCTGCACCGCATACATTTACATTGTGCCCCAGCACAGCGGAATTTGCACTGCACCAGACAGCCTTCTCAATATCCCACCAGGGCACAATGCAGAGTTGCGCCGGTGCAACTCTGTTGCGCCAGGTGCAACCCCTTTGAATATCCCAGCCATTGAGTACTTCTGCCTGCTCAGCCCTCTTTTCTACCCAACCACTGCCTTTCTTGATCCTAACGATCTGATCCTTGCTCTTCCTCTTTTCCTGTATATATCTGAAGAAATCCTTTTCCCCTTCTTTGATCCCTTGCGCTAGCCTCAGTTCTCTAGCTACCTTGGCTGATCTTACCATTCTGCTCACTTCCCTGGATTTCCTCACATATTCTTCTCTGTCCTCTGCCCTGTTGGATCTCTTGTAGGTTCCAAATGCAATCCTCTTATCCATCACCTTCTTCACTACCTCCCTACTCATTCAGCTTGGCTTCTTGGTCCTGGATTTCTTTCTCCAGCTCTTGATACAAGTGTTAGTGGCTTTAATCAGTCCTAGCATGATGACTTCCCATTTGTATTTGGCGTCCATGTCTGGGTGGATGCTAGCTATGTGTCTTTCCATTATGCTACCCATCCTGCCAAAGTCAGCCCTTTTGAAGTCCATGACCTTAGTTTTAGTAGTGGCTACCTCCTTCCACAGATTGATTGACAACCACACTGTGCGCTGATCATTGCCAGCCTGTGATTCCTTCACCCCAACATCCTTGATCTGCTCCCCATCCTCCAGCACCAGGTCTAGAATGTTCCCCTTCCTTGTTGGCTCGGTTACCATCTGGATCAGGAAGTTGTACTAGAAGGCTTCCAGGAGGATCTGCTCCCTGGTGCATGAGGTAGCCGGGATGGTCCAATCCACCTCTGGCAGATTAAAGTCCCCCACCACCACAGTGCTCCCTTTGCCACTAAATCTCCTTAACTGCTCCCCCAGCTCCCTATCATTCTCTGCCTTCTGGGCTGGAGTCCTGTATACAACCCCCAATCTGACCTTAGTCCCTCTCGGGTTGTGTAGTTGCAGCCAAATTACTTTTGACCTGCCTTTCTCCCCCTCATCCCTATTACATCTGATCCCTTCCCTAACATAAATGGGCACGCCTCCCCTTTCCTTTTTTTTCTGTCCCTCGGGAATAATTTGAAACCTGGGATGGCTAGGTCCCAGTCATGGTGTTGGGTTGCCCATGTCTCGGTAATGGCAGCTATGCCCACCTCCCCCTCTGCCATCAATGCCTGCAACTCGGCCATTTTGTTCCACAGGCTCCTTGCATTTAGTGATACTACCCTCCACCCTGATCCTATCCTTACTGCGCCCTTACCCTCCCAACCATCCTCTCTCCTACTTATGTTTGGCTCCATCCTTGCTACTGGGGAGGTCCAATGGACCCCCTCTCCTGGTGATTTAGAAACATAGAAACAAAGACTTTGATGGCAGATAAGGACCACTTGGCCCACCCAGTCTACCAATTTCACTACCTATTGGGATAAGCTGCAGGTCCTAGTTAACCAACAGCCTACTTCCTCCTACCCACCCCACTAAAATTGCCTTATGTCTCTCCTATGCATTCTTGAATTCACCCACTGTTTTTGACCCCACTACCTCCTCAGGAAGGCCATTCCATGCATCCACAACCCTCTCTGTGAAAAAAAATACTTCCTCACTTTACTCCTGAGCCATCATCCCTCTATCTTCAAATTGTGCCCCCTTGTTCTTGTTTTTGGAATTTTGGCGCCAAATTTTCAACATGGGGTTATTGGGCCCCATCCTCATGAATTGAGCCACTGTCATGGCGTTAATCAGTCCCGAAAGGTGATTTCATGGTCACATTTCAGGACCAATTAATGAAACGACAGTGCTAGTGTTCATGAGGTGGGCTCTCAAAAAGTCTATGTTGCAAATTTGGTGGGAAAAATACAAAGAATGACTGTTTTACGAGAGTGCATTGCACAGTTGCTATGCACTCTTGTAACTTTGCCAATTTGCAATGTTTTCACTCCAGATTTTCAACATTGCCATTTTTACACACCTCCTTATGAACATTTCAGCTATCATTTTTCACATCCTGGCCCGAAATGTGTTTTCATAGTTCTGGCGCAGAATAGCGCAGTTGCTGTGGAAAATCAGTGTTCGGGACACATTAAGAAAATAACAGTGACACTGTTCATGAGCAGAGGTTCTAAAATGCCTATGTTGAAAATTTTGTGATGAAAATCCATAAAATGAGTGTGTTATGAGCATGCATTGCACAGGTTCCATGCGCTACGTAACCCGCAACTTTGCAATATTTTCACTCCATATTTTCAACAGTGCCATTTTTACACACCTCCTTATGAACAGTGCAGCTGTCATTTTTCACATCCTGGCTGAAATGTGTTTTTGCACTTCCGGTGCAGAATAGCACGGGTGCTGTGGGAAATCAGTGTTTGGGACGCATTAAGAAAATCACAGTGACACTGTTCAGGAGCAGAGGTCCTAAAATGCCTATGCTGAAAATTTTGTGATGAAACTCCATAAAATGACTCTTTTACGAGCGTGCATTGTGCAGTTTCCACGCACCCTTGTAACTTCACAAATTAGTAATATTTTCACGCCAGATTTTCAACACTTGCATTTTTTCACACCTCCTTATGAACAGTACAGCAGTCATTTTTCACATCCTGGTCAAAATGTGTTTTCATGTTTCTGGCACAGAATACTGCAGTCGCTTTCGGAAATCAGTGTTTGGAACAGATTAGGATCGAGCGAGTTCGAGAGGGGGAGTGACCGAGCTCAACTGAGCTCTGTTGGGACAACTGTGAATTTCTTTTTGGGCAGAAAAAGGCACCAAAGCAGGCAGGAACCCAGTATGAAAAGGAAGCCTGCAGCACCAGGAGAAACAGAATGAGCGCGTGAGAGAGGGGGAGTGAGTGAGCTCAATGGAGCTCTGTTGGGACTGCTTTGGATTTCTTTGTGGGCAGAAAAAGGCAGCAATGCAGGCAGGGGCCCAGTACAAAAGGGCAGCCTGCAACGGCAGGAGAAACAGAATGAGCGAGTGAGAGAGGAGAGTGAGAGAGCTCAACGGAGCTCTGTCAGGACTGCTGCAGATTTCTTTGTGGGCAGAAAAAGGTGCCAACAGAGGCAGGAGCCCAGTACAAAAGGACAGCCTGCAGTGCCAGGAGAAACACAATGAGTGAGTGAGAGAGGAGGAGTGAGCGACCTCAACAGAGCTCTGTCAGGACAGCTGCAGATTTCTTTGTTGCCAGAAAAAGGTTCCAATGCAGGCAGGAGCCTAGTACAAAAGGGCAGCCTGCAGCGCCAGCAGAAACAGAACAAGCGAGTTGTGGGGGGGGGGGGAGTGAGTGAGCTCAATGGAGCAAAGCAATCAACATTCGGCATTGACAAATGCTTTTTTCTCTAGACGCTTTGTCTTTGCCATTGTCAGACAGAACCTTTTTTCTGTTTCACACTTCTCTCATCACATCTCTCCTCACACTTGCCTCACCGATGAGGTGCAGATGAAAATACTTGTCTTTTTCCAGGCTCAAGACACAACCTTTTTCTTTCTTCCAGGCTCAAGACACAACCTTTGTCTTTTTTCAGGCTCAAGACACAACCTTTCTCTTCATCTCACTGCTGTTGTGCATCTTCACAACATAACAATCCTTTCTTAGGAGCCTGCAGCGTTCTCCCTTTTCCAGCAAAGCTGCTTGCACAAACGTTCTTCTCCTTACTCTGTTGATGGGGAATGACACTGCCAGTCCTTGGGGTACAGAGTGCTAGAAGCCACCAAGCAGCCTTTCCAAGCCTTGCAGCCCCATTCTCTCACAGGGGCAAGAGCCCCCCTCCCTGTGGAGGGGCTCTCCCCAGACTGACTTCAAAATCAAGAGTTCTGTCCTTTTGGGAGCTTTGGCAACTTCCCATAGGCTGGAGCCACTGTCCTTACCTAAAATTAATATGTATGAGGCTCCCTGGATGCCTCACTGGTTGCACAAAACAGCACCAGAATAATCCCTGGTATTTTCCTCCAAGAGTCTGTTCACAAGTCCCAGAATACTCCTGTGAAATTCTGACTTGATTGGTTGGCCGTTGTCACATGCTGGAATGACATGGCTGCTGATTAAACAGTCCCACTAGAGATTTTACAGTGTCCCAAATTCAGTGTCCTTGTGCAGCCAAACCATTTATTTTTAATTAATTGTTTCCCCACACAGGTACAGCCACCACTGTGCCTGCAAAGTGACTACACCAATAATCACTTTTCGTTAGCTCTTTTGCTGTCACTGCTGCCATTCGTTATTGCCCCTAGGCACCTCACACAGTCCCATTACAGTCTATTTAGTGTCCCACTTTATGGCCTTAATACAGCCCCACATAGACACTTTTGTTTTTTTATTTTCCCACAGCACTGTAATTTGGGAGGTAGTATAGTGCAGTGGTTTAAGGCTCTGAACTGCAAATCTGGAGACCTGGGTTTGAATTCCACAGCCATCACTTGCATACTGTGTGACCCTGAGCAAGTCACTTAACTTCTCTGTGCTTCCAGGTCGCACCTGTAAACAAGCTTTCAGCATAGTGTGCTACTCCTGGTTAAACAATTGCAAAAAAAAAAAATCCCCTTTTACCTTGCAGCTTTTATTTATTTTCATTTTATTCCTTGCCTGTCACTAGCACTAAATCACAACCCTAAAGTGCTAGACAGGCTCTCCTTCATGAATTATTCATGAGCTGCCTCATGAATATTAATGAGGTGGCTCCAGAATCCCTCGAGCGTGATTGGCGCTGACCAAAAATGACCTCCTTCTCTTCCTGCTTCTTCTCTGGTTCTGCCCACATCTCCGGTCCCTCTTTTACTTTATTCAGGGACTGGGACCACTGGAGAAGCAGCTGTAATGGTCACCAAAACTGCCAAATGAAAATGTGCTTTTGCGAATGTGCGGGGTGCTGACCCTGCACTGAAGTGCAAATACAGGCAGAACCTCTGCAATCCAGCTTCTCTGGCACTGCTCTCTCAAAACATTATACTGGGGGGGGGGGACCTAGGGACACCAATGGGACTTACAGGGCACAGCCAGGACCGGGGGAAAAAAAAGAAATGGGGGTGGAAAAACCCAGGCAACCTCGGATGCTAAAAAGTAAGCCCCCAGCATGGGGGGTTACACCTATAACTGTGCTTTTATTTTCATCACAGCTATTCCTTAAGCTCCTCTTCTTGCTTCTTTCTTTTTAAACATATTACTTGTAAATCAGTATCCATTACCACAACAATGTATGAAGATGAAACTGTGCTCTCTTTTAGTGCCAAAAGTGGCAGCACCTCAGAAAGGACATAGGCAGGGTGGAGCCATTACAAAGGAGGACAACCAAAATGGTGCAGCATCAAAAGCCCTATGAGGAGAGACTGAGGGATCTCAGCACATACACTCTAGAAGAGAATGCATGAAAGGACGTCATAAAGATCTACAAGTACTTCAAGGGGTGAATACATTACAGGAGGGGAGTCTATGTCAAATGAGAAAGAGTACCAGGACCAGAGGGCATGCGATAAAGCTGGAAAGGGGGAAATGTAAGAGATATGTGAGGAAGTACTACTTCACTGAAAGAGTGGTGGATGCCTAGAACAGACTGCCAGCAGACGTGGTGGAGGTGAAAACAGTAAGAGGTTTTAAGCATGCATGAGATAGACATAGGGGAATATTAGTAAATAGAAAGGGAATTGAGAGGGTCACCCAAGACCAGTTAGGATCTGGGGAGACAGACTAGGCAGGGACCATCTGAGCAGTGGGGGTGGGGGGGCAAGTGGTCCTTTTCTGCTGACAAATTCTGTGTTTCTACTGTATGTTCTAAAGTGTAGGTCACATTAACTCCCTTCTCAAAATTGACTTCTGGAAGGTTCAATTATGGTACACTATCAACTGACTTGTTTAAAATGCCAAAAAGACATAGGCTGGGGGGGGGGGTTGAGGAATGTAAGGAAGTGCTACTTCACAAGTGAAAACAGCAGGGAGCTTGATGCATGCATGAGATAGACATAGGAGAATATTAGTAAATTGATAAGTAGGAGGGAGGTTCAATGGAGACCAGTTAAGGTCTGTGGAGAAAGGACCATCTGAGCAGACTGTTTGGGCCAAGTGGTCCTTTTCTGACAACAAATTCTGCGTATCTATGTTTCTATGAAAGGTCCAGTGATAAGTCTTTATTCATAGTAACCAGGGCTACTACTAAAATGGGAGCTCAAGCTTTTTGCTGCTTTTGCCCCTAGACTTTGGAATTATCTTCAATTACTGGTTCACAGTTCCTCTTCCTCTTCCTCCCATTATCTTGCTAGAAGGGCTCCATGAGGCCATTTTCTGGCCTCTTTGGTTTATAATTACACTTGACTGAATTCATATTAATTAACATGTATCTTTTTTTGATTGTGTTGTTAATCAATGGACCCAGGAGGAAAAGAGGGAGAGGGGGGACATGATAGAAACTTTCAAGTACCTCAAGGGAATCAACAAAGTCCAAGAAGGTAGCATATTTCAGAAAAAGAGATGAGCAAGAACAAGGGGGCACAATTTGAAGATAGAGGGGGGGACAGCTCCGAGGCAACGTAAGGAAATATTTTTTTATGGAGAGGGTGGTGGATGCATGGAACAGCCTTCCTGAGGAGGTTGTGGGGTCAAAAACAGTGTGGGAATTCAAGAATGCATGGGACCGACATAAGGTAATTAGAGTGGGGGGAGGGGTAGGAGGAAGTAGGCTGCTGGTTAACTAGGATCTGTAGCATATCCAAAAGGTAAGGAAATGGGCAGACTAGGTGAGCCAAGCAGTCTTTATCTGCCATCAAAGTCAAAGTCTAATGTTAACTAGATTGGTTTATCCCAGGCAAAGTGATCAGGAATGGTTCTTGAACATCCACAAATTATTCATGAGCAGTTCATGAACTGAGTGCATGAACACATAGCAAAGTTCAGCAATAATGTTCATGAATGTTTATGAACTGTGCAAGAACAAGAAATAAACAAACTGTGTTCATGAACATTCCTGAACATAACGGTTCATAAAGGTTCATGAAAGTTCTTGAATTCCTCCACAAACGCAGTCCATCAATATTTTTGGTGACCAGAAATACCCTGATTTTATAATATCGATTCATCAGGCAACCATTTTAATCCTGTTCTCAAAATATTTTTTTTAATTTTTATTAGATGTACTTTGTTGAGTATATACCAAAAACAATAATATAACCACCATAACAATTGTAACAAACCTATAATACAGAAAGCTACAACAGAGAACCCAACCCTTCATAACAAACAAAAAATCTACCCCGATATCCACCCAACCCCCCATCCCTCCCCTACCATTGGTGGAAAATTCAATAAAAGAATTAACACAAACTATGAAAGAGGAGTATTTATAAATAGTCAAGGTGTAAAATAAGACAACAAATTACTTCAGGGAGTGGGGGGGGGGGACCCATTCAAAGTCGCTTAAGCCATGTAAAGGATATACAACTTGTTCCATTTCTTATCATAGCTAGGCAATCTTTAGTAAAACTAGCTATCATTTTCTCTTTACAAAGATTGTTGAGGAGCTCCTGCAACCACTCTAAGTATGAAAGAGAAGACTGGTCTAACCAGTGACAAAGTACCAGCCTTTTCACTGAAATCGAGACTATTCTCAAAATATTTTTGCCCTCTGTACAAACCAGAGGCAGACCCAATCAATCCTTAGTTATTTTATTATACAATCTAAGCAATTTACCATGACAAGTTTTTGCTTTAACAACCTCAACATTTTCGAATGAATGACTTTTCTTACAATGCATTTTAGAATAAGTAACTTTCCTTATATCTACCCTTTTTGTTTTGTTCTCAAATCAAATGGAATCACTGGTCATTTTCCTTTTTTTTTAGTTGATCCTTTTTACCTTTCATGGCTCCTGGTCTGCCTCTATGTCCATGCATCCTCTACATCTGTCCACCATCTGGTCCTCATCTCAGCCTCCAATGGTGCCCTCGCTGCCATATACCCCCGCTGCTTACACCCCATGGAGGGGCAGCAGAGAGACCCCCCCTCACTCTGTGCTCAAGACTGGAAGCCGGGCATCCCATAGATGGCCATCAAGCCGCCAGGCCCGGTCGCCATGATATTTTCCCTGTTATGGTGATATCCTTGGAGAGCCGGATGTGCAATGACATTTAGGCGTATACATGCCGATGTCTGCCGCGCTCCCCCCCTCAGCCTGCTCACTACTGTAGTGCTACTGGCCTCCACCAGCAGCCACTATAGTGCTCTGCATTGCCCCAGCCCTCCCCAGAGGAAGGAGAGCAGTCATAGGATGCCTGATCCTTCCTCTTCCCTGCTGACCCTCGGCGGCCCGAGTCCATTTCCGAACCCAGGTCACCAACGTGGCTCAAGATGTGGCGTCCAGTGCCTCAACCCTCAGTGCCACCAGGCTGGCATCATTTTCATTTTATAAGCAGAAGTGCCCCATTACTGCTTATATCAGCAGAATATACAACTCTTTTAAAATGTGATAAGTTAAAGCAGTTGTGCAATGAAAAATGTTTTTCCAGCAAAGCTACTTTCAATTACAATTAAGAAAAATATTAGCATACTAGTCAAATGTACTTATCTAGGCACCTCTTATGCTGCACATCATGAGTCTTTTTTTCATGTTTTCAGTTGTAACCCTTGCCAAGTCTACAATGTCTATAAGTCTACAATCCTATTTCTATTCAAATGTAGTCGTCTTTTTTTTTTGAGAAAAAAATGAAATTAAAATATTTACAAAATACTCACATTTTGGTTAAATTAGAAAATTGTACCACCAAATAAAACTGGAAGATGCCTGGATTTTTTTTTTTACAGTGAAAAAAGGTAGAGTCAAATGTTTTGTCCAATTCTGTTGCACCGCTGCTTTCAATTTGTAATCCTTTAGGGTGCTCAAATAGTAAATTGCCTTGTAGAATATGAATTTGCCACTCCTACTCTAAAAATGGTCTGATTTTGTGATGCTTTATAACTTTGACAGTGGGAAATAGTACATTATGATATGCAAACTAGTTATACAGATTTATTTTTTTCTCTGTTCATCATGGCCCCAGGACACATCTGGAAATGAGTTGTTCTCAGCTCAGTATGTCTCTCATGGTGAAACATTTGAAATAAATAAATTAATGGTACTTTAAAGGTTCAGCAACTTCATTAACTTTGTCTTGATGAACAGTTCTTGAACTTGGTTAAAGAACAATTGAGGAAATTCATGGATGAATATTCATCAAAGTTCATGAATTAATGAACTTAATTTTGCCTGGGATGTACAATACAATTATCTGGTGTGGGCCAGGCACAGGTCAGGAAGCATATGCAAACCAGGAGAAGTCATAAAAATCACAAGTAACATTTTATTATTATCAATAATAATAAAATAACAGATTAAAATTGTGTAGTATTGCTCATATACAGGCAGTTTAAACAAAACCAAGTCCTTCATCTGAGGGTATGCCTAAATTCCGATCTCTCTCACTCTCTCTCTCTCTCTCTCCCCCCTTCTCTAAACAAACATTGCTCTCTTTTATAAGGTATTTTCACTTGGCAAGTAAATTCTGCATTGTGTTCTCGTTAAGCTATATCTCCTGTTTTCACACAATGTACCACACTTTGTTAATTTCTTTCCTGTGACCAGTACATCCATTTGAACAGGTGCAGCCAATTAAGACATTCTGGCTAGAGCTGATTTTCCTGCTGACAGCTCTGCAAACAAGCTTGTGGAAGGCCAAAAGGTACCTCAAGGATAACCCCTTGTGTTCCAGATAAACCCAAATAGCTTTCTGCATTAATTTCAATAGTATAACTATATACATTTGCAAACCAAGCGATTTTAGCCTCACATAAAGATTCACACATAGGTTGTAACTGTAGAGAGGCAATGGGAGAAAGAACAGACATAGCAAGTAAAGGGAGAGAGACAACAGGGGGAAACTGTGGGACCATTGAACTGGCCAGTTCAGAGGCTTCATGAGGAAAATTTGACTCCGTAATCAGACAGACAAAAAATAGACAAGTAACAGAATAGGAGAGGATAGAAAAAATTCTGTAGATCCTTGCTTTTAACTGTCTCTCTCTCTCTCTCTTTCTCTCTGCATAACAAATGGGACAGGGTCTTACCCAACCCTGTCACATCTGGCTATTTTCTGCCTTGCACTCTATTAGTGTTATGGCTGGTTGTGTCTTCCCTAATTGCTTATTGAGTTAGTATGGTCCCAGTATGCTGTCCTTGATTATTATTTACCTAATGTCTCATTGACTTAACTACCTGTACCGCTGTGTTTGCTATGTTTGCTGCTTACTTGAATTCTGATTAATTATATTATTGATCTTTCCCATCCATTGTAGGATGTAATTTTTTCACTGTAATCTCCCTGGTCATACCTGAAAATCGGCATGTACTTATCTAATGTACTTACCTGATCATCAAAGAAATTAAATAAAGAAATGAGGTTTGGCTAACTGTTTTCAGGAGTTTCTAATTCATAGAGATTAAAACTGAATCTGTGGTGCAAGTCCAGCAACCACATCAATGTAAACTCTCAGACCTGGGTCTCTATCACCTGCTGAGCTGACAGGACTGCCATTATTTTTATAGCTAGAATTTGCTGGGTGTCTCATATCTAACTGAACAGCTAGGAAGATGAAAAACTGACTGCAGCACATTAGGACAGGATATAATATGGGTCACCTATGTTAACGTGCTCCAAACCCTCACTAATGTAAGGCACGGGCTAGGATAGGAGAGCACCACACCTCTTAGTGCCCATCTCTCAGGGCCACCAGAGGGCAGCTAACAGCACTGGCAGATGCTATGCTTCATCTTAAGAGGTATTGTATATATCCTGGTACTGTGATCAGCCTTCTGCCAGGATGACTAGGATCTCAGGCTTGGGACATGAACCCAAGCCCTCTAAATGGTAAATGGATGCACTCATCATTAGACCATGGAGTGGGCCCAGACAAAAGCAATTTAATCATCCCCTGATTATCCTCCAAATCAATTTTAGGCCTTAGAATATGTATACTTATAGAGTTTCCAGTGAGCATGCCTCCATCCAGTTCTTGCCAAAGAATGTTTGTGTGGAAACTTTTGAGAATTCTGTGTCAGCCTGACCAGGCTCACAGTACAGCCTCTAGGGCGTGTGCAGTGTTTAAGATGTGTTCATGCACATTTTGAACCTAGGGTAGTGCCCTAAGTGACCATATACTGCAGGTCAGCAAAATACAGCAGCTGCTATCACTACTGCATATGTACCTGTACAAGTATGGGTGGTTGTGATGGTGGTGGTACAGCCCTTGGTGAAGAATGAACTAGTGGAAGAAATGGAGTCAGATATAATTGCTCATTTGTTTTAAGTTATATGTCTATGGTTTTTCTTGTGGAAATATCAACTGAAAACATAACTTTAGTGTGAAATGCCACCATCTCGGATGATGAGAAAAAGGGATGATCTAGGTTACCTTTCACTTTGCAACTACAGTACTAATACCAGTTTTAGAAATACTGTATAATGTTCAACACATTTTGATTGGATCCCACTATTTATTTAAATTGTATTTTAAATGTTTGACCTGGAGAGAGCATACTGAGTGTAAAGCTCATTTCCAGGTG
The DNA here is from genome assembly GCA_016271365.2 of Neoceratodus forsteri. NCBI lineage: Eukaryota > Metazoa > Chordata > Ceratodontiformes > Ceratodontidae > Neoceratodus > Neoceratodus forsteri. Next base: position 464,820,576 of record CM057452.1, read on the forward strand.
TGCCCTGGGACAGAGTGGTATGTAGAAATGTAAAAAAAAAGGAAATTTATAGAATGGAGTAGGAACAAAAAAAATAGAAATACATACTTTAATTTACACTGGAGTAATACAGGGAGGCTAGATAGAAGCAGAGGTAAAAAAAAAACATAACATATATTATATTATAGTGGTGAAGTAGTACAACTATTGTTAAGGTTAGTTGGCATTTCTATGTTAATGTCCAGGATTTGCACCTTTTTCGTTTAACTTACTGCACTTTCTGGAGCCAGGATGGCTCCCCTTCAGCCCCCCCACATGCACACGGCCACAGTCGTGGTGACACCAAGGCCAGCCTCCACCTGTTGTTCATCCTAGGCTTACCCCCCCAGGGTGGGGCTCTGGGGCCTCCCCTTATCCCTTCAAACACCATGCTCAGTGTCCAAGCAGGGAGCCCCAGATCAGCTACATGGGGTGGTGGCATGATGGGGCATCATTAAGCTCATCCAGCAGGTTTTTACTTCTGGACTTGTTGAAGGTGTAGTGTTTGCAGTGATGCTGTGGCGTGAACATGCCTCCCATTATCAACCCATATTTCCAGTGACAGGATGGCCTATGGTCACCCAGGAGACCTGCACTGGGGACACAAACCCCAATCCCCCCTCAGAGGTGGAGAGCATGCAGAGGCTGCTCAATCCACCATCCCCCTGGCCAGCCCTCCAGCAACCCAGGTCCTCTCCCAAATCTGGGTTGCCAGCATCGTGAGTGGTAGCTCTAGCACTGCGCCAGTGGGCCGGCAGTATTTGCACCTTAATAACGTGGATGTCTTTGTACACAATAGCCTGAATTTTGGCGTGCACATAGCTACTGCCAGGATCTCTATATCCTGTAAGATTTAAGCATGGCTCAGTTAGAAGATGGTGGGTTCTAGTCCCACCTCAAGATTTGGCTCATACCATAACTGCTGGCACCTGCTTGCAGTTCTAGGGGGATGCCTTAATGTCAGGGTGTGACATTCTTCAGATGAGACTTTAAACCGAGGTCCCTTCTACCCCTGTCTAGTGCTGTCCTGGTAGGTGTCCAGGTAGAAGTAAATAAACCCAAGGTACTTTTTGAAGAGTAGGGGGTTTTCCCCAGTATCCTGGCCAGCATTCTCCTTCATGTAAACCAACTCATGCAATTGTCCAAGGATATGGGTGGGAACTGATGCGCAAAATGGCACCACTACATGCTTATAAGCACTTCAGTACCGGTCTCTCATTGTTGTAAAGCACTTTGGGATACACTGTGTATGACAGCACAATATAAATCCTAATTCTTTTTCTCTAAGTGTGGTAATGTTTGGTTCAGCTGTCTAAAAGTTTTAGAAGGTTATAAATACATACAAATATTTTATTTTTAAGACATTTGTTTTGATCACTGATAGCACAAAAGTGGCTGTGAGTTGAAACTGAAGCTTTCGGGTTCCTTGGCATTAGGTCCCAAGATGATTCCAAGATTGGTGGCTTTACTGAAACTGTGAAGATTTTATATTGTTAAGAAAATAAAAAGTAATTTTCACAAATTCTTTTTAGCAGGTAGGATGTTAAGAAAATAACAAGCCATTTTCACAAATTCTTTTTATCAGGTAGGATGAGTGAGTTAGTGCTCCCTGCAGCATGTAGACTTTTAGATAAAATTGTTTTGTTCTAGGACAGCCTTAGGTAATTCCAGTGTTGGGTTGTAACACATTACAAGTAACGCGTTACTGTAATCTGATTACGTTGTCATGTAACGTGTAACATAGCGGTAATGGATTACTTGAAACAAAATGTATTGTGTAATGCATTACTTATTACATTTTCTATCAGGTAAAGCAGTTACTGTAACTAAATTTATTGTATTACTTAGGGATTAACAACCCCCCCCCCATGGCACCGAAGTTTGAAAATTCCTGGCTCAGCTGCTGCTACTGCTGGAGGGATGGAGGGAAGTGTGGAGTGGTCCATTTTCAGAGCCAGGGAGAGGGGATCATGGCCACGGTGCATGGGTGGTTGCTGTGGATACAGAACATGGGAAGAAGAACAAGTACATGAGCGCAGTAATTTTCTTTTTCCCCAACGACCAGCTGTCCCAGGCCCAGCTGTATGCTGAACCCCCCACCCCCACCCTGGAAAGACAGATCAAGTTCCTCCTTTCTGCTTGTGCATTTTTTGTTGTTGTTTACTATTAGGCACTTCAGCAGGTCACTTGTTCAGAGAAAATTTTCTCTACACTTTGTTCATTAGGTGAGGTCATCTATGTGGGGTCATAAGAAGGCTATGTTGAAAATTTCAGGTATAAATACATATAAAAAAAAAACAAAGTTGTAAATGTACATGGAAATTTTCAACACACATTTGTCACTTTTTTCATTTTCAGTATTTTGACCCCAGATTTTCAACATAGCCATTTTTTCACATCGCCTCATGAACAAGACAGCTGTCATTTTCAACCTAGCTAAAATGTATTTTCACACTTGTGGTGCAAAATGATGTTTCAGCTACTATTTTATAAATGATACCTGTCATGTTCAGAAGGAGTAGTCATAAAAAGATCATGTTGAAAATTTGGGATCAAAATATGAAAAAATCAATTAAAGATCAAATGCCAATGTTTTACAGATTTACAATAAATACAGGAATTCAAGCCCCTCTGTCATGATTAGTTTTTCCTGAAAATCTCATGCTGTTTGGTTTTGTGGTTTTCTTTAAATCAACATATGTTAATGTGCTCTGCAGTAACAGAAAACAGTGAAGAAACAGTGAAGATTTTTCTGTCCTATCAGTGAATGATGACATCATTCCTGTCCAGCCTGTTGCTGCAGCAATGAAGTCCTTAATTGCCTGTAGTAGCTGTTGCACTTCCCAGTCAGGGCAATTGGTAGGGATAATTGTCTTTACTCCAAGTGTGTTACTAACCCACCTGGTTTGTGTTTAGATAGATTGTATCATTCTGTTCTCATAAAGAGTTGGTCATTTGTGTTTCAGTGGGTAACTGAAGTGATATAAATGAATAATTATACCATGGACACAAAGAAAAACACAAAATGCTGTACTGTCATTGGCTGGCTGGCACCTTTCTGCCGTGGTAAATCCTACGATTACCCACAGCAAGGGTGCCAGTCAGCCCCATATCTAGAACTCATCCAACCCACAAAATTCAAATGGAGGAACCACCATATTGAAATGCTCACTAAGCGGTGGTCTCCGGCTGCCATCATGTCCCACTCGCCAAAGTGCTAAAAACCCACCCAATGAACTGGAACTGTACTGGGAAAAAAACTTGCACAACAGACTCAAAGTATTTACCTGTAACAGCCCAGACTGCAACCAGCTCACCTCATGCTTAGTTTCAGCTCCCGCTCTGTCTGTACTCCATTCCCACTCTCTTAGTAAAATCCGGCTGTAGCTCTCACTTCCCCCCTCACTGTCTCCAGCACTCTCTTCATTAATTTTACATTCTCTTTCTTCAGTGACCTCCTGATTTCACTCGTCCGTTTTAAATATACATAAAAAATATTTTTTTCCAAAAATCCGCAACGCCGGTTGTGACACTTGGACAGCTGGTTCTGATTACCCTATGATATTTTTTCTGCAATATAAAATATGCTGGGGGGTGTCTGTCAGGAGAAACTACTGTCTTGCTGAAATGTCACATCAACCCCCCCCCAGGTATAGTTCAAAGGACAGGACGTAGGTTAAACTACAGATATCTGGGATGCAATTAACTTGTCAGTTTGCTTTGAAGCCAGGAACTAATATGTCCCATTTTATGATGTCCTCAGGGAAATCCTTTGATTTTCACTAGGTGTCATGAGGAAAGGGGCATATGCATTAGTTTGGAGTGTCTTCAGAGGAAGCCAGTTAATTACATCAAAGAGACTTTGATGTCTGTGTGAAGCAGATCCCAGACTAGATCGGGAAGTCAAATATGCATTTGGTTGGGGTGTCTTCCAAGGAAGCCAGTTAATTACATTAAAGAGACTTTGATGTCTATGTGAAGCAGATCACAGACTGGTTTGGGAAGTCACATGAAGAGAGGAGATTCACTGATGTCACCTATTTTTATTTAAATATCTTATTAGGACATCCTGTGTTATAAAATATAAATTTTAATACACCAAGGCAGAGTTAGGTGACCTCAGAGAGAAGGCCGGCTCAAGACTGCTTTTAAGTATACTGAGCAGACCTTAGAGACACTTACATATTCATCTCTGACTGAGAAAGAGAAACATCAAAGCACTGAAAGATTAAGAAAATAAGGATACATTAGATAAGACCAGTCTGAGTGTATGGGTTGTAGGAATTTGCACTTTTAAACCTATTTTGTTTTTAAGATTGTATGTGTAGGGATATCTTGTTCTGTATTTACTGTTTACCTATTTTTAAGTAAAGATATATATTTTAAAAACAGAAACTGCTTGGTGTGCCTTGAAACTTCTTTTTTTTATAAGTGAAGCTTAGATGGTTCTAGTTGACACTGTGCATGAGCTTATTGCGGTACTAAACTGGGAAACAGGTAAGAGATCTCTAGGTCTTGCATAGACTTCTAAGGGTTCATTTTGTAATACCTGGTTAGGTGCCCATAAGCAAAGATATCTGGCCCCCAAAGACAGAATTATCTGAGCCTGACAATCGGGTATGCTAACAAGAGTTTATCAGTTTGAATCCCTCCAGAACTTGGGACGAAGGTGACTTGAACCCACAAAAACAGACAAGAGGGTTACCTTGTTCTGTTAGCTGTTTCACAGTACTACGCTCAGAGGTTGGCACTTTGGGAGTAGAGGGCTGACCTGCTGAGTGGGGTTGTGACACCGGTCACTTTTTATGCTTCCGAGAACCTGGAAGCAGTTCCCAATACGCACCAGAAATCCAGCACAAAAGCACACACTGTATGATGGCAATCACCATAACAAAGGTAAACTGTTACTGTTAATTCCTAAACAGTGTGTGTGTTTATGTAGCACAGGGAAACGGTGCAATAAAAACAAGCCTCACATGCAATATGCGGGGGGGGGGGATTACTACATTCCACCTAGCAACAAGGAACTCATTTTTCTGGCGTAATAATAAACTAAATAAAAATAATAAAAACTGGGAAACCCTGTATTTTTACTTTTTTTTCCCACAAACAATTAAAAGAACATGGCATAATCACAATAATCCACTCGAGGTGTGTGGGTTTTCAGGGGATTTACTACGGCTGGTGAGGAGTTACCCACTCGGCTGCACCTCATGGGCAAACCACGCCAGCCATGGTAAATCACCCGATAACCCACACCTCCTCATGGCTTATTGCTTAAATGTTTGTGAGAAATCTCCTGTCTATATCACAGCTGAGGTCTGTCACATCAAAACTCTGCATTGTTTTTTGGCTATATAAACCCAGGGTTTTTCAATGGATATAAAATAAATCTAAAGTTTAAGTCGTAGAAGCAGTGTGTTCTTGATGTAGCTTCCATACATATGTTCATGTGAGAACACTATTGTTATAATGTATGGGGAACCCTTATTATTAACTGAAATCAAGCAGCTTACAACCTTGTTATGCCCTTGTTATGACTTCACTCTGTTGTTAACCCTTCTTGAATATGTCATATCAATGGTATAACAACACGGAATGCTCACAACAATCAATGTTCTAACAACATAGAATGCTCACAACAATCAATGTTCTGTAAAGTAGTTCAGTAAAGTACTGTAATTCAATCTGCGATTACACAATCTAGGTAGCCCATACACTATAAAATATATTGTATGGTCTTTGGTTAACAACCACACTGAAACCACTTCTCGAGGTTGCCATGACATCTGAAAACCTCTCGGGCTGTGCTCTCAAGGTTTACAATGATGTCATGGCAACCTCTCGAAGTGTTTACAGTGTGGTTATTAACCAAAGATCATACATTATCCTCTATATAGTTATGTCAGATTGACAAACAGGTGTCTGCCACACTTTGCTATTTTAGGAACATGTACTGTACTGTATGAACTCACAAAATTCATTTCTCTGAGGGATTCTGTGTGGAAATACATCATGTATGTGTGTAACTAGACATACTATATGTTATCCTGATGCCCCTGTCTCTTGCCCCTCATTTGAGGCTACTGCACCTGCTTCCCTCTGCCCCCCCAGTCAGGGTCAATGCCACCTGTTGCCCCCGTTCCAGTCTCCACAGGCAGGACTGCTGTGCTCTGCTAAGCTCTAGAGTCCCAGGGCCTCTGTCTCCACAGTTGGGGCTGCTGCACCATGCTGCACAAGGCCATCAAAGGTTGGGCTTTTGCTGCACCCTGCTATCCACTTCCACTACCCCCAAATGGACAGGGACACTGCATTATGTGCACTCTGTCTCACAGTCAGGGCTGCTGTACTCTGATGCCACCCTTTGTCCTGCCACATGGTCGAGGCATCTGCACCATGCTGTCCTCTGTCTCTGTCACCACATCCAAGACTGCTGCTCCCTGCAACCATGTTGATGCAGTCAAGGTTGCTGTGGCCTGCTATGCCATAGAGCCCCATGCCTCCACAGGTAGAGCTGCTGCACCCTGCTACCCTCTGTCCCCACCCTATAACACAAGATGAAAGTGCTTGTTTTTTCTTTTGAGCAGCTTGGGTAGTGTACCAAAGGATATGACTTTGGTGGCAGGGAGCAGCATGGTGCAACAAACCTAACTATGGAAGCAAGAGGCTCTATGGTGCAGCAGGGCACAGTGGTGGCAAGGGGCAGAGGATAGCTTGGTACAGAGGTTTTGACTGTGGGACAGGACACAGTGAGGCATCAGGGTATAGCAGCTCTGACTGTGAAAAAAGGTGCACATGTTGCAGCTGCCCTGCCCATTTGGGGCAGTGCAGGGTGCAGCAAAATCCCCACCTTTTATTGGCCTTTTGAGGAATGGTGCAGCAGCCCCAACTGTGAAGGCAGAGGCCCTGGGACTCAAGGACTTAGCAGAGCACAGCAGTCCTGTCTGTGGAGATTGGAACAGGTGGCAACAGGGGGCATTGGCCCTGCCTGTGGGGGGGGCAGAGGGAAGCAGGGTGCAGCAGCCTCAACTGAGGGGCAGGAGACAGGGGCATAAGGATGACATATAGTATGTCTATTTACACACATACATGATGTACTTCCACACAGAATCTTTCAGAGAACTGAATTTTGTGAGTTCATACAGTACGTGTTCCTGAAGTAGCAAAGTGTGGCAGACACCTGTTTGTCAATCTGACAAAACAACAATATTGTTCTCACATGAATATACAGGTATGTATGGAGGTTACATCAAAGACACACTACTTCTATGACTTAACCAACTTTAGATTTATTTTATATCCATTAAAAAAAACCTGTGTTTAAATAGCCAAACAACAATGCAGAGTTTTGATGTGAAATAACTCAGCTGTGATAAAGACAGGAGATTTCTCACAGACATTGGGTTTGAATCCCACAGCTTCCACTTGCATACTGTGTGACCCTGAGCAAGTCACTTAACTTCCCTGTGCTCCCAGGTCACACCTGTAAAAAAGCTTTCAGCTTAGTGTGCTACTCCTGGTTAAACATCTAAAACAAAAAAAAAACATTAATTTATACCACTTCAGTTACCCACTGAAACACAAATGACCAACTCTTTATGGCCCCGTCCACACTGCACCCAACAGGGCTGAAATGGTTCCAAACCGTTACAGGCTGCAAACGTAACAGTGTGTCCACACTTCCAGGTAACAGGTGTGAAAATGGTCTTGAACCAGCACAGCCTGTCCACATTGAGATGTGAACAGTGTGTGCACCCAACCCCTGTAATGTGGAGTGCATCCCATGGTGCACCTGGGGGAGACAGCTGTGAAGACAGAAACCCACTCGAATGAACACTTGGCTGCCAGTCTACACAGGGCACAGTGAGTGCGGCACAACTTGCCTCGGTATCCCACAGCGATGTGTGCCCACGTGCTCCTGTGGGGGACCAAGGGTTGGCAGCAGGTGAAAGCATGGAACCATAAGGAGGGAAGGCCCCTACAAATGGCATGAAGGTGTGCAGTGATGCACCAACACATGCTGGGTACAGGGAACCCACTGTGTCCCACAGACATGCATGCAGTATACCACCAGGAAATGGCAAACCAAGGCCCGCTGCCACCAGATGCATGCTGTGTGCACCAACATACACTGTGCAGCCAGGCCACACATCCAGGAACCCCACACCAGCAACCCATGGAATTGGAAGCCCCACTGTGCCCCACAAAACAATGTGCGCATGCATGCACACTGCCCAAGCAAACCAGCAACACGGTATGGTGACACAAGACAGCCTTTAATCCAACGCCGCCATGACTTCTGGTGGCACACAAGTAATCAATGTGCAGTGTCAGCATGGCCATGCAGTGGACCATGTGCATTGCTGCATAACACCACATATCCCGAAGAAAAAAAGACACTGTCATGTGAACTAATAATGTAATACACAATGCCGGGCCACCATATTGGCGGCACCATACACCAACCTTACAAAGGAACCTACGTGTGGGTCAATGTACTGCCACCTGACACAATGAAAAACAAAACCATGCACAGGTGGTGCCCTAACCCAGGCACCCTTGTGGCCATACTGCATCGGAACCCCCTGACACAGCATGTTGCAGCGACGCCATGCAACAGTGCGTGCGACCCAGGAATTGCACTGTTCAACTGAGTGCCACAGCCAGCACATACCTCTGTGCCAACATGAACCAGGCACTGTTGTCACTGGGCAGACCCCAGCGGCGTCATCAAAGTAGGGGGTAAATCAAACACAGAGTCCCGTGTGGCAACAGGCGGGACGCACCAGTCAGCCAACCCCTGCATGCTGCATGGGTTATCACAGGGTCGTCCACTGGAACTCATCGCTGTACAGGTCCTGTGTGAAGCTGGGCATGCCTGCTGTGGGATCCAAGGGGATAGCACTGTGCTGAGCAGCAGCACCATGCATCGGGGGGTTGGGGTGCTGTGTGCAGGCCAGCGGTGGCTGGCGTGACACCTGTGGGGTACAGCTGTGCCATGTTGGCACCAGCTGGTGTTGCCTTGGATGTGGGCAGCTGGGTGGTGGAGGCAGTGACACCACCCATGTACACTGCACCCCGTAGTGGGGGTCATGCCTGTGGGTCACTGGCACAGCCAGGGGATGCATCCTGATGGAGGCTGCTTGTGCCACGCAGCCTGTGTGTCCACCAGCGGTGGACGGGTGAGTGATGGCAGGATCTGCCATGCCACTGTGGTACGCAGTGGCCACTGGCATGGTGGCACACCCATGGGGGAACAGGGCACAGGGGGATGGGACTGCGGTGGTGTGTGTCATAGGGATGGCACCCAGCCATTGCAGTGTGGCTGCAGGTGGTGGCTACTGGCATTGCATGGCCAGTAACTGGACCATCTGTGTGAAGAACTGCTCTGTCTGCTCTGCCTCCTGTCTCCGTAAGCGATCCTCCAATGCCCTCTCCTCCCATGCCCACTCCCTCTCCATGTCCATCAGCTCCCTGTGGTGCTCTTGCATCATCCTATGCATAGGTTCCAGAACCGCCCCAAGGACCTCTGCCATCTGTGCTGTCTTCGACTTCATCTTCCTGAGGTTCACCAGGGGTGCCTGGTCACCCTGCCGCTTCGCATGGTGGCCTCCTCCCGCAGTGGAGCCGTCACTGGAGGTTCTTGGCATCACGACCTGCAGAACCAAGGACACTGGGGAGACCTCCACTGTGTCAGTGTCCACCTATGTTCCCTCACCGGGGTCTTGCCCTGGAATGGCAGAACACACCTGTCACCATTACACACAGATGCGTACCCCACCCCTACCCCCCACCGCCAAACACAGTCCCATGCCCATGTCCTCCACTCACCTGTGTGCCTGCGCACACCTCAGGTGCCACATGCAACCTCACTCGAGTGAACCAGTGCCACCACTCATGCCATGCCTATCACCTTGTGCTGCGTGCCCAGGATACACCCCCACCGGCATGCAAGAACCCAGCATATGCATTGCACTTACCTGTGTCGGGGCACTCCTGCTGCACACCATCATCATCTTCATTCCCCAGGTGCTGGCACGCATCCCTGGTGGTGTCCCCATCATCCTCCGTGTCCAGTTCAGGGCTGTCCACCTGTGAGCTCTCGAGGATGAATGCTGGTTTGGTGGTAGGCCGTGTTCCAGGTATGGTATCCAACGTGTCATAGAAGGGGCACACCACACACGCACCCCCGAGCATCTGTTGCTATCCCTGGTTTTATGGTACCGCACCTTCAGTTGCTTTATCTTATCACAGCACTGCTTTGCCGTCCACTCCACCCCATTCACATACAGGTATTCCAAGACCTTCTGATACACCTTCGTGTTGTGCCTTCCATTGGCTAGCTCTGCCTGCACCTTCTCCTGTGTTCAGAACTCCACCAGGAGTTTTGTGGCCTCATCCGACCAGGTGGCGCCGTGATCTGACATGGTCCTGCAGGTGGGCAGAGTGGCGTGTGGATGTGGTCACTGATTGGCACAGTCCTCTCTACCCTCCACCAGTCACAGGCGGTGCTTGGGGGCTGGGGTCACTCTGCAGTGGTGCTGCTGTGGTATGCTCTGACACTGCTGTCCTCTTGGGGTTGGTCTTGTGTTTTGGCAGCTTTTGTGGACCCTTTCACACCTGTGGCACACAGTGCTGGCGTCTGCTGATGGCTCCCTATGGCTTGTGCCCGCTGTTTGCCCTGGGCACCGGTGCTCTTCCCCCCTCACAGTTCTTGGACTGCTGCAGCAGGCAGCACCCCCTATTGCCACACTGCGCCTCCTGGCTGCACCTCTCTTGGGTGTGTGCACCCAGCTGATCTGGTCTCCGTGTCTTGGACATTGTGCAGGCGCTGCCCTGCACCGTTTCCACCTTGCTGCACTGGTTACTGTACTCCTGTGCCTCTCTGCCTTCCCAGTGCTTCCTTTTTCTTCTGCCTCCCAAGTGCCCCTCTGTGGTGCACTGCCTGCTGGTCTAGCAGATGACTGGGGGCTAAACGGTGGTGCGTTTAGATGCCAGGCGAGTAACGCATAGCCTTGAAAACCATTTTCGTAACTGTTGTAGAAACCACCTCCTGACAGGTTTCTACAACTGTTACGAAAATGCCTGCTGTAACGTTACCAGTGTAAACGCACGCCGTTACCGATGCGTTTACACCCTCTGTAACATTACAGAAGGGTTTTCAGGCTGCAGTGTGGACAGGGCCTAAGAGAACAGAATGATACAAACTATCTAAGCACAAATCAGATGGGTTAGTAACACACTTGGAGTAAAGACAATTTGCCCTACCGATTGCTCTGTCTGGGAAGTGCAACAGCTACTACAGGCAATTAAGGACTTCATCGTTGCAGCAACAGGCTGGACAGGAATGAAGTCATCACTCACTGACAGGGACAGAAAAATCTTCATGGTTTCTTCACTGTTTTCAGTTACTGCAAAGCACATAAACAGATGTTGATTAAAAGAAAACCACAAAACTAAACAGCACAATATTTTCAGGAAACACTAATCATGACACAGGGACTTGAATTCCTGTATTTATTATAAATCTGTAAAACACTGGCGTTTGATCTTTAAGTTATGAGGAAACATTAAATTGTTCCAAAGTTTACTAATAACTTTCTTTTTTTTCAGATTTTGGCCCCCAATGTTCAATATATCCCTTGTGTTACCCCACCTGCTGAACATGACACTGTGAAATCACCTTTCAGATGGGATTTAAAAAATTCCACCTGGCTTGATTATAATGTCAAGTCATAAAAAGATTGTTGAAAATTTGGGGTCAAAATGTGGGAGCCCACTAAAAATTAGATAGTGCCTTTCAGCTGCCCTAGCCTGAGTAAAAACAATCTAAAAATGTGTAAAAACAAGTCACTACTGAAGATGAGATACTGCATCTCATCTGGTCTATCCTGGGTAAATATATGGTAAATATGTGTGCAAGTAAGATCCAGTACAACAGCAATGCAAGCAGTGAACATTCAGCATTGACAAATGCTTGTTTAGTAACATGGACACTTGTACTGTGATTTGTTTTTACTGATATGTTATTGAAAAAAAAGCATGGCTGGAACTATGTCTCAGTCAATCAGGTTTCAGGATTTCCCTGACTGATGTCACAAGTATTTACATAGAATGGTCAATAAAGAAACTGAAACAAAAAAAGTAGCAATTAACAATTTGCTTTTCATAATTTGACCAGGTCTATCTTCTACATGTAACAACTTTGAATGATACTCAGAAAACAAAAAAGTGATTTCCTGAACAGGTTATTAAAACAGTGTTGGAAAGGCTAAGAACTGCACATACTCTTCCAATGTATTTATCACATTTGAAGCAGATTGATAGAGTGTAGAAGCAAAAACTTTTTCCAACTAATATTCTCATTTAATTTCATTTATTTGGATATCAGGTAGTTACACTAGAATATACATTCCTTTTTCATGTACAACCTGAAGTCAAAAGTAATACAATACAGAACATACAAAGACAAAATACAAGAAGTCATTTTCAATAAATACTTCACTCAATACAGTTTACAAGAACAAACATTGAATTTTTTTAAATACTGAAGAGCAGCTGAAGGAAAAAGTTTAAAGGATGAAAGTTGCTTAAGTTGTGTTGGCAGAGAATTACACAAAGAAGCTGCACAATATGCAAATGTACGTTTTCCAGCAGTTGTGTATATAAATGAAGATATGACTCAAAGGCTGGAGTATGTTTGATTAAAAATTTGCTCAAGGAGACAGGATGCCAGAATTCACAATTCTGAAAACAAATTGAGATAAAGATAACTTGTAATTGTTATGGACTGGTAACCAATCAAGATGTGTGATAATAACTCAAGGTGAAACAAATAGGACAAGGGGAAACATCAGGAAAACATCAGTTTGTCTCTAAAAAGGAAATAAGCCTATATAGGAAAAAACTTGTTTTTGTCTCAAAAGGAGGTGAGCCTATAGAATCGGCTTCCAGAGAAGGCTGTACAAGCAGGGAGTAAAGGTACTTTTAATATATGGCTAGATAAGTTGATATTAAAGTAGAGTATTGATGGATACCAGTTTTGAACAAGCAAAACTGTCAGTCTTTGCAATGGCATGGTTGCAACTGTCACAACTGCAGGCCAGTGGAGTAATTTTGGTAGGGTGCTTCGGGCATTGACTGGTGCGAATGGACAGAACCATCACTGCTAATTGCTTAATTGCTATGTGTGTCCAATCACTATGTCTAGCCATGATCACTAAGGGCATCATGATGACAGTGTCACAACACAACTAAAAAAGGAGGAACATGAAACGGAGCAGCAGTGTAGAAATTTGGGCCCGCTGATTGCCTCCTTAATTCCCATAGTGTAATTTTTTCTTTATTTACTGTTAAATACAATAATATTGTTTTTTTTTGTTTTGTTTTTGTTTTTAGTTTTTAGGGACCCTTGTTGATAAGCCTGCTGCAAGGCGAGCGCTGCAAAAACTTTCCGAACTTCAGATAGTTTTTAAACCCTGAGACAAATGTGGAAATGTGGTCTTAATGGATGAGATATTTTATAGAAGATCCGGGAACTACTTAACATCACAGAAAATTATGAACGGTTTAGTGGGGACCCGTCCACAAAATTCAGCCTGGAATTATTCACCCTTATTGATACTACATACACTAATGGCTGGATCACAGGAGACAAGGCAAGTTACCTCAAACCCAAATTCCCTATAACTCCTACTTTTTATGGCTTTCCTAAGGTCCATAAAAATATCCATGACCCACCTATGAGACCTTCTTAAAACAATTTGTTATAGGTCTACCATTTTATTTGAGGGATACCATGCATTTTCTCAAAAAGTTGGAAAATCTAACTTGGAAACATGACTGTTATTGGTTAACTATAGATGTGACCAGTTTGTATACTTCCATAAAGCATAGCAAGGGAATAAATGCCATCAAACACTTTCTTTGTAAATCCACACCTGGTGACAGTATACCAAAAAATGTCATTCTACAGCACATTAGAATTAGTTGTGGAACATGTTTATTTCCTTTTCAGTGGCACAGGTTCATAAAGTTGTGGCCAAAAACAGTGCAGCAAACAATGCCTCAGTCAAAATGTCGTGCTCCGACATAACGTCGAGCACAACAGCAACCACACAAGAAACGTGCACACCCCATTGAAAACAATAGGACTTTTTCTTTTTTTTTCACCCCCACATCTCCTGGACTTTAAATAATCAACTCCCAGGGGTGTGTGGACTTTGGGGATGGGGAGAAACTCAGGAGGGGGGAAAATTCATTTAAAAAAAAAGCTGCAACACCAGGAAACCTGTGGGGAACTGAACCACAGTCCCAGGTCTCCATTGCTGCTGTGTTCTGGTGCCTTAGCCACTCCACCATAGGAGTGGCTCAGCCAGGCAGAACAGCACAGGCTTCTTCGCTCCTTCCTCCACTTTGCAGTCAGCAACAGCGGTAATTCCCTACTGCTGTTATACACCTGTCACTGTAAATGCTTTTGCGCTTTACACAGAGCAATCCTTGCTGCGCTGTTTGTGAAGTGCTTTATTGACCCGGTACCATTTTCAATAATGCCTTTTACAGACAAAAATGTGACACAGAGATGGGTGCATCAATGGCCCTATCCTATGCCAACCTTTTTATGGGTAGGTAGGAAGAACTGTACATCTATGACCGGGCACAAAATCCTTTCTTTGATAAAGTGGTACATTTGTACCGCTTTATCAATGACATACTACGCATTCGGCAAGGGGATACTTCAGACATTGACAATTTCATGACTTACATAGAAACATAGATTTTGTCATCAGAAAAGGATCTTTAGGCCCATCCAGTCTGCCCCTTGACCATGTCTATTCTATCACCACTTGACCCTGTTTGGTCATAGGTGTCACTCTCTTCCCCATTACTCTACCTAATATACCCCTGTGCTTATCATACACATGTTTGAAGCTCCACACAGTCTTTTCCCTGAATTCCTTCTATGGCAGGTTGTTCCAGTTATCCCCCACCTTTTCTGTGAAGAAGTATTTCCACACATCTCTCTTAAACTTCCACCTCTTGGCTTCATTGCATGCCCCCTTGTTCTAATGCCTTTTTTTCTCTGACATAGACCCTCCACTTCTACCTTCTTTACTCCTGTGAAGTACTTGCAGGTTTCAGTCATGTCCCCTCTCGCTTTCCTCTCTTTCAGGGAGTACATGTTGAGTTCCTGCAGCCTTTCCTCATATGGCTTCTTGAGCAATCCCCTCACCATTTTGACTGGCCTCCTCTGTACCACTTGCACTCTTTCAAAGTCCTTACAGAGATGTGACCTCCAGAACCTGACCCAGAACTCCAGGTGTGGCCTCACCAGTGAGCAATACAACGGCAGCACCATCTCCCTCCTCCTGCTAGAAATCCCTCTCCCAATGCACCCCAGCATCTTGCTAGCCATTCCCATTGCTTTGTCACACTGCTCAGCTACCCTTACGTCATCAGATATGATGATTCCTAGGTCTCTTTCTTGCTTGGTGACTGTAAGCACCACTCCTCCCATTTTATACACAGTCCTTGGGTTCTGCAGCCCTAAGTGCATAATTTTGCACTTTTTGGCATTGAAACCCAGCTGCTACCCCTATACCATTCCTCTAGTTCCCTCAGATCCCTTTGCATTCTCTCCAACCTTTCCTGAGTGTCAATCCTGTTGTAGAATTTTGTATTCACAAAGAGACACATCTTACCCTCAAGCTTCTCCTCAATGTTGCTTATGAAGACATTGAAGAGGACAGGTCTCAGCACGGAACCCTGTGGCACCCAGTCACTCTCCTATCACCTGAGTGGCTACCATTTACTACCACCTTTGCCTCTTATCCCTTAAACAGTTTTATATCCAACTTATTACTCTCTCCCCCACCCCAGGCTGCTTCGTTTCTTAGCTAGCCTCCTGTGTGACACAGTGTGGAAAGCCATATTGAAGTACAGATACGCCACATCCACTGCTCTCCCTTGATCCACCTCCCTGTTAACTCAGTCAAAAAAATCTATGAGAGTAGTTTGACATAACCTCCCTCCTGTGAAACCATGCTGCTGGGGGTCCTGCAGCCCTTTTGCCTCTGGGTACTCCATGATCCTGTCCTTCAGTAGTGTCTCCATTAACTTCCCCACCACTGCTGTGAGACTGACTGGCCTGTAGTTGCTAGCATCCTCTGTACTGGTGCTTTTGTGCAGAGGGACCTTATTGGCCCTCCTACAGTGTTCTGGAACTTCCCCCATCTCCAGTGAGGTGCTAAAAAGCATTGCCAGAGGGGTGGTCAGCACCATGCTGAGTTTCTTTAGGACCCTTGGATAAATCCCATCTGGCCTCATCACCGTATTCTACTTTAAGACTTCCAGTCCCTTCTGGACCCTCTCCACCAAGAATGGATTTGTGCCCCACTGCCCCCTCTCCCTGTTGTTTACTGCAGCATGCTGGCCCGTCCCCCCACCCACTCTTTGCTGAGCAGAAGTAATTGTTCAGTATTTGGGCTTTCTCTTGCTTTCCTCCATGTATTCCCCCCACCATCCTAACTATCACTGTCCCTCCCCTTGTCTTCCTCTTTCTCTCACATAACTGAAGAAGGTCTTGTCCCCTTTTTTGACCTCCTTGGCTATCCTCTCATCTGTTAGTGCTTTCATTGCCCTCAGCTTCCTTTCTGCCTCCCTTTGCTTTGTCAGATATACCTCCCTGTCCTCATCCTTCTGGTTCTCTTTGTACTTTCTAAATGCTGTTTTCTTCTCCTTCACTGCCTTTGCCATCTTCTTAGAGAACCATAGTGGCTATGGTGAGCTAGCCAACTGCCAGTCATTATTTGCAGATATAATTCTGTTATAAATATATTTTTATGTAGTTTTGTGTATGTGTACATGCCACAAGAATGCCAGTGTTAATGCAAAGGATCACATGGAGAGAGAAACTGGATTTCTTTTAAAAATGTTTGACCTTCCTATGATCTACGGGGCAGCTGCTTGCCAGGAAACTAAGATTGCATTTCCAGGTTCATTAACAGAGATATGCCAAAATCCATTTACCTGTCATAAACGGTACACTTCTGAGGCAAGATGCTCTGAGTCCAGAAAACTGTTATGGTATGTTTCATCTTATGAGGTGAGAGGATCAGGAATGTCCTTTCTGGCAGACCTGTGAGAATTCTCTTACAGGTGTCAATTGTATTCCCACTAAGACAGTAGAGACATCAAACGCCTCTAGGAAAATGAGATTGTGGGGAAAGAGCAAGAGCGTAATCTACCAGCCTAACCGTTATAACAGACCAGGGATTTTTGGGCCCACTACATAAATGGTGAAACCAAAGTCAAACTCTTTCATTTTTGCTCAGCATCTACAAGGGGTACTCTTCTCCTGACAATACAAGAAGCAAAACTGCTAAGACCCAAGACTTCCAGTACAAAGGAAACTGAATCTTTCAACTTCTTTCTTTGGCCTTCAATTTACAATGGACTTAAGGTAGATTTCAGATAACAGTTAAAGTGTGTTTTTTATGTAAATTTTTCCACTTTTATTTCTGTTATTCTGTGACCAAATTAGTGCATCTTTTAGTTGTAACTGTACGATTATTTTTTAAGTATATTAGTAAAACATTTGTTTTTAAGAAACCTACCTGAGCAAGATTTTTTTTTAAATTGTGTTGAATTGTGGGACAGTTATTAATAATCTGTGACAAACTTTTATTGCTAAGGGGTACCTCCATAAGCAACCAATCAAGCAAGGGTTTGTAAGGGATATCTGGGAAGAGATAGGGAGAATACCAAAGTTTCAAGGAACAGTCTGTAGGGATTTTGAACCAGATTGTTGCAAGTCATGTTGGAGAAGATGAAATCAGGAGCACACTGCTACCCTGAAGAGAGTGTGATGCCTGGATCTTCCCCATTTGTGTAACAATCAAGAAGGGTTCCTATTTGGTTACAAGACTCGAGACTGGTATTGTGCCCATATCCAGAGTTTAGAGGGACATCCTGGGTCCTCATGGTGGGTGTTCAGTCATGACTTTGGTGATCATTCAAAAAGGACACAAGAAAGGTATCCCTGTTCCCACCCATCACGGATTGCACTTAGGGGTGGGCACTGTGAGCTTATTGGACCTGCCCTCAGGAGTAGGTTTGTGACCGATCTGGTGCATAGCATTGGGATCCAAGAGATCTGGTTGCATAGTGTTGTGATTTGAGAGATATTGGTGGCACAGGCATAACAGTTGGATTCAAGCCCAGTGTATCATATTGATAAAGTGAAAACAGTCCATACACAATCAAGGCAGAGATTTAAAAAAAAATTTATAATTTGGTTGCAGTATAAAGTTCCCTACCTGTTTTTTGTTTTTTTTTGGTATAAGATAGTATAGCAGTAGTTAGGGAAGAAGATGGCTTCCATCTACAGTGAATACACTGTGGACTACCTAAAGCAGTTGTGTCAGGAAAAAGGGGTCCAGTACGAGGGGTGAACCAAAAAGTACCCTGTGGAGGCTCTTGTGGCAGATGATGAGCAAACGGTTGCCTCAACCCTTGAGTCACAGCAGGTGACTGAAAAGGACCAGACCTTGGGTGTGGGGTTGCCAAGGGAGGTCACAGAGTCCAGTCCCAGGGAGGAGGACAGTGAGACCAGAGGAAACCCAGAGCCACAGCACCAGGGTAAGGCCACCACAAAGCTGGAGCCAGAAGGGATCAGGCTACAGCTGGAGTTGAGAAAATTGGAACTGGAATTCGAGCAGAGGAAGTTCAAGATGGAGTTGAAAGAAAGACTGCACCAGAGAGAGGCTGAGAAAAAGGAAAAGGAAAAAATGGCTTCAGAGAGAGGCTGAGAGAGAGGAAAAAAACATCGGAGAAAATTCAAACTGGAGAGGCTAAGACCCCAACGACCAATGCCAGAGGAGATAAGTGGCATATGAACTAACTCCTGAAGCATACAGGGTTAAGTTCTGTAAGCTCCGGAGAAGCCCTGACATGAGCTATGAGGAACTCACCACAAAGCAACATTAGTTTTTGAAACATTTGTGGGAGGAACTGAAAGAAAATTCTGTGGAAAAAAATTGAGGAGGATATGTTGCTAGAGCAGTTGTTTTGGGCTTGCCCAGCAGAGTTGAAAATCTGGCTAGAGGACCAAGATCCAAAAACAGCACAGCAGGCTGGTGAGCTCTTGGATCACTATGCCAGGAACAGGCCTGCTGTGAAAGGGAGTGGGTCAGGTGTGGCAGTGCAGAAAGGGAAAAGTGCACCTTCAGGGCAGCTAAAACCTTCACTGCTTCCACAGAAAGGGGGAAGCCGCAGGTTACAAAAAAGGGATTTCTCAGATAAAAGAAATGATGACTGTTGCTTTTGCAAACAGCCAGAGCATCTTGCTAGACAGTGTCCTAAAAAGGCACAAAGTGGACAAAGTGGTGCTCAAATGGAGTTGAGTGCACTGTGTATCCCTGAAACTATGCCTATAAACATGAGGGAGTACATACACCTGGTTACTGTAAATGGGGTGCAAACCCATGGGTTAAGGGACACAGCAGCATCTATTACCTTAGTAAAAGGGGATTTGGCTGGACCTGAACAGCTTGTACCTAATCAGTTTGTAACAGTAAGGGTATTCACTGGGGAAGAGAAAACTATGCCACTAGCTAGTGTTCTCCTGGACTGGGATGAGACAGGAGAGAGGGTGCAAAAAGTGGCTGTGGCAGACAACCTTGCCCTGGATGTGATTATAGGGAACAATCTCCAGAAGGAGGTGGTGTGTGCAGTTACATGCAGTCAGACTGCAAAGGCAGATTGTAGTTCTCTGAACCCCATAGAAGCCCCTGTGGGAAAAAATGGGAGGCTGGTTCCCCAGCCTTTGTCTCCTGAAATGGAGACTAGTGAAAGGGAGGAAGGACTTCTCCAAGTAGCAGTTCACAAAACAGCTACAGAAGGTTGCACTGAGGAAGGAGGGGTAACAAATGGTCAGAGGGTTAGGGATGGCAGTGGCCCTGAATGCCCTGATGCTAGAGCTATGGACCCCAGTTTAAGAACTGAAGGGGACATGTCCCATGCCTTGGGGAAAATGTGAAGATTTTGCAGCTGCTCAGAGAACTGACCCTAGTTTGGAGAGGCTGAGGGCTTGTACAGAATCTGATGGGACACAGAGAGGTGACGTGAGACATAGGGTATTTGGGGACAATGGACTGTTGTATACTCAGGATGTGAGGACAGAGGGAGGGGTGAGGGGCAGGCAGCTTGTCGTTCCCCAGGGGTATTGTGAGCGATTGCTCAATGTCACTTATGATATCCCCACATCTGGACATCTGGGAATTGCATGCACCATGCAGTGATTGGCCTAGAATTTCTATTGGCCCAACTTCACCCAGCAGGTGAAGGAATATTGCAGGTCTTGTCACCAGTGCCAACAACTAGGGAAGGCAGGTAGTAAAACCAAACCCTCCCTAATTCCCTTGCCCATTGTGGAGGAAACATTCCAGAGGGTAGGAATAGATATTGTGGGACCTTTGAGTACCCCAAGCTCCTCTGTGAAGAAGTTTATCTTGATGGTGGTCGATTTCACCACCTGATACCCAGAGGTGGTCTCCCTCTCCTCACTTAGGACAGACAAAGTGGCAGATGCCTTGCTAGGGATTTTCTCCCATGCCAGGTTTCCACAGGAGGTTATCACTGATCAAGAGGGTACCTTCATGTCAGACCTGATGAAGTGTTTGTGGGAGAAATGTGGGGTGGTGCAGAGACACATGATGCCTTATCACCCACAAACCAATGGACTTGTGGAAAGGTTTAATGGTATCCTAAAATCAATGCTCCAAGTGTTTGCTGAACAGCATGGGAAAGTGTGGGAGAAATAACTTCTCCACCTGTTGTTCACATACAGGGAGGTGTCCCAAGAGTTGAAAGGGTTTTCCCCCTTCAAACTCTTATATGGATGTAGGGTGCGTGGGCCCCTAGATGTGATCCAGGAGGACTGGGAAGGCAAGCACATCACCCAGGGAACTCCCATAGTGGAATATGTTCTTAAATTTAGGGAGAAGCCGAAGGAGCTTATGGGGGCAACCCAAAGCAACCCATCAGCTGCCCAACAGAAGCAAAAAGTCTGGTATGACTGCAGAGCCAGAGCTCACTCATATAATGCAGGTCAGGAAGTCATGGTCCTAATACCAGTCCAGAAGGACAAGCTGCAGGCTGAGTGGCAGGGACCATATAAGGTAGTCTGACAGGTAAATGACGAGAACTATATTGTAGAACTGCTTGACAGGAGACATACCCAGAGGATATACTATGTCAGCATGATGAAGTCATATGCAAATAGGGCTGAAATGGTATTTGCGGTGTGTAGTCCTGGGGAAGGGATGAATGAAGACCCCCTACTAGACTTGCTGGAGAAAAGCAAGCTGGAGTCATCTGTGGAGGCAATCAAACCATTGCCCCAGTTGACCCAGAACAGTCCCAGGAAGTGAGGGAGGTTTTAGAGGACTTTGCCCCTCTGTTTACAGCCAAGCCTGGATGAATCCCCTTAGTGACACGGACGCAAGCGCACATACAGTGGACAGCCTACCGGGTGTCTGAGGCCATCCTAAAGGGCATTAGGAGGGAGATGGAGGAAATGCTGGATTTAGGGGTAATCCAGAAATCCCACAGTCCCTGGACCTCACCTGTAGCCCTAATTCCCAAGCTGGATGGCTCTACTCACTTTTGTGTGGACTATCATGGACTCATCACGGTCACAAAGTCTGATGCCCACCCAATGCCACAGACAGACGAACTACTGGACAAGTTGGGAGGGACAACATACCTTAGCACAACTGACTTGATGAAAGGGTACTGGCAGGTGGAGTTAACTGCCAGACCTAGGGAGAGTTTGGCTATCATTACTCCAATAGGATTATTCAAATTCAGGGTAATGCCTTTTGGAATTAAGAATGCCCCTGCCACCTTCCAAAGTTTGGTCAATCAGGTGATACATGGTATTGAAGAGTACACAGTGACTTATCTGGATGATATTGTCATCTTCAGTACCAGCTGGAAGGAACACCTGTCCCACCTGAAGGAAGTGTTGGGCAGGATACAGAGGGCAGAGCTCACTGTCAAGGTTGAAAAGTGCCAGGTGGTTATGGCAGAGATGGCATATCTAGGCCATGTAGTGGGGTAGGGGCAGCTTCATCCACATCAAGACAAGATTGAGGCAATAGAGGTGTGACTCAGGCCTGAAACCCAGAAGCAGGGTTAAAAGTTTGTACCAAATTACAGTATTAAAAGTTTGTACCAAATTACAGTATGCTGGCAGCTCCCCATCTGGCCTGCTAAAGAAAAGAATGCCCAAAAAGGTGACATGGGAGCCAGCCTGTGAATGAGCCTTCACATGGCTAAAGGAGGCACTGTGCAGTGTCCCTGTGTTGGCCAGTCCAGATTACAGTAAGCCATGTGTAGTCCAGACAGATGCCTCAGATGTGGGGATTGGAGCAGTCCTCAATCAGACCTCTAATCAGGGAAAAGATCACCTAATAGTGTACCTTAGCAAATTGTTACTTCCTTGGGTGCAGACATATTCCACAGTTGAAAAGGAATGCTTTGCGCTTGTATGGGCCCTGAAGAAATTAGAGCTGTACCTCTATGGGAGGCACTTCAAGGTACAGACAGATCATAACCCCCCGATGTGGCTAAATCAGATGGGTAAAACAAATGGTCTTCTCTTAAGGTGGAGTATTGGCCTTCATGCCTACAATATGACCATTACCCACAGGGCCGGATCGGCCAATGCTAATGCAGATGGGCTATCTCACCAGTTAGAACAGTAACAGAGTTAGTGAAAAGCTTACCATGCATTGGTGGGCATATTCCCACAAATTCAGTCTAAGGGGGAGGGATGTGGTGAGTTAGCCAACTGCCAGTCATTATTTGCAGATATAGTTCTGTTATATATATATTTGTGTGATTTTGTGTATGTGTACATGCCACAAGAATGCCAGTGTTAATGCAAAGGATCACATGGAGTGAGAAAGAGAGAGACTGGATTTCTTTTTAAAATGTTTGAACTTCCTCTGACCTGAGGGGCAGCAGCTTGCCAGGAAACTAAGGTTGCATTTCCAGGTCCATTAACAGAGATATGCCAAAATCCATTTACCTGTCATAAACCATATACTTCAGAGGCAGGATGCTCTGATTCCAGGAAACTGTTATGGTATGTTGCATTTTATGAGATGAGAGGAGCAGGAACATCCTTTCTGGCAGACCTGTGTGAATTCTCTTACAGGTGTCAATTGTATTCCCAATAAGACAGTAGAGACATCAAAAGCCACTAGGAAAATGAGATTGTGGGGAAATATCAAGAGTGACATCTACCAGCCTAAACATTATGACAGACCAGGGATTTTTGGACCCACTATATAAATGGTAAAACCAAAGTCAAACTCTCTCATTTTGCTGAGCATCTACAAGGGACACTCTTCTCCTGACAATACAAGAAGCAAAACTGCTGAGACCCAAGACTGCAGTACAAAGGAAACTGAATCTTTCAGTCACTTTCTTTGGACCTTAATTTACTATGGACTTAAAGTAGACTTCAGATAACAGTTATAGTGCATTTTTCATGTATATTTTTCCACTTTTATTTCTGTTATTCTGTGACCAAATTAATGCATCTTTTAGTTGTAACTGTATGGAGAAGACAAAATCAGGAGCACACTGCTACCCTGAAGAGAGTGTAATGCCCGGATCTTCCCCATTTCTGTAACACCCCTGAAGGGTTCATATTTAGTACAAGACTCAAGACAGGTATTGTGCCCTTATTCAGAGTTTAGGGGGATGCCCTGGGTCCTCATGGTGGGTGTTCAGTCATGATCTCGGTGAGCATTCTAAAAGGACATGAGGAGGTGATCCCTGTTCCCCTTATCACAGATTGCACTTAGGGATGGGCACTGTGAGCTCAGTGGACCTGACCCTCAGGGTTTGTGACAGTGGCATCTTCCTCCTCTTTCTCTTGCTCACTTGCTTTGAACAGCATGTCGTTGCCTGGGTTATACCCTCCTTACTTTTCTCCATTGAGTTTCCACTCCCCATCAGCCTTCTCCCTTTGAGACATTGTCTGAGGCAGTTTCCCATTTTTTTTAAATCTGCCTTCCTGCAGTCCAGGACTCTCATCTTGGTGTGTTTTTTTTTCCCTGTCCTATCTGTATGCCAAACTACACTGTACGATGATCACTTGTACCCATCGGACTACCCACTGTGACTTCAGCGATGCTGTCTCTGTTGTAAGTACCAGGTCCAGCACTGCCCTGTCCCTAACGGGTTCCAAAACCAGCTGCCTGAGAAATGCTCCTTGTATGGAGTTGAAGATGTCCCTGCCTCTTGATGTAGATGCAGTGACAATGCCCAGTCTACATAAACAATACTTGCACTAGCCTCAGTTACACACACCAGTGTAACCCAGAATCCATTACCTTCCTGGGTATCAAACTAAAATCAGTCCCTGATTGAACTGTGACAAAAGTGGGGTATAGAAAATTACACAATGGGGTATGAAAATTCTGTGGTCTCATTGGTCAAAACAATGACCGTGGTATATCCTGTAATAACCCATGGCTGAGAAATAGCATTTATAAAAAAAATACTTAAACACATTTAAAATTTATTTTACACGTGTGTCCACTGTATAATAGCAATAAGGCACTCCAGGGTGTGGGTTATTGAAGGATTTATCCACTTCTTGTGTGGTTAAGTCACTCAGCTGCACCTTGCTACACACCACACAAGGCTTGGGTAAATCTCCCAATAACCCACACCTGGAGTGCCTTATTGCTTAATTAACTGTACCCTACTAAATGCAGAGAGTGACCACTTTAAAAAAAAACTGATAGAATCAATTCTCTATGGTCAGTTCATTCATTTGAAAAGAAATTGTTCCATTCATTTTGACTATGTTAAACAGGCAGATGAGATGATTGAAAGATTTAGAGAAATTGGATATAAAGAACAAACCTTACAAAAGGCACATGATGTAGATAGGAAAATACTTCTCACACCCAAAATAGAGATGAAAATTAATGGATTTATATGATAAGGGTGAATCCCTTACCACACAGCACATGAATCACAACTCAAACATTGTCTGACGTAGAAGGGCAACCTCAAAAAACAACAACTGCCTCAAACAGCGACAATCCTCAGCTGTTCAATGAACAGCAATACAAATACTTCTTTTTTTGTGGGGGGAAAGCCCCCCACACCACCCTTTGCAGGGGGTGACCTCAAAAAACGACGACTGCAGCAAACAGTGACAATACTCAGCTGTTCAATGAACAGCAATACAATTTTTTTATTTACGGGGGACAAGCCCCCCACACCACCCTTTGCAGGGCGCAAGCCAACCAAACTCCCCAAATTAATATAATCATCTTGAGGGGAGCGAGCTTAAAAAACAGGACACTCACCTATAACCGTAGTTCTAGGAGTGGTATATGTTGTTCATCCACACTTGTTGGCATGTCCCTTTCCCCTTTAAATCTCATCGGAAGGTCTTCAAGCTGGCTCCTCCCACCTACCCAGGAGGTTTAACCCTTGGCTTTGCCCCATGATGCCAGATATTTTATTTATTTATTTATTAACTCTCGGATTAACACCTTTGAGCTAGAACATCTCATTTACAAAGGTTCCATGTCAAACATGATGCTAGATAACAAAACAGGGTGAACATTGTTTCAAAATTATACAGAAAAATACATAGATGGTAAAAACATACAGGGGGGAACTTCAATACTTGACTTAAACATGATTACACAAGAAAAGACAGAGGTAAAGTTAAATAACCAGTGGTACATGAGAAGAGACTAGCTGAGACTGAGGACTAAGCAGAGCTAAGCAGAATATGTGGAGAGGCAAAGTGGAGTAGACAGTAGGGGGAAACCCGGTAGGAGTAGGCAGTCAAGAGGGCCATTGTCTAGGGCAGGGGAAATGAGTAAGAAGTGCTAGTTGGTTAAAGGGAAGGGGACAGGGGGCAAGAAGTGCTAGTGTTGGTGAGGATGAGGGTGGGGGGATAGGGGATAGAGTAGGTGGGGCAAACAGGTGGAATAGAATAGCAGGAGTTTATTGTATGGGAGCAATTGCAAAAAGGATGTTCAGGTGTGATTAAGGGAGGTGGCACCCTTATGTAAAACAGTCATAAGTACTGGAAGTGATGAGGTGTTCCCGGAGCAGCCGTTTGAAACATGCAAGTTTGGGGGTTGTTTGGATATCCTTGTTGAGAACATTATACCAGTGTGGTGCCCTGTAGGCAAACAATCTCTGCCCCATGGAGGTCCAACATCTGGGGACCTGGAAGGTTTGGTTAATGGCATTCTGGGTATGCTGAGAGCTACAGTGTGAGTTTAGAAGCTTTTTGACACCTGGTGGCATGAGGCCTAGGAGAACCTTTTTTGTTAACAGGCAGGTCTGATATTGAATCCTACAGTGGAGTGGTAGCCATCCAGCTTGGGCGTAGAGGTCACAAGTGTGAGTTAAATGGGTAGCACCGGTAAGAAGTCTACAGGCTTTATTAAGCACCATGGTTATCCTACGGAGGGCCGTAGGGGAAGCAGTGCCATAGATGGCTTAACTGTAGTCAGTGATGGAGGTGACTGAGCTGTGGATTGCCATTCTAAGGGCATTGGTAGGCATACAATGTTTGTGCCTGTGTAGCATTCCAGTTCAAATATTTACAGCCTTAGCAACATTCTCAGTGTGATATGTGCAGGAGAGGAAGTTATCCAACGTGATCCCTAGGTATCTGAACTGCTTGACCTGCTCAAGCTGGACTCCAGAGCCATTCCTGATGATGAGGGACTGTGTTTTATGTTTGCTACACACACTGCTGAGTAGCATAACCTTGGTTTTGCTGAAGTTCAGGATCAACTTGGGGAAGCTGAACCATTCTTTCACCCACTCAAAATCAAGCTGGAGATGTTGCTCGATAAGTTTAGTGTCATGGTGTCCATAAGATGACAGCGTCATCTGCATATACTAGCATTCTCTGTTGATAGGCACTTGGAAGATTATTCAAGAACAGACTAAACAGTAACAGTCCCAAGATGAAGCCCTGGGGTACGCCTGAGAGGACTGGCTTTCAATCTGAGGTGACATTGGCAATCCTTACTTGTTGGAACAGGCCCACCAGATAACTTTCAACCATTGTAGTGCTTCATTGGAAAGACCAGTTGAGGACAGCTGTCTGAGTAGAAGTGGGTGGTTGACGGTGTCAAAAGCTTTTGTTAAGTCAACGAACACCGCACCTGCACAATTTCCCTTATCAAGTGTGTTGTGGATGAAACCCTTAAATTTCAAGAGGGCAGTGGTGGTGCTGTGCTCTTTTCTGAACCCGTGCTGTTGGGGGCATTGGATTTGATATTTCTCCAGATAATCCACTAGCTGGTCAGAGACTATGCATTCCAGTGCTTTGGAAAGTGGAGGGAGAATGGAGATGGGCCTGCAGTTGGTGTGTAGTGCCCTGTCTTCTCTCTTCTCTCTTCTCTCTTCTCTCTTGTGAACAGGCGTGACAAGCGCCTGTTTCCAAATTGCAGGGGAACTGTTCAGACCTTAGTGAGAGGTTCAATATCTTGGTGATAGGCATAAGGATTTCTTCAAGGACTGGTGAGACTAATTTTAGATCAAGAGAGTTACCACTAGTACAAGGTTTAAGGATGGCCTTGCATATGTATGTTCTTGCCAGATGCAGTGGAATCTCCTTGAAGTAGAACTGCGGGGTCGGGCCACCCAAGAATGCTTCGATGTGGTGAGCATTGGTGTTGGGTGTGTCAAAGAAATCAGATGGAATAATAGAACCCAGATCTGAAAAAGCATCATTGAAGGTGTTGGTAATGATCCCGAGGTCTAGAACTGGTGATTCATTGATGTTAAGCATAGTGGGTGGCAACTTGGTATGTTTCCCGGAGAGGTCTTTCATGTTTCTCAAAAAATTTTTCCCATCTCCCCAGGATTTAGTGAACATGTCCCAGAAGTATTTACTTTTTGAGTTTCGAATGGCTCGCGTACATTCATTTCTGGCAGCTTTGTATCTTTGGAAATCTACTTGCCTGGATAAGGCTCTAACACAGTGCCAAGGGTGATCCCTCAATTTCAGCTGAGATATACGCTCAGGTGTAATCCATAGGTTGGAGTTCCCTCTAACCTTCATCTTTCTGACAGGCACATAGTTATCACAGGCTACAGAGAATTGTGAGATAAAAAATTCCAGCACTAAGTTAGTGTTGGTGATAGTGTCAAGTGGGGTCCAGTCCAGGTTATGAAGATGAGATTTAAGTGATTCAAGATGCCCCTGCTTTAATACCCTTGCAGACAGAGGCTTGGGAGGGGGCTTATTGAACTTGTTAGATCAGACAAAGGTAATGGGAGAGTGGTCACTAATGGTATCGGAGAGCATGTCCACATGAGAAATATGCTCTGGGTGGTTAGACAGAATCCAGTCAAGCAGGGTGTGTGTACCTGTCTTTTAGTTATATCTTGTGGGAGTAGAAACAAGCTGAGTGAGGTGTTGTATGGAGACAGCGTCCTTACAGGAACAGGCATCAGGTGAGAGCCAGTTTATGTTGATCTTAGCCCACTGGAAGCCAGGTTATGCATCGCAGCCCAGGAGGTCAGGTGGGTCAGTGCGGATGAACAACATATACCACTCCTAGAACTACTGTTACAGATGAGTAACCTATTTTTCTAGGGATGTGGATATGTTGTTCTTATCCACTCTTTTTTGCAGTCTCCTAGTAGTTCTCCGGGAGGAGAGAAGCAAGGCGCACACCCCCTATTTCGGGAACAGAGACTGGAGAACGGAGGCCCCAAAACCAACATCCCAGCATGACTCAAGGTTGATGTGGTAATGGGTGATGAAGGTGTTAGCAGTCTTCCAGGTAGCAGCCCTGCAGATTTCCTGGATGGGGATGTCCCTGGAAGCATCCACTGATGCAGCGGTGTGGCAGGTAGAATGAGCTCTTATCCCTCTTGGAGGCTCCTTGACCACCAACCTATAGCAGAGATCAATGCATGATGTAATCCATCTGCCAGTCATCCACTTTGTTGCAGGCCTGCTGGGTGCAGCTTTAGCATAGGTGACAAACAGCTGGCGAACCTCTTCCCGAACTTCTGCCATCCTCTCCCTATAGTAGGAGAAAGCACATCTCAGGTTGAGTATGGAGCCTGTACTCGGCATCCGAGGTATAGTTCGGGTAGAACACATGCAGAGTCAACACCTGATTAAGGTGAAACTCTGACACCAATTTTGAGAGGAATTTCAGGTGGAGACACAGGACAACCTTGTCCCTGTGGAAGTCCAGGTATGGAGACTCCACCGAAAGCACCTGGAGCTCCCCAGTCCTTCTGGCGGATGTGATAGCCACCAGAAAGGCCATCTTCCATGACAAGTTTGACATCTCACACTTGTGCATTGGTTCGAATGGCTTGCCCATGAGCTTTGCCAAGACCAGCAGTAAATCCCACAGAGGTGGAGGTTCACCCACCGGAGGGGATATGTGATCGAGGCCTTTGAAAAAGTGCCAGACCACCTTCTCCTGTGCCATCATCTGCTGACCGGCCCACGCCTGGTAAGCAGAGATGGTTGCCAGGTGCACCTTAAGGGTCGAAGACCGAAGACCCCCTTTGGACAGAGAAGTAGTCTAAAATGCTTGCCACAGGATAGGACAGAGAGTCCAGGCCCTTGCCCTGGCACCAAATGAAAAGCCTTTTCCATTTGAAGGCATAGTACTTTCTGGTCGACTCCTTTCTGGATGCTTCCACTACTGTGATTACATCCTCAGAGAAACTCAAAGCCTGGAACTCTAGCCACTCTGGTACCAGGCTGTCAGGTGCAAGGATTGAAAGTCCGGATGGAATACCTTCCCCTGACTGACTGATATCAGGTCCAGGCATACTGGAAGATACCTCAGGAGCCTGTTGCTGAGGCTGAGGAGATCTGGATACCAGAACTGGCAGGGCCAGTCTGGGGCTACCAGGATCACCTGCGTCTTGTCCCACCTCACCTTGAGAAGCACCCTGTGGATCAAGGAAAATGGAGGGAAGGCATAGAAGAGGTCTGGGGTCCATGGCCTCGAGAAGGCATCCCCCAGCACTGATCCCCGCTGAGCTGGGGTGGGCATGAAATAGCCTCAGCTTGGTGTTTTCCCTGGAGGCAAATATGTCCACCATCTGTTTGCCCCAGTGGGAGAACAGGCTGTGAGCTATCTCTGGATGGAGAGAACACTCGTGGGATGTCTCGCCTTTGCGGCTGAGGGCATCCGCCAGTTGATTTGAGGCTCCTGCCACATGGATGGCTAGGATATCTGCCTCCAGTCAGCTCACAAGGGTCCAGATGCAGAGCGCTTCCCTGCACAGCAGCCGGGAGTGCTTGCCGCCCTGCTTTTTTGAGGTAGTGCATGGTCGTGGTATTGTCAGTCTGAACTTGAAACACTTGACCCTGAAGCTGCTGAGTGAATGATGACAACACCAGTCTGACTGCTCTGAGCTTCAACAGGTTGATATGGTATCAGGATTCCTCAGGGATCCAGAACCCATGGGCCCTGTTGTTCCCCATGTGGGCTCCCCAGCCCATGAAAAAGGCATCGGTAATGAGGATGACCATCGGCTCGGGGCAGACAAATGGGATCTCTTCCTGCAACCGGTTTAGGATGGTCCACCACTGGAGAGTGTCCCACAGAAAGTCCCGGGCAGGGTGAAAGTGCCCAACCAGAAATGAAAGGAGGAGGGACCCTCCACCCTGTCCGCTGGGAGCCGGGCTCTGGCTCGACAAGAGTCGAGCTCTGCCCCAATGAAGCATATCACCTGAGAAGGCACGAGCTCTGTCTTGGCTTCGTTGATCAGGAGGCCAAGTTGAGAGCAGGTCTGGAGAGCCAGGTCCCTGGACCTCTCCTCCTCTTGCTGCGTGGAACCTGCCAAGAGCCAATCATCGAGGTAGGGGTACACTCTGATCACTCGATGCCTGAGATGGGCTGCCACCACTGCAATGCATTTGGTGAAGACCTGAGGGGCTGATGACAGGCCAAATGGCATGGCTCGGAACTCGTATAGGGTGTCTTCTGCTCTGAAGTGGAGGAACTGCTGGTGGGATGGATGGATTGGGATGTGAAAGAATGCATCCTGGAGATCCAGTGAGCAGAACCACATGTTTTGCTCCAGGGATGATATGATCTGGGACAGAGTTACCATCCTGAAGGTGCATGGCCTGAGATACTGATTCAGGTCATGCAGATCTAGAATGGAGTGCCAGCCCCCCTTCCGCTTTGGGATCAGGAAGTACCTGGAAATGAACCCTGGGTTAACTGGAGCATCTGCCACTTGAACCACTACCTCCTTAAGGAGGAGCTGGGCTATGTTGTCTCTCAGAGCCGACCGAGTGTGGGCTGATACTCTTTCCTACTGTGAGGCGCAGGCTCGTCTGGGAGGGTACTGCTCAAATTCCAGAGGCAGACCCTAGTTGACCACTTCTAAGACCCACCTGCCCATGGTAACGGCGGACCAGGTGGAAAGAAAGTGGCAGAGCCAACTCCTCATGGGAGGACCCAGAGCTGGTGTGACAGGGATTGGGGTGGCCACCTCTATCCCATCACTGGGCAGGCTTGGAGAAAGAGGGTCCAGGACCTGAGCCCCGACCTCCTTGTCTGCGGGCCAGTGGAGGCCTGGACTTGGGCCGAGGGTGCCAAGTCTGTGCCTGCTGTTGCTGCCCACCATGATAGGAGGGCTGCTGAGCTGCAGGAGCAGGGTGCTAAAAAGGCTTTTTCTTTTACTGCTGCTTCTTGGTGTTAGCAGCGCTTTGAGCAGAAG
Source organism: Neoceratodus forsteri (assembly GCA_016271365.2). Lineage (NCBI taxonomy): Eukaryota > Metazoa > Chordata > Ceratodontiformes > Ceratodontidae > Neoceratodus > Neoceratodus forsteri. Next base: position 464,852,379 of record CM057452.1, read on the forward strand.
TGGCTGAGTCCAAGATGGCATTGGACTGCTTGATTCACTGAAGGTGACCATCCACACCTGGGCCGAAGAGATCGGTGCCCAGGAAAGGAACATCAGTGAGTTTGTGCTGGGTATCCACTGTAAAGGTGGAAAGCCTCATTCAAGCCCTGTGGCGTGAGGCAACTGCGGCTGCCACCGAGCAGGCACAAGAGTCTCCCAGATCCAAAGCCATCTGAAACTGCTGCTTGGCAATGGCATACCCCTGGTCCCGGACCTGCTTGACTGTGGTCTGAAGGTCCATGGGGAGGTGTGGAAGAACTTCATCTAAGTAGCCCAACAGGGCATGAGAGAAGTGCACCATGATGACGGCCTAGATTGCCTGGCAGAGGCCTAAAGAGGAGGCTGCACAGACCTTCCTGGCAGTGTGGTCCAATTTTTTGGACTCCTTGTCCAGGGGTCAATCAGTGCCAGCAGAGCTGCCTGTGCAACTGAACACAGAGGTGGTCACCAACCCCTCAGCCAAGGGGTGCTCTGTGAACACCGAAAGGGACCCAATGGGCACCGCATACTTGTGGGCCATCCGGGCAGATGGCATTGGGCAGGAGGCAGGATGCTGCCAGAGCTCCAAGGCCGGGCCAACAATGGCTTGGTCCACAGGAAAGGCTTCCATGGGTATATCCTCTCTTTTAAGGCTATCTAAAAGAGGGTACTCCACCCTTTTCTGGACAGGCTCCAGGGGCATCCCTGTGGATTCAGAGATAAGGTGGAGAATCCCCTGAAATGACGAAGGGCCCTCCTCCATCGACAGACTTCTGATAGACTCATCAGCCCGAGGGTGAGAGTGTAGGTCGGTGTCATCTAAATCCAAAGAATCCGGATAGCTTGGTTGGCCACCAAGGTCCCCTTCAACACGTCTGGGATGATTAGGCATAAGAGTGACCGATATCCTGCATGGGAGATCCGGAACCATCTGAGAATCCTTCATAGGAGCCCCTCCCGAAGGCTGTTTAGGCAGCGGCTCCACCACAATCGGTGGAGACACCGATTTTGGCTGAACCGGGACCAGTTTGGCTGGCTCTGCAGGCAGGGGAACCGATTTGACCAGTTCCAGAGGAGTCAGCTTCGGCCTAGGAGGTGAAAGCCAAGTGATGGCTGGAGTAGAAACCGTGGCCAGCTTCTGTCCGAACAGAACCGGCAGCTACCACATTAAATCCTCATAGCGTCGATGGAGTTTCCGTCAAAGCCTCTCCTCATTCGAGAAGGATGAGGATGACTGGTGGCATCACTTCTTTTTGGCATGTTTATGCGCCTCCTCGGCATGCTGGTCGAGGAGATCCGAGATCTCAACCTTGATTGGACTGGCCAATTTGGTCATTTGGGAGACACCGGGGCAACCAGTGATTTACCCGGATCAGGGACCAGTTCCTCTATGGGATCCCCAGTGAGCTGGATCTCCTCATCAGGAAGAGGCAGGACTGAAGTCCTGGACAAAGAGTCATCAGCCTTGTCGGGTGACAACAGGTTGACAGGCTCGAGAGTGATTTCAACCTCATCGATCAAGACCTTGGTCGACTGGCCAGACAGCAAGGCCAAGAAGCAAGCGGCCAAGGAAGCAATTTCAACTGAAGTCGATACTGCCAGCTCCTAGGACTGAGATCACTCATGATTACAAGAGCTTCTTCACCGAGATGAAGAGTGTTTCGTATCCATTTCCTTCTTACGGGACTGAGAGGAATGTGAGCCCACAGGTCCCTCAGCCTTAGTGGGGAGGGATTGACACAGCTCTTGAAAGGAACCCGAAAACATGGAGCCCAGGTTGAGGGGAACAATCGACCAAGAAGAGGATTCTGCAGCCCGCGCCACTGCTTCTTTGAAGGTCTGCATCTGTTTCAACTGCTCGGTGGACCCCACAGCTGCAGAGACTTCCCACCAGGCCTCTTTTGATTTCTCCAAAGGATTCCGTTTTTCGGGCCTGCTCAGCTTGTTGCATGTGAGACGATCTTTGAGGACGTTTGGGTGAAATGCAAAGCACATGTCACAAGTCTAGGTGTCATGGCCAACACCCAAGCAGTAGATGAGCATAGTATGCAGATCAGTGAGCAACATTCTTTGGCTGCACGGACACCGACAAAATCCAGGGGAAGATTTATCTTCCCTGACTGAGTAGCAATAATCACAGTCGCTAGCTCAAACGAGCCAAATTTTTGGAATAACCGAAGGGTTAGAAGCCAGGGCCTACAAAAGGTGAAAGCAAAGAGGAGGCAACCTGAATCTTCCAGCGGAAAGGAAGATCTGGCATCATGGGGCAGAACCGAGGGTTATACCACCTGGGTGGGTGGGTGGAAGGAGCCAGCTTGAAGACTGTCCAGCAAGACTTAAAGGGGAAAGAGACATGCCAACAAGTGTGGATAAGAACAACATATCGACATCCCTAGAAAAAAAAAAATTCTACATCCTACTGTGGGACCCGAACCCAGAGCCACTACGCCAAATGGTCAGCTCAGCAGGGTTTGGCCACACACCTGCCTATATCCTATTATAGCGAGTGTAGTTCACTGCTACACTTGCAATACAGGATATTTTGCTCTGTTTCAATGGGTGCCCTACATACAAGCAGTATTATTGAGTGACTCATATTGAGTCACTCAATAATACTCACCCATACAGGGTGATACCAAATTGACTCATACCTGGTTACCTTTTCTGCAGAGTATAACTGTCTTGCAGGGAAGCTGGGTAATATTTTATACTGCCATTGGTCTATTCTGCACACTGATGACATCTTGAAAAATGAGGTGGGGGCCCATCCAAGTATTACTTTTAAAAAGGCAAAAACTTGATAGATTTATTGGTTTCAAGTCATTTTGTACCTCCCCCCCCCAAAAAAAAATATACAAAATTGGCCTCCACCTAAACCACTGGATTCCACAGACATGGTAACCATAATATATGTAAAGATGCTCAAGAGGGGGACATGTATACATACCCTCACAATAACAGAAGGGCGATGATACAACAGTTTATTTCCCATGTCACAATGTTCATTGTTTACATTCCCTGGTACCCTTGCAACAAGCATTATGTTGGCAGAACTGTCCATTCACTTAAAACTCACATACAAGAACATGTGAGGGCTACCATCACTGGCAACAACAGGAGTGCATTAGACACCCATTTTACCAAATCACATGATTCCAACCCATCAGTGCTCCTATCCACAGCCTTGGAATGCATTAGACCTCTTCAAAGAGGTTAGAAGAATAACACAAACTGCCAGTAAATTCATTAATATCATTAAAATGATCTTTATTACTAGAGATGAGCATTGTATTATGAATTTGAACAAAACCTATGTCAGACCCCATGTCGATTATGGTTCACCATTCTGGGCTCCTTATCAAAAGCAGGATATCAATTTATTAGAAAGTGAGTATGGCAGCTTAGATTCAATGCAAAGAAGTGCAAAGTAATGCACCTGGGAAACAAAAACCCAAGGGAAGAGTACACAATGGGGGAAGGGGGTCGAGGTATTAACAACAACAAAAATGGAAAGGGACTTGGGAGTAGTCATATCAGATGACCTAAAGGTAGGCAAGCAATGTGAGAAGGCAGTAAAGAGGGCTAGGGGAATACTGGGAAGCACAGGGAGAGGCATCACCAGTAGAAAAGAAGACGTTTTTATCCCTCTGTACAGACCATTGGTGAGACCTAATCTGGAGTACTGTGTGCAGTTCTGGAGACCCCGGGCTCGATTCTCAATGGGGTCTGTGTTTGGTGCAAGCTGTGGTGAACGGCAGCCTGCGCCAAAGCCCCATATGCCAGGGACCCTGCACCGGATTCAGGTACAGGAGGGGTCCTGGCGTCTAAGTCCCGACACTTGCGGCATTCCCTCCCTTGTGCTGAACACCTGGTGCGTGGGAGGTGTCCATCATAAGCCTGCTGCAGCATGGGAAATGATGCGTACTGTACATATGTAGACAGTGACTGCCACCAGTCTCAGACACTATGTGCATATGTACAGTATGGTGCTGATGCAGACCACAGTCGGCAGCTGGCGGGGGCACTAAAGGGTGAGTTCCACTAGACCACCAGGTAGTGGGCACTGCAGTGATCGGAGGCACATGCCCATGCCACCTACAGGTGGACGAGCAGCATCAGGGATGGGGTGGTGGCATGTTGAATGGGTGCCAGTACCTGGCAGGATGGGGCACCAGCGGCAAACCGGGGGGCAACCGCAGCATACAGTGGCACATAGGATGACTGCCCCAGTGGGAAATATTCTAAGTCCCACTACGCCAGCCCTGGCTGGTCTAAGGGCACTTAGAATATCCCCCACTGGGTGCTGTCTGAAAATAGCAAGCTGCAGCTTGCGTCGGCGCAGTCCACCTAGCACCATGTCACAGGACAGTGCAGGGTTCAGGGCTGGCACAAGCCCTATTTGGGGCAGGCAGCCTGTGGTTGATGCAGGCAACCTTTGTGAATTGCATGGAGGCAGCCCTGGACGTAAGGTACACCTGCACCATATCTGTTTGGTGCAAGCACCTTGCGGCAGACACAGAGCTTTTAGAATCGGGCCCCCTATCTCCACAAGGTCATAAACAGGGTGAAAGTAGTCCAGAGGAGGGCAACTAAAATGGTGCAGGGTCTGCACCAGAAGCCATATGAAGACAGACTAAAAGAGCTTAATATGTATACCCTCGAGGAAAGGAGGGAGAGAGGGGGGGACATGATAGAAACTTTCAAGTACCTCAAGTGAATCAACAAAGTCCATGAGGATATCATCTTTCAGAAAAAGAGATGTGCAAGAACAAGGGGACATAATTTGAAGATAGAGGGGGATCACTCAGGGGCAACGTGAAGAAGTATTTCTTCACGGAGATGGCGGTGGACGCCATGGAACAGCCTTCCTGAGGAGGTCGTGGGGTGAAAAATAGTGGAGGAATTTAAGAATGCATGGGATAGACATAAAGCAATTCTGGTGTGAAGTATGAGGAAGTAGGCCGTTGGTAAAACTGGGATCTGCAGCTTATCTGATAGGTAGGGAAATGGGCAGACTGGGTGGGCCAAGCGGTCCTTATCTGTGTCAAAGTCTATGATTCTGTGTTTCTGTGTTTCTATGCACAGAGAAGGGCAACAAAGCTTATCCCCAGACTAAAACACAAACCCTCTGTACATAGGCTGAATAACTTAAAACTAATGTCATTACAACAAAGGAGAATGAGAGGAGATTACTTGCAATTCTTTAACATAGTGAATAATCAAGAAGTAAATTATGCATGTGAAATCATTCCCTTTGTGAGACCTCTTGATCTAAGGTCACAAAATAAACAGCTGAGGTGCACAGAGCAAACACCCTCCCAAAAAAGAGACAACTACTTTACCATCAGGGTTCCAAGACTATGGAATAACTGCCTCAGCATTTAGTGGACATTATTGATTTTGACACCTTTAAAAGAGAACTTGACAAATACACAGGGTTCTAGATTTCTAATGGCCATGCAGTGTGGGACACAGTAACGATGGGCTATCACCTTCTTCTGTCTTCAGCATACCAAGATACAAGTTACCAAGTGACAGGGTTAACAGATTACTGCAAAAGGAAAAACAATGGATTGTCTCCTTAAATATCATGTCACCACTAGGTCTCAACGAAGAAGTAGAGTTTTTCCTGTACCTAAAAAATTAAATTACCTAAAATGATAATCTCTGCTAAGTGACCACTCTGTTGGATCACTTGTGTCTATGTAATGTCTTTGTCCTGTTTCTTGTTTGTTGACTGTTTGGTGTTTTGTCTTTTGTATCTCTCCTAGATTATCACAGGACACAGGTGGAGACTGGAGTCCAGCCCAACACCTACCATCTTTGCAGAGATAGAGAGGGACACTCATGCAGTGCAGTAGGACTGATTATATTTCAGTATGGTTGAAAGTCTGATCCCTTATTTACTTAACATGAAACAACCTTTGTGACTGCCAGTGAGAGTTTGGTTGCTAGATCTCTTACTACTGTTGGAGCTATCAGCTCCATTTTTTCATCTATACGTTTCTCTACACATTTTCTTCCCCCAATCACAGTACCTCTGCCAGCACATGCCTCACTTTTGGCACTGGTACACTCTCTCTTCTCACTTGGGAGCTGACTTATTTAGCATCATGGTTTAAATGAATTATTTAATCAATGATGGATATTTTTGCATATCTGTATGGATGTGGTTGAAATTATTATGTTAAATTTGTACTGTGCCTTTAAGGATTACTGCATTTAAGGGCTAGGGACCCGTGAGCCAACCCCCCTCCCCCCCAATGAAGGCCTAAGTGTTTGGATGAAGCACTGGGGAATTATGGTCCTTAAGCTCCAGGATTATATTTTTGCTACAAATGAACTTCTACTTAAGCACTTTATCTCCTTTGACTCATGGTTCCTGAGTGCAGGCTTTGCATCTGTTTTGAATGCTTTGGGCCAGCTGCCTGTACTTGTACCACAGAGGATCCCTGTGTCATGCTACTCCTTTAATTTTCCTTCATTACTCTTGTTGATGCTTGGTTATCCTTCTCATGATGTAGCTTTGTATACATTATTTGTTCTTACATTTGTGCTGCTCTATAATAGGAGTAGCTATGCTGTACCTGTATATGTATTATTTATCTATTGGCATTTCTGTATGACCGACCAGGCCCACCTTGGAAACAAATTTACCCAACGGTGTTCCACCTGATAAAAACCCACCGTGCCCTGACAATGCCCACTGGGCAGCATTCCAAACCGCACCACTCTATACTTATACCACAAATATTGCCACTGCTCCTGACTGCTCTTACCACAATACACGGCCATAACCTGTTAAATTACCACTGACTGCTCCATTTCCAGTCTCTATGTTGCCACTATAACCAACCTGGCCTCATTGCAAGATCGGTCCAATCACCGATTGATTGATGTTCCATATCCGTAACCATAAATGAACATTTGTATATTGTATTTACGGCTGTAACTATCATGTTCTTCACAAACGTGTGTGTTAATACCATGTATTCCTACATCCTGTAACATGAATGTCTGTGCTGTATTGTCCTTTTTGTGACGAAGTACCTTTGAAAATGAGCCCCTGGCTCAAAGGTTGTAAACTGATGTGTTAATAAATAAATAAATAAAATAAAGATTGATTGATATTGTAATTACTGATCAGCTGTAAAACCAGGTGATATCAGTTGAGCAGATGCTCACTGCACAAATTTCATTGCAAGGTCTCACACTCAACTGATGTCACTGGGTTTTGGAAGTGATCAGGTAATATAAAAATGATAACAGACAGGAAAAAGATAGCATCAACCAAAAAAAGATGAATTCAAATTGAACAAAAGAAAAAGTACAGCAAATAGACTAAGTAGGCAACACACATATCCAAATCCCCACTTATACCAAGAAAAGGGAAAGAACAGTTTGCATTTTCTTTTAAGAGGAATGATGCTACACAGAAAACATCGGAGAACATTGTTAGACACAGTTCAGCCTTTATGTCACACATGTTCTGTGTATTTTTCAATCTGTGTTTCAAATGATGGGTATGTGTTTAAAAGAACATCTAACTTTACAGATATACATTTATATATTTTTGTGCACCAGCCCATGAAATTATATTTTTTTCTTAATCCAGTTCCATATGCAGCCCAGCACCATTCATGGGCATGAACAAAGTTGAGAATTATGTTCAGACATAGCCCATCACATCTGGTTTGGCAAACATAGTAGACAGCAACTGCATTATTTGACTTCAACTGAATGTACCACAGTGGTACACAATAGTGTAAAAGAGTTAGTGCCCCTATCCTGTTTTTTAGTGGAGGGACATTGGTAGTAGGTGGACTCATGACTGCATGGTCTTACCCTTTGGTCCTGTATAAAATATGCTGTAAAGGTTTCCATCCCACAGTACACTACACTACACTACACTACACTACTCTAGTCTATCCTATCCTATCCCATCCAGTCCATTCTTGTCTCATCCTGACTTATCCTATCCTATCCTATCCTGTCCTGTCCTGTCCTGTCCTGTCCTGTCTTGTCCTATCCTGTCCTGTCCTGTCCTGTCCTGTCCTATCCTATCTTATCCTATCCTATCCTATCCATTCCTGTCCTGTCCCATCCTATCCTATCCTATCCTATCCTGTCCATTTCATTCCAGTCCTGTCCTGTCCCAGCTCATTCTATCCATCCCATCCTATACATTCCTATCCTGTTCTGTCCCATTTCATCCCATCCCATCCCATGCTATCCTATCCTATTCCATACTATCCATGCCTGTACTGTCCTATTGTGTCCTATCCTATCTTATTTATTTATTTATTTATTTATTTGCTTTTGTTAACCGGGTGGGCACACTAGACAGCCATGTGCCTATTTTCAGGTGCGACCCGGGAGAGTTACAGGTCAGACTTCATACAGCAACAATTGATCCTGTCCTGTTGAGTCCTTTCTTGTACAATCCCATTCTGTCCTGTTCTAATCCTATCCTATCCTATCCTATCCTATCCTATCCTATCACATCACATCACATCACATCACATCACATCACATCACATCACATCACATCACATCACATCACATCACATCCTAGTGATATCCTATCTTGTCTGATCCTATTAAGGTGAGACTGGATTATTGTTAAGAGCAGCCATGTTTTTAGAAACCTACTATAAGTGCATTAAGATTACATAGCTTGATAGACTGGAAGAATGTAGTAAAAACTGATAGGAAAGTGTGTCTGTTAATGGATTTGACATGTAGGTATACAAGATGGTGACCAGTTAGCAGTGAACAGCTGGTCTACTAAAAATGTTCAAATCCCCTCTGAGACATGTTTTTGCAATCACCCCGTGAAATCATATTTTTGACAGGATTTAAAAAACTACACCTATCTTGATCATAAGATGGGGTCATAAAAAGACTATGCTGGAAATCTGAGGTCAAAATGGCAAGCAACAAAGTTATGAAGAAACTCTGAATGTTTTTAATGTTTACTCATAACTTTTATATTTTTGCAGATTTCCACCCCAAATGTTCAACTGGTCGTTTTGTTCCTCACCTCGTCATGAGTATGATAGGTGTCATTTTTTAAATCCCATGCAAAGCATGTTTTTGCAGTCACTCCAAGAAATCACCTTTCGGATGGGATTTTAAAAATGTCATCTGTCTTGATCATAAGGTGGGATTCTAAATATATTTTGTTGAAAGTTTGTGGTCAAAATGTCAAAAAACAACAAGGTTAAGAAATTACATTGAATTTTTCCATTGTTTACTCATAACTTTATTTTTGCAGATTTTGGCCCCAGATGTTCAACAAAACCTTTTTGTTACCCCAACCCATGAACATGACAGGGTCATTTTTCAAATTCCACCCAAACTGTCTTTTCACAGTTGTGCTACAAAATAACATTTTGGCAGGATTTCATAAAATAAACCTGTTACGTTCCGGAAGTGGGGTCATAACAACACTGTGTTGTAAATTTGGTGTCAGAATCTCAAAAAAACAACATTACGAAGACAGAGATTGAAATTCTTCAATATTTACTAGTAACATTGCTATTCGCCATATTTTGACCCCATATGTTCAACACAGCCATTTTTTCACCCCACCTAATGAACATAACAGTGTCGTGTCTTAAATCCTGCCCAAAAGAGTTTTTATGCTCATGTTGTAAAATGTAAATTTGGACAGATTTGATTATTATTATTTAGCTTTTATTATTCAGGTAAGTAAACTAGATGAACACAATGTCTATTTTCAGATGTGAGCCGGGAGAGCTACAAGGTATTACACAACCAAAACAACAACAATATAATGAATATATACAAGCAGCAAGGATGACAGACTGACAAATACATAGGCAGTAAGTAGAAAAATTGTAAATCACAAGTATCAATAAAGATTAACCAATTACAAACTTGAGTTGGGTACAGAATCACAGAAACAATTTCAGTAAGTTATACAAGATAACTAACCCCCCAGCAAGAGGACAATGAGTCATGCTACATATTAGCAGGCAGAAACATGGAAAACTGCACTCATCTAGCATAAATTACCATACAGTTAGGTGCACGAAAAGGCTCAGCTGGTCTTCAAAAAGTTCCAAAGGAGCTTTCTGAAAAGTGAGTGGGAGGTAGTCCTATGAGCATGAGACAGGAAGGAATACCAAAGCCTTGGTACCCAAGCCTCGAAAGCCTGGTCCTCGGAGACACTGCAAGTCTTTGGAACCACCAACAGGGACTGGTCAATGAACCTGGCGATAACTGGGGCTGGGGAGGAGAACCTCTCTGGCAAGGGCAACATGAGCTTGAGGAGTAAGGATATTTATGGCCCTTTACGCCAGATCCAGTTTGCAGTTAACAGCTCTACATGCATTTGAAATATACAGTGAACGCTCTAGCTGAGGGTCCAAAGTCACTCCAATGTACTTGAAGGAGAGCACAGTGGAAATAGATGACCCCTCAGTACTAGTGACTTCCATAGGTTCAGGGCAGTGCTTAATCTTATCATTCTCTGTCTTTTTGACATTTAGTACCAGACCATTCATAGTAATCCAAGACTGGGCACAATGGAAATCATCATTTAGCTGTGTATTCACAGTACTAATATTGCTTGTACTGGTAAGCAGAACAAGATTGTCTGCATACAAAGTGCAGCTACAGACAGAAGACACCCTAGGGAGTTCATTTATGAATATAGAGAAAACAAGAGGCCCTAAGATGAAGCCTTGTGAAACCCACAGCTTGATGGGAGTAAGCTCAGACAAGCCCTGTTAAATTTAACAAACTGTAGCCTGCCTGAAGGTAACTGGAGAACCAAGCAACAGCATGGCTGGACAGTCCAGAGGAATGGAGATTGAGACAAAGGGATTTATGGTCCACCATATCAAAAGCTTCTGAGAGGTCCAAAAAGTGCCCCCATAAGTTCACTGCAGTCCAGAAGTCACAACAGTAAGAGCTGATGGCAGAAGTAATAATAGAGCAGTGGAAGGACTATACCTCCTCATAGTACCTCCCTTTACACTAACATTTTTTCCATTCTATCTCGGTATCAACTCTTCATCTAATGTCCTGTTAACCTTTGTATGATATACAACCACTCCAACATAAGCAACTGTTTTGTAATTACCATAAATCTTAGTGCCTAAACTATGTCTGGTTTACGTGTGTGTGTGTGTGTGTGTGTGTGTGTGTGTGTATATATATATATATATATATATATATATATATAAATTGGGGTAAAATCATAGAAATTCCAGTAACATGATTGGACAGAATGCATCACGTGACGTGCATTATTTCCCAACGACATGCATACTCAATGGACCGCACACCTAAACTACTTTCAGCCCTCAAAACCTTCTCACCAGCAGTGAGATCACTCCACGCCTAATGCAGTTAAGCAGCCACATACAAACACACACACACACACACTGTTACTACTGCACACTGTCTCACCACCCTAAATTCTAAAAACAACATAATGCAGCCCATTTAACAGAAACCTGTGTATAAAAAAAAAAAAAGACAAACTACAGTTCTCTTACTTCCTACTCTCACTTTCAGTTAAAAAAATCTCCCTTTCTACACAGACTTGCCCGATCGTTCACCACTTTCACTTTTCCTACCTGAGTATACGTGACGTGCGCGTGTGATGGGTAACAAGCTGTTACGAGTTGAAAGTAAGTCCTTTTGAGTTAAAAAGATAAAAGTGTTTTCCCTGCTTTGACTTTCCTTAATTTCACTAAAACAAGCTGCAGGTGTATGTACAGCGGATCAAGGAGGCGCCCGGTAGTCGGCAGCTACGAAGGCAGGCGCGGCCAGGCGGTGCTGCGACAACTCTCGCTCTGGCTGGTCTGCGCTAAACTGCCGACTCTCAGCTCATCGTATACATACACCTGCAGCTGTGGTAAGTAGTCAAAACAAGCACCTACAACTCAGACTCTCAACTTCGTGGCTGCTCTACCCGCAATCGCGCTAATCGCACCGCATCACTAACTTTGCACGGACTGCTTTATTGCTCTGCCAGCATATAATTTACTAGATACACAGAGGCATTATTATAAACCAACGCAACCTAACAGGAGGCACACACTTTTCATCTTTTAAACACAGGACTTACTTTGAACTCTGCCAGCATATCATTTTACCAGCTAGACAAAGGGATTATTTTTCCACCCACCCCCAAAACATGTGCCATTTTATAAGATAGATATACCACTCTAGGGGTGTGCGGTGGCGCTCTGATATCCTTACGCCTTGGGTGAGTTGAATGCACTCGACCCGCGGCCCTCGAGTCATCAACGCACATTCAAGCTGTGCGATATCAGAGCGCGATCACACCCTAGAGTGGTATATCTATTACATATACAGTGTGTATATATATATATATATATATATAAATACAAAATCACACATGCCCACACAATGCAAAGTATCATGGACTGCATATGCAAATCACCACAGAATGTTATGCTGGTTCAACTTTAAGCAGAATTGCATGGTTACATACTTATATAGTATGTAAATAGCCTGCAAATTATTTTTGCATTTGTTTATGTGTGTGTGTGTGTGTATATATATATATATATATATATATATATATATGTATATATCACCTCTGTATGTACAAGTTCACCCCTGTCCCCAGACTGCACCTGGAAATGAGCCTCGGCTCACAGTGCTTTTCATGGTTAACAAATTTTAAATAAAAATAAATAAAATAAATATGCCCTTAATGAAACCCATGTTGCTCTCCAACAGTATCACAACAGCGTGATAATCACCACACCTGACCTCCCATACTGTGAATCCATCCTTGCCACCCTCCAACTTGGCCCCAGAAAAACTTCACATTGTATGTGCTTATAACCCACCACTAGGTGGCACTGCTGGGCTTGAGGAGCTCCTCTCACACAATGATGCAGCGGTGGGTCACAACGAAGTCCTTATCCTTGGAGATCTTAACCTCAATTGGACTGGGCAACAAAATAAATCCTTCCACACAACAATACAAGAACACAACCTCCACCAACTTATCACTGACCCCACTAGGATTATGCCTCCCCCAAGACCCAGTACTCTAATCGACTGGGCTCTGACCAATCGCATTGACTATATACTCTCAGCAGGTACCCTTGCTGATGCCATAAGTGACCTCACCCCAATATATTGTGTCTGGCGCTCTATTAGACAACATGCACCCCCACCATGACTCATAACCTTTCGAAACCTAGCCAACCTTGATATAGCCCAGTTTCAGAGTGATCTCACCATGCTCGACTGAAGCCGCATCTACTCAGCCACCAATGCCCAAACAGCCCTGGACCAATCCAAAATACCCATGCGCCCCTCACCACACGACGAGTAAGTGGTATCCACACCAAATGGCTCAACAAGGACCTACTCGCCAAAATCAGAGCTAAGGACAAGAGCTGGTGGCATTTCAAGGTCTCGGGCCTCCCATCTGACTATAATGACTACAGAACTCAGAGAAACTCATGTAAAAGAAACATCCGCCATGCTAAGAGCTCATTCTGCAAAGGCTTGTTGATAAATGCGGCAGGTGACTCCAGAAAGTTCTGGACCACTATCAAGACTCTCCTTGGAGCCAAACAAAACAAAATCTCCAACGATATGATTATAAATGGTGTACATTGCAACAATCCAGCCACCATTGCTAACTCATTTAACCTGCAATTCTTTGGCCTATCAAAATATCTGTCTTCCTCCCTACCACCGCCTCCATGTAGTCCTCCAACCCCTGCAGACAGTGGATCCCAATATAACTACCCCCCCTTTCCGTTTTCGAACTATCACTAGACAGGAAGTCTTAAAAATGCTATTAGGCATCCTTGATAATACCGCTACGGGCTCGGATGGTCTTGTGCCCAAACTCTTGAAACTTGGCACCCCCACAGTTGCATCACCCATAGCCAGAATTCTCAACCTATCCCTTTGCCATGGCTATGTCCCCGACATCTGGGAAATAGCAAAAGTCACTCCCATACTATAAAAGGGAGACCCCACAAATATGGCCAACTATCAGCCCATAACCATTCTTTCCGTACTTAGCAAAATACAAGAAAAACTAGTAGCCACTCAAACCATCTCTTTTCTACAAAAACATAGTCTTCTCTCCAGTTCCCAGCATGGCTTCCGCAAAGGCCACAGCACTGTCACCGCTCTTCTAAAATTTACAAACAATATCTATACCACAATGGACAAAGGCCTCACCACCGACGCAATTTTTATTGACTTAACTAAGGCGTTTGATCTGGTAAACCACCCCCTTCTTCTCAACAAACTCTTGTGCCTTGGTTTCTCCACAGAGGCAGTGGCCTAGTTCAATAGCTGTCTGTCAGACAGGAGACAGGCTGTAACTTACAACTCTGTCCTGTCTGAACTCTCTACCACTAATATTGGTGTTCCTCAGGGATCCATTCTGGGCCCCCTACTTTTCTCTCTCTTTTAAATGACCTCCTCACTCTCTCTCCCCCAACTGCTTGTCTCTGCTATATGTGGATTACCTTGTTCTCTATTCCACTGCAAGAAACACCTCAGACATAAACTGCTCTCTCTCTTCAAAGTTTATCAAGTTCCTGTCCTGGCTCATCGAAAACAACCTTGTTCTAAATGTAGATAAGATGCATGCAATGCTCTTTGTCCCCCAGCCAGACTCAGAACAAACCAAAACACCCTCAAAATCTCCTGCTCGGACGGCTCACTACTGGTCAACACTAGCTCCTTCAAACACCTGGGCATTCTGCTTGATGGATCTCTGGCTTTTGATCGGCACATCAATACTACCTGCAAAGCCATAAACGCTAAACTTGGTGGTGCCTATCGAGCTAGCTATGCCCTTACCCCATCAGCCAGGCTCACTATTGTACAGGGCATTCTCCTTCCGACACTATCCTATGGCTCAGTTAGCTACCTTGGGGCTTCAAAAACCTCTCTTCTCAAGTGGGACAGCACCTATAATAATATCTGTAGATACACCTTTATGTCCCCTCACTACAAACACCACTGCCAGCTCTATGCTGACCTAAAATGGCTCTCCTCTTCTGCCCATCAGCTCCAGTCACTCGGATCTCTCACTGATAGCATTACCAGATCTTGTCTTCTCCAGTCCTTCACCTCTGTGTTGAATACACAAACTGTCTCCTATGAGCTTCGATCCACTCAACAAGTGCCTCTCCACATTCCCAGATGCAAGACAGCAATGGGTACATGGGCTTTCTCGCATATTGCACCAAAATACTGGAACTTTCTTCCACAAGCAAATCGTCTTGCTCCATCCCATGCCACTTTCAAGAGGATGCACCATGAATGTCTACTTGGCTCTACCCCCGTGCCTGCTTCCAACCTCCGTAGAACCCCTATTCTCCTCCCCTGGCTACTTCACCTCCACATTTTATTCTTCTCCGCTTTCTTTTCCCAAATCTCCTTTTCCATCTTACCCATGTCTCCATCACCACCCTACTCTCTCTCCCCACCCTCCTTTTCCCTCTCTCTTATGTCCTCTCTCCTCTGCTCTTCCTTCCTAAACAAATAAAAAAAGCATTCACCCTGGTCTCTCCTCTGAACCGTCCTTCCACCACCATCCAGGA
The DNA here is from genome assembly GCA_016271365.2 of Neoceratodus forsteri. Lineage (NCBI taxonomy): Eukaryota > Metazoa > Chordata > Ceratodontiformes > Ceratodontidae > Neoceratodus > Neoceratodus forsteri. Next base: position 464,867,993 of record CM057452.1, read on the forward strand.
CCTCTAGTCCCCTGGTCTCAATTAAAGCTGATTGTCTATTTTGTATTGCAACCCGTTATCCCAGTTGGACTTCATATCTGTGCCTAGCAGAGCTATCTCTCCTAGTCTGTATTGCTAAGATGGGTGAACCTGCACTTGTTATCCTGTTTTACTGTTTATGTTTTACTTATTGTTATCTGTTTGTTGTCTCGTATATACTGCAAGCTTGTTTGATACTGTACCAATCTGTAGCCATTGTTCTTCCACCCATTTTGTTGTTCTCCACAAACTGTTTTGTTATCTCTGTAACCCTGTATCCTCCTAGGTTGTGCCTGAAAATAGGCATTGCTATGCCTAATGCACTTACCCGGTTACCAAAAGCAAATAAATAAATAAATTACCCAGAACTTCAGGGTCACCTTGTTTGAAAACTGAGACCACCCTAGTCACTTTTCCCACATCTGGGACAAGCCAAGAAAGTAGAGAAAAGTTGAAGACATGAACTATAGAGGGGACAAGGAGAGAAGAATCTAGACAACTTCAACTCTATAGTATCAAAGACAGAACTGGTAAATGTGGAGATACCACATAGGAGCCTGACTGTTTCCTTTATTGAGACTGTTTGCAGGAAGAAGGCTGTTTTTTGGGATGGAGGATTGAAGGGAAACACATGTGAGCTCTGTGGACTGGTACTAGCAAAAGAAGAAGTAGTGGAAGACAAATCAAAGAATTAACTATTAAATTCATTGGCAATTGTAAGGGGATTGTTACAACAGACCCCGCTGGACCTGCAAAACTAATTTTTAGTGCAGACATCTCTGCATCATCTATGTTTATGAATGTTGGCCATATCGTGAGTAGATTTAAATTTAGCACAAGTTTTATCCCTAGATTTCATCAATGAAACCAGATCACTGTGCAGTGTGCAACTACATTGGGACTGTGCTCCTAACTGCAAGAGAAGAAGGAAACCACTTTGGTTCTCAAAAACAGTAGCAGAAAAGGTCAGAGCCAAAAGGCTGGCCTTCAGGAAATATAAGGGAACACAGCAGGATGAAGATAGGGAGGCATACCAAACTTCCCTAAGGGAAGCAGGAAAGGCAGTAAGGCAGGCAAAGGCCCAAACCGAGGAAACACTAGCACAAACAATAAAAGAAGGTGATAAGACTTTCTATAGATACATTATTGAAAGGAGAAAGTCCAGAGGGGATATTGCTAAGATCAAAGGGATAAGGGGGCATGCGAGGAGGAGGACCATGTAAAAGCATCTATCCTAAATAGATACTTCTGCTCAGTATTTACTGAAGAAAAGGTAGGGCAGGGCCCACAGCTCAGCACCATCGACACTGGGGGGAGGGAGGTGTGCACTAGTCCCTTCACAAAAGAAAGGGTCCTACAAGAGCTCGATAAGCTCAGGGTGGACAAGGCAATAGGATCTGATGGCATACAGCCCAGGGTACTAAAGGAGCTAAGGGTGGAACTAGCAGAGCCATTATCAGAACTGTTTAGTGAGTCTCTGAACACTGGAGAGGTCCCAGAAGACTGGAGAAGGGCTCTTGTGATCCCACTCCACAAGAGTGGTAGCAGGGAGGAGGAAGGGAACTACAGACCAGTCAATCTTAACTCAGTAGTGGGCAAGATTATGGAGGCACTCCTTAAGGAAAGGATAGTGCAACACCTGGAATCCATAGGAGCACAGGATCCAAGACAGCATGGATTTACAAAAGGAAGGTCCCATTAAACTAATCTCATAGATTTTTTTGACTGGGTAACTAGAGTGGTGGACCAAGGGGGAGCAGTTGATGTCGCCTACCTTGACTTCAGCAAAGCTTTCGATACTGTTCCACATAGAAGATCGATTAATAAGCTGGGTAGGCTCAGTGGGTGGGTCAGAAGTTGGTCAACTGGGTGGCAAACTGGTTGACGGGCAGAAAACAAAGAGTGGTAGTAAACGGTATACAGTCAGAAGAGACGAAAGTCACAAGTGGGGTACCTCAGGGATCAGTCCTGGGGCTAGTCCTCTTCAATATCTTCATCAATGACATTGCAGATGGACTGGAGGGTAAGGTTTGTCTGTTTGCAGATGACACTAAGATCTGCAACAGAGTAGATGATCCAGATGGGGTGGGCAGAATGAGAAGAGATCCAGATAAACTATCAAAATAGTCGGAAGAGTGGCAACTGGGGTTTAACGCAAAAAAGTGCAAGATGATGCACATAAGGAAGAGAAACCCTGAAGCCACCTATAGGCTGGGAGGGGAGTTGCTGGCAGTCACAAGGGAAGAAAGAGACTTGGGCATCATCATCATCACCGATGACCTGAAATCATCCAAGCAGAACACTAAAGCAGTAGGTAAGACAAGGGGGATGTTGGGGTGTATTAGTAGGGGTATCACAAGTCAGAAGAGGGAGATAATAATTCCTCTTTACAAGACACTGGTTAGGCCCCCATCTAGAGTACTGCGTGCAGTACTGGAGGCCACACATTTACAAGGACATTAACCAAACTGAGGCAGTCGAGAGAATGGCAACCAAAATGGTGCAGGGACTGCATCAGAAAACATATGAGGACAGATTAACAGAGCTCAATATGTATACTCTAGAGCAAAAGAGGGAGAGAGGTGATATGATCAAAACAGTCAAACACCTTAAGGATATTAACAAGGTGAAAGAGTCTAACATGTTTTAATATAAGAAAAATAGCAGGACAAGAGGACACAGCATGAGATTAGAGGGAGGCCGATTAAGGGGTACTGTGAGGAAGTTCTTTTTCACAGAAAGGGTAGTGGATGTATGGAATGGCCTACCTCAGGAAGTGGTGGATATGAATACAGTGCAGGGCTTCAAACAGGCATGGGATAGATATAATGGAGCAATACAGATGAGTATGAATAGGTAGGCCATTGACAGAGCAAAGGCTGATGGCACATTCATAAGGTAGGAAAAAAAATGAGCAGACTGGATGGGCCTTGCGGTCCTTATTTGCCATCAACTTCTATGTTTCTATGTTCTTTAAGTAAATGTGGCATGTTTATCCTGCAGGGCAGAAAAGATGGAGAGGAAATTTGAGAGGGCAATTGACTGAGCAGCTTCTAACAATATGGTGGACCAATCTGTGTGTGGCAAGGTCACAGAGAAATGAATTGTCATCCAGTTTGAAGAGGTCACAGCTGAGAATTAACTTTGGAGGAACTTTAGGTAAGCTCACCTTCCATACACAGTAGGTGGGAGAGTGATCAGAGATAGCATCTGGGAAGATCCCAGATAGAGGAATACATTTTTCTCTATTTGACAGGACCCAGTCCAGGGGAGGGAGCTGACATTCATTTGTAGACAATTTTGTGGGAGAATGAAAGGAACATTGTTTAAGCAGGAGTAGCACACTAAGCCAAAGCTTGTTTCCAGATGCGACCTGGGAGCACACAGAGGTTAAGTGACTTGCTCAGGATCACACAGGATGCATCTAGGTGACTGTGGGATTCAAACCCAGGTCTCCAGATCTGCAGCTCAGAGCCTTAACCCACTGCGCTATATTGCCTCTGAGAGAAAATGAGTTATTTCAGACAAAGCCATCCTAAAAACCTAAGAGAGGCTGGTAGCATTTAACATTGCTCCCCAACCAATTCAGGTTTAGGTCACCCCACGTTTATCAACTCATTTAAGCCAACTGTAGCACCTACGTTCTCCAGAAGATGAGTAAACTTTTTTTAATCAATCTTAACCATTGCAGAGCCATGGACTGATATATCAGTCCAAAATTCCTATACATTCTAATTCTGTCAGCAGCCTAAGGGTTAATCCTACTCATCATAGCCTGGGGACGATTACCCTATGAATCATGCCTTACTGCATCACACCTCAAAACTGCCTCAAATATGGAAGTTTTCTTAATCAATTCTGAACTGACTAAACATTCCTTCACTTACTGTACTGCCCAGTTTCAGTTCACTTATACTAACATACTAAAATGCCAGCAGAATAAGCCTAACGGTCTTTCATGTCTGCTCGTTTGGTCAGCCCCCACCCTGGGAGCTGACCTTGTTGCTCCCCTCGCCTTCACTGGCTTCTCCCTTCCCAGTTCCGGATAGTCTTGCTGCATTGGATTTTGCTTCCAGAACCCTTCCCCTGTACCTGTCCCACCCCCTCTTGAACCCCTCCACCATCTCTGCCTCCACCAGCCCCCTAGGCAGCGCATTCCATGGCTCCACCACCCTCTCAGTGAAGTAGCACCTCCTCCTTTCTCCCCTGAATCTTCCCCCCTCCAGCTTCCACCCATGCCCTCTAGTGGCCTCCTCCTCCTTCCTTTGAAGCACCCTGACTGCTCCTCCCCTTTTTACCCCTTCATGTACCTGAAGACCTCTATCATGTCCCCCCAGTCCCTTCTCTCTTCCAATGTGTACATATTTAGCTCTTCGAGCCTCTCCTCATAGGTCTTGTCCCCAAGCCCCAAATCATTTTGGTTGCCCTCCTCTGGACCCTCTCCAGGAGTTTATTTATTTATTTAGTTTTTGTTTACTGGGTAGGTGCGCTAGCCAAACAGGTGACTATTTTCAGGCAGGACCCGGGAGGTACAGTAACAATACAGAGTTCATTTACATAATACAGGGAAGCAGTAACAATACAGAGAACAGTTTTCAGCAAAAGGCAATAAAGGAGTACAGCTTCAGAGGCAATCAACAGGTCAAGAGAAAAACAGCAGATTTACAGTGTACAGGTAGCATTTAGTGAGCGGGTAAAGGTATACAGGGCAGATCCAAGGACAGGTGGGTCAGGAGAGGGGAAGAGCAGGGAGGGAACTGGGTGAGCAGGTAAAAGGGGGATGCGGGAAGGCAACCTTGCGGCTAAGTGGTTAAGGTGGCAGCAGGGATGAAGGAGCAGGGACGGGGGTCTGGGTGTGGGGCGGTGAATGGATGGTGGTGGTACATGGTCGAGGTGGGGGGAGAGAGTAGGTCAGGCAGAGCTGGAAGCAGGGGAGACACCAATTGCAGTGGGGCTATACAGGGGTAAAAGGCGGCGCGAAAACAGGGCAGGAAAGGACATGATAGGCATTGACGGCCAGAGGAGAAGTGAAGCGGGGGAAAATTTGGACGGGGCAGGGGGCTTACGGTATATGTCTGGGTGAGGGGATATGGTGGCATAAGCGGTAGAAGGCTACGGGAAGAGACCAAGTCCATGGAACCATGCAGTGGCTAGAGAGAGCTGCAGGGGAAGGGATCGGAGGTGAAGACGGCCACGGGGCGGCTTTAGCAGCAGAACCACTCAAGAGGAGCCCAGGTTCATGGAACTGAAGTCAGCAGGGGAGAGTTAGGATGGCGGGGTTCAGGGTGAGGTACGGCGGGGGAGCGGCATCAGCGGCTGGAAGGTGCGGCAAGTACCCGGGGTTGTGGTACTGTTCCGGGTAGGGGAGTCGGTGCTCAGTCGGGGTAGTCGGGGGCTGTGGAGGTTAAGAGCAAACGGGTCTAACTGGGGGGTGTAGAAGCGAAAAGTCAGTGTTAGGGGGATATGGCGGGAATGGCGACAGGGGGCTGAGGGATGAGACCGTGTCCATGGAAACCATAGGCAGGCTGGACAGATCAATGAGTGTGAGAATATGGGGGTGAAAGCGGTGGGTGAGCAGTTTTAGCAGCAGGAGCCTACTAGAGGAGCCCAGGATCATGGAGCCGTAAGCTGGCGGGGGAGGCTAAAGATAGCGGGGGTTCAGGGTAAGGTACGGTGGGTGAGCGGTTTCAGCGGCTGATGGTGTGGCAATGTCCAGGGTTGTGGAACTGTATCCGGGCAGGGGAAACGGTGTTCAGGCGGGGTGGGGGGGGCTGTGGAGGTCCAGGGGCAATTAGGAGTAGAGGAACGGGTCTGTTGGGGGGCGCTTAGGCATTGGCTGTGCCAGTACCTGGTACCCCTAAATCATCAGTACAAACATTCCAGTAAGCAGCAGTAACACGTAGAGCAGTGCAGACAGCAATAACAGGTTAACAATGCAGTAGTCAAGGGCTGTAACTTACAACAAAATTACACCTCTAGACAAGTAAGTAGAGAAGTACCTGAAACGGGTCCATTGGGGCGCTTAGGCATTGGCTATGCCAGTACCTGGTACCCATAGATCGTCAGTACAAACATTTCAGTGAGCAGCAGTAACAGGTACAATAGTGTAAACAGCAATAACAGGTAAACAATGTAGTAGTCAAGGTGCAGTAACTTACAACAAAATTACATACTTTAGACAAGTGCAAGTAGGCTTCGAGGTCAGAGTTTTGAACTCGAAATGAAGTGCATATGGGCAGAGACATGTATCACAGTGTTAATGTTGTAAGTAAAATAGGGTAAAGAGTAGGAAGGAGGGAGTGGTGGAGCAAGAGAGAGAGGTTGGCAGGACAAGCTCAGGTAGGGTCATAACAGGCACACTGGTCTGTGGAAAGCAGGTGTTCACGTAGCTTGCACTTAAAGAGATCATGGGAAGATGCCAGTCTAAGGTCGAGTGGCAGGAGGTTCCACACTTGAGGGGCTGTGTACCCGAAAGCTCCAGACCCTTTGGAGGTGCGGCAATGGGGGATTTTTAGTAAGGATTTGTCCGAGGATCTCAGCTCACGTGGAGGGAGGGCTGGCTGAAGCAGTTCAGTTAGGGATGCTGGTCTGTTGAGTCTAATGATGGAGTCGCAAAGGCAGCCCAGGTAGTATAGTCTGGTGGCAGAGGGGGAGAGCCAGCCGAGGTCTTTATACAGTTGGCAGTGATGTTTAAGTCTGGGGGCTTTTGAGGCATACCTGCATATATTGTTGAAAGTGACATCCCATTTTTGTAGTGTGGATTTATGCGCCATGGGTAGGATGGGAGCACAGTAGGTCACAGCAGGTAGGAGGAGACCCCTGGCGATGGCTAGTTTGGCTGCAGGTGTGAGCATGTAGCTGGATCTGTAGGCAGCACCCAGTTTGCAGTTCACAGATTTACATGTTTCTTGGATGTACAGGTTTAGGTCCAGAGATTGGTCTAGCAGGATGCCCAGATAACGGAAGGAGGTAACCACCTCAAGGGGGGTCCCATCCAGGTCAAGGACTTTTAAAGGAGAGTGGCAGGACCTTATCTTGTGGGCAGTGCCCAGAAGCATCAGTTTGGTTTTGCTGGAGTTCAGTATAAGGCGGTGGGTGTTTAGCCAAAGTTGGACAGCGTGGAAAGCAGATGTCAGTGCCACGTTAAGTTGGTCTACATTATTAGAGCTAGCATAGATAACCAGGTCATCTGCATAGAGTAGAGAGTCACAGGGACGCAATGCTGTATGGCAGGTTATTTATGAATAATGAAATAGGAGGGACCCAGTACTGATCCTTGTGGCACTCCAATGTTGATGGTAGTACAGTCGGAGATTGATGAGTTAAGTTTGACTGCTTGGGTCCTGTTGGTTAAGTAACTCCTGAACCAGCTTATGACAGGGGGTGAAAAGCCAAATTTATGAAGGGTGGATAGGAGTAGGGGTTGGTCCACGAGGTCGAAAGCCTTGGTGAGGTCGATAAAGATAGCACCAGTAAGCTGGCTTTTGTCCATGCTTGTGAGAGTATCAGTGGTGAATTTGGCTAGCGCCGTTGTGGTGCTGTGGTTTTTCCAGAAACCATGTTGTGCTGCACATAGTAGATCTGATGTTTCAAGGAAGTCAATGGTCTGAGTGGCTACTAGTTTTTCAAGTATTTTTCTGAGGACTGACAGAATAGCTATGGGTCTGTAGTTTGAGATCTCACTTTTGTTGCCCTTTTTGAAGATGGGGGTGATTCTTGCAGATTTCCAGATGTCAGGGAAGGTACTGTTGGAGAGGGAGAGGGTGAATATCTTGGCTAGAGGATAGGAGATGAGATGGGCGGCCGCCTTTAGTAGGCAAGGTTCCAGTGAGTCGGACCCGGGGCTGGTGGTGTCCGATATTGAGTTTAACAGTTTGAAGATTTGCGATGCAGACGCAGCTTTGAAATAGAAGGGCTTGTAAATATCCAGCACATGGTTCTTGAGAGAGGTATCTGCTGGTGCACCGGTTGATGAGGGCTGGGAAACCACAGTTGGAGGTTGAAGTGTGGAAGTATACTGGGACAGATCAGAGAACATCTTATTAAAAGCATTTGCAATGGTAAGGGAGTCATTACAGTGGACACCATCTAGAATCATTTCCGAGGGGGTTATGGATTGAGGTGTACCCAGAAAGGTTTTTATGTGACCCCAGAACTTGCGTGGATCTCTGGCTGAGCTGGCAAGTAGGTTCTGGCAGTATTTGCTTTAATGTCCCTCTTTAAGTGTGGCCTCCAAAACTGCACGCAGTACTCAAGGTGCGGCCTCACCAAGCAGTTATACAGAGGGAGTTTCACTTCCCTCCTTCTGGAGGTGATCCCCCTTGCTATACTAGCTTGGTTACACAGAATCACAAATTATTACCACAGATCCAGCTAGTGAATGACATATATTTTTTTAAGATTGCAAATTCCCAAATTGAAACCAGACTAGTAAGGTATAAAAACTTCAAAAGAGGTGCAAGTGTTTACATGTCCCAGTTTTAATTCAGCGATATCAGAGTCAGTCAGCTATGTTACAAATAAAGCTTGGCTGGAAGCTTGGATTTTAGTTATTGATAACTGAAAACAAAATATCAATGTACAGTAGGGTGAAAAAAAAAGCTAACAGCTTAGCAGGTACTATACGTTCATTTTTTCATTCAGTAACAGATTAATAGCTGAGAGATGGGCCAGCAGTAGCATATCATACTGCCACACTGGGGACACAGGTTCAGGAGTGGACTCCACTGCTGGCTCAGGCCACCAAGGGAGCTTGGGTGGCATTGCTGCATAGTAGCATTCCCGCCTGGGGAAGGGTGGCCACAAGTTATGCTGCCACAGCTGCCCTTGCAGTCATCTGGGGAGGGATACTCCTCTGCATGGTGAATGCTGTGTGCATGTTAGGACCTCTTATAGCATGTACCATGCAGTGGTGGATGAGATTTCAAAGCAATGGGGAGAAAATGGAGAAAACTCTGGAGTCATCAAAAGGCGTGATATTCATGATCTACCTCCCTGCCTCAAACAACTAGATAGCAGAGAAGAAATATCCTTATAAGCACCAGCATGGCTGTGAAAGATGACAAGAGGGATACATTTAGATGAGAAAAACATAAAAAGATGAGTGAGAGTGTCAATGTAGACACCCCCTGGTAGGGCTGTGTGAGTAATTAATAATAGTATTTCCTGAATACCATAAAAGAACTATTCGTTCTTCAGATACAAGTAATGAATAGTGGCACTATTCGTGTCAACAGGTATTTGGGAAATACTAAAAAAGTGAAAAAAAGCTACCAACACAGCCTGCCTCTTCCACAGTTGGCCACTTTCAAGTGAATGGAAGTACTCCCGCTCTGATATAGATTACTTGACTGTCCTTTGCTACTAGCAAGAGTACCCATTAAGGCCTTTCCATTATGGCTTCAGAAAGCAGTTCAGACCCCTTTTCAAGTGCACAAACCCATAAACACATGTCTCTTCCAATGCCATATTCAACTTTTTTAAACTAGGGTCTTTACACTTCACTTTCCCATTGACAGCATGTTTCAAGCTGTAATGAGTCTCACCTTTTATGGCTTCCTTCATCTGGGAAAATGCACTACTACTGAGCTATTTGTCCCAAATCAGCATCTCAAAATGTTAGACCTCTTCAAAACTTCAGAGGAATCCTTCCCTTCTGTAGCGGAGGAATTATAGCTGGGGGTCCTCCAGGCTACGTATTACCTTGGAACCTAGTTGTACATTTATGATACAGATGACACAGACGCAGTCGGAACAGTAAAAGATACGTTTACTTTAGCGTGGTGCTATACAGCCGTTGATGTTACATTTTCTCTTCTCCTAGGAAAAGCAAGAAAGCATATATATATATATATATATATATATACACACACACACATCATCTCTCCCCCTTCAGCATAAAATCACCCATGTACCAATAAAATCATTTTGTTATTAGCATCTAGGCAGAACTTGTCTAGACATGTTTGGGCATTCTTGGGTATTGCATTCTACACATTGGTTTCTGCTAGACCCATATAAGGACATGCAGGCTCATGCTGTTGTATGTTGCTATGGTGTGAGTGAAACTCATTGTTTCTCCAGGTCAGGTTGACCCACTGTGCGCACATGAGCAGTTAGGCAGTTTGGAGCCAGTGGATGACAACATAGGAACACTTATATGGTTACACCTTCCCTTCCTCTTTCTTGTTCCAAAGTCGACAGAACCAGGCAAGAAATTATACTACTGTACCATATTTCAGTGCACACAACCAGGCCTAAGCTACCTGACTGATCTCCTGGCTCCATACCACCCTCAGCACTCACTCTGCTCTTCCAAGGAAGGCCTCCTAGTGGTTTCCAGGGCTTGACTAAAAACATCTGGTGACTGTGCATTTGCAGTGGCTGTTCCAGCCTTGTGGAATTCACTTCCTAGGTCCTTGAGGGAGGCTCCCTCGCTAGAGGCCTTTAAGTGGGGCCTGAAAGCACATCTTTTTAAGGAGGCATTTGGGAACTGTCTTATACTGACTGATGATCTTAACTTGACCTTTTCTATCTCTGTGTCAGTTCTTTGTGATAACGGCAATCGTGGAATAGCGATCGCTGTTTGGGTGAGTGTACATCCCTGAAAATGAATTACGGCAATGTACAGTCATGGCGAACTGCAAGGCAGCAATGGGAGTTACATTTATGTAGGGGCTGTACCCCCTGCATCCCCCTACTTAAGGATTCTCAACTCTAGGGGGGTGCATGTTGGGGGGGGTAAAATTCTTTAGAAAAAAAACAAGCTGCCTGACATCACAAAAAAAATCATGCCACGCTGGATCTGAACCCTGCACTCTGAACCCCCCAACTGACCACCTTCCCCACCACACTAGCTGACCAGCTTGGCAGCTGCCCACCACACCCCCTCCCACATATCTCCCCTCTCCTTTCTCTCCCCCGTGCATGTGAGTGCATGTACACGTGCATACATGTGCCATGGCCCTACCTCGCCCACCCAGGTATCTGGTCGTTACCCTGCCAGGTAGCTCTGAAGACAGGCACCATGACTAAGTCACCCTTTTTGAAAACACTCAGTCACAGTCACTGTGTTCACTGGATACCCACCAGTCATTGTTTGTCCTTGAACTGTGATTCATTGTTATTTTATTTGTATTTTTGTATATTGTAAAGTGCCCACAGCCTCATAGATAGGGGGCTTCCTAAATAAATAGTTACTTACTTACGTATGTTACCCCTCCAAAGAGGTGGCGCTTACCTTAAGTTATTTCCCGGGCACTCCCTTTGCCCTTCATCTGACCTTGATCCAGCCTTGGTGTTTGACCCTCTTAACCTGGGTTAATATCTAGTTTGGGTCTAAATTCATATTAAGTAACTGTATGCCACATAGCTGGTCTGTGTGCATTCGAGAAGCTGCTGTGCAAATGTGTGAGCTGGCACCTTTGCACTATAGCTTTAAGAGTTCTGTACCTGTGTATAGTAGCAATAGCGTGTGCTGGGTCTGAGTGCTTCGGCACTTGCGACTGCCCAGGGAATGCTCTTTCAGACTCCACTCTTGAGCTGGATAAAAGTGCAGAGGGATCCCTATTGAATGTTGTCAATCATTTATATTAAAACTGAACAGACTGTTTATAAAGTGGACTTTAAAGCTAGACATTTCGCTGTCTGCCCTTTGGCAGCCATCTTGTTACTTTGCCCTTTTGTTTCAGCCAGTCGGAACTCAAAGAGTCCTAGGAGGTCCTTAGCTATGGCTGATGGGAAGAATAGAGGACTGTGTGTTTGGTATCTTCTGAATGGCCTGTTAGAAAGCCAGGACTGTGATTAACAGCCTCAATGACAAATTGGATTACAATATTGTTTTCTTTAGTCAGAGGAGGACCCTTGAACTGGGCAGTTTCCAGAAACTCTCGGGAAGAGAGGGAGCTTCTCTGTGTGCCTCTCAGCTCTCAGCTATGCTGAACCGGCCACTTCAGACTGAAATGGACAGAAACTGACTCTGCCAGCCAGAGTCAAAATTGCCAGAACTGTTATCCTGAGCAAAATTGCCAGAGTGGGAACTCCGAGCTGAATCTGCCAAATCCTGTTACCAGATCCAAAAGTTCCAAACACATTTAAACTAGCCAAGGGGGGGGAGGCACTGAAAAGGAGAAGGGAAATCCTAGGCCCCCCAAAACAAATCAGGGCAGTTAGTGAGGTAAACACCAAGATAGAGCAGTCGATAGGGAGAAGGGCAGGGGTAAATGGAGAAAAAGACAAAGGCAGTAAGGACAGGGATGGGGCAAAAAGAAATAAGGCCATAAATAAATGGAGGGTAATGAGTACCAATGCCCATAGTCTAGGTAAAAAGCTCCTTTGAAATGGTGGCCTTGATGGAAGAGGGATGCCTGGATATCATGGCAGTCACAGAAACATGGTACATAGAGAACCATGACTAGGATGTCAACATACCAGTGTACACAATCTACAGGAGAGACTGGGAGGGTAGAAGAGTAGGAGGAGTAGCTCTCTATGTAAGGGAAGGGATCAAAGCAACAGAACTAAAGGGTAAACAGGGAGGAGAGGAGGCGCTGTGGGTCACCCTGAGGCTGAATAAAGAGGAAGGTGGTTGGGCAGAGAGTGACAGTGAAAAAGCAGGGATACTGAATGAATACTTCTGCTCAGTATTCACAGTGAAAGAGCAGGGAGAGATACCTAATCCAGTCAATAGAAGCACTCCAGATAGGGGAGTTGATATAAGTTCTTTCACAGAAGAAAGGGTTCTGATAGAACTCCTAAACCTGAAGGTGGATAAAGCAATGGGGCCCGATGGGATTCACCCCAGAATTCAAAAAGAACTAAGGGAAGAACTAGTAACGCCACTGACTACCCTTTTTAATAAATCATGGGAGGATGGTGTGGTACCTGAGGACTGGAGAAGGGCAGATGTGATTCCCCTTCAAAAAAGTAGTTGCAAGACAGAGGCAGGAAACTACAGACCTGTCAGTCTGACCTCAGTGGTAGGGAACATGATGGAATCACTTCTGAAGGAAAGAATTGTTGAGTACCTAGAGGCCAGTGGGGCATAGGACCAAAGGCAGCATTGATTCATAGCAGGAAGGTCATGTCAGGCAAATCTAATTGATTTCTTTGACTGGGTGACCAAAGTAGTAGACCAGGGAGGGGCTGTGGACATGGTCTACCTAGACTTTAGCAAGGCATTTGACACAGTCCCACATAAAAAATTAATAAACAAATTAGCCAACCTGGGAGTGGGTCCTAGGGTGGTGGCCTGAGTAAAACATTGGCTGGACAACAGGAAACAGAGGGTAATAGTTAATGGAGTCCACAGTGAAGAAAGGGTGGCTACTAGTGGGGTACCGCAGGGTTCAGTACTGGGGCCGGTCTTTTTTAATGTCTTTATAAGTGACATTGCAGAGGGAATGGAAGGAAAAGTATGTCTCTTTGCAGATGAAACAAAGATCTGCAACAGGGTTGATACACAAGGTGGGGTGGAAAGGATTAAAAGGGACTTGGCAAGGTTGGAGGAATGGTCAAATGTATGGCAGCTTAGATTCAGTGCAAAGAAGTGCAAAGTAATGCACCTGGGAAACAAGAAGCCAGGGGAAGAGTACACAATGGAGGGTGAGATACTGACAACAACAAAAATGGAAAGGGAACTGGGGGTAGTCATATCAGATGACCTTAAGGTGGGCAAACAATGTGGGAAGGCAGTAAGGAGGGCTGGGGGGATACTGGGATGCATAGGGAGAGGCATCACCAGTAGAAAACAGGAAGTTGTTGTCACTCTGTACAGATAGTTGGTAAGACCATATCTGGAGTACTGTGTGCAGTTCTGGAGACCCCATCTCCGAAGAGACATAGACAAGGTGGAGGCTGTCCAGAGGAGGGCAACCAAAATGGTGCAGGGTCTGCACTAGGAGACGTATGAAGAAAGACTAAAGGAGCTTAAGATGTATAGGCTCAAGGAAAGGAGGGAGAGTGGGGACATGACAGAAACTTTCAAATACCTCAAGGGAATCAACAAAGTCCAAGAGGATAGCATCTTTCAGAAAAAGAGATGTGCGAGAACATGGGGGCACAATTTGAAGTTAGAGGGGGGATGGCTCAGAGGTAATGTGAGGAAGTATTTCTTCACAGAGAGGGTTGTAGATGCATGGAACAGCCTTCCTGAGGAGGCCATAGAGTCAAAAACAGTGGGTTAATTCAAGGATGCATGGGACAGACATAAGGCAATTCTAGTGAGGAGTAGGAGGAAGTAGGCTGTTGGTTAACTAAAATCTGCAGCTTATCCATTAGGTAGTGAAATGGGCAGACTAGGTGGGCCAAGCAGTCCTTATCTGCCATCAGATTCTATGTTTCTATGTTTCCAGAGATTGCATCCTGAGTCCAAAAGCTGCATCTTTACTCAGGCCAGCTTAGGGAATCAACCATGAGTGCAAAGGTTAGTACTAGTTTGCATCCACCTCAGGGGTTGATGCCTGGATGTGGAGACGAGTCATGATGGCCCTGGCCCCATGCTTATCCCTGCTTCAGAAGCCTGAATTTGAGAAGCTGGAAGTTCAAGCCCGACCAAGGCAGCCAACCATCCTGACTCTAATTCAGAGTCTGAGGTCCTTCAGAACTGTGAGTACTTTCAGGGCTAGCCCTGCAACAGTGTTTTCCAAGTTGCCTTTGAAATGTACTGTCGGCCATTGGGCCAGGGATTACACATACCAGTTTGCCCAAGAGTTCAGCCATAAAGTTCCTTCTTAAATGTTCAGTCACAACTCCATGATTAAAAGGATAAAGCCAATCATTTGTTTATGTGTGCCAATGCCAACCAACCAGCCACAATGGACATCAGGCCTGCAACTGTACAAGTCTGGGTACCCAGTGAAACTAACAGGGAGTATTTAGCTAGACTGTTAATTAGGGAACTGTATCAAATTTGTGCCATGCTGGTGGGAGGTGGGATTTCTGTTGTTGCCGTGTTTCAAAGCCAAGAATAAACTGCAAAGCCAAGCCTTTAATTTGCACTCCCTTATTCCCCCAAACATCCCCATAATAAAAAAGGGTTTACTGTTATGTCAACACTGTCCACAAGCATATTATTACTGGGTGCAACCTTCATTGTGTCTACCCTTAAAGTGTACTGCTGTTGTTGCTTACTATCCTCCACAGGCAACTGGGGGTCTCCACAATAGCCAGAACCCATTTGGTAAGTGCAGACAGTGTGAGCATATTATTCGCTATAGCCATTAATTGTATAACTTTAGCCTATTTGAGCTACTGTTTGTTAATCCATGTATGGTACCACTGGGTGGGGAAGTGGGTAGGTACAGCATCCCAGGGGGGTTGTACTAGCTTGTCATCTGACCCACTTATCCTTTTACTCTAGGTGGAGGCATCACAATAATTATCAATTTTCTGGAAATGAACCCTTCCCCGCTTCTGGAACATCTGAGCCCAGGCCCCTCAACCTGTATTGTGGTCATCAGGAAGTGGTAGTAACCCACTGGCACACTGCACCCGGGTTACACTTATTTACAATAAGTGGTGTCCTATAACTATGTTCTAGCGTTATCTTCAGTCTATCCATGGCAGAATGTCTCATGAACCCCTTCTCCTCCCGTAAGCTGTGATTTCGGCACTGGGTTCAGTGCGATGCATAGAAGAGCAGCCAACCACTGCTCCAAAATGCACCAAAACATGAAAACACAGTCCAAAACATGCAGCACTTGGGAAAGACAAGATGGCGAGAAAGATGCAGTAATGTGAATTTATTTACGTGCTCTGATGTCCAAAGGCAAGCAGCAACACATGCAGTACTGGCAATCCAGAGGAAGGCTGGGATAGCCAAAGTGCCAGGGACATTTGCCACAGTAGCTCCTGCTCAGCAGCAGCAGACTATTTTGTGCACTGACTATTGCTGATTTTGCTGTATTTATGCTACTATCTGGATTGCCAGTATTGCCTGTGTTGCTCCTTGCCTCTGGACGTCAGAGCATTTAAATAAATTCTCATTACTGCATCTTTCGGGCCATCTTGTCTTTCTCAAGTGCTGCATGTTTTGGATGGTGTCTTATCAACCCCTCGTCCTCACAGATAGAGGAACCATCATGACTTCCTCCCAGTTTACCCATCATCTGCAGATTCTACTATCAAGACTTAACCTAAACCTTTTTTTTTCAGGTTATTCATTCCAGATAGACACTGTCACTACAGCTTCTAGAAGCAAGCATTTGTCAATACTGAATGTTTCCTTGCATGGTTTATGTGGCAGGTGTGTATTGTGTTGGTTGAACTTCTGGTGGGAGGAAAAGCCTGCCTGAACTATGTTTTGATAAGCTGTCATATTTTGGACAGCAGTTGAATATAGAAGCTTGGGTAATAAGAAGGCTATGTTGAAAATGTGGGTGCATCACTGGCCTGGTGGTGCTGAGGGTTTATGCGCTGGACACCACACCTCATGCCATACTGGTGACCCATGTTTGGAAGTGAGCACAAGCCACTGGGGGTCAGTAGGGTAGGAGAAGGATCAAACATCCCAGGGACAGCTCTTCTTTTCCAGGGAGAGGAGTGACCAGTTGTCGTTGCATGCCTGGCCCCTAGCAGTGGCTGGGAGCTGGCACACCAATGCTGCGGACATCGGGTCAGAGGTGGGGCAGATGTCTGATGGAGTGCACGCATGGGATTGTATGCAGCACCGTCGTGGTGTCCTAGTACACTTCACCCCTGAAGGGGAGAAACCAGGAGGAAAAAAGCTCATGGTGGATGATGGAGGAAGCTTGCAGAACCTGCCCCTAAACAGTCATGGTGCCAACCACTGTACTGGATCCAGTCTTGGTGGAGGTGGGCCCTCCCACTGACCCTGTCAGGAGGTAAGCCCTGGGAGTAGCTAGTCGGCTTTGGCTGGTGGACGTCGGAGGGCGGGGCTAGGGCTCCCTCCAGATAGAGATGGCCGTGGAGCAGGAGCACAAATCATTTAAAAAAAAAATGTGGGGTACAAATATTTAAGATTTCCAGTTACTAGCATGCATACAGAAATTTCAACAAGTGGCCATAACTTTGTATTTTTTTCATATTTTGACCCTAAATGTTGAACATAGTCTTCTTATCACCCCACCTCATGAACCCTGTAGGTGAAATGTTTTAAATCCATGGAAAAACAGTATTCCATGCCATAGGTGCGAAAACACATTATGGGTAGGATGTGAAAAATGAGAGCTGTACTGGTCATGAAGTGGTGTGATAAAAAGGATATATTGAAAATTTGGAGTGAAAATATTGAAAATAACCAAAGTTACACACTTGCCTAGAAACATTTTGAACCACCGGGTGTAACTCAGCCATTTTGTGAAGTTGTTTCACCAAGTTTTCAACTTGGCCTTTTTGGGACCCCACCTCACGAAGAATGCCACTGTCATTTCATTCACATATCCCGAAAGTGACCACGCCATTCTGTGCCACAGGTGCAAAAACACATTTCAGGCAGGATATGAAAAATTACAGCTGTACTTTTCAAAAGGAGGTATGCAAAGTGGCAATGTTGAAAATCTGGAGTGAAGATATTAAAAACTGGCGAAGTTAGGAGCATGCATAGAAACTGCACAATGTACGCTCATAATGCAGTCATTTTTTTGAATTTTTCACTAAATGTACAACATGGGCTTTTGGGACCACTCCTTATGAACAGTGGCACTGTTGTTTTGTTAACCCAGTCCAAAGGTGATTCTATGCAGACGATGAAATCACCTTTCAGGGAACGAGTAACAAATGACAGTGACAGTGTTCACAAGGTGAGGTCCCAAGAACCCATGTTGAAAATTTGGAGGCAAAATTCCTAAAAATGGTTGAGATATCAACCTAAGTTGAAAACCCTATTGACTGCCATTATATGGCACTTATCTTTGATTCTTCAGTTTCTTGGTCGGCTTTGAAGAGTGCAGATGTGTCCTGGTCCTCAGAAGATGACAGCATTGACCTCCGGAGGTAACTATGGGTAAGGGGGGTGTGTGAGGAGGTGGGTGCTCAGTAAGAGGGTGGGAATGAGGGAGGGAGAACTGGGGAGAAGACAAGGGACCATTTTCTTTTTACAGATTAAAAAAAGAAGAGATCGGGATGGTTTTCTTTATTTACAGGTACAAAAAAAAATTGGGCACACTGGGGTTGGCTCTCAGTGTGCTACATGAGTTGAGGGGGGTACATGATGTTGACATGGGAATTGGGCACCCCGATGTCAGCACAGGAATGGAGGGTGCGGGGCGGACAGCACACAGTGGGAGGGAGCAGGAGGGTTTGATTAGATGCCCGGGTCTGGGACAGAAACCGGGAGGGCAGCAGCAGTGGGAGGCAGCAGCAGGGTTTAATGAAAGATGCCAGACCGATGGTGGAATGGAGGGTGCGGGGCAGGCTGCAGCAGTGGGAGGGTGCAGGAGGGTTTAATTAGATGTCCAGGGCTGGGATGGGAGCAGGGAGGACAGCAGCAGTGGGAGGCAGCAGCAGGGTTTAATGAAAGATGCCAGGCCATTGAGGGAATGAAGGGTGTGTGCAGGGAAGACTGCAGCAGTTGGAGGGAGCAGGAGGGTCTGCAGACTTGCAATGCCTGCTGTGCAAATCAGAGGAATGAAGCACACTCTCTCATTGGTGCAGTTCATTTCTCTCAAGTGTGAGCCTACTCCCCGCTGTGAAATTCTGATGGCTGTCACACTCGGCTTCGGTGGTCAGTGGTGTGTCAGGGTCGCGCCCACAGTATAGTGCTCTCTATTGGACTTGTCCCTGACACTCCTCTCAAATGCGATACTGTCCCAAGGTGTTTCTTGTGCAAGTGCAAGGAAACACAAAAATATGCCAGCACACATAATTAAAACCATGGGCTATTGGACATCCTCCTGCTTCTAATCCTACATCCAGGATCCAACCAGTGAAATCCACTTAGCCCAAAACATGCTAGCTTCCTAACTTTTGTGTCTGGAAGGAAGAAGTCATGTGGCAGTGGACCCTCACAGGTTTTCCTAACTGGGTGTTTTTTCCCTCTCCTCCATACAAAGGCACTGTTTTTTTTTTTTTTTCATTTTCTTCTTTATCCTGTGGTTCCGCTGTCGCTTATCAGCCCTGGTCATGGCCCCTGAGACTTCCACTGCCATCTACTGCTGCCATCCCCAGTTATCCCTGGCTTACCCCCCGGAGAGCGGGGCCACGGCATTGGTCCCCTTCATCTGTGCCACGGAACTAGTATCTGGTCGGGGATGTGGCGATGGCAGCTAACTGAAGCACCAGGGAGGGCTTCACATAGACAGCAGACCCACCCACCATCTTTTTCCTGGTTTTCTCGGAGGAGGCAACGTGCAATGATGCCAGCGTCTGCCCCGCCTCCCTGATACCGGGCGCCGGTAGCGTGAGTGACTCCCAGCCTCCGCCAGGGGTCCTCATTGTGCCGGACACTGCCTCACCCTCCCTCCGAAGGAGAGCCACCCATGGGGTGCTCAATCCATCTCCCCCGACCAGCCCTCCGATGACCCAGGTCCATTCCTGAACCCGGGTCACCGTCACTGCAAGCGGAAATCCAACCACTGTTCCAGCGAGCTGGCCACAAAGGCACTATTAATTCTATGAGCTAGAGGAGGCAGCACTGCATGATAGATTTCATCTCAATATTTTGGGGATTTCAGGCAGTATATGGGTCCGCATGTCCATGACACCTCTAAAGGGTGGAAATACTCTGAGAGCATTGGCCGCAGTACATTACAATGAGCAGAACATACATACATATGATCAGCTGCCCAGTGAAATATTAAAACATTTGAGTTGGTACCCGGCCTATAAGGATACATCATGCAGTGGTGGGCAGGCTGATTTGTATCTCAGCTTAAAAAATGTGTAGGGAGTTTTCTGCATCCTGATCAGGACCCATGTCTTTACAGGACAACAATCCTGCTGCTGGCATTTTAAATGGCAAGCAGGATGCAGTGCATTTCACATATCCATGTCTATCAGAAACTTCTGAAAAAAATGTTCTGGCCATTATGCCAGTAAAGTTAAAACCCATTACTTGCCCTAACCCCTTTAAAAATCTTTTCACACCTTTTAAGACAACCCATTTCAACCCCACCTTAATACACAGGTAACATTAAAAACAAGTTCTAGCAGAGCCACTATGGCTGTAAATGCATTACCTAGATAAGGGTATTTCATGGGCTTAAACATAAACCTGAATTGCCATTGCATATACTAACTGAATCAAAGTACTATAGAATGAGAAAGGGCAGATATAAAAATAATGCCACCATCTGTATTACAGTTACCTATATGTTTCTTTCTATGTAAAAAACGAGAGCACCATAAATTTACCACAGTGCTTATAATATTGTAAAAGTCACACTATGAGCAAAAAAGAAAGCACCCTTGGTAACAGACACACAAAGGACTGCAGTTCAATAATTAAAAGTCCTTTAATTCATCTTCAAATGCAACGTGCATAATACATACTGCTGTGCTGTTAGGCTATTGTGCTGCTGTGCAACAGGAGGTATCACTGGGAATTCAGCCAAGAAAAACTACTGACGTTTTGTATGGTCACTACCATGCATCTTCAGAGTAGTATTACTATGCCCATATGGCTACCTATATACTACCAAATCATGTGACCTTGTTTACAACATCCAATCAGCTTCTAGCTAACCATATATGGTATACATTGAAGCCATACATTTATATTTTAATCAGACTATTCCATTTTAAAATCATGGCCACATTGAAGTACATTAACCATAGGAGCTTGGATTATTTCTCAAGGTTATTGCTAAATTAATTTTATTATATATAATTTACTTATATTACCATATTATTAAGGTTATAACTCTTCTTTTCATATTTATGTTATACATTTCATGTTCCAATAGCAAACACTGTTTTAGCTCCCACCTTGAGATATATCCAGGTACAATCTTATATAACCATGGTGGTAACAATATCAATATTCAAACCCATATTTTAAACCACATTAAAATCTCATTTTTCAGTATGCAGCGCATTGTACATATATCCTAATATGATATCAATGTTATACGTCACATCAATATTGTCTAACATTTATATTTTTTCAGAAAGGCTGCTTAGTCAATATTATCATTAAGTCCCATTTCTGTTCTGGCCCCTAGTTCATAAATCCAATAACTTTCCCTTCTTCCCATTAACTTTTCAAAATCCCCCCTCTGGGTCCCAATTCTATCTTTTCAATGCTGCTAAATGTAATTACATGCATATTTTTAGGGTGATTCATTATACGGTGTACAATTGCATAACTGTTGTTCTTCCCCTGTATGGCTCTAATGGGCCAGATATTCAAAAGGGTTGCGCCATGCGCAACAGGGTTGTGCGTGCGCAACTCCAAAATCGCCATTCTCACGATATTGAGAGAAGGGGCCAGTTCTGCCACGAAAACACGCTGAGCCACAGCGCAATGGAAATGAAGGCATGCGCAACTGAAGGGGCGGGTCCATGCATAAAGTGCGCAATGCCATATTTGAACACTTGGCACGCGCAAGAGTGGCTCAGCCGGAAGTTGCGTGAGAGACTGGATTTGAGCCAAAATAAATGGCTCAAGGGAGCGCGCAAGAACTCGAGCAGGCCGCAAACCGGGGAGAGAGACAGAGAGAGAGAGAGAGACAGAGACAGAGAGACAGGAGCAGGAAGGACAGAGGGGACAGTGGGTCCTGGAGGACAGAGAGGCCAGTGGGGTGCCCGTGCAGTGGAAGCAGCAGTGGGGGCAGTGGGGTAACACAGGAACAGCAGCTGGGGGGCAGAAGCCAGGGAGATGGACAGTGTCAGCTTCCACATGGAAGCTGTAATGAGGGGGGTGGGACAGCATGCTGCAGGGGGACGTGGCCATGGAGGGGCCTGTCGGTGGTATGCCCCCGACAGGCAGTATCGTGCCCGCATCAGCTACGAGCTGTACAGTGATGTTGAGATCGTGGCCCGGTACCGCCTGAACAGGGCAATACTGAGATGGCTCAGTGAGCTGTGCAGTGATGTGATGCAGGCACCCTCACGACGGAGTCACGCCTGTCCGTGGAGACCAAGGTGACAGCCTGCATGTGCTCTGCTCGCCACGGGCACCTTCCAGAGGCCGACAGGGGACACCACAGGCATCACGCAGTCAGCCATGTCACGCATCCTCACCCAATTCCTCAGCGCACTGCTGCCTCATGCTGCGGAGTACATCCATTTCCCCAGCACCGCGGCAGAGCGTACAGCAAACATGCAGGAGTTCCACAGGGTAGCACAAATGCCTGGCATGCTAGGTGCCATAGACTGCACCCATGTGGCCATTCGCACGCCACCTGGCCCCGACGGGCAAGCATATCGGAACCAAAAGGGCTACTCAGTGTCAGCACAGGTGGTGTGTGATGCCACTGGGCGCATCATCAATGTCTGTGCCACACACCCTGGCGGAGCACATGATGCCTTCATATGGCACCAATCTGCACTGTGCCATCGATTCAAGAGTGGGAACATCCCCACGGGTCATCTAGTGGGTGAGTACACATGTATGGAATGCAAACTCTGTGCAAGGGTGGGAATGACACAGGTACCATGGTAGTGGCACACAAGGATATGGGCAATATGGACCTGGCCTAACACTGATCTCCACTATCTCCACACAGGTGACTGTGGATACCCTCCGTCCCTGGCTGCTCACACCATACCGGGCCCCAGACCCCAGCGCCACGGTTTCAATGAGGCTACGCCTGCAACACGGAACATCATAGGCGGGTGTTCGGGATACTCAAGGCGCTTCCGATGCCTGGACACCTCCGGCGGAGCCCTACAGTACAGCCCCCAAAAGGCCTGTGGGATATTCCTGGCCTGTTGCATCCTGCACAACATGGCCAAAGACCATGGGATAGCTGTACAGGTCCAAGAGGGGGACAGCGATGGAGACGCCAGTGGGGCCGGTGATATGGGTGATGAGCCGTCCCCCCTAGGATGGAGGGACCCCCGACTGACCCGGCAGGCCCAGCTGCACCGGGACACCATTGCAGAAGAGCACTACGCACAACACAGGTAAGTCAAGGGGACATGTGCAGGCAACACTGTCTATGCGCAAACCACAGGCACACAGGGGAACACACCGTGCATGAAGGTCAGGGGAGTTGAAGGGTCTACGCATACCAACACATTAGCAGAGAGGGGTGAGCACTCAAATAAACACACACACACACACACCAGGCAGCATACAGGGCAGCAGCACAGCAATCGCGGAAATTACATGCTATCACACAGCACCACCAACCACCCTCACCACCTGGACTGTCCATTACATGTGTCAGGACCTGGGCAACCTTGCACCTGGTGTACAGTGCAATGCAGGCATCATCATCCACACGCACCTGTGGACAGCAGTTGGGAGAGTGTGCAGGTGGTCCGTGTGTCAGTTTGGTGAGCAGAGCACCCAGCAGTGCACTGCCCACCATGACACACATTGCACACAGGGCAGCACCAGACAGGGCCTGCATTGGGAGACAGCTCAGTCAGGGAGCACTGTCCCACGGCCACCACGGATGCATGGGCGGCCCCGCCGTGGCCTAGCAGCACTGGCAGGCTGCGCAGGGGGCCACATCGGGTGGCACTACTGCACCACCAGGGTCCCAGTGCATGACGCGACCTTGCCCGCACAGGGGTCTGCATCCCGCAAAGAAACTTGCACCAGGGGTGCTCAGGATGCCCACAGCCAGAACCCGGGCGGCCGACAGGCCTGGTGTCGCACGATGCCGGGAACGGGGAGTGGAGTGCGCACTGTGTGGGGTGCGTGGTACAGGGTCACCAGACAGTGTGGTCAATGCGGTCGCCACACAGACCACTGCCTGGGTCAGCCTGTTGATGGCAGCGGTCACATCCGTCCGCATATGGACCATCTCGGCCCCGTCCCGAGCACACTCCCTGCTATGCCGCTCCACGGACACAGTCAGTGCCTCCACGGACCTTGCAACCCGCCCCTGCAGCTGTACTGACTCCTGCAGCAGGCGGGTGTGCACGTCCAAAGGGTACTGTGCCCCAATGGCATCGTGATCCCCAGGGTGTGGATGGTCCTGGTGCACAGCACCCCTTGAGGGTGGCCGCTGTTCGCCAGGACCAGGTATGGGCTGATCCAAGGGCAGTGGACAAGTGCCACTGCCTGACGCTGTCCCCCAGGCCTGGTGTGCAACTGCTGCTGCGCCTCAACTGCTGAGCCCCCAGGTCCACCTGTTCCACCCTGTGCTGTCAACAGTGCCAGACACCTGATCAGCCACCGGTGCTGCCCCACGGTGCTGACAGGCCAACCTGTGACTGTGCCAGCATGCTGGTACACAGGTGTGAGCTGGGCGGCCGGGGCACGTGCTGGCCTGCCGTGTGTCCCTCGTGGGACACACACCTCTCACTGGCCATTGCAGGCCTGCCATCCTCAATAGTGCCGGTCGTGCCACTGCCATAGGCACAGCATGCTGGCACACCTGCATGCCAGACTGCTGTGACACAGGCTGTGCACCCCTGCACCCGTATCACTGCCGGGCGGAGTTGTCAGCCCAGCCGGCCTGCTGCTGCAGTGCATGCAGGCTGCTGGCGGAGGTGGAAGGTCCTCCTCCTGGTCCAGCAGGTCTGCCTCACTGTCAGCACCCACCACCACCGTCTCCTGCAGGCGAACAGGATCTGAAACAGAAGAGTACATGTGAGTGCATGTGAACAACAGCCGCCCCCACAACATCACCATGACATACCGTGCAGTGATGGGCTTCCACCTGTCTGGAATCCTCCATGGGAACACCCGCAATGGCTTTCGGCTGCATGGCGCGACCAGTGTCTCCTCGGTCGGGGTCAGCTGCAACACCACTGGTGGTCCCCACCAGTGGCAGCCGTGCCACCCTGAAGGCTGCCACCTTCTCCTTCAGCCTCCTGCGGTCAGTCCCCATCTTCTTGCGGCACTCCTGCACGGAGCGCTGGTGGCTTCCGTGCAGGTTGACGACCAGAGCTACCCCCTCCCATGCAGCTGCACGCTGCTGAGGGGTGCCCCTCCGCCCACTGAAAAGCAGCTTATCCTCCTGGTAGGCCTGGAAGAGGGCCTCGGTCTCTGCTGTGGTGAAGTTCGGCCTCCTCCTACGCCCGCCGTCCACACCCTCGGCCTGGTTCTCGTCAGTCATGCTGATCTGTATGGGTGGAAGTGGACACCTGTCACTCTGCAGTCCACAGCATTTCCCCATGAGCATAGCTGCAGGCTGGGGGGGCAGAAGCCCCCCCTTTTCCTCGCTGCCTGGCAGATACTGATGGAAAGGGTGCCCTCTGCCCCCTTCTAAGTGCCCTCATCATGCTCAGCCCCCTCATCCCGTGACACCCTCCAGCACCCCTGCCCATGTGCATTGTCCTGAGCATCACACAGCATGTAACTCACCTCTCAGCTGCAACAACCAAATCTGGCCGCCACAACCCAGTGTCGTATTTTATAGCACAACACATGCAAATGAGGTGTGGCGCAACTTTAATGACATGCTAATCGCGCCACTGCGCCTTTGAATGGCTGATCGCCTGCTTTGCATATGTCGGCTGAATATCGCGTAAATGCGCTTAGCGCAATAGGGAAGGTCCGGCTGAGCCGATGGCGCATGTTTGTGGTTGTGTGCTACACTGCATTGCGCATGCCCAGACGGGTTACGCATGCGTCGATCGCGCTGCAGAACTGCTGAGCGCGATAGGCTATTCTGGACATGGCCACCATTGTGCCAGTGGTGCTGCAGCACTGGGCACTATATGGCGCTGTGGCACCTCGCGATAGTCCTGTGGCACTGGTGCTGTGCTTGCGTCGCGCAGGATACCTATGCATCCTGGCGCTGTGCGTAGCCTTGCGTCATTGCCATGACCTTGGTATGCCTCTGACCTCTGGCGCTGAGTGCATGCCATGTGTACATCCCTATTGCGCTGCCTGGCTACAGCGCCATGAAGTGATGGCGCTGCGAACAGCGCGATAGGTGCCTGTGCTGGTCTATCTTGCGCAACAACTCCCGTGGGGTCTGGCGCAGCGGGCGCCATATTGCCTGCTGTAAAGTTGGTGCCATGGCTAGGAGGAGGGCGGTGCCGTGGAGCCAAGTTGAGGTGGCCAACCTGGTGGCCCTAGTGGAGCCCCACTATGACCAACTGTATGGTGAGGCCCCCCTCACCGGACCGAGGACCCATGTGTGGCAGCAAGTGGCCACTGACCTGGTGGGGGTCACTGGCCGGGGCCGGTCTGCGGAGCAGTGCCGGCACCGGGTCAGTGATCTCCGCCGGAGGGACCCGGAGCTGTTAGCGCGGCTGCGTTCCCGTGCCAGGCGGGGCCTGGTGCCTAGGCCACATGAGTGTACCATCTATTCACCTATATTCTCTGTAGGGGTGTGTGTGTGCCTGGGTGGCTGTGCATCGGTGTGTCAGTGTGTGCAGCTGTGCGATGGATGGTTATGGCTGTGTGGGCAGGCAGTCTTACTGGGGCAGGGGCACTCTGCCTTTGAGTCACACTGATTTGTCTCACCATATGTCTCCCACAGGCCGGATGGTGACGCGGGCCGACGCGGCTGATGTGGGCCATGCCAGGGCCCCAGTCCCACAGGCCGCCAGCCCGCAGCTGCAGCAGCAGCATCAACAGCAGCAGCAGCAGCGGCAGACTGAGCTGCTGGAGGAGTGTGAGTATCATTACGCCATGGATGCTATTGCATGCTGGGGGCAGGACCACCAACCATGATGGACACAACCAGATGGGTGGTAGTAGTTCCACTATACGTAACACTAGTGAGTCCCCACACTGGAGTACAGTGTACAGTTCCGGAACACATAGCTGCGTATGGACAGGGACTGGGTGGAGCGTTCACAGGAGGCGACATGGATGGTGCATGGATTGCATCACATGTCCTATGCAGACAGGTTGATGGAACTGAACATGTACTCCCTGGAGGGAGGAGGGTGTGGGGATATGATGGGGTCATATGAGTATTGTACAGGGGAACAGTGTGCAGGAACCAATATTTGTCAGCGTGAGGATGTTCCAGGTGTAGAGGCATGGGATGCAGTTGAGGGGGCTCGTTAAGGGAAACATGCGAATGTGTTTCCTCACATTATGGGTGGTGGACGAGTGGAACACCCTGCCAGAGGATGTGGTGGGGCGCTGACTTGGTCACGGAGATCTGTATGTGGGCTTCCATGAGGGACTTCTGGAGGTCAGGGTGAGGGGAATGGACTTATAGGACATGAGAGTGATCGTACAAGGCCAAATGGCCAGACTAGGTGTCCCATAGGCCCCTATCTGCTGACACTGTCTATGTATCCATGTAAGTAGGTGTGACACAGGTGACCTGCATCACAGTGCAGCATCACGACACATCTGTGTATGCATCACAGGTGGTCCAGGCATGCACTGGGCACATAGCTGTGTGACTGGCATCACACCACGTTGCAACATCACATGACAGCCTAGTTTGTACTGTGATTGACGTGGGCAGTGTGTGTGGGCGGTGGTGTGCATGGCTGGTGCCGCCTGTTTGTGATGGCCATGTGCATGTTCACTGTGGGTGGGTGCATGCCATCACATGTGCAGCACATTGGGTTAGCTGGGTTGCAGGTTGGGTGGTGTTCAGGGTTGTGGTCAGTCTCAGCCATTGACTGTGTTCCCATTTTCCTAGGCCTTGGTGTGCTCCGCGCATGGCGCACGATGTCCGGCGCCTGACACAGCTGGCACGACAACAGAGATTCTGCAAGCTCCTACAGCAACAGGGAACGGGCGGGACAGACACAGGAGGGGAAGACGGCAGGGGAGGAGCAGGAGCCTGCTGGGTCAGAGCTCCACCTTTTATTTGCCCTTCCCCATCCCTTTCACCCTGACTTCCCTCTCCAAGTTGTTTTCCCTCTCCCTTGCACACCCCTGCCTTTTACCCGTCCCCCCCCAACTTGTACATAGTTTTAGCTGTTTTGTTACCTCTTTTTGTTTGAATATAAAATACTATTTTGGTACAACTGCTGTGTTGGTGTCTGCTTTGCAACTGGCTCTGGGTGCTCCGTTGCAGGGGTGTACATGCCATCTGGGCTACTATGGTCCTGGATATATGTGTGTGTGTGTGTGTGTGTGTGTGTGTGTCCATGGGGAGGTATGCCAGCATAGCATTGCCTTTCTGTTGCTCTAGCCATCTGCTGCCACCCACTGCTGGGTGCACAGGGTGGGTCTGGGTGGTCTGCTTCTGCAGCATGGGGTTGACGTGTGTGGCACGGGGTGCATGGTGTTTCGCAGTGCCTGTCACTGCACATGGCGGTGTCTTGGGGGCACGGTGCGCTGTGCTGTGCGTACAGGGGGGACTGATGTGCACTGTGGTTGTCAACCCCTGGGTGTGGCACTCTGCCTGCCAGTGGTTGTGCTGAGGCGTCATAGCTCTGCTATGCTTTAGTTAGCTTGTCCCCATGGGCACGTGGATCAGCCGTCCCACCCCCAGTGATGCTGTGCTTGGGGTGTGCCAGTTGGTGTGGGTTCTGCAGTGAGTTCCTGTGCCCATGTGTGGCATGGCTGGCGGTGAGCCCCAGCCTGCCTCCCTGGATGTGCAGTTCCATTGCTCTTGAGGGGGCTGTGCTTGCGCTATGGCAGCTCTGCACTGCTCAACTGGGCTTCCATGGATTGCGCCATAGCGCAGCATTTTGGCTCAGCTTTCTTCCGGTTGCGCTGATGGCGCAGTATGTGCGATATTCAGACGTTGGTTGCTTGCGCAATTTGCTCTGCTCCATGTTTGAATATCGCACCTTTTGCGCATTTGCGCAACTGGTTTGTGCTTGCTCCTGCTGTTGCGCCAGTTTTGAGCGCAGTTTGAATATCTGGGCCAATGTGTTCTCCCATTCTGATTTTAAATTGCCTAATAGTTCTACTTAAATAAAAGGCACCACAGCTACAGATCAATTTATAAATGACCCCCTTGCTACTGCAATTAATAAATTGTTTAATCTGAATTTCTTTCTGGGTTCTAGGATTAATAAAAGTCTTACATGGATTAATGGATTTACAATATTTACATTGACCACATCTAAAAGTTCCTGTGGGGAGAGAGGCCAAAATGGAACTAACTGATTTTGGGGCCGGCAACATACTCTTAACCATCATATCTTAATGGTCTTATTCCGTCTAAACACCACTTGTGGTCCATTACTAACCACCTTTTGTATTCTTGGTTCTAGTTCCAATATGGACCACATTTTTAAATATTACTTGTTTCACTAAATTCGCTTCACTGTAATAAATAGTGACAAATGGGGTGTTTCATGCTTTTTGCTGCATCCTTTTCTTATATTGTAAAACTTGCTTTCTATCCATTGTATCAACCAAGTTTACTGCTGTAGCTATACTATGATTACTATAGCCCCTCTCTTTAGGGCTATATCTCAACTTCTCATTTCTTGATAAAAATGGCTACTACATTTTTATAATTTGGGCAATATTGTGAACTTGGTTGGAAAGTTGTACAATTAATAGCAGCGTCAACTGTGATATCTATGTGTTTTTCCCCACCAAACATGCATCTGAATGTTAAATTTCTGGCAAACCTATGCAGGTCTACTATGGTAGAAAAATAATTAACACTAGGTGTGGGTGAGAACAAAAGTCTTTTCATTAATACTCTTTCTTCTTGAATAATAAGCATATGATTAGACATGATTTGGTAGTATATAGGTAGCCATATTGGCATAGTAATACTACTCTGAAGATGCATGGCAGTGACCATGTGAAACATCAGTAGTTTTTCTTGGCTGAATTCCCAGTGATACCTCCTGTTGCACAGCAGCGCAATAGCGTAACAGCACAGCAGTATGTATTTTGCATGTTGCATTTGAAGATGAATTAAAGGACTTTTAATTATTGAACTGCAGTCCTTTGTGTGTCTGTGACCACGGGTGCTTTCCTTTTTGCTCATAGTGTGACCTATATGTTTCACATTTTATTCTATGCACGGTTATCGCAATCAACTCAACAGAACTGGCCCATCATATACATAAAGCTACTGTACCTTAATTGCAAACACTGCTGAGACAACTATACTGTATGTTGTGACAAGGTGGAAGATAAACACAGTGTTGAGACATTTAAGAAGACATTTGATGTGTTTAATTGATTTTTTTAGAGCTCGCTATACAGTACACACACACATAATTAGTATAATATAAAAGTGCATATACCCAAATGTCAATGTAAATCTTACACATTTCATCACAAGTTGTTCTCTTGAAGGAAGATCTTACTGTACAAGACCTAAAAATTGGCGTTAGGTAAAAGTAAACTGTGGTAGGTGTGTTACTGAGGGTGTTGCATAGTTTATCTTTTATTGCTGCTCCACCCCAGGCACACACAATATGAAAATCAACAATCCCTTGATATGAAGCAACAGGAATTAGTTAATAGAAGGACAGAAACAAGTAGGAGACTTAGTAAGTGGATAGACAAGCATGAGTATGGTAAGTCAAATAATATTTCAAAAAGTCTCACTATTATAATTCATTTTTTACAAATGTGTCTGCACAGTTGACAATTTTTATAAAAAAATAATAACAATGGCAGTTATTCCACATACTGTATGTCCACAGATGCCATGTATGCAGGTGAAGGAATTTGAGGCCTGGATGTACCAGTCTTCCCTGCTCCTGAGTCAGAATATCATGGCAGAGAGGCAGAGGTACTTGGGGTTCCATCGATAGCTGTTGAAGCAGAAGGAACCAAATTTGATGAGGCCAAAGAGGGGCTATTAGAATCATGTGAGACCCTTCTGCCTGTAGCTTCAGAAGAACCCTCTGAAGCACTGGGAAGGGAAGAAAGGCATACAAGAACCTCCCTGTCCAGCAAACAGACAGTGCATCTCACCAGAAAATACCATGCCTGTGAACGAATGAGCAAAAATTGGGTAGTTTTGCATTAGATGGGGAGAAAAAGAGGTCTATCTTCAATCTTTGGCCAACTCCACAGGTTTAATAAGCTTTTGACCACCTCTTGATTTAGCTCCCACTCATGAGCCCTGACAGTAGTGTGGCTGATACTGTCTGTCAGGACGTTGTTGAAGCCCGGCACATGGACAGCAGTCAGGCGGAGGTCGTGCTGGACTGTCCAGTACCACACTCGCATCACCTCCTGGCATAGAGGGTATGAGCAAGTACCTCCCTGTTTGTTCAGGTACCAGACCACAGACATATTGTTGGTCTGAACCAGGAATATCCCCAGACATACAGTAGAAGAGGCTGGAAGGCCTGGAGGGCATACAGTACTGCCCTCATTTCTAACACATTGATGTGTAGAGATGCTTCCCACTGAGACCATGTTCCCTGGGTCTGATGGTCTCCTAGGTGGGCTCCCCAGCCTTGACATGAAGCATCCATTGTAAGGGTCATGGTAGGAGCAGGGAGTTGAAAGGGGAACCCCCGTGGAGAGATTGGACAACTTCCACCAAAGAAGCTCCTTCTTCATGTACCCGGACACTAGGACCCTGTGGTCCAGGTTGCCAGCCGTTGATCCATTGGACACGAAGAGTCCATTGTGTCACCCTCATATGCAGTCTGGCAAGTGGAACTGTAGAGATTGCAGCTGCCATCAGTCTGAGAAGATGAAGGATCGACCGGGCTGTGGTCTAGCGTAAGTTGGCCAT
The DNA here is from genome assembly GCA_016271365.2 of Neoceratodus forsteri. Taxonomy (NCBI): domain Eukaryota; kingdom Metazoa; phylum Chordata; order Ceratodontiformes; family Ceratodontidae; genus Neoceratodus; species Neoceratodus forsteri. The sequence goes on from CM057452.1 coordinate 464,899,630, forward strand.
TAATCTGGCCTGTTCCTGCAGGGTCTCCACTCTGTCTGATGGGAGGAAGACCCTGCCCTGGACCATATCCAGCACTGCTCCAAATAAATTGTAGGCACTGGGAGGGGAGAGGTGGGACTTGGGATAGCTGACTGTTATTCCAAGTCTGGAAAAGAGGTCCAGGGTGAAGGAGAAGGAATCCCTCAGATTGCTCTGCAAGGGGGCTTACAGAAGCCAGTCATCCAGATACAGGCACAATTAGATCCCTCTGCAGCATAGGGCTGCAGCCACCACTGCTAAGCACTTGGTAAAAACTCAAGGTGCTGAAGATAGACCAAAAGAGAGAGCCTTGAACTGGTAATGTTTCCCCTGGAAGGCAAACTGAAGAAAGCGGCGGTGGGCCTAGAAGACAGGGATGTGCAGGTAAGCATCCTGCAAGTCCAGTGCACAAAGTCAATGGCTCTTGTGGAGCAGGGATAAAAGTCCCTGGATAGTGAGCATGCAGAACCTCTTGTACTTTATGTACAGGTTGAGCATACTGAGGTCCAAGATGGGTCTTAGGTCACCCCATCTTTTTGGGCATTAGGAGAAATGGAAGTAGTACCCTCTTCCTATCTGTGCCAGAGCCATGGGTTCTATGGCTGACTTTTGCAGAAGAGCCAGGATCTCATCCCCTATCAGAGACAGGTGCCTTGGAGGATAATGGGAGAGGCCTGGGGTTGTCTGGAGGCCTGTCTAGGAATTCTGAGGTGTGACCTCTTGCTATTAACTGAAGGACCCAAGAGTCCGGGTTATGTCCTGTGACCCTGGAAGGTGGAGGGTAAATCTTCTCTCCCACTGGTTCCCCTAGAAGATCTGGAGGAGGCAGGGGGCCCCCACAAGTCAGGAGGCTGAGGGGAGGGAGCCAGCATCTCTTCCGGGGGGCTTCTGGGACTTGGCAGTAGGAGTAGGGGTTCCTGATGCTGGATACCAGCATTTGGACTGGCTTTTGGCAGGGTCCTCTTTGGTCTGGTGTCTCTGTTGCTGAAGAAAAGGCTTTTTGCCTTTTTAACCCCCTTGGTCCAAGAAGCGGACATCGCGGATGGATTTACCATGGTCCTCCAATTCAGTGATTATATCCTTGGCATCACCTACGAATAACATGGATCCCTTGAAAGGGGCATCCAGGATGGAGGTCTGGATGTCTTGTACCAGGCCAGCAATCCAGAGCCATGAATGTTGCCTAATGAAGACAGCAGTGGCTGTGGTGTGAGCAACTGAGTCTACTGTGTCATAAGTGGTCCAGAGGGCATGTTGACAGAAGATTGTAGCCATTCTCACTGTCTTGGCAATCTTGGCCTTAAGCTCCTGGTCCTGGATAGCTTCCATCTTTGACTCAAGTGAGGCCAGGGAAGATTTCTGGTAGGAAACCATATGAGCCACATAATTAAGTATCCTGAGGGTGCAACTGAAGGAGGAATGGATCTTGTGACTGAAACTGCCCAGATGCTTAGACTCCTTATCAGGAGGACACATGCTCAAATGTTTAAGTTTAGAGGATGGGTCATGGGCAGCCATGATAACAACCAAGTCTGCATTAGGATGGCCAGTAAGGTGTGTGACCCCTTCTGGGGGGGTGGTATATCCTGTCTCCTTTTCTGAAACAGCCAGAATGGAGGAAAGCTGTTGCCAGATAGTGGACGTCAGATCTTCATGGGGCCCAGTCCAAGGCAGTATGAGCATAGGAGCTGTGTCAGTCATGCCTAGATGCTCTGCAAGCCTTTTTCACTTTGGATCCTGTTCCTGGACAGCCCAGCCACAGGCATTTTGTATAGTTATGAAGAGTTCTGCAAAGTAAGGGTCCTCCGGAGGGGACTTCAGGGACTCCTTACGCTGAGACTCTATATGTGCATGCATACTAGAGCTGGAGGATGAGTCAGAGTCAGAGTTCAAAGAGTGCCTGCTGGGGGTCTAAACCCTTTTTAGAGGAGTGTCCTAGGTTTTATCCCTGACCTGGTGTCTAGAGGAGCCTTCTCCAGAAAGGTGGAAATCCACAGGAGAGGCTGATCCAGGGGTCAGAAAATAGGTGGGAGTAGAGGCTGCCACTGGTTTCTGATGGTCAAGCTCTGAGGCTAGTTGAGTCCTGGCCTACTGAATCAGGGTTTGAAACACTGCCTGAATATCAGCCTGAGGCTGCTGTGGAGGCAGAGGCTGAGGAGGAGGTGGTGGTGGAGGAGGAGGCTGGTATACTTTGTAGCCCAGCATCTGATATTGAGGGTATCCATGAGCCTGATAGGAGTAGGGCAAGCCAGAAGGAGCATACCCTTGATCAGTCATAGCCCGGTGTCTGGTACCCTGGTACATAATGGGGTTGATGACCAGGCATTGGATACCTCAGAAAAGGGTACATTGGGTATTTTGTGGGTGGATAGCCTGGAACATTGCCCGTCAGTCCAGTCGGAGGTGGAGCTGAAGGCCTGGCAGAAGGTGAGGCTGAAGGCCCAGAAGGAGGTCCAGAAGGACCAGGCATCAGCTCCATAGGGACATTCGAAGGGGCTGGCACTGGATCAGGCACAGGAATGTTTGGCAGCAGAAGATTCAGCACCTGGGGGCATGATGGAAGTCTGTCCAGCATTTGAGGAATGGCTGGAGTGCCAGACACAGCCTGCCCCAGTGAAGGGTCAGCTGGTGAAGGGTCACTTGGCATCAGGGTGTGAATAGAACCTGACAGAAGACCCACCATCATCTGGAGAGCTGGAGTCCAAGATGGCAGAACCTGGTTGCCCAAGGAGGCTTGGGTTGAGGAGGTCCCAATGGAAGGTCCCTGGAGGGATTAACAATAGGCCCAGTGGGCAAACCAGGAAGAGACTGACCCAGTGAAGGAGGCAGAACCTCCAGATTAGTGTCTACCTCTGGCTCTTGATCATCAGGCAAGCCCGGAGGGTCTGGTTGGGTCAGTGGGAGTGAGGAACCTGCTAAAGACTGCTGCATGTCCGGCAGCTGGCTCAACTTGATGTCAGGGGTATCCTGCAACCCTGACAGGAGATCCTCAGCTGTGCGGTCCCCAGAGGAACTGGGGAATGACTCATCAGCCAAGGCCATTCAGACATCAGAAGAGCTAATGTCCAACTTATCAGCCTGGGCCATGCAGACAACAGCAGAGCTAGAGTATAGCTTACCAGCTGTGACTGTGCGCTCCTTGGTGGGGTCAGGGAGTGACTTATCAATCTGGCTGATGGCGATAGACCCTGAAGAAAATATGGGCCTAAGGAGCACAATAGGGGTTCCATCGTTAAAGAAGAGCCCTGACTGAACAATGAGTAAAGCAGGCAGGGAGGCCATGGTCTGCTCCACTGAAGCAGTAGGAGACCTGGCAGTAGGGGTACTTACTGAAGTGGAGGCCCCTCCAGTATCAGTGGTGCCTGAGGGTCGCTGCTGAGTGGATGGAGACCTATCCTGGTCTCGGTGCCTCTCCTTGTCTTTTTTTTTCCTTTTGGGTTCTGGCATTGGAGAAGATTTTTCCCACAGATTCTGCAGCTTCTTTTCCATCAAAGCTAGGCACTTCTCCAGCAAGTGGGCTTCCAGGCTTTTTCTGGTGCCTAATCTGTATGACCTGGTTGAAGGATTAGCAGGGTGTACAGTCCTTGACCCAATGTTTGGGGGAAGTGGGAAGGCTCGTCCACATGCAGGATCTGGGTGCTGCAGGACTTGCACTTATTCTTTTCGACGCATCACCCAACTGTTCATGTTCCTGAATTGTACCTCCAATTATATCCCATGCTGTAAATTTGTCACTGTTATTTATTTGCTTCCCCTTTTTTCTGTATATTCCTCAAGATCTCTGTATTAGATTTGTTTATGTTAGGCCCCATTTATACTGTATTTTACTATGTAATTGTTTGACCTGGTGTTCTGTTATTTTTTTATGTTTAACTGGACGTTTGTGTAAATGGGCATTTTTGCTCACATACCTTTCAGCACAAAATAAAGATTGATTGATTAAAAACTGGACTGACAGACCTGAATCATAGCAGTTCTGTGAAAATCCAAACTGGCCACACTGGGCTCAACTTGCACAAGTACTGATGGTCTGGTCACTCTGGATGCACTGTTCAGTCCAACTTTTACATATCCGGTCCACTCCTGGAAGTCTGTTTTACAATCCTTCCTTGGCAAGGTTGGAAATGGAACTGTCAGGACCAGGCTAGATTGGTAAAAGTCAGACCAGATCATCTGGAGTGAGTGGATCAGCAATATTTGCACAAGCAGTGCCCAGTCCAGATTTTACAGCTCTGGTCCGGGTCTGGTGATCTGGTCTTTACCCATACCCCACTGCATGTGGCTTACTGACATACTGTACAGATGGATGCAGAGTCTAACCCATTGAAGGTTGAAGTTTCAGAAAACCATTATGCTAAAAATACCAAGACTCACTCAATTCCTGATGATTCCCCAACCCCAAGTCACACTTAGTCCTCTACTAAAGTCATGCTCAAATATTGGTGCCTCTACATCCACACCATTAAGCTTTTAATGCCATCCTTCCTCTTCTGCTGTAATGACCTCCCCTATCCATGAAGTCCCATTCTGCTTGTGGCAGCCCCCCCACCCACACAGGTAATTTTCCAGGGAGAGCTCTTTACACCACATTAACTAAATCACTGCTAAATTCCTTATTTTTAAACATTTCGCTAAGAAATTTTTGTTTTAGTATATCCATGGTCAGGAAAAATGAATTTGTAAAAGAAACCAAAGCCATTTATCAGTTCATTTAATCACAATACAGCACATTATGAACTGATCAGATTCTATGGGTAACCTAAGTCAAACAAAAATTAGACACACACATGCTTACCTGCTTGCAAGTGAAGCAAATGTGGTTACTATCATTCAGTTGTAAACACCTATAGACACAAATTGCAGGTTAAGAACATTCAGTAGACTATAAACAGTAGTCCAGAACTGCTTGCCTGAGAAAATGAAGTTGGTGTAGTACTTAGAAACAGGCATCACTGGGACTCTTTGCTATGGAATGTCCTGCAAGGTAGCAGAATGACTGCTTTTAGGATGGTGGTGTCAAATGGCTTAATGAGGGCACAGCAGAGCTTATTTGTTATGCACAAATCTCCAGGAAGTGTTTAACCCATTCTACTTCCAATAGCTTTCTATGATTCTGTACTATCCACTGGTAATCAGACACAGAATGACTGACAGAAGATAATGAGTTAACTTTCTGTGGGCTCAATTAACTCCTCAAGACAGAGGAAAAATAGTGCTCTACAACTTCCTATACACACACACAGGCAGTGTAGTAATGAGGCTTCAGCAGAGGAATCTATTTTTAACACTCTATCATGTTGTTTGGTAGCAAAAATGACACCAGCCCTTTTCTGAATGCAAAAAGTCCACTGCGCTATGCCCACAGCCGTAACAAAAAACAAAAAACCAAAAAATAGTAAAGCACAGACTAACCTCCTAACATATTTCTTCACATTTTTTGTTGCAGACCTTTAATCCTAGGCCAAGATTACTGGACTGTAAGCAGCTCAGCTGAATCTTGCATGCCACTTGTGTCTCTCATTCTACCCACCTGCCTGTGAGTCTGGCCAAAGAATTCCACCCATACTGCTTGTCTTTCTGCACCCACCCACCCACCTGTGATGAAGCATTACTCCCTCACTCATAGCATCAGTGACTTAGAAAGCGATCATGCAGCCATTGTCAGCCTAATCAAATACTGCTGTTTTTAAAAGTACTGCAAGCACCACCTGATCTCTTGTTGTGAAACAGGAAGTACTGGTATCTGAAGCACTGAAAGCCCAGAGTGCCACAATCTTTTCAACTGCTCCTAATGGTAAACCATCAATTGCTCCCTGGAAGCTCTGCATATATTCTACAGAGCTGTTTCACAAAAAAACCAAAACAATTAATCCTTGTACAACTGGGAGACATGTTTACACTATATACAGAGTGAAGGTGTGTTTTCACTGGTACAGAGCACAGAAAGGCAGTAAGTGCGTGCATGTGTGCGTGTGTGTGTGTGTGTGTGTATATGCACACTGGAGGAGAGCCTACAGTTTATACAGTTTGCATCCAGGTTCCCTCTACTGGAAGCCCAACACTTTTGCACTACAGTACACTACAGTACTTTTAATAGGTGAACTATTTTACTTAAAAAAGACAAAAACAATTTTACATTTCTTTACATGTGTTTATTCTTTTTTTTAAGAAATTACTAGTGGGACTCATTTTATAAGTCCAATAGGATACTCTAGGGGCGTGGGTTGTTGTCTGATAAAAGCACACCCCAGGTGCTGAAGGCCACACACCTGGAGTGTGTGCACACCTTGCCAGAGGAAGTGGTGGGGGCTGAAACAATCATGGGATTTAGGGATGCATGGGATAGACATAAAGGAATTCTGGAGGTCAGGGTTAAGGGGCAACAGACTTCTAGGAAAACATAAAAGTGAACTTACAAGCTCAAATGGGCAGACTGTGTGGCCCTTATCTGCTGACACTGTCTATGTATCTATGTATCCCATCATGTCTTATTGCTTACCTATATTTGAAACTACAAACTCATTTTCAAGTCATGATAAGAAGAAAGAAAGAACATTTTTTTATTTTATTTATTTATTTATTTAGTACTAGGATTACAAGTACCTTTGCACCAGAGGTTCTTTTTCAAAGGTTCTGAGCCAGCAATGGGTGCACGTAAACAGTGGTAAACTTCTATACAAGGTGAAGTTAACAGAGTAGCAAAAGTAACAATACATATACAAGACTGACTAGCATAGTAGAAAACAGTCAGTGACAAATAACAATGTGCAATTAACAAAACAGGTGTATATAGCAGGACATAGATATAAGGAAAACCAACCTAGGGGTGACAAAAAGAGAAGCAAGGTGTGGGGGATAAGAGGGGGTAGGGGTAGGCAGTCATGGATGTGACATTGTCGCAAGTGCAGGAACAGCAAAATAAGTGCTAGGTGGTCAAGGCAGGGGAGCAGCAAGAGAAAGGGTGAATAAGAAGGGGGAGATAGGAGGAGAGGAGCTGGGAGGGGAGAGGGGGTAGATGGGAAGGAGAATGGAATATTAGGTGAGGCAGGTTGAGAAGAGAGAACAAGGAGGGAGGGAGGGGTTAAAGTGAGGGGAAGAGGTAGGAGAGACGTGGAGGAAGATAGAAAATGAGTGAGAGGTAGGAGGGAGATGCAAGGGGGGTAGAAGGGGGACAGTGTGAGACAGGTGTTGGGGCAGATTAGGGGGTGAGTGAGTAGGAGGGGATGTGGTGGACAAGGTGGGGAGGGTACCAAGGGAGGAGAGAAGGGCAGGGGAGGGGTGACGCAGGTCCGCAGTCCCAGGCAGAGCAGTCACAACTGCTAAGGTCAGTGAGGTGCTAGCAGAGCTTATGTTTGAAAGGGCCAAGCTTGTTTTCAGCAGAAATTTCAGGGGGGAGGTTGTTTAGCAGCAAGGGGGCCCTGGTGTGGAAAGCACGTTGGGCCTGGTTGGTACAGCAGTATGAAATGATAAACATTGGTTTGAGGGAACTGCTCGTAAAACATGCATTGACTGCGGGCAGCATTAAGGCATGAGTTGCAGGGGGTGTGAGGTTTAAGCAGATTTTCTTAGCCAGTAGGCAGCTCTGGTAGGTAAGTCTACTATTCAGACTGAGCCCATTGGATTGCTTGTAGAGATCACAGGTATGCATACACTTCCCCACACCAGTGAGAAGTCTACAGCATTTGTTAAGGGCCATTCTGATCCATTTAAGGGTGGTACCAGCTGCAGCCCCATAGAAGACAAGCCTGTAATCAATGATGGATAGGACTGATGCAGTTATGGCTGCATGCATAGCTTCATTGGTAAGACAGCGATGATGGTAGTAGAGGACACCAATTCTTGAGTTGAATGATTTAGAGATGTGTTGGACATGTGAGTTAAAGGACATCTTGCAATCAAGGGTCATACCAAGGTATTTAAACTCCTGCACTTGCTCAAGTGGCTGCTGCAGTTCATTATGTATATGATGAGGTTTATGGATCTGTATTTGCTGAGAGAGCTATGGAACAGCATGGACTTTGTTTTTTTTGTAATTCATCACCAGTTTATGTTGGAGAAGCCAGTTTTCAACTAAGCTGAATTTCATCTGTAGAACCTGGGAGTGCGAGACGGGGTCAGTATGGGTGGAAAAGAAGGATTGCATCAGTGGTATAGAGTATTAAGTTAGTATTGCAAGTTGCAGGAAGGGTATTGATGAAAAAGCTGAAAATTAGTGGGCCAAGGATGGAACCCTGGGGTACCCCAGAGTGGACAGGGAGGGCTAATGAGAGAGAGTCAACAATTTTGACTTTTTGACTCCTTGCCAAGAGGTAGCTTTCAAACCATTTGGTTACATCATTAGACAGATCAAGGGAGGAGAGTGAGTGCCGTAGGAGCTGGTGGAACTGTGCAATGAAGAAGTCAAGTGCCTGGTCTACACTGCTAAATGAGTCAAGGGGTGTCCAGTCAACCATTGACAGGGCAGCAAGGAATTGTGGAAGCTTCCCTTTTGTTAGAACTCTTTTATAGGAGAAAAAGGACATTGGTTTAGGTGCCTTGTTAGACCAATGGCAGATAAATGGGGCGTGATCACTGAGGGTGTCTGGGAGAACCTCCATATTAGTGATTCTACTGGGATGAGAGGTAAAGATCAGGTCTAGCAAGGTGCTCTGCCAGTCTTATAATTAAACCTAGTTGAAGAAGTGATCATTTGAGCAATGTCTAGGGCAGCAATGGCATCCTTATACCGGTCAGCTTCTGGAGCAAGCCAGTTAACACTTAGGTCACCCATTACAAACATCTTGCCACGGTAGGTGCTGGTGTCAATGACGTCTGTGATCATTTGGAAGCCTGTAACATGTTTGCGCGGGGAGATATATACAGATGCAACTGTGAGGGATTTACCCTGCTGGCCGAGGAGCGAGAAGAGAGGAAATAAGTTAAAATTTAAAGGTCTGGCTCAGGAGGGGAGGAGAGAGCAGGGGGCTGGCGGCAGACTGTCAGCAGGGGGGTCAATTAAATTACACCGTCAAGGAGAGCAATCTGTTAGTAAGAATGTAAAAAAAGTCGAAGTGATTTGCAGGATTTATTTGCCTGCTGAGGGTGTGTGCACTGGATTTTGTTTGTTACCTGATATTTGCCAAATACCAGCAGCATCCCAGCAAAGCATGGGAATTTACGAGAGCTGAAATTAAAACTAAGTGACTGGGCCACAGTTTAGCAAGCTACAGTATATTCTGAATTGCCAAATAATTTGGAGAGGTGCATCCTTCTCCATTTAGTATGTTCCTCACTGGCCACCTATTAGCTTCTGGTGGCCTGAACGCTATAAAATTCAAAGCAAGGAAGCTAGAATGTGCCCCTCACTAACAGAGAGTAAAGTAGTGGGATCACAGCTCATAAGCATGTTAAATATTAAAATATTAGAGCAGGTACCTGACCTAGAAGGGGTTGCAATGCAGTGGTGGTCAAGCATAGACACATCTCAACTGATTTATAAAACTAAAAACCCCTTTTAAATCATGGTAGGAAGAGGATAGGAAATAAATGAATGTACCTTAAGTAAGAAAGTAAAAAAGAATGTGTGATTGTTAGGCTGTTTTGGGCAGCTTGGGCGGGGGGGCTGGATTTTGTTTGTTAACTCATTATACAGGTATATGAAAGTAACTGCAGAGGGATTTTAGCTGAATGGGCTTTAAGTAGGACTATATGGGGCCAGATGTGTTCAGACAATCTACAAATGCCAAAACAGAAAATCCGAGACACAAGCCAGTCTTCTTGCTGTATTAGGGCAGAATATTGTTTTCATTATAGGGCCTCAAAGTCTGCATTTAAAGTATAGTAATAATGAAGTGTCTGCGTTACTGGAACAAATGCAACCTCCCCTTCCCGAAAGTGACTGTTCTATATTAACATAAAAGCAATTACCTCCTTTTGCATTTGTGATTCCAGATGATTACCAGACAATTTCCATTTTGGTCTTAATCCATGTGAGAATTTCAGAGTCAATTTTTTAACATTTTGATTGTAATTATAATTATGTGCTTGCCAGCTTTTTTTAAATAAATTATGCTAATTAAAATAAGTAGAGTGAACTGTTGGCAACTATATTGCAGATTAATGTTGCCAATAACCATAGTTGTCATTAATGCATGTGAGCATTTAAATCCAGCATAATAAAGATAAATACCCCAATACAGTACAAAATGAACCCCTCTGTAAACCTCCCAAATCTGGGCACGAGGATTTTTGTCAAGATATATATTCATTATGCTGCTAATGTAAACATAATCTCTGAAAGCCAGACATAAAACCAGAACTTGATTCACTGTACAACACACACCGAATTTATCTGTCTAGAGAAGATGAATGGTGCAGTGATTGTTGCACCATATTTTCTCAGAGAGGTTGTTCCCAGATCACCTGAACATACCAGAGGAGGCCTTGCCAGAGAGACATCCTATAAGCACAGAACCATTGTGTTAAGATGAACTAAACCTAAGTTTGCACGGGTAGAATTCACCTTTACTCAAAAGGATGAGGCTGAGATAAATATTTTGCAGTGAAACCATAATCATGTAAAATAGCAAAAAAGCTAAATTAGAAATACAGAAACACAGAATCATCCCCACCCCTCGCATGGTGAAAGTACTTTTGACCAGAGAAAGCAGGAAGTAGAAAAAGAGAAAGAGATATCTAGAGAGTGAAAAGAGAACAGGGCTGAGAGCAGAGTCATCAAAAGAGAGCTAGAGATACTGAGACCCATCCTAGAGTGTATAGAGGTAGGAAGAGTAACTGAGAATGAGAGAGTGAAAGAGTAAAGAAAACTGGGACTCCAGAAGTCCCATGGTCCCAAGAAGGGGATAGCTGCAAGTAAAGAAGTAGTGGGCTTCCCTCAAGGGAGTCTCCTAAGGTTTGCAAGGGTCCCCTTCAAGTTTTGTGGTGAAGGGGATTAGTGTGGTTTGAATTTGAGGGCTTTGACAAACTGCCATTCAGAGGGCTTCCCCATTCTGTTTGGGCAGCACTAAGGGATTTCGTTTGCTGGTAAGTCTGTGACTGTTGTTGAGGGTTTGATTCTGTTTGGGCAGCACCGAGGGATTTCGTTTGCTGGTAAGTCTGTGACTGTTGTTGAGGATTTGATTTCTCCCACCTCCACCTCAGCCAATTATTAAATAGTCTCTCTGGGGATACACCCAGGGGAGGATACCACCAGCAGGGGAGGAGAGGAGGTGGAAAGTGTCAGCAGAGAGAGGGGAATGGCCACTAGCAGAAAAACTGTCCCAGTACTTCCCATACTTTTGCTATCAGGGCAAATCTGACAACCCCGGTATTGAAATGCATGGCACAGTAATTATTGTTTAGCAATACCCTATGCTGTTTTGTGTTATCAGGGCATTTCTGGGAACCCCAATACTGATAGGTTTGGCACAGTGATTATAGGATAAGATTTGCTGTACTACTGAATTTTAATCAGGGTTTAAAGGGCAGATGGCTTTTGGTTGTGCTTAGGGGACAGTCTGCTCTTATTGGTGGGGTAAACTTTATTGGTTGGAAAACTTTTACATGAGGGTAAGGTATCGGAGATCTGGGGGAATCATGGATAAAACTGGTAAAGGAGTATGGGAGGGGTCATGGTAGTGGTATGGGCATCCTTCAACTGAAAATGAGGGGGGCAGCTGGTGGGCGAATAGCGAGACAGGAAGGGTGGTAGCCTGGAACAACTGCGGAGTGACAATCTTCTGAAAATTGTGTGGACAGTGGGAGGGTGTATGGTGTGCAAACAAATTAGGCAGCTTAGAAATTAGATCAGCTGTTTACAAATGAGCTTAAGAGGGGACTGTGGACTGCACTGGAGAACCCCTCAGCAGTGGGGAGGGAAGGAGGGTAACTGAGGAGGGAGGACAGATCATAGTGAGGGGGGGTAGGAGTAGGGAAAGGGTGGCAGATGGGGTAAGGAGACAGGGGGCACCGGTACAGAGAAAAAACAAGGGTGGGAAAGGGGAAGAATGCAAGATGGGAGGAAAGGAGGAATCTAACAGTCACAAAGTCAACAGCGGTTGGGTGGCTAGCAGAAGGAAGAAGGGAATAGGTGGTACTGAAGGGACATTGAAAGATTGGTTTGCAGCACTGGCAGGATTGGGTGATGTGATATGGGGTGTGCTGGGCAGAGGAGCTGAAGACAGACCAGAGGAAAAGGAACAGGAGGGGGCCAAGGGTTGAGGGATATCACGATGGGGAATAGGTCGAGTAAAAGGGTTGTGGGGAAGGGGGGAGGGGAGGTATGAGAAGAAAAGGGTAGGGAAACATCAAGGGGAGGAGACAGGTAGAGCCCGGTGGGGAAGGGAGGGAGATAAAATCAGAGGAAAGGGGGGTGGAGGGCAGAGCAGAAACAGGGGACATTACAATAGGAGTGGAAGAGGCAATAACTGCACTGGTGGAGGGGAGGAATGGAGAGGAAGGGAACAGGATAAAGGAAGGTCAATGTGGGCAGAACATGAAGAGGAGGGTGGGATTCTAGTGCTGGGTGACTCAGTTTGAAAGGGATCAGATGGGAAAGCAAGGGGGAGCAGCATAGTCACGTATGGGTGGAGGCCATGCCTGGTATGACAGCGAAAAGGAAGGGTCAATCTGTTCTGAAGTATGCTAGGAGAGGTAGGGAGAAACCTCACATGGTTCTGCATTTGTGAACAAATGACCTGGCCAGCAATATGGCAGATGTAGTTCAGAGGAGATTTGAGGAACTGGGGCTCATTTGTTTGGAGGCAGGACGATCAGTAGCTTTCTTGGAGATGCGTCCAGTACCCAAGGCCAGCACGGCAAGATAGCTGAGGATAGAGGAATTTAACATGTGGCTAAGAAAATGGTGTCAGTCCAAAGGGTATGGGCTGGTGGGGTGGTGGAGAAGGACCTGGTAGGACAGTGACATCTGTGCTAAGGGCAGGCTAGACTTAAGTGTGGAGGGAAGGAGGGTATTGATACAGAAACTGGGGGAATACATAACAACCATTGAGAATTTAAACTAGAAGAGGGGGTGGCAAGTGGGCAGAAGTCATAAAGGATCCACAAGAAGGGAAGCCAAGTGAGCTTACCCCCCATACCAGCAGCAAGGGACTTAGGCAAGGGTCAGGAGGGGATGCCAGAAAGGGAGAGCAAGTAGGGGGAGGGGGTAAGGAAGCAGGGTGAAGGGTGGTAACCTTGAATGCTAGGAGCCTGGGGAACAAAATAGCAGAGTTACAGGCTCTCATGGCAGATGGGGAGGTGAGTTGGGTGCCCATGACTGAGACATGGGCCTCCCGTTAGCATGACTGGGACCTGTCAGTACCAGGGTATAGGATATTTTGGAGAGGCAGGGTAGGAGGGAAAGGAGGGGGATAGTGCTGTATGTTAGGGAAGGACTGAAGTGTGTCAGGGAGAAAGGGGGGGGAAGGCAGCACAGAGTCTATATGGATGCAGCTCCAGGACTCCAAAAATAGGACTCTCAGGATGGGAGTGGTGTAGAGGCCACCATCTCAGACTGATGAGTTAGACAGAGAACTAGTGGGACAGATCACAAAGACCTGCGGGAAGGGCAACACAGTGATTGTCGGGGACTTCAACCTGCCAGAAGTAGATTGGGGTACCCCAGCACCATGAATAGGAGTGAGCAGGTACTTCTGGATGCCTTACAGGACAGCTTCCTACTGCAGATGGTCAACAAGCCAACCAGGTTAGGGAATACCCTAGACCTCGTTCTGGCTAATGGTGAGTTTGAGAGGGAGTTGGAGGAGGAGGGATCCCTGGCAGGGAGTGACCACCACTCTGTGTGGTTCAAGATAAACATGGAAAAAGAGAGAGCTGGAACAGGCACAAGGGTGTTAGACTTCAGGAGGGCTGACTTCGGGAGGATGGGAGAAATAGTACAGGGGTATCTGTCTAGAATCCATCCAAATATGGACACTAACCAGAAGTGGGAGGTAATTAAACTGGGAACTGAGGAGGCAAAACCATGATAAAAAGCTCAAGCACCATCCACTCACCCTCAAAAATGAAGCATGGCACCAATGCATTTCCGAAGTGCAAAAGCAGCACTTTTATTGCAAAAAGCCACAAGATCAGACAAACATCGTACCTCCTACCTCTCACAACAGGGAAGCCAAGCAGCTATACCTGTAGACAAACCTCCAACCGGTTTCCCCCTAAGACATCATCAGGGAGTGCCTGAGGTTCCCAGTCTCACCCTTAAATATGTGAATCTTAAAGTGACATACATCAATATAGTATATTACTGCATACATAGCCATATACAATATAGCATTGTGCAAAGTGCAAAAAGTGAATGCTCATAATAATGAGTCCTTAAAAACCTAACTATACAGAAAGGTCCTACAGTTTTGTTTATATATAGCAGTTGAAGCTGCACCAATATATATATAAAAGCCTTGACTTTTTTCTCCCTTCACTAAATGTTCAAATCATTATATACATTAAATACCTATAGAACACATATAATTGAAAAGGGAAAGCTATAATAAATAAATAAGGTACAAGCTTAGCATTAATGACTGGTAACAGTTAAAACCCCAAGCTACAGATAAAACAAGCCAGTGTAGACCAAATGGGGGGAGGGGGGAGAAAAAGGTTTAGTAAGGGAAAATAGGGCATAATGGAGGGCACCATTGAATTCCTTAATGCAGTATTCTATAAATTGGCAATAAATATTATTACCTCTTACTTAAATGAAATAGCATAAATCTATAATATTCAAATTTTACCAAGGCCTTAAAAAATACCTTAACAAAAATGAAAAGGTCATGGAAAATCTAGTACATAGTTATGTCACTCAAAGATGAACAATTCTTGGCTACATACAGAATTTAGAATTTTTTTTTTATTTAATGCTCAATGTATTTTGACGCTCAAGCTTAATGCATATACCTGAATAGTGATTTCAAACATAGTAGCATAACCAGGTCCTGTATCTTCACTTCTTCCCAAGAAAAAAATGGATAAATCGATATTGTCATTGAGACCTGGTGGTCTCATGGCCCCCAAAGTATAAATCCAGAAGGCCTCCTGCTTTTTAAGGATCAAATCCTGGTCTCCTGCTCTGGGGCCCAACTTCACTTTCTGTATACCTTGAAAGGTAAATCGATGTTTCACCCCATCATGGCTAGCCTCTATATGGCATGAAAGGGCATTATGTGGGTCCCCAACCTAATAGAACTCAGATGTTCTCCAATTCTATTTTTAAATAATTGAGAATTGAGGAGGCAACCAAAACATGTACAGGGGTCCAAAGTAAGAGGGCTAGGGCCAAGAAACCTAGCTGGGTGAGCAAGGGGGTCATGGAAAGAGTAAGGAAGAAAAGAGCTGCCTATAGATACTGTTGATGGGGGACCTGAATATGCCAGATGTTAACTGGGCAACATGGACTGCAACCACATCCAAGAGCAGGGTCATTCTCGATGCCCTACAGGGAGCATGCCTTAGACAGCTAGTGGTGGAACCCACTCGGGAGGGAGCAATATTAGACCTGGTACTCTCAAATGGAGAGAGGATCACAAACTTAGAAGTCAGTAGACACCTGGGAACAAGCGACCACTGCACAGTGTGCTTCATAATAAACACAACCATGGAGACAAGCCATACAAATACAAGGATACTGGACTTTAGAAGGGCTGACTTTGGCAAAATGGGTGAATACCTGAGGAACCCATTAGCAAATGGCCAGAAAGGAGGGGTGGAAGAACAATGGAGAAAAATCAAAACTGCCATCATGGAGGCAACAAGCCTTTGTGTGAAACAAATAAAGAAAACAAAGCAGGAATAAAAAACCACTATGGCTCTCAAAAGAAGTGTCAGGGAAGGTTAAGGAGAAAAAGGCTGCATTCAAAAAGTATAAGGAATCACAGACAGAGCACGACAGGGAACTGTATCAATTAAAGCAGAAAGAAGTGGGGAAGGCAGTCAGAAAAGCAAAGGCCCAAACTGAGGAAAGGATAGCCAACTCAGTTAAGAAGAGGGATAAAACCTTTTATAGGTACATTAGGAACATAGAAAGGTTAAGGAGGATAGGGAAGATTAATAAAGGAGAGGGAGGTGGGCAGAGGGAGACAGTGAAAAGGCAGAGATAATGAATGAATACTTTTGCTCAGTATTCACAAAGAAGAAGAGGAGAGTTACCTAAACCAAACAGTAGAAGCACTCTGGATAGTGGGGTTGATGCCAGTACATTTACAGATGAAAGAGTACTGAAAGAACTCTCAAAACTCAAGGTGGACAAAGCAATGGGGCCTGACAGGATTCACCCTAGAATCCTAAAAGAGCTAAGGGAGGACCTAGTGACAATACTAACCACACTTTTCAACAAATCATGGGAAGATGGGGTGGTACCTGAGGACTGGAGGAGGGCAGATGTGATTCCCCTTCACAAAAGTGGGAGCAAGGCAGAAGCAGGAAACTACAGACCTGTTAGTTTGACCTCAGTGGTGGGGAAATGATGGAATCACTTCTGAAAGAAAGAATTGTTGAGTACCTAGAGGCCAGCGGGCACTGGACCCAAAGCAGCATAGATTCACAACAGGAAGGTCATGTCAGACAAATCTAATCGATTTCTTTGACTGGGTGACCAAAGTAATAGACCAGGAGGGCTGTGGATATGGCCTACCTAGACTTTAGCAAGGCATTTGACACAGTCTCGCACAAAGATTAATAATCAAGTTAGCCAGCCTGGGAGTTGGTCCCAGGGTGGTAGCCTAGTAGAAAACTGGCTGCACAACAGGACACAGAAGGTAATAGTGAATGGAGACACATTCTGAAGAAGGAGTTACTAGTGGATACCTCAGGGCTCAGTACTGGGTCCAGTCCTCTTTAACGTCTTTATAGGTGACATTGCAGAGGGTCTGGAAGGAAAGGTATGCCTCTTTGTGGATGACACAAAGATCTGTAACAGAGTTGATACACAAGGGGGGTAGAAAGGATGAGAAGGGACTTGGCAAGGTTGGAGGAATGGTCAGACATATGGCAACTTAGATTCAATGCAAAGAAGTGCAAAGTAATGCACCTGGGAAATAAAAATCCAGGAGAAGAGTACACAATAGCAGGGGAGGTACTAACAACAACAATAATGGAAAGGGATCTGGGTAGTCATATCAGATGACCTAAAGGTGGGTATGCAATGTGAGAAGTCAGTAGGAAAGCCAGGGGATAATGGGATGCATAGGAGGGCATCACAAGTAGAAAAAGGAAGTGGTTATCCTCTATACAGACAGTTGGTGAGACCCCATCTGGAGTACTGCTTGCAGTTTTGGAGACCTCATCTACACAAGGACATAGACAGGATGGAAGCAGTCAGAGGAGGGCAACTAAAGTGGTGCAGGGTCTGCACCAGAAGACATCTGAAGAGAATAAAGGAGCTTAATATGTATACCCTTGATGAAAGGAGGGACAGGGGGACATGATAGAAACTTTTAAGTACCTCAAGGGAATCAACAAAGTCCAGGAGGGTAGCATCTTTCAGAAAAAGAGATGTGTAAGAACAAGGAGGCACAATTTAAAGTTAGAGGGGGGACGGCTCAGGAGTAATGTGAGGAAATTCTTTTTCACAGAGAGAGTGGTGGACGCATGGAACCGCCTTCCTGGAGTGGTTGTGGGGTCTAAAACAGTGGAGGAATTCAAACATGCATGGGACAGACATAAGGCAATTATAGTGGGGGGTTGCAGGAAATAGGCTGTTGGTTAACTAGAATCTGCAGCTTATCCAGTAGGTAGGGAAATGGGCAGACTGGGTGGGCCAAGTGGTCCTTATCTGCCGTCAAAGTCTATGTTATAGAAGGTATAAAAAAACAGGGAGAGGGGAGGACAGAGAGGAATACCTGAACAAGTCAAGGGAGGTGACAAGGGCAGTTAGGTCAGCAAAGGCATCCAGGGAACTCAGGCCAGTACAGGGCATTAAGGAGGGGGAGAAGGACTTCTTCAGGTACATCAGGGTGAAAAGGAGTTGTAAGGACCAAATAGTAAGGATTAAGAGGGATGGGGCAGAACAGGCAGAAGTATTAAACAAATACTTCTGCTCAGTATTTACTAAAAAGAAAGGGGGAGCTGTACCCAAGGAGGGTGGGAGGGTAGGCATTGTGGGAGGGGGAGGAGGTGACAAATGGGGAAATCTCAGTGGACAGAGTACTAGAGGGCTTGAGGGCACTGAGGGTGGACAAGGCACCTGAGCCAGATGGCATACACCCCAGGGTGCTGAAGAACCTGGCAGAAGTCCTGTCAGAACCCTTGGCAGACTTGTTCAATACCTCCCTGGACTCAGGGAATGTACCTCGGGACTGGAGGATGGTGCACATGGAACCCCTCCACAAGAGCGGCCCCAAGGATAAGCCAGGGAACTACAGTCTGGTAAGCCTCACATCCATCGTGAGAAAGCTGATGGAGACAATCATGAAGGAGAGGCTGGTTTCCCTTCTAGATGCTAATGGACTGCAGGACGGTAGACATCATGGGTTTGTCTCAGGCAGATTCTGTCAGACCAACCTGGTGGAGTACTATGACTGGGTAACCAGGCAATTAGACAGGGGCCATGCAGTGGATGTCCTGTACCTGGACTTCATTAAGGCATTTGATTTGCTGCTGCATGGGAGGCTAGGAAGTAAGCTGTAAGGCACAGGGGTTGGGGCGATGTTGGTGCGATGGGTAGTAAATTGGCTACAGGGGACACAGCAGAGGGTGGCAGTGGGAGGGGAGCTCTCAGCTGCCAGGGCAGTGACAAGTGGGGTGCCACAGGGCTCTGTACTGGGGCTGGTGTTGTTTGGGATCATCATAGCAGACATCTCAATAGGCATCAAGAGCAAGATTAGCCTGTGTGTAGATGACACCAAGATAGGAGAAGTAGTGGATAACTTAGGAGGGTGGCAGGGGTTGCAAGATGATCTGGTGAAATTGGAAGCCTGATCAAACTCTTGGCAGCTGGGGTTCAATGCCAAGGAGTGCAAGGTGCTACATTTCGGCACAAAAAAACACAAGGAGGAACTACTAGCTAGGGGAGATTCAACTAGCCAAGACGGAAGAGGAGAAGGATCTGGTGGTGATCATAATGGGTGCAATGAGCAACTCAGCACAGTGTAGAAAGGCAGCTGCAAAGGCCAACAGGATGTTTGGTTGTATTGCCAGGGGCATATCCTCTGGGGGGGGGGATACTGACGCTATATAGGTCACTGTTTACACTACACCTGGAGTACTACGTGCAGTTCTGGTGACCGTACATGAAGAAGGACATTAGGTTACTGGAGGGGGGTGCAGCACAGGGCAACAAAAATGATCCAGGGGCTAGGGGACTTACCCTATGAGAGCAGGCTGTGGGAGTTGAACATGTACTCCCTGGAGGTGAGGAAGGGGGGGGACATGATTGAAACCTTCAAGTACATGAAAGGAATAAATAAGATGAGCATAGAGGGACTCTTCAAATTAAGGGGGGAGGGGCACTCGAGGGCATGAGTTGAGATTGGAAGGGGAAGGTTCAGAAGGGAAATGAGGAGACACTTCTTTATGGAGAAGGTGGTGTCTGGGTGGAACACATTGCCAGAGGAAGTGGAATCCTGCAGAACAGTGGGCTGCTTCAAACGGGGATGGGACAGGGTAAGGGGGAGGGTCAAGAGAGGGGGGAGGGGGAGGGAGAGGCAGCCGAACTGTAAGGGCTACTAACTGCACAAATGAGCAGACTTGATAGACCATAAGGCCTTTATCTGCTGGCAATGTCATATGTTCGTATGTTAAGACTATGCCATAGGGGGAGTCAGAAGAAATCCTACAGCAGCAGGCATTAAGCAACTCTGACTGTAGAAATCACACATGTATGCCAAGTGTGGCCTGTCAGGTATGTGTCTGTACCTTGGGAGGCTCACGAAAGGTCTCCCTGCTGTGACCAGGAGCTGAGTGTAGGTTGTAAGGAGCCTGTGAAGATTAGTTACCTGATTAGCTAAGGATTTCCAGGGGAAGGTAACAGTGATCCTCATGTAGCACCAGGAGGGTGGTGGCTTTAAGAATATAACACCACACCCCCCTCATTGGATGCAAGCCTTATAGTATTGTAGTGAGTAAAGGGGATTAGTACTGTAAGAAAGGGTGCCCTAGTACAGGGGCCCCTATGGAGGTACCCCCAAGAGGGGAGTGTCCCATGCAAGCAGTGAGAGCTAGAGCTCCGCCCACTGGCTGCCAGAGGCTCTACCAATTAGTAGGCTCTGTGGTCTGGCATTCTGATAAACAAGCTACCCACTTCAGCTGGCAGGAGAGGGTTGCTAAATTAGTGGTGTAAAATTCAGCGTGAAAACAGACACAGGCAAAGCCATGTCAAATAATTTTGAAAAACTGTACACATGTAAATTTAAACATTGAAGTTATGCACTGGCTGACTAGGCTAGGCAGATCGCTATCATGGGGAGCTGTAGGAACACAGTGATTGCTATATATACAAGATCTGGCTGGAGCTGATAGGGCTGTGAAGCGCTAACAAGTGACGAAAGTTACACATGTGCGTAGAAATTTTTCAATGCCCAGGTGTAACTTGGCCATATGTTGGCAGTGTTGCACCAAATTTTCAACTGCGCAGCACACTCTTTTAACACAGTCATTTGTTGGAATTTTTTCACCAAATTTTCAACATAGCCTTTTCGGGAACCCTCCTCATGAACAGTACCAGTGTCATTTTGTTTAATTTTCCCAAAAGGTGATCACGCAGAGCAAACACGCTATTCTGCGCCACATGTACAAAAACATGTTTCGGGCAGGTTGTGGAAAATGACAGCTGTACTGTTGTGAAGGAGGTTGAGGCAGTACAGCACAGTGGTCTAAGGCTCTGAGCTGCAAATCTGGTGACATCCAGCAGACCAGACCTGGGTTTGAATACCACAGCTTCTACTTGCATACTGTGTGACCCTGAGCAAGTCACTTAACTTCCTTGTGCTCCCAGGTTGCTCCTGTAAAAAAGCTTTCAGCTTAGTGTACTATTCCTGGTTAAACAAAACAAAACAAAAAAAAAAAAAAAAAAAGGAGGTGTGCAAAAATGGCAATGTTAAAAATGTGGAGTGAAAATATTAAACATTAGTGACATTAGCAGCATGTGTAAAAGCTGCACAATGCATGCTTGTTATGCAGTCATTTTTTTTTTTAATTTTTCACCAAATTTGCAACATGGGTGTTTTAGGACCCCACCTCATGAACAATGGCACTGTCATTTTGTGAATTGGTCCCGAAAGGTGATTCCGCGCAGTGACCGTAAAATCACCTTTTGGGACCGAGTAACAAAATGACAGTGACAGTTTTCATGAGGTGGGGTCCCAAGAACCCCACATTGACAATTTGGGGCAAAAATTCAAAAAAATGGCTGAGATATCAGCATAAGTTGAAAACCCCATTGAATGGCTGTACAGTACACTTACCTTTAATTCTTCAGTTTGCAGTTGGGCTTTGAAGAGTGCAGACGTGTCCCAGGCCAGAGAAGATGAAAGTGCCGACCTCCGGAGGTAAGTATGGGGTAAGGGGGAGGGGTGTGCGGAGGTGGGTGCACAGTGGGAAGGGTTAGGGGGGAGGGAGACCGCAGCAATGACAAGGAACCATTTTTAGTTTCACAGGGAAACAAAACCGACAACGAGGGACCGTTTTCAAATTTACAGCAAAAGGACAAGACAAAACATTTCAGCACACTGGGGTGGGCTCAGTGGTGGAGGAATAGCCAGTGCAGCCGGTGCAGTGGCACAGGGGCCCGACACACTTACGGGCTCATTTGTAAAAATCAAGGTTTTCTCGATCGCTAACTTGACTTGTCTGTGTAGGCTGTCTGACAGCCCCAGCTGACTCATTGACAGAGCTGTCAGCCACAGCCTGCTGTGGAAGGTGCCACTACTACTCCTGCACTGCAGAGGGCAGCACTGACAGAGTTGCAGATCGGGAGGGAATCGGGAGTGTGCCGTGCAGGCTGGCAAGGCAGTGCTGCTGCGTGAAATAATGGGGAGGTTCGGTCGGAAGATTTTCATGTACTACTGTGTTGCTGCACTCTTCTTTGAGGGGTTTACTGCCAAGCTTCTAGGGGTTATCATGTCAGCTGGCCAAGGAAGGGATTTTACAAGGTAGGAGCTGCTGCATTATAATTATCAGGGGCAATGTCGGGCTTTTTTATAGCAGTAGTAACAGGATATGAATGGTTCTGTACTAGATGGCTGCAGCAGGGCCAAGTCCGTGAGTGAAGCAAAAGCTGGAGAAGACCGTGCAAAGCATCCAGGTGCAGGCTTGTTGTGGAGATGCTCGAACTCAAGTCCTTTGATTTCTGTACTGGATACTAGTGCCTGCTGCTGGTTGACCTTGTTTCCTGACGACTTTGTTTCACTTGACTTTTAGGAGTGGTCACGGACTCTGCGAGTCTGGGAATCATTGGCAGGGCGGCAAAAAAAAGATTTAATACTGAAAGCCATGACGTCGATTTTCGCAAATTTCTGCCTAGAGAAAGAGCGGCAGTTGGGTCTGCAAGTTCTCTGTGCAACACGGGGGGTTGTTTTGGTAAAGAAATGTTAATTAAAATTATTCATATTCAGCAGCATGGTTTACTGTTATTTGCTTTGTGATCCTTTCCTGCAAATGATACCAATTATTAGGCGATGAGCATCCAGTGCTAGGAAAGGAGACATTTACAGGAAGAATATATCGCCTTTCATTCAGGATTGAACATGCCAGGGGTCTAGGGACACTGCTGCTATGCCCATTGCCTCGCAGCCTCCCTAGTCCCTCTGTCCTCAGTGCCCCCCCAATGTGAACGTGTGTGCTGTGGCGGCCTGGGATTTTGGAAATTGGAATCAGTCACCTCCGGCTGCCTACAAGACACAAGGAGCAGGCACACAACAGGGCAGCATGTCAGCACGATGGGGTCCTTTAAACAGGTAAAAAAAAATCAGGGGGGACCGGCCGGGGGCAGGGGATTTGAGGCATTGGGATGGGGGTTGGGGCCCAAAATTACAACCTGCACTGGGGCCCATCTTTCTCTTCCTCCACCACTGGGTGGGCTCCCAGTGTGCTACAGGAATGCCGACATGGGGATTGGGCACCCCGATGTCGGGCATGATGTAAGCAGGGGACACCACAGGGAAAAAAAAAAACTTGGTGAGGGACCATTTCTAATTTACAGAAACAAAACAAATTTTGCACACTGGGGTGGGCTCCTAGTGTGTGACATGAGATGGGCATATCTTTGGGATGGGGGCACAAAACAGTGAGTGGCATAGTGCTATACCCAACATGGAGGCACCACAACACTGCACATGTGCACGACTCCGCGCATGTGCATGACTCATACACATGCGCAGTGCATGCATCAGAATGTGGAAGCTGAAATAGTGTGGCTGTTACTTCGTACACCAATCATGGTGGAGGGCTTTCAGCTCCGTTGGGCCTTTGGAAGGATACTTCCAAAAGTCCAATGGAAGAGGTTGTGAGATCGGCCATTTTCAGAGCTAAAAAGCTCTCACAAAATGACTCTAGGCTCTGCCCACAGCCCTAAAAATGGAGTAGGTTATGTTTTCATTATATGAAAAGATACAATAATTCATGTCAATGTCATGTCTGTTGACAATTTATTTGTGCCATAAGATATAACAGGGGCAGAGTAAGGGTGGCTATGAAAAGTCACCTTCTGTCAGATACAGAGGTGAGTGGCTGTATCCTACACCTCCCTAGAATCTGTCACTTCCTGACCCTACTTATGCTGTGCCTGTCTTTGACCACATTTAATCATTTGGATCTACAAATGTAAGTCTAACGTTCTCTTGTATGACAAAGAAATGTGAGATCAATGTATGTGCTGTAACTGTAGATGACACTTCTTTTATAACAAAGTTGCAAAAAAAAAGTGAAGTTCCTGATAGTAAGATGAGTGCTAAAATCTTACACTAATCAAATATTGAAACTATTAGGAAAAATTTCTGTGTAAAAATAAGTGATCAGATGGCACATTTAGAACTGCTAGTAACAAAAGGAAATGGCCCTCTACTTATTTGTCAAAAATTATCAGAAGTAAAGCTTGATTGGTTTAAAGGACATTGAATAAAGATGATCAGATGCTGATGTGGAGTACAGTGGACCCATTAAAAACTGACATGTCACCAACAAAGCCTGCCTGAAATGTATTATCTCCTCTTTGGAAGTTCAGCACTTCATAATTAACAAAAACATCTCTATCCCTTCCTTGGTGGCCAGGGCTAGTCTTGGGAGCACTCCTCCCCATCCCAGTTGCTTCCCCCTCCTCACCTAGACTTTTGTTTCTCAAATGCAGGCTCTTGGCACTGTGTCAGGAGTCATCTGCATCTTCTGAAAGACCCCCCCTCGCGAGCCAACCCCGTGTCCCTAAATCCATTTTGTTAAGTAGGTGCCCCCTATTGAACCTCTGTCTTTGATTATGGGGGATAGTAAATCAGAAACTTGCTAACTCAGCCCTCTACATCATCCCGGCTCCTTTTGAATGAATGGAGTGAGCGGGCACATGATCAAGAGGAAAGGGGTGAAACTATTGTGTCTATGAGGAGAAACTAAAGGACCTCAGTATGTACACCATGGAACACAGAAGAGAGAGGGGATGTGATAGAGACCTTTAAATACCTCATGGGCATAAATAAGGTAAAGGAGGGAAATATTTTTCAGAAGAAAAGGTGCTCAAAAATAAGGGGGCATGTTATGAAGCTGAAGGGGGGAAGATTAAGGAGAGATGTAAGCAAGTACTACATAGAAAGAGTGGTGGATTCCTAAAACTGCCTTCCAGCGGAGGTGGTGGGTGTGAAAACAGTAGTGGAGTTAAAGAGTGCATGGGATAAGCACAAGGGAATCATAGTGGAAAGGAAGGAGGGAGAGAGAAAGAGCTGTAGATTTGGTATGGTCTGTGGTAATAGTGTAGGTAGGGAGAAATGGGCAGACTGGATGGGCCAAGCGGTCCTTATCTGCCATCAAATTCTATGTTTCTATATGGTGCTTGGCAGAGTACTTGGGTCAGACTTCCTAGCAGCGCTACTGATGCAATTGTTCTGCCCCTTCCCTTCTGAGTGCATGCCTGCTCACTTAATTCATGAAGAGCTTTCAGAAGAAGTCGGCATGCTGTCGATGGTAGGGCAACGAAGCTAGCCAGGTTCTATTTTACTGACACCAGTGAAATCAAGGATTGGGTTCAGGAAGGGAACCCCACTTAACAGAAAGGGTTTGGTGACCTGGGGATTGGGTTATGGGGGGGAGCTGTTTTTTAAAGACAGCCAGCACTTGGCATAGTGCAAGTAACTGGAATTTGAAAAAAGTCTCAGAGTAATGGGGGAGGGTAGGAAGGCAAGAATGAACTGGGTTGGGGGTGGTGAAGGGGCTTTCTTGGTGGCCTTTTAAGGCTGCTACACCCCTATATCAAGGAGCGAAACTGCCTTCAGCTGAAGTATGAGAGTCAAGCTGAATTTAATGGGTCTGACTCAAAACAGAACTGAAGGTACCACAGGCTCAATTCTCTCACCCTTACTAATAGAACAGAAATGTTGTTTTTAAAATATAATTTTGTGTTCAAAGCAAACATAGTGTTGATGAATGGTACTGAAGATAAATTGTAGTACATGGGCCCGATTCCCAAGATGTATGACGCAACTCTCCGGCGCTTGCAAGTTGCGACATATGTTGCTATGTCAGGACCCTGCGCCAGATTGCAGAACAGGCAGGGTCCCTGGCAACTACATCCAGTTTTGCGCCACAGGAAGGGCGCACCTACACAGGGTGCCGCAAGCTGCATTACCACCCTCTGACAGGGCACAGGTCCCGCATGGCATGGCCCCCCATGCCCCTCCCTGACACCATGCCAATGCCTTGCAGGGCCGGATGGAGGGTGGGGGGGCCACAGGACTACCATGGAGTGGTTGGCATGCATGCCAATAACGGCATGTCAGGGCACCAGGGACGTGAACTGCTTTGCGAGGCAATACCTGGGGATGGGAGTGTAGGGGGTGTCATCAGCCCTCAGAGGGCTACCCTGCCACAGGGGGATGGGTGGGGGCCAATGTGGGACCATGGGGGGGTGGCTGTTGGGGCAGAGATGCACCTCCGGTGGACATAGGGTACAGTTAGACCAGCTAATATCGATGTGTGCTACATAGAAACATTGAATTTGATGGCAGATAAGGACAACAAGGTCCATCCAGTCTGCCCATTTTTTCTACCTTATGAATGTGCCATTGGCCTGTACTCTGTCAACAGCCTGTCTAGTCACACTCATCTTTATTGCTCCCTTATGCCTGTCCCATGCTTGTCTGAAGCCCTGCACTGTATTCATATCCATCACTTTCTGAGGTAGGCTGTTCCATGCATCCACCATCCTTTCTGTGAAAAAGAACTTCCTCACATTCCCCCTTAATTGGCCTCCCTCTAATCTCATGCTGTGTCCTCTTGTCCTGCTATTTTTCTTATATTGAAACATGTTAGAGTCTTTCACCTTGTTAATGCCTTTAAGATGTTTGAATGTTTCGAGCATATCACCTCTCTCCCTCCTTTGCTCTAGGGTATACATATTGAGCTCCATTAATCTGTCCTCATATGTTTTCTGATACAGTCCCTGCACCATTTTGGTTTCCCTTCTCTGGACTGCCTCCATTTTGTTAATGTCCTTGTGCACGCAGTACTCTAGATGGGGCCTAACCAGTGTCTTGTAAAGAGGAATTATTACCTCCCTCTTATAACTTGTGATACCCCTGCTAATACACCCCAACATCCCTCTAGCTTTACCTACTGCTTTAATGGTCCGCTGAAGTATTTTAAAATTGTTTGAACAATCAACAGCCTTATCATCTATTTAACCTGGACTCTGTAAAATTTGTTTGCAGTTTCAATGTGGTCTTCCTTTTACACATTTTTGCAATGTGTTTTCCTAGAATATATCTGCTGATTGCTATATATTTAGGCTGGATAGTTCACAAAAACATGGCATCTCATTTTCAGTGGGGCTGTACATCTACACAATATTATGCTGCATTGCATAAAATCAAAACACACTGAAAACAATATTTTACATCTGGACTGGGCTACCCTAAATAAATACATTATAAAAATGGTAAAATCATGACCCCACTGAAAACAAGATAGTGCATCTAATCTGGGACATCCTGAGTAAATACAGTGCAAAAATGTGTAAATGAAGTTCCCTATGACAATGAGATGTAGCATCTCCCCTGTTCTATCCAGGATACAAAATAGAGGATAAGAAATATTTAAAGGAAATCTACTGTAAACTGAACTTCACTGTGTTCACCAACATAAACAGTTTATTTATTGTTTTATTTTTTTTTTTTTTAATTCAATATATTTTATTCATTTTAACTGGTATCATTAGGAACACACAAAGTATTACGATATGGAGAACAATAACGAGATAAAGGTACAATAGAAACATTGAGCGGCCACAGGTGGCCACATACTACCAATTTCTACAGAGTACAGCAGAAAGAAAGAAAAGAAATAAGAAGCCCGGCTAAATCAACCGGCTAAGTGTAGCCCTCCCCTCCCGCTGACCCTCCATCCTACCATAGCATCCACATCCTACTCATGGAAATCCTCAAACTCTACATGAGAGAGAAACCCATAGAAGCATAGAGCACCAGATAAAGGGCAGACCCAGTTATTAGGTGTTTTGACTACACCACGAGATAGGGCGGTACTAAAGGCTCCCAGATGGAATCACGAAAATGTCTCAGGCGATTCATCCTAGCAATGTGCAGCTCAACTTGTAATGCGAGGACCATTTCTCTATGCCATTCTATGACTGATGGAGGGCTTGGGTCCTTCCAGTGTCTTAAAAGTACTGCCTTGCAGCGCGTAAATAATGCCCATATACAACTTGGCTCTCTTAGTCGTGTCCTCCTGGTGTCTATTCAACAGGCAAACTTCAGAGGTAAACAAATCAGGTATGTCAGATATCTGTGAGAGGAAGACCTGATTGTTCGCCAGAAGGGTTGAATTTGGGTACAGTCCCATAGTATATGGTACAGGTCCCCTTCCTTAATCCCACATCTGTTACATAGGTGACCCAACCTACCCATTTTACAGAGTTTAACAGGGTATAATACAAATTGTGCAATATATGAAATTGTTGCAATCTATATTTATCCTGTCTAATGCACTTATAATTGCTAGCCCATATCTGTTTCCAGGTGCTTGAGCTTTCGGTATCCTTAGCTTATACCCCAATAATAACAAACCCCGAAGGAAGACCTTCATCAAATTTTGTAACAGCTTATAAACTTTAGAAATAGAATGGGCTGATCAGCCACCTTAAGTAAAGAGGACAATTCAGCTTTATTTTGTGTCCACTTTGTTCCTTAAGGTGGGTCTTTATCACTTCTCTAACTTGACAAAATTTGAAGCTGTGAGATTTTATCTCTGGAAATTTAGAGCAAGCCTGTTCATATGATAAGGTCTTCCCTTGAGGAGCCAGGTCCCCTAATTTTAGACCTTCTAATGGACCTAAAAAACCAGATGGAATCGGAATTTGCTGGATTAGAAAGTGCATGTTCTGCATCACCGTTTGTTCTGGTGAATTGCGCCAGTCAACTTTAAGGAGGCCTTGGACTTGCTGTAGCACTTTAAGGGACCATCCGATGGGAGTATCCTGCAATGGCTTAGGAAGGAGTTTAAGATTGGTATAGGGGATTGAGCTCAGGTCGATCGAATATCTAGATGCCAGTTCTTTCTCTATACTTAACCAGGAAGGAACATAGGAACCAGAGGTTGGAGGAAAAATCGATTTGCACCAGTGTGTTACTTTATTGATATGCGTGGCAATATAGCATTTATAAAAGGAAGGCAACGCAAGGCCTCCTGCCTCTCTTGAGGTCGTGAGTTTCAAATAGCAGCGCTAACCAGACTTCCTCTTCCATAAATATCGTTAATTTCTCTTTGCAGGCCCCAAACCATACCTTGGGTAGATAACATCCAGCATATTTATGGGGTAAAGGATCCTGGGTAGGATATTCATTTTAACCAATGTATTCTAGCCCCTAACGATAGTGGCATTGCATTCCATCTTGTTAAGTCTTGCTTTACAACCTTAATTAACCCCTGAGGTTCTTCTAATCATAGAGGTCAAACCTCTAGTGATTTTGATTCCCAAATATGTCAAAATTTTTGGTTCCATGTCAATCCGTATTCTCTCGCTATACCCGATAGCATCTAACATTAAGCGGGAAAAGTTTAGTTTTAGAGACGTTAATCTTATAGTTAGAAACTCTTGAGAATTTTGAAATCTCTCTAAGTATCACTGAGATGCCCTGTTCCGGATCCTCAAGGTGGATAAGGAGATCATCAGCATAAGCAGAGACTAAATATCGATTATCACCCAATTTGATCCCTTTAATTTCCCGAGAAATGATTAGTCTGTGTATCAGGGGTTCAAGGTATAAGTTAAACAACAGTGGGGACAATGGGCATCCCTGTCTCGTACCGCACCTCAGTGCAAAGGAGGCTGATAATGTACCATTGCACCAAATCCGTGCAGACGGTGCCCTGTACAAAATCTGAACCCAATTTAGGAAGTCCTTGGGTAACCCCAAATTATCAAGCACTGCAAATAGAAATTCCCAAGACACACGGTCAAATGCTTTTTCAGCATCAAGTGCTAAAAGTGCCATGGGAAGAGTTGTGTTTTGTGCACATATAATTAAATGGTGAAGTTTACGAGATGGTCACTAGACGGCCTACCACTCATAAACCCCAGCTGTTCATTGCTGACTAGACTACCCATTAGAGGAGTAAGTCGTGTTGTAGCTGCTTTGCAAAATCTTGATGTCAGCATTCAAGAGCGATATAGGATGATAGCTACTCGGTAACACAGAATCTCGTCCAGCTTTAGGAATGAGGACAATCAGAGCTTCCAGAAAGGAGGTCTCCGAGAGCCCCTCATTGAACCAGAAATTAAATACTTTGGTTAAAATAGGGGTAATTATAGGTTCACATATCTTATAAAAATTAGTAGATAGACCGTCGGGCCCGGGAGATTTGTCCCCAGCCAATTGGGAGATCGCTTGCTTTAACTCTTTCTCCTGTATTAATGACCCGAACCCCTCTACATTAGAGGGTACACACCTACACATGGGTGTCGAATCTAAGAAGTCTTGAATTTCTGTGGTGGATACCCCTTCTGATATTCCAGTAGAGTATAGCTGTTGGAAGTACTCTCTGAATACCTCAGCGATTTCCTTGGGGTCCCGAACCACAGTGTTACCACTGCCCCTTTGAATAGCAGCAATATGCAGAGTAGAGACCATCTGCTTTAGTCTAAGAGCGAGAAGCTTACCCGCCCTATCTCCAGATTCCAGGTATTTTATTTTAGTTCTACGGAGGGATAATTCTGCCTCTTGCATCATAATTGCTGAGTATTGAGCTTGGAGTTGTTGTAATTTCACCCATTCCGCTTCAGTGGAACGCTGCCAGATGTTAATTTCAATCGACTTTATGGCATTTAAAACCTGGTTCAAATGTTCTCTGGCTTTCCTAGCTCTAGTAGAGGCAAGCCTAATGCACTCTCCTCTAACCGCACACTTAAGGGCTGCCCAGATAATATCCAGTTTGGGGGAAGAAATCAGATAGAAAGCTCCTCAGTTGCCCCTGGATAAAAGGATCATAAAGTAGCTGATTATTAATCCTCCACATGAAATCCCTTTTAATGGAGTAGCCTGGCTCAAACAATATGGAAACTGGGGAGTGGTCCGATATAACTCTAGGATTAATACTAGCCACAAGCACAGAGGGAATCACACCGGTACTGACTAGAAAATAATCTATTCTAGAAAGGGATCTGTGTGGGTAGAGAAAAAGGTATACTGCCTCACTTTCCCATTAAATAGCCTCCATATATCTACCAACCCCAGACATTCCATCATCTCTTTCAATGCCCTTTGGGCAGGAGAGAGTCCCACCCTCTTGTTATCAGACCTGTCCATATACAAGTTGGGCATCAAGTTCCAGTCTCCACCAATAATCAATTTTGAGGAGACATAATTATTTAATACATTGAGTAAATGTGTAAAGAAAAGTGGGGAGTCAGAGTTGGGGCCGTAAACTGATCCAATAACAACTTGTTCACACCCTAAGGACCCAACTATAAAGATGTAACAGCCTTGAGTATCCCAAATTTCTTTCTCCAGTGAGAATGGGACCCTTTTGTGAACTAAGATGGCTACCCCCTTGTTTGTAGAGTATCCAGAGCCAAAAGCTTGGCCCTCCCAGTATCTCTCAAAAAACTTAACATCTTGTCTCTGCAAGTGTGTTTCTTGCAAGCATACTACATCACAATTGAGGGTAGATAGGTGTTTCAAGACAACTTGTCTCTTGCACCTATCCCGGGCCCCTTTGACATTCCAACTTATAAGGTTAATGCTGTCCTTTTACGCTTTTTCGGCAAATAAATAAAAGTTAATACCGCCCTACCTGTTGCCGGTTTACGTAGGATGTGGATGCTAGGCCTCCCGAGTCTCCTAACCCTCTTATGAACCCAACTAACCTCCCCCCACTCAAACACCCCCAGTTCGAACAACTGCATACTCACTACTAAACCGCCTTGCGATGACCCAATCAGCTTAGCTGCAAGCCAACCCATTCCCCAGCCCAGCTCCCAGACTTATCATTCACAGCAACCCAACTATGCCCATTAATCACTATTTCCTATAAATGAGGGAGGCGCATGAATTAGTGCAAAAAAAAAAAAAAAAAAGGGGAGAGACAAACCCCAGCCCCCTGCGTAATTAGTCCAACAAGTAGACTAGTTATATCATCAATTTAGCAGGATCAATGTAAGTTTATGTTCCTTCCGCTGTTAGAGGTTAAAACGAGGGGGTCTCCCAAGGATGGGACAGTACATATGCTCTTTCCACAGTGTATCAAACCAGGAGAAGCAGCTATTAGATTGCGTATCACCCCCAGTTTAAGTTGAGGCTAGTTATATGCGCCAGCACCAATATTATATATGATACTGCAGGTGTTCCCTATTATGCCTCATTCCATAAGTTAATACCAGGATGTAGGAAACGATTCTAAGTCCAGGAGATGGAATCCAGGTGGAGCTAAGGTGCTTGTTGTTTACGAGCCCTTTTATTTTATTGCAACCTTGCTACTTAATGGATACTAATAAGTGCGTGCAATAGCGCCTCCAGGAGACCGTGCCATTATACCATAGCAAGAACATCCCGGGCGTTACTCACACGCCAGGAAACTGAAATTGGCAATGTAACGGAGCCAGCAACAGAAGCAGTTCCATTATCTGTCGGGGGATTGTATTAGGGTCGTATTATTACTTAGCCCATCGCTAACTTAGTAAGACAATACCTTAAGAGGCTCCTTGATTGTTCTTCCATATTACTCAGGTCTACAGCACCAAAAAGCACAAAGGGGGTCATCCTGCATAAGGCCTCATATCGGTTCTTGCTCACAGGGAAAAGAAAGAAAAAAAAAAAAAAAAAAAAAAAACTCCAGCTCTCCCCAGCTCTCCTCTGCTAAGATTAAGGCAGATTACGTTAGGGTCTCTTACCCGTTTCGTTTAGCGTGGCCTCATGAAACGACTAGTCCAATATCGACCCTTGTGACACACAGGAGAGAAGAAGAATAGCCAGCAAATTACAGGGCAGAACTTAAAAGTCATTGCGCCTACACAAACACCAGTTAGCCCTTTAAAGCAAACATTCCTGAATCAGTTCTCTTACGGGGCTGCAGCGTGTTCATTATGTCCCCGAGATCACTTGAACAGGTCTGGAAGTGTTTTCTTGAGCTCGGTCTGTGCAGTCTCCACCGTTTCATAAGAAAGCCACTGATTTTAATTTTAACCTGAAGCAAGGCAGGGTAACGAACCCTGAATTGGAACCCTGCAGCAATTAATTTTGAGATAACAGGGTGCAGCTCTTGCCTTTTAAGTTGCACCGAGTGAGGAAGATCGTTAGCGATTCTAATTTTCTTGCCTTCCCAAGTGATCTCCTGCATATTCTTGACTTTGCTCATAATGTGATATTTGTCCAGAAAATTTAAAAGTTTATATATCATCAGTCTAGGTGGAGCATTCGGAGGGGGTGGACGCACCATCTATGTGCCCTTTCCACCACATAGCTGCCGTTCGGAGAGGGCCAGCAATCTTTTCAAAAGCTTTTGGAGAAACTGTATATGCCACAGAGCCTTCTTCCTTCTCAGGAATTCCAATAATAAACAAGTTGTTTCTCCTACTTCACCCCTCCAGGTCTTCCAGCTTCTCTTCCATTCTTTTAAATCGTTTAATCAGGGAGGCACGCTCGAGGTCCTGTTTATCCACTCTCTTTTCAAGCGACTTAGTTCTCACTTCCTTGTCTCCAACCCTAATAGTTAAGGCATCCAACACTCCTTTAAAACATTGTATTTCGGTCGATATCTCTTGGATGGAGGCTTGAAGTGGAGCGAGGAATTCGAGAAATCTCTCCTCGGTCAGTGTGGAAGAACCCAGGGTAGATTTATTGGATCTCTGGCGTGGGCGTTTTGCGGCCTGCTCTTTTTCAGGGAGGACGGCTGTGTGTGTCTCGACGACTGTTTTTTAACGAAAGCTTCCATTTTTATCTTTTTTTTCCACTGGACCGGTGATAAGCTCTAATTCCGACACAGAAATGATGTTTAAGGCTCAGGAAAACACCAAAAATCTTGGGGTTGGAGAAAATTAATCTTAGCTGCGAGCTGAGCTGTTCAGATGTGCTGCTCACCCTAGGCTGCCATCACGTGGTCCTCTTTATTGTTTTATAACATATTAGATTACAGTATTTATTTTGAATGTTGTGGCCACAAGGATGGTGTGTACAGTGTGTGAGTGTGTGTGTTTGCTGTAGCTCAATATGTTTTTTTCCCCAAAACGCATAGTAAAAATTGCCTACTGATTGCTATATATTTAGCCTGGAATGGATAGTTCAGAGAAGACCTGGCATATGTCTGAGACAGTTTATATCAGATAGTGTCTTAAGAGGTTAGAAAATCTTTTTTGGAGATTCCTTGCTGAAAAAGGATGACATTTATGAGGTATGAATCTTTCCTGAAAGCCCAACTGAAGCTAGTAGCAAGAATATGTTTAAATGCTCAGTATTTAAATGTGCAAGTTGTTGCATTTTGAAAGGGGTAAACAAATCTCCAGTCTAATAGTTTTAACTATGTCATTAATGGTAATATGCTGAATGAAGTAAGTTCTGAAAGGGATTTAGGTATCTTTATCACTAATGATCTAAAATTCTCAGAACACACTAATTGTACAGTAAAAAAATGTAATCGTCTGATTAATTGTATTTTGAAAAATATAAAAAGTAGAGAGTCAGAGGTATTAATTCCCTTGTATTGCAGCATAGTGAGATCGAACTTTTACTATTGTTCATCCTTTTGTTCTCCAACATTAATACAAGATAAACAATCTAGAGAAAAGGTACAAAGAAGATTTACTAAACATATTATGAATATGAACTCTCTTCTGTATAAAGATAGACTAAAAAAACTAAATCTCTACTCTCTTGCGTATCATTCTTTGAGAGGAGATCTATGTTTAGTGTACAATGCTACTCAAGATATTATGCTATTTGAGTCACTGTGTTTGGATTGGCACCATTCTGTGTGTAAAACCAGATCTCATGACCTGAAATTAAAGGTTATTATAAATAAGACCACGAAAAAAAACAATATTTTTACTCAGAGAATAATCTCTACCTGGAATTCCCTTCCTTTTGAGGTCGTCCATAGTACCAATTTAACTCAGTTTAAACAGAATCTAGACTTTTATATGGATGAATCAGAATATGATTACCAACTATGGTAGGTGACGAGATTATAATGGGCTAGTCCCTCGGTCTCGTAACTCTCCTATGAACCTATGAACCTATAGGCAACCAATATTTAACAAACTGTTTCAGTTTCCTAATGTCCATCTCATAAGCAGCTTGGAGTTATGTCTCCAACATTCTAAACAGAAAGAAGGGAATATTTTATTTCAATTGGCATAGTGATTTGTAGATGTGAAAGGATACATTGAAAACTCCAAAAATGTGTTCCACGATACTCCATTTGTCCAGCTACAGATAGTAAGATGGCTGTAGGCTCTGCCCACAGCCATAAAAAGGGGAAAAGTACCTTGTATCAGACCTGGGATGGACTCTGTTTTTTTATACTTAAGCACATATATCTTCAGGTCATTGGCAGGCGTGATTTAGACATGCCTGTCTTCAACATTGTTTTCTTTTTGTGATACATTTTATTGAACTAGTTTTTTAATAATCTTAAAATTCAAATTTCCCAGGCTTGCACAGGTGCATAAACCATGTGACCCTGTAGATCCAGTAAAAACCCACATTAACAATGCCTTAGTCATGCCTCAAGGAAACCATCCAAGGGAGGGCTGCTCATCAGTGGTAACACAGCATACTTTAAGCTCGCAAGTTATATATTCTGAAACTGAAAATCTGTAGCTAACTCTTGTTACTAAATTAATCCAAGAGTTGCTCAAGTTAAGTTACTCAGTGAAGCTAGTAAAAGCCTGAATTTCATTCACCTTGTTCCTCACTGGCAGTGACAGTAATTTTCTTTAGGAAGATGCTACTCAAAAGCAGAAGGCATTTGTCACCAGAGTACCAGTATCTCTTTATGGACAGAGAAATCTTTTTCTCTGTCCTGAAATGCTAAAGTAAGTAATTTAAATTAATAACACATCCTCATTCCAAACCTATATGGTCTTGTTATTTAGAGACACAGATCTGGGACTATCATAACATACTTCAGAGTATGGTGTAAAAAGGTAACTTTTGATTCCTAGTCTATACTTGATTTAATACTTGGTAATAAGACAGGAGAAGGCAGGTGCCTATTGAGTCTGCCTCTCACAAAGTGGGGCCACATTCCTCATTTTTGTTAAAAGATGCTCATCTAATTTGTTCTTAAAACAGGCAAAGCTGCTCTGGCCTACCACTACCTTTGGTAAGTTGTTCCATATTGCAGCTGCTCTGTATGTGAAATACCCTCTTCTACTGTTCTTCTTAGATGTTTCTAAGAGGAGTTGTCTATCGTGACTCCTTAGTTCAAAGTCTCTGTTGTTGAATTTCAATTCTAGTCCATCCATTATATCCTTATTCTTAATTATTTTAAACATCATAAGCATGTCTCCTCTTTCTCTCCTGGTTTCCAGAGTATAAAGCTCCAGTTCCTTAATTCTTTGTTCATATGGCAGATTCTTTATAGAATCAGGCAATTTAGTTGCTCTGAGCTGGACTTGTTCTATTTTCTGTATATCTTTCCTAAGGTAAGGGCCTCAGACAGGGGAACAGTAGTCCAGGTGAGAAACATAGAAACATAGAAGTTGTCGGCAGATAAGGACGGCAAGGTCCATCCAGTCTGCCCATTTCTTTTTCTACCTTATGAATGTGCCATTGGCCTTTGCTCTGTCAATGACCTATCCATTCATTCTCATCTGTATTGTTCCGTTATGCCTATCCCATGCCTGTCTGAGGCCCTGCACTGTATTCATATCCAACACTTCCTGAGGTAGGCTGTTCCATGCATCCACCACCCTTTCTGTGAAGAAGAACTTCCTTGCATTACCCCTTAATCAGCCTCCCTCTAATCTCATGCTGTGTCCTCTTGTCCTGCTATTTTTCTTATATTGAAACATGTTAGACTCTTTTACCTTGTTAATGCCCTTAGGGTGTTTGAATGTTTCGATCATATCACCTCTCTCCTGCCTTTGCTCTAGGGTATATATATTGAGCTCCGTTAATCTGTCCTTATATGTTTTCTGATGCAGTTCCTGCACCATTTTGGTTGCCCTTTTCTGGACTGCCTCAATTTGGTTAATGTCCTTGTGAAGGTGTGGCCTCCAGTACTGCACGAAGAACTCTAGATGGGGCCTAGCCAGTGATCTTGCAAAGAGGGATTATTACCTCCCTCTTCCAACTTGTGATACCCCTACTAATACACCCCAACATCCCCCTAGCCTTACCTACTACTTTAGTGGTCTGCTTGGATGATTTCAAGTCATTGGTGATGATGACACTCAAGTCTCTTTCTTCCCTTGCGACTGCCAGCAACTCCCCTCCTAGCCCATAGGTGGCTTCCGGGTTTCTCTTCCCTATGTGCATGATCTTGCACTTCTGTGCGTTAAACTCCAGTTGCCACTCTTCTGACCATTTTGCTAGTTTATCCAGATCTCTTCTCATTCTGCCCACCCCATCTGGATCATCTACTCTGTTGCAGATCCTGGTGTCATCTGCAAACAGACAAACTTTACCCAACAGTCCTTCTGCAATGTCACTGATGAAGATATTGAAGAGGACTGGCCCAAGGACTGATCCCCGAGGTACCCCTCTTGTGACTTGCATCTCTTCTGACTGTATACTGTTTACTACCACTCTCTTCTTTCTGCCTGTCAACTAGTTTGCCACCCAGTTGACCAACTTCTGACCCACCCCAAGCCTACTCAGCTTATTAATCAATCTTCTATGTGGAACAATATCAAAAGCTTTGCTGAAGTCAAGGTAGGCGACATCAACTGCTCAACCTTGGTCCACCACTCTGGTTACCCAGTCAAAGAAATCTATGAGATTAGTTTGACAGGACCTTCATTTTATAAACCCATGCTGTCTTGGATCCTGTGCTCCTATGGATACTAGGAGTTCCACTATCCTTTCCTTAAGGAGTGCCTCCACAATCTTGCCCGCTACTGTGGTAAGACTGACTAGTCTGTAGTTCCCTGCCTCCTCCCTGCTACCAGTCTTGTGGAGTGGGATCACATGAGCTCATCTCCAGTCTTCTGGGACCTCTCCTATGCTCAGAGACTCACTAAACAGTTCTGATAATGGCTCTGCTAGTTCCACCCTTAGCTCCTTTAGTACCCTGGGATGTATGCCATCAGGTCCCATTGCCTTGTCCACCCTGAGTTTATTGAGCTCTTGCAGGACCCTTTCTTTTGTGAAGGGACTAGTGCATACCTCCCTCTCCCCTGTGTCCATGGTGCTGAGCTGTGAGCCCTGCCCTGCCTTCTCTTCAGTAAATACTGAGCAGAACTATCTATTTAGGGTAGATGCATTTGCAAGGTCCTCCTCCTCCTCACATGCCCCCTTATCCCCTTTGATCTTAGCAATACCCCCTCTGGACTTCCTCCATTCACTAATGTATCTATAGAAAGTCTTGTCACCTTCTTTTACTGTTTGTGCTAGTGTTTCCTCGGTTTGGGCCTTTGCCTGCCTTACTGCCTTCCCTGCTTCCCTTAGGGAAGTTTGGTATGCCTTCCTATCTTCATCCTCTGTGTTCCCTTATATTTCCTGAAGGCCAGCCTTTTGGCTCTGACCTTTTCTGCTACTGTTTTTGAGAACCAAAGTGGTTTCCTTCTTCTTTTGCACTTCCTTTTCTCTCTAACACAGTGGGATGTTGCTTCAAGTATTGCATCTTTAATGCTTGCCCACTTTGCCTGTACCCCCTCACCTGTATTTCTTTTTGCCAGGGCTAGTTTCTTTTTGCCAGGGCTAGTGAGGGCAAACATAAGTCTTGTACAGGGGCAAAATGCAGGTTCTATACCTGGAAACAAAGGCCTTTCTAATACATCCCATTATCATATTTGCCATTCCAGAAATTCTGTTACAATGTTCACTAAATTTTAAATCTTTGTCAATATAGTGTATAGTCCCAAATCTCTTTCCCTTTCTACTTTACCTAATTTACACCCATTCAGAAAGTAGCAATTGCACCTATTTTTGCTCCCAAGCTGTAAGACCATACATTTTTCTTGATTGAAGATCATTTTGTTTTTCTTTGCCCACTCTTCTATCATACTCAAATCCTACAAAAGTATTTCTATTTGCTCCTCAGTATCAGTGACTGCCCCCAACATAGAGTCATCAGCAAATTTAGCACTCCAAGTCTTAACCTTGGTATTCATATCTGATATAAAAAAGTTTAATAGCACCGGGCCCAAAACCGATCCCTGAGGCACCTCACTAGTCACTCTGCCAGTTTTTGAGAGGAACCCTCTAGTCCGTACCTTCTGCAATCTATCTGTCAACCAGGCTGCAATCCAATTAATTATCCTGCCATCTATTCCATTTTATTATCTTATCCAGTAGGACAGAATGGGGTACTTTATCAACTGCCTTCTGCAGATCTAAAAAAATCACATTGACTGGCAGGTTTTTACTTAAGACTTGACTAACCTTTTCATAAAAAATCAACATGTTAGTGGCACATGATCTATTTGATTTAAAACCGTGATGAGTATGATCTGATAAGTTCTTCCTATGTATATCCTCCTCAAATCTTTTCTTTACCACGGTTTCCATTATCTTGCCCAGTGTTGATGTAAGATAACAGGTTGATAGTGACTCAGTTCCTGTCTGTTGCCCTTTTTATGAACAGGCACCACTATGATTCCTAGTCTACTTTAATATTTTGTACATATTAAGATTGAAGGGACTAGTCTCAATGGTCTCTGGCCTTCTTCTGTTCTTTCATACCAAGTAATACCAAGTACACATAGACGGGTCCTTGCACTACTCTAACACCTTTTTAAATTTAAATCTGCAAAAAAATTACTGTGTGGATTTTTAATTCTTGTCCTTGCACCTGCCATATCACTTAGAATAATATTTAAATTATTTAAAACTCATTTAAAGATAGATACTAGAGAGAGATTGCTGAACATGTATCATTCACGATGGAGGATAATAGTTTATATTCTATATAAAGTAGTATTCATGTGGTACAGCTTTTATTAAATAGGCCAATTATTGTTATACTTGAGACCGATGTACACACTTAGCTGTATTCAACTCGTACTTGTACTTGTATTGCTCTGTTATTGCTATGTGTTTGCCTGTTCTCCCAATTATTGTACCCCCCCCACCCAGGATGCTTCTGCTTAGAGCTCATGTTGTCTTTTCTGGCAAAACATTTTCCAAATAAATAAATAACTCAGCTTGTAGACACGCAAGGACTCCTAAAAAGAGAAAGTGGAACCAAAGAACTGCATACAAAACAAAAAGAACAGGTGTCACATCGACTGATAAAGCTCACTTCACATTGCTGTGTAAAGACCAGAAACATTTTCTAACTGCTGGAAGGGGGAGCGGGGTGGTGGAGACTGCCTGAGAGGGGGAGGCCACTAGATAACCAAGGCTGTTTATTTCTATAGAATGGAGGATCAGGGGTGGGGGGATCGCTAGACCATCAGTTTTTTTTTCTATAAATATCAGGGATTGGGGATGATTGGAGGACTGTTAAACCACCAGGGTTATATTTTTCTACTTATCACAGGGATCAGGGATGATCAGGGGACTGCTAGACCACTAAGGATATTTGGTCTATTTTTTACAGAGATTGGGGCTGGTGGGGGCCATGGCACATTGCTACATCTGTCAAAACCCTCCCA
Source organism: Neoceratodus forsteri (assembly GCA_016271365.2). Lineage (NCBI taxonomy): Eukaryota > Metazoa > Chordata > Ceratodontiformes > Ceratodontidae > Neoceratodus > Neoceratodus forsteri. Next base: position 464,940,041 of record CM057452.1, read on the forward strand.
GAGGCAATTCTAAGTACACTTAGACCAACCCTGGCTGGTCAAAGGATACTTAGAATGTAGACCTCTGAGAGGGTTTTGTGAATACCAAAACGGGGAATATGGCAGCTTGCAGCACCATAGCATAGTTCTTTTTTGGGGATAAGGCTGGCGCAAGCCCGCTTTGGTGCATGCAGCCTGTGTTTGATGAAGGCTTCCTTTCTGAATAGCTCCCTGGGCATCTTTTGGTGCAAGGTGCCACTTGTGTCATTCATATTTTAATGCAGGCACCTTGCATCGTTCTAGGGACTTTGTGAATCGGGCCCCATGGCTCCAGTTCCACAAGGAAGTGATCATCATCCTATGACAAGTAAAGAACTTAAAAAAAGGTGATATACTGTACAGCTAAACTATGTGCTTACAGGGAATGAGAAAATACTGAGAATACTAGGTACGGTCCCAAAACTTATTGAGACCTGGGACACTGTTAGAATTAATGACATGCTTATTTCAAGCTGAGCTAGGGCTTGATAAGGTACAAGAAAACATTGTTAGTGTTCAGTGACAATGATGACACAGATTCACCAATTTATGTCATAGTTTCTAATATGTTTTTTGCCTAACAAAAATGTTTCAAGATAAGGAGATGAACACAATTAGAAACAGAAATCGACTCACCAGTAACCTGGAGGTCATTAGACAAAATGATATTCAATTCTGTGAAAATCAGATTACATATTGAGCAGCACATTTTACAATATACTCTTGCTTGCCTTAAGTAGAATAGACTCCCATAGTTCAAATAGAAGTGAAGGTAATGAAACCCCAGTACTTTCTATTTTTGGTCTGAGCAAATTAATGAAAATGAACACACTTTAAAGTCTACCATATATTTTTTTAATGTCTGAAATAATGAAGGTCATATTGGACTATGATGGGGTGTTGAGGAAAAAACAGACGAGATACACTGTCAGGTGATGGACAGATGGGCTAATATTTGAAAGATCAACTGAAAGTGCAGAATATACTTAGAAACATGTCTAAAACAGACCACCTAGGAACCTTATTCACTGACTTAAATAACCTAGCAGAATTAGCCGGAAGCAACAAAACTAAAGAATGGTTATACAATACCCAAATCGAATAAAATATAGGAGAGGAACAAGGAACTGAACTGGCAAATTTGTAAGCCAGTTTTATCTTATGGAACATACCGGGCCTTACTGGAGAAATTACAAATCAGCATTGGTGTACCTTTGTTAAAAAAACAGTTATTTGTCTGCAGGAAACATGAACCCAATAAACAGCAATGTTTGTAAAGCCATTTTTTTGCCAGCAATTAAAATAAAGAATTATGGAAGACATAAGAGGTCTAGTGACTTTTGCGAAAATTAGGCCAGAAATGGAGAAGATTAAAATACACAATAACTTCCAAAGAGTCTTTATTCACTGGGACAAGTTTTACATAATATTAAATATACATATCCCACCTAAAGGCTCTTTACAATACAGTGATCAAATATGGACTACTGTATTATTAGTCAAGAATTAGAAGGTGCCTTGTTAAGATTTCCTTCAGCTGTTATTCTGTTGGCAGGGGACTTTTACACAAGAGTTAATGATTTTGATAATATAGTATACTGTATAAGGATTCACGTAATGTTCCACCCAGAAATTCCTTAGATAAAGTGTGTAATGTAAATAGGAAATAGTTGTCAGAAGTGGTGACAGACAAGTCCTTACTTGTGTTGAATGGTAGACTAAGAGGTGATGAACATGGCAATGCAACATATTTTTGGACTAACGGACAATCACAGAGTTTTTGATAACCAGTCCAATAAAATGCTTATGTTTTTAAAGCTCTTTAAATTGAAATGAAAGCTGAAAGTGACCATGCCCCATTATCATTAGAAACTGCAACAAATAATGAGATCATTTAACCTGCCAATCAACCTCTGCCTATACCTCATAATATATTTTTTTTTTACTTCCTTCCCAGCCAGCCCTCCTTTCTGCTGGTCCTCCCAGCCCCATCACCTCAGCTTCGTCCAGGGTTTACCTCTACCATAGTCCCCCACTGCTAATCCCCACTGCTTACCCTTGGGGGAAGGGAGTCATTTGACCCAACAGAACTGGACCCAGATTCCAGGAGAAGTCTGAGTCACTGGGTATGGAGCCTGAGGTCATCTTGCATGGCTGGGTGTTTTTCCTCTTTTCTCCCAATGGGGGACATGACATGCAATGACATCAAGGTGCACGTGAAGATGTCTGCCATGCCTCCCACAACTTCTCAACTCAGGCTGCCTCTCCTCTGGCTTTCACAAGGGGCCAGTCAAGCATCAAGCTCTTCCCCACCTTCTCCCAAGGAGAAGGACAGTGGTGCTGCAGATGCTTGATCCTCCTCCCCCTGGTTGGCCCTCCGACACCTCAGGCTTGCTTCTGAACCTGGGTCATTGGCGTTGCAAATGGTAGCACTACTGCTGTACCAGGAGGCCAGCTACCTCACAATATTAGAGGAAACCATGGATTAAGAATGGAAGGTTTTGTCTTAAACAAAATCAATAATTTAATGTACCATAATCAAACATCATGTATGTTTAATTTTATATCTCATGGTACATCACCTTACTCGAATTTAATACACACCCTGAAAAAAGGAAAGCATTCTCCAAAACCTTTGAAGGAGGAAAAAAAAAATACTTTCTGGCATAATGGCATGAGATGTATGCCATTACTATAAACTCAATGATTAGAAATTTTTGGCTGCTAGTGGCAAAAGGTACACACACATTCCAAGCATCTTTATCAGTGTACATTCTGGTGGAAACATGGATTATGCATTATATAGAGAATAAGGTATGGGTCTGGGTGTGTAATGAGAATTTACACACACCCAAGGGGTTTGATGCTACATAAACCCCGAGAGCGACTCAAAGGGTTTGTGTGGCGTCTAACCCGGTATGTAATTAGTACACACCAGATCCATACTTTATTTTATATAATTGCTGGGACATCCTTTTTCCCCACAGCAACTATATAAAATAAAAAAAGACGTTCTTATGCGACCGCAGTGGTCTGCTTGGGTCTCAGTGCGTGCTCTACGGTCTGTCAGTCACTCGCTTTGTACTTTTTTTTTATTTCAGTTTACGTGGAGCCAACATGTTGAAGGTATTTCCCTCATTTTGATTCCTTTCTGCCGGCCAGGCAACACTTACTGCAGTTAGAATAGCAGCTCACAGTGGGAAAGATGAGGCGGACAGTGGCAAGGAGGAAGACCTTCTGAGGTAGGGGTGCCTGCGCAGTGCGAGGGAAACTGGGTGTGTGTTCACCTTTATAAATGCTCCTTTATAATGGTGAATTATGCCATGGTTTTCCTATGGGAAAAAGGACATCCTGGTTATTATATAGAGAATAATACATGGGGTGGTGTGCCTTACAAGAATTTAATACACACCTGAGGTGTGTGATGCTACAGAAACACCCAGAGCAAAGCTCAAGGGGTTTATTCAAGCATCACACACCAAAGGTGTGTATTAAATTTGAGTAAGGCACACCAACCCATGTTTTATTTTATATTATTTCTGGTCATCAATTTTTTTCCTTCCCTGCAATGTTTATCATGCTGGTTCCTTGAAATTAGAACAGTCTCCCTCACTGTCCATGGCTCATATTCAGAGCCTGCAGTTTTTTTTTCAGGCAATAGATTGTTTGCCAGCATGTTTTGTAGTTGAGGCATTGGCAGCTGACTGGTGGTCTTGTAACTTCCACAAAATTGAACCGCAATGCCATTTCACCCCCGCAGAGGAACTGCTTCTGGGTTAGTGGGATTACAAAGGACATTTTCCAGTATCAAGGATGATCACACAGCATGTTTTGCTTGAAAGTGAGTTTACTTCTTTAAATTCTGGGCAAAAACCCTTACTGCATCTTTTTTTTTCTAAGAACAGAAACTGAGAGTCCCATGTTCTACTTTAACATTTATGGTCAGGGTTGAAGTAGGCAACCTGGCTTACATTGCTTAATAATCAACAACATATTGTACCCAAAGAATGCCTTCAAAAAAATCCTTTGGCTTTGTCTAGAGAAATAGTCACCTTGGTTAAAAGCTCTTCTTGAGTATCTCTCTTGTATCAACTCCTACAACCTATGGAATGACTTCTTAATAAATATAGATATCACACCATCATATAGAAATGTAATCAAAACAAAACTGTTCAGTGAAGCACAGAAAAGGGATGTAGGTGAACAGATTGTTGAGGGTCCCTTTGTGATTCAGCTCAAATAAATTTCTCACTCACTAGAAGACTACCTTCTCTGTTTACAACCTGAACAAAGGAGAATAATCATGTGAGCAAAATTTGAATGACTTCCTTCCGGGTATCTTGAATATAGAAACAAAGGGATTCTGAGCTGTTCCCAAAGGAGTCTGTAATGTCCATGTAACAAATAATTTGAGGAAACAATTGTCCTTGTTACTACACAATGTACAGTTTATAAAGAATACAGAAAGAGAAGCAGTGGCTGTACTTTGACAATTTATTCAGATAATCTTCATGATGTCTTTGTTCATCTTGTTACATCCTGTGTCAGTAACTGATGCTAAGGCAATAGCAGGATCCTTCTCTGCAGGGATCAAAAAAAGGAAGAAAACGGTGGGTAATTGTGGACGTTACAAAGCAGGACACATAGAGAAATCCACTAAAAATGTAGCATTATTTTAAGATGAGTTGGATGAAATATTCAAGTGGTAATTTCAAAATAGAATGAAATTTGAGTTTTACATGTGAGTAGTAATGCTGTCTGGGCATAGAAACCCTAAAGCTGATTATAGACTAGGAGGATCCATTCTAAAAGTCTTGGACTATGGACGGGACTTGGGCATCTCTGTTACTTATACCTTGAAACATAATAAGCAGTGCAATGATGCAGTCTCTAGGTGTAATAGACTTTTGGAGTGCATTTAAAAAAATCACTCATAGAGACCAAGAGGTGGTACTGCCAATATATAGAATGATGGTGAAACCCCACTTGGAGTATTGTGGTCAGTTCTGGACTCCACAAAATGCGAGGGACATAAAAAAGTAGAAAGGGTACAGAGAAGTACAACAAAGAGGATGAATGGTATGGAAGGTTTGTCATATGAGGACAGGTTAAGCCGTTTATGATTGTATCCATTAGAGATGAGGAGACTAAGAGGTGATCAGCATGCTGTGTATAAATCAATGACAAAGGTGGATATAAGGAACTGTCTACATCTGGAACTCAGAAAGTTCAGTAGGGATACTAGGGGTCAAGAATTACAACTTAACTGGAAACACTAAAAGACTGTTAAAAGGGAACATTGGTTTACACAGAGGGTGGCACATTCTTGGAACGGGCCACCAGAATCAGCAGTGATGAGTGAAAACTTAAACATTAGTAAATCTGGATTGGATAAATACCTAAATGAGGGAGGATTTTATGGTTATCACTATTGAAAGGATAGATGGGCATATGCCCCCTCCTGTCTGTAAATCCTATGTTCCTATATAAATGTGGTGTGCTGTTCTTTTTAGAATAATGTGATTGTAATGACTGGTATATTTTTATATATTATTGTCAAACAATAAACTTTATACTACTAATATCTAAAAAAGAAATGGCACAATTTTGTGAAGCTCAACCTTTACCCTACACATTTCAGGATGCTATTAATCAACAATTGACAACATTGGAACGGGAGGGCATAACTTACTCAGTAGCTTAAAACAAATGGGCAGCACCAATTGTGTGTATGCCTAAAATAAATGGAAGGTTCAAGATCTGGGAGGATTACACAGTCGCAATAAACCTTTGGCTGGGTGAAGACCTCTACACTACTCCATGTAGATTTGGTATGGTCTGTGGTAATAGTGTAGGTAGGGAGAAACGGGCAGACTGGATGGGCTAAGCGTTCCTTATCTGCCATCAAATTCTATGTTTCTATCTGATGCTTGGCAGAGTATTTGGGTCAGACTTCCTAGCAGTGCTACTGATGCAATTGTTCTGCCCCTTCCCTTCTGAGTGCATGCCTGCTCACTTAATTCATGAAGAGCTTTCAGAAGGAGTCGGCATGCTATCGGTGGTAGGGCAACGAAGCTGGCCAGGTTCTATTTTACTGGCACCAGTGAAATCAAGGATTGGGTTCAGGAAGGGAACCCCACTTAACAGAAAGAGTTTGGTGACCTGGGGGTTGGGTTATGGGGGGAGGTTTTTTTTTTTCAAAGACAGCCAGCACCTGGCATAGTGCAAGTAACTGGAAAAAGTCTGTAAGTAATGGGGGAGGGTAGAGAGGCAAGAATGAACTGGGTTGGGTGTGGTGAAGGGGCTTTCTTGGTGGCCTTTTAAGGCTGCTACACCCCTATATCAAGGAGCGAAACTGCCTTCAGCTGAAGTATGAGAGTCAAGCTGAATTCAATGGGTCTGACTCAAAACAGAACTGAATTTACCACAGGCTTAATTCTTTCACCCTTACTAATAGAACAGAAATGTTGTTTTTAAAACATAATTTTGTGTTCAAAGCAAACATAGTGTTGATGAATGGTACTGAAGATAAATTGTAGTACACGGGCCCAATTCCAAGACGTATGAGGCAACTCACCGGCGCTTGCAAGTTGTGACATATGTCGCTATGCCCGGACCCTGTGCCCAGATTGCAGAACAGGTAGGGTCCCTGGCAACTACATCCTGTGACTTGCGGCACCTCCAGTTTTGTGCCACAGGAAGGGTGCACCTACACAGGGTGCCACAAACTGCATTACCACCCTCTGACAGGGCGCAGGTCCTGCATGGCACCCCCCATGCCCCCCCCTGACTCCATGCTAATGCCTTGCAGGGCTGGATGGAGGGTGGGGGGGCCACAGGACTACCATGGAGTAGTTGGCATGCATGCCAATAGCGGCATGTCAGGGCACCAGGGACGTGAGCTGTCTTGCGGGGCAATACCTGGGGATGGGGGTGTGGGGGTGCCATCAGCCCTCAGAGGGCTACCCTGCCACAGGGGGGTGGGTGGTGGCCTATGTGGGACCATGGGGGGGTGGCTGTTGGGGCACCAGGCACAGAGGTGCACCCCTGGTGGACATAGGGTACAATTAGACCAGCTAATATCGACGTGTGCTACATAGAAACATTGAATTTGATGGCAGATAAGGACCGCAAGGTCCATACAGTCTGCCCATTTTTTCTACCTTATGAATGTGCCATGGGCCTGTACTCTGACAATGGCTTATCTATTCACATTCATCTTTATTGCTCCCTTATGCCTGTCCCATGCTTGTCTGAAGCCCTGCACTGTATTCATATCCATCACTTTCTGAGGTAGGCTGTTCCATGCATCAACCACTCTTTCTGTGAAAAAGAATTTCCTCACATTCCCCCTTAATTGGCCTCCCTCTAATCTCATGCTGCGTCCTCTTGTCCTGCTATTTTTCATATATCGAAACACGTTAGACTCTTTCACCTTGTTAATATCCTTAAGATGTTTGAATGTTTCGGTCATATCACCTCTCTCCCTCCTTTGCTCTAGGGTATACATATTGAGCTCCATTAATCTGTCCTCATATGTTTTCTGATGCAGTCCCTGCACCATTTTGGTTGCCCCTCTCTGGACTGCCTCCATTTTATTAATGTCTTCGTGCAGGTGCGGCCTCCAGTACTGCACGCAGTACTCTAGATGGGGCCTAACCAGTGTCTTGTAAAGAGGGATTATTACCTCCCCGTTATGACTTGTACTAATACACCCCAACATCCCTTTAGCCTTACCTACTTCTTTAATGGTCCGCTGAAGTATTTTGAAATTGTTTGAACAATCAACAGCCTCATCATCTATTTTACCTGGACTCTATAAAATTTGTTTGCAGTTTCAATGTGGTCTTCCTTTTACACATTTTTACAATGTGTTTTCCTAGAATTTATCTGCTGATTGCTATATATTAAGCCTGGATAGTTCACAAAAAACATGGCATCTTATTTTCAGTGGGGCTGTACATCTACACAATATTATGCTGCATTGCGTAAAATCAAAACACACTGAAAACAATATTTTACATCTGGACTGGGCTACCCTGAATAAATACATTATAAAAATGGTAAAATCATGACCCCACTGAAAACAAGATATTGCATCAAATCTGGGACATCCTGAGTAAATACAGTGCAAAACTGTGCAAATGAAGTTCCCTATGACAATGAGATGTAGCATCTCCCCTGTGCTATCCAGGATACAAAATAGAAGATAAGAAATATTTAAAGGAAATCTACTGTAAACTGAACTTCACTGTGTTCACCGACATAAACAGTTTCTTTATTGTTTTATAACATATTAGATTGCAGTATTTATTTTGAATGTTGTGGCCATGAGGATGGTGTGTACAGTGTGTGTGTGTGTGTGTGTGTGTGTTTGCTGTAGCTCAATATGTTTTTTCCCCATACCACATAGTAAAAATTACCTACTGATTGCTATATATTTAGCCTGGAATGGATAGTTCACAGAAGACCTGGCATATGTCTGAGCCAGTGCATATCGCAATAGTGTCTTAAGAGGTTAGAAAAACAGTGCAAATCTTTTTTGGAGATTCCTTGCTGAAAAAGGATGACATTTATGAGGTATGAATCTTTCCTGAAAGCCCAACTGAAGCTAGTAGCAAGAATATGTTCAAATGCTAAGTATTTAAATGTGCAGGTTGTTGCATTTCGAAGGGGGTAAACAAATCTCCAGTCTAATAGTTTTAACTATGTCATTAATGGTAATATACTGAATGAAGTAAGTTCAGAAAGGGATTTAGGTATTTTTATCACTAATGATCTAAAATTCTCAGAACACACTAATCGCACAGTAAAAAAATGTAATCATCTGATTAATTGAAATTTGAAAAATATAAAAAGTAGAGAGTCAGAGGTATTAATTCCCTTGTATCGCAGCATAGTGAGATCAAAATTTTACTATTGTTCATCCTTTTGTTCTCCAACATTGATGCAAGATAAACAATCTAGAGAAAAGCTACAAAGAAAATTTACTAAACATATTACCATATGAACTCTCTTCCGTATAAAGATAGATTAAAAAAACTAAATCTCTACTCACTTAAGCATCGTTCTTTCAGAGGAGACCTATGTTTAGTACACAATGCTACTCAATATATTATGCTATTTGAGTCACTGTATTTAGATTGGCACCATTCTGTGTGTAAAACCAGATCTCATGACCTGAAATTAAAGGTTATTATAAAAAAGACCACGAAAAGAAATAACATTTTTACTCAGAGAACAATCTGTACCTGGAATTCCCTTCCTTTTGAGGTTATCCATAGTATCAATTTAACTCAGTTTAACCAGAATCTTGACTTTTATATTGATGAATCAAAATATGATTACCAACTATGGTAGGTGGCGAGATTATAATGGGCTAGTCCCTCGATCTCGTAACTCTCCTATGAACCTGTGAACCTATAGGCAACCGATATTTAACAAGCTGTTTCAGTTTCCTAACGTCCATCTCATAAGCAGCTTGGAGTTATGTCTCCAACATTCTAAACAGAAAGAAGGGAATATTTTATTTCAATTGGCATAGTGATTTGTAGATGTGAAAGGATATATTGAAAACTCCAAAAATGTGTTCCATGATACTCCATTTGTCCAGCTACAGACAGTCAGATGGCTGTAGGCTCTGCCCACAGCCATACAAAGTGAAAAAGTACCTTGTATCAGACCTGGGATTGACTCTGTTTTTTTATACTTAAGCACATATAACTTCAGGTCATTGGCAGGCGTGATTTAGACATGCCTGTCTTCAACATTGTTTTCTTTTTGTGATACATTTTATTGAACTAGTATTTTAATAATCTTAAAAATCAAATATCCCAGGCTTGCACAAGTGCATAAACCATGTGACCCTGTAGATCCAATAAAAACCCACATTAACAATGCCTTAGCCATGCCTCAAGGAAATCATCCAAGGGAGCAAATGGGGTGCTCATCAGTGGTAACACATTATACTTTAAGCTCGTAAGTTATATATTCTGAAACTGTGAACATCTGTAGCTAACTCTTGTTACTAACTTAATCCAAGAGTTGCTCAAGTTAAGTTACTTAGTGAAGCTAGTAAAAGCCTGAATTTCATTCACCTTGTTCCTCACTGGCAGTGACAGCAGTTTTCTTTAGGAAGATGCTACTCAAAAGCAAAAGGCATTTGTCACCAGAGTACCAGTATCTCTTTATGGACAGAGAAATCTTTTTCTCTGTCCTGAAATGCTAAAGTAAGTCATTTAAATTAATAACACATCCTCATTCCAAACCTATATGGTCTTGTTATTTAGAGACACAGATCTGGGACTATCATAACATACTTCAGAGTATGGTGTAAAAAGGTAACTTTTGATTCCTAGTCTATACTTGATTTAATAGTTGGTTTAATACTTGGTAATAAGACAGGGGAAGGCAGGTGCCTATCGAGCCTGCCTCTCACAAAGTGAGGCACATTCCTCATTTTTGTTAAAAGATGATCATCTGATTTGTTCTTAAAACAGGCAAATCTGCTCTGGCCTACCACTTCCTTTGGTAAGTTGTTCCATATTGCAGCTGCTCTGTATGTGAAATACCCTCTTCTACTGTTCTTCTTAGATGTTTCTAAGAGGAGTTGTCTATCGTGACTCCTTAGTTCAAGGTCTCTGTTGTTGAATTTCAATTCTAGTCCATCCATTAAATTCTTATTCTTAATTATTTTAAACATCATAAGCATGTCTCCTCTTTCTCTCCTGGTTTCCAGAGTATAAAGCTCCAATTCCTTAATTCTTTGTTCATATGGCAGATTCTTTATAGAATCCATCAGTTTAGTTGCTCTGAGTTGGACTTGTTCAATTTTCTGTATATCTTTCCTAAGGTAAGGGCTCCAGACAGGGGAACAGTAGTCCAGGTGAGAAAGCAAGGCCCATCCAGTCTGCCCATTTCTTTTTCTGCCTTATGAATGTGCCTTTGGCCTTTGTTCTGTCAATGTCCTATCTATTCATACTCATCTGTATTGTTCTCTTATGCCTATCCCATGCCTGTTTGAAGCCCTGCACCGTATTCATATCCACCACTTCCTCAGGTAGGCTGTTCCATGCATCCACCACCCTTTCTGTGAAGAAGAACTTCCTCACATTACCCCTTAATCAGCCTCCCTCTAATCTCATGCTGTGTCCTCTTGTCCTGCTATTTTTCTTATATTGAAACATGTTAGACTCTTTTACCTTGTTAATGCCCTTAAAGTGTTTGAATGTTTCGATCATATCACCTCTCTCCCTCCTTTGCTCTAGGGTATATATATTGAGCTCCATTAATCTGTCCTTATATGCTTTCTGATTCAGTCCCTGCACCATTTTGGTTGCCCTTTTCTGGACTGCCTCAATTTGGTTAATGTCCTTGTGAAGGTGTGGCCTCCAGTACTGCATGAAGAACTCCAGATGGGGCCTAACCAGTATCTTGTAAAGAGGGATTATTACCTCCCTCTTCCAACTTGTGATACCCCTACTAATACACCCCAACATCCCCCTAGCCTTACCTACTACTTTAGTGGTCTGCTTGGATGATTTCAGGTCATCGGTGATGATGATGCCCAAGTCCCTTTCTTCCCTTGAGACTGCCAGCAACTCCCCTCCCAGCCTATAGGTGGCTTCCGGGTTTCTCTTCCCCATGTGCATGATCTTGCACTTCTTTGCATTAAACTCCAGTTGCCACCCTTCTGACCATTTTTCTAGTTTATCCAGATCTTGTCTCATTCTGCCCACCCCATCTGGATCATCTACTCTGTTGCAGATATTGGTGTCATCTGCAAACAGACAAACCTTGCCCTCCAGTCCTTCTGCAATGTCACTGATGAAGATATTGAAGAGGAGTGGCTCCAGGACTGATCCCCGAGGTACCCACTTGAGACTTGCATCTCTTCTGACTGTATACCGCTGACCACCACTCTCTTTTTTTCTGCCTGTCAACCAGTTTGCCACCCAGTTGACTAACTTCTGACCCACCCTGAGCCTACTCAGCTTGTTAATCAATCTTCTATGTGGAACAGTATCAAAAGCTTTGCCGAAGTCAAGGTAGGCGAAAACAACTGCTCCCTCTTGGTCCACCACTCTGGTTACCCAGTCAAAGACATCTATGAGATTAGTTTGACTGGACCTTCATTTTATAAACCCATGCTGTCTTGGGTCCTGTGCTCCTATGGATTCAAGGAGTTGCACTATCCTTTCCTTAAGGAGTGCCTCCATAATCTTTCCCACTACTGAGGTAAGACTGACTGGTCTGTAGTTCCCTGCCTCCTCCCTGCTACCAATCTTGTGAAGCGGGATCACATGAGCTCTTCTCCAGTCTTCTGGGGCCTCTCCTGTGCTCAGAGACTCACTAAACAGTTCTGATAATGGCTCTGCTAGTTCCACCCTTAGCTCCTTTAGTACCCTGGGATGTATGCCATCAGGTCCCATTGCCTTGTCCACTCTGAGTTCATCAAGCTCTTGTAGGACCCTTTCTTTTGTGAAGGGACTAGTGCACACCTCCCTCCCACCTGTCTCCATGGTGCAGAGCTGTGGGCCCTGCCCTGCCTTCTCTTCCGTAAACACTGAGCAGAAGTATCTATTTAGGGTAGATGCTTTTACAAGGTCCTCCTCCTCACATGCCCCCTTATCCCCTTTGATCTTAGCAATACGCCCTCTGGACTTTCTCCTTTCACTAATGTATCTATAGAAAGTCTTGTCACCTTCTTTTACTGTTTGTGCTAGTGTTTTCTTGGTTTGGGCCTTTGCCTGCCTTACTGCCTTCCCTGCTTCCATTAGGTATGTCTCCCTATCTTCATCCTGCTGCATTCCCTTATATTTCCTGAAGGCCAGCCTTTTGGCTCTGACCTTTTCTGCTACTGTTTTTGAGAACCAAAGTGGTTTCTTTCTTCTTTTGCACTTCCTTTTCTCTCTAACACAATGGGATGTTGCTTCAAGTATTCCATCTTTAATGCTTGCCCACTTTGCCTGTAACCCCTTCACCTGTATTTCTTTTTGCCAGGGCTAGTTTCTTTCTGCCAGGGCTAGTGAGGGCAAACATAAGTCTTGTACAAGGCAAAATGCAGGTTCTATACCTGGAAACAAAGGCCTTTCTAATACATTCCACTATCCTATTTGCCGTTCCAGCAATTCTGTTACAATGTTCACTACATTTTAAATCTTTGTCAATATACTGTATAGTCCAAAATCTTTTTCCCTTTCCACTTTACCTAATTTATGCCCATTCAGAAAGTAGCCATTGCACAATATTTTTGCTCCCAAGGTGTAAGACCACACATTTTTCTTGATTGAAGAGCATTTTTTTTCCTTTGCCCATTCTTCTATCATACCCAAATCCTACTAAAGTACTTCTATTTGCTCCTCAGTATCAATGACTTCCCCCAACATAGAGTCATCAGCAAATTTAATACTCCAAGTCTTAACCTTGGTATTCATATCTGATATAAAAAAGTTTAACAGCACCGGGCCCCAAAGTGAGCCCTGAGGCACCTCGCTAGTCACTCTGCCAGTTTTTGAGAGGAACCCTCTAGTCTGTACCTTCTACGATCTATCTGTCAACCAGGCTGCAATCCATTTTATTAACCTGCCATCTATTCCATTTTATTATCTTATCCAGTAGGACAGGATGGGGTACTTTATCAACTGCCTTCTGCAGATCTAAAAAAAATCACATTGACTGGCAGGTTTTTACTTAAGGCTTGACTAACCTTTTCATAAAAAATCAACATGTTAGTGGCACATGATCTTTTTGATTTAAAACCGTGATGAGTGTGATCTGATAAGTTCTTCCTATGTATATCCTCCTCAAATCTTTTCTTTACCATGGTTTCTATTATCTTGTCCAGTGTTGATGTAAGATAACAGGTTGGTAGTGACTCAGTTCCTGTCTGTTGCCCTTTTTATGAACAGGCACCACTATGATTCCTAGTCTACTTTAATATTTTGTACATATTAAGATTGTACCCATAGACGGGTCCTTGCACTACTCTAACACCTTTTTCAATTTACATCTGAAAAAAAATTACTGTGTGGATTTTTAATTTTTGTCCTTGCACCTGCCATATCACGTAGAATAATATTTAAATTATTTAAAACTCATTTAAAGATTGATACTAGAGAGAGATTGCTGAACATGTATCATTCAAGATGGAGGATAATAGTTTATATTCTATATAAAGTAGTATTTATGTGGTACAGCTTTTATTAAACAGGCCAACTATTGTTACACTTGAGACCGATTTTCACACTTAGCTGTATTCATCTCGTACTTGTACTTGTATTGCACTGTTATTGCTACATATTTGCCTGTTCTCCCAATTATTGTGCCCCCCAACCCAGGATGCATCTGTTTACAGCTCACGTTGTCTTTTGTGATGTAACATTTTCCAAATAAATAAATAACTCAGCTTGTAGACACACATGGACTCCTAAAAAGAGAAAGTGGGACCAAAGAACTGCATACAAAACAAAACAGACAGGTGTCACATCGACTGATAAAGCTCACTTCACATCGGTGTATAAAGACTGGAAACATTTTCTAACTGCTTGAAAGGGGAGCAGGGTGGTGGGAGACTGCCTGTGGGGGGGGCACCAGATAACCAGGGCTGTTTATTTCTATAGAATGGAGGATCAGGGGTGGGGGGGTTGCTAGACCACCAGTTTTTTTTCTATAAATATCACGGATCGGGGATGATTGGGAGACTGCTAAACTACCAGGGTTATATTTTTCTACTTATCACAGGGACTGGGGATGACCAGGGGACTGCTAGACCACTAAGGATGTTTGTCTATTTTTTACAGAGATTGGGGCTGGTGGGGGCCATGGCACATTGCTACAACTGTCAAAACCCTCCCAGAGGCAATTCTAAGTACACTTAGACCAACCCTGGCTGGTCTAAGGATACTTAGAATGTAACCTTCTGAGAGGGTTTTGTGAATACCGAAATGGGGAATATGGCAGCTTGCAGCACCATAGCATAGTTCTTTTTTGGGGATAAGGCTGGCGCAAGCCCGCTTTGGTGCATGCAGCCTGTGTTTGATGAAGGCTTCCTTTCTGAATAGCTCCTGGGGCATCGTTTGGTACAAGGTGCCACTTGTGTCTTTCATGTTTGATGCAGGCACCTTACGTCATTCTAGGAACTTTGCGAATCGGGCCCCATGACTCCAGTTCCACAAGGAAGTGATCATCATCCTACGACAAGTAAAGAACTAAAAAAAAAGTGATATACTGTACAGCTAAACTATGTGCTTACAGGGAATGAGAAAATACTGAGAATACTAGGTACAGTCCCAAAACATAATGAGACCTGGGACACTGTTAGAATTAATGACATGCTTATTTCAAGCTGAGCTAGGGCTTGATAAGGTACAAGAAAACATTGTTAGTGTTCAGAGACAATGATGACACAGATTCACCAACTTATGTCATAGTTTCTAATATGTTTTTTGCCTAACAAAAATGTTTCAAGATAAAGAGATGAACACAATTAGGAACAGAAATCGACTCACCAGTAACCTGGAGGTCATTAGACAAAATGATATTCAATTCTGTGAAAATCAGATTACATATTGAGCAGCACATTTTACAGTATGCTCTTGCTTGCCTTAAATAGAATAGAATCCCATAGTTCAAATAGAAGTGAAGGTAATGA
This sequence comes from Neoceratodus forsteri, assembly GCA_016271365.2. NCBI lineage: Eukaryota > Metazoa > Chordata > Ceratodontiformes > Ceratodontidae > Neoceratodus > Neoceratodus forsteri. Next base: position 464,955,711 of record CM057452.1, read on the forward strand.
AACCTCAGTATTTTCCATTTTTGGTCTGAGCAAATTAATGAAAATGAACACGCTTTAAAGTCTACCATATATTTTTTTAATGTCTGAAATAATGAAGGTCATATTGGACTATGATGGGGTGTTGAGGAAAAAAACAGGCGAGATACACAGTCAGGTAATGGATAGATGGGCTAATATTTGAAAGATCAACTGAACATGCAGAATATACTTAGAAACATGTCTAAAACAGATCACCTAGGAACCTTATTCACTGACTTAAATAACCAAGCAGAATTAGCTGGAAGCAACAAAACTAAAGAATGACTTTACAATACCCAAACCGAATAAAATATAGGAGAGGAACAAGGAACTGAACTGGCAAATTTGTGAGACAGTTTTATCATATGAAACATACCGGGCTTTACTGGAGAAATTACAGATCAGCATTGGTGTACCTTTGTTAAAAAACATAGTTATTTGTCTGCAGGAAACATGAACCCAATAAACAGCAATGTTTGTAAAGCCATATTTTTTGCCAGCAATTAAAATAAAGAAATATGGGAGACATAAGAGGTCGAATGACTTTTGCAAAAATTAGGCCAGAAATGGAGAAGATTAAAATACACTATAACTTCCAAAGAGTCTTTATTCATTGGGACAAGTTTTACATAATATTAAATATACATATCCCATCTAAAGGCTCTTTACTATACAGTGATCAAATATGGACTACTGTATTATTAGTCAAGAATTAGAAGGTGCCTTGTTAAGATTTTCTTCAGCTCTTATTCTGTTGGCAGGGGACTTTTACACAAGAGTTAATGATTTTGATAATATAGTATACTGTATATGGATTCACTTAATGTTCCACCCAGAAATACGTTAGATAAAGTGTGTAACGTAAATAGGAAATAGTTGTCGGAACTAGTGATAAACAATTCCTTACTTATGTTGAATGGTAGACTAAGAGGTGATGAACATGGCAATGCAACATATTTTTGGGCTAACGGACAATCATAGAGTTTTTGATAACCAGTCCAATAAAATGCCTATGTTTTTAAAGCTCTTTAAATTGAAATGAAAGCTGAACGTGACCATGCCCCATTATCATTAGAAACTGCAACAAATAATGAGATCATTTAACCTGCCAATCAACCTATACCTATACCTCATAATATTTTTTTTTTTACTCCCTTCCCAGCCAGCCCTCCTTTCTGCTGGTCCTCCCAGTCCCATCACCTCAGCTTCCTCCAGGGTTTACCTCTACCATAGTCCCCCACTGCTAGTCCCCACTGCTTACCCTTGGGGGTGGGGAGTCATTTGACCCACCAGAATTGGACCCAAATTCCAGGAGAAGTCTGAGTTACTGGGTGTGGAGCCTGCGGCCATCTTGCATGGCTGGGTGTTTTTTCTCTTTTCTCCCAATGGGGGACATGGCATGCAATGACATCAAGGTGCATGCGAAGATGTCTGCCATGCCTCCCACAACTTTTCAACTCAGGCTGCATCTCCTCTGGCTTCCACAAAGGGCCAGTCAAGCATCAAGCTCTTCCCCACCTTCTCCCAAGGAGGAGGACAGTGGTCCTGCAGATGCTTGATCTTCCTCCCCCTGCTTGGCCATCCGACACCTCGGGCTTGCTTCTGAACCTGGGTCATTGGCTTTGCAAATGGTAGCACTACTGCTGCACTAGCAGGTCAGCTACCTCATAATATTAGAGGAAACCATGGATTAAGAATGGAAGGTTTTGTCTTAAACAAAATCATTAATTTAATGTACCGTAATCAAACATCATGTATGTTTAATTTTATATCCCATGGTACATCACCTTACTCGAATTTAATACACACCCTGAAAAAAGGAAAGCATTCTCCAAAACCTTTGAAGGAGGAAAAACAAAACTACTTTCTGGCATAATGGCATGAGATGTATGCTATTACTATAAACTCAATGATTAGAAATTTTTGGCTGCTAGTGGCAAAAGGTACACACACATTCCAAACATCTTTGTCAGTGTACATTCTGGTGGAAACATGGATTATGCATTATATAGAGAATAAAATATGAGTCTGGGTGTGTAATGAGAATTTACACACACCTGAGGGGTTTATGCATAGCATCTAACCCCGAGGGTGTGTGTAAATTCGAGTTTACACACACCCAGACCCATACTTTATTTTATATAATTGCTGGGACATCCTTTTTCCCCACAGCAACTATATAAAATAAAAAAAGATGTTCTTATGCGACTGCAGAGGTCTGCTTGGGTCTCAGCGTGCACTCTACGGTCTGTCGGTCGCTCGCTTTTCACTTTTTTTTATTTCATTTTGTGTGGAGCAAACATGTTGAGGGTATTTCCCTCATTTTGATTCCTTTCTGCCTGCCAGGCAGCACTTACCGCAGTTAGAATAGTGGCTCACAGTTGGAAAGACGAGGCGGACAGTGGCTAGGAGGAAGACCTTCTGAGGTAGGGGCACCTGTGCAGTGCGAGGGAAACCGGGCACGTGTTCACCATTATAAACGCTCCTTTATAATGGCGAATTACTCCACAGTTTTCCTATGGGAAAAAGGACAGCACGGTTATTATATAGAGAATAATACATGGGGTGGTGTGCCTTACAAGAATTTAATAAACACCTGAGGTGTGTGATACTACAGAAACTCCCAGAGCGAAGCTCAAGGGGTTTACTCAAGTATCACACACCAAGGATGTGTATTAAATTTGAGTAAGGCACACCAACCCATGTTTTATTTTATATTATTTCTGGTTATGAATTTTTTTTCCTTCCCTGCAATGTTTATCATGCTGGTTCTTTGAAATTAGAACAGTCTCACTCACTGTCCATGGCTCATATTCAGAGCCTGCAGTGTTTTTTTCAGGAAATAGATTGTTTGCCAGCATGTTTTGCAGTTGAGGCATTGGCAGCTGACTGGTGGTCTTGTAACTTCCACAAAATTGAACCGCAGTTCCATTCCCCCGCAGAGGAGCTGCTTCTGGGTTTGTGGGATTACACAGGACATTTTCCAGTATCAAGGATGATCACACAGCATGTTTTGCTTTAAAGTGAGTTTACTTTTTTAAATTCTGGGCAAAAGCCGTTACTGCATCTTTTTTTTCTAAGAACAGAAACTGAGAGTCCCATGTTCTACTTTAACAGTTATGGTCAGGGTTGAAGTAGGCAACCTGGCTTACATTGCTTAATAATCAATAAAATATTGTACCCAAAGAATGCCTTCAAAAAAAATCCTTTGGCTTTGTCTAGAGAAATAATCACCTTGGTTAAAAGCTCTTCTTGAGTATCTCTCTTGTATCAACTCCTACCACCTATAGAAACATTGAAACATAGAATTTGACGGCAGATAAGGACCGCTTGGCCCACCCAGTCTGCCCATTTCCCTACCTGATGGATAAGCTGCAGATCCTAGTTAACCAGCAGCCTACTTCTTCCTACCCCCACCCCCTAGAATTGCCTTATGACTGTCCCATGCATGCTTGAATTACACCACTGTTTGTGACTCCACAACCTCCTCTGGAAGGCCGTTCCATACATCCACCACCCTCTCTGTGAAAAAATACTTCCTTAAATTACCTCTGAGCCCCCCCTCTATCTTCAAATTGTGCCCCCTTGTTCTTGCACACCTCTTTTTTTGAAAGATGCTACCCTCTTGGACTTTGTTGATTCCCTTGAGGTACTTGAAAGTTTCTATCATCTCCCTCTTTTCCTCGAGGCTATCATATTAAGCTCCGTAAGTCTCTCTTCATATGTCTTCCCGTGCAGACCCTGCACCATTTTAGTTGCCCTCCTCTGGACAGCTTCCATCCTGTCTATGTCTTTGCGGAGATTGTCTCCAGAACTGCACGTAGTACTTCAGATGGGGTCTCACTAGCTGTCTGTACAGAGGGATAATAACTTCCTGTTTTCTACTGGTGATGCCTCTCCTATGCATTCCAGTATCCCCCAGCCCTCCTTGCTGCCCTCTCACATTGCTTGCCTACCTTTAGGTCATCTGATATGACTACCCCCAGGTCCCTTTCCATTTTGTTGTTGTTAGTATCTCACCCCCCATTGTGTACTCTTCCCCTGGGTTTTTGTTTCCCAGGTGCATTACCTTGCACTTCTTAGCATTGAATCTAAGCTGCCATACATTTGACCATTCCTCTAATCTTGCCAAGTCCCTTCTCATCCTTTCCACCCCACCCTGTGCATCAACTCTGTTGCAGATCTTTGTGTCATCTGCAAAGAGACATACTTTTTCTTCCAGTCCCTCTGCAATGTCACTTATAAAGACATTGAAGAGGACTGTCCCACACTGAACCTCCGCGGTACCCCACTACTAACCCCCTTTTTCAGAGTGGACTCCATTTACTATTACTCTCTGTGTCCTATTCTCCAGCCAATTCTTTACCCAGGCTGTCATCTTGGGACCCACTCCCAGGCTGGATAACTTGTATATTAATTAATCTTTTGTGTGGGACTGTGTCAAATGCCTTGCTAAAGTCTAGGTAGGCCATGTCCACAGCCCCTCCCTGATCAACTACTTTGGTCACCCAATCAAAGAAATCTATCAGATTTGTCTGGCATGACCTTCCCGCTGTGAATTCATGCTGCCTTGGGTCCTGTGCCCCTCTCGCCTCTAGATATTTAACAATTCTTTCCTTCAGAAGTGATTCCATCATTTTTCCTACCACTGAGGTTAAACTAACAGGTCTGTAGTTTCCTGCTTCTGCCTTGCTCCCACTTTTGTGAAGGGGAATCACATCTGCCCTCCTCCAGTCCTCGGGTACCACCCCATCCTCCCATGATTTGTTAAAGAGGGTAGTCAGTGGTGTCACTAGTTCTACCCTTAGTTCTTTTAGAATTCTGGGATGAATCCCATCAGGCTCCATTGCTTTGTCCACCTTCAGTTTTAAGAGTTCTTTCAGAACCCTTTCTTCTGTAAATGGGCTGGTATCAACTTCTGTATCCAGAGTGTTTCTACTTTTGTTTTAGGTATCTCCCCCTCTTCCTTTGTAAATACTGAGCAAAAATATTTGTTTAGTATCTCTGCCTTTCACAGTCACCCTCTGCCCACCCTCCCATCCCTTTATTAAGCCTCACTATCCCTCCCTTGGTCTTCCTTCGCCCTGATGTACCTATAAAGGTTGTATCCCCCTTCTTAACTGAGTTGGCTATCTTTTCCTCAGTTTGGGCCTTTGCTGATCTGACTGCCTTCCCAGCTTCCTTTTGCTTTAACTGATATAGTTCTCTGTCCTGTTCCTTCTGTGATTCCTTGTACTTCCTGAACGCTTTCTTTTTCTCTTGAACCTTCACTGCCACTTCCTTTGAGAACCATAGTGGTTTCTTACCTCGTTTCGTTTTGTTTATTTGCTTTACACAAAGGCTTGATACCTCTATGATGGCAGTTTTTATTATTCCCCATTGTTCTTCCACCCCTCCTTCCTGCCCATTTGCTAGTGCATTCCTTAGGCACTCACCCATTTTGACAAAGTCAGCCCTCCTAAAATCCAGTACCTTTTTCTTTGTATGGCTTGACTCTATTGCTGTGTTTATTGTGAACCATACTGTTCGATGGTCGCTAGTTCCCAGATGGCTACTCACTTCTACATCTGTGATCCTCTCTTCATCTCCATTTGAGAGAACCAGGTCTAAGATTGCTCCCTCTCGAGTGGGCTTCAATACTAGTTGTCTAAGGCATGCCCCCTGTAGGGCATCTAGAATAACCCCACTCTTAGAAGTGGCTGCTGCAACTGCACTCCAGTTAACATCTGGCATATTCAGATCACCCATCAGCAATATCTCCCCTTTTTCTGCCATTCTAAGTATACTTTCTATCATTTCCTTGTCCATTTCCTCCCCCTGAGAAGGGGGTCTGTATACAACCCCTGTGCGTATTGTGGTGCCATTGCCGGTCTCCAAATTTACCCTTAGTGCTTCTTCTCCTCCCTGTTTACCCTTTTGTTCTGTTGCTTTGATTCCTTCCCTTATGTAAAGAGCTACTCTTCCTCCTCTTTTACCCTCCCTGTCCCTCCTGTAGATAGTGTATCCTGGTATGTTTACATCCCAGTCATGGTTTTGTGTGTACCATGTTTCTGTGATTGCCACGATATCCAGATGTTCCTCCTCCATCAAGGCCACTAATTCAGGAAGCTTGTTGCTCAGACTATGGGCATTGGTACTCATTGCTCTCCATTTTTTGATGGCTTTACCTTCTGTTGCAGCATCCCCCACTGACCTTTCTACCTTGGTCTTTTTCTCATTTAGTACCCTGTTTTGTAGGGGGACGCTGGGATTTTCCTGCTGTTTATGAGTGCCTCCCCCCTTGACTAGTTTAAAAGCTTGCCAATGAAGCATTTAAACCGATTGCTCAAAAGACTTGTTCCCTTCCTGGACAGATGCAGACCATCCTGCCAGTATAGGCTGGTGTCCTCCAGGTGGAACCCCAGTCCCCAATGAAGCCAAACCCCTGTGCTCCACACCATTTTTTCAACCATTCATTAAACTGCATGGTGCGAGTACCTCGCCTCACTCATGCCATTGACAGGCAGCACCTCTGAGAAGGATACTGTGTGCTACTTGTCTTAGGCCCTCCCCAATTCTACAAAGTCCTTCTGCACTGCTCTAATCTCATGATGAGCCAAGTCATTTGTCCCTAGGTGGACAATGATGTCCAACTCAGACTCCCGTGCAGCTGTTCCCGTGATCCTGAGGATGCGCTTCCTGTCCCTCCAAGCCATGGCACCAGGCAGGCACCTTACTTCAGTTTTCCCTGCTCCCCCCAGTTCTATCCCCCTAATAATTGAGTCCCCCACCAGGAGCTGCTTCCTTTCTTTGTGGTGTCCTCTGTCTCCTTCCTGTGGGCCTCCCTTGTGACAGCTGTCCTCAGCCTCCTTAGTCTCCTCTGTGGGTGCACCCATAGGGGAGCTATGCTCCCCAAGAATGGTGTATGGATTGTGGAGTGGAACAACTGACTGGGTGCGCCTCTGTTCCACCATCCTCACCCTTTCTGAGCCCACTGTGGTCCAACTGCTGTGTTTTCTTCACAACCTCTGAGGTAGTGGTGGTGGCTCTGGTGCTTCCTGGATGGGGGAGGTTCCCTTCCTACCATCCAGTGTGGCCTGGGGGAAGGTTCCCTTACTACTGTCCAGCATGGCCTGAAGATGGGCAACTTCCTCCCTCAGGGCAGAGAGTTGTCTGCAAATAGGGCAGCATCTTAGCCTCCAGAAAGACTCCCGGAAGACTGCTGCCCCACAGCCATTACATTGTACTACTCCCCACATGTTTATCTACTTTTTCTGTGTGTGTGTGTGTGTGTGTGTGTGTGTGTGTGTGTGTGTGATTGGTTTGTTATATAGAAATATATATATTATAGAATGTGTATGCTTATATTGTCAGTGCAGTGTGCTAGAGAGGATATGACAGTGATATGCACCTGCACTCTTGAGGAAATGATGTCAGAACCCCAGGTATAAAGGAACTATTTCCAGAGGTGGGTGGGGTGAGGGGGGAAGGGGTTGGGCCTAAACTGTGCCTCGAAAACAATCAGCTAAAGCTCTGACCCAGCACTGCGATGAGTGCCTTCCTGTCAGCAAGATGCCCTACACAACAATTTGACAGAGAAAATGACCTGCTAATCAAACAGAGAAAATCCAGACATCCAACTCAGACACAGGTAACCCTCCCAGCCCCAAAACAGCCTGGTGGTTTGTGCTCTGAAAGCGGTCAGCCCTAAAATAAGTCAGCTGTGCTTTACACTCTTCCTGCACTGAAAATCTTAAGTATTAAGCCAACTGATTGACTAGTGACACCTATGATGTAAGCAGGCCTTTCACTGTAGGCAGGCTGCTGTCTGATTCCAATACACAAAATCTTTCAGTGAAATCAGGGATATAAACTTAACTACTCAGCCAGCAGGACACTTTTAAAATGTTGCAAAAATATCCCTCTAAATCCTACGTCTCAACCCCAACAATCAAGCAAATTCAGTTGTATCTCACTCCCTCTGGTTATAAAATTACTGCACTTTTAATGTAATCCTGCAATTCTCTGCTTAATGCCAATAAGGAGAAAAAAAAAATGAAACTCTTTGTAGAAAGCGTAGCTCCCCTGTTTTACAATATTATGCCTTACCAAGTTTCCAGCTCCTAAATGAAGTTACAGTTTGTTCTTTGCAGTGTTGCAAGGCTCTCAGCTTCAGACAAATCAAAAGTCAGACTGACTTTGGAATGACTTCTTAATAAACATAGATATCACACCATCATATAGCAATGTAATCAAAACAAAACTGTTATCATCTTGGGACCCACTCCCAGGCTGGATAACTTGTATATTAATCTTTTGTGTGGGACTGAGTCAAATGCCTTGCTTAAGTCTAGGTAGGCCATGTCCACAGCCCTCCCTGATCTACTACTTTGGTCACCCAGTCAATGAAATCTGTTAGATTCGTCTGGCATGACCTTCCTTCTGTGAATCCATGATGCCTTGGGTTCTGTGCCCCTCTGGCCTCTAGGTACTAGACAATTCTTTCCTTCAGAAGTGAGTCCATTATTTTCCCTATCACTGAGGTTAAACTAACAGGTCTTGTAGTTTCCTGCTTCTGCCCTGTTCCCATCAGGCCCCATTGCTTTGTCCACCTTCAGTTTTAGGAGTTCTTTCAGAACCCTTTCTTCTGTAAATGGGCTGGTATCACATTGGCAATTTTTGTGCAATAAAATGGCAACCTCCCCCATTTACGGGGTTGTGCCTCACAAGAATAGGAGTATAATGCTCCCACCCACTGGCATTTCAATTTCCCATGGTCTTTCTCCAGCACATGCATTTCTTGCAGTAAAGCAATTTGTGCTCGATGCCTGTGCAATTCCTGGAGAATTCTGGCTCACTTTATTGGGTTATTTAGCCCCGAATGTTGTATGTGCAGTCTACCTTCTGCCATTTGTACTGTCTGGGGGAGTGAAGGGCCCCTCATCTCCACCAAACATAACACAATGCAGGATTGCCAACTGTATATAACCAAACCAGTGTAGCTATTTACAACACAAGGTATTTACTGGGTTCTCATTCCCCTGAGGCCCTTCCCATGCCCCCTTTTCCAGTCAACACTGAGAGCTGATGATGATGATTCAACTGGGTGGTATCAACATAATTGTTGGTTTTTGTTATGAAACTCTGGCTTTTAGGCTGAGGTAAGACAATTTAAAGAGTTCTCAACTGGTGATGTCATAGTTGAATAATTATTGTATTGATGATGTTAGAATTGTTTTAGCATCATAGTATACGGCCTTGAGTACTGTGGTATATGGTACGGTAAACATTCTGTTTATCTACGAGAAAAAAGGCCAAACCATGTACAATAGCATAGCTAGGGTTGAGAGGACACCTGTATTTTAAACCCAAATTTTTGCACCTTAATACCATGGATGTCCTACAACAGAATAGGCTGGCCTTGCCATATGTCTTTTTGTGTCCAGGATCCCTGTATCTTGAACATTTGGTAATGATCAGTTTGGCAGTTTAAAAGTCTTCAAGGTTGAAAACACGAAAAATATACTTTGTAAGACACTTTTTGCTCATTGACAACATAAAAATGGCTGCAAGTTGAAACATAAAATTGGTGTTTGAGTTTGGCCCAAGGATGAGTATTCAGTGACTGGTTGAACTGAACAATGTATCAATTTTAAATTATTTAGAAAACTAGTTTCCATTTTTGTGCATACAAAGTTCATTTTTTCACAACATTTTCATAAGCTGTTTTTTTCTCAAGTTATTGGAAGGACTTGGCAACCCCTTGTGAACAGTGTTCTAATTTGCTTATATTGGACAGTTAAAATTTGGTTGGACAATACTACAGAAATTTAGTGCACTATAGCTGTTTTGGTGTATGGTTATTTGTGTAATCTGTATTGTTGTTGGGTTGTTTTGGAGATTTAAGAGGGTAGTTGTTTTGTAAATTTTGGGTTATTGTTTGGGGTAGTTTGGGGTGTATGAGAGTGAGTGAGTGGTTGTTTGTGAGAGTGTATGATTGTGAAGTCTGGCCTTGATGCTGACAGGCTTAGGTTGATGGCACATTATGATGGCTATCAATCAGAAATCACCGGTAGGATGGCAGAATTTCTGTCCAGGGAGATTTCTGCTGAGCAGAATAGACCAGCTCAGCTTTTCCGGACTGTTGACAGATTGTGCAATCCAATCTGTCTCCAGCCCAGAGAAGCCTTTTCTCAGTTGAAATGCAAGGAGTTCGCTCAATTCTTCACAGATAAGGTTGCCAGCATCAGGTCTGGCATCGGCCCGACCTCTCCTACGAGGGATTGTAGAGATCGGCAGGAGGTGGCATGCATTTGGTCTGTCTGGTCAGATTTCTGCTGGCCAGAATTCATGAACATTGTGAAGATTGTCTAAACACTGCACCCAACCAGTTGTAGTTTGGATCCGGGCCCTACACTCCTTTTAGTGGGATGTGTAGATGTTATCTGCCTGATCCTTGCTGAAATTGTCTGGAGGTCCTTGGAAAGTGGGGTCTTCCCAGACCCTCTCAAGGAGGTGGTCGTTCAACCACTCCTGAAGAAATCCTCTTTGGATACAGACTGTCTAGCTAACTTCCAGCCTATTTCTAACCTGCCATTTGTTGGTAAGGTTAGTGAAAAGGTGGTTGCGCTGCAACTGTACGATCACCTTACAACTCACAATGTCTATGATACTCTCCAGTCTGGTTGTAGGAAGAAGCATAACATGGAGACTGCACTTGTCTGGGTATTGAATGACCTCCTAATGTCAAGAGATTGAAAGGCACATACCATTCTGGTCCTTCTTGATCTCTCTGCTGCATTTGACACTGCTACATTTGCATGGTGTGCTGCTGGAGTGCCTGCAGCTTCTTTGTGGTTCGTCTGGTACAGTCCTCAAATGGTTCCACTCATTCCTCGTGGGCAGGTCTCAGAGAGTTGGCACCAGAATTTATTCCTCTGGCACTCACCCCCTGCCCTGCGAGGTGCCACAGGGCTCCATTTTGGTCCCCATGCTGTTTGCAGTGTACATACTGCCATTGGGAGATATCATCAGGTGATACAGCCTGAGTTTTCACTGCTATGCAGATGACACTCAGCTGTATATGTCATTTCTACCCAGATAGAATGATGTACTCTCCATGCTAAATAATTACCTTACTGAGATCAGAACTTGGATGAGTACCAGCTGGCTGAGACTGAATCCAGATAAGACTGAAGTGTTGGTAGTGGACCCTGGTTGTCCAGGGGTGGGTTTGTTGGCTGGATAGCCATCAGATCTATTGCTTGATGGCATACCACTCACTACCTCAGATCAGATGCGCAACCTGGGCATTATTTTTGATGATGGTCTGACACTAAAATCTCAGGTGTCAGCTGTCGTCAAATCCTCTTTCTACCATCTCAGGAATATCAGCCGGGTGAGGCACTTGGTTCCTCCTGACGATCTCCCAGCATTGGCCCATGCCTTTGTCACTACCCACCTTGATTACTGCAATTCCCTCTACCTAGGGCTACCAGGGGTTGATATCCGCCACTTGCAGCTGGTGCAGAACGTGTTGGCCAGGCTTTTGACTGGGACTTCTAGGACCAGTCATAGTATGCCTGTGCTCCACGAGCTGCACTGGCTGCCTGTTCAGTGGTGGATCACCTTTAAGGTTGGCTTGCTAACCTTTAAAGCCCTACATGATCAGGGACTCTGTTACCTGCAAGACCTCCTAGTACCCTACTTCCCTCTCCGTCCTCTCTGATCTGCTGACGAGGGATTGCTAAAGATTCCCAGGGTGCAATTGAAGACATCTGGTGCCCATGCTTTTTCTTTTTCAGCTCCAACCCTGTGGAATTCTTCACCTCGTCGGTTATATTTAATTTAGCCTTCCCTAACTATGGTTAATTCGTTTTTATTGTTCCTGTTTTAATTTATATTTATATTTGTCTGTATCCGATTTTAGGTACAGCGCCTTGGTTTTGAAAGGAGCTATAAAAAATAAAGTCTGATTTGATTTGATCTTACCACCCATGATGTCTACGATCCTCTCCAATCTGGTTTCAGGAAGATGCATAGTACTGAGATGGCATTGGTTTGGGTACTTAATGACATCTTGATAGCTAGAGATCGGAGGCGCTGCTCCATCTTAGTCCTCCTTGATCTCTCTGCAGCATTTTACACTGTGGACCATGAGGTACTGCTAGAGCATCTGCAGCTATTCTGTGGACTGAGTACAGTCCTCAGATGGTTTCAATCTTTTCTCACAGGCAGAGTGCAGAGAGTGGAGTCATTTTTTTTCCCTCGGCCTCTCATCCCCTGCCATGTGGAGTGCGGCAGGGCTCGGTGCTTTCACCCATGTTGTCCACGGTGTATATGCTGCCATTGGGAGATATTATTAGGCAGTAAGGACTGAGTTTTCACTGCTATGCAGATGATACTTAGCTGTACATGTCCTTTGTACCTGAATGTAATGATGCTATCTTGGTGTTTAACAACTGCCTTTCTGAGATTCAAGATTGGATGAGTGCAAACTGGCTCAGGTTGAATCTGGACTAGACTGAGGTGTTGGTGGTAGACCCGGGTCATCCAGAAGAGGGGCAAGTGGTTGGGCAACCCTTTGGACTTTGGCTGGGGGGTGACCAGTTACTAACCTCTGACCGGGTATGGAATCTGGGCATTGTATTTGATGAAGAGCTGAATCTGAAGGCTCAGGTGTCAGTGGTCATCAAGACCTCATTTTACCATCTAAGGAACATCACCCATGATAAAACATCTAGTTCCGCCCGATGATCTTTTGACATTGGTTCACACCTTTATGACCTCATGCCTGGATTACTGTAATGCCTTATACCTAACGCTACTGGGGGTGGACCTAGTCGTCTGCAGCTGGTGCAGAATGTGGCTGCCAGGTTGTTGACTGGCTTATTGAGATCTTGCCATATCACACCAGTGCTCTGTGATCTGCACTGGCTGCTGGTGCAGTGGAGGATCACTTTCAAGGTCAGATTATTGACCTATAAACCCTACATGGACAAGGACCATAGTATTTGCAAGATCTCCTTTGTCCCTACCGCCCCCATGCCCTCTCCGCTCCACCGACAAGGGATTGCTAGAGATTCCCAGAGTATGTTTGACTACATCTGGAGTGAGATTATTTGCTTTTGCAGCTCCGACTGCATGGAATTCTCTACCTCTCTGGATTAGAGAGTGCCTGTCTATCGAGATCTTTAAATCTGCCCTGAAATTGTATTTATTTAATTATGCCTTTTCGGATAGTTAAATCCTGCTGACTATTTTATCATTTTTAAATGATATATATTTATTTGGTTTAGTGATGTTTTATTTATATTGTACAACGCTATGATCGTTTCAGAATAGCGTTTCATAAATAAAGTTTTGCTTGTGCTTACTTTTTTTGTGAATGTGGGAGATTCCATATTTGTGACTTGAATCCCATTTTCATGAGCTAAAACATTTGCAAATAAATGTTATCTTAATTCAGTAGAGGGAGGTGTGAGAATGCTGCTGCCATTTTAGGCACAGGGGGATTTTCAAACAGTACAGAGATGGATTACAGAGAGGTTAAGCACAGAAAGGTCAAGTGGCAGGGTTTTACCATGAGTAAGTGACAGTTGTGGGATTCAAACTCGAATGTTCAGTTTAACAGTACACAGAATGTTTCTGCACGGTAACCACATAGTTTCATCTCCGGTCTTCCAACATTCATTAGATTTCTTTATTTCTGACCTGCATAGCATAAAATGGGAGAGTCATACTAATCCCAGATCTTGGCAATACAGGAGTTTGTTTTTTATTTGAATTAATGGAGGTATGTGATGGACATGTTTTTCATGGTATTTTACCAGTCTGTCTTGATTGAAATGGGCAAGAGATAAAGAATATAATAACTTGGCATTAAAGGAAAACTATCGTTAACCCTCGGACTGCAGCAGCTGCTGGAGAAATGCCTGCTTAGGGCTTGAGGCAATACTTGTTTTTTATACCTGCTACTTGAGTTATTTTAGTGGAAAGGGTTGCACCACCATCCTGTGGGCATAGCTGCCTGTAGTAATCTTATGCACACCCAGAGGCTTCTGCTGTGTGGATTATGCTAATGTGGACTGTCAACTAATGGCAGAGTTGGTAGCCCTCATTAGCATAACTCATGAGTTGGAAGCTACCGGGTGTGCATGAGATGACCATGGGTAGCTGTGTCTACAGGATGGTCAGCTTGATCCTTTCCACAAAAATAACGCAAATAACAGGTAGCAATTTTTTTTATTGCCAAAAGCTCTAATCAGACATTTCTGCAGCAGCTGCTCCAGTTTGAGGGTTAGCCATACTTTTGCTTTAATAAGGCTAGAGGGAAGGGAGGAAGCCAGGGGCAGCTGAGGACTTCGGACGAAAAAGAAAGGAAAGTACCTTGTTACTGCTGTTCTTATAAATACACATATTTTGTTTTTTTCTTCTTCCAGGTGTTGGGATTTTTAGTTTTGTTTTTCCTAGGTATTCTGTTATAGTATTTTAAGGTGTGTTGGGACACTTTTTTGGATGCATAGAGGAACAGAACATGCTGCTCTAAGTTAACAGAGCCTAAGATTTCTTGCTAGACTTGCCTTGCTTTCTATTGCTTTCTTTTATTTCAGATACATGGCGTAGTTGTAGAGTCAGATATTAATTAAAACAGAAGCATTTGTGTCTGACTTCAGGGCAGCTCAGGGGAATTTTGGAAGGTTGTTGAGTAAACTTGATCCCCTCCCCCCAGAAGCATTTAGCAACTGGGGCTCATCTAAAGGGGACGGATTTATAGTGTATGGAGACCTCTTGTTCCACACTGAAATCCATCGCAGTCAAAATGTTGTTGTACCACAGTCAAGGGTGTAGCTACTGATACTCACAGTTCAAAGTTCATGGAACGCAGTTACACCACGCTACGGTGCAACAACATCTTGGTTGTTTTTCAGGGAGCACGAGATAGAACTTCCAGTAATGGAAAAACCACCATGTGCACATCTCAGTATTCAAACAGTCAATACTGTGACAGGATGGCGGCAGCGGTTTTTTCCAAGGTGGCTGAAGAGCACTTGACGAGCAGCAAACTAAGCGGACAAAATGTAAAACTGCAAAGAGTATGTTTGTTTTAATGCCACAGTGTTTGAACAAGGGCTCTCCATACGCTATATAAAATACTGTCTGGGCTACTGTGACCAACCAGCCTGTGCTGCCACCTCAGGGTTCTGATTCTGTAGGACCTCTCGAGCTTCACTCTCGAGGTCAAACAGAAACAGAACCCCTTGGTGGCAGCACAGGCTCATTGCACACAGTAGCCCAGCCAGTATTCTTTATGTTCTAGGCTGGTAGTGTCAAGCTATTAGTTACAAACAGCAACATTTGTGTCCAGCTTCAGGGCAACTCAGGGGGCATTTTGGAGATTGTTGAGCACATTTGCTCCCCCCAAGACACAGTTAACACTTGAAGCTCAGCTGAAGAGGAGGGATTTGTCCTAGGCTGGTAGAGTCAGAATATTAGCTGATAACAGCAGCAGAGACGTGGGCTAAAGGGAAAAGAGGAAGCCAGGGGCAGCCGAGGACTTTGGCCAAAAAGGAAAGGAAAGTACCTTGTTACTGCTGTTCACATATATATATATATATATATATATATAGAGGCCAAAAACTCAATTTAGTGCATCATTTAGGGTTGTTCAACAGCGACAAAAGTGAGGAAATTCGATGTTAGGGTTGAAACCCCTTTGCCCCTCCAGCCCACCCCCAACTGGAATCGGGGTGCACATTGGGGTCATCAGCCCTAACTGTCACCCCATCACATGTGGAAAGAAGCTGAGAAATAGGAGAATGGGGTGACAGTTAGGACCGATGACCCCAATGCGCACCCTGATTCCAGTTGGGAGGGTGGGCTGGAGGGGTGCAAATGGGGTTTCAACCCTAACATCGAATTTCCTCACTTTTATCGCTGTGGAACAACCCTAACTGATGCATTAAATGGAGTTTTTTGCCTCTAATTTCCCTTCTTTTTGAGAATGATAATGAGAAATAGTGAATGTAATGCAGCGGCGCCACGTGATGTCTTGTCACATAGTAACATTGTGCCCACAAGCGCAAATCGGAATGCGCATGGTGACGCAAAGCAAAACAGAAAGAGAAACAGTACTGTAGACAGAAATGTTAAAAACAACGCAAACGCAACCGCAAATGAAAACGCAAAGGGTAACGCACATGGTGGCGTAAACGTGAACGGTAAGTGAAACGGGTACGGAACCACAAGCAGAAATGGTAATGGTAACAGTAATGTAAGTGCACAGGCTGGTTTTACCCAAAAGCTGTATAGAGAAAGACAGTGAGTACAAAGAATGTATGTAAAATAATGACTCTCAGAACACAAAAATGAGGACTTGGAATAGTAAATTGCTTATATCTCAGTAACCGTGCGACATAGAAAAAAAATTTAAAAGTCATATGAATTATCAGTTTTCTGGCTAGTTTTGTACTTAGCCCCTTTGAGGGGGCTAAGGATTTTTTTGACAAAAAGTCCGTATCTCGCACCATTTTCGAGATACAGACCCTGAAAGGAGCGGTGAACGCCGTAATGTTATCCTATGGGGAAAAATTAAAAGTTCAGACTGCCATAACTTTGCCTCCCTGTAATCTTTTTTCACCAAACCACTGAAAGGCACATCTGTGGGATGTTGGCTGTGTTCCCTGCAAATTTCAGCCCAAAAGACCAAACTGTTATTTTGCAGCAGGGCACCAAACGATTGCTGCAATGTGTCGTATGCCGTAATGTTATCCTATGGGGAAAAGCATCAACTTTGGAGTACCATAACTTTGCCGCCATGTAATATTTTTTCAATGAAACAATGAATGGCACATCTGTGAGATATCGGCTGCGGTCCCTCCAAATTTCAGCCCCAAACTCCAAACCATTCTTTTGCAGCGGGGTGCCAAAAAATTACTGTTATGTTGGGCATAGTGTCACAAAGTAGTGTCATGATTTGCGAAAGCTTTCGCAAAAATTTGCAACACTTTCGTGAGTGCGACACTACTTTGTGAAAGTACTTTTTCCAGAAATCTGAAAAACATATTTCTGGGGTGTTTTACCCCAAAATAAAGACATGGCTAGCATCATCAGGGCCCGACTAGGTGAATACAAAAAGAATTAGGTTGCTAGAGGATCTCAATTTTAAATGCCAAGCATTTTTCTGATCACTAACTGAAAACAAAATGGTGGATTTGCGACAGTAAAAGGGCCATTCGCGACAGTAAAAAGTGCATTTGTGACACTGTCGAACTTTTTGTTAACTTTTTCCATTGACTTATAATGGGAAATTGTTTTTTGAATAACTTTTGAATCATTTAATATTTTTTTACAAAATCTTTGAAAGGCACATCAGGGACCCCAGCCACACGTTCCCTGAAGATTTTGGTCTGGCTGCGCAAACCGTGCGACCTGTAGGTGCGACCGTAGAATTCCAGAAAAAGCGTATACGCATGCACAGATTACGCTTAATAACTCCGCAGCCGTGTATCCAACCGGTACGAAACTTGGCATATCCCAAGGTGTATGGGTCTTGATCATGTATTCCATATTTCAGGCATATCTGTCAAATGGTTGCAAAGTTATTAAGGTGCAAAATTTTGGGTTTAACATGTAAATGGCTCCTCAACCCTAACTATAGTGGCACTACGTGCCACTATAATATATATATTTATATATAATATATATATATTATATTCATTGCAAAAAACTACATTAATGCATCATTGGGTTTTTATTAAAGTGTAAAATCTGGGAAATTAGACATTAGGTTATCAACCTAACACTCCCCCACCCACCCCCACCCTCCACACACAAACAGGCAATAGGGTGTGCCTTGGAGATGTTGGCCCTCTCTCACTCCATTCCATGTGTAAACAAGATGAGATGGTACAGTATAGGAGAATGGGGTGAGAGTTAGGCCCAATGACTCCAAGGCACACCCATACGCCTATTGGTGTGTGGAGGGTGGGGGGGTATAAGGGTTGGTAACCCTAACATCAAATTTTCCAGATTTTTATGCTTTAATAAAAACCCTAACTGATGCATTCATGTAGTTTTTTGCATTGAATTTCACTATTTTTTGAGAAAGTGTAATATAACTGATATGTGGTGTGGGAGTGTGGCCTCCAGGCCCCTGCGCCCCTCATGCTACCCATTGTTGCAGACACGATATGCATATGGGAGGTGGGCACTCTGGGCCCTGCATTCCCACTTATTCAATTCAATTCAAGTTTATTTAGAGCGCTATTCACACTGATCATAGCGCTTAACAATAAAACATAATGACTATTATATTAAAACATATTAAAAACTTTCAGTTAGTCCAGCCATCTTACAGCAGAAATCAATAACCTGGAAAAGCCAGGTCAAACAGGTGCATCTTTAGACAGTTTCATAGGGTAGGGGCCACAAATGAAACAGCTCAGGCCCCAGATGTCTTCAACCGAACCTTGGGAACCTCTAGCAGTCCCTCATTGGTGGAGCACAGCAGTAGGTGGGGACAGTAGGGACACAAGAGATCTTGCAGGTAACTCAACCCCTGTCCATGTAGGGCCTTAAAGGTCAGCAGACCTACCTTAAAGGTGATCTGCCTCTGAACTGACAGCCAGTGCAGGCCACAGAGCACAGGCATGACATGACTCGATTGAGACAGCCCCATCAACAGCCTGGCTGCCACATTCTGCACCAGCTACAAGTGGTGCATATCAACCCCAGGTAACCCTAGATATAGGGAGTTACAGTAGTCAAGGCAGGAGGTCACAAAAGTGTGGACCAGAGTAGAAAGGTCACCAGGTGGAACAAGGTGCTTAATCCAGGTGATATTCCTCAGATGGTGAAAAGAGGATTTGGTGACAGCCGACACCTCAGAATGAAGCGTCAGCCCATCATCAAGGATAACATCCAGATTCTGCACCTGTTTGGAGGTCAACAGCTGGCTACCACCAAGCCAAAACCCAGAAGCAGAACCAGCTGCCAGCTCCTCTACCCGACGACCCAGATCCATGACTAGAACCTCGGTCTTGTCCAGATTCAACCTCGACCAGTTGGCTTTCATCCAGTCCTGGATCTCAGTGAGCCAGCTGTTAAACTCCAAGACCACACTCTCCTGTTCAGGCACAAAGGACAGGTAGAGTTGGGTATCATCTGCATAGCAATGAAAACCCAACCCATACTGCCTTACAATGTCTCCCAATGGCAGCATGTACACTGTAAACAACATGAGTGATAGCACAGAGCCCTGCAGAACCCCACACAGCAGAGAAAATGAGTCAGAGGAATAAATCCCTGACACCACCCTCTGAGATCTGCCAGTGAGAAAAGAATGGAACCATTTGAGGACTGTACCAGACAGACCACAGATCATCCACAGGCACATCAGCAGTACCACATGTTCCATGGGGTTAAATCTTGCAGAGAGATCGAGAAGAACCAAGATGGAATGGCTCTTCCGATCCCTTGCTATCAAATCATTCAGCACCCAAAAAAAAGGGCAGCCCCATGCTATGCCTCTTCTGAAATCCTGACTGAAGAGGATCATAGATATCATGGAGGGTAAGATGATTCTCCAGCTGCAGCGCCACCCCCTTCTCAATAACCTTCTTCATGAAGGGGAGATTAGAGACCAGCCTGTAGTTGGTAGGAGAGTCTGGGTCAAGAGAAGATTTCTTGAGGAGGGGGGTCACCACCGCCTCCTTCAGGGAGTCCAGAAACTCACCTGTCTCAAATGAACACAGGATAATCTCTGCTAAGACTGGACCAATGACTTCAACACACCCCACAAGGAGGCGGGTTGTGCCCGCGGGTCCAAACCACAGTGGGTCAGCCACATACTCTGGACAATCTGCATGACATCTACAATCTCCAACCAGTCGAAGTCGGACCATTCAAACCAAGGAACTGTAACCGACCACCGACCACTGCCACTCCTGTTGGAGCTAGCCAGCTGAATCTCGGACCTGATGTCAGCCACTTTATCAGCAAAGAATTGAGCAAACTCATCACACCTTTCCTGTGCAAATGCTCTCCAATTCTGCAGGCATGCTGGATTGCAGTCTGTCCACTGTTCAGAAGAACTGGGCTGGTCGATCCTGTGCTGCGGCTGTCTCCCTGGACAGGAACTCTGCCTTCTTACAAGAGATAGCAGATTGATATTCCTGATAATGGTCTATCAATCTAAGTTTGTTGGCATCAAGGCCCAATTTTTGCCAGCAACGCTCCAGCCTTTACCCTGCTCACCGCAATTCTCTCAGAGTCCCATCAAACCAAGGGGGCTGAGGGCAAAGGGTGAGGGGGAGAACATGGCCAGGGGCAATGGAATCCAAAGCCTCCATTACAGCCCTATTATAGGCTGGCAGCAGATTGTCTGGACCCATGCTTGCATTCGGTAATCCCGATAGGTCCAGTACCATCATCGGACCATCTGGGGTCAGACCCCTCAAAGGACAGTGCCAGATCATCTCCACAGGGGCAGGTATATTGGGGAGAACTCAGAAATTGAATCTTATAGTGTGATGGACAGACCACTCGACTGGCTAAACCACCATTGGAGATTTCCATACCCAGTAGAAAGACCAGGTCCAATGAGTGACCACAGCTGTGTGTTGCAGAGGCAACCACCTGTGTGAGGCCCAATGAATTCATCAGTCAGAGGAAGTCCTGACCAAACTGCAAAAGTTTGTCATCGACCCAGGCATTGAAGTCACCCAGAACCATCAATCTGGGGGACTCCAATGCCATGTCGACAATGAAGTCTGTGACTTCCTGCAGAAATTGCATCTCATCCCTGGGTGAATGGTAGATGAGAAGAGTTCTGCACCCCACCCCTGCGACAACAGTACACTCAAAGGATCGGGTCTCCCCAACTGGCACAGCTATAAGACCCAGTTCTGTTCTAAAACAGACTGCTACACTCCCATCCCTGCAATCCAACCTTGGGTGGTGTATCACTGAACATCTGGCTGGAATATCTGACTCCAAAATGGGGCCAGAGTTTCCATCCAGCCAATTCTCGGTGATGCACACCAGGTCCACTGACCCAAGATCAGCAATAAAAGCTGTCTTGTTTTTAATGAACCTGGCATTGCATAACACCTCTCGAGTTGGATGGGACACTGAAGCCAGCTGAGCCACCAGCCCACTAAATGTGGAGCCCTTGGGTATGGGTATCAGGCATAGCAGACCACATTCTGAGACCCATTTCACCCCAAGGCATCTCCTGGACCCCACTACCCCAATCCAGCCACTCCACTCCCTCCACCCCCTAGGTCCAGAGTTCCCCCCACACCTCCTACTCACAACCCCCAATGTCAGGCAACATCCATAGGCCTTGCTGGGAAGTGGGGGACAATTAAAGGGGGGAGATCCCAAGCTCGGAGTTGGAGTAGCACCTGACCAGGAGAGCCACCTGCCAACACATTCTAAATCCAACAAAGTAAAAATAAAATTAAACAAAACAAAACACTTAAATAAAATAATTAATAACCCACCAATACTTCAAACCCCAATTAATAACACTCCAACAAAACAAATTTCCCACAATCCCCCTTAAAACAAAATCAATCAAAATTACAAATATCAAAACGGATATTATCAAATTAACTAAAGTTAATAAAGTAAAATAAATCACTGTCAATCCATGGAACACTGATAAAACATAGTCACAGATGTGATTAAAAATGATGAAGACAGGGCTCTCACCACCTCCTTCACCGACTAAAAATCCACTCACGGCAGCACTCTCACTGCCACAACTTTACTGTTTTAAATGATAAAAGATAACAGCAGAATAAGGCCATCTCACAACCTTGCAAGATCAATCTATATAAATCCTCAGGCAGTCCTAGCCCCAAATTGTAGACACTATATAATGTATTGAAGGGAATGAGAAAGTTTTACCAATATAGATCAAATTTTCACTCAGGTCGTAAACTACCATGAAAGAAAGTGGGAAACCCCAACCACATTCAGGGTAGATAGTCCTAGTGAGACCTTTGGCTAAAGAGCAGTCATAAACTCCAGGAAAATTGAATCCAGTAGCGATTTCCAGTCCACTTGGCCAAAGCCTATCCGATCCCAAAGCAGATGCACAGCCTGAGCATCCCACAAATTAGAGCCATTTCTGAGCACTCAGCCTCAGCCCAGCACCCTACAGCAACCCTTGGGAAAACCAGAAAGTGCCCAGATTCCAGACGGCACCACCTGATCCCCCCAAGGGCAACCTCGAGGCTACTGGCCAGGCCCACCATCTCCATACTGCAACCGGAGTGAATCCTTCCCGGATCATAGAATAATCCTCTGCTCAGCAACCCAATTTAGGTGCAGCAACACCTCACCAGATAGATTCTCATAAAACAGGACTTCCAACTGTGAGATCTCTTCCAGGAAACTCCCCAACTTTGACTAATGGTGTCACACCAACAAGGCCACAGTTTCTACCCCAGGACATACCAGGATATACAGGAAGGGCTGATAACAACTCTGAGGAACCTTAGAAGGGAGTCCAAGTATGAGCCCGATAGAATAAGCACTACAATGATGCCACACAATAAGCTCCACCGGAATGGAAAAATACAGCATAACACAAAAATGTTCTGTGAATAACATCTGACAGTAAATTGGCTTAGTTTAACAAATAACTCAAAAATAACTTAAAATCATGTTTAGGACTAAACTGCAATGGGTGGCTGGCCCAGCATGGCCACCATCTTGCCCACACAAGTGCCCATCTATAAGTACTTACACATAAGTATGGACTTGCCACAGTCCTATAGTCATGAAAAGTAACCCTTGTAACATTAATTTGGCAATATCTCAGTAACCATAGCAACTATGAATGAAATCCACTGCAGTTGTCATCATGACTTCGAAACCTCCATGGGTTCTAAGCTGCGGAGAGTTAAAAATCCGTATCTCGATTTGTTTTTGAGATGCAGGCACTGAAAGGCATGGCAGGCACCACAATTCAATGGACATACTTAACTCTGCCATTTTCAGGATTGTTTTCACCCAATTTTCAACATGGCATTTTGGGTACCCCACGAAATGAACAATGTCACTGTCATTTCGTTAATCTGTCCCGAAAGTTGAGTTTGCACAGTGAATGCTCCATTCTGTGCTACGGTTATGAAATCATCTTTTGGGCAGGTTATGAAAAATTGCAGCTGTATACTGTTCATGAGGAGGTGTGAAAAAGGGTACTGTTGAAAATACAGAGGGAAAATATGAAAAACTGGCAAAGTTATGAGCCCACATAGAAACTGCACAACACACGCTTGTAACATGGCCATTTTTGGGAATTTTTTAACAAAATTTTCAACATGGGCTTTTTGGGAAATCCTCTCATGAACACCGTGCTATTCTGCACTAGAGAGTGAAAACACATTTTGGGAGGATGTGAGAAATGACAGCTGTACTGTTCATGAGGAGGTATGAAAAAATGACAATGCTGAAAATCTGGAGTGAAAATATTAAAAATTGGTGATGTTACGAGCGTATGTCAAAACTGCACAATGCAAGCTTGTAACACGTCTGTTTTGGGGATTTTTCACACCAGATATTCAACATGGGCTTTTTGAGATCTCTCCTCATGAACACTGGGACTTCATTAATCAATCCCAAAAGGTGATTCTGCACAACGATCGTGAAACCACCTTTTGGGACAGAATAATGAAATGACAGTGACAGTGTTCATGAGGTGGGGTCCTGAAATGCCTGTGCTGAAAATCTGGTGAGAAAATACCACAAAATCACTGAGATATCCACATTTAAACTCTTTGTTTGTATCAGAGTCATATGAAGTAGGATCTTAGTTTGTATGATGAAATTCGAACTAAGATCCTGTGTTGTATGATGCTGGTACAAACAAAGAATTTAAATGTTAAATAACCCATATTTTAATGGAATTTTCTAAATAGAAAAGTGCAGAATGCACCTGGGGGGTCACAATAAGCAAGCTACATGTGTTGGTTCCTCCTCAAAATATAATTTTTGGAGGTTTCCAAATCTGAATTTCAGGCAAACTGGAAACAAGATGGTGGTGATACAAAAGAGGAATTTTCTCATACAATGCAGGATTCCTCTTTAGTATCATACAGCTATATTGAAGTGCCTACTGAGCATGCTCAGAAATTATTTTTTCAAATTTTTTAATTGTAATAACTTAAAAACAGCTTAATGTTTTTTTACCAGACTAGTAAAAGGCATATCTGTGCGGTAGTCCTTTTCTGTCCTGAAAATTTCATACTAAACAAATAAACCCTCTGGGCTGTAGGCAAGTTCAAAGAAAAATCCCAGTAAAGTTAATGGGTAAAAACATGTGTTCTCACCTCATCCGACTGGAACTGAATTTGCCAGATCAAGAGATCTACACCACAGGAAGGTGCATACCAACTTTCGTACAAATCCGTTCAACAGTTGCAAAGTTATTAAAGTGCACAATTTGAGTTTAGCATTGAAGTGGCTACTCAACCCGAACTATAGGGGCACAACCACACCCCTAATATATATATATATATATATATATATATATATATATATATACACTTTGAAAAAAACTTCTTTAATGCAACCGAACCACTTTGTGAACATAAGGGGACCACTGTCACCCCTGACTTTGGCAAAGCTAACTTTGCTAAGATGAAAGCAAAACTCACAATTTGGCAATGGGAAAAAGATTTCAGCAATAAACCACTAAGTAATGTATGGGAAATCTTCTCCTCTAAGATCAAACAGCAAATATCCAACAATATCCCAGTCAAACAAAAGTACCCACCAAAGAATAATAAAAGACAGTGGTGGACACTGACAATCAAAAAACTAATAAATAGGAAGCACAGAATGTTTAAGAAATGGAAAATAACCAAACCATATACAATGGCATACCTAGCAAATGATTATTTTTTGACAGTATAAAACAAATAAAAAGGACACTCATACAGTACTAATACAAGGAAATCCTCCAACAGTTAGAACAGTATTAAAAATATCTGATGTTGAAACAAGGCTGGCTAAATTAGACCCTAACAAATCCCTGGGACCCAATGGACTACACCCAAGAATACTCAAAGAATTGGCAAGCATAATAGCCCCTCCCCTAACCTACATTTTTCAGAAATCTTTGGATACAGGGGAAGTAGTTGACTGCTAGAAATCTGCAACAGTCATCCCAATCTTTAAAAAAAGGAAACACGTCTGACCCCACAAACTACCAACCCATTAGCCTCACTGCTATCCCCTCTAAAATACTGGAAGGAATATTGAAGGATGAGATCAGTCAACATCTAAACTTAAAACATTTTACAGACCACTCTCAACATGGGTTTGTAAAAGAAAGGTCATGCCAGACAAATATGTTGGCATTCTATAATAGTGTGTTAGAAAGACTGGATCTATTTATTGACTTCTCAAAGGCTTTTGATAAGCTTCCCCATCCAGAACTCATACAGCAAATGAGTAATTTAACTATCCTTCCAACTATAATTAACTGGGTCCATAAATGGTTGGAAAATAGGAATCAATGAGTGTGCATCAGAGGAAAGTTTCCTGAACTGTCAAAAGTGACTAGCAGGGTTCCCCAGGGTTCAGTGCTGGGCCCCTGTCTATTTAATCTATACGTATCATTACTCCAAATCAACCACAACACCGTTTCATTACATAAATGTGCAGATGACTGCAGGATAGGGGCAGAAAGCGATACTAGCCAAAATTCATCCGATTTAAAAGCAACTATTGGCAACAGTCACATGGACCAAGGAAACCAAACTAGCACTAAACCAAGACAAATGCTACATCATGCATTTGGGAAAAAAAAACTAGAATACCTTACAAACTAGGCAATACTGTTCTGAAAACAATAGATGAGGAAAGGGATTTGGGCATTATAGTGTCTGGTGACATGTCCTTTACACCCCACTGCCAAAAGACAGCTCAGAGGAAACAGAATCTTAAACTGCATATTAAGGCACATAATGGCAAGAAGTAGGGCTGTCATGTTGTCACTGTATACATCCCTGGTTAGAGCAATTATGGAATACAGTGCCCAGGTCTGGGCACCATACAAAAGTGAGACATTTCACTGTTGAAGAGAGTGCAGAAGAGAGTTACCAGGTCAATACAGGATATGGTTAGTAAGAACTATGAGGCTCGCTTGTCTGAGCTGAACATGCACTCCTTGGAGGCAAGGAGGAAAAAAGGTGAAATATTTGCTTGGTACACAGAGCATGGAATAATGATGATCTTTGGAACATCACTGGTCTTGAAAGTAATACAAATATATACAACACTAGGTCCCACCCAATGCAGCTAACAGCACCACACAGAAAAATTGCACATGGTGGTTCAACCAAAGAGTGGTACATGAGTGGAACAGGCTATCATTGGAGGTTGTGGTTAGTCCATCAACCTCAGTTTTTAAAACTAGATGGGATGCATACACAAATAAAATTAGAGCTTAGAAATTCAGATGGTGAGCATGTAGGACAAAAGTCCATTAGCTCAGTATCAATCCTATGAATTCTAAAACAGTTAGGGTTTTTTACAGTGACATAAGTGAGGAAATTTGCCATTAGGGTTACCACCCCTTATACCCCATGCCCACCCAGCCTCCACCAACAGGCATCGGGGTGTGTGTTGGGGTCCTTGGCCCTAACTCTTACCCCATTTCATATGTAAATAAGCTCAGATGCTGCAGTATAGGTGAATGGGGTGAGGGTTAGGACCGAAAACCCCAACACACACCCCCTGATACCTGTTGGTGGGGGCGGGGTGGACATGGAGTGCAAGGGGTGGTAACCCTAATGGCAAATTTCTTCATTTTTGTCACTGTAAAAAACCCTAACTGTTGCATTAATGAAGTTTTTTTGCAAAGAATTTCCTTACTTTTTGAGACAGCATAGTAAAGTACATTCTCGTGCAAGTTGGTGGGCCCCGCGCTCCCACCAACTTGCAAATTTCTGCGTTAACAAAAATATTAATACTAAATAACATGTGCCCACTGCAGCTGAAATAACAGTGCAAACCTAATCTGTGCCAACAGTACCAAAAAGTCTGTATCTCGTTTTGTTTCTGAGATAATGCCACAAAGCTGATGTGAGTCAACAGTAGCAAAAAGTCTGTATCTTACTTCGTTTGCAAGATAACGGCACAAACATTATGTGATTCAACAGTAGCGAAAAATCTGTATCTCACTTCGTTTCCAAGATAACAGCGCAAAGGTACATAATAGAATAGTCCCATGGTCCCACCAACATAAAGTTTCACAATGTAAGATCTATGATTAATCTTTCTACAACCCAAACTTCATGCAAATCGGAAACACAGTTCAAAATTTATTGAAGCAAAACAAACCAAATTTTCATACATCAGAATGGCATAACTCTGTACCTGTTTACATTTTACACACCAAACCACTAAGAAGCACCTCTGTAGCAGTAAGGCTACCTACCCTATTAATTTGAAGCCTTTAGCACAATACAGAACACTATGCACAAAACATTAAGTGCGTCACACAGTAGCTCTGCAGCAAATCATTTTTCTGACATGTAAACACCAAAATTTACATCTACAGGACATCCCCTCAACAACCTCCAAATTTCAAGTTAAAACATCAAACTGTTTCAGAAATATTCAATTTCAAAGTTTGTGCACCTTTAAAAATTCTTTGATTGCAAGAATCGGCCACAACCCACAAAATGGCGGACCTCACGGCTGAAAATGCGCTAAAATGGCGGACCTCGTGACTGAAAAATCTTTGATTGCGAGGGGGGGCAATTCAGACCCTTATAACTCTGGAATGGAACAACACATTTTCACCAAACAAAAACTGGCATGTTCTGTAAACAAAGGAATTTCTATGTGCCAAGTTTCAAATAAATCAACAACACATTGACTGTCCTATCTGTCACAGAAGACAGTGCGCAAAAATAGCAGAAACTGCATTTTTGGCATTTTTCTTCACAAAAACTGCATACACTAGTGAAATAGAAATTGGTAAATAAAGAGATGTACCATGCCAGTGCATGTATACCAAACATTATCCAAATATCTTCAACAGTTCTAGAGTGGTACAAGCAGAAAAGTGCACAAAAGTGGAAAAAAATTACTTGTCAACAGAACAATATTTTCTCGTGAAATCTTCAAACAACAGCACTACAGCCCAGCATCCATGTATACAAAACAATCTGAAGTCAGTCAAATACATCCTAGCTGCACACCAAAAGATGGCATAATCACTGTTTTCACAATTCACACATATATATTTCCCATTAACAACTATAGGGCCCCCCCCCAAAAAAAAAGCATTATTTTAGAACTGAGCAATATTTTTTAATGAAATTTTCAAAGGACACCACCAAAGCCCAGCACCCATGCATATAACCCAATCTGAAGTCACTCAAATGCATTCTTCAACAGCTTCTGGGAGCGTGGGGCCCTTTGGGACCCACGCTCCCACCAACTTGCCCATTTCTGCCTACCATCACAGTACAAGTACTAAATATTATATGTACTGGTGAGAGTGCATATTGCTGGGTGCACGGGGCCCTTCAGGCCCCACCCTCCCTCCCTCCTACATTGCCCAGCACTTGATAACCACATACTGTACATCTGCCATACATTTTTAGCAGTCCTATATCTTATCATGAAATCTTCCTACACAACCAAATATATGCTCACTATGCCTTTCACAATGCACAGAAATGTTTTCTCAGTAACTATAATGAACATGTGCCACAACTCAGCAACTGTAACTGGCACCAACACAAAAATTGGCACAATCCAAGATCTATGATGACTTTCTACATACCAAATTTAATGCAAACCATGCACACGGTACAAAAGTTACTGAAGTGAAACAAATCAAATTTTCATTCGTCAGAGTGTAATAATTCTTCACCTGTTTACATTTCACACACTTAACCACTGAAAAGTACGTCCATGGCAGTAAGGCTAGCTACCCTATAAATTTCAAGCCACTAGCACAATGCAGAATGCTATCCGTAAAACACACAATATCTCCACAACAAATTTATTTTCTGACACCTAGATACCATAATTTACATCTACAGGACATCCCCTCAACACCCTCCTAATTTCACGCTAAAAGACGGAACCATTTCCAAGATATTTCATTTTAAAAT
Organism: Neoceratodus forsteri; assembly: GCA_016271365.2. Taxonomy (NCBI): domain Eukaryota; kingdom Metazoa; phylum Chordata; order Ceratodontiformes; family Ceratodontidae; genus Neoceratodus; species Neoceratodus forsteri. Next base: position 464,984,861 of record CM057452.1, read on the forward strand.
TTTAGTACCTTTAAAAATTCTTTAATTGTGAGAATCGGCTACGACCTCACAATCAAAGATCATCTTTGATTGTCAGGGGACATCTGGTTGTGAAATTTGGGCTATCTGGTTCCTCCCAGAGACATTTGGTCCAGCAAAAATCTGGCCATCTTGTCCTGCCTTCTCAAACAAAGCTCGCGATCAAAGAATTATTGTGGTCAAAGAATTTGCCGGTTCGCGATGAAGGATCATTAGTGAGCCATGATCAAAGAATTTTAAAGTTTAAACTCTATTTTTGACACAAGTACATTAAACCACAGGCATGGCTTGATAGAGGGAAGCCCCCTGAGCAAAACCCATCCAAGTTTTACTTCAGAAGTCACCCCTGGGCTGAGACATTTTTTTTTTCCAACTCCAAATTGAAAACAAGATGGTGGCTGTCGCGACTGATAAATTTCTCGAGATCAAAGATTCTTTGTTCTTGAGCCTGCAAATTCTTTAATCGTGAGGAGTGACCAGATGGGCTAAACCCCATTCTTCTTTCGCAAAATAACCATATAAATTTTTCCATAGACTTATAATGGGAGCTAAAAAGTTTAATAACTTTTGAATGGATTAATATTTTTTCACCAAACAAAAAATGGCATGTTCCTTGACCAAAGCTCTTTCTACGTGCCAGGTTTCAGACTGGCATGCCACACAGCGACTGTGCAGCACCATGAATAAAATCTGAAAAACTGGTGAAAAGTGCATTTTTCAGCGATTCACTGCGCAAAAAACTTACACTGACCAAAACGCAATTTGGCAGATCAAGAGATCTACCATGCCCCACTGCACATACCAAATTTCATGAAAATCTGTTGAACTCTTCCAAAGTTATTCATGCACAAAATTTCAAGTTTAACATTAAAGTGCCTTCGTAACACTAACTGGAGGGGCGCGACCGCGCCCGTATAAGATATATATATATATATATATATATATATATATATACACACATACATGCAGTATTTTGTTTTTTTGTTCTTTCAGGTGTTTGGATTATTAGCTTTTTTCCCTAGATATTCTGTTATAGTATTTTAAGGTGTGTTGGGACTTGCCTTGCTTTCTTTATAGCTTTCTTTATTGCAGGTACATGGCGTAGTTGTATGCAGAGTCATATATTAGTTAAAACAGCAGCATTTGTGTTTGACTTCAGGCAGCTCGGGGGGGGGGGGGTTTGGGAGATTGTTGAGCAAACTTGCTCCCCTTCCCCAGAAGCAGTTAGCAACTGAGGCACAACTGTGGAACAAATATCTAGATACTTCTGCTGTCTCAGGGAAACATACAGAGCTCTAGTGTTCTGAGCACTGTTGGCCTGATTGTTTCTTGAGGAGGCCGGTATCGGAGAGCTGGGGGAACCATGGGCAGAACTGTAAAATGTGAATGGGAGCAGTCATGGGGGTGGTATGGGTATCCTACTGAAAATGAGGGGGATGCTGGTAGATGAAAAGTGAGACGGGAAGGGTGGTAGGCTGCAACAACTGTGGAGCAGCAATCTTTCTGAAAATTGTGTGAAGAGGGAGGGTGTTTGTGTGCAGGCAAATAAGACAGCTTAAGAAAGAGATCAGCTGTTTACAAATGGAGCTTAGGAGGGGAATGTGGGCTGCAATGGAGGACAACTCAGTGGCTGGGGAGGGAAGGAGGGTAACTAATGAGGAAGGACAGATCAAAGGGGGGGAGGAGTGGGAAGAAGATGGCCGATGGGGGAAGGAGACAGGGGGGCCCTGTTCAGAGGACAGAGGGTGGGAAAGGGGAGGAATGAAGAACAGGAGGGAAGGAGTACTCTAACAGTCGCAGAGTCAGCAGCAGTGGGGTGGTGAACAGAGAAAAATAGGTGGTAGAGAAGGGACATCGAAAAATCAGTTTGCAGTACTGGCAGGATTGGGGATGTGTTGGGGGAGTGCTGGGTGGAGGAGCTGATGACAGACCAGGTGAAAAGGGAATGGGGGGGCCAAGGGGTTGAAGGGACATGGTATGGGGGATAAGTCAAGTAAGGTGGATTGTGGGAAGTGGGAGAGAAGATAGGAGAAGAAAGGGGTAGGGATGCATCAGGGGGAGGAGGCAGGTGGAGCCCGGTGGAGATGGGAGGTAAAATCAGAGGAGAAAGGGGAGAAGGAGGGCAGAGCAGAGACAGAGGACATTACAACAGGAGTGGAAGGGGGAACAACTGCGCTGGAGGAGGAGGAGGAGGAGGAGGAGTAGAAAGGAAGGGGACAGGATAAAGTAAGGACAAGGTGAGTAGAACATGAAAACGGGGGTGGGATCCTAGTGCTGGGAGACTCAGTTCTGAAAAGGATCGGATGAGGGTGCAAAGGGGAGAGGCATAGTTGCAGATGGGTGGAGACCATGCCAGGCATGACAGCGGAAAGGGTGGGTCAACCTGTTCTGAAGTATGCTAGGAGGTGTAGGGAGAAACCTCACATAGTTCTGCATTTAGGAACAAATGACCTGGTGGGAAATACAGTAGATATAGTTCAGAGGAGGTCTGAGGAGCTGGGGCTCATTTGTGAGGAGGCAGGAAGATCAGTAACTTTCTCAGAGATGCTTCCAGTACCCAGGACAAGCACAGCAAGGAAACTGAGGATAGAAGGATTTAACACGTGGCTAAGAGAATGGTGTCAGTCCAAAGGGTATGGGCTGGTGGGCGGGGTTGGGAAGGACCTGTGAGGGCAGTGATCTCTGTGCTACAGGCTACACTTATGTGAGGAGGGAAGGAGGGTATTGAAACAGAAACTGGGGAAATACTTAGCAAACAATGGGAATTTAAACTAGAAGGGGAGGGTGGCAAGTGAGCAGGAGTCAGGCAGGATCCACAGGTAGGGAAGCTCAATGATCTTCCCCCCCATACCAGCAGCAAGGTACTTAGGGGGAGGGCAGGAGGGGATGCTAGAAAGGGAGCAAGTAGGGAGAGGGGGGAAGGAAGAGGGGTGGAGGGTGGTAACCTTGAATGCTAGAAGTCTAGGGAACAAAACAGCAGAATTACAGGCTCTCATGGTAGATTGGGAGATTGACAAGGCGGCCATCACCGAGACATGGGCCACCTATTTCCATGACTGGGACCTGGCAGTACCAGGGTATTGGACATTTCAGAGGGACAGAGTAAAAGGAAAAGGAGGGGGTGGCGCGTTACATGAGGAAAGGACTGAAGTGTGTCAGAGAGGAAGGGGAGGAGGGCAGCACAGAGTCATTATGGGTACAGCTCCAGAACTCCAAATATAAGACCTTCAGGATGGGAATGGTGTACAGGCCACCCTCTCAGACTAAGGAGTTAGATGGGGAACTAGCGGAACAGATCAGAAGGACCTGTGGGAGGGGCAGCACAGTGATTGTGGGGGACTTCAACCTGCTGGGAGTGGATTGGGGTATCCCAGCCACCACGAATAGGAGGGATCAGGTACGTCTGGATGCCTTCCAGGACAGCTTCCTATTGCAGATGGTCAACCAGCCAACCAGGTTAGGGAACACCCCAGACTTCATGCTGGTGATTGGTGAGTTTGTGAGGGAGCTGGGGGTGGAGGTACCACTGGCAGGAGTGACCACCACTGGCTGTGGTTTACGATAAACATGGGGAAAGGGGGAGTAGGAATGGGCACAAGGGTGTTAGACTTCAGGAGGGCTGAATTCAGGAGTATGCCAGGCCGGGAGGATGACGGAAATAGTACATGGATATTTGGCCAGGATCCATCCAAACATGGACACTAACCAGAAGTGGGCGGTAATTAAACTGGGAATTGAGGAAGCAACCATAACATGTACAAGGGTCCAGAGTAAGAGGGTTAGGGCCAAGAAGCCTAGCTGGGTGAGCAGGAGGATCATGGAAAAAGTAAGGAAGAAAAGATACACCTTTAGAAGGTACAAAAAAACAGGGAGAGTGAAGGACAGAGAGGAATACCTGAAGGAGCAGAGGGAGGTGACAAGGGCAGTCAGGTCAGTCAAGGCATCCAGGGAGTTCAGGCTATCATAGGGCATCAAAAAGTGGGGAGAAGAACTTCTTCAGGTACATCAGGGAGAAAAAGAGTTGTAAGGACCAAATAGTAAGGATAAAGAGGAATGGGTGGAAACAGGGGCAGAACAGGCAGAAGCATTAAATGAGTACTTCTGCTCAGTATTTACTAAAGAGAAAGGGGAGCTGTACCCAAGGGAATGGGAGGGTGGGCATGGGGGCACTGATAGATGGGGAGAGCACTGGAGGGTTTGAGGGCACTGAGGGTGGACAAGGCATCAGGGCCAGATGGCATACACCCCAAGAGGGCTGAAGGAGCCAGCAGAAGTCCTGGCAGAACCCTTTGCAGACCTGTTTGATGCCTCCCTGGACTCAGGGAGTGTACCTCAGGACTGGAGGATGGTGCAAGTGGTACCCCTCCACAAGAGTGGCCCCAAGGATGAGCCAGGATACTACAGACTGGTAAGCCTCATATCCATCATGGGAAAGCTGATGGACATAATCCTAAAGGAGAGGCTGGCTTCCCTCTTAGAGTCTAATGGGCTACAGGACAGCAGACAGCATGGGTTTGTTTCAGGCAGATCCTGTCAGACCAAACTGGTGGAGTACTATGACTGGGTAACCAGGCAATTAGGGGCCATGCAGTGGATGTCCTGTAGCCGAACTTCAGTAAGGCATTCAATTTGGTGCCACATGGGAGGCTAGGAAGTAAGCTGGAAGACACAAGGGCAAAGTTGGTGGGATGGGTAGTGAACTGACTGCAGGGGAGACAGCAGAGGGTGGTAGTGGGAGGAGAGGTCTCATCTCCCAGGACGGTGACAAATGGGGTGTCAAAGGCCTTTGTACTGGGGCTGGTGTTGTTTGGGATCTTCATAGCGGACATCTCAATAGGCATCAAGAGCAAGATCAGTCTGTTTGCAGATGATACCAAGATGGTGGCAATAATGGATGACTTAGAAGAGTGGCAGGAGTTGTAAGATGATATGGCAAAATTGGAGGCCTGGTTGGACACTTGACAGCTGGGGTTCAATGCTAGGAAATGCAAGGTGCTACATTTCAGTGCAAAAACCCCAAGGAGGAGTTACCAGCTAGCTGAGACGGAAGAGGAGAAGGATCTGGGGTGGTCATAATGGGAGCAAAGAACAACTCAGCACAGTGTAGAAAGGCAGCTGCAAAGGTCAACAGGATGCTAGGTTGTATAGCCAGAGGCATATCCCCCTGGAAGGGGGAGGCAATCCTGCCGCTATACAGGTCGCTGGTTAGACCACACCTGGAGTACTGCATGCAGTTCTGGGGACAGTACCTGAAGAAGGACATTAGGTTACTAGAGGGGGTGAAATGCAGGGCAACAAAAATGATCCAAGGGCTAGGGGATTTATCCTATGAGAGCAGGCTAGGGAGTTGAACATGTACTCCCTGGAGGAGAGGAGGAATAGATGGGACATGATTGAAATCTTTAAGTACATGAAGGGAATAAATAAGACAGGCATGGAAGGGCTTTTCAAATTAAGGAGGGGGAGGGACACTCAAGGGTACAATCTGAGACTGGAAGGGGGAAGGTTCAGGAGGGAACTGAGGAGACACTTTTTTTATGGAGAGTGTGTTGTCTGGATGGAACATATTGCTAGAGGAAGTGGTATCCTGTAGAACAGTGGGCTGCTTCAAAAGGGGATGGGACAGGGTAAGGGAGAAGGTCACTGGAGGGGGGAAGGGAGGGAGGGGCAGCTACAGTGTAAGGGCTGCTAGCTGCACAATCGAGCAGACTTGATAGACCATAAGGCCTTTATCTGCTGGCAATTTCATACGTAAGGCATGAAAAATTATTTAAGTGTAGACTGGACACATTCCTATAGGTAGGATACACTGGTAACTTCTTCACAAAATCGATTTTGGTACACCCATACAGTATCTCAGGCCTCCAATAGGAGAGCAAGCTGAACTTTTGAAGATGTGTGCATAATGCCAGAATCTACAATCCCTGCAAGTTCCATGCATGGTGCCAGGATCCACAAACCCTGTAAGTTTCAGCTTGATCCAGCTAGGAAGAACTGAGATACAAACTACATGAAAACATAACATTTTAAAACTTTGAAATTATTTGTTTGTTTGTTTTTCCTTTAGGACTGTCTACAGTCAAAAACACATGTTAAATCAAAAATGTTGGCAGGGTATAAATCCTTATATTCCTGTAGGGACTTTTAGTGTTACTGCTTCAAACAATTTATTAGTGTGAGTAATCTTGGTTTAAAATAACATGTACATGCCCAGTACAGTACGTCAACATTCATAAAAAGAAATAGAATACTGCATGCACAGAACAAACCAAGTATATTGAGCAGGCATGTGTTAGTATTTTTTTGTTTGTTTTCTACTGCAGTAAATTAAAGTGCTTGTGAAAGGTGCTGTATTGCCAGCACTGGAGGCTGAAGCCTTCTCTTTATCCACATTAAAGGTACGGCACATGTAATTACAGTGACATCTTCCCCACACTGGCTCATCAATGTGCATTTACCCTATTATAGAGGGACCACCATATAAGTTAGAAGGTAGTTCAGGTTCAATGTCCATTCAATCCAAGGCTTCTCATGTGAGAATACCAACAAGGGTGTTAGTTCCAGTATGGTTGGTGGTTTTGAGATCTAATAAATTATCTTTCCTGTGGAGTAACAGTGGGGCAGGGGGAGAAGCAAATATAGCTGAATGTTTCTATAGGCAAGTTTTGCAGAGTGGTGTATCAGGTGGTGAAAATGGTAATGATTAATCACTTTTTATTAGCAAGACACCATTGCAAATGAAAATTGCTCAGTGGTTTAGTCCTATATAAATAAAATGAAATGCTCTTCAACTATGCATTTACTGGAGCAGAAGAGCTATTCTGCGAGCTAAGAACATTTTATTTACTGTATTTATTATTTTATATTTATATATTTATTTGTTTGTCTATTTATTGTTCTTTGAAATGCATGAAGCAGGAGAGGCACACTGAGGTAAGGCTCATTTTAGTTTCAACACAGGGGAGGGTTGAGGGGATACAAATAGGATGAGAAACCATTACATATATTGAAATGTAGCCTCACCTCTCCCATTTGGTGGGTTACTAAGGGCCCTTACAGTGATTAGGATTTCAGCAGAGAAAATATTACAGCTAGCAAAGTCCTTTGGCTAAGCTAGAATCAGTAAAGAAGAAGTGTGAGAGGAGTTCAGTGAGTTAGCAGACAGTAAAATAGTACTGTATAAAGACAGCTAGAAAGTTCTAGTTAGTGGAAATTGAATGGCACAGAGAACCAAAAGGAAGGTACCAGCTGGAGCAGCAGCTACCCCCCCCCAATCTCTTTTGTTGGGAGAATTGGGCATGAATGACAGAACAGAAGCAGAGTAATCAGAGAATCTAATCAGTGAATGGGATTAATCAGTACTTGAGATATTTGTTCTCCCCAAATTCCAGTTGATTGTATTATAGTGGCATGGTAGCACCACTATAGTAAGGGCTGAGCAGGGCTTTCTATGTTAAACTTCAAATTTTGCACTTTAATATCTTTGCAACTATTCAATGGACTTGTGCAACATTTAGCATGCACAGTCTCAGGGGGTGGATTTCTTGACTTGCCAAGTTGTATTCCAGTCAAATATGTGGATTCTGAGATTCAGATAGCAAAAAAGGTTAAAAATTGCTGTTTTTTGCTGTTTATTTGTCATCGCCTAGTGCACAGATGGTTGGAATTTTGGTCTGACATTTTCAGGATAGAAAGGGCTTGACCACAGATATGCCTTTCACTGGTTTGGTGAAAAAATATGAATCCGTTCCAAAGTTATTACATTTTAAAATTTGGGTTCTGAGCATGCTCAGTACACTATTTTGGATAGCTGCTTGGAATGAAAAAATAATTTGGTCCAGATGTAAAAGGGTCCTTTTTCATTTAGGGGTAATCCTTTTTCATGAGGAAACAATCTTTTTTTGTATGGCTGCCATCTTGTTTCCATTTAAAAAAAAAATTAAAACCCACAAAAAATGACATCCTGCACACACACCAATACATGTATCTTGCTAATTGGGACCCCATTAGGTACATTCTGCACTTAGTTTCTGGAAAATTACCCAGAAATGTATTTTTTTAACATTTAAAAATCCTTTTTCAAGAGCCAATTTTCTTTTTTTGTATGGGCATACAAAAAAGGGATCAGTCCATTCGAAAAAGGAAGGCTTCATGCGAAAAAGAATATGGACTTAGCTTTTTTCTGATTCTTTTTTCATATGAAGGCATTCTTTTTTCATACAAATGAAAGAAAACATAAAAAAGGACCTTTTTTTCATATGTAGGCATCTTTTATTGTATGCTTTTTTCATTCGTACAAAAAAGGATGCCCTTATATAAAAAAGATTTTGAACATAGTTTTCCCCCCTTTTTTTTTATTTATATGAAGGAATCCTTTTTTGCATGCATTTTTTTTGTTTATATGAAAAAAGAATGCCCTCACACCAAAAAAAAAATAATTTGGGCATTATTTTTTCCCATTCTTTTTTCGTATGAACCCTTGCAGAAATATAAGTATGCTGCATACATGCACAATACATGCCACATGCTTAATTGGGCAATGTTTGCATACAGTTAGCATACACAAAGTGAATCTAAGTGAATCATATCTAAAAAGCACATCCGGTTTGCATGCTGTAAGCTTGACATGTGCAGCAGGTAAGCTGGTATGAACATCTAAAAATCACATCAGGTTAGCATGTTGCACACTTGACATGAGTGCAGCAGCTAAGCTGGTGTGAACACCATTTAAAAATCACTTCAGGTTCATATGTTGCATGCTTGCCATGCATGCAGCAGCTAAGCTGGTGCAAATCTCATCTAAAAAAACCCATCAATTTCTACTTTTCAAACTACTGCTAGCAATTAGAGCCATTAAAATACAATTTCCATTGATTTTCCATTAAAATTAGGCAAACTCATCAATTCTGACCATTAAATCCTTTTGCAAATTGTTTAATGGCTTTTGATTTTTGTCATTAAATTGCCATTAATTTAAAAAGTATTTATTGTTTGCTTACTGCATTAAATGCCTAAGATATAGTCAGTCAACACCATCCATTCCAAATGTGCCAAGAGGTGCTTCTGTGGTGTGAAACCTGACCTTTTTGTTTTAGGTTATGCAAGTCCCCTCATGCATGGTTAATGCTACATACTGTATGTGTTTTTCCATGACTGTTCATCTCACTTTCCCTTTGTCATTCTGTATGGCGCATATATACTATGGATATGCTCAGCACACTTTGTGCTGACTACGGCCTTGGGAGCATGCACCCTATTTCACTTTTTGTCACTGAAATGAGGGACATGGATACTCAAAATGAGGGGCAATGAGGGACACTAACCCTCACAATAATCGGGACACATCCTGAAACATGGAGATACAGTACCTCAGAACACAGTGGAAACCATTGTATTTACTTGTACAGATGTTGGCACCTGAGAATGAATTTCTAATATAAAGCAGAGGTGCCATTTAGGTAGGGCAGAGGGAGCAGTTGCCCCCCTTCCCGCATTTGTGCCTAGGTTGTTATTATGGTGTGGCAATAATGGCATTACATTTGGATTTCATCTTTTGCATAAGTGCCCCCCTGGCCTGTGTGTGCTCATGCTGTGGGTGCATTCCTGACTCGACTGTGTCTGTATTGTGTTGCTCACTCTCTCCACCTATTAGTGGCAGTGCCATCACATGTGACATGGAGGAGCTTAGACTTAAAGGAGGGAGGTCTACTAGAGGGCACAGTCTGAGACTGGAGGGGGGGCAAGTTCAAGAAGAGCTGAGAAGACACTACTTCACAGAGTGGGTGGTGGCAGGGTGGATCACTCTTCCCAAAGAGGTGATGTCACTTAAATTGGTGAACAGTTTTAAGAGGGGGTAGGATAGGATCATGGGGAGGGGAACTAGTGGAAGGGGAAGAGGGCAGCTATAAAGTAAACTCAGATATCTGCACACTCGAGCAGATTCAGTAGACTTAAGGATCTGTATCTGCTGGCATTTTTCATATGTTCGTATGAGCTCCAACCAAGCAGGAGTGTGTGAGTCACGTGAGTGCAACACTTTCATTCCCACTACAGAGTATACAGGCTACACATTACAATTTGGAGGAGTCAGTGAGTACTGAGCAGTGTTACGGTGGCATGTTTTTGTTGGTCTACTCTTATTGAGTCTCTGTCTCCCTTGATGGCTGAAGAGGTGGGGGTGAGCTAGAAGCTAGCTTGATGACTAGGCTACCTACCTACACTTCTGGGCTTGTCTCACAATAAAACAAAGCAGGCACCCCACAGCAGCAAGCTAGACCTAGACCCAGTAGCAACAACAGTGTGGACACCTTCACAGGCCTTGATCAGTGTGGTACAGCAGCAGCAGCCAAGCAAGAAGCAAGCAACACAGGTTGGGTAGGTTCAATCACTGAGGTGTCTTGGTCACGGACCATGGTGGGGACCTAGGATGGTCAGTTCCAGCATCTCGCTTCTGGCAGAAGGATGGAGGTGTAGCAGACTGAAAACTGGGCTGGTGGGACACTGGTCCAGGCCACAGGTTCCAGCCAGATGACCTGGTAAGTAAAAGTAAATATTTTTTTATAGGGGGATTGGGAAAGGACTGAAATATTGATGTGGTTTTCAAATTTCTGCACCTTTGGGTGGCATCATGACCCATATGGGATGGGTATTAAATGGAATGGAGTCAGGGAGTGAGATCTGGGCAAAGTTTTTTGGAGGGGATTCGGAACTTCAGACAGGAAAAGAAATAGTTAGTAACTGAGTGAGTTTAAGCCCAAATCTGATGCACTGCTCCAGGGTATAAACAGATGAATCTTATACATTTGAATTTTCCCTGATTTGCATACCACTTTTCAATCACAACAAATAAGTTTTACCTTTTAGAGACATTTCAGACATTCCAGAGCTTGCCTTCTAGGGGCTAATTGGCACTTGGCCTCCACTGGTTGTTGCCCCCCCCCCACTGAAATCTGAAATAGCGCCCCTGCCATAATGCCTAAATTTACAGGACATCCTCTGTATGAGCAGTAGGTTTTCCATGAGGGATAGATGAGGGATGAAGCAGTTTTCAGGGGTAAAATTAGGGCTGTCCCTTGCAATCAGGGATAGTTGAGCAGTATGATAAGCACAGAGTATTGGAGCCCCACTACAGTCAGGCATATGCCCCCCCCCCGGCATCTGATCTCCACATCCCCAAGCTCAGACACGTTATGACATAGGCAACAAAGAGTGCAGGGGCACGCCTCTTTGAAATGAATGGGGGTATTTTTGATTTACTATGTTATCCATTATTATGGCGAGTTGGAGGTTAATGAATGCCACTGTTCGACTAACAAGGGCCTTGTTAGTAGAAAAGTGGCTTTCATTAATCTCTAACTTGCCATCATAAGTATAAAATAGTAATAAAAAATAACTCCATTCATTTCAAAGGGGCAAGGCACAGCACTCTGTCCCATGGACATCATCTTTTAAAGACTTCTGCTTCTGGCTCCCTAGTACTCAGACAAGAGACTCTCGACTTACACGTATACTTGATGAGTTGTCTGTAACAGTGTGGCTGCACATGCTACAATGTGTGTGTATGGGGCGTGGGGGACTGGCCATGTCTGTGGGTGCCAAGTTATTGATACTTTGTGTTTTCCCATTAAAGCCTGTTTGCATGGAAGCATTCAAAAGTATGGAAAGAAAACAGGAGTATAGTCCAGATAGACGTAATTAAGTCCTGTAGTTCTGTGGGTAAATGTCTGAATGGAAGGTGAGAAGAACCACATGTCTTTCCGATGGTATTTGTGCTATGGTTCAGCTGTGCAGCTGAGATGAGGGAGACAAGAAAACTAAAAAGTATATCAGTGGCTATAAGTATGCCATATGCATTATGGTGTGGCAATAATGTCATTACATTTGGATTTCACCTTTTGCATAAGTGCCCCCTGGCCTGTGTGTGCTCATGCTGTGGGTGCATTCCTGACTTGACTGTGTCTGTATTGTGTTGTCCAGATTTGTGTTGAAACATAAGCAAGTCATATGTATGCAGGCAGTATAGCGTAGTGGTTAGGGACACTGAACTGCAAATCTGGAGACCTGGATACCTGGGTTTGAATCTCATCAACCCCCTCTTGTATATTGAGTTATCCTGAGCAAGTCAGTTCACAAAGCCCTTTTACTAAAACTCTCTTCTTAAGTATCCGGCCTTTTTCAGCGATCTACCTGCCACTATCTGCTACGGAGCAGTTCACTCATTCTGTTGGAGGCTCCATACTCCTGCTCCTGCTTTGGCCAACTAGCCATAATCTGTACCCTACCAGTAACCTGGAATAGAGCACAAGCTACACTCAAAGTTCAAAATCTTGTATCACTAAATATCTTTAAAAACCTGGTCAACAGCAAATTGAATGACTATTGTACATGCCAGAAATGACCAATATTCATACTTAACCTCCTAATTATTCCATCATCACACCTTCTCCTCCTTTAATGAATGCTTTAGCACTAATTCCCTGCCAACAGGTTAAGTACGCACCCATACACATGCCTTCTATCCTTCTATTTATCCCCCTGTTGTGTCACCCTATCTTCTTGTCTCTCTCTCTCTCTCTCACATCCAACTTGACTACCCTCACATCTGCCTGATCATTCCTATCTCCCTTGTCTGCTCTGATTGTAAATGCTTTCATTACTCAGGTTAAGGTGCTTACATTTAGGTAGTTTAGTATTTATACATCTGCACTTGTTATAAAACCTTATTGTAACTATGAGACTCTTTCGTTCACATAAATGACAAATGAATTTCTCTACTGTGCATCCGTTCTATTTTATTTCTGTTACCGGCATTATTTGTTTGTTTTCTCTAACTTAGATAGGGTTGAAGGAGTGAGTCGGACCAGGATCCCAGCATTACTTGGGTTGCTTGTCTTTTTTTTGTGTACCGGTCCTTTCCTCCGAGTGTTGCCTAGCGTCTGAATTTCATTTTGTCATGTCTCGGTACAGCATGGTAGACTGCATCGTTGACCCTCATATCTTGTTAGTTTAAGCTTCTGGCTGTCCCAGAGCTTGGACCTAGTGATTCTTGGTTACTGGAGGTGGTTACTTTCAGCACTCTCCTGTGTGTGTAGCGGTGCGGCGGTTTGGTTCTGGGGAAAGCCTATGCCACTTGGATTATACCCTGGTGCTGGGATGATTCTGTGGAGGGACTTGTTGATAGGAGGACAGAGGAAGAGGACAGAAGAAGACACACTCTGTGCAGTCTGCTGGACTGTTGCAGATGATTACAGCCTGGGTCATGAGTACTCTGCGGCAAGCTCCTGATTAGTTCCCTTGTTTTGGGAGGAGGGAGAGGGGGCCATTCACAAACCCGGAGTTCCTCCAGATCCTGCTACTGCCCCCCTGTTGAAAGACTGAGGTCTGGTTGTGAAGGGGCATAGACCACCAAGTGATCAGTGGACAGCAGGGTGCTCTTTGCTGTTTCCTGGGGTACTCTGTGGGCTGTGTTGGTGCCCCTCTGACTAGAGGGCTGCATTTGGAAATTACTGTTCTCAGTGGAGTTTTCGGGCTGTGTCAGCTGGACCCTGTTGATCTTGTTGAAAATCTGCATTGAGTTGTGGTATTCAAAGAAATTACCCTTCACTTGGGGAGGTTTGAACGGAGGCTCGACTTTGCTGATTGGGGGCTCCCCCCCAACTTCTGTTTCATCTTATATTGGTAGCCAAGAATTGGAGAAGATTTTTGGAACTTGGTACCTCGGTATCTATATTTAACTATCTTTTTCACCTGGAGGAGTGGTGTGAGAGGATCCTCCTAGAATTATGTTTATTACTTCAAAATTTTGTGGATCACGTTTTGCCTGTTAACCACTGGACATACTTTTATTTTTGCTGACTGGTGGTGAGAGGCCCAGAAAAGCTGCTGCATTTCCTTAGTTTCTTTTATTTTGTTTTAGTTTGTTGTTTTTGTCTTCTGATTTACTTTATTTTTTCATTTTCTAGCATTTTTTTTTCTTTTTAGGGAGTGGGGTATTGTTTGAGGTTTTGTGAAAGTGTTGGGGTTATTTGGAACTATTTATTTATTTATTTTGGGTCAGTGTTTTTTTTTTTTCTAATATTTACTGGTTGGCTTATTTATGAGCCATTGTGATCTGGCTTGCATCACCGAGACCTGGCTGGATGAAAATGCTGGTCCAATTTTGGAGTCAGCAATTCCAGCTGGTTTCTCGGTGATACATCCATGCTAGATCAGGTCGCAGGGGCAGGGGTGTAGCAATTTGTTTTAAATCTGAATTGGGCCTTGTTGATGTGCCAGTTGAGGACACCAGATCCTTTGAGTGTACTGTGGCCACAGGAGTGGGGTGCAAAATTATTCTTGTCTATTGTCCACCTGGAGGTGAGAATCAATTTTTGCAGGAAGTCGCGAACTTCATCATCGACATGGTACTGGAGTCAATGGTACTGGGGGATTTCAATGCATGGATCGACGATGAACTCTCACAGTTTGGACAAGACTTCCTCTGACTTATGAGTTTATTGGGATTCACACAGGTTGTTACCTCTGTGACACACAATCATGGTCACTCCTTGGACCTGGTATTCCTCCTGGGGTTGGATACCTCCAACTTGGTGGTGGAACCAGTTGGGTGGTACAACCACCACATCATAAGGTTCAATTTTTTGCCTCCCCCTAAAGGACTGACCCTGTGGAGATGGTCTGATACCGCCCTTTGTGGGGTGTGACCCCTGATGGCCTTTTGGTGGAGTTGGATCTATTGGGGAATGCCAGATGCAAGCAAGGGTCTGGAGAACCTACTTCAGGCTTATAATCAAGCAGTGATGGGTGCTTTGAATACCCTTGCTCCTTTCTGTGTAAACCCACTCACTCTCCGCTCTTGGTCCCCATGGTTTGATGGGACCTTGAGGGAGTAGAAGCGAGTGGGTCAAAAGTAGGGCGTGCTTGGTGTAAGTCCAGCTTAGATTTTGACAAACTTAGACTGATAGAGCATTATAGGGATTATCAGTCAACAATCTCTCATAAGAAGGCATAGTTCCTGTCCAGGGAGATTGCTGCAGCAAGAACCAGCCAGCTTGGCTGTTCCAAATGGTAGACAGACTGTGCAATCCAGCCTGTTTACAAGTTCAGAAAGTTTTTTCTCAAATTAAGTGCGATGAGTTTGCCCATTTCTTTGCTGATAAGATTCCCAACATCAGGTCAGAAATTCACCTGTCACACCCTACAGGGGTTGCTGATGGTCGGAGTGGAGTCACAGATCCTCTACTTTGTTGGGTTGAGTTTGACCGACTGGAGATCATGGATATCATGTGGCTTCTCCAGAGTATGCGACCAACTGGCTGTAGTTTAGACCCGGGCCCTACTTGCCTTTTAATAGGGTGTGTTGATGTGATCAGCCTGGTCTGAACAGACTTAATCTGGTGCTCATTGGAGTCAGGGGAGTTCCCCAGCTCCCTGAAGAAGGCTGTAGTAACCCCCCTTCTCAAGAAACCATCTCTTGACCCAGATTCTCCTGCAAACTACAGATCAATCTCTAACCTTCCCTTTATAGGGAAGGTTATTGAGAAAGTTGTTGCGCAACAGTTGGATAACCATCTTACCATCCATGCTATCTATGATCCTGTCCAGTCTGGTTTCTATAAGAGACATAGTACCGAGACTGCTCTGGTTCGGTTACTCAGTGATCTCCTTATGGGCAGAGACCAGAAGTGCCATTCCATCTTGGTCCTTCTGGATCTCTCATCAGCTTTTGACACCATGGACCATGGGGTGCTTCTTGACTGCCTGCGGATTATCTGCATCTTGTCTGGTACAGTCCTCAGATGGTTCCATTATTTTCTCACTGGCAGGTTGCAGAAGGTAGTATCGGGGATTTATTCCTCTGACCCATTCTCCCTGCCATGTGGGTTCCCACAGGGTTCAGTGTTGTCCCCCATGTTGTTTGCTGTGTATATGCTACCATTAGGAGACATTGTGAGAAGGTATGGGCTGAGTTTTCACTGTTACGCAGATGATACTCAGCTATACCTGTCTTTTCTGCCTGGCCAGGATAGTGCACTGTCAGTATTTTCCAACTGTTTCATAAAAATCCAAGACTGGATGAATTCCAGCTGGTTAAAGCTGAATTCCAACAAGACAGAGATGTTTGTAGTGGAACTGGGTCACCGAATAGAGGGATCGACTGCTGGGCAGCCTGCCGGGCTCTGGTTTGGGGGTTCTCATCTCTCGACCTCTGAGCAGGTGCGGAATCTTTTGGTGGTACTTGATGATGGGCTGACACTTCATTCACAGGTGTCAGCCGTGGTTAAGTCCTCTTTTTACCATCTGAGGAACATCGCCCGGATTAAGCACCTTCTTCCATTTGGTGATCTTCTAACCCTGGTTCATCCTTTTGTGACTTCATACCTTGACTACTGTGACTCCCTTTACCTAGGGCTTCCTGGGGTAGATATCTGCCACCTGCAGCTGGTGCAGACTGCAGCGGCTAGGTCATTGTCTGGATCAACTCGATCCATCCATATTTCCCCTGTGCTGTGCTCTCTGCACTGGCTGCCTGTTCAGTGGCAGATCACCTTTAAAGCCGGTTTACTGACTTACAAAGCCCAATGTGGTCTAGG
This sequence comes from Neoceratodus forsteri, assembly GCA_016271365.2. Classification (NCBI taxonomy): domain Eukaryota; kingdom Metazoa; phylum Chordata; order Ceratodontiformes; family Ceratodontidae; genus Neoceratodus; species Neoceratodus forsteri. Next base: position 465,001,471 of record CM057452.1, read on the forward strand.
TCTGAGGTACTTGCAAGAGCTACTGATTCCCTACTGCCCCCTCCAACCACTCCGCTCAGCCAATGAGGGATTGCTAGAGATTCCCAGGGTACGTTTGAAGACCTCGGGAGCATAGACTTTTGGATATGACGCCACCATCCTGTGGAATTCTCTACCTCATCGGATACGAGAGTGCCAGACAGTGGAGAGCTTTAAAACTGCTCTTAAAATGCATCTGTATGTGTTGGCTTTTCCTGATTTTTGAAGTCTTGATATTAATGATTTGTATTTTATGTTAATATTTTAATTACGTTTTAGATGCTGATTTTAAATGTTTTAGAGGTGGATGCTTGTACAGCGCTTTGATATTTATGAATTGTGCTAAACAATTAAAGCTATTTGTCCTACCTATTATAAAATATTTTTTTTTTTCTGTATTGTACCAATATGTTGTATTCTTGTACTTAGTAGTCTGTTCAGGACCTCCTTGCAAATGAGCAAGCTCAGTGGAGTTTTTCCGCTAATAAACGTGGACTTCAACTTGAACTGTTATGTGTGCAGTTATCGGTGACCACTTGCTTTTTGCATGCATGCCACATGCATGCAATCTGTTCCAATTTAACAAAAAAGCATGCTTGCAGCATACATGTCACATGGTTAGTTTTATGTTCACAGCAAGCAAACATTTCATATAATTTTTTTGGGCAAGTGAAGGCATCCTTTTTTGTATGTTTTTTTCATTCATATGAAAAAAGAATGCTTTCATATGAAAAAAATATTGTAACTTAGTTTTTTTCCCATTCTTTTGAATGTGAAGGCATCCTTTTCCATGTGCTTTTTCATTCATACGAAAAAAAAAATCCCTCCTACAAAATAAGAATTTGGACTTAGTTTTTTTCCCCCTTTCTTTTTCATGTGAAGGCATCCTTTTTCATATGGCTTATTTCATTCATATGAAAAAAATAATGCCTTCATATGTAAAAAAAGATTTTGGACTTAAGTTTTTTTCCCCACATTTGGACTTCAAGCAGCCATAACTCCCTCAATATTTGGACTTCAAGAGCTGATGATGCCATCTGGCCAAAAGTGCTACATTGCAGAATTAGAATAAGCATATCCATAGTAAATCTCATACCAAAAAGTAGATTTCTATGTTACTTCATTTTAAAGTTATTAGCCATTTTGTAACCCTGATTTCACTACCTGTTCAAAGAAAGCCTGTTCCAGTGAAGAGCAGCTGCTGCTGCTGATGTCATCTAGGGACCTTACAGTTTATTCTTCCATGTCAGAAAGCTTATAGGACCTGTTTATCTAAAGCTGTAAATATCATGTGCAATAGTTTTCATAAGTAAAACAGGCAGCATGAGTTAGCAAACATTGCTTTAAAAACTTTGTGTTTCAGGCATTGTAACAAAACTGATATTATGTCTGGATGCCTTTTTATTGAGGTGCTTTTGCTGAATGCTGGATCATAGCACACTGTGAGGTTTGCAGACTGAATAAGTCTGATGAAAGGCTGAGCTCATTCACACCTATCAGTCAACTGAGGCAACTTCTAAGAATGGCAATTTAAAACAATTATCCCATCTCCTTGTTAATGGGGGTGAGGCAGACTCATCTATGTTCTACTCTAAATTACAAGGATAATTTTACCAGAGCTAACACTTCCACCCCTAGTAGGAATTAACACATATGAGGCCCCTATTAAAACATACTGTAAAGCAGACAATGGCAGACAGCAGTAAAATTAGTAGTACTCTTAACTGGCTTCAGCAGTCTGGAGGCATGCTGACTTAGTATCCAGCAACCCTGGTGAAATGGACAACAAAAAAACAGCATTAAACAATACAATTTTATCAACTTTGTTACAAAACCTGGAACATATATAGGATTTATAGCAATGTTTACTGACTAGTGCTGTCTGTTTTACTTGTGAAAACCATTGCACATGATCTTTACAACTTTGGAGAAATGGGTCTTATAAGCTTGCTAACAGTCATTACTAGACTTTGAGCTCCCTACATGACATCAGCAGCAGCTCTTTACTGACACCTGCTTTTATTAGACAGGTAGTGCAATCAAAGTTACAAAATGGCTAATAACTTTAAAACCAAGTAACATAAAAATCTATTTTTTGGTATGAGTTTTACTGGGAGTATGCAAATTTGGATTCTGCAATGTAGCACTTTTGGCATCTGTGGATCTTTAAGGAACTAATGGGTTCACCACAATATATCCAAGGCACACTGCCTTAAGGGTAGCTGGTCCATTCCACTGGGGTGTCAAACAGATGAGGCATACTGATGAGTCCTGGTAGGACGAAACACGTGTTTATGTCTTCTGTTAGCACCCCTTGCAAACTGTGTGAGAGGCCTTTCGGCACCATGCAATTCTGCTTAAAGTTGGACCAGACATAACATTCTGTGGTGATTTGCATATGCAGCCCATGATGCTTTGCATTGTGGGGGCATATGTGATTTTGTATTTTCTTGAAACTTGGCTTCCCAGCCAAATGCCCTTTGGGGTAACCCTTGCCTCAGTGTTTGCGCACAGAGGTTCTTTGTCTTTTATATATATATATATATACACACATATATCTCAAAACAAAGGTCTTAATGAGTACTGCAAGAAAAACACATATTCTTCCCTAAAGATTTATGGGCAATATAAAAAATTAAAAGTGAAAATTCCCGATAGGTCAAAACCACATGGACTAAAAGAGCTACATTGGGAGTTCAATCATTGATCGTTCTACAATTTGATGAATCTCCGAAGACTGTGTGCAGAATACATTAGGGAAAGTGCCCCCAAAAGGAATTTTGTATTAAATGTTAAAAGTTTGTACAGAAATTGTAGAATGATCACTGGTTGAACTAAAAGTGTTGCCCTTTTAGTCCATACAGTTTTGACCACCTGCCCCCATAGGATAACATTGGAACTTCCACAACCCATAACTCCCACAATATTTGGACTTATGGGGCAATCCATATATAAAAACTAAGGTCTTAATGAGTACTACAAGAATACCCCCACCCCGTTAACATTTAGGGGCAGTATAAAAAAGGCATAAAAAATGAGAATTCCCATGGAATAACATTGGAAGTTTAACAAGCCGTACAATGAAGGAATGGAATTGCTCTTTTGGCAGCAATGGAAGTACAGGGCTCCACAGCAACATACATGTATGCATCTATGGAGGGAAGGAAGCATAGGTCATGGAGGGCCCTGCGCTCCCAGAGACAAATGAGGATATGATTATACTATCTCAAAAAGTAAGGACATTCATTGCAAAAAAAAAAAAAATTTGTTAATTCACTAGTTAGGTTTAAACTGACAAAATTAGGGAAATATAACATTGGAGTTCTGAATCATAATGCCACATCCTGCAGGTAGCAACAGGAAAAAACATTACTATTTGATCTCTCCTGCATCTTTGCAAATCAGGTGAGAGGTGTGACTTGGGGTTGTCATCCCTAATGCTCACCTCATTCTCATGTATTATGCACATCTCAGCTTATTTAGTGATGCAAAGGGGTGAGCATTAGGGTTGA